>OW052106.1:10005000-12405000 GCA_932526535.1 Caradrina clavipalpis
TAAAGTATGATTCGCGGGCGTAAGAAGTATATATTTTCAAAATTATAACCATTAAAATCAGTAAAATGACTCCTTAAGTCAAGCTTCATGTAAAATATCAAGATTTCATGAAAACTTGACATTTTACAAAATTTCGCGGGCTGGTCGGAGCATTCGCCTTAATGATAATAATGATAAAGTTTATTACTGCATATAGTCCAGTACTAAAATTGTCGATTGGAACCAGGCTGCGGTCCGGTAGGTTACTTTCACCAACTGTGACACACCAGTCCTAATCGGTAAGAATCGGGTGCATCGATTAGAAATCATCGATTATAATCCTTATTGATCGAGTAGTTGTTTATATGCAATTTATATGCGTCTCGTTTGAATAGTTGGTTTGTTTTTGGCAAGGACCTATTCCAAAATCATTATGGTATACTAACTTTTGCCTGCGATTTCCTAAATAACTAAATACCTAGTTACCTACTGGGTAACATTTTTAAAATTTTTAGATACTAAATACAAAGGTTCATGGTTTTATCTATACTAATACTAGCTTTTTCCCGCGATTTCGTCCGCGTGGATTAATAGTTCCCGTTCCCGGATTTCCGGGATGAAAACTATCCTATGTCCTTTCTCGGGTCCCAGACTATATCTGTACCAAATCTCATTGAAATCGGTTCAGTGGTTTAGGCGTGAAGAAGAGACAGACAGACAGAGTTACTTTCGCATTTATAATATTAGTAGATAAGGATTATGAAGAGGAAAGTTTTATTTATTTGTTTGTTTGTAACGAATAGGCTCCAAAAGTACTGGACCGACTTTAGCCATTTTCACCAAGATATAGCTATATTATTCCTGAGAAACATACATTAGGCTATATATAACATCGCGCTACAACCCACAGGAGCAGAGCATTAACCAAAGACGTAACTTATAATAATAATAATATAATATACCATCACGCCCGTATTCCCCGAAGGTTTAGGCAGAAATGTACCAATGTACACCCACAGTTCGCCGGTATATTTAGGTCCCATGTAATAGGGAGTGAGCCTATTGCCATTAACCGGGCACAAATCCAAACTCCGAGCTGCTACTGAGAATTTCATAGAAAAACCTGTTAACACTTTACACGTAACTTATGGAGGGTATAATAAGCCACATGGAAGAAGTCGCGGGCAGATCGCTAGTCTTTAATAATGACTGACTTCTATACAAACTTTAATTCCCTTCCAGCCCTTAGCCGCGAAAAAGGTAGCCTAAATCCTCCAAGGTCATCTTTCTCTTTACTGAATTTCACCAAAATCGGTTCAGCGGTTTAGGTTTGAAAGCGTAACAGACAGGCAGACAGAGGTATTAATATTAGTGTGGATTTAGACTTTTTAATATAATCGAATCCGGGATTTTCATTCCTGTTTTACTTTGAAAGCGGAACACATCAAGAAAAACGCAATATAATACTTATCATTATTCACGATCAAAGTGAAAAAAATATTAATTTCCGCTTTTCGTACATCAGATACTTATTAGCAATTTTTATGTCTTTAAGGCCAACGGGACACAAAGCCCGCTTTAATATGCACCGTATTCTGGTGCAATAAAGTCGAAAAATGCATGTAAAAAAGTGTGAAAGATTATGGTTTTCTTAGAACGAAAGCGTACCACTTGTGATGGTAGTGGCAAGGTAAACAATGCAGTGTTTGTTTTTGTTAAACTTGCTCATCATGAGAGATTAAGGGTGCTTACATACAGGCGCACGACATTTTATTGCTGGTGTAATTACAGGCACGTGGGTCATTTTAACTTTGTCTCTGGGATGGCAACGTATTTGCAAGGCCGATGGTATTGCAGATAACACACACTTAAGACAAGATGGGCCCTTGGCTTGTTTACCATCCTACGACATAAAAAAAATGGGTATCGGTATACCATGGCTTAGGAAATCTCGACAGTCTCAAGTTAAAGTCAAAGCTTGTATTTCAATTAGAGACAATTGACAGGCATCTTTGAATTGCCATGGAGTCGGTTGCTCTTTATGGAGAAGAACGAGCAAGAAAGGCAAGTCCCGGGACGTAGCACCGAGACTTAATTCGTACCGCGTTTTTCGAACTCTCAAATATGTAATGATTTCTTCTTACGTTGTCAATCCACCCATCTATTCTTTGTGAGTCAATAACTTCGTCTTAGCGATGGGACAAACTCGAGTTGGATTTTAACTAAAGTGAATTTTTTAATCTCAAAGACTAAATTGACAGTTTCATACGTCAAATATAAAAATAATGTGCTTTCGGTACATAGACATAAAGCACACTATTTTCAAGTTGGACATATGGAGCCGTCAAATCAGTCTCTGAGATTAAAAAACACACTTTAAATCGAGTACATGCCCATACATGATGTAAGTACTCTTGTTCACACTAGATGGCGTGCAATGAATCCGCTTCCTCCAAAACTAACCGACGACGGGTACAAAACCTCGTTGCACTTTTGCAGTTCCAATTTCGGATCACAGATGGCGGTGCAGCGCAAACGTATTTTCTGCTAACTCAAATCAACTCGAGTAAACTTGAATCAAGGTTTTCCGAGTTGTCACATCACTACTACGTATTAGGTACGCAATAGTCAGTTCCGTTCCAATATCCAGACATCGTTTTAATATCAACGCTTTTCATTGTAGTAGGTCTTCTCCATAGAGACCTAAGTTTTGGAACGAGTAACTAGCTTCAACATGTAACTGAGGTATCTTCTTGACAATTCAAAAGTGCCTGTAAATGGTCTAATTGAAATAAATGCTTTGATTTTGACTTTGGTACCTATTAAAACAACATAGAGTACTGTATTGTCCTTTTTACCACACCCAAAAGAAGAGTGTAGGTACAGAGTCTTAGTCGTGGCAAAGAAACGTGACGTTATTTATTATTCTACCACCGAAATGTTCTTTGTAAATCCCCATTTTTTACACATACCACATTCAAAGTCAATCTTGCGGTTTCTCAAGCAAACATATAGGTAATAACTAGCGAACTGGCTACGACTTCGTTTGCAAGGCTTATGTTACCTGCATAAAGCTACGTCTTTGGTTACTGCTCCGCGCCCGTGGATCGTAGCGAGATGTTATACGGAACCTACCTTTTGGCATGGGCAACTAGATTCAATATTTTTAATTAATTTATGTTCAAAAGTGCCTTTTAATGGTCTAATTGGAATAAATGATTTGACTTTGAATTATATAGCCTATATTGTGTAAGAATAATGTAGCTATCTATAGGTAATTTTTTTATTAAAACCGTTAAATGGTTTTGTAAATCTTAAGCTTATTGGTATTGTATTCGTGCATGTATCTTCCAATTTCAATTATATAAAATGTGGATAACGTAATTAGTTGCACACTGAGTTAGTTTCGTACAAATTTTGTTAATCATATATAGTGTGTAATTGTTTGTTATTTATTTATGTACTTATACCAACAAATGATATACACAAATCATGACATAAAAACAAAAGTATTATGTAGGTGTACTCCTTCACTTATAGGACCACAGCATGCACTAGAAAGTTAACAACTAGCTAACAAATTTTATTTTAATTGCTACTTTGTTACCAGTTAGTGGTAACAAAGTAGCGATTAAAATAAAATTTGTAAAAGCTAAAAAACATCATACAATAAGATTAATAATAATAAAATGAGGAGCCCTGACCACCGGTGGCTTGGACCCTGTTCCCGACGCCGCGCCGGTGGGCTACTATTTTTTATATTTTTAAATGTTTTTATTTTTTATACTAATATTTAAAAATGTAACTTATATGTATATACAATGAATAAATGAGAATAAAATGAGATGAGTAAGAGAGTAAAAATAACATGTTTTCTCTAACAAATAAAATAAAATCAGTTCAGTACTTTCGGAGCGTATTCGGTACAAACGAACAAACAAAAAAATCTTTCCTCTTTATTATATTAGTATACCTGGGTAGTAGGTATACTATCATTATTTAACCAGAGCACGTTTGTACATAAACTTTGTTAGAAGTAGCTATCTATAAAGCCAATGACCGTAGCGGCCATACCATGCATACGGCTATCTATCGAGAACGCGATATTGCAAGTCCGACTCGTATTGGATCGTTGGGTTCCGTAGGTAGGTACAGAAAGGGAGAACACTTAAGTAAGTACCAAAAAAGAAAAGGTTTTAACTGCCTCGTTAGTCTAGTGCTCCGAAGGGCGACTGCTACGCTGGAGGTCTTGGGTTCGATTCTCAGGTCGAGCAAAAAGTGTTATCGGGTTTTTCTATGAAATTCTCAGTAACAGTTCGGAGTTAGGATTTGTGCCCGGTAAATGGCAATACGCTTGCCTCCTATTACAAGGGACTTAAAAACTTCCGGTGAACTGTGGGTGTACATTGGTACTCCTCTGCCTTACCCTTCGGGGAATACAGGCGTGATGGTATGGTTATGGTATAAAGAAAATGATTTGACGACACCGTTGGCGCAGTGGCTGCTGCGCTGTGTGTCCCGGGTTCAATTACCGCAAATGTTTGTATAGCCTACCGGTAGCTGTTCCGGGTCTGGTTGCTTTGTGTGTTTGATGTTTATAAACACACTCACGATATAGGAGAAATTGCTAGGATAAGGCAATGTTTTAAAAAACAAAAAAATTCAAGAATGAAATTTAAAAACGTGATATGAATAGGATGATAGTCTTCGTTATTGGGCAAGCACTAATGTGACTTTTTTAATTCCAATGGTAATGAAATGAGGCTAAAATCGCCAATCCGCCTTGAGCAAGCGTGGTGATCAATGCTCGTGCTTCCTCAGTATGAGAAGACGCCTTTGCCCTTGAGAGGCTGGTACTTTATGGATAGCAAAGAAGATGTCGTTATCTTACTAGAATACTAGATACACACATATAGGTCCAATTTTTACCTTACTCACCCATTTTTAACTTGCTTTCATGACACCTAGACAGATACCGATGGGTCCGTGGGTTACGCTCCCAATCGTCGAGGCGCCTGTGGTCGACGCACCCGATTCGATTAATTTAATATCTTTTTTTTATTGTGCTTTTTCACTTAGTACAGTGTCAACGTAAACGAAACACGTCGTGATGGCCCAGTGGTTAAGGCGCCCGCCTCTCAAGCACGAGGTTGTGGGTTCGGAACCGGGCACGGGCAAGTACCAATGTGACTTTTTCTAATTCATATGTACTTTCTAAGTTTATCTTGGACCTTGGACATCACTCTGACAACCGGTAACCACGTCAGAGGCCCTTGAGGCGGTTTAGAAACTCTGACACTAGGGTGTGTGGGGTCGTAAGACCTTACTGCCCCACGGTAAAGAAAGAAGAAGAAGAAGAAAGACTTAGTACAGTAAACGAAAAAAGTGTTTCAGACCATAGTAACAGTAACTTTGCGGAACCCTAAAAACCGGTTATTGTTAATACCTGTTGTCATCACGCTAAGGCTAAAGCCACTGAACGAACACAAGAATAAGAAATTTGTAAAAAAACACTTCGTTATAATGTAAAAATCTAAGTAACTAAGATTTATGTTTCCTTATTAGTTTGTTTTGACTTGTATTAGTAATTAAATTAAAATTAAACCAATTTGATTACATCATGGTTTATAAGGCAATAAAAATTAAACAGCAAAAACATACAGCTTAGGGTCTACCCCCCCTGGAGGGGCCACGAAGGGCCGATGCCTGCCGGGGCTGCGGGTTGTTCGAAAGAGATACCGCGCCCTTGGAACGCAAAGGGCACATGAAGGAACATAGATGGTTTTTAGTCAGTAAAAGTCTAACACTGCCTCCCGCCCCGCCCAGGACGAGGCACGTTATTTGATGATTTCCCATCTATAAAAAAAAGGGATCCCCACGACCGATAATCGGCCCGATTTTCGATAGATTTCTTCGTAGGCGAGAAGAAATGACGTGACGTGACGTGTGGGCAGACACTTATGGTACTTACTTAATAAAAAAAAAACAGTTTTTTTTGTCATTATAAGTCTGACACTAAGGGCGGGGGTAGTCATTTGTGGCTGGTGCTGCCCGCCTTCAATAGACCCCTAATAACCTAGGAAGAGTTTCCCCACAACAATCACGCAGCTTGTACTCGAGCACCCGACCTCTTCACCTCACGATCCGATCTCGAAAGCTGTGAGAACCTTACGAGTTATGCACTCCTAGTACTCTTCTATTGATCAGTTGAGCTAATGTTAAGTAACATGGTATATGAACATAAACGACCCACCTAAGAGGTCAGTGTGTTCGTTGCTTTACGACAAGAAACATGATTCTAGTGCTCTGTTTATTTTGTTTTGGATTTAACGTGAGTAGACTATAGTTTGTAATTAATACTAATTATACAATAGTTATTAGGTAAAGTTATGATCTTGATTTTGCGAATGAATGGAAGATGATACAGTCAGATTGTTTTTTTTGCGAGAAGAATGCAATGACTGTGTTTAATAAATTATGTTTAAACTAGCCTTTGCCCGCGACTTCGTCCGCGTGGATTAATAGTTCCCGTTCCCGGGGGATTTCCGGGATGAAAACTATCCTATGTCCTTTCTCGGGTCCCAGACTATATCTGTACCAAATTTCATTGAAATCGGTTCAGTGGTTTAGGCGTGAAGAAGAGACAGACAGACAGACAGTGTTACTTTCGCATTTATAATATTAGTAAGGATTATACAATAGTTATCAGGTAAAGTTATGATCTTGATTTTGCGAATGAATGGAAGAACAGTCAGATTGTTTTTTTTTGCGAGAAGAATGCAATGACTGTGTTTAATTAATTATGTTTAAATAGTGTAATTATTGTCTTTGGCAGTTTTATTTAAAATACATAAATGTTTCGTTATGTCAGTGCATTTGGTTGCATATAAAATTGTAGGTACCTTTATAATTATCGCAAGAAAGTTATATAAAGCGCGCAAGAAACTGCTCTCATTAAAATTTATGATTTTAATGTGCTCCAGTTTCTGTGTCTTGAATTGCCGATAAAAAATGAAACTGTCGTATATTATGTCGCATGTATGAAAGTTGGTAACTTTTACATTATAGTTCTTAAAAATTTCAAGTCCCATTTTTGGGGTTTTACGAAAACACTAAGGTAGAGTTTAGAACCATAGTGATCTAAATCAAATAAATAATTGAAAAATAAGCTGTGGTTGCCACACTCTGGGCTATTATTGTTTTTATAGTAATTACTAGTACTACTACTTGTTTTTATAGTAGTCGCGGATAAAAAGCTGCGTATTTACTTTCTTTGGTTCCAAACTTAGTCTGTACCAAATTTCATCAAAATCGGTTCAGTAATTTTGCCGTGAAAGCGTTACTTTCGCATTTATAATATTAACATGGATTAAACTATAAATGTAAAATGTAATTCTCCAGGCCGATTCCGGCCACCTATTATAATGCACAAGTGTGTGCGCAAACACAGGTGCACTCCCTCTTCCCTAACTCTCATAGCCCGATGGGACGGCAATCCGACACGACCGGAGAGAGATCAGGCGCAGGACCAACGGCTTTTCGTGCTTTCCGAGACACGGGGGTGTCACACCACCAACTTGCAAACTCCGGGCTACTACTGAGAAATTCCTAATGGAAAAACGGTTTTTCCATTAGGAATTTCTCAGTCCATTAAGTTTTTCAAAAACCCACACTTTTTGCCCGACCTGGGAATCGAACCCGGGACCCCTTGCTCAGCAGTCGCGCTTGCGACCACGAGACCAACGGGGCAGTCAAACTATAAATATAATTAAGATCAAAAGCTGCATGCTGCCGCTCTTTATATTTACAAGCTTGAAAATCTTCATGCATTGATAAAATGTTGATGTGGCTTATACCTACTACAGGTATAATAATTATACGTACAACATAATTAATTTAATAGTTTTCCTGTTATTGATTTCTGTCAAATATTAAGACCCAAAGGTGACAACTTGATTCTTAACTAATGCATCTTATTCACATACATACATACATATCATCACGCCTGTATTCCCCGAAGGGTTAGGCAGAGGTGTACCAATTACACCCACAGTTCGCCGGTATGTTTTTAGGTCCCATGTAATAGGGGGCGACCCGATTGCCATTAACCGGGCACAAATTCAAACTCCGAGCTGCTACTGAGAATTTCACAGAAAAACCCAATAAACACTTTTTGCTCGACCTGGGAATCGAACCCAAGACCTCTAGCGTAGCAGTCGCGCTTAGGACCACTAGGCCACCGAGGCAGTAAAGTTATTGCATCTTATTCAATATCTTTTTTTTGCCTTGATTGATCCGAGATCCGCAATTCAATCCGAAATACCTACACGACTGCAATTATGCATCGTTCGATTTGATAAAGGTTATCAAATTAAATCTGCACCTTAATTTTTTGTGGCTTCCCTTTGCCTTTCCCAGGTCGAGCAAAAAGTGTTATTGGGTTTTTCTGTGAAATTCTCAGTAGCAGCTCGGATTGTGCCCGGCTCGCTCCTATTACATGGGACGTAAAACATACCGGCGGACTGTGGGTGTACATTGGTACCCCTCTGCCTTTTTTGTGTACGTACGTACACAAAAAAGGCAGAGGGGTACCACTACTTTGCTTTGTACTTTGCCTGTAGCTAAATCAAAAGAAAGCGATTGAAAGGGCTCGATGAGTGTATGTTGTATAACGTTCAAAAGGCATCTATTATACTTATCTTACTTCATACATTTAAGATTACCTTCTTAGTAAAAAAAAAATACTTACAACAGTTTTAAACTTTTTGACTCAAAACTTCGCCAAATCCAAAACGTTAACTTGAAAAAAGCATTTTTTTTTATTATTGATTACCTACTAGCTTTTACCCAAGTAGCGGGTAAAAGCTAGTAGGTAATCAGGAAGGTAGGTCAGCGGAATGTAAGTTTTGGCTATCGCGGATGCAGACGCAGTCACGGAATAAAATGTAGCCTATGTTCTTTCTTGGTCATCAAACTTACCGCGTGCTAAATTTCATTAAAATCGGTTCAGTAGTTTAGTCTTAAAAGCGTAACAGACAGACAAAGTAACTTTCGCATTCATACATATAGTATGGATTATGAGTTTCTGGTAGAACTGAAAAAAAGATTACTCCTCTCCGCCCCCGACCGACTTTTTGGCAGATTGTTTACAGATTTTCTCCGTCGGGGAGAATAGAACATATGAATTCTAATATACCAACGCACACGGCCGACAAAAAGTCGATCCCACCGAACTATGGATTTATTGAATCGACCCGATAGTTAGTCCTACAAAACTCGGTCGTGGGGTAACGAAAACTAAAACTGGACCCTAAGCGTCTCTGCTTAGGGTCCAGTTTTGTAACACGGTATGCCATCAACCCTCTGGGCTATCACGAAGCCGAAATAATAGAAAGTAGCACAGTGTCACCCACGTCAATGATTTCTTAATCTGATTAGCAAATGGTAAGGTTAAACAATGCAGCTTGTGCTGTTTGATAAATGCCTGATTAGTGGACAAACGACCTATGCCAGACAGAGTTATGTAAATAGACTACTTATTTATTTAGAATTGTTGCCCGCTACTTCATACGAGTGGTTTTTTTTTTTAACCGCATTGAGTTACGTCTTCGGTTACTGCTCCGCTCCTCTGGGTTGTAGCGTGATGTTTTATAGCCTATACTATTCCTTATGAGTCTGGCTATTATATACAAAAATACTTTTCCCAATTCGACTGGTAGTTCCAGAGATATGTGCGTTTAAACAAACACACAAACAAGTAAAAAAATCTCTTTAGGTTTATTATATTAGTATCTACTTATAGATAATTATTATTAATTTTAAATCTTTATTTAAACTTTCAGGTAGCATTAGCTGCGCAGGCGCCATGCATAGAACTGAATGATGGAAACAAAATCCCTATACTTGCTTTGGGGACCGGCAGAGGTACTGCTAAAGAGGTATGTTATGATCCATAAGCCCAACTTTTCAAAATGGGTTTTCTGGCTCCAGAATTTGATTGGCATCTCGACGTAACTCTTAAGGCTTCAAGACTGAAAAGATTATGTTACTCGGTAACTGGACTCTGGATACATAAGCAGTTGGTCCTTTTAAAAGACTAGTATTAACCTATATTCTAATACTTTAGAAGTCGACCCTATCATACTTGGGAAATGTCTAAGCAGATGATGACATGATCCAAAAGACAAACTTCTACATCTAGTCAAATAAATACAGCCGTGTTTTGGCGTTACCTTAGAAAAATACTTAGAATAAAACATTTCCAAAAAAAAACAGGCAAAAAAATTTCCACCGAGAGATTTTATCAATTCTTAAATGTTGAGAGGTGTCAAAAATGGTCCTTTTATACTAAAGTCAATGCCAAAATGGTATCGTGACCTAAAAACCATTCATAATTCGTTCTGGCATTTAGTCCTATCCTAAATAACCTATTGCAGCCACAATATAGTTTGTAGAAATAATCTGCACTTTGTGGTACACCATAGCACAAAGACTATAGCTCAAATTACGTGCTTAATCCGAACCACGATTGTGACATTTGGCCTCATGGAAATAGTGTGTAATAAACCTGTAGTACAACTGGAGTAATGAGAGGCGATAAGTCTGTCTTGAACGAGAATACTTTTTAGGTGTTCTGCCTCCCTAGCCAAGTCACAAACGATAATCGTAAACGCTCGGTAGGTACCAATAGATTTTCAACTTAATACCCAAGAGCCTTAAGTTGAAAATCTATTAAAGATTTCTAAGCGTTAGCGACCGGAACGAACGAAAACGCTATGCAATCTTCATTAGATCTTCAACTTAAAACCAAGCACATAAAGTTGAAGATCTATTAAAGCCTACTCAGCGTTTGCGTTTATCGTTTGTGACTTGGCTAGGGGGGCTGGGCCTTTTTCAATAAGGTCCCGGCTGTCATTCGTAGAGCTTTGACAGTCGTTACGGATAGTCAGAAGCCAGGAAGTCTGACAACCAGTCTTACCAAGAGGTATTGTGGTGCCCGCAGTAACTGGGCTGCGGAAGTTAGATACGCAGTCGCTCCTTGTAAACCACTGGTATTCAGCTGCATCTGGTTAGACTGGTCGATCCCAACACAGTTGCGAAAAGGCTTAGGAGGTGATGATGTCATTTGTTCAAAAAATTGTGAATTTTGCTAGCCTTAACTGTCCCACTCCTAGGCAAAAGCCTGGACCATTACTTCTATTTGCCTCAATGTTTTGCCTCATCTCGCCAATTTCTGAGGAAGCCACTCAAAGCGTCTTGCCATCTTCTCCTCAGTATGCCACGTCCCCATTTGCGTCAATAAAAATAAAACATATTTTTCCTCATTTTCGTCATCAGCGCCCTTGAAATCCATGGAAAACACACCCATGACGAATAATTTCTTATCTTTATTAACGGTCTTTGTTTGGCCTCACAAGATTTATGTTTCGATAAGTAAATTTTTGTCTTAATAGCTTTATTACTGCTCGTTGGCTGTACTGTTTCAAGTTGAACTATACCTAATTATAA
This sequence comes from Caradrina clavipalpis, assembly GCA_932526535.1. Taxonomy (NCBI): domain Eukaryota; kingdom Metazoa; phylum Arthropoda; class Insecta; order Lepidoptera; family Noctuidae; genus Caradrina; species Caradrina clavipalpis. The sequence continues at coordinate 10,016,488 of OW052106.1, forward strand.
CAAGCAAAAAACTAAATGTAAACAATGGAAGCTTGACTAGAACGAATTTTAAATCACGTCTTGTATTTTGTATTGATGATACGTGGTTCCTAGTAATCGGTATAAATAAATCTTGTGGCATTTAGTCGTGAAAAACCTCGGTTTGTCCTCGTTCTAGATTTTCATGTTTTATTTTGAATATGCTTTATTTACTTATTCAATTATTCTTAATCATATTCTTCTTTATTTAAATGGGCACTTAAATGTCGTTAAAGATAATAATAAGTCACTCAAAGATGTTGCCTAGCTCTGAGTGATTTTCACTGTCCGGCATTATTTACTTCATCTTCATCATAATATCAACCGACCACTGCTGTACGTAGGCCTCCCCCAAAGAGCGATAACCATTCTGGTCCAGGGCAGCCCGCATCAATCCGCAATTTCAACTTTGTTTTTGGGATGGCAACGCATTTGCAACTTACAACGCCTCTGGTATGGCAAATGTCTATAGGTAGAGGGTCCATCAGGTAGGCCCTCGGTTTCTTTGTCATCCAACGATGTTTCGTATGAAAATTATCTATTTGCAAATTCAATGACATCTCTCCAGGAGGTCTAAGTATCTAGTCACCAAGTATCCATTATCCATGTAACTGTAGTCCTAGTTTAAAAATAATTATAAATTTCAGACAGATTCGTTGAATGACGTACGCAACGCTGTCTTCTGGGCTTTAGAAGCCGGGTACCGGCACATCGACACGGCAGCAGTCTACGGAGATGAGGAGCAGGTGGGCCAGGGTATAGCCGATGCCATCTCCAGGGGAATAGTCACCAGGGATCAGGTGTTTGTTACTACTAAGGTTTGTACATTTTTGTAATTTTTCCTTTTCGTCACAGTGTCGTTTTCCGTTTCGTCACGGTTTTGTTTTCGTTTTCGTCACGTTGTTAAACAACAAAAAAATAAAAATTATTTGTTACAATGTCACAAATACATACATTAATAAAGCAAGACCTTTAAAGTAATTAATTAAACTCCACAGATGTGAATTTCTGACCGATCGACTTGAATTATTTGAGATTTCGTGATTTTTTGGCAATTATTAAAGAATGCCCTCGTATACAATATACATGTTTTACCATATAAAATAAGATACAAAATACACACACACACACACATAATAAGACACGACACATACGACCTTTTTTTTTTTTACATGTCACATTTATCATCTGTATCAGGCAGTAGGACATATTTCAACGAATATTTTCTTTCTCTTTCTTTTAGTTGTGGAACGACAGGCATGCTCGCAGCCAGGTGGTGCCCGCTCTCAAGGAGTCCCTCAAAAGGCTAGGACTGGAATACGTGGACTTGTTCCTAATCCACTTCCCCATTTCCACTCATGTAAGTTGAAAACAGACTTCTATTTTTCTGTGACAAAACAAGGACAAATAAAATTGCTGTTCCATACATTTTGTTCATTTTTGTTTATAGTTGAAGGTGTATGGAACTGCAGTTGTTATTTTTTGTGATTTCAGGGTTGATCTAATAAGAAGTGTATACTATTAATTTTCTTATTAATATCAGCCCTGAGATCTTGAACGAAAATCGACGCAATCGTTCGAGAAACAAAGGTTACTGGTATTCGACTTTTAATTAAATAAATAACTGATAATTTATCTAAGATTGTAACTAGACAATGTACATTGTTAAATATAAGGAATTCTCTATATAACCAATTATATCATTCTTTGATAGTTCCGGAACATAGTTGCTGCATACATCAGATTATGGAGTATATATTAATTAAAATTCCGATATTATTATCATTATGCGTCATATTCATAATTTATTATGCCGTGAATAAAATTACCATTAATAGCGGTAGTTTCCAAGTAGCGTAGTTTAGAAAAACTACTACAAAAAACTACTATAATATGTGTAGCAGAATCTTATGGCAAAAAAAAGGTAAACCAAAATGCAAAATAGTTTGCAACACCGGGGAAATTAGACTATTCATTATGGATTATTTTCGGAATTCGGATTTTTAGTGCCCTTTAGTGCCCTTTAGTTATTAACGACGTAACCGTGGACGTAACTAACGACAGATCGTGTCGACGGCGCGTTCGTGTTCCACGCGCGACTCAAAGAGATGTCAGCAAACATTTGAGGGGCCACTAAGGGCCGATGCCTGCCGGGGCTGCGGGTTGTTCGAAAGAGATATCGCGCCCCCGGAGCGCAAAGGGCACAAGAAGGAAACAAAACGCCCTTTAGTTATTAAACACTGAAGATAATAGCCATAAAATTAATACATATAATATAGATTATCTGATCTATCCAGGAAATCGAACCCAGGATTCCACGCTTACCTGTAAAGCACTGAGCATTCATAATTATTATGTTTTATTTTTTACTTGACACAGAGTAATGGATCTCCAGACAACATTGACTACTTGGACACCTGGGCGGGAATGCTGGAGGCGAGGAATTCAGGTCTAACCAGGTCCATAGGAGTGTCTAACTTCAACGCCAGCCAGATCGACAGGCTCCTAGCTGATAGCCTGGTCAGACCGGCTGTTAATGAGATTGAGGTAAGATTTTCTGGGGAACTGCTTGGGAAATGATGTTGAACTTAAATGTAGCAGGTATAGAGTTGAGAATTGCGTGCATGATATTATTCTGCTCAGTATTTATTTCTTACTTCACGCAATTTTTTCCTCTATTTCTGTTGTATTTTGGTTCATTACATGATGATTTCGTTATTTTTCCTCATTTTCTTTTTTCATGTTTTTGCGAGAGTAACGCACAGCAATTGATTTTTTGTATGGTATAGATAATGTGAGCTGAAGGTTGAACCAACCTTATCATAGCTACCTATATCTGTCGCCAAGTAGCCCACCTAAAGCTGACTTCACCAACATTAAACAAGGAAGATTCGTCCAGAACATCCACTAAACCAAATCTTCTTCACCCAGGTCAACCCAACTCTAACTCAAGAGCCTCTAGTGAACCACTGCCAATCCTTGGGCATAGCAGTCATGTCGTACAGTCCCTTCGGCTTCCTGGTGTCTCGCAACCGACCTGACGCCCCACCACCGCGGTACGATGACCCCACTCTCGGTGCTATTGCTGCTAAGTACAACAAGTCTCCTGGACAGGTCGTACTTAGGTATTTGGTAAGTATCAGCATGGTATTATAATATAGAAATATATAAGCGTATTATTTTCCCACTGCTGGGCAAAGGCTAAGAGGTGAGAGTTCATGGTGATCAATGCTCGTACCTCTTGGTCTGCCTGATCTGATATCTCCAATCCGCTTGCTTACTTGCTCAAGGTGGATTGCAGATATCAGACTTATAACATGAATTAAGAGATCAATGTAGGTAAGACTTATGCTTAGATTACATTTTGAATTATTCAGCTTTTAACATCCGATTACTACGAAAATGGAAGAAACTGACGTGTTTTGGTCAATTTTGGCAGAACCAACTCCAGCTGATTTTTGCGTCATTTTATCCGTCTGTTTTTCATGATCTCACTAGTGTTATTATTAAGCTTCCTAATGCAGGCCATGCACGTAACTATGTACAGTCGGTTGTCAGCATTATCTGACCCACCCTAAACACAATCGAAATTGGACCTTCTGCCTATGATAATAAGGTTTAATTTCAATTTATATGAGGTTATCAGTTAAGTGCTCGAGAACTGAGAAGGAATAAATACAATAAAAATACACACACGCAAATTTGATCTTTATCACGTTAGCATTGGGTTAAATCTTATAACAACTTGTTATAATATAATAAGTGTAATAGCTTATTTTAATGAGTTCGGTCAAGTAACTCTGGTCTCGTGGTCTGTGTGTAAGACTGAGAGTGACAAGTTGCGAGATCAAATCCCGCGACGAAGATATATTGTTTTGCTTTCAATTTAGAATTTATTCTAAAAGTATTTCTTGTATTATTGTAAAGAACTATAGACGGATAATCTTCAAATATAAAGTTCCTAAAATGGTAATATTTTGGCATAACTTGTATTAAGTGGGTAGTTGAAAAATAAATATTTGTATTCATTGTAAAACTGGTATTCAAATGCTACTAACTAAGGGTATGCAGTGACAACGCGCAAACATATTTTTCCTTGCCTTACTAAATTGCAAAAACAACTTCTCTTTACAATTTATTTTTGTCTATTTTATAGGTAGTTTTTTTATTATCATGTTTTAATGGAGTGATTAAATAATAATGAAGGGATAAAATACAAAATAATCTATTTGCACTAGGATAAGGTTGGCTGCTTGTGCTGTGCAAGAATAAACTTTATTAAAGTATATATATGGTTTAAATTCTTTAGTCTTGTGGTCACTAATCGTTGTTTACGTTCGAAATCAAGTTTAACCTAAATATAGCTTCTGCTCAGGTGTTTCTTTTTTAATTATTTTATTATACTTTTTTACAGTTCTTTAATGGACAACGCATAGAAATAAAACTAAACAATTGCAAATTTAAAATGTTTATTATTTCATTAAAACACTTAGGTAAATAAAGTAAGTAAATGCTCACATATTTCCAAATTAATATACAATATATTATGAGGATGCCATAATCAAATCTAACCATTTATAAACATTAAAAAAGGCATGTTTTCTTGAAAGTTTGTTATCGAGAAAATTTATTTTATCTGTGAAATGCTTTAAAGAGATATAGCTGCCTATTATACGTAGTGAATAAACATGTCATTTAAATAGAAAAAAAACTATTTATGACAATAACATCACCACGTAATTGGCAACATTTTAATGGTTTAACAATCTATCCATTGAGCATTTACTTACATGGTGTGTTTAAAAATATCCTAGATTAATTAGTAGCGGAGTGATGGCGCACCGTTCCTTGTTACGTTCATCTTTGTTCGATTTAAATGTTTTTTTTTTTCATCAGTGAAGATCACAACATTTTCTTCTCAATTAAAATTTAAATATTCCTGGGCAAAACGGACCCCTCTTCAGCAGGTGTCAATGCTATTTTCTGTGCCGGTTTATAATTCCTTATTCCAGCAGCGTGTAAATGCCTTCTCACTGTTTCCACTGAAATATGGTGTTTTATTGCGGTTACACTAATAGGCAATCGCATTCGGGACTATACTTGATGTTTTTTGCCCCTGGACGAATCCGCTGAATATTTACTTTGTCTCCATAACGTCTTAGCTACAGTCGTATTTCTCTAAAACAAAAAAAAAACATTTTTGGAACCGTTTATGTAACTTGTAAGGAGTGAATGTAATAGTAAAATAGCCAACTACGCGTTCATTAATCACAATCAATTAAATAAAATAGGTATAAAAAAAACACTTACTGCTATATTAAGACGACGACCAATCTCTCTAATTCCAACATTCTGCTCATGTAAAAATATGATTTTATGTTTGGTATAGTCATTAAGCTGCGACATGATGCTTTTTTACACCAAATTGCTTAAAAATACTTAACGAGTTATGCGAAAGGATTTACAAATGTGTGTGCACAGTCAATGCTAATGGGCGTAGTGTAACTTTTGTCACTTAAGTAGACGAATTTATTATCTACCTCACGAAACAAATATATGTGAACTTAAACTTTTTTAATTTACCCACCTGTTTACAAGATAAGTTATTAGGCGTAAATCATATTGGCCGTTCTTTAATAATGCAAACAATTTTGTAGAAATGAAATCAAATTAAAAAAGAAACTGATAACAGGTGGACTGTGTTTTCGAACCCACATGTTGTTCCTCGCCAATCCAACATCAAACCGCCAAGCCACAAGAACTTGTTAAGACTCCACGAAATTCAAGATTGGGTTCTAATTATGTAAGGTGACTTAAAAGGTTTTTAACTTTAATGTCAACGAGATAATGATTAAAATAGCTTAACAAAATGATAATTATAATGCCGGTGGCTCCGACAACGTTGGGTGGGTTTATGTGTGTCTGTATTCATCGATAAATTGAAATTAAACCTTATTATTATAGGCAGAGGGTCCAATTTTGGTTGTGTTTAGGGTGGGTCAGATAATGTTGACAACAGACTGTACTTGCACAAGTAAACGTTGTGCTGTTATACCCACATAAGGTTCACATTTTTGCGGTAATTCATCATACGCACATTATTGCATACTTGCAAGTCCAAACTTGCACAAGTATATCGTTACGTGTGTGGCTTGCTTAGGGAATTATGTTAGCAGCTAAGCAGTCTTTATTAAATCTTTCATTTGTCCCCAGCTCGACCGCGGCCTAATTCCGATTCCGAAGTCGACCAACCAGAAGCGTATAGCCGAGAACATCAACGTATTCGACTTCAAACTGACAGCAGACGAAGTCGCGGCCATCAATAGGTTCAATAAGAACATGCGTGTCATTGACATCTCGCACTGGATGGATTATCCTAACTATCCTCATTTTTAATTTAATATCTGCAACTTAATTGTATAATACACTCAGAATATCAATCCCTTTTTTGACAGGTCGATAACATTCATTGCTTGTTTTGTTTGATTGATTCGTTTGTTTGACAGGTAAAAATAATCAATGGATTATAAATAAACGGGTTGATTTTTTATTTACTGCGCATTTTTTAGGAGGCGAAAGACCTTTTAATATGGGATCAACTCTGAAATATAAAAATAGCAGGTGTTCCCTTCAAAACGGAACAAACAGAATCTGCTATTAAGTATATGCATTTTGATCATTTTGTGCATGATCAAAATGCATATAATAGCAGATTCTGTTACTTTTTCAGGGTTCGTCCCTGAAAAAAACTGTTCAAATTCAAAAGTACGTTTACCCCTTGAAAGATATTAATGCACAATTAATTAATTAAAAATCAACCTGTAATTTCACACACTCGGCAATAGTGTAGCTTTTTATCAGTAAAAGAATGTTTGTAATGGAACCAGTACTTCCAGAAATTGCAAACAAACTTTACCCTTTTACCTTTTTATCTTTACTCTTTATAATATTACGCTGGCACTTTACTTGGCGTATTCGTGCAAATATGTGCGTTATATTGCTAATTAAAAAAACAACTTTGATTCAATAGAGATAGGGTATATTTCGATTACTTAAGTAACCTGAATATACCATATATTTGGGCAAATACGTCAGGCGAGTGGCATCGTTAAATGGAGAATACAAGGGAATTGATGAGGGCGATGTCTTTGGCTCTCCGACCACGACCAATTTTTTGACCGATTTTTTGTCGGCCGTATGCGTTGGTATACGCGTACGTTGCGTTGCGTGCGTTGGTTGGTTGGGTTTGAAGGTTGCCACTGCCGGCCGGTGTAATTACAGGCACATGAGACATTTTAACTGTTTCTGTTGTGTTTGTTGTTTGCAACGCATTTGCAAGGTCTCTGGTATTGCAGATGTCTATAGGATGCGGTGACCACTTAACATCAGGTGGGCCGTCGGCTTGTCTGCCAACCAACGACAACAAAAAATTGTTCCATTCTCGCCGACAAAGAAATCTTTTAAAAATCGGTCAAAAAGTCGGTCATGGGTTGAAAGGCTTATTAGTGATGTTGCAATTCTTTCGTAATGTTTTAAGCTGTGACACCTTTGGCCATGTTTGGCCACGAGGCCAAATTCTGGTTAAAAAACGCGATGCATTCAAATTATAACTACATAATTATGAAGTAAAGTGAACATAATTCTGTGTGTGTTACGCAAAGCGTGCCTGTTTTTAATTGGTTGATCATTTCTGAGTCTTCCATCTTCCATGTTGTGATTGGCTGGCGTAAATAACAGCCAATCACATTCTTTGAAGTGACATTTTGACAGCATCTTGACAGCTTTTTAAAAACTCGCGTCGTTATGTTCGCTGTTAAAGTCGATGAATAGTTTTAAGCCTATTTTTGTAATTTTACAGGTGTTCATGAATATAAAATATATTATAAGAAATGTTAACAGTATTTTTTTTTTACCTTTATACCATGAAGAGTCAACAGCAAAGAGTTGATGTACAATATAAACAGCCTTTAAATTAACATTAACATAATAAAAATAAATTAAAACTATAACATATGGCATCAAAAATTCCTCTGCATCGCGCTCATATGGGCAAGTGGCCAAAAGACTAGCGAGATTTCCATTGCATGTTGGATGGCAATGCTTATCCTCCGACCAAGGTAAAAGTCAGCCCTTGGGTCTAGAAAAGTGGAATCCAACCAACAACAGTTGATTGTAATTATCTAATAAATATCATTAGTTTTTTTGGCTTTTGACTGCTTCGTTAGCCTAGTGTTCCTAAGCGCGACTGCTAAGCTAGTGGTCTTGGGTTCTATTTCTAGATCGAGCAAAGTGTTATTGGTTTTTTTTTTAATTCTTAGCAGCAGCTTAGTGTTATGATTACATGGAACCTAAAACATACAGGCGAACTGTGGGTATACATTGGTACACCCTTAGATAAATACAGGCGTGATGGTAACTATGTTATAATTACCTATGTTATTTTGTTAATAAATTGACTTTGCGCCGGGGATCCCCAGGGATAGCGAAAAATCACAGTATATCAGTGTGGGAAAGGAATACCGGGGTGGTTTTTAATCAGTAATAGTCTGACAGAACCCTTCGACCTCCAAGGCGGGGTTAATCCAAGAAGATTTTCCGTCCTGGACCAAAACAAAAAACAAAATAGAAATATCTCTAGGCTAGCCATTCGCTGCCAGGATCGCAAAATTTGTTCAAAAGAGTTACCGCGACCCTGGGACTCAAAGGGCATTAGGAGGAACACTGATGGGTTTTAGTCAGTAAGAGTCTGACACTCCCTTCTGCTCCATCCAGGGCGGTAGAAGAAGGTTCCTAATTACCCATCCATAAAAATGGCTATGCCATCACCTATAACGACTATTGACTATCGGCATAATGTTTGCCAAGTCAACATCTCAAAAGTCGATAACCTCGCGAGTCAAGTTTAAGATACTTTATTTGCTAATAAGTATTATTATTATGAGTTAAATAGAACCAGTTAGTTACCATGTTTGCGCATCCTCACTGATTGTTATGATTGCTAATAGAAAACCGGTTCTACTAGATTGGCAAATCGTATCACGATGGGGGATTTTTATATGCTAAGATTTTGTTGTTTTCTGATGGATCGATTGTACTTAAGATGATGTACTTACGGTAGAAAGGTGTTGACTATTGAATATTTAGACGGTCTATAAAGATGTAAACGATAAATAGATAGGAGATCAACACATTAAATTAAGTTTTGTAAGTAATTTAGGATAGATAAAAGAATGATTCGTAGATATTAAGACTATGAATCTATCACAGTAGTAGGTACAGCCTACATTGAAATGGAATGCCTACGTTATAAAATATTGTGACATCAAAAAAGGTCAAAATTACATATTGTCAAAATTACATAGGTATTGTTTTAATTAATATCAAAATTGCACAATGTCCAATCATACAATGTTAAAATTACAAAAGTGTTAAATAACAAAATGCCATATTTATGAAATTACAAAATATCGAAATTAGCCAAATACTATCAATATTGACTAACCGTTTTGGGCCCGGTCAAGGTCTACCCTTAGTCTTGTCACCAGGCCTAATAATATGTACCGTGTCGACGGCGCGTTCGCGTTCCACGCGCGCTTCAAAGAGATGTCAGCAAACTTGGAAGGGGCCACTAAGGGCCGATGCTGCCGGGGCTGCGGGTTGTTCGAAAGAGATACCGCGCCCCCGGAACACAAAGGGCACATTGAAGGAACATGGATGGGTTTTAGTCAGTAAAAGTCTGACACTCCCTCCCGCCCCGCCCATGGCGGGGGAAGTGATTTTATGATTTCAAATTTTGAAAAAAAAAAAAAACATAAAATCGTGCCTACCTACTACCTACCTACCTACATTCACAAAATCGTGTCGTCGTCGTGTCGCACCTACTAAAAGACAGGTCTTGTTTGTTATTATTCCTTAAAAGCTCAAAGCATCTACTCGCCGTGTTTACCGCCACTCCGTCCCTGTCGTTTGCAAGATGAAGCTGCTTTTATCTACCGTTGCGCTGTTCGCTGTATTTAATGTAAGTTGGCTTTATCGATGCTTTTTTACCCCTTTGGCGATTCACAGGCATGATGTTGTATTGTAGACAAAAATATAACGGAACGTTGAAAAAGCTAAAGCTTTTTTTAACGTTATATATTTTGACCACACAATAAAGTTGTTTAAGAATTGACGGACTTTTCCAGACAGAGTCGTTGTGTTTAGTATTACGGCAAGTTATGTTATGTTTGTATTCGTTACAGGACAATCGCATATTTTTTTTTACTTCTTTAACTGCCTCGTTTGACCTAGTGGTCCTGAGCGCGACTGCTTCGCTAGAGGTCCTGGGTTCGATTCCCAGGTCGAGCAAAAAGTGTTATTGGGTTTTTCTATGAAATTCTCATAGCAGCTCAGAGTTTGGATTTGTGCCCGGTTAATGGCAATAGGCTCGCCCCCTATTACATGGAACCTAAATATACCGGCGAACTGTGGGTGTACATTGGTACACCTCTGCCTAACCCTTCGGGAAATACAGGCGTGATGGTTTTTCTAAGAAGCATAAAGTCGGACTCCGGCCGGCTCTCTTTTATTTATGTCCTACGTTTTTTTGAGATCTTTCCCAAAATTTCTAGAAATGTTTTTATGGGCATAAAGACTTTTAAATGAATTCAACGGTATGATCACGGTAATATAATAATAATGATGTAGGTACCTAAGGTACCTACTAAGGTTCTTTTAAATCACTAACAACATTTTTATTTTATACCTAGTAGGAACAGAGTTTATTTCTCACATGTCTTTTTTGTTTTGGTTTAAACACTCACTTTGAATTTGCTATAAATTCTATAATAGTTTTAAACTTCTGAAAATATATTTAAACTGACAGTTTTAAATTACTTCTTAAAATGGCGAAATCTATTGTCTATTAATTATTGCACCATTCAAATTTTATTAAATACTCATCTAGTACTTTTTTAGAAACATATTCTTTTGTTTTTTTGAAAAGAGAATTTATGAATTTAAGTTATGTTGTCTATGACATTTCTTTCTCCCCAATGTCAGATATGAGGCCCCCTTTGTGCAAATAAATATTTATTTTACCAATTTTGTATTTATTTATTATTGTTTATTACAATTTCGACTTCGTTCCTTCTTTATAAAATTATTAAAGTCCGATTGCTTGTCACTCTGATGTTTGTTTGTTTATCAACCAATCGCGCCTCACAGGCTAAACAGATTTTGATGAAATTGGGCGCACAGGTAGACTATAACCTGGTTTAGGGCATACAGTACTTTTTTCAGTAGTACAGTTTATTTTAATTAGTTATTTATTTACAGGTCAAAACAGCATTGGCCGCTGTTCCAACGAAACAGCTCAATGATGGCAACTACATTCCAACTCTTGGTTTAGGCACTTTTGGATTCGTGAGTATAAATCAAATCTATCTAATAGAATAGAATAGAAATAAAAAATATTCTATTGTATTCTATCCAAGATTACCTAGATTGCCAAGCGCTTGGCAAAATGTCAAATTCTTGGCTGTGGTTGGTTGGTTGTAATTGGTTGATTGAATTATGAATAACCAAACGCAGAGTGCGTGCGTTTGACAATTTGTCATATCAATTTTTCTTTCGAGAGACCTTAATATTCTAGAGCTTATAATAAGTAAATTATAAATCCCCAAAGAGATCTCTTAAAAAAAACATATTTTTTGTCACAGTCTTTCCTGCTTGGCTAATTTACCAACCGTCAAATAACTTTTATCTAACGAATAAATGACAGTTAAGTAAATGCGTCTCTTCTCACGCTCGACCGATTTACGGGGCGATTTTTGACCATTTATTCTCGCCGACAAAGAAATCTGTCAAAAATCGGCCCGATAATCGGTAAAGAAACCGGTCGTGTTTGAATACGCTATTTACTATACAACTGTCATATTTATTCGTCAAATAAAAGTCACTTAACTATTGAAAAATCATATTTACCTAAGTGTTATTTCAGCGTGACATCCCAAAAGTTCGCCAAGCTATCAACTGGGCAGTCGAAGCTGGGTACCGCCACATTGATACGGCATCTCTCTATGACAACGAGGCGGAGATCGGACAGGGCATCAGTGACGTCATCGCTAAAGGACTAGTCAAGAGGGAAGACCTCTTTGTCACTACTAAGGTAAGAGGTAAAACAAAGACAGAAAAAAAGTAAGACAAAGCTAGAAAAAAATACCGGCCAAGTCCGTTAAAATCGAGCAAAAAATACGCCGGAAAAACGTATTTCTTGTATGAATAAATTAAATTTCAAGTGTCTACTTACGGATCAAAAGACAGCCTTGTGACAAAGGGATAGGCAGGTGGGCGGACGTAATGAGCAAGAGCAATAGGGGTCCATTTGGACCCGTATGCTCTTCAAAGTACCACCGTTAAAGAGAAAAATATGCTTTTGCTAAAGCTTCAAGAAAAATATGCTTTTGCTAAAGCTTCAAGAAAAATATGCTTTTGCTAAAGCTTCAAAGTCATCATTGTTCCAGTGAAACACTGCGGAAAAAGAATGGTGCAATATGGTATACGTCCTGTAAGGTCTATCCCTTTCTAGCACTGATTTTTGACACACTTCCGTGTGACAGAATGTATGAAACTTGTTTATAAAAACTTTGCCCCACGAGAAAGGAGAAATTCCTAATTTCTCCTGGATTGTGGGGTGCGTTTATAAACATATTATAAATGAAGTGCCCACCGTGTCGTCAATTGAATTTTATGTGTTTTTTTTTCAGCTGTGGAACGACAAGCATGCTCGCGACCAGGTAGTGCCGGCCCTCCGGGAGTCTCTCGCCAAGTTGGGGCTGCAATACGTCGACCTGTATCTTGTACACTCACCAGATGCAAGCAATGTAAGTTTTACTATTATTGACTCAGCTTTAACGCTACTTAATGATGATGATGAAGTACAACTAATTAATAATTAATTAATTGACTTTCAGGAAGACGGTTCGCCCGCTAACATTGACTACTTGGAGACTTGGCAAGGCATGGAGGAGGCCAAGAAACTTGGCCTGACCAAGTCAATTGGTGTGTCCAACTTTGCAACTGACCAAATTGATAGGATAAAGGAAAATAGTAAAATAGTTCCCGCTGTCAACCAGATTGAGGTGAGTTTTTGTCTTTTCTTAATAATTACTAGCTTCTACCCGCGACTTCGTCCGCGTGGCTTATTTCACCCGCGTTAAGTTACGTCTTTGGTTACTGCTCCGCTCTCGTAGGTCGTAGCGTGATATTATGACACGGTCTGTGGACGGTGAGCAATGGGTAGCTCACCGTCCGTACGTTATTAACTAGCGACAGACCGTGTCGACGGCGCGTTCATGTTCCGCGCACAAAGGTGTCAGCCATTGGAAGGGGCCACTAAGGGCCAAATGCCTGCCAGGGCTGCGGGTTGTTCGAAAGAGATACCGCGCCCCCGGAACGCAAAGGGCACACGAAGGAACATAGATGGTTTTTAGTCAGTAAAAGTCTGACACTCCCTCCCGCCCCGCCCAGTACGGGGGGGGGGGGTCATTTGATGATTTCCCATCTCTAAAAAAAAAGCGTGATATTATAAAGCCTATGTTACTTCTTGATAATTTAATCCATTCAGTGCGGGGCGACGCTCATGTGCGTTTTTTAACTCACATGCATGTTGCCCGCACTGAAAGGGTTAAATATCGATTAGTGAAAAAAAAATTAAAATCGGTCCAGCAGTTTTGGAGCTTTTTCGGTACAAACAAACAAAGGCACAATAATCTTTCTTCTTTATAATATTAGTAGGTATAGAATAAACTATTTTTAGGATAGGTTAGGTACTTACAAGAAACCACTTTGTTCTTGTTTGTTTTTCTATCTGTCTAACCATTAGAGTTCTGTCTATGTTTGTTTATTGATGGGTTCTTTCCAAATGTTATTCGAAACTTTTTTTGGTATGACTAATTATCTGGTTTAAATATTATCTAGCTATATTATACCCCCCGGTGTTGCCCGCGTTCATTTACGTCTTTGATTATTGATCCGCCCCATTAGTTGTAGCGTGATGTTATATACGTATAAACCTTCCTTTTGAATCACTCTATCTGTTCATGAAAAGGGCTGTATTCTTAGATCTTTCAAACTACAAACGACATAGTCAAAGTCGCTTCAGACCGTGTGTCCCTACACACGGTGTGAAGCGACTTTGACTATGTTAAGATAACTAACATGATAATCAAGGTTTCAAAAAACTTCTAGGTAGGTATAGGAAGAATATCGTTTTGGTGATTTTCAAGAACATCTTTAACCTGTACGGTTAAGAAAAAAAATGCAAACGAATCTACAAAAATAATTATTATCCTTAATTACTCAAAACTACTTCTGGTATTATTAAAATTAACTAACTATAACTGACTATACGTGTTATTCAGGTTTCTGAACAACATTTTGGTAGGTATAGGTAGATTATGTTTCTGGGGGTTTTTTGAAAACATTTCAAACTTGCTTGATTGAAAAAAAGGTCATTAATAATAATTTAAAGTCGTTAAACTAGCTACCAAAAGGAGCTCTCTATTACTCTTTTTTTTTTAAATCTTATACCGGTTTTATGATTGGCTATGTTTTTGTTATTATTTTCCTTAACATTATTAATTGTAGGTACCTTATATAGAAGGAAGTTTTTATTATATTAGAGCTTACTCATTTTAAAACTAGTCTGGAGTCATCCACATTAAAAGATTGTGTGTAAGTCGTAATCTCGGGAAGTATAGGTCCGATTACAAAATTAAGTGTAGACCAACCAAACAACCAACACACCAACACAACCAATCTTACAAAGAGGTATTTGTTTATTTGACCTCCACAGCCCAGTAACATGGCAACACCCAGTAACTGGGTTGTGGAGGTCGGAAAGGCAGGTGCTCCATGTAAAATATTTCTTAAGGGCTCTTAAGGTCTAACGGCCCCATAGTGTCAGAGTTTCTAAACCGCCTCAAGGGCCTCTGGTTACCGATGTCAGTGATGTCCAAGATAAACTTAGAAAGTACATAATTATGTATTGGAAAAAGTCACATTGGTAAGTACCAATGTGACTTTTGCATTGTGCACGAGGTTGTGAGTTCGCAACCTCGTGCATGAGAGGTGGGCGCTTTAACCACTGGGCCATCACCACACTGTAATGTAAAACACTGATATTCAGCTACATTTAATTAGCCTGGAAGCCGACCCCAATAGTAAATAGTTAGGCCAAGGCAAACGCAGATAGATATTTCAGTAAACAATGTCTCCCTCTCTTTTTCAGGTCCATCCGTCAAACACGAAAGAGAAGCAGATACAAGACTGCATTGAGCGCAACATTGCAGTCGTCGCCTACAGCCCCTTCGGTTTCTTCGTGTCCCGTGGCAAGAAGGGCGCCAGTAAAGACGACCCTAAGATCCTCAACATTGCCAAGAAGTACAACAAGAGCGTCAATCAAATCTTACTGCGGTACCTTGTAAGTTAGAAAACAATGATGTTCTTCTATTTAGATCATGATTTGATGATTTTTTACTGCCTTGTTGGTCTCGTGGTGGTAAGTGCGATTGTTGAGCGTGAGTTCTGGGTTGGATTTCCAGGTCGGGCAAAGTGTTATTGGGTTTTTCCGTTAAGAATTTCTAAGTGAAAAAGCCCGGAGTTTGGTTGTTCCCGACTGTCATTCGTAGATCATTGTCAGTCCTTACGGATAGTCAGAAGCCAGGAAGTGTAATAATCAGTCTGACCAAGTAGTATCGTGTTGCCCAATACCTGGATTGTGGAGTCGCTTCATGTAAAACATCATTCATTCAGCTTCATGTATTCAGCTTTATCCGGTTAGACTGGAACCCGACCCCAACATAGTTGGGAAAAGGCTAAGCAGATGATGATGATGTTAAAACTTTCGTGGCCCTAATTCTTATCGTCCTTGTAGGTGACTTTTGTCCTCCTCGAACAAAAATTGTTTACTGTTCTCATTTTTTCCCTCTCTTTCTTTCAGCTCGACAGAGACCTCATTCCGATCCCCAAGTCCACCAACCAGGACCGTATCAAGGAGAATCTCGACGTGTTTGACTTCCACCTGACTCCTGAGGATATCACTACCATTAGCAGTTACAACACAGATACGAGCATATTCAGTAAGCGTTAAGAATGTTCTCCGTTGATGGGACAGTTGACTGGCTGACGTGACTTACAATTAAATGTTTGCTGGTACAAATATTTTTATTTTATTACAAATTATCCCAATTGCAGTATCTTCTATGGTACTACATCATCATCATTTCAGACGCAGGACGTCCATTGCTAGACATGGGAGTGATATGAAGTTTCGAATGACGTTATAGTGACGCACGCTATTTCGAAAATAATTAAGAGTGGTACGCTAGGTCGAGAACAATGCATTTTAAGTGAGTTTTGCCTTAACCAGGTTAAGACATGACTGCGTTTAAGTTTTGAGTTGAGTGCACATTTGCACATAGTAATTTTGATGACATTAATATGTAAGTAATGTCGACGGCCTGTATCCAGCGTCTTCCTGTGGTCTTAATCAGGTCGTTCGTCCAACTTGTGGGTGGACGTCACACGCTGCGCTTGCCGGTGCGTGGTGTCCATTCGAAAACTGGTACTCCATACAAACATACATAAATAAACTCACGCCATTTTCCCATGGGGGCAGGCAGAAACCACAGAACGTCACCTGCTAATATCCTTACATACTCCTTTCGCCTTGTTCACGTTCATACATCTGGTCATACAAGCACGTCGGTTACGAGTACAGCGCACCCGACCTTTCTGAAGTGCCGCACCAATAATAAGGTTAGTTTAGGTCTTTATAAGGAGGCCACTCCCGGATTAGCCACTCATACCTGCCATATAAATTCCTTTTGTTAGTCACCTTTCACTCATCCTCATTCATTCTTTTTCTAAAATAACACTATGTTTAAATTCAATTAGATTTGATGAAGAGGAAAATAAAGTAAACAAGTATTTGAAAAATTATATTTAAAATACCACAGTTATTGCAATTATATTGCTAGCTTCTTTTAATATTTTACATATAATTATCTAAAAATATTACGCATTTAATTTCATTATAATTAAAATTCCTTAGTATCAATTTATATTAAATTCCAATTTAATCACAGGTTGCAAACTTTGAAAACAAAAAACAAAAAAAGAAATTCAATCAAACTTCATTTAAGCAAACAAAACCGACTAATTAATAGAATAAAATTATAATTGCGACTAAATAATATCTATTTTGTAGTTAAACATATAAAATACAGATCCATAAGTACTTATAGCTACCCTCTTAGCATTACTTGTTTTAAAATATTGTTTAAACTAGGCGAGTTCTGTATTGATCATTATCATTATACACACAGACCTACCTCATAGATTTTCGAAAGGCATTTGGAAGCAGCCCATATACAGCGTCTTCCTGAGGTCTGTCGACCTTGTGGGTGGACGTCTTACGCTGCGCTTGCCAGTGCGATACAATACAATCAGCAATTAATTATCTAATTTATCTACTTTTATATGCAAAGCTGCAAAGCCGTAAAGCAAAAAATAAGTAGTACCTACATGTAAAAGTAACAGCATACCATGTAACCCTGTCCAATAAATCGGCTAATTTATTAAAACAGAACCATTTTAATATTACTTTGTAATTCCAGTTGTTGGATTCTGAACTTTCGACGCTGAGCTGAGTGTTGAAAATCCAACAGTGTGCAAGGCAAAGTAATCCTACTACTATTATAAAGGCGAAAGTTTGTATGTATGGATGTATGGATGTATGTATGGATGTTTGTTTGTTACTCTTTCACGCTTAAACGGCTGAATGGATCTGGATGAAATTTGGCACAAAGATAGATTATAGTCTGGAATAACACATAGGCTACTTTTTATCCCGGGAAAATGTACGGTACCCGTAGGATAACACATCAACTGTGACGCGGACGAAGTCGCGGGCAGAAGCTAGTATTAAAATAATACTATTTCAAGAGATGGCGGTAGACCCGCTGATCCATCCATTTTGTCGAGTTATAAATACGAACTGTTTTTTTATCGTGTTATCAGAGTTGGTCCTTTACTAAAACTCGTTGGTAATGATAAGTACAACTACCAATTATAGGATAGGGGTTCTTTACACATTGCTTTAAAAAAATTCGTTGCTGACCGTACCACTACAATAAAAACTGCCCTCAGGAAAATTCACCCTGTATACAATTCTAAGTCACATAAGTACAAATTGACAATTAATTTAAATCCTACAAAATGACGTCAGTTTAACAACTACGCAACTACTACACTAAATAAAACGCTAGTTTGACAACCTGACGTCACTACACTATGACGTCAATTTGACACTTGAGCTAAATAGTGACGTTACGTTGTCAAGTGTTGTAATCGATGGTGCATCAATCGATTGCGAGCTGTCGGAAGGAGCCATCGATTCCGAACAACTCATCGTAGTTTGTTGGTCTGCCTGGCCGGAGGGACTCGTTGGCAATGATGCTGTCTTGTCTCTTGAACCACTCGCGGTACTCTTGGAGTTTCAGCTTCCATTGTTCTGTAAAAGCGTAATTGTTTGTTACAATAAAGAACATTTTAGAAGAGGAATTAATCAATATTACTGCACCGAAACTATTAAAGATTATTACTCAGTACAACAGCACCGTTCCGAATGCATATAGCTTGCCATTCAAGTTAGAGTTTTAAGACGTGTGCAATAAAGTTGATTTTGGAATGACAAGCTAAAAGTTGATGACTCGCTGGCGGTTCACTGGCATCTAACCACCGCAGCTGGTTGGATTGGTCACTTAACTCTACTACAACTCAGCTCAGTAAAGTCACACACTATTCCAAGCGAGAATGTAGCAAAAAAAAGTGGGAAGTCACCTTGTAGTGTTGCCATGCTTCCACACTGTCCGCCGTACTCTGTGGGCAGCATCTCCTGAGGTATGTACTTGTAGAGATCCTTCAACTCCTTGTGAATGTAGATCTGTAGTGATAAAACTTCTATTACTAGACCGATCACATCAGGTATACCAAAATCGTCCAGAACTGACCCAGTCAGCTGGGTTAGAGTACCAGTTGGGGTCCAAAAGAACACGCAATAGAAACATTAAATCAATTTTGCTGATGTATTTTACGTGCTTTCCAAATCACGGGAGGGTTACACTATCAATTTCCAAACTCCAGGCTGTTACTAAGAAATTCCCAATGGAAAATCCCAATAGCATTTTGCCTGACCAGGGAATTGGATAGTGCAATAAATTATTGGACGTTCGATGGTTGAAGGTTTAGTGGTGGCATAGGACCAGTCGATGTGTCGTCTTTTGGAAGAGCCCTATGTCCAGCAGTGGGACCTCTCTGTGATGATGAAGAAGAAAGGGAAAGTACTTCATGTAAAATCTTACCCGTTTCCTGATCTTTTCTTTCAGGAAGGGTTTGACGAAGTTGACAAATCGCTCGACCAGCGGCGAGGTGTTCACGATGTGGACTTCCTTCAGCTTAATAGGATAGGCTTCCTGCGAGAAGAAATGGAACTGATTACATAGAAACTAATGGCCAACCTGAAGGTCTAGTAAGCCAAGTAAATATATTGGAAATATCCGTTTCGCACATATTCATTTACTTTGAAGGCTTTATTTAAATCAATGCTTCTCATGTAACATTGAACCAAAATGATAATTTACATGTAGTGGTGAAAATGTCATGGTAAATATTTTTCCGAAAATTAGCAACAATTATTTTTATTTAGTGTTATAAGGAAGTAAAGTTTAATTGTTTGTAATGTCTGAAAGTTAACTAACCTAACCTAACCTATTTAAAAAAATCTTTCATGAATAGAAAGCTATAATACATAGTATAGCTAGAAAAAAAACGTAGCCAAGCGGTTTTTTTCTACTTCCAAGAGAACGAAGACGCGGCCAGAAGCTAGTATTATATAAAACAGTAAATGCCCTGCATTGGGACACTTACGTGCCTGGAACTCGGTTAGGTCCGCACTTATACCGTTCCAAGCAGTATACAATTCCAGGCAAACATGAACCTTAACTATTATGTAGAAGCCAGAATTTACTTTGGCAGTGTGAAATACGCTCCGGCGCGGGCCAGTTGATGGAAATCGTACATTAAAGGAAGGCTATCTCCAAAACTACAAACCTGAACACAAATCATGAACTTCTTGATAGTAGCAGCAGACAGCTTTGTGAGCATGCTGGGACCCAAGATAGCTGCGTCCAGCACATAGATATCTCCGGCCACTCCTTCCTTCTCCTCAGTTAATCGCACGTCTCCTATCATGAGAGCCAACTTCAGCGTGTCTATGATTTGCTGGGCGTTTAAATCGGGGTGAAGTCCTGAAAAAGGCATAATTTTCAGAATTAGTTGATAGTCAAATAAGCAATCATGTAGTTTTTTGGGACATTGCCAAGCGACTGGTCGACTCTTCGCGTGATCAGAGGGCTGGCCTTTTATTGGGCCAAAAAATCAGTATTGCCATACAATGCTGTTAGCCTTTTGGGCACCTTGTCCCATTGACAACGATGCGGATGAGTTTTTTGATGCCCTATGAGCTTGCTCCTTTAAAAAGGTAGTTTCATGGAAAGGAATGAGCAAGAAATAACTTTTTTACATGATAGGTAGTCAGACTCATGAACACCGGTATATAACATCACGCTACGACACAGTCACGAAAGCGGAGCAGTAACCAAAGACGTAACTTAACGAAGATAAAAATGTCCACGCGGGCAAAGTTGCAGGCAGAAGCAAGTTCTAGAATAAATTGAGTTCCTACCTCTGCATATAGTGACTCTTCTGCCATTTGGTGTGACGCCTGGAAGTGGCGGGCCTTGACTGAAATAAACAAAATATTGCAATAAATGAACTGTCTTTTTGAATGTATGGAATCCGAAGCTAGGGTACGCCAGACTTAGTACCGTCGTGACCATAAAATGAACAGAGTATGTTAAAAGAGAGAGACCAGTTTTGTAGAGTTCTTTGTGAAAGAGTTTATCCGGGGAAGTACTATCATCAAACCAATTTCTACCGCAAAGCAACGTTGCTGTGCCTGTTTGAAAGGATGGGTGTTGGTGTAATTTCAGGCACATGACACATTTCAACGTTGTCTCTGGGATGGCAATGCATTTAAATTAGCAAGGACTCTGGTACTGCAGATGTGTCTTTAGGTAGCGGTGACCACTTAACATCAAGTGGGTCATCGGCTTGTTTGCCATCCAATAACATAAAGAAAAACAAAAGAGAGGTAGATACATTTCTCTACATCTTTCATTCTTTCTTTCTCTTTTTTCTTTTTCTCACTGACCATTGTCAGTGATGGTTTCGTCCGGAAACTTACATTTTGTCGGTCATAATTTCATCGAGCTCCGGTCTGAAGGCATCTCGTTTTGTGAAGAACTCTGGGCAGGCTGCTCTCATCGTGAAGTACATGTCCAGCTTTCTCTTACACTTCTCCAGGGAGAAGCTGCTGCCTCGTAGGAAGGTCATTATTGGAGGGACCTCTGTAAGAAATGTAAATTATTAACATTTTTGTTTTATGATCTTTAAAGACTTGTCTGGAGGACAATCATCATAATTTTGAAGTACAGCAGTGCCTTGAGCTTGATGCCAAGCATGACCAAATGAAAGCCCGACCACCTGCGGCAATTAACTATAATTATACAAATGATGTGCTTATATGCCAGAAATGTGCGAGGATCTTGACAAAGAAGTTTGGTTACATAAGCCACATGCAAGCACATCTAGACCTCGACAAGTGCGTCTAAGTGTTTTTCAGTTTTACCTAAACGAATTGCTCAATAACAGCTAGGAGTTTGGAAGTACACGGTGTGACACTCTTATGCCTTGTAAAGCATGTAAAGCTGTTGTTTCTACTTCTGATGTCTCCCCGGTTGTGTCAGATTATCGTCCCGTCGGACTGAGAGAGTGAAGAAAGAGGGAGTGCACTCTTGTGTTTACACACACACTAATGTACTATAATAGCTTTAGCTTCTCTGTTTTTGGCGAGTCGTCAGTAAGATTGGCCGTCGTGACCGAAAACGGTCGGAAAAAATATTATACAAATAAAAATAAGTACCCCAATCATCCGGCAGATGGGGCTGTTTCTTGAGCCAGTCCCTGATGGCAGCCACGTCTCTGTCGCGTGTCGTCACATCCTCCTTCAGCTCGATACGAATGTTCTTCCATATCTCGCCGGAAGGCTGCTCCATCAGCTCTTGTTTTAACTTCATTTTTTATCTGGAATTGAGAGAATAATGGCTTTGGAGTATATTTTTATAAAACGAAAGGACTACAACGCTTGTTGTTAGCATAAAGTTTTCCAAAAAAAATTGGTATGGGAGAAAGCCTGGATTTTTCATCATCATCATCATCATATCAGCCGCAAGACGTCCATTGCTGGGACATAGGCCTTCCCCATAGATTTCCAAAAAGACCGGTTGGAAGTGGCCGCGTCCAGCGTTTTCCTGAGGTGTTAATCAAGTCGTCCGTTCACCTCGTGGGTGGACGACCTGATTAATGCTTATCCTAACATGCTAACATCGACAAAACAAAGAAAAAATCAAAAACGTCCTTATGGTAATAGATAGCGCCACGTGTCTTTCGAAACATGATTGAATTTTAAATGTAACCGACATTTATGCGGACGAGGACACCGAATCTTGTTGTTTGAATAAAAATTTCCAAAAATTTTTGGTATGGTGAGAAACCTTGGCCTTTTAACAGTCTCCAATTGTCAACATAAGATGAGGAAGTACAAACGGTACGTAGTGGTCTTAGATAGTATCTTTATTATACAAGCTTACTTTTTGGTTACTAGAAAACTAAAACGGGTTTTTTTTTTGTATTCATTTTTATGAACAACTTTCACTATGGGATCAAACCCGAAATTGCGAATAAAAAAATCGGCTGATTGCTTATGTTGGCGTAACTCGACAAAATGTACGGATCACCTGATTTATTTTAAATCTGCTGATTATTTAACATTTATGTTACATTATATTATGCATTTTTATTAAGCAAAAGTATGTCGACGCCTGCATCTATAACTAGTTATAAAACCGCACGTGATCACCCACGTTCAGTTACGTTTTTAGTTACTGCTGCGCTCCTGTTGGACATAGCGTGATGTTCTATACGTATAAACCTTCCTCTTGAATCACTCTATCTATTGAAGAAAAGCGCATTAAAATCCGTTGCGTAATTTAAAAGATCTAAGCGTACATACTGCGGGAAGTGACTTTTTTATACCTACTATGTAGTATGTAGATTTTAGGCTATTTG
The DNA here is from genome assembly GCA_932526535.1 of Caradrina clavipalpis. Taxonomy (NCBI): domain Eukaryota; kingdom Metazoa; phylum Arthropoda; class Insecta; order Lepidoptera; family Noctuidae; genus Caradrina; species Caradrina clavipalpis. The sequence continues at coordinate 10,039,798 of OW052106.1, forward strand.
ATTGCAACCACAACACAACTAAATTGAACAACTGCCCCCCTAGACAAGTCGCAAACGATAATCGTAAACGCTCGGCAGGTACCAATAGATTTTCAACTTAACACCCCAGAGCCTTAAGTTGAAAATCTATTAAAGATTTCTAAGCGTTAGCGACTGGAAAGAACGAAAACGCTATGCAATCTTCATTAGATCTTCAACTTAAAACCAAGCACATAAAGTTGAAGATCTATTAAAGCCTACTCAGCGTTTGCTTTTATCATTTGTTACATGGCTACAGGGGCTGATTCGCAATCGATCGCATCAATATATCCGTGTAAATTCGTCTGTGTTGCACAATCTCATGTTGGAAAGGCTGGAAGGTAAGGTCACTGGCAATGTTTGTTGACGACCATCGCGCCATCGACGCGTTGTGTTGCAACTAACTGCTTGTGTTGCAATTTTGCTACGACTACGACCGGTTTCCGAAAGTTATAGTGGATGGGGGCAAATGTGTCAGAACTTTGATAAATAGCTTTATATGGAGTTATTTCAAGAGTGAAGTAGGCTAGAATGTTTGGCAAGACAAATATTTTAAAGGCGTTATTTTTTTAGTTTTGTTTCGAAGTGAGTATTTGTAGCAGTACTGGTCCGATTTTAAAAATTTTTTCGCTGGTAGAAAGTTACAGTATTGCTGAGTTGTATACGATGTGTTTATGGTATATTTGACTTTAATACGGATGAATTCGCGGGCAGAAGTTAGTTGTAAAATATGTCAAGATTCTCCGATGACTGGATTGATGGACCTTGGATATCTAAAATATGATGTTTAAAGACAGTGTTCAAAAAGTTTAATTAAATATTGAACTTAAATTCATCGGAAATAGAGTTGGAAATTACGTGCAAGTAAAATAACGGGCGGCATGCAGCTTGCATGCAATTTTCGACTCTATTTCAGTTAACACTATTAACGTTGACCTCTACTCGTGCTTAAACGGATTAGATAATAATGTAAATCTAGTAAACTTAATCCTGATAACCATAAAAAAAACAGACTATTCTCATGTAAATCGACACTTGACTACACGGTTGGTGCAGTGGCCGAGCGATCGACTGCTGCGCAGCGTGTCGCGGGTTCGATTCCCGCACGGAACATACACGGAACATAATATTTGTATGGCCTACAGATAGTTGTTCCGGGTCTGGCTGTTTGTGTATGTGAGTTTGATATGTTTGTAAACGCACCCACGATACAGGGGAAATTCCTAGTGTGGGGCAACGTTTTTTTTTTAAAAAGAAAAAAAAAGAACTTCATTAAAAAAATTAGAAAAGCAATTATTACTAATTGGGTTTTATATTAGACCTTTGTTCTATGTTATTCCCATTATTAAAAAGGACTTTATAGTTACTATTATTACAACAGCATTACAAAAAAATAGCATCATAATATGAGCTTACTTAATTTTAATAGCTCTTAATTTATGCAATTAATAGCAGTTATGATTTTATATGCACTTATGATAAATTTATTGTTGTCATTCTAGGATTTTTTTGCCTTTGAAGTCATTTTATTATTCCATGATATAAATTGTTGTATGAAAGCGATGATCGGAAGCAATAAATGAATAATGATGAATGACATGACTGACTGGGGTCCCGCGTTCTATTCCCAGGTCGGGCAAAAAGTGTTGTTGAGTTTTTCCTTTAGGAATTTCTCAGTAGCAGCCCGGAGTTTTGAAGTTGGTGGTGAGGCACCCCCGTGCCTCGGAAAGCACGTAAAGCTGTTGGTCCCGACTGTCATTTGCAGATCTTTGGCAGTCGTTACGGATAGTCAGAAGCCAAGAAGTCTGACAACCAGTTTAACCAAGAGGTACCGTGTTTCCCAGTTACTGGGTTGTGGAGGTCCGATAGGCAGTCGCTCCATGTCAAACACTGGTATTCAGCTGCATCCGGTTAGACTGGAAGCCGACCGCAACATAGTTGGGAAAAGGTTAAGCTGATGATGATGATGAATAACATGACTGACTTGTTAGAATACTAAAAATAACAGTTAGGATTATTCTACTTTTTTTTTAACGGGAATTAGCATTGCCACCCAGTGTGGCAATGCCGCCAGTCTTTTGGGCACTTTTCCAGTTGACGGCGAATTTTTTGATGCGCTATTGTTTTAGTATCTTTTTTTTTGTTATTATTTACGTTTTTTTGAGCTACTTTTTATTCCGGAAAAATGTTTTTTCCGGAATAAAAAGTAGCTCACGTGCTATTCCAGGCTGTAATCTATCTCTGTCTCTGCCTTTCATCCACGGCCGTTCAGCCATTCTGGCATGATTAAGTAACAAACATTCGTCCATCGAAACTTTAGTATTCATAAAAGTAGTAAGACTAAGGTCAGACAGACAGGCAGACAGTCTAGAAATAAAATCTAAAACAAAAGTCTAAAACAACCAAAATATACTTTCAATAAAAAATCCATAAAATATGATAATTTCGAAAATTATAAATACATTAAACTTTTAATAAAATTATATACTCAGACCCTGTCATTGAAGATAATCGTGAACCAAATGTTGCGTACCCCTGGCCTTTACAGCTAATGGACACAAATGCATAATAATTATTGCAAAACACTTATGCACTTATAATGCTCAAAGTACGTACTTTATTTAACATGTTATGTGCTATTAAATTGTATTAGTCATTACTACTATAATAATGTTACACTTTCAAGATTCTCCAAGATGTTTTTTATTGTCATTCAATGTTCAATTAGATCATAAAAAGGTACTTTGACGATAATATAGAAGTCATTTGCAAGAAAAAATAATTTAATCTGATTGCCTATTGCAAAAGGGTTACGTAAGGAGAAGAATAGGCAAGAAACTCCATATTTACCAACTTTTTAAAAATTAAAATATTTGTTTACATCAAAAAGTCTTAAGTAATCTTATACATGGCCAGGTCATAAATTCTGTCAAAAACTTTCAATGTAATTAATGATATACTTTTTGAGAATGATTTAAAAATTATATATGAAATGAAAGATAATTAAATGTACAATAAAATTTTATTTACATTATTCGAAATGCCCCCCTCCATTTTGAATACATGCCCTTAATCGGCGCGGCCAATCATCGATCGCAGTACGCACCACATTCATATCTATTTCAGCCGCTGCTTTAACCAGAGATGCTCGGAGAGACTCCAAATTCTGATGCGGTTTAGCGCAGACTTTCTCCTCCAAATGTTGCCATATCTTGTAGTCCAGCGGGTTTAAATCTGGACTAGAAGAGGGCCAGTCTTCATGCTCGATGAAGTCAATTTCATGGGCGGTCAACCAGTTTTGCGTGCTTCGTGCCTTTTGAGCTGGTGCAGAATCCTGCTGGAATATCCAATGTCTGTTTTTGAACATTGTTTGAGAAAGAGGTTCCACTATGTTCGTTAGGACGGTATTTTGGTACACCACAGCACTGGTTTTCACACCTTTTTCACAGAAAAACACCTCAGTTAAGCCTGAAAATGAGACTCCAAGCCAAACCATGAGTGAGGAAGGATAATGCCCTCGCTGGACCCTTGGAATACGCGCGCTTGCTTCTTCACTGCTGTGGGCATACACCTTATCATTTTGTTTGTTGTAACTTTCTTCGATGGTAAAATTTTTTTCATCTGAAAATAAAATTTCGCGGTATTTTTTTCCCGCGTACCGCCGGAACAAAGCGCGGGATCTTTCCAGTCTAATTTTTTTCAAACTCTCGTTTAAAAAATGTTCGGTCTTTTTACGATAAGCTCGCAGTCCCAGGTCTTCATTTAACACTCTTTTGACCGTGGTTCTGCTTAACCCCATCTGAAGGGCTAAGATTTTTTGCTTACGCACGGGATTTCGTTGAATTCGCGCCTTTACTGCTTTGATGACCGCTGGTGTCCTAACTGTACGAGGTCGGCCACTCCTCTCACGATCTTCGAAGCTTGAATCTTCAGTGTATCGTTTGATAGTGCGATACACAAACTGTAGTGTTATTTTCAATTTTTGTAGAATGTTGAAAATCTCTTTTGGCGCGTAACCACAGCGGTGCAACGCGATAACAGCGACTCTATCTTCCTTCTTCGACCACTCCATATTTAAAAATGAATAAAATTTAATTTCTTTTTTTATTTTCGGCAAGCGCAAATGATCTACTTTTAAAAATAGTCGACGTTTATCTAGCCAGTATTCGAATATTAAAATAATAAGGTTTTAACAGAACTTATGACCCGACTGGGTATATATACCATCACGCCTGTATTCCCCGAAGGGTTAGGCAGAGGCGTATCAATGTACACCCACAGTTCGCCGGTATATTTAGGTCCCACGTAATAGGGGGTGAGCCTATTGCCATTAACCGGGCACAAATCCAAACTCCGAGCTGCTACTGAGAATTTCATAGAAAAACCCAATAACACTTTGCTCGACCTGGGAATCGAACCCAGGACCTCTAGCGTAGCAGTTGTGCTTAGGACCACTGAGCCAACGAGGCAGGTAAATTAAGTCTTAAGTAATCTTACTACAATTATAAGTAAATGCGAAAAATTGTATGGATGTATGTTTGTTACTCAATTACGACAGAACGGCTGAGTTGGTCTAAACGAAATTTGACACAAAGTTAGATTGCAGTATGAAAAAAAAAATAGAAAAAAAAGAAAATTGTGTGAAATAGCACATAGAGTACTTTTTATTCCGGAAAAATGTGTAGTTCCTGTGAGATAATATCAACTTTGACGCAGACGAAGTCGCGGGTAGAGCTAGTATGTAATGTAGTAGGTAAGCTAGTATGTTATAAATACGAAAGTTTGGTTAGATGAATGTTTGTTAGGTACTCAATTACGCCAGAACGTCTGAACAGATCAGGACGAAATTTGGCAGATCAGATAGATAGATAGATTATATATTTTTACTTGTACCTATACCGTGCTTATGCATACCTTTTTTTTTTTATATAGACGGGAAATCATCAAATAACTTCCCCCGCCCTGGGTGGGGCGGGAGGGAGTGTCAGACTTTTACTGACTAAAACCCGTCTATGGTCTATGTTCCTTCATGTGCCCTTTGCGTTCCGGGGGCGCGGTATCTCTTTCGAACAACCCGCAGCCCCGGCAGGCATCGGCCCTCAGTGGCCCCATCCAAGTTTGCTGACATCTCTTTGAGGCGCGCGTGGAACACGAACGCGCCGTCGACACGGTCTGTCGTTATTCAGTGAACGTACGGACGGTGAGCAACCCATTGCTCACCGTCCACAGACCCGCGCCTACGGTGGCCGGGAGTCGTCTCGCGGCTCCCGACGCCCGGAGCGTCTACCGCGGGCTTATGCATACCTGGACCCTATTCTTCAGGACTGACATATTTTTTTAGGGTCCCGTAACGCAAATGAACATTAGGAACATTTCGTGGTCCATCTGTCCGTCTGTTAAAATCCTATTGTTTCACATACTACCTACCTACTACTACTTAAGCATGGAAAAATACCTATTTCTTCATACATGAAACAATATGTTGAATACATAAATACCTACGGATAGCTACATCACATACTAGCTATATCTCATTTGCATTCATTGATCTGTGTAATCTTCCGTCATCATATTTTATTACGTTAGTTTCTAGCAATCTAGATTTACATCACCGATTAACTAACTAATATTTCTCGCGGAATCTTTGACGTGGATTTCTGATTTCGATATTTTGAGCTACAATACCCCAATTTCATAAGGCATGCTCATTTGTCAAAGTGTTATTGAGTTTTTCTATGAAATTCTCAGTAGCAGCTCGGAGTTAGGATTTGTGCCCGGTTAATGGCAATAGGCTCGCCCTCTATTACATGGGACCACAGATAAAAGAAAGTTTTTTTTTTTTTTTTTTGCATGGGACCTAAAAAACATACCGGTGAACTGTGGGTGTACACCTCTGCTTAACCCTTCGGGGAATGCAGGCGTGATGGTATGTATGTTCATTTGGGTTCCGTGTTCATTGTTCCATGTTAGATCTGAATTAAATTCTTCTTCTGCCTTTGCTATTTTTATTTGGGGATGCTTCTCTTAATTAAAATTAAATGATATACCGTTATTTTTAACAATATAGCTTAAATGGTGTTGTGTATCGTTTTAAATAACTATGAATACATATTTTATTTTCCGACATTCTTGTATTAATATTAAGTAAGAACACATAAGCTAATATTACATCAAACATTAAAATTCGGTCCAGCAATTTAGGTGTAAAAACGTAAGAACCAACATAGCCAATTTGCATCTGCCGTGTTATTTCTTCACCACATTTAATTGACTGCTAGAAAATGTGCATAAAGTTTAAATAAATAAATAAATGGCCAGCTGTATGTGATACAAAAATCCGATTGTGTGCTATTATAATCCTACTAATATTATAAAGGCGAAAGTTTGTGAGCATGGATGGATGGATGGATGGATGGATGGATGGATGGATGGATGGATGGATGGATGGATGGATGGATGATGGATGGATGGATGGATGGATTTTAGTTACTCTTTCACACTTAAACGGCTGAACGGATCTGAATAAAATTTGGCACTGAGATAGATTGTAGTGCGGAATAACACAGGATACTTTTGATCCCGGAAAAATATACGATTCCCATGGGATAATATATCAAATAGGAAGCGGAGGAAGTCGCGGGCAGAAGCTAGTTCATAACATTAAAATCCGTTTCTATAGAAAAATAAAGATCATTAATTAAACCCAATTAACCGACATTTTTCAGACTGCTCATGTTTTTGAACACAAAATAAGTCGCGTGCGCAAGCCAGTTAGGCTGGTATTGAATGCAGCGAGGTAGATGCACCTAACGGTTCGCTTGCATAGTGCAACGGAACTGTTTAGCTGTAGGAAGAATTGCAGTTTACTTGCTTCATTATTTCCTAGAATTGATGAGATACACCAAGGGCTCTCAACTTTTATTACAGTCAGGCCAAACGGTCGATTTAGAAATATTCGGTGATCCAAAAAGTTGTGCATAACCACCAAAGGTATTATGAAATGTAGATGTTTATTAATAAAAGGATAAAGCATTATGCGATATTATAGATAATGGTACGAAACCCTTCGGGCGCGAGTCCGACTCGCACTTGACCGGTTTTTTTTCATCGCGTTGGGTTTATTTATCATGATTTAATGAACTAAACCAATGGAAAAAATCACTTACGATGTCACTTAGACCGTATTTTTTTAGATGTAGGTATATGAACTAGTTTTGTAATTTGAGTCGTGTTGGTAAACACGTCTGACCTCGCAAACAGAACGAGTGTCTGTGACCGACCTTGCTGATTCATTAATTTTGTATTATTTAGCATAATTTCTGCTCTTCAACAAAGTCAACGAGGTAGGTGTCAAATATCACTCACAATTGTTTTTGATGATGATTTAGTTTACAAAATAAATAGGTATTTATTTATTTTGTCGGACTTTTTTAGTTTTTTAAAAGGAAAAGGGTTTTGAAAGGAAAAAAATCTCAGCTGTTTCATACATTTTGATTGTGTAGTGTTGTATTTTGTATGGAACAGCTGTTTTTTAATAACGGACGAAGCTTTTCCTCTCTTTGGGTAAAGTTTTAGTCACAATGGTTTCGCCCCGTATAAAACATAGGAACACCTTGTTTAGACCTATTTTTAACCACCCCCGAGTCAAAAAGAAGGGTGTTATAAGTTTCATGTGTCAGTACGTCTTTGTGTCTGTCTGTTTGTGGCACTGAAGCTCTTAAACGGGTGAACCGATTCGAATGCGGTTTTAAATTTTTTTCATCGTCTTATTTGGTGTAATCAGAGGGTAATGTAGGATTCTTACCGACTAAAACCCCGTTCCTCCTGTTACCTGGACCCGACTTATGGTCTGGTATTCACGTACTTAATGCGTAATCTGTGCCCTTTCTGCCCCGCTGGTCATTATTCCGTGCCCCCGACTGTTATTGGCGGGCCCCTCAACCTTCTCTAGACCTCCTCAACAAAAACTTTCCGTCGAGCTGAACTAAAAACCAAATGTTTTTCGACATCACACCGATCACAAGATACGATACATCTTTCGAAATTGAACGGATCCGTATTGCCCCATACTGCGGGTTATATTAGCCAAATGTAAATGTCTATGCGAACCAATGAAGCAATGTATGCTTAGCCTTGAGTGTTGCTGTGGCATTGGAGTTTGCCCTTGCCACGATGGGAGTTGGCAAACCTATGGACCCGATTTTTTTTTGTTTTATGACTTTTGCCCGCGTTGAAGTCAAGTATATAAGGCACTGGCCGAGTTGCCAATAGTACATTTAGGCAAGGTGTAACAATTAATTTTGTAAATAACGACATACAAACATACCATCAGGCCTGTATTCCCCGAAGGGTTAGGAAGAGGGGTACCATTGTACACCCACAATTCACCGGTATGTTTTTAGGTCCCATGTAAGTTAATAAAAACAGCTGTCCTAATTGTTATACCTAATGTACCTACTACCTGCCTAGTGTGTTCTAGCAGCTATACACATTTTTGAATTGATTTGATTCTATTGATGAAAGTTTTTTTGTTGCATTCGTACCCGTATTTCCAAAAATTAGACTCTTACAAATAAATAAACAAATGTACTTTTTCGAATATTGGTATAGAGACTTCTGTCTTTTCCTTTTCCGCGTTAATGTAAAGTATCCCATAAAGCAGCAAAGCACACGGCAGTAATGTAGCTTTTAACAAGAAAAATATTTTTTGTAATCGGTCCAGCACTTTCAGAGATTAACTCTTAACAACCAAACTTTACCACTTTATTGAACGAATTACTAAATAGATGAAGACAAAGCGTTAAACTTCAATTGAAAAGAATCCAGAAACACCTCAACGATTGAATGTGATGCTCAAAATGATTTCATTCATATCTCATAAATATTGTACACCAGTACTATTATATAAATAATTATACATAAATACAATATTCATTAACTTATATATTTTTTTTTTATCTCATTATTCACTATTTGAACTTTTCGTATTGCGACATTTGACTTTGGAACAGTGGAGCATAACACTGCGACCACACTGACAAACGACAGCGATAAAACTAGAACAAAACATTTTTAATCTCTGCATTGAATGTATTGCAAGAGGGCACTTGCAAAGTAGTTCATCAAGCTTACCGCTACCGCTTAAGGCTATGACCATAGCTTTAAACCGTGAGTGATAGAAGACTTGCCAAATTATTATGAAATAGTGGTTTTAGACAATAAAATGGCCGACCTTGTGTTTTATAATGATCATTATTTAGATGTGAGGTAAGTTCGTGAGACATTTCGATGATTGTTATTATTTTCTAGACCATTGTCTCGATAGGTAACTTTTGATTATAAAATAACGAGGTCATATTTTTTTTTAAGTTTCTATTGGTTCACTGCCCGTTAGTCTCGTGGTCGCAAGCGGGACTGCTGAGCGTGGCGTCCAAGATTCCATTCCCAGGTCGGGCAAGGTTTTTCCATTTTAGTAGACCGGAGTTTGAAAATTGGTAGTGTGACACCCCCGTGTCTCGGAAAGCACGTAAAGCCGTTGGTTCTGCGAACGGTCTCTTCCCGTCCCGCTATATAAGGACCTCATAGTCCAATAGGACTATGAGAGTGAAGGAAGAGGGAGTGTACCTGTGTGTGCGCACACACTTTTGTACGTACCTACTCACATGTACACACACCCAAGTATAAAACATAATAGGTACAAAACACGTGTAATAATTTCCATTTAAAGTAATTAGACAAAATGACATTATATGCGTCATATACGACGTCCTCACGAGGTGGACTGACGACCTGGTAAAGGTCGCGGGAAATTGCTGGATGCCTCCAGCGCTGGGTCGGTCATTGAGGCTATCTTTAGGGGAGGCCTATGCCCAGCGTCGATTGGCTGATATGATGATGATGATTCATAAGGAATAGATAATAATATAGGCTATATTACATCATGCTACAAATCACGAGAGGATAGCAGTAACCAAATACATATCGAACTGAATGCTGATGGCATAACTAAAGTCAAAAGTCAAAGCATTTACATCAATTAGACCATTTACAGGCACTTTTGAATTGTCAAGAAATTGGACGGAAAGTTGACAAGAGTTGCTCGTTCCAAAAGGTAATCCTCTGATTAACTTTTGGAACGAGCAAGAAACCCAACTAGCTAGTAGTAGTAGTAATCTATACTAATATTATAAAATTGAAGAGTTTGTTTGTTTGGTTGGTTCAATGCGCTAATCTCAGGAACAACTGGTTCGAATTGAAATATAATTTTATTATTGGTTACTCCTTTTATCAAGCAAGGGTATAGGCAATATAACGTCACGCCACGAAACTCGGGAGCGGAGCAGTAACTAAAGACGTAACTTGAAGGCAGATTTAGACAGGGTCAGTGCACAAGTCAGTTATCGGCGCCAGTGCCCGCGCCTAGACTGACTTCTAAATATTCATATGCGAATTTACAAGTAAGCGCTGACTTCCCGCCACTGTACTGACTTGAAATCAATTTATACGGGGTTTTTTCGGGTCAGCGCTGACTTGTCTCGATTTCCGCGCCAGTCACTGATCCTGTCTAAATCTGCCTTAACACGGCTGATTAAAACCACGCAAACAAAGTCGCAGACAGAAGCTTGTATAGACATATTTATTAAACTAAATATGTACAATCTTTATAATGCTTGCACGAACAGGCCATTGTAATAGACGTGTCATTTACATCAATATGTACTTGTAACTACGTCATATAACGCTGACGGCATCTAACATTTTAATCAGAATGATCGAATAGATAAAATTATGATTTTTATCGTGAATCTAGATAAGGTGAGAAATGAAATTGTTTATGAAGTCTAGATCGTGGTTTATATCACGTCTGAAGTCTATAGAGGGCCAGTAGGGCGCCGAAGTTATACTATTGATTTGAGTAAATTTTAAACACCCACACATACCATCTCGCCCGTATTCCCCGAAGGGTTATGCAGAAGTGTACCAATGTACACTCACAGTTCGCCGGTATGTTTAGGTCCCATGTTATATTGCCATTAACTGGGCACAAATCCTAACTCCGAACTGCTGCTACGAATATCATAGAAAAACCCAATAACACTTAGCTCGACCAGAACCTCGAACTCAAAACCTCTAGCGTAGCAGTTCTTAGTACCATTAAGCTAACAAGGCAGTTTTCGAGAGTCGATTTATGGACTAGAAATATTAAAAATGTAGTTGAGGAAAAACTAGCTGTTCCATACCTTTTAAACGTATGAAACAGTTGTCTTTTTTTTAAATAACTTACAAAAAAATGTCTTCTGGCGTTTCCTCTAAATTTCTCCTGTAACGTGATTGTGTTTACGAACACACATATACAAACAGCCAGATCCGGAACAACTATCAGTATGCCATTCAAATTTTTGTTGAATCGAACCCGCGACACGCAACGCAGCAGCCAATTGCTCAACCACTGCGCCAACCATGTGTAGTCTAAAGGCCTACGCAGACCTGCCCCCCTAGCCAAGTCGCAAACGATAATCGTAAACGCTCGGTAGGTACCAATAGATTTTCAACTTAATACCCCAGAGCCTTAAGTTGAAAATCTATGAAAGATTTCTAAGCGTTAGCGACTGTAAAGAACGAAAACGCTATGCAATCTTCATTAGATCTTCAACTTAAAACCAAGCACATAAAGTTGAAGATCTATCTGCCTACTCAGCGTTTGCGTTTATCGTTTGTTCCATGGCTACAGGGGCTGGACGGTTTGGCAAGAGATTTAAATTTTTACCAATGAACTTTCAAACGTATCTTCATAGAAATACGACATAAATTGCTATGCTTTATGTTTTTCATATACAAGTAACTCTTACTAAATCGAAATACAAGTGTTGCAAGCATACCTTTATGAGACTTAGTATGCAAGAATAGAATTTGGCTTGACCTTTTTTTGAAATAAACACAATCACTTCTCTTGTGTATCCATTTTTGTACGGCCGATTATTCAATAATTACTAATCAGATTTACGTAATTATTAATATAGACAGTTTTAATACGTGTTTAATGTAAATTGGTCTTTAAGAATTAGTTCATAATGTTCAGTTTTGGTATGAAATTGGATACAGCGATAAGGACCAATTTTAATTAAACATTTTTTTTTTTCTAGATTCTAGACTAATTATATAAAGCTGAAGAGTTTGTTTGTTTAGATGCTCATATCTCCGGATATACTGGTCCGATTCTGAAAATTCTTTCGCTAATAGGAAGCTATATTATCCTTGATAACTATAGGTTATATTTGAGCATCTAAAAATTAGGGATCCTTAGAAAATTCCAGCGGGCGAAGTAGGACATAATTTATGTCCGCGACATCATTTTAAAGCATAGCAATTTATGTCGTATTTCTATACCGATACGTTTGAATGTGCAATGGTAAAAATTGAAATCTCTTGCCATGCTTTCCCGGTCTGCGTAAGCCCATAGGCTGGTGTTTATTATTTTATCGAAGTCGTTGAAAATAATTTGCGGTTATAAAACTTACAACTACGGATTATCGTAAACAATGTGGCTGCAAAAGAAAGTGTGCCAGCCAGTGCGTTTTCAGTCACAAAAATGTGCAAGTTTGTTTATGGTCTTATTAATTAATGCTATATTTTTATTATTAGTATTTCAGTTTGTTTCTGACCCTAGTCTTTAGTCACGATCTTTTATAAATTTTTAGGAATCATGTAAATTATTTTCATTTTACCTACTAATAACAGGGCAGGAAGGTGTTCCGAACAGAATTAATTTCCAAAAAATATTAACGATATCATTATAACATTAAAACATACATTCTATTTTATTCATACTCATGGTGTTGTTACGTAATATATTCCGCAATTTTAATTAGTCAACTACTCTAATTAACACAATATATAAAACAACGTCAGATTTCTACATATTAAAACTAAACAATGATGAGACAAAAAGCTTTCACATTACAAAACAACTGTCAACTTCATAACCACAAACAAAAGAAAACTAAACGTCATTCGAATTTGAAAAAAGAATCACTTATTCTAGAATACAATATTCAAACTCACATGTCACGTTCCACACAGCCACTGAGAAACACTATTTCGAAACTTTTTTTTATGGCGGGCGTATGTCGCGTCAGCCAGGGCGCAAGGCTCAGTGACTACTGAGAGGAACCAACCTCTGTGTGCAATGATGTTGAGAAATGCATTCAATGTGTGAACATACACGGGTGGATAGTTGAGACGGTACAGATACTGTAATGATGATTTTATTCAATGATGCATACATATAAATAAAATTGTAGTGTCTGTTTCTTATGTCAAAATAGTATTAGGCACTATGAAATAGTTATCTGTTCAAAAGAAACAAAATCATAAGACTAATTTTTGCTTCGCCGTAGTTAGGTAAAAAAAAAAAGTTGTCTGTCTGCATGTTTGTTCCGGCTAATCTCCGAAACGGCTGAACCGATTATCACATAAGTTACACTGGCGGAGAGTTGATGTTATAAGGAGTATTTTTTATTAGAAAAGTAATTAGTTATCCAAGTAAAAAAAATGAAAACGATGACAGACGAAGTCGCGGTCAAAAGCTAGTTGTAACCTACTAAAATTTGAATATCTTAGGCAAATATTGGTATTAGAAAGCAAGGAACAGAAAAACGTCAATTTACAAGGACGATTTTGACAGAAAAATGTCCCATTTAAATATTGCCGAGTTAGCTATTTTTTTAGTGATTACATTTTATTACAATCACGTTAGTTGATAAAGTTATCGCCTGTTTTAGAGATAAACTCACAAACAATAATATTTAAGTATAACAGAACATTACATCTGTTTTTTTTTTTTAATTCAGAGGTGTGTGTATCTAGGTACAATCGGGGCCAATAGCGGATTACCATTTTTAACCTTACTGCTTAGGGCATAAGGGCCTGCAAAAAAAAACTGACTGTGAAATTAGTTATTTTAGTGAATGTTACATTTTACAAATTATTAATAGCTGAATATTCAAAGGTTTTAGTGTGACATGTAGCTTACTTAAACTTATTACTACTTAGACTTAAAAAAGATATTAAGCGTTAACACTACCTCTAATCCGCCATCGGTGACGCATATGCCTGTGAGAGCAGGTGATTTTAAGAACTATAAAAACTTAGACTCGAGTAGCTGCCTCTTTGCACGTGCGATATGGGCTGCCGATAGGGGTATAGGCAGCCGATCTCGCGCTAGTGGATAGCGCAAACCGGTGCTTGGGACCGGGCGGCGGCGTCACCAACGATGTAAGTCAAATTGACGGGTTAAGCGCTGTTTAAAGCTAAGTAGTGTATAAGTAGGGGTTAAGAGTTCAAAGTAATATTATACAATTAATATTCCCCCCCTGCCTCGGAAAGCACGTAAAGCCGTTGCTCCCGGCTGTCATTCGTAGATCTTTGAAAGTCATGACGGATAGTCAGAAGCCAGAAAGTCTGACAACCAGTCTAACCAAGAGGTATTGTGTTGCCCAGTTACTGGGGTGTGGAGGTCAGATAGGCAGTCGCTCCATGTAAAACACTGGTATTAGACCGTAAGCCGACCCCAACATAGTTGGGAAAAGGCTAAGCAGATGATAAATATTAATTCTCGTTTATTTAAATTGCAAAATTAAATAAAAATAATTAAATTACAAACTATGTACAGTTAATATAAAAAAGGAAGGTCATAGGGCATCAAAAAACTCATCCGCATCGCTGTCAATGGGACATGTGCCCAGAAGGCTGGCAGCATTGCCACGTATAAAAAAAAATATATATATTAATTAAAAAAACATTTTTCAGTTGAATTACCGGCCCGTATGTTTCTACCAGGAGTTAGGGTCTACAGAATCGAAAGTTCGTTAAACGAGGGTAAACTGTACCTACTACATTGCATTATTAAAGTATTGCTACCTTCATAATGTCATATCGGTTCAGTACTTAGCGGGTATTGGCTAAAAATAACAAACTTCACACCCAAGCAATGAAAAGTGCAATCAGCAGTACTATTCTGTAAAAATCTTCCCCAGTGAATTTATGTAAAGTGAGTTTGAGGTGAGTTGTCATCATCAGTGGGATGACAATTCACCTCAAACTCACTTCACAGTCGCTAGGGATTCTCACGTTCGCTAGGGATTGGTAGCTCGCGGTCTTTGTCTATTTCTTACACTATTTTCCACCGGAACTGATGTTGTCTTGTTTATCGCTTAGATACCTATATATAAAGCCAAATAAACATTTTACTCAGTTTTCCTTTTTACCCGACTGCGACAGAAGGAGGGTTATGTTTTTCGAGGGTATGTTTGTATGTATGTATGTATGTATGTATGTATGTATGTATGTATGTATGTATGTATGTATGTATAATTGTTTGGCACGCTCTGCAGGCTGAACGGCTCGATGGATTTTAGCTTGAGAGGTGTCGTTAGATTTGTATTTACTGTGAGAGTGACACTGGGTATATAAAAAGAAAAAAAACAAAATGGCGGATTTTTGGCGCCAAATTCAAATGTTTGGCTCGCTCTGCAGGCTGAACGGTTCGATGGATTTTAGCTTGAGAGGTGTCGTTAGATTCTTATTTACCGTGAGAGTGACACAGGATTTATTAATTATTTTTTTTTTAAAAACACTGAAAATATAAAAAATAAAAAACGGTAATTTAAAAAACTAAAAAACCCGACTGCTATTCTTTAAAAAGCCCTAAAACAAGATAAATTGTAGCAGTCGGGACCCATTCAAGGAAAACTGAAGTAAAAACAAAACTATACAGATTTTTCGTATTTTTTTCTAACATTTTGTTCTGATGTAATTAATATTGAGTTCGTATCATTTCACAGTTCCCTAAAGTTCAAATGAAGAATCTTTCTCAATTGGCATCTAATTTTTTTCTCTTTCTAATTTTCCATAGCAACCAGTTTCAATAATCAACTTTGGAATCTAATAAAAACTCTTTACTGTATTTTTATTGACCCTATCTGCCATGCACTTTCCATAGACATGCAATTACATGAACAGGATTCTAAGGGTTTAACGTCCCTTTAAGGGCCTCGGTGGGGCCATTTACCTATGGAAGCTAGAACGAGATTATAATTAGATAGAATATTCTTTAGTATGGGTAAACTAGGTAAAATATGTGAGCTGCCTTTTAATGTCTTGTGTAAAACAATCATCTTATTTATGAGTTTGAATAGCGAATAACTGCTCGTAAAAATAATAAGACAATACGAGAAATCCATAAAAAAATAGGGAAAAATATAAATCTTTGTTACCAAATCTTTACATATCTTTTATATACCATCACGCCTGTATTCCCCGAAGGGTTAGGCAGAGGTGTACCAATGTACACCCACAGTTCGCCGGTATATTTAGGTACCATGTAATAGGGGGCGAGCCTAATGCCATTAACCGGGCACATATCCAAACTCCGAGCTGCTACTGAGAATTTCATAGAAAAACCCAATAACACTTTTTGCTCGACCTGGGAATCGAACCCGGGACCCCTTGCACAGCAGTCTCGCTTGCGACCACGAGACCAACGGGGCAGTTCAGATCATATTCAACCTTTTTAGGGCGTAAGGGTGAAAATTAAGTGTTTAACCGCCATTGTCCGCGATTGTATATCTAGTAAACTCAAACTTGATGGTTTATTTGAGTTACGTACATTACGTCAATTTGCTACGATTTAAAATGTCATTTTTTTATTTATTTGGGATTTATATCCAACTAGCTTTTGCCCGCGACTTCGTCCGCGTGGATTAATAGTTCCCGTTCCCGGGAGATTTCCGGGATGAAAACTATCCTATGTGCTTTCTCGGGTCTCAGACTATATCTGTACCAAATTTCATTGAAATCGGTTCAGTGGTTTAGGCGTGAAGAAGAGACAGACAGACAGACAGACAGAGTTACTTTCGCATTTATAATATTAGTACGTATTTGGGTTGATAGTATTTTTTTTTAACAATACAGTTCCCTAAGGAACGGAAACGGAAGGTATATTCTGCAATAGTAAAGATGGAAAATTATGTATACGGTATGTCTTCAATATTCGTATTTACAGTCCACTAGATGGTAATAGTTTAAGTAAATAATAAAATATTGAAAAGCAAAGCAAAGAATCTGTTAGCAACTGTTTGACCAGACGTGCAGACCTTTGTTCTTTGAGAATGGTATTGTGAAAAGTTAACATTATTTTGATTTCAGAAATACTTTGATGCACTACAGATATTTTACAATATTAACGAAGCCAGAAAAAAGTTGTGCAAACTTTTGCCAATATCATTTTCTTATTAATACAAGGTGGTAAATAATGATTAAAAGTAGTAGTAAAGCTCTTTATGAAGTTACTCGTCCGGGTAAGTCCTACCACAATACCTATTTCTGCCGCAAAGCAGCGTTGCTGTATTCCGGTTTGAAGGGTATGGGTGCCGGTGTAATTACAGGCACATGACACATTAGAACTTTGTTTCTGGAATGACAACGCTTTTGCAAGGCCTCTGGTATTGCAGATGTCTATAGGCAGAGGTGACCACTTAACATCGGGTGCTTGCCATCCAAGGAAATTAAAAAATAGGAGATGATAATGATGATTTAGATAAGTGGGATAGGTTATAAACAATAACAATTCTCAATAATCACTTCACTAAAGCCTATCAGCTATTGTCTGCATCTTGATAAAAAAATCGCTGATATCAAAATATCAAAGCATTGTTCTAAAATTCGGACACAGCAGTTAATACATAAAAGGTAGGTAGTTCTAAACAAAGTCACGTACTGCGTCTTTGTACTGATAACATTATGTATTCCAATCGCGTGTGTGAGCGGTGATAGATGAGCGGGGAATGAGTGGAGCGAGAGATGAGCGAGGGCGGCAGCGGTTTTATAAGAGGAGAAAACGCTTATAGCTAACTAATACATCCATCTCGTGAGCTTTCAAACAAAATAACTGCATCTAAATTGGTCTGTTCGTTTAGGAGCTACGATGCCACAATTCCACAAACAGACACACAGCCACGTTGTAGGTTAAAAAAAAGGTGGTTATTATAGGAACGATTTTTTTTAAGAAGGGGGGCCTTTTATATGGTGGGAAATCGTCAGACTGTATCTATTTATTTTCACTTCAAGATATAACGCCCATTTGGCTAAAAAAATACCTAAGCAGCAATATAAGTATCAAAACTGACACGCTAATGTCTGCTAATGTAACCTCACCCTTATGTCTATGTCACATAAGGAAACATAGTTCAAGTACAATATAACATACGTAATATGTACTTGTGTTTCATATAAAAAACTGCCTCGTTAGTAGTGGTCCTGAGTTTGGGTTCGATTCCCAGGTCGAGCAAATGTTTTTGGGTTTTTCTATGATTTTTTTGTGGCAGCTCGGAGTTTTAATTTGTGCCCAGTTAATGTCAATAGGTTCTCCTCCTATTACATGGAACCTAAAGTCTAAACATGCCGGCGAACTGTGGGTGTGCATTGATACACCTCTGCCTAACCCTTCGGGGAATACAATCGTGATGGTATGAATGTATTAAATTGCAAATTATCCATGACTATAAAAGTATTTTACTTATTATACGAATTATGTCAAGTCAAAAGCATTTATTTAAATTATTTAAATCAGGTATGTACTTCTGAATGGTCGAAAAATCTTGTCACGTTCGTTCTTCAGAATGTTGATGACTGGTTTTTCTATTTCTTTTGTTCAAAACAAATAGTGTTTGAGTACATATTGTTATTCCTCTCAATGGGTGTACTCCGACGTTGGTTGTTACGTAATATATTGTAAATAGGACCTTTGGACCTTTTGTTAGTTAGCCGGCGAATTGTCATGCCCTTTTAAGACTTTTTAAATGACTGCCCCAAAAAAAAGAGTGTTATCTTTTCACGGTATAAACATTTATTTCAATTGGACCATCAAAGTTAAAACTAAATAATAATTAAATTACAAACGGTTAATGTATGTATGTATGTGAGTTTCCTTATTCTACGACTAGTTAACGATCCGCGACTTCCCCCGCGTGGCTTATTTCACCCACATTAAGTTACGCCTTTGGTTACTGCTCCGCTCCCGAGGGTCGTAGCGTGATGTTATATAACCTATTACCCAGTGATAATGTGAAAAGAATTTTTGAAATCGATCCAGTAGTTTTTAAGTTTATTTGTTACATACAAAAATACAAATCATTCCTCTTTATAATATTAGTGTAGATGTAGATTAGTGTAGATAGCTTCTGAACACCTAAACTGATTTAGATGTATGAGGTATGGTTACAATCCTTGCACTGTTCAGAGTAACATAAGCTTGAATAAAATATAAAGAGTCAAATGTGATCAGTTTGAAATGTAAATTAATACCAGCCTCAATTATAATTTTTACGGAACATGTTTGCGTGTTGTGGTTATCGACTATAGTGTGTTTTTTAATCTCGTAGACTAAATTGACAGTTTCATACGTCAAATATAAAAATAATGTTCTTTTGGCCCATGAACATAAAGCACACTATTTTCAAGTTTGACGTAAGAAGCTGTCAAATCAGTCTACGAGATTAAAAAACACACTTTAGAGTTTGACAAGTAGATCTATATAAATAAAAGTGAATGGCAAAATGTGTTGCTAAGCGCAAAACTCAAGAACGGCTGGACCGATTGGGCTTGGCGATTTGATTTTCTTTGGAAAATCCACCGGAAATGTCGTGAACCCGTGCGACGCCGGGGCGGTTCGCTAGTTTTAAATATATAATAGAACTGCTAAAATAACGTCTTAAAAAAAAAACAGTTGAGTACCTAAACAACGCATGATGTCTGCCACTTTTTTGTTATGGTTAAACAGCTCTATAATGACCAACTATTTTGAGGGTTTTGTTACCAAAAAAAAACAACAAATCTATTTCAAAATTTATTTAATTTATCACAGACAAACACCGATACTTTTAATAGTAATTTTACTTAATATTAATAATTTAATTACTAAATTATTACAACATTTTAACATTTTAGGAAGAAATTGTATTGTATTAAATTTAAAAAAAAAAGAACAGAGCATTGGTATTATAAATTGGTATGTAAGTGACAGGTATTTTGTTAAACTTATTTTATAACACTGTGAGCATATTCAGTTAAATCATTAGTGATTGCTAAAGCTAGTAAAATATATTTTTCACATATTTAAAAAACATACAAAAATAGTTCACAAAAGAAAATATTAAAAAATACCTCGTCCACAGTGAGGTCGTACCACCCAAAATTCAAAGCATTTCTTTCAATAATGTAGTTTCTCTCTAATAATACTATGCTAGTTAGTTTCTTGTAGGACAATTTCAAAGTGCGAAAGGATTTAATAAAAACTATCTTAACTATGTATAAGGCGCTGCACAAACGTAGACACTCATTGTTGCCGACACAGGACGTTCATGGACGGCCACCGGACACAGCTGCCGATTTTTTTTTATACCAGTGAAGTTGGCAAAGAAGCTAATGGCCCGCCTGATGCTAAGCGGTCACGGCTGCCTATTGACACTTGCAACACCAGAGGCATCACTCGTGCGTCGCCGACCCCGTAAAAACCTCAATACTCCTTTCATGCTGTCATGCCATGTTGCTACTGGACACTTTCGGTGCTTTATTTTACGAATACGTATTATCCTGTGTGCGACACTAGAAACTAACCTAAATTATACATTTTTTGTTAGCTAATCATTACAACATTTTTAATATTTTTACATACTAGTTGCATTACTCCTTTTTTACTCACACAATTTTATAAATTTTGTTTTAAGATCTAATTCTAACTTATAATTAATTTTATCTTACAAAATGGATGGATGGTGTCTGCCAGCAACCCCTGCCGGTTACTTGTGTCAGACGCAAAGAAAAGTGTACACGTTTGTGCAGCGCCTAATGTTCGATTTCCATCAACCAGGCGGCGTCGCAGCGAATTTACACTGTGCTAAAGCAAAATCAAACTTCTGTATAACATTTAAGGTTCATATTTCAATGGAATTGATACTGCCTGGAACGCGGTTAGATCCGCGGGTATGTTGTTCGGCCGGTTGCTGTTATTCATATTTCAATGGAATTGATACTGCCTGGAACGCGGTTAGATCCGCGGGTATGTTGTTCGGCCGGTTGCTGTTATTCATATTTCAATGGAATTGATACTGCCTGGAACGCGGTTAGATCCGCGGGTATGTTGTTCGGCCGGTTGCTGTTAATCGTATTGTCGCGAATCACAATCCAATACAAAAATCCCAATTCATTATAATAGTACTAAAACTAAGTACATACATACCATCATGCCTATATTCCCCGAAGGGCTAGGCAGAGGTGCACCAATGCACACCCACTGTTCGCCGGTATGTGTTTAGGTCCCATGTAATAGGAGGCGAGCCTATTGCCATTAACCGGGCACAAATCCAAACTCCGAGCTGCTACTGAGAATTTCATATAACCAATAACACTTTTTGCCCGACCTGGGAATCGAACCCAAGACCTGTAGCGTAGCAGTCTTGCTTATGACTACTAGGCCAACGAGGCAGTCAAACTAAGTAGTCTAGTCAATAGTGAGCTGTCTGAAGGAGCCGTCGATTCCGAAGAGTTCATCATAGTTGGTAGGTTTCCCTGGTCGCAGGGACTCGTCGGCAATTAGGGACTCTTGCTTCTTGAACCAGGGCACGTATTCTTTGAGTTTCTCCACCCACGCAGCTGGAAAAGTGGAAAAAAAGTAGTTTAGGGCATTTTATTCAATTTCACGGTTGCGTACCCGAATGGTGACAACGTGATTTTATTACTAAGCCTCTGTTGTTCATCCATTTGTATGTTAGCGGGTAGTAATCTCATGAATCGTAATGGATAGAGAGTTGAAAATTTCACAGAATATGTATTACTATGGTGGTGCAAATAATAAAACAATAAAATGCAAAAAATTAAACGGGGTCCCCATACAAAAAGCTTGTTCCTAATGTTTTTAGTGGTAAATATTGTACGGTAAAATTATAGTAATAAACAAATAAATTTATTAAGTTTATTGGTTTAGACCTACGATATAAATGCTATTTTATAATAGTAAAGACTTAACACACCAAGATTGACAGACACACGATTAATTGGATAAAAAATACAGAAAGAGATTCAAAATACAGAAATATTGATTATAGTTATAGTGATTTTCATTGTTATGTTTTTAAATGTATATTTGTGGTTTTATGTTACTTACACATTTTTCTTTCTTCTATTTTAGGTTTTGTGTCTTTAATTATTGTTTTTAGTAAAAATAAATAAACGAATAAATAATCTTTCAATAAAATAAATAAATATCTTGGGACAACTCACACACGGCTATCTGATCCCAAGCTAAGCAGGGCTTGTGTTATGGTAACCAGACAACTGATATACATACTTATATAATTTATAAATACATACATATTATAGATAAATCACACCCAGACACAGAACAAACAATCATGCTGATCACACAAAGTTTGTCCTGGGTGGGAATCGAACCCACGACCTCCGGCTCATCAAAGAAAGAAAGAAGAATCATTAAAGTTGACGAATATCCCGATACCGAGTAATCTCGCGTTCATGGGTTATTACAGCACATACCTTGGATCTCATCGAGTGAGGGTCCAGTGCCCCCGTATTCTGGAGGCAGCAGCTCCTTAGGCACATACTCGTGAAGGGCGCTGAAGCTACTGTGGAAATGGACCTGGAAAAAATATTTTAAAATACTTTTACGATTTTAAAAATTAATTAAATGTTATTTTGTGCTAATGATTAAAACCGGTTAAACGTGGTTTGAAAAATAGTAACTTAAGGATAATGGCGCCAAAAAAAATAGCTCAGAGTTAGGGTTAAATCTACCTAAATCAGAGGTTCCCAAACTTATTTTGTCTACTGCCCACTTTGAGAATAAATTAGCAGATTAGAATTAATTATTTTTAGCGCCCCCCTTTTTTCCGTACCCGTTTAGAAATTTGTCATGGGGGGGGGGGGGGTCTTTTGTACATTATCGAACCGAGTTTGAATTAATTAATACTAGTTTATATTCACAAGTGTAATCGAGAGTCGAGAGCTCAGTCGGTGTCTAAGAGTCGTCCTAGCCAGATAAAATTAAATCGCCCCCCAAGCCTTACACAACGCCCCCATTTTTACTCTGGGGCTCTTACCGCCCCCCTTTAGGCTTGCAGCCCACAAGGAGGCGTTATCGCCCACTTTGGGAAAGACTGACCTAAATGAATGTTCCTCAATATCTGATTGTGATGTAACTTTGGTTGTATATTTTGCAACAAGAAACACCAGTGAAGTCACGGGTAGCAGCTAGTTACAAATATATAATTAAGGTCAAAGTTCCAACTTTTTCTTCCGTTTTTTTTTATTAAAACAAGTTTAAATGTTATAACTAAACTTTTAATATCCCTTGTACTATTGCATGCTCCCATAAGTGTCTTGCGTGCAGTTTTTTGCTCAGTATCATAAACAGTGGTTTCTCATACCAAGAAAAAACCCGTTTCCTAGCAATAATTGTTGCTCAATTTGTTGGGCAGAATGTAACGATTATGAGATGTGTATTTTTAGACCTATGTTTCTCAACCTTATCATCATTGTAGAATTGACCAAGGTTATTTATAAATAGACAGTGGGACCAACTGTTACTTTCACATTTGAGAGCAATAAGCGTGTTATACTAATATGCAATAGAACATTCTGATCTCTAAAGTACAGGGAAACCTTTAGTTTGGAGATCACGGTTGCGAGGTATTGTACACTAGGTATATCCAGCGATTTCACCCGTGTTCAGGTACGTCGTCCTTACTAATATTATAAAATTAAATGCGAAAGTAACTCTGTCTGTCTGTCTGTCTCTTCTTCACGCCTAAACCACTGAACCGATTTCAATGAAATTTAGTACAGATATAGTCTTGGACCCGAGAAAGGACATAGGATAGTTTTCATCCCGGAAATCCCCCGGGAACGGGAACTATTAATCCACGCGGACGAAGCCGCGGGCAAAAGCTAGTACTTGAATAAAATATCGTTTTTATTTTAAAATCTAAAAGTAGGTTATGCCCGCTACTTCTTTTTGTGTGGAAATGTGATTCTTTTTCAACAATAAAAGTTGCCCAAGTTGCTCCATCAGCTATTTTCCACTGACAGCCACGTTAAAATCGGTCCAGCTGTTTCAGAGATTAGCCGGAACAGAAAGACAGACAAAAAAAAAAATTGGTTGTTTGCATTCTAGTGTTATTTTGTCTTTACAAACAGACACTTCAATTTTATTTTGTACTAGCTTTTGCCCGCGACTTCGTCCGCGTGGATTAATAGTTCCCGTTCCCGGGGGATTTCCGGGACGAAAACTATCCTATGTCCTTTCTCGGGTCCCAGACTATATCTGTACCAAATTTCATTGAAATCGGTTCAGTGGTTTAGGCGTGAAGAAGAGACAGACAGACAGACAGAGTTGCTTTCGCATTTATAATATTAGTAAGGATGTATTTGTATAGATGTTGGAACTTACTCTTTGCTTCATCTTCTCCTTGAGGAAGGGTTTAATGATATTAAAGAGAGTGTCTATCAGGGCCGTGCAGTTGACCACGTGCACCTCTTTCAATTTCACGGGGTACGCCTCCTGTGAACAAAGAAAATAGCGTTAGATTTGTAAACTAACAAAAGCATAAGTTTTACGAATTACAGGCACATAAGACATTTCAAGTTTGTCTCTGGGATGGCAACACATTTGTAAGGCCTCTGGTATTGCAGATGTCTATAGGTACCACTGGTGACCACTTAACATCAGGTGGTGCATCGGCTAGTTTGCCATCCAATGATATAAAAAAGTCCTTCTGTTTCTTGAAACGTCTTTTCGGTTCCTTATAGCGTTTTGGTTTTTAGTGTCACGATAACTTGACACAACCAAACAATTTGGATGCTGTCATCGAACGCACAGAGTCGCCAAAACGCGATGCAGCATCGATACAGTAAAATCGCCGATCTCCGATGCTAAAAGTAGCATGTGTGCTTTGGTCCTTACAGTCATCTTCTCGGCAATCTACTGGTTGACATTGGACTCTCTATTTGCAAGTCACTAACTTCGATCCTCACATTTCCACTTGCAGTAAAACCTTCACGAATCACATTACAGTATGTTCCACACTACACTTCACGCATTCCCAGTCTCCACCGAAAAATGCACCTACAACCAACGCCAGTAAAAACGAAAACACAGTACCTGAACACAAATAAAGAACTTCTTCAACGCCGACGGAGAGATCTTCCCCAAATGGCTGGGCGCGACGATGGAAGCGTCCAGAATGTACACGTCTCCAGCCACTCCCTCGATCTCCTCCATCAGTCTGACGTCACCGACCATCATGGCCATCTTGAACGCGTCATTAAGTTGGTGCATGTCGAGGTTCTTGTCGAGGCCTGTGAATTAGAGTTAAGTGTTTTTTAATAAGGTTTGCTTTTTGCTGAGAATTTTGATACGTAGGACCGAGATAATAAGACTGTGGTTACTAACAGCTTGGGGGGGGGGGGGGGGGGGGGGCTACCATCGTCTTAAAATAGTATTATTTTAATATTACTTTGTCTTGTGCACTGTAGGATTTTTCAACGCTCGCGCGCTCGGATCAGCGACGAGGTTTCAAAATCTAACGACTGAAATGACAATGATGGGCATCATTGTAATTTCTGATTATTTGATTCCTGATATGGTCATCCGCAAATATTTTGGGTATAATATGAATACGGTACTCGGTATTAGGAAGAATGCGGGTGTCAGTGAAATGAGCCTGAGGTGAGCTGTTATCCAACTTACCCTAGAGGTAGACAGCTCTCACAAATCACCCAAGAATATTTTTTATAGAATAGCACTGTAGAGGCAATAAGCGAGGGACAAGGGCACATTTCATAGTTATAAGCTATAAAAATTCCAGACGGCTGACAGGACGGCATGGAAGAAGAAAACGTGTTGCGCCGACCCCAAGTAACTTGGGGTAAGGGCAGGAAGATGATGAAGAAGCTATAAAAAATCCAGAAAATATATATTTTAATTACGACTTCGTCATCTACATATACTTCTAGTTCAGTAATAATAGTTCAACTGCAATTTTATAATTGTCATGATCGTCACATGCCATATTATTACTTAGGCCGTATTCACACGCAATGTGCAAATTATATAAACAATTATAGGCAACCGCCGACTAACTCCATAGGCTGATTCTCATAAACTAAAACGTTCAAAATCTCATCGCAATCTCATCTCGACGACGATCAACGCTTGTTAAAAATGTAGGTAATTTTGACTAGGTACGTGATGTCGCACAAACGTACTGTAATTTCAGTAGTTGGATTGTGAACTCTCGGCGTTAAACCGAGCGTTGAAAATCCAACAGTGTGCAAGGCAAAGTAATATTAAAATAATAATGTTTTTAGAGATGGTGGTTGACTGTTCAGTTACACAAGCGTTAATAGCACGACCATAAATCTGAGATCACGTAGTACCTACACTTGTTATTTTTAACCGACCTCTTACGTCAGACCTCCGTCATTTATCAACCAAGTTGGTTTTTTTTTATTTTTGAAATGGTATGCATTTAGATGGGTCTCATCCTCCCAAAAAAAATCTGAAAATCGGTTTTTAACAGATTAAGACTAAGATTGGAATACGATCTTTCTTAAAGATACGGGTATTGTCCTTCTGGTTGGCTGTCTGTCAGCAAGCGTTTGGTGTGAACGCAACCTTAGTTCGAACATGATTGCAGTTACGTGCTTAGAAATAATTGTCATATTATTGTAATTTGTTTAATAAAAAATATTGTTAGGTTCTATCTTTGACGATGATACTACTGTCCATATCACACTATAATAATATTATATGTTCGAAAGTTTGTACGTTTGTCTCTTCTTCACGCTCAAACGGCAAAACGGATAAATGAAATTTGGCACTGAGATAAAAGTGAGGAATAACACATAGGCTAGTTTAAATTCTTAATTTATTCTGAAAAAAATATATAAATACACCATCCATCACGCCTGTATTCCCCGAAGGGTTAGGCAGAGGTGTACCAATGTACACCCACAGTTCGCCGGTATATTTAGGTCCCATGTAATAGGGGGCGAGCCTATTGCCATTAACCGGGCACAAATCCAAACTCCGAGCTGCTACTGAGAATTTCATAGAAAAACCCAATAACACTTTTTGGTTTTTTTAAATAAATAAGTAAGTAGTTTTGACCTTAATGTACTGTACGGTTTAAACTTTCACAGTCGGGACTCATAATTGCGAAGAAGGTCAAAATTTTAAATGGGTCCCGACTGTACTGACTATCGTTGGCACTCGCGCAGAAAACCAATCTAATGACGTATCGTTTATCAAAATCGGTTGAGCCGGTGAGTAGTTAGGAGCGGACACACATACAGGTCAAACACATTACCCTCCTTTTGGTTCCGCCGCAGTTGGTTAAAAAGAAGTTTATCAAGTTTGTTAATATGGATATCCTGCGGTTGTTGCAATGTTAAAAACGTCGGGAAATATAAAAATTAAAAAATATAAAAAATAAAATAAAAATGTTTATTGCATTTTCATAAGGCTTTTACATACAAGGTTAGGAGAACACCTTTTAAGCAAGAAGATGCTTGTGTTAGGTGTCTCCGCTCTTCCGCTTAACAATAATAAAAATATGCAATTCTAAACAAGAAAAAGAAAAATACAAAAAGGAGCGCGCTTGAGTGAGTGATTTGTGTGAGTGGGTCTTGAGTGTGTGTGTTGTGAGTGTGGGTGAGTGTACGCGAATATGTATATTGTGTGCGAGTTGTTTTTTTTTTGTTTGTATAGATATAAGTTAGGATTTCGGGTTGGGTTATGAACAAGGTTTAGGTTAGCCCTGCGACAAAGTCTTGGGATCGGAGGAAATTAAGAGTAACTTCCTCCACTAACGTTTACATGGCCAAATAGATCAAGGAAGCGACTTTAGTATGACCTCAATGTCATCATAAGATTTAGTTTTAAGCCATTCAGTTGTAACTGATTTACATTCACGGAGTTTCAAGGGATATATGTGCAGTTCTTTATTTAATAGGTTATATAAGTGGGAGGATTGCCTTGCGAACTGTCTCTTGGCAAAGACAGATTTAACTGGGACAGTAGGAGCGACCAAGTAGCACCTTCTGCTACTCAAGCTCGCCTTTGTGGGATCATACGAGAGAGATTTATGTTTTCTCAAAATGAGATGAAGAACATAAAGTTTTCTAACAGACAAAAGGTCAGAGGTTAAGTAAAGGCTTTGGGTAGGGAATCTGTAAGGTTTGAAAAACATAACCTTGAGCAGAGAGCGTTGCGCCCTTTCCAGTTCCAGAAATTTCATTTTTGTTGTCCCACCCCAGCATGGGAGACAGTACGTAAGTATCGACTGAGCTAGTGACAAGTAGACTTTTTGCAGTAGGTTCTTTGAGGCAATGTGACGTAATGTTTTAAAAGTCCATATCAGTTTCCTAACCCTTTTCATAATCAGTTCAGTATGCATGTGCCAAGACAAGCGCTGGTCAATCATGATGCCTAGGTATTTAGTATGCTGTAATCTGTCTATTATTGTACAGGAGCAGTCACGTGTTAAAGAGTTGGTACAGTAGTGAATCTTAATTTGGAAATCGAGTGGCGGTTGAGAGCGTGAGTACTTGGTGAAGCAAATGTAGTTGGACTTGGAGGCGTTTAGTGTAAGTAGGTTACTGTTGAGCCAATCGGCGACCTTTAACAGTCCGGTTTCAGCTATTCTTTTAACGTCTGGCCAAGATTTATCAGCGAAGACTATGGCGGTATCATCCGCATAAGAGAAAATGTGACCCCCGTCTATGTTCATATTGCAAAGGTTATTAATGTAGATAAGAAACAACGTCGGACCTAGCACACTCCCCTGTCCGACGCCGTACGAGATTGTTTCTTCTGTGCTTGTGAGTTCCCCTATTTTTACCGTTTGCTTGCGGTTAGTCAGATAAGATTTGAATAGCTCGAGGGGGGGACCTCTTATACCAATGTGTTCGAGCCTATGTAGAAGTATGGGGACAGACACTGTGTCGAAGGCTTTTTTGAGATCAAGGAAAACCGCCAGGCATTTACTACCTTCATCCACTTTCTCAACGAGAGTAGATGTCAGTGACAAGACCGCATCTTCAGTAGACCTTCCCTGTCTGAATCCAAACTGTGAAGAGGATAGATAGTTATATTTTGAAAGATATTTAATTAGGCGTGTGTTTAAGAGTCGTTCTATTATTTTAGATATAGAGGGTAAGACTGAGATAGGTCTGTAGTTTGAGGGGTCTGAGCTATTACCATATTACGGAACTATTTCACGATCGAACATTTTAATAAGTCAAGAAGGAATTATTGATAATTTATTCTTGTCATGCGATAAACGTAAAAACGTTTGCAATGTTGAGGGAAAATTATAAAAGATGATTCTTCAGAAAAGGAAATTGTTCAAGATCTTGTTCCGTTCCTATTTTATTTAATAAGTCTAACTGTGATAATGATATCAATATCATTACAGATGACAAAAACTGGGCAGTTCTGGAAATAATAGGGCAAAAAAATATAACTTTTCACATTAAAATTACCCATTTTTTATAATGTAATGTATGTAACAAATTGTCGTAAGCCGTTCTGATTGGTTGAATATTATCAACAACAATCATAGGGCTTGACAATTTGTCACATTTATTTTTGTTTGAGAAACCGTGGTTTATTTCTTCTGCAGTAAATTATTTGGTAATATTGCTATGAATGCTTGGTATAATTTTGTAATGGATGCCAAACTATCTTACCTCTGCAAATTGTGACTCTCCTTCCAGATGGAGTCAAACCGGGCATAGTAGGTCCTTGGCTGAAATCATAAAAAAAAACCTTTTACTATGTTTGAATTTAGAATCTCAGTTGATTATCATATTTTGGAAATACAAACTCAATGACATACACGATAAAGTTCAAATTCCATTGTAACCGTAATTTATTAAGGATATTTTGTTACAAATGTTCATTTAAAAATCTACTTAGACTATATAGTATTAAAGTAGATAATTGGTTACATGTAAATGATCTAAGATTTTATCCTCCAGTATAAACATTTTGCTATTGTCTTCCGAGTAGTTAGTTTATGAAGATTTTCCGGTAAATTATCAACTTAAAATCAATTAAAAATGAAACTTACGCTCTAGAAATAAGATCCAATAATTCTGGCCTCGTGATGTCTCTGTTTGTGAAGAACTCTGGGCAGGCTGCCCTCATTGTGAAGTACATGTCCAACTTCCTCTTGCACTTCTCTAGGGAGAAGTTACTTCCTCGTAGGAAGGTCAGCAGACAGCGATCCTCTGGGGAGATGGGTTATAGACTGATGATTTCCTGCGTCTGATTGGGTGGCTTAGACGGTGTATAGGCCACCGTGACACTAATGTTTACCTTGGATTCAGTCCAGTACTCTTTAGCGTTAATATTTTTCGGTTGTTAGAAATATTTGGTTATTTTTGTTTGTTAGGGATAAATTCAAAACTACTTATCCGATTTTAAAAATTCTTTCATCTATGTAAAGCTACATTATCAGCGAGTAACATAAGGCTATATTTTTTATTTAAAATTAGAGATCTGTAAGATAACTCAAGCGTACGAAGTCGCAGGAAAATCTAGTAATTCATTATATTAATCTGAAATCACCAATCAGCCCTGACCAAGCGTCGTCCTTTTCTATATGAGAAGAGGTCTTTACCCTGCAGTGAGACAATGTATATTATTTTTATGTTATTGTATGTACTTACTTACTGAAGTATGTATTTTCTGTGAGCCTTGCCTGATTTAAATAAATGAAGAAATAAATAATAGGCTGGTATAGATTTCGCCAAAAATCCCCATCATTTAATAAAAAATCTTCACAAAGAAACTCACCCCATTCATCAGGCAGATGTGGCTGTTTCCTCAACCAGTCTTTGATGGCTGCGAGGTCCTGGTCTCTAGTGTTGACATCCTCATTCAGCTCCACCCTGATCCTCTTCCACATTTCACCTTCAGGTTGGACCAGCATCACGGAAGCTGACGCCATTTTGTAATTCTGGAAATTAGAAATTTAGTTATTTTTATGGCACGACTGATGAGCGTGGGGCCCCGGGTTCGATACCCGGGTCAGGCAAAAAGGGTCATTGGGTTTTTCCAATAGAAATTTCTCAGTAACAGCCAGGAGTTTGGAAGTTGGTAGTGAGTCACCCCCGTGCCTCGAAAAGCACGTAAAGCCATTGGTCCCTGCTGTCATTCGTAGATCTTTGATAGTCGTTACGGATAGTCAGAAGCCTAGAAGTCTGGCAATCAGTTTAACCAAGAGGTATCGTGTTGCCCAGTAACTTAGTTGTGGAGGTCAGATCGGCAGTCGCTCCATGTAATACACTAGTATTCAGCTGCATATGGTTAGACTGGAAGCCGACCCCAACATAGTTGGGGAAAGGCTAGGCAGATGATGACTTATTTTTGTGGTCATATTGATGAATTTGTTAGTGGAAGGCCAGTCTCTGTACGAAGTCCGTTCCATATGCAGTGAAAGCCCGACTTAACAATTTCGTAGTATTTTTTTTTATTAGGTCTGTGCCGTACTGAATTGGTCCCATACGTGAATCATAAACTTGAGTAATAGAACAATTGGAAATATCGTGATAAAAAAATTACTTATCAACTTAGGTACTCAAACTAAGTAACGGAGCTGACTAATCAAGGTGTGACAATGTACTTTAGTATCGTCATCGACAAAAACGTAATATGAAAATCGGTCTGAAGAACTATTTCTACAAACTGATTTTATTTTATTTCTACAGAACAATTTCCACCAACCGGGTGGCGTTGGGGGCTCATTTCATACTGCTAAAGAAAATTCAGGCTTCTATGTAGTATTTAAGGTTCATGTTTGCATGAAATTTATACTGCTTGGAATATTTTATATTCACGGACCTAATCGAGTTAGACTATTCCTCATGAATCTAGCTGTCATATACCGAAATATTTTTTCCAATACAACTGCAGTTACAGATATAAGCGCGTTTAAAAAAAAAACGACGGGTTGCACTCCGGGAGTGCCGGTAGAAGTGAAAACTTGAATATTAACGATGGGCATTTTTGATATTTTGGAATGGTTAGGGAATCATTTTACACGAATTGCTTTAATTATCAGTATAAAAGTACTAGGTATCATTTATGTGGAAATACAATATTTAATATTGTATTTAATACAATATTTATTTATTTAAATTCGTAAGATTTTCGATCAGATCACGTGTCCTGACGCGAGTTTAACATTCTTTACCCATTCCAAAACAAGTGCACAACGCCGCTAAAGAAGTTTTCACTTCAAAAAACTTTGTCTTCATCATATTTCATATTAGTACAGATTTCAGAGTTCTTCCCATAATAATAATAGTAGGTGATGTCCGATCCGTTCTTTGTATTTACCAAAAATTTTCCGTAAATCCTCACAATCTCTCTACATAACAAATCAATACAGTTCTACTGCAGGAAATTACTCGTATTTTGCCGAAAACATATCATTTTATCAATATCAATACTTTTACAACATTTGTATTAGTATTGCTTTTATCTTGCAGATAAAAGTAATGGAAATGGTATGTCAGTTACAGAATGACATGGGCACATTGCAATTTTTTTTGTTATGCCGTAGTGGTTAAGTGCCTTTTACATGTTTAGGCTGCTGTATCCGTTTATGAAGTGGATGACCAGCTAAGTATGAAAGCCTTCAAATGTAAGCGAAGGCCTAACAGGAGCATTATATACAGGAAAAGTTTTTTATCAGTGCGTACATTTTGACTAAGCCTCTTCGCCCACGACCGATTTTTTGATCGATTTTTGACAATTCTACTCGCTGACAAAGAAATCTGTCAAAAACAGTTATTAAAAGTGATCAAAAAAATCGGTCGTGGGCGGAGAGCCTTAATAACCTTACGGAGTTCCGATAAATACGTATTTTTTATTTTGTCAAGGTTTACTAATAAAAAATCAAGTTGTGGTTTACGATAGATGTCTGACTTTAAAACTTATTTTATGGACACTCCTAAAAATCGACACATATTTAAAACTTTTCCTGTCTTTAAATACAATAAGTATGTAACAATAACAGTTTAATATAGATATTGCATACATGTAGCGACAACGCGACGTCTACGCAACGCTTACTAAGGACCAACGCCTAATGCAAAGGAGCTCCTAGGCGGATTTTTAGCTAACAGTCCGTAAGTTAATTGACGTCAGACCGTGTCGACGGCGCGTTCGTGTGCCACAACCGTAGGGGCCACTCAGGGCCGATGCCTGCTGGGGCTGCAGATTATATTCGAAAGAGATACCGCGCCCCCGGAACGCAAAGGGCATAAGAAGGAACATGGGTGGGTTTTAGTCAGTAAAAGTCTGACACTCCCTCCCGTCCCACCCAGGACGGGAGAAGTCATTTGACGATTTCCCATCCGGAAAAAAAAGCGGTTTTTGGATGGATGATTTCAATTACGATAAAATTATGATAAGGCAAGGATGCAATATTGTGACGCAGTAACATTATATATGACGTTCATAATATAACAACTACAATAGGTACTTTAGTTAATCTGTTATGTACGATCTTTGATCCGGTATGTGTGATATATCACTCGGTTAAGTGACTTTTTACACCTGTGTTTAATGTACTGCGTCATTGATAAACAATGCCTGACTAAATATATTTAACAATGTGACACCTAGCACTTTAATCTATTTTTGCTAATGTTTTTAGTATGAAAATTACGAATTTTCACTTAAAATTAAACTAAGGCTTTTTATTACCAATGTTGTTTTTTTAGATGAAATGAAAAGAAACAATTGTTTGACAAATTATCATCTGCCTTTTTTTCCCAACTATAAAACAACATCATAATCAAGCTAAACAAGCTAACGGCCCGCCTGATGTTAAGCGGACCGCTGCCTATGGACACTTGCAACACCAAAGGCATCACTCGTCTGTTGCCGACCTCGTAAACACCGTTTGTCAAATATTTTTTTTTTTTTTCCTAAGTGATTTATTTGGCAAGCTTGTTGTTGTATAATGGTGAAATGACAAATCATGTTTTTACCAATAGTTACTTGTCAAGTAAAAATTTGTAACTAAATGGATTTTTGGTGAACTGACTAGACACCTCAATTCCTGCCATTAAACGGGCACAATTAAATCCTAACTTCGAGGTACTACTGAGAATTTCATAGAAAAACCCAATAACAGTTTGCTCGACCTGGGAATCAAACACAAGACCTCTAACGTAGCTGTCGTGCTTAGGACCACTAGGCTACCGAGGCAATGTATTAAGGATGCACGATTATTATTTTATTTTTTGATTATTATTTTTACTGGTTACAATATTAATAGTGGTAATTATAAGTTATACCAGGAAAGCTCCAATGTATGTTAACGTGGGTTTTTAACGTCCACTTAATCTGTCGCATCTAGTACTAGAAGCTTGAGTGAACTAACACATCTGTACAAATTAAAAATATTTTATAGAGGAAAGATTTTTTGTTTGTATGTTTGTACCGGATAGGCTCCGAAACGAATAGACCGATTTTAACAATTTTCTCACCAATAGATAGCTACAGTATTCCTGATGGGACCGCAAAGTTCTCGAATGGAGACCACGCACCGGCAAGCGCAGCGTAGGACGTCCACCCACAAGGTGGACTGACGACCTGATTACGACCGCAGGAAGACGCTTGATGCAGGCCGCTTCCAACCGGTTCTTTTGGAAATCTATGGGGAAGCCTAAGTCCAGCAGTGGACGTCCTGTGGCTGATATGGTGATGACATTATTAATGTATTCAGCCACTTTTAAAATCAGTGAGTCATGTCTAGAGTGGGTGTGGCAAGTCACGGTAAATAAAAAATTCTAAATGTATTTATTAGGTTAAGGTTTCTATAGCTCTATGCCACCCGAAATAAAGTTAATGTAATTATTATTCTTAATTACATCAGCTATTTCACATCTGATAGCAAAAGGCTTGCCCCCTGGGACCTATAAACATACCGGCGAACTGTGGGTGTACATTGGTATACCTCTGCCTAAACCTTTAGAGAATACACGCGTGATTGTATGTATGTGTGCATGTATCTCACGTCCAAATCGGTCAAGCCGTATCGGAGATTAGCCGGAACAAACAGACAGACAGACGGTAAAAAAATGTTTTTTTCATGTTAGGACCTTGCAAACATGGATATTTATTTAGTAAAATGCTGTTTTTTTATGTCATTGGATGTGCAAATAAGCAGACGACCCACTACCTATAGACATCTGCAATACCAAAAGGCCTTGGAAATGCGTTGCCATCACAGAGACAAAGTTAAATTGTCTCATGTGCCTGTAATGTACACCGGCATCCATACCCTTTAAATATTTTCTGTCTTTTTGACTTTACTATCACACATTGATGTATAGATATTCTATAATAAGAAGAGATTTCTATAGACTTTATTTTCTTTTACTACATAGTTTTAACTGACGTTAAAAAGTGCCTTTTAATGGTCTAATTGGAATAAATAAATTGACTTTGACTTTAATTTATTTTTTTGTGAAAACTTAAAATTGTACTTAGAACTCCATGTACTACAATCATAATGACTGTTAATTAAACAGACTTCAATACAACCTCAATAATCCTCAACTACTAATGAATACACCTACGTATGTCGTATTGTATGAGTTATTGGCAAAATCCCATAGTTTTTATCATTATTTCATACATTATTCGTACTGTTTTTATTCACAAACGTGAATGAATGAAAAGATGAATTTACAATACAATAAGACGTATATTTAAAAGAAATCATTGCATCAACAAAAAATACCAACAAATAATTTATTTCCGCGTAAGAACTACAAAAATTGGTTATTTCAAAATCTAAATATATATAACTCAAAGGTGACTGACTGACAGACATAGTGATCTATCAACGCACAACCCAAACCACTGGACGGATCGGGCTAAAATTTGGCATGCAGGTAGATGTTATGACGTAGGCATCCGCTAAGAAAGGATTTTGATCAATTCTACCCCCAAGGGGATAAAATAGGGGATGAAAGATAATACTTCTTCTTCGAAGCCGCGGGCAAAAGCTAGTATAAAAATAAAAATATGTGTAATCACAAACGCAGACGAGGTCACGTGTCCTTTCTTAATGTGTTTGTCCAAATTTCATCATAATCGGCTCAGTGTTTTAATCGTGAAAGGGT
The DNA here is from genome assembly GCA_932526535.1 of Caradrina clavipalpis. Classification (NCBI taxonomy): domain Eukaryota; kingdom Metazoa; phylum Arthropoda; class Insecta; order Lepidoptera; family Noctuidae; genus Caradrina; species Caradrina clavipalpis. The sequence continues at coordinate 10,076,101 of OW052106.1, forward strand.
AGCAGACACAGTTACTATCGCATTTAAATAATTATAGGCATAAGTAATAACGTTTGCTTGCGTAAATGACGGTTAAAATGAGGGAAATAAAAAGTAGCCTTTCTTGGGGCTCAAATATACCATCACGCCTATATTCCCCAAAGGGTTAGGCAGAGGTGTACTAATGTTCACCCACAGTTCAACGGTATGTTTAAGTCCCATGTAGTAGGGGGGAGGTGGTTGCCATTAACCGGGCACAAGTCTTAATTCCGGGCTGCCACTGAGAGTTTCATAGAAAAACCCTATAACACTGCTCGACCTGGGAATCGAGCCCAGGACCTCTAGCGTAGCAGTCGTGCTTAAGACCACTAGGCTAACGAGGCAGTTCAAAAAATAATAGGCACGAAAAATTTGTATACGTTATTTCTTATATTACTACTCCCCCCTAGTCCTCTTGTGATATATCGTGATTTTTTCTGAAAGGATTTTCAGAAAAAATCACTTTCGCCCCCTTCCCCTTCGCCCCCTTCCCGTTCGCCCCTCAAGCTTCACGTATTTAATGGACAATCCCTTACACATGATCAATATACTTTAAGTTTTCGCAACAACTTAGGCAAGTGAACGGAACTAGTATTTCAGTTGCGACACCAAATACTCGATTGAACAGGTTGCCATATCTAGTAGGTCTGTTGGTCTATATCTTTTTTTATTTCTGTGGAAATGTTGCAAGTCTTACATTTTATGTAGGTGGGTAGGTACTAAATGTTGCGAAATTTGAGAACTTACTAATATACCATCACGCCTGTATTCCCCGAAGGGTTAGGCAGAGGTGTACCAATGTACACCCACAGTTCGCCGGTATATTTAGGTCCCATGTAATAGGGGGCGAGCCTATTGCCATTAACCGAGCACAAATCCAAACTCCGAGCCGCTACTGAGAATTTCATAGAAAAACCCAATAACACTTTTTGCTCGACCTGGGAATCGAACCCGGGACCCCTTGCACAGCAGTCGCACTTGCGACCACGAGACCAACGGTGCAGTTACTATGACCTCATGCGTGTGAGAACTTACTAAGACCTCTTATAGCAGGACGGAAGTTGAAAGAAAAAAAGAAGATTTTTATATTTCAGGTTTAAGAAAGATTTAGTCCCTCGTTTGTGTGGGGATTTGGAACCTATAGTGAACATAATCAGTCCTCCAAATTCAAGTGATATTATTAGGTATAAGCAAGGACTGAAGACATTAATATCGGGTGTAAGGGACACCTCTCCTTAAATTGAAACCATGAATTCTCTATTCTGGACTGAGTATCAAAAAACAAGATTTTTTTTATGGGAAAACCATAAGTAAATAGATATGGAGATTTTTAATATTTTTCCGTTAAGTGAAAATTCGCTTATTATTTCTGTATCGTCCTTAGTAGCTGGTAAACATTTCTTTTGCCCTTATTTTTAGGTCCACAAATATCGTTATTGCCATTAGGAATGACTAAAATAATTCAAACTTAATCTGCCGAAAAAAGGGATTTTTTTTGAAGTTTTCCTGAAAGAAATTCCACTTGTTCTGAAGTCAGAATAGTGTTCTCAGTGCACTGGCGAAATGTCCCTTACATCCTATATTTTGAATGCAAAACCAGAGGCTCCAGAAACCACTACATAAATACACTTACTGAGATGAGAAGTTTATTAAAAAAACATTATACAGTGGATGTAATAAAGGCTCAATTTAGTCGTTGATTGGTCCATTGATTGCTACATTACCATAAGCTGTTAATTTTGCATTCGCAAGTGTGTATAAACAACGCAATTGTAACTCAGCAAATTAATTAAAAAAGAACACACTAATCTCGTCTAGTTTAAATGAATTATACGTAATAATGTGTTGTCATTAACTGAACGTTGAAGCGAATTCGTTGCTCGCTCTTTCTCAAACAGTTGCGAGACTTACTTTTTTTTGGTTGTTTTACATTTCAACGTTAATATGTATGTCAAATTTTAATAGACTATTATATAGCTATACTGTTATTGTATAATATAGCACATAAAGCCGTTGGTCCCGACTGTCATTCGTAGATCTTTGACAGTCGTGACGGATAGTCAGAAGCCAAGAAGTCTGACAACCAGTCTAACCAAGAGGTATCGTGTTACCGAGTTACTGGGTTGTGGAGGTCAGATAGGTAATCGCTCCATGTAAAACACTGGTATTCAGCTGCATCCGGTTAGACTGGAAGCCGACCCCAACACAGTTGGAAAAAAGGCTAAGCAGATAATGATGATGATATAGCTATACTGTTGTTATGTGAAATGGTATTTTTTGTTTGATACTAACTACCTCGTTGGCCTAGTGGTGCTAAGCACGACTGCTATGCTAGAGGTCCTGGGTTCGATTTCCAGGTCGAGCAAAAAGTATTATTGGGTTTTTCTATGTAATTCTCAGTAGCTGCTCGGAGTTAGGTTTTGTACACGGTTAATGGCAATAGGCTTGTCCCCTATTACATGGGACTTAAAAACATACCGGCGAACTGTGGGTATACATACAACTCTACCTAACCCTTCGGGGAATAGAGGCGTGATGATTGTTTATGTTATGTTACGTATCTGAATTATTTTTTCCGAGAAAAACAGTGTTCTTATCTCTCTCTGTCTATCGATAAGATTTCGTGATTGATTAAAATAGTTAAAGTTATACATACATTCTGCACGTTTCATAAAACAATGTCGTGTTTGTTTATATTTATTATTATGTAGATATACTTATAAGAACAGCATCATAATATTTATATGACAATACTATAGCTTGTGCTCGCGACTTCACCCGCATAAAGTTACGTCTTAGGTTACTGTTTAGTTTCTGTGGCTTATAGTGTGATGTTAAAGCCTATACTATTTGTCACGCAGCACGCTAGAGGTCTTGGGTTCGATTCCCAGGTCGAGCAAAAAGTGCTGTAGGTCAATTATATGAAATTCTCAGTAGGAGCTCGGAGTTTTGGATTTGTGCCCGGTTAATGGCAATAGGCTCGCCCCCTATTATATGGGAACGAAACATACCGGCGAACTGTGGGTGTACATTGGCACACCTTTGCCTAATCATATACAAAAAGATTTTTTCAAATACGGCTGGCAGTTTTAGAGATAAGCATGTTTAAATAAACAAAATTATTTTTCTGTTTTATTATATTAGTATAGATTGACAGCTAGATAATAGCACAGTTTAATTAGGTACATAATACTAGCTAAGATGATAATCTGAGCTAAATGGTATGGCTATGGTGTTATTAAATATCAGCTTAACAGTAATAGGATAGGTATATAATTATACACTAAATTAGGGATTGCAAAATCCGGAGTTTTTTCAAATCCGGATTTCTGATTTCTCGTCCGATTAAAATCCGGATTATCCGGAGTTTTCGAAGTTTTCGAAGTTTTTCGTGTTTTAAGTTATTTTGATATTTATATAAAATAGTATAAATTAATTAAAATCTGCATCAATTGGCTCAATTCACAGCACGACAGAATAAAATCAACTAAAATAATCAATAAATTTTGGGTATCAGTAATTTTCGTTATAAATTTACATGTCATGCTCCGCAGCAGAACCACTTTGACTATATTATGTAAACATTACAGGATAAAATGTAAATCATGTCTATATTTTTGTAGCTTAATATCAAAAATTGTATATTGTTAGTTTCTTGGAAAATATCAATTCAAAGTGGTCATGCTACAGAGCATACTCTCCAGCAGAACCACTTTAAAATAAGAGTTATTTTACGCTGTTTATGCACAGGTCATAGGATAAACAAATGTATATTTATTGTATATCAAGATAACATCCACAATTTTAGATAAATACTTAGTAATTTTTAGTAACATGAAAATGTTTTATCGGAATGCAATTGAGTGAAAAAATGTAGGTAAATGTATTCTTTATTAACACCTACCTACCCTCTTTAGCTCAGTAAAAAAAAAAAGTAAAAAGTTAAAGTGAATCAGAATATACAATAATTATTTATTTATTTACATATGAATTACTCATTCCAGGAAAATAATAGTTGTTCAAACAAATATAGAGAAGCACGTATAAACGTACTATTCCTACTAACTACACCAGTGAAACGTCCAGGGAACAAATAAAAAAAGCTTTCAAAGGAAAATAGGAAATAATACATTCCGTATTATATTCCATATTGTATTGTTATTAAGTTCCGCGTCTTTTGATGGGAAGCAGTCTGTGTGCAAGTGTATAGATAAACGAAATTAAAAATTAATTAATAATTTTAAATTAATTGCAGATGTTATCTTGATATACAATATATTAACTTATTTATCGTAAAGAAATATAAATATGTATGTATCTATTAACCTTGTTATTTGCTAAGAAATTCATGGTAGGCGCATTCCGATAAAACATTTTCATGTTACTAAAAATTACTAAGTATTTATCTAAAATTGTGGATGTTATCTTGATATACAATAAATATACATTTGTTTATCCTATGACCTGTGCATAAACAGCGTAAAATAACCCTTATTTTAAAGTGGTTCTGCTGGAGAGTATGCTCTGTAGCATGACCACTTTGAATTGATATTTTCCAAGAAACTAACAATATACAATTATTGATATTAAGCTACAAAAATATAGACATTATATACATTTTATCCTGTAATTTTCACATAATATAGTCAAAGTGGTTCTGCTGCGGAGCATGACATAAATTTACATAACCATTACATAACATAAACTGTACTTAAACATTGATACTCCAGCACTCCAGTGGGGAGGAGCTGGAAAAGCACTTTTATTGAAATCGAAAGAGCTCAAAGAGCAGCCGGCTTATTCTGTAAGAAATCTCCCTCAGTGAATTAAGGTGAAGTGAGCTAAGACTGGGCTGTTTCTATACGATGCTAGGGATTGACAGGTCGCCACAAGCTCACTTCACGGAAGGAGGGTTTTACAGAATAACACCGCTGTTATCAAAGTGATGCGTAAAAAGCTTTTCAGCTTTTTATTCTCAGTGCATGTTCACAAATCCATAAAAAATAGAGTTAACTACCATAACCTACTCTCGAAACGTATTCTACATGTCCCTCTTCATAATGCAAACAGACCAGACGATGCCCCTTTTATTTACTCACACATATCTACAATAAAGCAAGTAAGTATTGTGATGTCAAAGATCTCACCTCCCATTCATGTAAAAGAACCACAAAAAGCTGGTTTCTTTCACTGTCATACAATTAAACCGAAAATTGCTAAATTATCAACAACTACTCACAATAATCCTAATATCAATATTACACACATACACCATTTCACCAGCACACATCTCATCTCCCCATTACAATATTTATAATCACATTTCATATCACCATCACACCCACACACCTCATTACACGTATTCCCCGCGCTATTAAACACCTTAACATTGTAAAACAATTTTTTTTGTTTTGTTATTTATTCCATATTTAATTTTAACTTATAAAAAGTTGAAAATTAGATTGCCTTGTTCAATCTCATATAAAGTCTTGATTTAAAAGTTAAGTAACTCTAGCCCTCAAGGTACGGGCGCTGCCTATTATGGGGACTGCAATATATTTTATAACACATTTATTTTATAAATAAATTTTCACACCATATCTATACTAATAATATTATAAAGAGGTAAGATTTGTTTGTTTTTTTTTGTAAAGAATAAGCTTCAAATTACTGGACCTATTTTAACAATTTTTTCACGAATACATAGCTACATTATTCCCGAGTAACATAGGCTATATAACATCACGCTACAACCCACGGGAGCGGAGCATTAACCAAAGACGTAACTTATGACGGGTGAAATAAGCAACGCGTACAAAGTCGCATGCAGTTCGCTATAACTTAGAATAGCATGCCATAATATGAAGTACTTTTAAGTTTATTTTGTCTTGTAACAATGGACCAAAAATTTTTTATTTATTTTATTTAATTTTTATTCTTATTTTCGCATTAAAGTAGGTAATATCGATATACCGATTAATTACAATCAAAATTATCATTAAAATCAAAATGAATTACAAATATTATGCGTTATAATCAATTTTGACTGAAATCCGAAAAAATCGAATTTGAGTCTTAAAATCCGGATTTAAAAAAGGCAAGAAAATCCGGATTTTTCAGTTGTTTTCGGATTTCGAAGAATCCGGATTGCAATCCCTACACTAAATAAAGATTGGAAAAAATCTTGTCGTGTCTTGAATTGTGCAATATTAATGGTAATAGGCTAGCCCCATATTACATGGGACTTATACTAGAAAGGTTTAGGTAGTTAACTAAAGGTAAACAAATCGTAGAAAAGGTTTTTTATAGTTGACACTTTCTTGTTTAAAAATACTTATGTTACAACAAAATCAAATTTATTTTCGATTTATACGATACTTTCCACTTTTATTAATGTATGTTAGTCTTTATCTCTTATTCGTAAACTACTCTTCATAAGTGTCATTGCTTAGCCAACATTTTTTTGTTAGTTTTATAAAATAGTATAATATTTTGTAATCTGTCTATTGTAAAGAGCCCAAAAAGACAGGTTCCCAAAACCTTTTAGAAGATACGATGAATTAGATAACGTCGCTAAATTGAAGAGTAATCATGTGATGTAGTATGGCAACTGAAGTAGCAGGTATTACGATAAGTCAATTAACCAGGCGCCTTTGAAAATCGCGAGGGTCATGTAATAAAACAAGAAAAGAAAATGTTTAAATTAGATAAAATGATTGATAATACCACTGAACGTTTTATTATTAACATGGCAGATAGTTCCACAGATTCTGATTCAGACTAGAGCCTATTATTATACGACTTTAAATAATACGATTTTAGCCTTTGAAGTAAAAGGTTTAGCATCCATTAGTCACGTGGCTTTTTTTGTTTACCTTTAGTTAACTACCTAAACCTTTCTAGTATAAAAATATACCGGCGAACTGTAGGTGTGCCTACATTGGTTACAGTTCTTCATAAACCTTTTGGGAATACAGGCGTGATTGTATGTTATGTATAAAGAGCTAAATACCTATATAGAAACAAACAATATGAGCCTTATATATTTTCGTTCATTTATCTTATCATTAAGAGTTAGTGAACGAGTGAACTGTTTTGAAAGTACACTCATGAAAATAAATATGTTTTTACTTGGCAAAATATTAGAGCGATTTGTCTTAGAGCAATAATTGTGTAACGTTAATAGTTATTTATTTATTTATTTATCTATGAGTTATGGAAGACTTACAGGTCAAACAAAACAGAATATAAAATAGTAGGGGAAACTGACAACCAATTTCAAGTATTCACTTATAAAAAACATTAACACGCACTACACTAACGTGGATTGTCGAACTTACACTAATATCATCCTACTAATATTACAAATGCAAAAGTTTGTAAGGATGGATGAATGCTTGTTACCCTATCACATGAGAACGAAAATTTGGCATAGAGATAAATTATAGTCTGGAATAGTACACAGGCAATTATGTATCCCGAAAAGGATAAACGATTCCCGTGGGATCAACTGTGACGCGAACGAAGTCGCTGGCAGAATCTAATATTTTATAATCATATCACAAAGTTGCATACGATATTTAATTCGAAAATGGTCATAAATAAATCCAATTATACGAGTTGTAAAAAGAATCACATAGCAATTAGCTACGCATATAATGAGCAATAATTATTATTGGCACACGATTTTTTATTTTGGTGTGAAAAATTACTGTTGCACATACAATCAACAATCACGCCTGTATTCGCCGAAGGGTTAGGCAGGGTTGTACCAATGCACACCCACAGTTCGCCGGTATGTTTTAGATCCCATGTAATAGGGGGCGAGCCGAGCTGCTACCGAGAATTTTATAGAAAAACCCAATAACACTTTTTGCTCGACCTGGGAAACGAACCCAAGACCTCTAGCGTAGAAGTCGCGCTTGGGACCCCGAGGCCAACGAGGCAGTCAAATTACTGTTAGTTTATCAAAATACGCAATATTATGCACGAGTGCATGCAATAGTATATAGTTTGCGGAACTATTTAAATTGTAGTGTCACAACATTTAAACTAAATTTCGCAAAAAAATATTAAAATGTTAGAACTTTGACCTTCTACTCGTATATCTCTGAAATCAGAAGGATCCAAAGTATGGTGCAAAACAATAATGTTCGCAATGATTGAAAAATATAATTTTCGCCTTCGCTCCGTTTATTATTGGTTAATGATGCGATGTGATTTTTTGAATGATGGGAAATCATCAAATGACTTCTTCCGCCCTGGGTGGAGCGGAAGGGATCGTCAGACTATTACTGACTAAAACCCATCCGTGTTCCTCCTAATGCCCTTTGCGTTCCAGGGTCGCGGTGACTCTTTCGAATAAATCCTGCAATCCTGGCAGTAGTTAACGATGCCTACCACCCAATTCGGGATATAATTAGTCACCACGGCTGGCGCAGCGACTAAGCGATTTGTTGCTGCGCTGCGTATTGCGAGTTCGATTCCCGCACGGAACTAATATTGGTATAGACTATACAGAAAGATGTTTCGGGTCTGGTTGTTTGTGTATGTGACTTTATGTTTGTAAACGCATCCAGGAAAAGTTTCTAGAGTGGGACGACCTACGTCCTTTATAAAAAAAAAATAAGGCAACAAAAATGTTCCAACAATGTTGGAACAATGTTTCTTTTACATCCTCTACGGATATAATATTGACGCTCATAACTGTACATAGACTATGTATTTAAAATGTAACTCGTGTTGATGTAAGAAACCGATATGAACTATATTATTCGTGCGAATGTTTGCGTAGCAAAATGTAATCTAGGTACATACTTAGATGGTGCAATTTTGTTTAAAGGAAAATCTTTGAATAAAACACGCACAACTTTTTTTTTTCACTGGCCTTTTCCTTGATTTTATTTTCAATGAACGATCTTTATTTGCTACACTATTAATACAAATACCAATCTGTTTCTTTCATTATTTTTGTCGTGCAAATGTTTAATCAAAAATGAAACAATAATATTAAGGAACATTGTCACATAACATTTTGAATATTTTTTTATCATTAGGCGTATTTATAATTATTTTTTCTACGTAGCTAGGTAGTTTATGTACATAACGTACATAATAATCTTGTTTACGATAACTGATAAAATAGTTTGAAATGTACGTTTACACGTTAATAACACGTGTGCCTCACGTATTACAAAAAAAAAACGAAATAATAATAACGTAATTATTTTAAAAATATAATTAATTAAAAAATATGTTTTTTTGTTAGCAACCATTCAATTTATTTATGCATTAATTTATTCAGCCTTCATAATTTATACAATTAGGTTAAATCGTGAATATTACGTGACATGTTGACAAAAAAAACAAGCCTATCCAATTTCTAAAAAACCTCTTTTTAGGCCAAAAATTAGTTAACACCATAAACAAAATAAAAAAAAGAATTTTTAGAACACCTAAATACAAAATTCAAAAAAATAATACTCACGTTTAATAAAAATCCGTGTTTAAATTTAAAATAGGAACACTGACTTTCAACTTGTTTTGCAACGACCGTCGCGTGCGCTGTCTCCCGCGTCACTAGTGACAATGACAGTACTGCATTTTGTTTGACGAAGATAAAATCTCTTGGACAAGATCTTGTTCATGGCCATCATTGCGTCATGAGGCTGTGAGGGCTCGAAAAAAAAAAGAAAATACGCTGAGATTTCCTCATTACGAGCAAAACAAATGGTTTAAAAATTAAAACATGTTTTAAAACTCTTCATTCTCGTGCTAAAAAAATGAATGAAGAAATCTTTTTAAAATTGACTTAGGCAACTACTTACATAGATTGTGTAAATCTATACTATAATAATAAAGGTGATGAGTTTTTTGTTTGTTTGTTTAGACGCTCTTATCTCTGAAACTTCTAGACAGATTGGGAAAATTCTTTTTGTATATACCATCATCATCATCACGCCTGTATTCCCCGAAGGGTTAGGCAGAGGTGTACCAATGTACACCCACAGTTCGCCGGTATATTTAAGTCCCATGTAATAGGGGGCGAGCCTATTGCCATTAACCGGGCACAAATCCAAACTCCGAGCTGCTACTGAGAATTTCGTAGAAAAACCCAATAGCATTTTTTGCTCGGCCTGGGAATCGTACCCAGGACCTCTAGCGTAGCAGTAGTTCTTTTTGTATATGATAGCTAGATTCATGAGGAATAGTATAACCTATATAACATCACGCTACAATCTACAGGAGCGGAGCAGTAACCATAGACTTAATGTAACAGGGGTAAAAAAACTACGCAGACAAAGTCGAAGGCTGAAATTAGTTTTTTGTATGATTACGTATGTATTTAGAAGGCTATTTTTATCCATGGAGTAAAAAACAACATTAGTAGGTATTAGTATAATGTGTTTTTTAAACACTTACTTAACTAACTAACTATAGTTATATTAATATTATAAAGAGTTTGTGTGGTTGTAGGGTTTTTACCGGTGGGAAATCATCAAATGACTTCTCCCGCCCTGCCCCCCTAGCCAAGTCACAAACGATAATCGTAAACGCTCGGTGGGTACCAATAGATTTTCAACTTAATACCTAAGAGCCTTATATTGAAAATCTGTTAAAGATTTCTAAGCGTTAGCGACTGGAACGAACGAAAACGCTATGCAATCTTCATTAGATCTTCAACTTAAAACCAAGCACTGCAAGCACTGTGACTTGGCTAGGGGGGCTGGGCGGCGCGGGACCGTGTCAGACTTTTACTGCCCTTTGCGTTCCGGGGGCGCGGTATCTCTTTCGAACAACCTGCAGCCCCGGCAGGCATCGGCCCTAAGAGGTTGTAGGGTAATCTCTGGATCTACTGAATCGATTTTGAAAATTTTTTTACTTATATAAAACCACGTTATTTGTGAGTGTCATAGGCTATATTCACGAGTTATACGGCGCACGGGAGCGGAGCAGTAACCATAGTCGTAATTTAAGACAGGTGAAATAAGCAAGGCGTTCGGTAAAGGCAGAATTAGGCAGGGTCAGTGACTGGCGCCGAAATCGAGACAAGTCAGCGCTGACCCGAAAAAAACCCCGTATAAATTGATTTCGAGTCAGTACAGTGGCGGGAAGTCAGCGCTGACTTGTAAATTCGCACATGAATATTGAGAAGACAGTCTAGGCCCGGGCATTGGCGCCGATAACTGACTTGTGCACTGACCCTGTCTAAATCTGCCTTAACAGGAGGAACCGTGGGGTTTTAGTCAGTAAAATTCTGACATAACTCTTCGTTTACCCTAAACAGGGGGCAACCATGAGGATTTCCCCACAAAGATAAGGTAGTTCGCTAGTATAGTATCAAATAAAGTTGCTTATCGTGTTACTTAACTGCCTCGTTGGCGTAGTGGTCCTGAGCGCGACTGCCACGCTACAGGTCCTGGGTTCGATTCCCGGGTCGAGCAAAAAGTGTTATTGGGTTTTTCTATGAAATTCTCAGTAGCAGCTCGGAGTTTGGATTTGTGCCCGGTTAATGGCAATAGGCTCGCCCCCTATTACATGGGACCCAAATATACCGTCGAACTGTGGGTGTACTTTGGTACACCTCTGCCTAACCCTTCGGGAATACAGGCGTGATGATGGTGGCTTATCGTGTCTGTCAGTATGGTATTTTCTTATCTACACAATGTATTTGAATATCAGTTTGCATAAAAAAAGCAAAAGATTAACTGTAATGTAATCGAGTTTTTCGTAATCGGATCTTTAGATAATCTGTAATTAATATTCTATTCTGATGTTATACAGCTGTATTATATAAAAGAGATTGTTTGTTTGTTTTTTTAATTGAACGCTCTAATCTCCTAGACTACTGGTCCGATTCTGATATATTCTTTCAGTAATAGGAAGCTGGAAGGGAATGGGTGAGATCTTTGCACAGCAGTGAGACGATACAGGTTGAAAAAAAAGGAAGCTACGTTTTTCCTGATATCTCAATATTTTATATTTTATCATACTGACTACCCGTAACGTTTGTTAAAGATCTAGGAAACACAGCCGGGACCAACAACACTGGTACATGTATGCTTTATGAGACACGGTGGTTTCCAAACTCCAATCTACCGCCACTAAGAGATTCCTAATGGGATAAGAAAATAACATTTTGTCCCATCTACAATTCGAACTCAGGACCCTACTAAAAATCAAATTGTTAAATATTTCAAAATCTTAGATCTTCTTTATTACATCATAGTATGACCCAGTTGAGCTAAACAGTTATTAAAGACGTGGCTTAATACGGGTGAAACCGCTGGATATTACTAGTTTTGTAATAAAGTTTTAAGTGACTGACATTAAGGCCATAAGTTCGTGTTTGTAAACTAATTTAACCGTGTTTTGACGCTTATTAGTCACGTTTTTTGAACTTGGTTTAAATGGTGAAGTACCTACCTGAAATAAACGTGTGCAAATCATTCTAGAAGGGTTTCTTAAGGACATCCTTCAATTCGATACACTTTTGGTCTAAGACCTTAAAACACTATGGAAAGCAATAAATAGATAGTACTTCATAACCCCAATGCTTCTTTGTCAACATCTACCAAAGTATTCAAATCCTTACTAATATTATAAATGCGAAAGTAACTCTGTCTGTCTGTCTGTCTGTCTCTTCTTCACGCCTAATCCACTGAACCGATTTCAATGAAATTTGGTACAGATATAGTCTGGGACCTGAGAAAGGACATAGGATAGTTTTCATCCCGGAAATCCCCCGAGAACGGGAACTATAAATCCACGCGGACGAAGTCGCGGGCAAAACCTAGTAGCATTATAAAGATGCAAGATTTGTATTAAATTTAAAAAAAAATCTTTTAAAACCTACATTATCAGCGAGCAACATAAGCAATATTTTGTATGAAAAAATAAATTGAGTTCCATAATCTCGAATATTCAAGCCAACAAATTCATGGGCAAAAAAAATTGCAACCAGCTACATTTACCATTACAACTACTTAGTTAAATAAGGAAATTAACTTCATAAAGGATTTACAATAGCGGCGACCTACATCTCGGTTTTGCTTGAGTTGAGCTGCAACTATAGTAACCCAGATTGCGCCCATCCTATTGCACGGCCGGTAAATAGAACGGAACGTAGCACCTAACCGACGGTTGTCGGTCAACGTTACCGTTCGTTATAGTGTCGTGTTGGTGACCTAGTCAGGTTAGCCTAGTGGTTCTAAGCGCGACTGCTACGCTCGAGGTCTTGGCTTCGATTCCCAGGTCGAGCAAAGTGTTATTGGGTTTTTCCATGAAATTCTCAGTAGCAGCTCGGAGTTTGGATTTGTGCCCGGGTAGTGGCAATAGGCTCGCCCCCTATTTCATGAAACCTAAATATACCGGCGAAATGTATGTGTATATTGGTACACCTCTGCCTAACCCTTCGGGGAATACAGGCGTGAAGGTATATATATTCCATAAAACAGTTTCGACATAATTATCTAAATATAGCTCTGTGTTATGGTACATTAAGTATGATTTTGTAATAAGTAACACCGTTTAGAAATATGTTTTTTTATGAAAGTAGGTGAGATAACCTATAATTTTAATTTTGAATAATTATTTGTATAAATGATTACTATGACTCACATTGTTTCACAGACTTTTGTAATGTTGGGAATTATCATCGACAATTATTATAATTTATAGTAGGTACTAATATAATAAAACTTTTTTGTGTTTGTTTGTTTAAATGCACTAATCTTTGGAACTCCCGGTTAGATTTGAAAAATTCTTATTGTATATGATACCCGGATTCATTAGGTATGGTATAGGCTATATAACATCACGCTACGACGCACGAGAGCGGAGCAGTAACCAAAGCAACGTGTAACCACGCGTACAAAGTTGCAGGCATAAACTAGTGTACCCATCTACTGGCTTAAAATAATTTAGCTGTCATTGCTTAATTATTTTGTAGTAATTTGTACCTGTTGTTTAGCGGTTTTTAGTTTAGGTACCTACATCGTCTTCACATTTATATAATTTTATGTACCCAATTAATGTAGCTATATAAATTATTGTAAAACTTTTTGCTTGAGGTATGGAGTTTTCTACTTATTCTACCCCGTACAAAACCTAACCTACCTTTGGACTAGGGAACAAGATTCAATTTGTTATTCTTCTTGCAAGACGTTCAAAAGTGCCTTTTAATGGTTTCATTAAAATAAATGACTTTGACTTTATTGGAGTCTGAATACACTGTCTGAATAGGAGTTTGAAAGGATGACAATAGGAAATAGTGATGAATAAATAAATAAATAAAAATAAAACCAGATTATTTAAAGAAAATGTTTATAATCAAATACCTAACATTAAAGACGCAATACACACGCCATAACAAAGATACGATAAATTGAGCAAAACTTTGGTTGACAAATAAAACATTAACTTCAAGAGATTGCGTACTGAACTCAAACAAACAATTTCACACCTTAACCCAATCAAAATAGAATCAAAAATTGCACTAGCTGTTCAGAAAGCAGTCAAAAGAAACAATCATATCGTGTCAAAATATTATGCTAAAATTTAAAAATGGTAACTGAAACAAGCGATAGACGAGAGACGCTATAACCCGATCAAGTTAAAAAGGCCGGAATGCGATGAATAGATTGACGATTTTAGGTCTTTTAAACTTGATGGGGTAATACTTGGAGAGAGTAGCTTAGTCTATGACGAGCTGACGGAAGGAGCCATCGATACCAAAGAGTTCATCATAGTTGGTTGGCTTTCCCGGTCTGAGGGCCTCGTTGGCTTTCAGGTTCTCTTGTTCCGCGAACCAGTCTTTGTATTCATCTAGCTTCTTGACCCACGCATCTGGAAGAAAGGAGGATTATTGATTAGGTTTTGTTCAACAAGGGGTACCTAGGAGAAGTAAGTAGGTCTTGCTTGAAAAGTTTAGTTTGATTTTTTATTATTAACTAGCCTATGCCCGCGATTTGTTTAGCGTGAATGTCAGCATTCATCATTAAAAGTATATAACGGCCTGAGTTACTTCTTTTAATATCAGTAAGTAAGTAAGTAAGTAAGTAAAAAGCTATTTTTCTGACATAACCAACAGACACTTCCATTATTTGTTAGTATACATATATGGTGTCAGACTTAATATTATTGAAAGAAAAATCGATTTAATCTTAGTGTAAACAAGGGTTAGTTTAGCTCATCAGATACTCACTGTGAAGGTCATTCATGGGTCCAGCATTGCCGCCATATTCAGCGGGCAGCATCTCCTTAGGAACGTATTTGTAGAGATCATTGGTGTCAGTGTGGAGGAAGATCTGAAGAGAAAAAGAGTGGTTTTTGAAAAAAAGCAAAATTCTGAATGAGTTGGTTTAAAGATGCCTGGTTCATCGTTTCGTTAGTAGTGGTCCTAAGCGCAACTGCTACGCTATCGGTCTTGGGCTCGATTCTCAGGTCGAGCAAATGTCATTGGGTTTTTCTATGAAGTGCTCAGTAGCAGCTCGGATTTAGGATTTGTGCCGGGTTCACGGTAATTGATTCGCCCTATTACATAAGACCTAAACATTTCGTCGGACTTTAGATGTACGTTGATACATCTCTGCTTTTCCATTTGGGGTATACAGGCGTGATGGTATGACATCATCACCATTATATCGTCCGTGACGTCCACTGCTGAACATATGACTCCCCATAGATTTTCATTAAGACCGGTATGTATATGTTTGCCTAACTCTTTCGGGAATCAAAGCATCATTTATTGCTACTTACCCTTTCTTTGATCTTGTCCTTGATGAAGGGTTTGACGAAGTTGACGATCTTGTCAACAAGAGGCGATACGTTGATGACGTGGACTTCCTTCAGCTTCACGGGGTAGGCCTCCTGTACACGGAAAAGAGATTAAGTTAAAACTAAAATTCTAAGAAACAAAAAGGTTGCTGTCATTTTTTTGTTCAATTTTGCTTAGTTTGATAGGCAGTATGCATGTTTAACGAGTATATGATGAGTCTTTTGACACCTCTTTTTGTAGATGGGAAGTCATCAAAAGACTTCTTCCCTCCCTGCGCTGAGCAGACGGGAGTATCTGACTCTTACTGAATTAAAACCATCCGCAACTCCGCAACCCTGACTGATTTATTAAGCCACTTTTTAACGTTTCATTGTTATCTTTTCGAAATGTAGAGCAGTGTCATTTTTAATCTTTACATATTTTTTTTACAATTCTTTGGTTCTCGTCCTATTACATCATCATTATTTTCACCTTAACCCTTTGACCGCCACGGACGGCTATAGTCGACAAACGAAAACGTGTCAAACGTTTTAAGTACTTATTTTCTACTTAAAAATGTCCTAAATTAAGTTTTTTGTCTTTCTCTTTCCTATTATTTAAAACTACATTAATGAAATATTGTAAAATAGCACAAAGATATATTCATTTCTTATATTTCACTAGAAAAAAAAACAATAATCAAAAATTGCTAATCGAAATGCTGAATTGGTAGCTTGGCGTAGCAGTAGCGCCGATGTGTTTACGCTCTGGCCTGGCGGTCAAAAGGTTAAAACATCAAAGTGTCAAACTCTTACTAACCTGTACACAGACTAGGAATTTCTTGACGAGTGTGGGTGTAAACTTGGCGAAGTGCGTCGGAGTTGCCACAGAAGCGTCTAGCACATACACGTCTCCAGCCACCCCCTCCTTCTCCTCTGCCAGTCTGACGTCACCCAGCATGAGAGCCAGCTTGAAGGCATCCGCCACATTGGGAGTCTGGATTTCTTTGTCGATACCTGTGGGAGATAAGAAGATTAGGAAAAAAGTGGTGTAGGGACAATCTAAACATGGCAGAACGCTAGATAAGCAAAACAGTACGCGAGTGAGACGAATGAACGGACGAGTAGTTACTGCGCACTGGAAGATTGTGTTGTTGACATCACCATCAATTGACATGCTTTTTATGAACTCTCAAAACGCGATTCTCCCATAGATTTTGTATGGACTTTATGGTGATTGTAAAATAGGCCAATGTTTTTTTGACTTTAATGCAAGTACTATTAAGTTTATTTTACAGTGAATTACTTATGTATTTTCTAAAATAGGTTATGTAACACTGACCTCTCATAACAATCACGCGTCTTCCCTCTGGCGTCAGACCGGGCAGCGGCGGCATTTGACTGTAGGCGAACATAATCAAAATTAGTTTTGTAAGGTTACACAGAAATTATAAACATTTTACAAAAAATATTGAAGACTTGATTACGAATTTCTCAAAATAGGTTAGGTAGTTAGGTATGTACTTCTACAAAACGAGGTAAGCCCGTTTTGCCTAAGTTTACAAAAAAATCAACAATAATTGTAATAAAGATGAGCTGTGATTGTATAATATCACGCTATGACATACGGGAGGTGAGGAGTAATCAAATATGTAAATTAACGCGGGTAAAATAAGTCACGCGGACGAAGTCATAAATAATAAATTTTTCAGTAGGTAGGTAGTGTCTACATACTGTAATTATAAATCCTCATATTATTCAAATTATTGAATTAACTGTTGATTCCCACTTGAGTCACGATAACCCTGAGGTTAAGGATGCTGATGATGATATCGATGTCAATGATTCGAATATTGCCGAGGCTCAAGTGAAGTTAGATGATTTGTAATTATCTTTTCAATTTGAGGAAAAACAATAGTTGAACCAAGAGATAGGACATGTTTTAGCGAAGCGGATTGTAGTTTGCGTATAAACAGGACTGGCTTATAATAATGTTCAAGGTGTTCCCGAAGAACCCGCCCTTAGTATTTAATATGATTAAATACATTACCAAATAAGACTAACACCCTATTCATTGAAAGATAATTGTTGTGAGGAATATAATAACTACCTATACGTATTTTTCTAATCCTTTTTTCATCGAGGCTTTGTTGCATAAAGTTTTTTAAACTTTTCACTGGCCCCAAAATATTTTTTCTCTCTCTTTCTATCTCATGTGGGGCTCCTGCACTGTCTAATGAATAATCCGACCCTGTGTCTAAGCATGTTCTCCCAAAAATGTAGTGAACAAAACACATGCCAGACGTTGAGATGGTTTCCAATCAAAAATATGGGCATAATAAATTAATTTGTAAATACTTACACAGTATTTAAAATCTCCTGCAGTTCCGGGCGGTTGACGTCACGGTCGTTAAAGAACTCTGGGACGGCAGCGCGCATGGTGAAGTACATGTCCAGCTTACGCTTGGTCTTCTCCAGGGAGAACTTGCAACCGCGGAGGAAGGTCATGATACGCTGGTCATCTGGTGGAAAGAGGAGATGGATATTATCATCATTTAACATTTCAGGGGAATGAAGTCCTCTGCTGAACATAGACTTTCCCTAAAGATTGCCACTATAACTGGTCCCAGATATAGTATAAGCTGCCCGCATCCAGAAGTTTCCCGTGACCTTCACCAGGTGGTCGGTCCACCTCGTGTGGGGCCTTCCCACACTGCACCTTCTGGTACGAGGTCGTCACTCTTGAGTTTTGCAATTCTAAGAGCTATATGTTGGTTACTTTAGTTCTTAGAGTAAAAAATATGCCACAACAAAAAATGCATAATGTAACATGAAATGCCAAACGTCTATTGCAACGATGTCATCAATTATCAATCTACATTGCAACTTTGCTAAAACCAGTTTGGCAGAGGTGATAATTCGCGTAATTATTATGCCATCGAGTGTTAGACATAAGTTGGTCCTCCATACTAGTGGGCAATATAATTCATGAAAGCTAACTTTATTCGGCCAAGTGCCAAGTCATTTTAAGAGCAACAAATAACAATTGGTAACTACTGTAAATAATTTACAGTGTTTTTTGATGCCTATAAGGTTCCTCCTTGCATGCAAATGAATAAATATGAATATGAATCCTTTCTTTTTAAAAAGTGTACATACTTTGTAATTTTGTTATTATCTACGAAACCCAGAAACCCAGAAACTGGGTTGTGGAGGTCTATATGTAATCACAGAGACTTCAGCTACTTTTATATTATATTTTTTCTACATTTCTCAATGTGTAAGTGAACTGTAATGTTCTTTATTTTAGAAATAAATGTCTTTAAACCGAAGTCATCATCCAAAACTATTGTATCTGAGTTAAGGGCCCTCTTTCTAACAAAGTAGAGCTTACCAAACTCATCAGGTAGATGGGGTTCCTTCTTCAGCCACTCCTTGATGTGTGCCAGGTCAGCATCCTTGGTGTCCGCCTTCTCATTCAACTCCTCGCGGATCTTCTGCCACATCTCACCTGCTGGCTGTTCGAGCGTCATCTTGGCTGCTTCGACTGGTCCTGCGAATGATAAAGGTTTCTGGATTTAGTAAGATTTTTAGTCATATGGATGGATGGAGAAGAAGAGGGAGGCCAAAGAAAAGATGGATGGATTGTGTGAAGAATGATATGAAAGAGAAAGGAGTCAGTGAAAGCGTGACGGTTGGCAGGACGGCATGGAAGAAGAAAACGTGTTGCGCCGACCTCAAGTAACATGGGATAAGGGCAGGAAGATGATGATGATGATGATAGGTTTAAAGTGACACGGTATGGATCGTTAGCATCCAGAATACATCCAGGGTTGGAATATACACGCAAGAGTCGCTGCGGCCTAGGAACGCAAATGGCATTTGTAGGAACGCGGATAAGTTTTACTCAGTAAGAGTCTGATACAGGTCGAGCAAAAAGTGTTATTGGGTTTTTCTATGAAATTTTCAGTAGCAGCTCGGAGTTAGGAATTGTGTCCGGTTAATGGCAATAGGCTCGCCCCCTACTACATAGGACCTAAATATACCCGCGAACTGTGGGTGGGTGTACTTTGGTACTCCTCTGCCTAACCCTTCGAGAAATGCAGACGTGTTGGTATGTTATGTTATTCTTTTATTCATGAGGTCCTAATTTAAGTGTCCCTAATACCTCTTAATGTTTTAAGTGATCAATTAATATTATATGACTACGTGCAGCAATTACTAACGTCCTGGTATGGAATATAATTTTGTAATTAAATTTCTTGAAGTATTGTTCTCTGTTAATAATTTAATGTGTGACCCTTTTGTGACGTCGCGATCTTTACGATTTGTTTATAACAATGAGGGTCTTCGGAAAGTAATAAACAAGATAAGTTGTTTAAGATTTTGCTTCTCGAATCATCTCTAAAGAAGTGTTTTTTTCTTATTGGCATATTTATTGCCATAATTTAGTTCCAATTTTAGTATAAAACAGATTCCTTCCATGGTTGTTGGGAAGGCAAAGAAAACAAAAATACTAAAAAGGTTTTTTGTATTAAAAGTACTGGAAAAACAACATTGTTGCGTGCCTCACATCTGCAAAACAGGAAAGGACTTAACATCATAATTTAGAATAAAAAGCATCCTGCTGACGGCTCAGGTAGATGGAAGAATACCTAAGGATTAGTCAGTACCTACATCTGTCAAACTCCTCTGCCTACCCCAGGATGGAACACATCACTTAGGTCGTATCTTAATGTTATATAGCCTTAACTATTCCTCATGAATATAGCTATCTTATACACAACTATTTTTTCCAATCTGAATGGTGGTTACAAAGCTTAGACAGATATCCTACTACTTAATATTATAACTACCTTTTGCCCGCGACTTCGTCCGCGTGGATTAACAGTTCTCGTTCCCGGGGGATTTCCGGGATGAAAACTATCCTATGTCCTTTCTCGGGTCCCAGACTATATCTGTACCAAATTTCATTGAAATCGGTTCAGTGGTTTAGGCGTGAAGAAAAGACAGACAGACAGAGTTACTTTCGCATTTATAATATTAGTAAGGATTTAAGTTTGTGAGCATGGATGGATAGATAGTTGGATGAATGTTTGTAACTCTTTCACGCTTTAACGGCTGAACGATCGGGATAATATTTGGTACTGAGATAGATTGTACCTAGTGTAGAAAAACACAATATTTTTTATCCGGGAAAAATGTACGGTTCCCGTGGGATAATATATCAAATTTGACGCGGATCAAGTCGCGGTCTGAAGCTAGTATTAGTATAGATTTGGCACACAGCAACAGCAACGAACAAGGGGTCAATGACATAAACGTCATAATTGGCCAATATAATGAGCAATTCATTTGTTTATATGGACATACGACCCTGTGTCTACTTTGTAGTACACAAGGCCGTGGTTTAGAGAACATGTTGTAATTAGCAAGGCCTTATGTCTGGTTAGTTACTGCGTTGGAAGAACTTAGATGTGTAAGGAAAAGTAGTTTTGATTGTTATCTGTTAGACTGATGTGAGATGATGAAAAAATATACCTATCTAAGTCTACGTGTCTTTTTTTATATTTATTACTTCACTCCTGGACAAAGGTGTCTCCCAATGCCCTCCATTCATCTTTATGCGTTGCCTTCTCTGCCCAATCTCCCATAAATGTCTCTAAGTCATCAACTACGTACGGCGTTTCCTAGGCTTTAGTCTTCGACGTCGCCTGTCTTTCGTCAGCATGACGACGTATTATCTATCTATTTATTATATTATAAAGCTGATGGGGTTGTTGGGTTTAACGTGCTAATCTCAAGAATCGATACATAAAACGCGTGTAATAAAGAAGGCTTATACGCTATAACTATAACATTACGCTAAGATACATGAGAGCGAAGCAGCAATCAAAGTTGGTACTTAACGCGGGTGAAACCGCGGGGAGGAGATTGTAGTGATAAAAATAAAAGATAAGAAACCACAGCCCCATAAAAAGTGAACAAGAAAGTAATTCAAGTTATAAAGCAAACGAAATTCAACACCGCAACACAAAAATTTCTAAACCCAATTTTGTGAAAACAAAAATAGTTAAAGTATGACTTTATAAAAAATTTCTTTAGCGTTCTGTAACTGCGTTATATGTACCGTAACGGTTTTCATGTATAACGAAAAAAACAATTTAATGAGTTTTTAACAAACTTTCACCGTTTGCTTGAGCAATGCCCCCGAGACTCGTGTGGTCACGATGTGCCGCTCTGTTTCTTCTTCGTAATTGGTAATTACCATGCACATACTGACATGCAACCCTAATTAATTAATAAAAAGCGCAATTTTTCCGCAAAGTTTCAATTTTGGTTACAGCGCCATCTATCAAAAATAAATGTAATTAATTTCAAAGATGGAAAGGAGTCTCACAAGATGAGGTCGTAGTTTAAGTTATAAATAAGAGATGGCGCTGTAGTAGCTTATCAATTAATTATTTAATACTGATAATATTACGACACCAAGTCCAATAAAAATGCTATGTCATGACGAAATATGCTCGTCGCATACTATGTCATCAATTGTAGAAAGTTATACACACACGCAAACGTATGATTGCATCAAATAAAGGCAACGCAACACATAACTAGGTACCTTTTTAAGACAAAGTGGATAGTTAGAAGGTCCTTCAAGAACCGATACAATAATGTGGACTGAGTGCTTTTACCCGCGACTTCGTCTGCATAAATGCCGTATAGTATCTTTAACCAATCCGACACAACGCAGCAGCAATGGCTTTACGTTCTTTCCGAGCACGGGGGTAACACACCACCAATCTCCGAATTCCAGGTTTTTACTGAGAAATTCTAATGGAAAAACCCAATAGCACCTTGCCCTGCCTAAGCATCAAACCCAGGACCCAAGCTTAGCAGTCGTGCTTGCCACCACGAGACCAATGGGTCAGTATTACCAATTAAATAACTACACAACCTTTCGAATTGAACTTAGCATTGAATCGTAGACTGTTTGCAGTTTGTTGAACTTTTACAGTCATGGTCACTATCTTAATTGATTACTTATTATAAGCGTTTACTAAACAGTTAGATACAGCTTACGTAGTGGGAAGTCAGAATTCCGAAAGTCTGGCAACTAGTCTTATTAAGTGTTACCCAGTAACTGGGTTGTGGAGGTCAGATAGGCAGTCGTAATTGTCTCGTTGGCCTAGTGGTTATAAGCGTGACTGTCATGCTAGAGGTCTTGGGTTCGATTCCCAGGTCGAGCAAAAAAGTTGTAATTGGGTTTTTCTAGTAAATTCTCAGTAGCAGCTCGGAGTTTTGATTTGTGCCCGGTTAATGGCAATAGGCTCGAAAAATATACCGGTGAACTGTGGGTGGCATTGGTACACCTCTGCAAACCCTTCGGGGAATACAAGCGTGATTGTATGTATGTTGTAGATAGACAGTCGCTCTATGTAAAA
Source organism: Caradrina clavipalpis (assembly GCA_932526535.1). Lineage (NCBI taxonomy): Eukaryota > Metazoa > Arthropoda > Insecta > Lepidoptera > Noctuidae > Caradrina > Caradrina clavipalpis. The sequence goes on from OW052106.1 coordinate 10,099,320, forward strand.
CACTGGTATTCAGCTGCATCTGGTTAGACTGTCCACCGACTCCAAAACAGAACGCTAGGCTGATGATCTGTCCCGTTGGGTCTAGTGGTTGCAAGCGCGACTGCTGAGCGTGGGGTCCTGAGTTAAATTCTCAGGTCGGATAAAAAGTGTTATTAGGTTTTTCATTAGAAATTAATTTGGAGTAAGGAAATTGGTAGTGTGACACTCCCATGTCTTGGATAGTATGAAAGCAGTTTTCTGGTTTTGAAGATAAAACCATGAAACTTTGTAAGTATATTATAGGCACTTGATAAAAATAAATAAACGTTTGTTCTGGCCTTTTTGAAACCCAAAAAAGGCAGCCCAAAGTAGGTAACTATTCGATGCGGACGAAGACGCTGCCAAAAGTTATTAGACCATAAAATACATACACTTAAAGTCTTTTTTGGAAAAACCACTGCGTAGCATAAATAGTCTAAGAGCTATGTATCGTGTTACCGCTAGGCATGCCTTTCAGACGATCTCTTTCAATCCAAATCTCTTCGACTTTCAAAATAATTGCATCCATCAGTAACTGTGTAAGTACCGTTAGCAACACAATTGCAGACAAGTGGCTGTGGTTAGGGTTGCTACTAGAAATTATATTTTTAGTGTGTTGTTTAATGTTTTGTGTTTTTTTTTTGTGTTGGTACTGTTTATAGAATGTCCGATTCTGATATGATTTAAGCTCAAAAAAGTAACGTTTTTTATTTATTCAGTTTTTGTGTCCATCTTCCAAGTATATAAAAATATTGCTATATTTAAGCTTAGATATTACATTTTTAAAGTTATTTATATAACTTTGAGCAACGTTTTTGAGAAAGGAGGGTAATGTTAGCCGTCTACAGTGATTGGCCAAAAAAGATAAAACATTCAATACACTTAAACTTTTATATTATAAAGAGGTAAGATTTGTTTGTTTTTTTGTTTGTAACTAAGAAACTCAAAAACTGGACCGATTTCAAAAATTCTTCCACCATTAAAATGAATTAAGCGTTATGTATATGTCCTTGATTATCAAAGGCACGGGAGCGGAGCAGTAACCAAAGACGTTACTTAACACTGGTAAAAAATATCCACGCGGAAGATTCCCGTTACACTTAGGTCAAAGTGAGCGAAACGGCGGACATAGCTATAACAATAAAAATCTCGTTTTTTGGACCATGATTGCTACAGTTACTTGTCTTGTTTTTAAATTTATTGTTTGACAAACAAGCCGACTGACGGCCCACCTGATGTTAAGTGGCCACCTTTGCCTATGGATATCTGCATTACCAGAGACCTTGCAAATGCGTTGCCAACCCACAGACAAAGTTGAAATGTCCTATGTGCCATTATACCGGCACACATACCCTTCAAACCGGAACACAACAACGCTGTTTTGCGGCAGAAATAGTTATGGTACTGTTTTCTTGTGTTATTTTCTGGGTAAAAGTTAACTGGATTTGGAAACATTACGGCAGAAATAGGTATAGATGGTGTTAGTACTTCTCCGGACCAGCTTCTTCACAGAGAGTTAACTACTACTACCAAACATTACAAAAACTCTTCTCTCATAGCCTCTCCTCTCCGTTTCGGTGGCAACCCTACCGATGGCAACAATGGCAGCGATTCAATGGCGGGATGCGCGGAAGTCACGTGCGACGCGCTTCATTCGTTTAGTTTTTATTGGAAGTGCGATGATTGGCTGATGGATTCAGCACCCAACTATTATGCGAGTCTACAATGGTAATAGCTGTGGTTTGTTTTTTTTTTTGTTTAAAATTGGAACGGTGGTAAGTTTTTTTTTTTGCTAACGGTATAATTTATTTTTTGGGTTCTGATATTATTGTGAAGGGTGCCAACGAGTCTCTAATTTTATGCCTCTGCTGTCTATGTGTCCGTCATAAACTGTAGATATTTTTAGAGTTTTCATAGTGTGATGGCTGCTACACCAACAAAAAATGAAAGGGGGTTCTTATAGAAGAAACTGAGCTTTGGAATTTTCATAGAGAGTGTATGGGTGACCACTAACAAATAATAGAAGGGAGTCCCTACACAAGAGACAATTTTTTTAAATGTAGTCATAAATATTAATACAAACATGAAACTTCGACTCGTACTTGGCTGGTTTTCAAGTTATTGAGTTCAGTTTATATTCTGTTTGTGGACTGGAATTGAATACAACTGGTCAATAAATGGAAGTTAGTTATCTAGTTGTCTTTGCACATTGATTTACAAGTGGCTACAATTAGTAACCATGCGACCGGTACTACAGAAATGTATGAAAAACTAGCTTTTACTCGCGAAGTCACTCGCGTAGCAGCATTATAATGTCAAGTAGCTTTCGAGTTTTTGTGTTTTTTAAGTGGCCTTTCGCTTTTACGATACAAGATTTTGTTCCCAAGTTGTGGTGGCTATTAGTGGTATAGTGTGACTGCTCCAATTAACAAGGTTGTGAAACAAAAAAAAAAATGAGCGAGTAAAGGAAATAATAGGATGGCTGACCAGCACCCAATTATGTGACACGCTTGCAATCCGAATAAGATTGAAGACGATTTATTGCTTAGCTATACTAATACAGGTAATAAAGCTGAAGTTTTTTTTGTTTGTTTGTTTGTTTACACTTTAATTTCTAAAACTACAAGTCGGATTGGAAAAAAATTTCTTGTATAGATTGATAGCCAGATTTTTAAGGAATAGTATAAGCTATATAACATCACCCTATAACTCAGGAGAGCGGTGCAGTAACCAAAGACGTAACTTAACGCGGTTGAAACCGAGGAGCAAAGCAATGCTTAACACAAAAAATCGAGGGGATTTTCATTTTAATCGTGATACGCAGTGAACTTATCATTAGACTAAGGGAAGAAAGAAACTGTATTTAACTAAATTCACACCTATTTTGAATAGCAATAAGTCAATTTTTGAATTGCATCCACCAAATGCATGAAGTTACTACTAGTTCAACAATAACGTATGGCTTACATTACAACAAGTTTGATTGGTATGTAATGTTTATATGTATGTACGATGAGAAAGTCAACAATATCTTGTGCATTTCATTTCTCTTTGCAGTTATAAAGCTTGGTACGCACAGTTTGCTCCAATTCGGTAGATAATACCACTTATCAATTGACATACTTTTCTTGAGCCGTCAAAAATTCCCCCATAGATTTTGTATGACAATACTAAAAACTATGACGTCACTTTTTTGACATCCCAATTCACTATTTATTCATTTCAAAGCAACTAAAAATCTAATTTTATAGTTATTTAAAAATTAATCGGTTATCAGGGCTAAAATAGAGTGTTTTTTTTAGAGAAGTTGTCAAAGTCAAATCATTTATTCCAATTAGACCATTAAAAGGCACTTTTGAACGTCAAAAAAATTAAAACTATTGAATCTAGTTGCCCATTGTGTCTTGGAATTAATGTTTAATGGTGTCTACCACCCAATTGATTTATTTATAGAAGCATACATCTTTAGTTGCTTCATAATGGGCCAAAAATTAAGGAGATAAGGTATACTTTTTATGTTAATTAGTATTTTATACAAATAAAAGGCGAACTTTGTCTCGTGTTAAGTTACGTCTTTAGTTACTGCTCAGCTTCCATGGGTGGTAGCGTGATGCTATATAGCCTTAACTATTCCTCATAAATCCGGCTATTATATACAAAATTATTATTTCCAATCTGACTGGCAGTTCTAGAGATAATCGCGTCTAAACAAACAAAAAAAAAAAGATCTTTAGCCTTATTATAATCCAACTAATATTATAAATGTGAAAGTTTGTAAGGACAGATGGATGGATGTTTCGCGGACGGAAGTTAGTATTTAAGTGCCGGAAAAACAAGACAAAAAGCTGAGCTTTAAAATATTGTTATATAAATATTTTCTAGACATAACATTAACGTACGAAATAAACTTTACATAAACATAAAAACCATTTAAAGTAACGCCTTATTCCCACGACTATACTATATAACCAAACATTAAAACGAATTGTTAACGTGTTAATGTTTCCGTAATTTTAAAAAGACAATAAAGTATGCAATCAATAAATACATAACAGTAAGCCGGTGTAAGCATGGCCTTAATGCAATTTCTCCGCGAAGGCATTGACCGCGCGGTAAGAGGCAGGAACTGGCAATAACATGGTTTTCATCTCCGTTAACTATAAAAGTGGATAACTATTTGGTTTACATACTTTGGCTTTATCTAAATAGAACTCTATACGAATAGAACTTTATATTAATAGAATTGAATTGATTTTAAATACGCGGTTAACTGTTAAATTTTAATTTGATTTTTAAATTTGAATTTTAGAAGTCTTGTCGGGCAGACTTCTTTAGACTTCTTCAGAAGGTAAATCCTTTTTATTTTAATTATTTTTTAGTAGTGGGCCAGAGAAGGCAATGCAATAGGGATGAGTGGAAGGAAATTGGAGAGACCTTTGCCCAGCTGTGGGACAATACAGCCTGATAATAAAAAAAATATCTTGGTTTCAGTACGTGGTCACGTTTATTGCGGCATTAGTGGCATATTTTATTATTTTTTTTAAATTTAAATAGTAGGTAACGTAACGTTTAGTTTAGATAGTATTTTTTTTAAATTGCCATGATTTAAGGTTTGACTATGATCGTGAGGCAGCTTGGTTTTTTTTGTGTTACCTCTACTTTTTTTGTCAACGATAACCTAAGTATTTTGCTATGTCAGTAGATTTTGAAAATTGTTACAATTTTCTGAACATGATTTTGTGTTTTATATCAAATAATTATGATTTTGTAGATTTGTAGAAATTGGTGTTGATCCAATTTGAATTAAATTCGCTTTCAATATTAATGGATAGAGTAGATTATACCTTTTATTTACACCTACACAAATAAGAAATTTAAATGGATCATAATCAGAATTTTGACTTCAATCTATTGTCTGATACACAATTAATACAAAAATTTGTGATGATCCCATAAACTGTTATTCTAGTTCAATAGACAAGTGCTTTTCTTTCCCTAGTGCAGCATTAACTGTAACACTCACATTAAACAACTACCCTACTTTCTTAAACCACAGACAACCTTACCACAACCGCATCCAGACACAAAAAAAAACGCACACAATCCAAAAAAAAACCCTAGATTTTTTTGTTAATTTTTAAAAATAGAATAAGTAAATGATCACCTTGGAACTGGAATATTAGGTCACAAGCCAAAGTCTCTACTATGAACACACTGGCACTTTGTCGTAACGTGTTTAGGCTTTATTGTCACTTTTAGTACCAAAATACTCGTACTTGCAAGCGCGGTACTCGCGCTAACCCGAATGGAGCGGGACTTGCGCGTGCGCAGGTTTTATCATTTCGTTACGGGGCGTGAGCAAGATGTTGTTAGGAGGGATGGCTTGGTTGTTTGGATGGTAAGGTGGTGGTGCTTGTGGTAGCGGGTTGTGTGAGTGAATGGATAGAGGATGGAAGATGGGGTAGTTTGCTTGCAGGGTTGTTGAATAATATTTTGGAATTTAACTAGCATCATAAAACTTTTACTGTATTATGATGTTGAATGGTTAAAACATTGTCCCCGTGCCCTGGGTTCGATTCTCAGGTCGGACAAATTATTATAAGAAGTTCCAATCTCTCTCGAATCATAGTTGTCTATGGTAATATTATTTGCATTTTTATAGGTTGAACGCGGCTATCTCCGAAACTACTGGTCCGATTTTGAAATTTAATTCGTTATTAATGGGAAACTACTTGATCCTTAAGGGGTAGGCTATATTTTCTTCCTTTTTTAAATAAGGAACCTTAATAAAATTATCGTGTAATAGAAGCTTAGAATTGAATAATTCAACTATCTTGCTAAAATTCATAGCAGATTGTTCAAAAGCTCATTAAGTTTAAAGTCGCTATAAGTGGGACCACACCTCACCCAGGGTGACCGCGACAGTAATGAGTCATCGTGTCGGAGATATCCAAAAGAAAAGTAAAGCAGTCTCGCGATTCTATCTTATACCAGCTGTAACCGCGGCGTTGCTCACGTGATAGTGTATTATTTTGGAAACGTGAAGTCATCAGTGGGTAGGTAAATACGAGTAGGTATACAAAGTGGAAAGAACATCGTAATGACGACTTTTCCCATTGGATTCAGTAAATTATTCTGGAGTTCATAGAGTTAACATTATTCGTTGCTTTAAAAAAAACCCCCTAAAATTCCAGACATGTATGAAAAAGCTGGTTTTTTTTATAGCCTACAAAAAAATTCTTGGCCTTTTATGGCTATGGCATATTTTATAATTCTAGACTCAAAGTCTAGAATCATAAAACTGGATTCATGTGAAAAGGCTTCAATTAATGTAAGTATAAGTCCCTTCCATTAATGGTTAAAATCTCCGTAACGATTTCCCTTCCATACAAATATATTTACTGCAGATCCACACTGCAGTAAATATATTTGTAGGCAAGGGTAAGCAAAGTTTAACATCACAGATCACTTCAGTATATGCTTTTTAAAGTCAAAGTCAAAGTTACATCATTTATTTCAATTAGACCATTAAAAGGCACTTTTGAACGTCAAATGGTACGAATCTCTTGAAGAATGATAGGTAAAAAAGGTGACCTAATCTTCACAGACTGGCTGAATTTTATAAAACGTTATGGTAATACTCTCCAGACCAATTTTCGGTAATGGCAATACATTTTAATAAAGTTTCAGCCAAGTACAGACGAAACATTAAAGTCACTTTCATAGTCCGAGTCACCAAGGGCGACACGTGCTTTCTGAGAAATGACAGATCTCAAAATAGAAATACCTTCTAACACTTTACAGTATTTTGTCAGATTACGAACGTTGTTAAAATTTACTGAAATTGCCCTCCCGTGTACCTTGAATCATGTAAACAACCAATTTAGTAATTAGTGTAGTTAGTTAGGCGAGTAATGCACGTAGTAAAAGGTTGCTTTAATCATTCATGAATATTGAACGCCCGAACTAATAAAAAATCAATTTTCAGCAATCGTTTTCGTTTATTACATAAAATGCTTCAGTCGATATTTCACGTGTAACTTCGAATACTTGAAAATGTATGAATCGTGTTTATAATCACGCAATTGAGCGGTTTGTGCATTGCTTTAAACGTAACTGTGTGCCGTAAGATTTTCTTAATTATTTTATAACTGAAATCTAAAAGGAAGGATCTACTTTAGGAGTATGTATGGATCGTAGCTGGTTTCTGCCAACCCCCGTGGGAAAAAAGCTTGAGTTTATGTATGCACTAGCTTCTACCAGCGACTTCGTCCGCGTGATTCATTTTCGGATACTGCTCTGCTCCCGTGTGACGCACCGTGATGTTATATAGCCTATAACCTTCCTCGATTAATTGAGTATCGAACACAAAAATACTTTTTCAATTTGAACCAGTAGTTCTTGAGATATGCGCGTTCAAACAAACAAACTCTTCAGCTTTTTAATGTGTGTATGTATAAATCTAAAAAATAAATTACTATTTGGAAAGGCGTGGCGAGGGTTCTCATAGGGCATCAACAAACTTGTTTTCATCGCTTTCAATGGGACATGCCCTATAGGCTGGCAATATTACAACGTTGGTTGTACTACAATGATTGATTATTTGGCTCAAGAATAGGCCAGCCCCCTTATCACGCGAACAGTCGATCAGCAGCTGAGAGAAAGCCCTAATAGAAAGGAGTACTTAGACCCCAGGGCTGGATCTATGATACGTAGTTTAGATAAAAGTTATTGTAAAAAAAATATTTAATAAAAATGCGCTATGGAAAAGACATAAACGCGTTTGCAACTGAGAGTAATCTTTATTTTTCGAACACAAAACTTAGTTAAATAATAATAATTAAATTACAATGTTTAAAATAATAATTGTTTATTTTCTTATGTAAAAAATTGTCGTTTTTATATTCGGGAAGTTTTTGAAAGTTATAATGAGTATTTGCGCGGTAGTGGCGCATATAGATTATTGTATTTGTTATTTTTTAATTTTATTTTTGTGTTGTGCGTCGCTTTTGCGAGAATAAATGGTTTTTCTTTCTTTCTTTCTTTTCTTCTTATTTAATTAATTAATATGCCTAGAATAAGCAAAAAGAGCCCACACAATTAGTGTAATTAGTAGAGAGGATAGGCAGTTATGCGAGGTGTATAAAGACACATCTTACAGCCGTTAACTACGCGTATTGCCCATCAAACTAAGAGGCAATATTGCTGGGAAACCATTTTTGTTGGTTTAAAAAATCGTTGTTTATGATAGTGCGTTTCCCGGGAAATACTGCGCTTACTGGAACATTTAACAGTACACACCCCCATGACCGGGTCATGGGGGTTCGTTAAGTTTGGACGCATCATTTTCGTTTTCGGTTTCTTAAAAAACAATAAAAAAAACTGGAACTTTGACCAATATGTTCATAATCAGAAGGTTTCTAGAACAAAAACAATAATAGGAATACCATGTAATTTTCTTTTTCGTTAGGTGTGCGTTTTACACGTGTTATTATCAACAGTTTTTGTGGCAATGGCAAAATAAATAATTTAAAAATAAATTGTCGTTGTGTTGTTGTTGTTGTTGTAATTGTTGTTTGTTTGTTGTTGTTGTAATTGTTGTTGTTGTTGTAGTAATTGTGTTGTTGTCTTTGTCTATTAAAAATATTATTTTTCCGACTAAGCATAGAGCATAGCCAAGTACGCAGCAAAGATAACTAACTGTTTGTTTAAATTAATAAAATATACCCCGCAAAGTAGCGTTGCTGTGTTCCGGTTTGAGGGATATGGGTGTCGGTGTAATTACAGGCACATGAAACATTTTAAGGCCGGGTCACACCGGATGCGTGGCGTGACGTGACGCGTGGCGTGACGTGCATACGCGCGTGCGAGCACTGTCACACCGGCCAAGACCGGTGCAGCACACGTCACGCACGCACGCATCACGTCACGCAGAACTGCTGCACGCAGACGTACTAACGCAAGATCATCCAAAAATGCAATAAACATTCGAGAAAAAATTGTTACATACTTTAACAATTGAAATTTTCTAATTTTTGTACTAATTTGAACTTACCATCTATTTCCAGCGTATTCCCAATTCTCTCCCATAATTATACTTTTTTTTGTACCCTTTATGTTTGGTGTTCTAGAGACATATTTGCGGACGATTTCTATTAGTTTTTCCTTTAAAATGGTCTCCATTGCGAAAAAAACACTCGTAAACTGCTTTCTGTTTGTAAATAAATACAACTTTGCGTGCGTGCGTACGTGCAGCAATGACCGATGCGTATGCGTGCGTGCCCGGTGTGGCATCTAACAGGGAGCGCCATATAATACAACGTCATCACTGCACGCGCGTGTGCGACGTTGCCGCTCCGCTACTCACGCGTACGGACTCGGTTTGTGACAAGATGCGGCTCTGCGTGCGTGAGTCACGCGCGTGCACACGTCACGCATCTGGTCTGACACCTTTCTTACAGTTTCATACATTACAACTGGTGCGTATCACGTCACGCATTTGGTGTGCTTTGGCCTTTAACTTTATCTCTGAGATGGCAGCGCATTTGCAAGGCCTCTGGTATTGCAGATGTCTATAGGCAGCGGTGACCACTTCAGATGGGCAGTTGGCTTGTTCATGGGCAATGATATGAAGAAAAAAATTATATATGGAGTCATGTTTTGGTAATTTAAGTAGCTATGTGTTATTATATTTTTTTTCTAAACATGGTAGCGTAACGCGTAAAAAACTGTGAAAGCGTATATAATTTTCAATTACCGCCCGTGCAAATATTTTATAAGTATGCATGCTTGTATCTAGCCAAACTTTAATTATTACAAACTAGTTTTTGTTTGTGACTTCGGTCGCGTGGTTGTCGGTTATTACAAGTTAAAAATTTGCCCTATGTATGGACATAGGGCAAATTAAGCCTATTATCCGGGGTAGCTTATAGTCTGGATATGGATCCAGATTACAGGCTACCTGCAAGTAAAATGGTATTATATTCAGTGCAGTGAGTTTGCCGATATGAGATGACAAAGAAACATAGATACTTTTGTTTTTAATTGAACTTTGAGCCCAGAGTTGTCGATATAGGTAAGTTTGATAAGTAGTGGAATCCATTACAATTAGTTATTTCAGGATATCAGTCCCCACAGGTGGACCCTGTCAAAAGAAGCTACATTAAACGCAGTGTGATAAGAGAAATCAAAGACGGTAGGCGCAAAGGGGTTAAATCCCATATTTTTAGTCTTAAACATATATATACCATCACGCCTGTATTCCCCGAAGGGTTAGGCAGAGGTGTACCAATGTACACCCACAGTTCGCCGGTATATTTAGGTTAGGTTATTTTTGGTTTATTTTTATTTAGTCTTAAATATTTTAACCCCTATTTGAATCCCAATGATTTGAATTTGACTTGACCATATTATTACTTAAATTATATTTAGAATATGATAAAGATGAATTTATTTTATGTAACATGAGTAGACTACAGATACAAATGATTACAAGATCAAAATATGTAGGAATAGCGTTCCTGTCTTTCATTTGTCTGTTAGGTATATTATGTCAAAAACATTTCTTAGTTATAACCAGTTTTTGAGATGAGATTGCGACTAGATTGTGAGTGTCTTTAATTACGGGAATTGGTCTTCAGCCAAGTGGTAACGACTTTATAATTTATATATTTGTGATGGTAAATTATCTTCATATTTTCATCTTCTCCATTCTTATGGCATAATTCATATACTTTGTCAACAAAACAATGACTTATATCACAACAGAAAAGTCATTTTTAGGATTCCGCATTCAAAGTGTGTCAAACGAGACCCTATTACTGAGACTTCGCTGTCTGTCTGTCCGTTAGTATCTTTTGATCGCTATAACAAAAAACAAAAACGCCCCCGATTACCTACATGGGACTTAAAAATACCGGCAAACTGTGGGTGGATATTGAGTATACCTCTGCCTAACCCTTTGGGGAATACAGGCGTAATAGTATGACACCAAATACAAAATTATGATAAAAATTAGAGACGGTTGCTAATATAAGGAAAGTGTTTTTATTTTTTTGTGTGTAGTGTTAAATATTCTACGGTGCTACAGAACCATTGACGTGCGAGTCTCACTCGCACTTGGCCAGTTTTTATTTCGCCATGCTCACAATAAAACGAGTGGTAAATTCCGTAACTGTAATGCTCAGAAAGTGTCTAATAGAGGTGAGTCATAGTGGTGCGATATCCCCCCTCTAGCTGAGACTGACAGATTCCATTGACATACGAGATTTGATGAAGATTTTCATGTTATTGTCCCCTAGCTTCTGCCCGCGACTTCGTCCCAATGAAAGTCAAATTTAGCATAAATCATAACCATTTAGCAGTTGTGTAGCTTTTTATCAGTAAAATATTTTTTATAAATAAGTAATTTCAGAGCTTTCAGATATTACTACAGAATATAAGAATAGTATAGTATTTATAAAAACCTTAAAAAAATTACAATCTTCCGTAAATAACTCCAATTTGTCCACATTAATGACGAGTTTTTCAAGACTGTGACTAGATTTTTATTGTTCTTAGTTACGAGGATTAATTTTGTGGACAAAACGATCGCATCTAAAAGAACTGAAGTACCTAATGTAAAAATTCTTAATCTTTTTGTGAAGTCGCATTTCGAATTTGAACTCAATAGGTCGTCTGCCTAATAGAATTTAACTTTCCTGAGGTAGCCTTAAAATTAATTAAATTAAAATCCATATCTAGATAGTTCATAATAGCAACAATATTTGTAAGCAAATATTGTTGTTATGTAGGTCTTATCTTTATGATGATGAATGGCAACTCGTATCGCATGTAAAATTGTAAATGGAAACACGACCATCGTACGATTACAGTCTGGCGAAATATCGCTCGCCACTAATGCTAGCTTCGCGTTGCGTATGACGCACTTGTCCCGCACACAAACCGCATCAACGTTTATTGCGGGGACTATAATGTGGGCCAAATTGACATTATTATGGGACGAGACTGAAGTTCAGGGTGGAAAGGAATGAGGCGGTAATAGGCAGATTATTTGGAGGTAGGTAATTTGGACCACAGATAGTTGGAAAATGTAGTAAGGCGTCAACCCAACATATACCATCACGCCTCTATTTCTCTAAGGGTTTCGCAGAGGTGTAACCCATGCACACCCACAATGCGCCGGTATGTTTAAGTACCAAGTAATGGGGGGCGAGCCTATTGCCAAAGGGGCACAAATCCTAACTCCGAGCTGCTACTAAGAATGTCATAGAAGAACCCAATAACACTGCTCGACCTGGGAATTGTAACCAAGACTTAGTATTGTAGTAATCGCGCTTAGGACCACTAGGCTGCCTAGGCAGTTAAAATGAGGAGGATTTAAGATATGTTCTAAAATTCCCGATCCATCTTGTTTTCTCTGTACGAGAAGAGGCCTTTTTCCTGCAGTAGGATTACAGACATGACAGGATTTGGATAGGCAGGCATTATTATAATTGATATTCGAGCCGAGTCCGATTAGTACTTAGCTAGCATTTTTCATACATATCTGTGAATGGCTAATAAATACATCATCAACAAAGCAATTGGGGCGGTTTTATGACGTATTAATGCCATCATTGCCCCTGCGTACCTACCTTGGCCTTATACTGAAATTGACCACGGTAACCGAAAGTCAGTCTGGAGAATAATATAGCTTCTTCTTTCCCTTGCACAGGAATCATGTTGATTTTAAGGAGATAGTACCGACAGCGCGGTTTCATAATGTAGTAGTTTAGTCATTACTGGCTAATCTAAATATATTTAACTCAAAGGTGACTGACTGACTGATATAGTGATCTATCAACGCACAGCCCAAACCACTGGACGGATCGGGCTGAAATTTGGCATGCAAGTAGATGTTATGACGCAGGCATCCGCTAAGAAAGGATTTTGATCAATTCTACCCTCAAGGGGATAAAATAGGGGATGAAAGATAATACTTCTTAACGCGAGCTAAGCCGCGGGCAAAAGCTAGTGAGTAATAAAATTAGATTCTATTTTGTTTATGGCAATAGGCTCGCCACCTATTACATGGGACCTAAATATACCGGCGAACTGTGGGTGTACATCGGTACACCTCTGCCTAACCCTTCGGGGAATACAGGCGTGATGGTATATATATATATTTTTTTTGTTTATAGAAAAAGGACACTGATATTTAACCACACCTACGCCCCCCCCCCCCCTACCTATCTCCCTTTGATTGACTGGTAGAAAATGCCGCCCGCTTAAGATTAGGTCCGCCTATGTACTTTTTGTTAAATAAATTTGAAATAAATAAATAAATATCTAGATGTGTGGTCAGCCAGTTTCCCGTTAGACAACTAAGTTTCAAAACGAAAACTAATTCAAAATCTCCCAAAAAATATATCAAATTGAATTAAGATTACGTGGTGAATGTTTCGAGCGATTTTTTGCAAAAATAAAGCTCTTTCTTTATTACCAAATTGTATATCGATACCAGAAGTATCAATTAATGTAAGGGACAAAACACGGTTTTTCAGGAGAGCCAAAAAACGATTTTATTTTTTTAAATCTGGGTATAACTTTTTACTGTCTGCTCCAATTTTAATTGTGTCTAGAGCAAAGTTTCTTAGAATTTCCTCTTCTTTCATGCTCTAAACGAAAGATTTAGGAATACCCAGCGGATTAAAATATAGCATGTCCTTTACATTAAAAAAATATGTTTAGTTGTGCCTTACGTTACTAATATTTTATGTGTAAACCGTCAAGCATAGTGTAAGCAGCAAGAGAAATAGAAAATTATACGTAATCCTATTGTAAAGGACTTTTACAGTGTTGCAATTTGATGTAACTATAGATTATCTACTAAAATTATGGTATTTTAACACCATGGAAATAGGTTCTTTGCATGATTAATGTTAGTTTCAGCTTAGCTATCACAGATTTAAATGAAAGGAGATGGCTAAATGGAAGTATAGACCACTGCCCCATGTGCCAGGTACCATGTATAAATATGGTACTAGGTACAATGTAATGCTGAATGGCTAAATATTAGTATTTCATGTAAAAAAGATTCAGATACTTTTTGGGAATAATATCATGGTAAAATAATATTGCCTAAAAAGGAAAAAAAGGTGTGTGACAGTATATAATTTTCTTCAACTGACAAAAAATAAAGCGAAAAAGAATAAAACTAAAAACGAAAATGAGGTTCTATATTTATAAGCGAATGTTTGTGATGAAAAAGTTTTTTTTTTAGATACTTTATTATGTTTAATAAATAGTTCACGAAAGTGCTAGGAAAATATTAAACACTACATAATTCATGAATGATTTTTTAAATATTATGAGGCTATGTAAGATTCATATACATTCCAGAATGTATCTGGCCCGGAGGCAGTCATTTAGCCATCACCTTTAGAAATAATTATTAAAAAACTCTAATCATGAATTAAAGTAAGGGACATGGTATTTAAATCGACTGAGGTTGTAAATTATTAACACTATGACTTACTTTATTTTTCAGAGAAAAAAAAATGTAAACGTCCGTTACATCATTTTTTTTTTCATAAATCGTTTTACGCAGGCCAATTTTTTTTAACGTAAGGGATTTTTTTTTAACGATAGAATTTTTTTAATAATACCAATCGATAGAGCAGAAAATTCTGAATCCAATGATATATATAACTCATTTTCGCCAAAATGTCCCTTACGTTAATTGATACTTCTGGTATCGATATTTTATTTAGGTGATTGTAATTAAAATTAACAATCTATTAGCGTCTTATCTAATTAGCTAGATATGTGTTTAATTCTATAATTAAACAGTGAGAGTAATTACTCATAACATACATGCTCATTGGCCATTTTAACTGTTATATTCTACTAATTATTTCCTTTTGAGCCTTCATGTTAGTTCATAGTAAGTTTTTGTTAGTTACAGTTACTATTAATAAAAACTTTATTTATTTTTAATAATAGTATACCATCACGCCTGAATTCTGGGTAAGGCAGAGGTATACTAATGTACCACCACAGTTTTCCGGTATTATTTAGGTCCCATGTTATAAATTTTATAAATTCAAATGTTTTTTTTTTTAATAATTTTGCAAGAATTTTGAAAAAAAATTAATTGACAAAAGTGTGTGTGGAGTTTTTTGCTCGTTCGTCTCTGTGCAGACGTACGTTTTGGAACGAGCAATTTTCTAACTGACCGCCTTCTTGACAATTTTATAGTGCATGTAGGTTTGAAATAAATTGAAGGATTGGGCCACACAACGAACGTATTTCGGTCACGCTGAATGGAGACTAGCCAAGTACGCAGAAGATATTATAGTACGCAAGTATGTGCGCTAACATAGATGCACAATCCGACACTACCGGGAGGATACCAGGCACGGACTAATTACGACTTTATTTGTTTTCCGAGGAGTTATTTGATGGCAAACGAGTATTCAAAAAGTGAGTGAGCAAATTATTCCTCAAAAGGTTAGACAGAGGTGTACCAATGTACACCCACAGTCACACCACCAAATGTATTAGGTGGCTTGTCATAGGGGGCGAGCCTATTACCATTAACCAGGCGCAAATACAAATTTAGAGCTGCTACTGAGAATTTCATAAAAAAAAACCCAATGACCCTTTGCTTGACCTGGGGACCGAAATCAAGACTTCTAGCGTAGCAGTCGCGCTTAGGACCACTAGGCTAACGAGGCAGTCAAGGAATAAGTGGTTTAGGATTTTGGAAACACAAACTTTCACATCAAAATAGTAATATATCTCTTAAACAACGATTGCTAATATTTACATTAATTTCTTAATTGTTATAACAAAACATAGTAGATTTCTAATGCGCCGGTTTATGAGTACGTGTGTACAAGACGGATGCATGTGACGTAATCGTTGCTAAATTTGGCGGCGGCGCAATAAAACTACGGACTACAGTTTTTCATTCGGGTCACCATGATTTTGGTGTAAGTGGGATAGTCCTGGTTCCTGATCTAATGTTGAAGATAAGTACTTCATCATCATTATATTAGCCGCAAGAAATCTACTGCTGGAGATATGCCTTCCCCATAGATTTCCAATAGGATAGGTTGAAAGCGCTACAATAAAAGAAGAAAAAAAAAAAAATTTAATTTGTTATTGTTTTTATTCAAATAAATATATAAAAAATAAATATAACACACGTAAGCTAAGTACTTAGGTGTATTATAATGTTGCCTATGGAGTGATGAAGCTTTGGGAGTAAATCGGTTTGACACGTTGTGACATGCACACAAGTAAAATTAAAAGGTGGAAATGTGCTTAGTTGAATAAATTATTTCAGTTCACGATTTTGTATAGTAACGAATAATAATAAAATCATCAAATTCTTGCCATATGATTTGGTGGTCGTCAGTTGATCTTTTTTGTACGTAAAGTAACACAGCTATGCAGAAAACTCAATTTGATGAATTCCTCATAACAACTACTTTTAATACACCCAATAAGGGGATACCTTTGTTGTATATTCCTATAGGTATACCGAAGAAGCTTAATGCAGAAAAACCCTTGATAACTTAAAATAGGGCACTTTTTTACTAACCATTGTTAATCGAATTGCTTGTTATGCTCAAGTAAAATCCTACATTATAATCGCGGATGGTCGCCCTACATTTCTTTACTAGTGCATGAAGCGTTGCGTGCGCAACATTTACTGATTTGCTACTTGTTTATACTTCTGTACTTCTGTTTACCCCCAAAACCTACTTGCCAAAAGAATTTGAACCTTATGCCTTCGAAATAAAAACTTTAGAAAAACCACGAGGTGTGGATTAAAATATATATTTGCCAAGGGGTTTGCAATCTTATGCCGTTGAAGTAAGAATTTTAGAGCAAAGGGTTCGGTTTCTCAAGAGCCTGCTACAGATCCGGTAAAATATTGTTTTATAATTTTATTGTTTTGTAATTTTTTAGTTGCTATTATTAATTTTTTATATAAAATGTAGAACCAAACTTGTATCGTCCAACTGCAGGGCTAAGGCCCTTTCTCATACAGAGATGGCGCACTAGCATTGATCACCAAAGCTTGCTCAAGGCAGAGTTTATGCTTACCCCAATGGGAAAAAGGCGTGAGGATTGGTGATTTCAGACTTACATTAATTATAAGTCCAGGTTTCCTTACGATGTTTTCTATATACAAGGTGTTGATTTGCATCCTCATCAAATTCAAGGAGTTAACTATGCTCGTGATTCTTATCAGGAATCAATAATAAAATAATAATTATTTTTGAAATTTATATTTTTTGACGTGATTCTCGAATTCGAACCAGTCCTCTTGCCAGAGAGTTTAGGCGCTATGCACACATTGATATAGCCGCGCGACAACTCTGCCTATCGCATACGCAACTGGGCGATTCTGATTTTTGCAAGAGGTGTATTCTGGAATACTGTTATTTGATAGTTACAACAAAAATAACCAGTATTTATTAAATATTGACCAGGTATCGTAATTATATTTGATTACTTCTTTTTTTATGACAAGCTCCTAAAATTTGCCGAGGATGTAAATAAACAGCTTGTATAGGTACTATATGCCAGTGACTGTGATATTCAAGATAAACTTAGAAAGAACATAATGAAGTAGATAAAGTCACCTTGATACTTGCCAGTGCCAGGTTGTGAGACCGCAACCTCGTGCATGAGAGGCGGGTGCTTTAACCACTGGACCATTATGACTATTATAACTAGCTTCCGTCCGTGACTTCGTTTCCATGGGTTATTTCATCCGTGTTAAGTTTCGTCTTTGGTTACTGCTCCACTCCCGTGGGTCATAGCGTGATGTTTTGTCTATAATACTCAGGAAAAATGTAGTTATCTATTGGTGAAAAAATTTTTGAAATCGGTCTAGGAGATTCGGAGCTCATTCGGTACAAACAAACAAAAAATCTTTTCTTTTTATAGTACAGATAATTAATTAAATCTAGATATTATGTTATGCTGATCTAAATCGGTATTAGTACATTAGTTAAACAACGCAATAAAAACCTACATAATCCTACCTAATCTTGATACTTGCAGAATTACAAATGAATAAATTTGTAATTTTGCAAAGTATCAAGATTGTGTGTTTCTCTTGCGTGGCTAAAAGTCAGGGCAATTATATTTTTACGCTCGCGGATTTCAGATAATTTGCAGGGAAAAATGTTTTGAAAATGTTATT
Organism: Caradrina clavipalpis; assembly: GCA_932526535.1. Lineage (NCBI taxonomy): Eukaryota > Metazoa > Arthropoda > Insecta > Lepidoptera > Noctuidae > Caradrina > Caradrina clavipalpis. The sequence continues at coordinate 10,117,546 of OW052106.1, forward strand.
TGGGCATCTTTTTCGTAATTGAGTATGAGTAAATGTAGAGTTATAATCATTAAGATTTGCTCTTTTTCGGGCATCACATATTGAGGGCAAGTTTCCAAAGCGGTTTAGCAAATATTTTTATTTCTTTTTCCTTATTATGGGCCTTATTCATATAGCTGTTACAAAGGTTTGCTGTCCATCAAACTAAGTAATACTGATTAAATATGATTGCTGGCAAAGACATTTAATTTTGGTACAAAAAAAAAAATACTCGTCATGATGGCGGTCCAGCTTTTATTAACGTTGTTTTTTATACGATATTATGTTTTAATTATTCTAACTTAACTTTTAATACCCCCACAACCCTTTTACTGTTACTTGCACCCACAAAACAAAGTTGACCTGTTGGTCTAGTGGTTAGCGGCCCTGACTGCTAAGCCGGAGGTCGTGGGTTCGATTCGCACCCAGGACAAACTTTGTGTGATGAGCATGATTGTTTGTTCTGTGTCTGGATGTGATTTATCTATAATATGTATGTATTTATAAATTATATAAGTATCTATATCAGTTGTCTGGTTACCATAACACAAGCTCTGCTTAGCTTGGGATCAGATAGCCGTGTGTGAGTTGTCCCAAGATATTTATTTATTTATTATTATTTCATTGCGCGTTTCCTACCACAAACAACGATATTTCAACACAAAAAATGTGTTTTTTTACACCCCATGTAATGTAATGTAATGTAATGTAACGTAATTCTCCAGACCGATTCCGGCCACGGCGGCTAATCTTAATGCAGACTAGCCAGGAGATATTATAGTGCACAAGTGTGTGCGCAAACAAAGGTGTACTCCCTCTTTCATAACTCTCATAGCCCGATGGGACGGCAATCCGACACGACCGGAGAGAGATCAGGCGCAGGCTGCTTTCCTAGGCACGGGGGTGTCACCCCACCAACTTCGGACTTCAAACTCCGGGCTGCTACTGAAAAATTCCTAATGGAAAAAAAACGGTAATTTAAAAAACTAAAAAACCCGACTGCTATTCTTTAAAAATCCCTAAAACAAGATAAATTGTAGCAGTCGGGACCCATTCTAGAAATGGAGGATCAGTGAATTGAGAGCACATACCTATATTACATTGCAGGTGGTCCCGAATGGGTCCCGACTGCTACAATTTATCTTGTTTTAGGGATTTTTAAAGAATAGCAGTCGGGTTTTTTAGTTTTTTAAATTACCGTTTTTTATTTTTTTAGTGTTTTAAAAAAGAAATTAATATACCCAGTATCACTCTTACAGTAAATACGAATCTACCGACACCTCTCAAGCTAAAATCCATCGAGCCGTTCAGCCTGCAGAGCGCGCCAAACATTTGAATTTGGCGCCAAAAATCCGCCATTTTTTTTTTTTTTTAATATACGCAGTGTCACTCTCACAGTAAATACGAATCTAACGACACCTCTCAAGCTAAAATCCATCGAGCCGTTCAGCCTGCAGAGCGTGCCAAACAGTTATACATACAAACATACATACATACATACATACATACATACATACATACATACATACATACAAACATACCCTCGAAAAACATAACCCTCCTTCTGTCGCAGTCGGGTAAAAATACAATAACACTTTTTGCCCGACCTGGGAATCGAACCCGGGACCCCTTGCTCAGCAGTCGCGCTTGCGATCACAAAACCAACGGGGCAGTCAAAGTCGTGGTACACCCCATATAAGTTATCTAAAGCCTTGTTAGTTCTTTATGCACAATATATCCCATTTTATTGACGTCTACATCTATTAAATGCTGCAAATGCTTAGCAAATCGCCGCGTGGTGAATGCTCTAACGAGGTGATGGTACAGTTACATGCAAAAGTGCTTTGAAAATTGTTTAAATGAGCCATAGTGAGTACGATTGCTTTGTTTATTTATTTATGTTTAAGAAACAAATAGCTTTTACATAATTGATTATCTTAATGACTAAGTAGAGTCTTTTATCAGACATAATAATATGTTATATTAAGTAAACTTAAAAAAAAAACAAAATGGTATCAACAAGTTTTTCCTCATTACCGCATTGGATGGCAAGTGGCCAAGTCTATAGCCAACCCTTAGGATGTGTCAATTAAATTGGATAATTATCTGTCTCTATGTCAAATCATATGTCACTAGTAGGTTCCGTAGCACTACTAACTCCAGATACCGGCACGGATCTTGAGCGCCGTCTTCCACTTCCGCAGAAGTGAAATAGCACTCAAGATCCGTGCTTACTACCTATACTAACCGAGACCTGTAATTGAGGAATTTCTCAAAAAAGAAAGTCAAAATTATTTTAAAAATCACAAGCGTGACGCCTGAGTATAAATATTACAACGTTAGCATTTTTGTTAGTGCCTATACTGTCAGATTAGAAAGTACGTAAGCGCGCTTGCCTCGTGGATCAGCGCTCATTACCCCAACTGTTACTTTTTATAAACTATGAATTTGTGGCAGCAGCTCTTTTAAATATACGACTGCGTTGCGATTGGTCGGATCGGAAAGTTAGGAAGTGTCGGCAGCTTTAAAATTCACATTAATTAATCGAAAACTTAAAACAATGTAGGTATGTATAAAGTTTTTCTTCTTAATTTGATATTTTTTACTTTTTTCTTAAATTTCATTAACTATGTTATTTTTTAAACATAATTTCTTCTGGGTCATACACAGTTAGAATAATGATGCCTTTGACAATTTTTTCAGATGTCTATAAATAAATAATATGAAATCAGCGATACGAAGAACAAAACGATTTTTCATTTTCTCTCACAGGACTTCGAATGCCACCTTTTTCTTTAAAATTTCACAGTTCAATTATTTACATCACACGATCAACCAACGACTGACTAACGACAAGTCGGATCGTACCCGTACCCTATAAACCACATCTCCTCAAATATTTGCAGTACTTACAGAGCACGCTGCTCATCCAAAGTTTCCTTTCACAAAATATAATGAGATGCACTCACACAAATTGCTGCATTTTGCTTTATTTTACACTGTGTGGCTACCGTTAGACTAGACGTAAGACTTTTTGGTGAAAAAACTGGTACTTGGAGACGGGATTTTTGAGGCAATAAAAATATTAATTTCTGCGTTCAACACATATAAATTCGACACTGCAATTTATTTTTTAAAGTTACGAAGTAAATTCGTTCATTTTTTTTACCGAATTCAAAAAGGAGAAGGACTTCAATTCATTTATATTTTTTGATGTGTCAGAACTCTGTCATTTATTAATCGATTTAAAAAAAAAAAATAATTATTTGAAAGGATATAAGTAGTTTCCGTTTTGGTCCCGTAGAAATTTAATCAAAATCGCTACGTCCTTTCCGAGACACGGTGTCAAACTCTGGGCTGCCATTGAATACTTTTCAATGGGAAACCCAAAGATTACTTTGCCACCCTAAAATAGGGCCAAGGATTTAAGCAGACCAACGGGGCATTCAAAATACTCATATTGTCTGCAAAAATCATACAAAAACAGTGGAACTCATAAACACAGTTGCATAAAAACATTCCTTTCACTGGATGTAATAATGGTAGGTACTGTAAGTACTCGTCCGAATGGCGGCCATCTTGTTTTTATTTTACACATTTCAGCTGCTGTACACCGTTAGCTGTTTAAATTTTGTGAAATTACGCTTTCGTGGTTTCTGTTGTGGACTTAAAATGTTATGGTCGGATAGTATTAAAATTCTTTGTAAAATATTTTTAGAAATGTTGATTGCACATTTCACTACTGCTCGTTAGGCCCCCGGGGGTCGGGTTTTCGGAAAATACTTTTAGGCGTTTGTCTAATTGATTTGCATTTGCTTTTTTAAATCTGTATTAGTTAACAGTAGCCGCCCTTTACATACATAAATACCAGCACGCCTGTATTCCCCGAAGGATTAAGCAGTAATGTAGCAATGTACACCCACCATTCGCCGGTATGTTTAGGTCCCATGTGCCGGGGGCGAGCCTATTGCCATTAACCGGGCACAAATCCTAACTCCGCTAGTGTTTATTTCATAGAAAACCCCAATAACACTTTGCTTGACCTAGGAATTGAACTCCAGACTTCTAGCGTAGCGTCGCGCTTAAGACCACTAAGCTGACGAGATAGTTGCTATCTATCAGAAAAAAAGGCGTCTTCTATTACAGGTTCCAATGTTTTTTTTGCTGATAGGTACATAAAAGCATGCCTAAATGTTTGATATTTCAATTGAGTTCCGCATACACGAAAGGTGAGAATAATTCAACAGCAAGGTATACAGTAAATCCTAATGCTATGTAGCTCACTGGCTACAAACATACAACTTCATTTCGCCCCCAAAACGTTCCGGGTGTGAAATTATTAAATTAAACCCCTTGCTCGGGAATTCATTCGGGGTACAAATGAATCCAAAGGGCTTCTAAATTGCTTGTGGCTTTGTAGTTGGGTGCACTTTGCTAAACCAATCTAGCTTTGCATGGTTCTGAAATGCTTTTCTAATTATTCAGGAATTGTTGGATTATTATTATATGTTTTTGGGGATGTTTTCTTTTGGGAAACAACAGGTTTTGTTTTGGTTGATTTTGAGGAGAATGGCTAAAATTGCAAGTGATAAAGACTGCAGAAATAGGAGTTTTATTTAATAAATCCTAGTCGGATAATTCCGTGTCTCGGAAGGCACTTAAAGCAACGGCTTTAAAGGCCTTCCGGCTTTCACGGCTATTCGACGAATGACAGCCGGGACCCGTTAGTCCCGGCTAACTTTGACAGGTGTTACGAGTAATGAGAAGCCTGAAAGCCTGAATAACGGTGTTACCAAGAGGTATCGTATTTACTCAGTGATTCGGTTGCGAAGGTCAGATAGGCAGTGGCTCCTTGTAAAACACTGGTATTTAACTGCATTCGATTAGACTGGAAAAATGATTAAAATTACAAGTAATTATTTCACAGATATATTTATTTGAGTATTGAAAATATTTATAATAAAATCACAATTTAAGCTCTTTTTGATGCTGATAAATAAATAATTATTATGAACAATTACAATTTTGTTCATTATTTCTAAAAGTATGATTTCAAATTCAGCAAAATTAAACATTTGAAGAACAATGCATAATACTTACACAATTTACAATCACGTGTATATGTATATATCACAATCATATGTACCTATATAAAACCGAATACACCGTGAGCACTAAAAACAAAGTTGCACAACAATGTTCCAAACATGTTTTTGTATAGCGAAGAAATAACTGAGAAACAATGTGTCTAACAGTTTATTGAAAAACAAATGTGCACAACATTATTTAAAACATGTTTTTGTGTTGCGAAGAAATAACTGGGCAACAATACGTCTAACACGAATACTCCGAGTTCACTGAAACACAAAGTTGCACAACAATGTTTTAAACATGTTTTTGTGTTGCGGTGAAGAAACTTCGCAACATTGTGTCCAAAAACATTTGTTGCGATCACAATGTTTACACTCAATACTCCACGGTAATGTTATAACATTTCCACTTTGTAACTTCTATCACTGGTCAATTTTAATGTTCTATAAGCACCATGGGTTCCGTCATCCAGGTCATCATGTCGATGTAAGGATCTACACGAGTGGGTTCTCGTCACCATGTCGTATGAACCGTTGCTCCCGCGCAGCGTGCGGACTGCGCTTCGATGACGCATGCGCGCTCGTGCCTCTGGCTTTAGATCTGTCTCGTAGAACTTGCGTTCTTCTGTTTGGAGCCATTTGGAGTTTGATAGGAGTTTTTTTGTCCATTCGTCTGTGAAGAGGAATTGTTAATAAGTATTCATAATTACAAAGCTGAAGAGGTTTTTGTCTGTTTTTTGTTTAACCGCACTAATCTCTGGAGCTCCAAAAGGTATCAGGAAAACAAAATCTTATAATAAGATTCATGAGGAGTTATATAATCTATATAACAACACGATAAGACCCACGGGAGCGGGGCCGTCACCAAAGAGGTACAGCTAGTATGATTATATTTCTTTTATGACTCGAGTATTACTCTGCAAGTATATTGGCCTTATGTCTAAACTAAAGGTATCAGAACCATTCCAAAAAAGCGCCGCCTCTCATTCACGAGTCTGTGACGTGAGGACAAGCCAGTACCAATATGACTTTTTATATTTTATTTTATAATGTGCTTTCTAATTTTATCTTTGACATCACTGACATCGCTTAAGGAAAAATTCTTTACTATAAAAAGTATAAGCCTAAAATCGCCAATCCGCCTTGAGCAAGCGTGGCAATTAAGACTCGTATCTTCTCTGTATGAGAAGAAGCCTTTGCCCTGCAATAGAACAATAATAGCCTGGTATTATTATTATATAGGTACCATTAAGATCCTTCATCATCCCAGCTCTTCCACCATATTCATACGGGAGCCCATCTATTGGAAACCGGTCAGACCCCAGCGCCTCCTCAATGCTGTCTGAAGTCCCATGCAGATGGACCACCTTGCGTCTCCAAGGGTACAGGCCTATGTGGAGTAGCAGGAGTGACATGGTCTTCAGGCGATGTGTGTTGATTATGTGGACCTCGGTGATGCGGAGGGGGTAGGCAATCTGGAAGGTAAGAAATGAAGGAACATCAGACAAGATGTTATTAAATGGTGTGTAAAAAGACATATTTTGTCCTCCATTAAAATGGTAGTATGGTCCCAAGCAAAAATTGATCGCAATCATGGAAAGAAAATGTAACTTAAGTTGTGTAAGTGTCTTTATATACTGGTTATTTTATAAAAGAGTTCCTGAAAGAACGGAATAACCTTGGTAGGTATTTGCTCAGCAGGAGGGCAGCATAGGTTTGGGAAAAAAATATCATCTTTATATTAACCGCAGGACGTCCACCTGCTGGACATAGGCTTCCCTCAAAGATTTTCAAAAGAACCAATTGGAAGCGGTCTGCATCCAGCGTCTTCCTGCGATCTTAATCAGGTCGCCTGTTCATGTTGTGGGTGGACATCCTATGAGGAAAAATACAAAAAATTATATGTTTTCAGTACCTTCATGCACCAAACGAAGTCTTTCCAGTAGGTGCCTCTGAAGTGATTCTTGATATGTGCTGGTTGGAGATCACTCACATCTATGAAGATGACTTCTTCACCAGGTGTCGGATCCTCACGAAGTCTGGAAGAATTGAATGACAAAGGCCTCAGTAAATAAAATCTTTCTATTGTAATTCTTATTTTAGGAATCTTTGAACCTCCTAAAATTTTGTTATCGTGTGTTCTTCATTATTCCTTGGGGTAATAAGCCCATGATGTATCTTTTATTCTTCTTTGTCTACTTTATAAAGGTGCCCAAAATATACAGAGAATCAACGCAAAAGAAAAATAACCAGAAAAACAAATTTGCTATAGGAGCCCTGTTATTTGATGCCTATACGTGTTGGAAGCACTGAGGTATTATTACTTAGTTTGTGTGGAATGGGCATCGTAGCTAAAACTCTTACAATAGATTCAATACATTTTAAATCTTGGATATGCTAATAGTTAAATAATAATTAAATTACAAACTATATACAGTTAAAAAAAAACTGTACATGATTCTAAAAACCTATCATCAGACCTAACATTTTTCTCGGTTATTAAAAAAAAATCTCCTGATCTAGTTTTTGTAACAATGCTATCTATCCCTTATAGCATATATAAAACTATCCCTTCCACCACGTATATAAAAGTCATTCATTCACTCACTCACTGACCAAAAACAAAATTTTTAAAACTACGTATACCTACTTCACCTACATACATGCATATCTTAGATGAAAGGAGACTGGCGGTTATAGGCCTAAACTCCTACAGAAATGAAACTTATACGAAAAAAAGTAGATTTTTACGTTTAACTATTTTCTTCAATACTATTTTCAGATAACTTGTCTAAGAGGAGAAAAATAAGTTGTAATATAGCGAGTACAATTTAAAAAATCGATTGTTGCGAATTTTCAAATTATGATTGCGATTGAAAATGAGATTGGTTCCTTTATCACATATATCCCAAAGTAGGTCTTGGCCTGGGTAATGAGGTATTCTTTTAGGGATTTATAATGTAATTCACAGGTTTTGTAATTAATTATTCACTTAATATCTGTAATCGATTATTTACATTGCCATACTAAAAAATAGAAAATAGTTTTTAGGTTGGCAACAAACTGTCACTTGTCACCTGTAGATCAATATTTTATGTCAATATCTGACGTTTGTTGTTGTTGTAATCTTGCGCCGGTGTTTTGTCGTTTTCTCTCTGTCTTATTGATTATTATATTTGACCTTGGCTTTGTATTTTTGACTGTATATCTTGCATAAACGCTGACCTGGCGAATTACCATCGGACTTTGATATTGTTAGCGATTTTGGATTGTGACGATAATGGAAAGATTACGTTGTGCTAATTGCACAACGTAATCAGGTTACAAACACAATTCCTGCTTGAACCATGTTGAACCTGAGACTTAAGCTTCGAACCTATACAATAATAAAATACAGTATAATACTTATTATTCATGTTTTATTAGTGAATTAACATTAAACTCTGCAATAGTGATTTTCGTCCTTAACATAACCTTCTGTCAATATCAAAAGTTAAAGTCTTATATCTACTTTCAGACAAGTTTTTAGAAAAAGTGGCAACCATACATGGTTTTCTAATTAATAATGCTATCAGGAAGCATTGAACTTATCCGTGTAGGTGACCAGGCCGAACGCTCCTAAGAAACCCGCCAGTCTCCTTTGGCTTAAAGGAACATTAGCCCCAGCTGATTTTGCGACCCGACTTCAAATTCCACGCGGACAAAATCGCAAGCAAAAGCCAGTATTCTCATAAAATAGAACCAAAATTCTCATATTTGTTACATTACTATATTACATTAATTTCTCAAAGTAAAGCCAAGCAGACGTTGTAAAGGTTCATGATAGTGAGACGAACTGATAAGCAAACAGTCTGAAGTTTAACAAAAGAGGCTATTGTAATATTCTCTCTTTGTTAGACTTGACACTCGTTCTTTGTTTCTATAAAATGATTATATTTCAATACTCGCTTATGCCCATGATTTCAATAGCGTGAATGCTGGTTCTTCATCATCATTATATCAGCCACAGTGCGTCCACTGCTGGACATAGGCCTACGCCATAGATTTCCAAAAGGACTGGAGGGAAAAAAACATTTCCTCACACTAAGAATTTCTCCTGTATTCTTAGACAAACAGTCAGATTCGGCACAGCTATCTATAGGCCATACTAGTATTGGTTCCATGCGGGAATTGAAACCACGACACGCAGCGCAGCAACCAGAAACTCAGCCAACTGCGCCAACTGAGCCGACAACGTTACGGTTATCACGAGGTTTTATTTTTGCATGGAACCCTACTTATTTTTCTAAAATATAAGCAGCCCAAGTTACTCTTGATAACATCAGCTATACGACAGTGAAAGTCCCATCAAAATCGATCAAGCCGTTTCGGAGATAACCCGAAAGAAACAGACAGTAATTTTTTTAATTGCTTTTTTCGTTGAAGTCCGTTCTAAACATACCCTCCGTGCAAATACTCATAATATTTTATTTTATATAAAGCTGTTGTTTTGACAATACAAACAGACTTCAATTCTATTTATTTGTACAGTTGTATAGATTTCTGTAGAATTTATTTATCAGTATTTATTTAGGTGTGGGTTGTATTGTTGATAACATTACTGGGGGCCTCTGAGAGGTCTTGTTTTAAATTAATGTTTGTAATTCTGGGATTTTACTTGAAGTTTGTTTTGTGTGAAAGAGGTTTAGGTCACGTTTCGTTGATAGGATGCCGACCTTTGTATTTTCTGGGAGTACGTGATCATTTTAACATTTATCTGGGTCTATTCTGTAGAAATTTCTCTCACAGGTCAAGAGATTATAGGTACAGTGAACTTAAGGTGAGTTGCTACACCACTGATGGTAGATATTGACAGCTTATCTCAAGCTCATTTTACTTTGCGAAGGATGTTCGAAGAAAAATAGTAAAATCATTGTCACGTTTAAGGCTGTTCCTCCTGCTATTATCTTTGGTTGGCCAATTATTTTACAACGCTATTTACAAGACGTAAGGAACATTCGCGCTCAACCTGCTAAATTAAAAAAGTATTGAAAATTCTCTTCTCTTATTAAAAAAAAAGCTATTTTATACAAAACTGCAATATAACTACAAGGTCACGGAACCTGTTTGTTTTTAATAAACAAGCAATGTCGACTTTGTCTTCAATCATTTACTGTATCCATGGTCAAAGTTTATGCGTCATTGACTCCTTTTTGTCCCACTACTGGGAAAAGGCCACCCCTCCACTCCTTTCATCTTTCCATTTTTTTAAGAAAATAATCTAACTCATCACGTGCAGCCCAAAAAAAAGATAAAACAAATTGTGAGCATGAGTATAGGTACGTATCTAGTTTTTATAAATTGATTTAAAAATTCTGTATATAGAATATTTTTTTAGTACCTAATGTCCAGTATCATAAGCCATCTCGCTAGTAACGCCTTGGCTGACAGTGGTCTGTCCAGTGCTGATGGGGCTGGTAGCCGCACCACGGTCACTCGCCTGCCTCCCAGGCTGCGAGACCGAAGTGGCACGATGTATCTGCAAACAGTTCAGTCAAAGTCAAAAACATTTATTGCGAACTAATGTACGATTTCCACTAACATTGCCGCGTCGGAGCGCATTTTACACTGGGCTAAAGAAAATTCAGGCTTCTATATAATAGTTAAGGTTCAAGTTTGCATGGATTTATACAGCTTGAAACAGCATACAGAGCTTCAGTAATGAGATTTAAATACCCCATCACAATTACTCTGAAAAATAGAAGATATTTTGACATGGGTCGCTTCGTTTTGGCATAACTAACTCAATTGTTAAACTATGTGTTTAACAATTGAGTGATTAGATTGGTTAATTAAGTGTTTAGAAAATTATCCTTATCTTATACCTAAATAATGATAAGGATAAATTTCCAAACATCAACATAAACTATCCAGTTAACATTTTCCTTGTTCATCACTATCAAACCAATCCTCTAAAGAATACAAATTAGAGACGGAAGTTATATATCTAATGCAGCGTACGTTTATCAAAACGTGTCTCCATTACTCTATTGATTTCCTGGTCTAAGCTAAGATTTGTTGGACATTAAACCGGCTCTTATGTTTATCTAGCTATATCCCGCGTATTAATCACGTTAAATTAGTTACATCTTTGGTCACTGCTTTGTTCCTATTGGTCACAGCGTGTGTTAAATAGCTTTATAACCTGCCTTCGATTTTTTACAAATCTGACAAAGCGTGACTGGGTTAAGTTCAAAGTCAAATCGTTCATTTCAATTAGACCATTAGAAGGCACTTTTGAACGTTCAAGAAAATTAAGGAATTGAATCCAGTTGGCCCTTCCTAAAGGTAGTTTCGTATAGAGAAGAATGAGAGAGAAACTCCAGTCTTACTCTCTTAAAATAAATGTTTTACAATATTTGTTTACAGGATCATACACTTCTGTATGATCCTGTAAACAAATATTGTACACGTAAAGTAAAGATTAACGCATTCTAACAAACAAACTCCTCAACTTTATACTATTAAGTATAAATAGTGCATCTTGTCTGTTTTTTCCTTTTATTTTTTCGTGGTGAACTCTTTATGGGTTGCCTCCGCCTCGGGAAAGGCGGAGGGGGGTGGCATTGAAAACTATGTAAGTCTACTTGAAGGAAACCGCAGGATGACACTGGATGCTAGTCGTTTCCAATCGGTCCTTTTGGAAATCTATGGAGGAGGCCTATGTCCAACAGTCAAGTGGACATCTTGCGGCTGATATGATGATGATGGAGTCCACTAGTGCCAAAAACTTAACCCAGAGCTGCTATCATGATGGGCCTGAGGTTAATAAGGGCACCCTTAGGTGCGTAAAGGGGGCTAAAGTCAATTAAAAAACTACTCACACATCCTGACAGCTTGACAGAATCTCCTCATCATCCGGATGTCTCTTATGCCACAGCTCCGTCAATCCTCCCGGACCTCTGGCAGTATAATACCTCCTCGCCCTCTTGGCTGCTTCACTCTCGTTCCCCTCGCAGGTGATGGGGAAGAGGCCGAGCACCACCAGCTCCTCAGGAGACGGTTCCCTGGTCAGGTTGTCACGGGCCCATCGTTGAGCGAACGACGCTGCTGGTGACATCCTTGAACTGGAATTAAGATGGAGAGGATCTTAGTTATGGTGGGTTGGGAGTGTAGCAGGGTGGAGGAATTTGTTCGAAAGAGTAGGAGAGGATGAACACGGATGGGTTTTAATCAGTTAGTCTGACACGCCCTTCCGCTCCACCCGAGGCGGAAGAACTAATTGGTTGATCACCCATCCTTAAAAACAAAAAAATATCCGGATTAATTATAAAGGTGAAAGTAACTCTGTCTGTCTGCACTACTTTTTATCTCGTAACTGCGTCTGCGTCCGAAATAACCGACATTTACGCGGACGAAGTTGCGGCCAAAAGCTAGTAACAAATATTTATAATATGTATTACAACACCTATACGCACGACTCGCACCCGATCTAATCTCGAGTTTCGTGTCTGACCCGCGCCAGACCCGCGCCTGACCCGCACACATCCTTTGTATGCGTTTTGTCGCTCATACACACACATTCAAAGCTCAGTCACGTCTCATTTCAAGGACTTTTTCTATGTCGTTGACACAAAGTGGTACAATGTTCAGCTGGCCACGACATTGTCCTTGCTGTGTCGTGTAAAAACAATGATAGTCAAGGGCGGGCTTTTAACCTCTGTCAGATAGACAGGTCTCACAAAAAATATCGTTTAGGTGCACGCTCTGATGGCTTTGTTAGACTAAATTAATTAAATTAGAGCTTGATAATTGAAGCCCACGCAAGTGACGGTGGGACGAACTGAATGGATTCGTCTAAAAGGAGGGGTGAGGCACTGAAATGTGAAGAATGTAAGGAGTGGAGGGAGTGGAGGGAGGCCTTAGTACAGGATAGGCGAACAAAAAAAAAATACGTTTGCTTTTTGTAATGGCATCTTGCATGTCACGCTGGGTCCCGCCTTGTGGTAGCGGCGGCCTGTCTGGATGTGGAATAGTGCTCAGAGTAATATCTGCGCTCCGGCCAATGGCAGTTTGGACCCGGGCAATGGTGGTAGTTGGAGGAGCACGGTGGGGTTTTAGTCGGTAGGAGTCCGACACAAACTTCCGCCTTCCCCGAGGCGGAGGCAGCTCATCAAGAACAAAAGGAGGTTGTAGACTGCTTAACAGGGACTCTCCTGTAGTGTCATCAAAACTAAGGCCTCCACCCAGGATCATAATCAATATGATGCGGCGTAGGTTTTTATCATTTTCACGAATACTCTCATAGTTCGATGGAATGACAATCCGACCAGGGAGAGATCAAGCGCAGTACCACGGCTGTACATGCTTTCCGAGACACGGGAGTGCCACCAATTTCTAAACTCCGAGCTGTTATTGAGAAATTCGTAACTGGTCCTTGGTTTTCTGACCAACGGGGCAGTCAAGTTTCACTCAAGATAAAATGGCTCTGGAATATTGCGAGCATTCGTTTTCGATCTCATCATCTGCTTAACCTTTTCCCAACTATGTTGGGGTTGGCTTCCAGTTTAACCGGATGCAGCTGAATACCAGTGTTTTACATGGAGCGACTGCCTATCTGACCTCCACAACCCAGTATCTGGTCAACACAATACCCCTTGGTTAGACTGGTTGTCAGACTTCTTGGCTTCTGACTATCCGTAACGACTCGATTCGTTTTCATTCTATGCTATATAATAAAGCTGAAGAGGTTTTCGTTTGTTTATTTGTTTGTGTGTTTAAACGTGCTTATCTCTGGATCTACCAGTCGGTTATCTTAAGTAACTGCCAAATTAATGAGAATAGTAAACGGGAACGAAGCAGTAACCACAGTCGTAACTAAACGGGAGAAATATAGCTGCTAGCAACACATACTACTCGCCCTCCATGAATCATAGGCCTTCTAACTTCTTAACAACAATAGACCTTATTGTTTTCATGTTTTTCTTTAACATGCACTTAACGGTGTTCTAAGAGCTACGAACAATGTCCGTTATATACTTTTAAGTACATAATGAGATACATTGAAGGCACATTGAACTTATGACTCAGAAATGGATAAAGAAAATTATGTTTTACAAGAAAATAATGATATAGTTATTAGGAATGTGTCCGTTGCTCGTTTTATGTAGACAGTTATAGTCAATGTTATAAGTAAGTTATCAATGTACGTCGAATTGTGAGAATGATTCGTCATTTGTAGGAGTTATGAATGATAAGTGTCTTCGTTTAATAGTTCAGGTTTTCTTTGTTTGTTTGATTTGTGATAATTTTAATAAAATAAAGGTTTGAAATGGGTTTGAACTAAATTGTCGGTTGAAGTTTTCTGGGAAATTGACAAATGAATGAGATTTATGAATGATCACAAAATGCTGCTATGTATTTTCGTGTAATTTTTTCCGGGGTACCGGAGGTCATACAACCAACTTTTAAACTCTGGGCTGCTACTGAGAAATTCCTAATGAACTCAATAACTCTTTGCCCGACCTGGGCATCAAACCCCGAACCCAGCAGAATCTTAACAGTCGTGCTGTATGAGACCAACGAGTTACTCAACCCGCAATGGGAAATCGCCTTTCAGACTAACACGACAAGGGTAAAGGGAGTGTACCTGCATTTGCGCACACAATTGTGCACTTACAATATCTCCTACCTACCTGCTAGTCGTCATTAAGATTGGCCACCGAGAGAATAATAATATACAATTTGAATAGGCATTCCCTTGGCTTCCTTTTACGGTATTTTAATGAAATATTTGGTAACCTTTTTAGCCGGATAGCGTAACATACCGCGCTAGGTAACCTTCTTTATCAAAGTACTATACCTACAGTTCTGAACGTGAATAAAAGTTACATTGAAGTCAAATTATTAAGCGATTTTCTTGCAAAGGTATTGTTTGAAGTGTTACGGTGTTACGAACGAACATACACGGTGGATATAGACTTTTACCATGAATTGAGTAGGTATACGATCCTAGTCCCTTAGCGTAAATATTGGTCGTCAAAGTCAAATCATTTATTTCAATTACCATTAAGTCTAGCTGACTTAAAGACAGAAAGTTAAAGTTGAACAGCTCTTTTTATTATACCCTACGAAAAAAGGTTATGTATATACTCTTGCTACTGTCCAATAGGTAGATAGTATTTTCAAATCCATATAACTAATATTATAAAGAGGAAGTAATTTGTTTGTTTGTTTCTACCGAATAAGCTTCGAAAGAACTGGACCGCTTTCAACCATTTTTTTCAGACAAAGATAGCTACATTATTTCTATGTCACATAGGCCATATACATAATTATAGCATTAAACTAAGACCTACGGGAGTGTTGCAGGAACCAAAGACGTAACTAAACGCGGGTGAAATAAGCAACACGGACGAAGTCTCTATTAATAAACAGGTTTTCTTTCGAACTTCACAAGAAAATCGCTTTTGAACTACGAGTACATACTACTAACATAACTGTAAATAACTTCAACGCAATTAACCAACACCTCACCTATTTTCGAACGCCAAAACCACTGACCATGAAACAAAATCAAATTACCAACAAATTCCTGTAAAAGGCAGGCCGAATTTCCAAACCAACGCAGTACAAGCAACATTGACAGAACAATAGTTTAAAATACCAGCTGAGGTATCCTATCACGTAGTCCCCTTGACATTACACGAGGAACTATTCGATTCGCCTCTCTAATGTCAGATTGGGTGGATGACATTTTTGTTTACACTGACATCAGGAAGGGGGGGGGGGCATCCGTATTGTAATCTTACTGCAAATCTGTCAGAAGGTTATCGCTACGCTACAGGTTTTGGGTTTGATTCCCAGGTCGATCAAAGCGTTATTGGGATTTCCTATAAAATTCTCAGTAGCAGCTCGGAGTTGGGACTTGTGCCTGGTTAGTGGCAATAGGCTCGCCCCCTATTACATGGGACCTTAACATACCGGCCATTTGTGAGTGTACATTTTACACCTAAACCTTTGTGGAATACAGACGTGATGGTATGTATGTCACTTTTCAGTAGTCGGGTTTACTTTTTGAACTTATTTACCAATCGTTTTAAACAAGATTTTGTTATATTTCACTGAGATGACATTGCGACTAGATTTTGAACGTTTTTAATTACAAGAATCGGTCTTCAAGTAAATGTTGTACACATAGATGTGTCATTATTTTTGGGGCAATTAAATAAACAATTGGGTTTCGTTCTGTCAACACAAACAAATGCACGACAAAAGTTCTCTCATTTTAATGTATTAATTTTGCATAGTTAATGTTGGGTAATTTAAATTTATTATAAGCGTAAGCATGTTGAATTAATTGGACGTTATTAATTTATTTACTGTGGATTTTGTTTTAGCAATAATAAGCTCAATTGTTAATAGTATTCGTTATTATTGCAATGGCACTAGCCCGCCATCCTATTCTCAACTATTGCAACACCCAGAAGCCAGAATCAACAGTACAGCGCCGAGGCAATGAAGCTCGACGAATCCCGCAGAAACGATTCCACTATCTTGATTCGACTGGCCTGTTGGTCTAGTGGTTAGTGGCCCTGACTGCTAAGCCGGAGGTCGTGGGTTCGATTCCCACCCAGGACAAACTTTGTGTGATGAGCATGATTGTTTGTTCTGTGTCTGGGTGTGATTTATCTATAATATGTATGTATTTATAAATTATATAAGTATGTATATCAGTTGTTTGGTTACCATAACACAAGCTCTGCTTAGCTTGGGATTAGATAACCGTGTGTGAGTTGTCCCAAGATATTTATTATTTATTTTATTTATTTATCTTAGAAATTAATCAGAAAATGACAGCGGAGAAGTAAGAACAATAACATACAATCACGCCTGTATCTATTCCCCGAAGAGTTAGGCAGAGGAGTACCAATGTACACCCACAGTTCGCCGGTAGGTTAGATTCCATGTAATAGGGGGTGAGCGTATTGTCATTAACCGGGCACAAAACCTAACTCCGAGCTGCTGCGAGCTGCGGAGAAGTAAGAGTAAACATAATTTCCACTTCCCTCCAAACAAGCAGGAGACAGAACAGAACTAGAACAATAGGCACAAAGGGACTGGGTAAAGCCTAGATTGCCAAGCAAGACAGATTATAATTAACGTTAATTAGTGGGTCCTTAATGTGAGCTGTAACATTTGATTTCAGTGATAGGAATGGCAAATACGTATAGGCTTCAACGGAAATTAGTTCTAGTTTCTACAAGGTTTGCATAATAAACAATTTAAAATAGGTAGTAATTATTATGTGTTATTTTCGTGGGTGACTTAAGCAGTTTTTTTTTTCACTGATTCCTAGACTTTAATTTAATTTAAAAATACCTTAATCTATACTATTAATATAATTAACACGAAGAGTTCTTTTTGTATGCTTTTTAAAACGCGCTTATCTCAAGAACTACATACATTGATTGGAAATAAATCTTTTTATTTATGATGACGAGATTCAGGAGAAATAGTATATGTTATATATCACGCTGCGAACCACGGGAGCGGAGCAGTAACCAAAGACGTAATTTAAAAAAAAAACATGTAGATGCCGTTGCAGGCAGAAGCTAGTTCACATAATTGTTTGAGAATCAATCTCATAACTTCTAAGTCGTCTGCATTTTTACTGATTAGCAACAAGAATGTATTATTATTTGTTAAAAATATGGCTACAATATAAGTATCATATCATAAATATTAAGTTGTTTTAATGAATTTATTTTCATTAACAATAATTTGTATCTAAATTGTATCTTTTACACACAATTTATGCGACCAATACGTCATTATACTCGTAATTTTACGTAAGCAATATTGTTACTTTATTTTCTAAATGGTAGAGCAGCTGCTTTCCTAGTGATCCATCAATGAATTTGTCATTTATCTTCGACAAAATGTCAGTTTGTTGGTTGAAGTATCTTTGGAAGAGTAAGAGCGCGTCTATTATGTTTTTACGCTTGTTCAGTAACACTTTAAACAAGTTAAGACACATTGTTTCTGTGCAACATCAAATGGTTCTGGAAACATTGTTGCTTGATTGTTGTTTTGTTCACTATGAATATGGAGCACAAGTAATTAGCCAGGAATGCTGCAACATTTCTTGTTGCCAGCAACATGTTTCCAACAACACAAAACACGGTCATGAACATGTCGCACAACTTTGTTTTCCAATGAACACGCGGTTTTTTACATAATTATTTTTGACAAAATTTGTCTTGCGTTAAACAATGAACAAGTCGCTGACAAGAAGCATTTAAAATGACTTTTGGAAGAATTATAAAAATGCTTGTGCCCGCGACTTCGTGCGCCTCGGTTTATTATCCCACGGAAATCGTTCATTCTTTCGGGATAAAAAGTATCATGTGTATTCCACACTACCTAGGTCTACCTATTTCAGTGACAAATTTCATCCAGATCCGTTCAGCCGTTTAAGCGTGAAAGAGTAACAAACATCCATCCATCCATCCATCTATCCATTCTAACAAACATTCACATTTATAAACTTAGTAAGAATAATCATAAAATGCAATTGCGTGCAATAAACATTATATCCATTGTCAAAACGAAAGTTTACCCGATGACGAAGGTTGCCAGTCTTGCAAGATCAGCTGTTTTGAAGCAGTTACCAACAATAACAGCGCCATTATAAGTTACGTTATATTTGTCACGCACACAATTTAACTGCTTAGTTTTTTCTCACCACGATTTTGTGTAAATGACAACGATTATATTTTTCACTAGTTTATGCAGACGATTTCTTGCGTTTTTTTGTGCGGCATCCTCATTCATTTTCTAAAATAAAAGTAGCCAAGTTATTCCTACTAACATCAACGAAAGTCCTGTTAAATATTGCAGTGCAACGTATGTACACCCAATAAAAATGACGTCGACAGAAATAAAGATAGATAGGGGTATTTTTGACGGATTGAGACTGAGATTTGAATGCGAACGTTCCTAATAGTTAGTAGAATACACCATCACGCCAGTATTACCCGAAGGATTAGGCAGAGGTGTACCAATGTACATCCACAGTTCGCCGGTATGTTTAGGTCCCAAGTAATAGGGGACGAGCCTATTGCCATGAACCGGACAGAAATCCTAACACCGACGTGCTACTGAGATTTTTATGATTCATGGTTTACAGTTACATATTGACTACAACCAAAATACAACTTAATTTTATAGGAAACGATTGAGCAGAAATTAGTCAAAGTCTTTGACGTCAATAGACGTAGTAGGCAGTAGGTAGGTTCTTAATTCCTTATGTATAAAATGTAAAAGTTCACAATCACAAGTCTTACGAAGGTGTCTCACGCCTACGCCCTCTTAAGGTCACCGTTATTGAAATGGTTTAGGAAGCGGCCATATTGGCATTCGAATAGCGATAACTTTGTATTAATAATTGTGGAGTAAAGTTATATAAATCAAATCAAATCAAATCAAATCATTTATTTCAATTAGGCCATTAAAAGGCACTTTTGAACGTCATTACATAAAAAAAAAACATTAATATTGAATCTAGTTGCCCATTCCAAAAGGTAGTTTCGTATGGAGAAGAACGGGCAAGAAACTCCATACATACTCTTTTAAAAAATAATGTATTACAATAAGTTGTATGTATAGTTCATTACATTCATTCCATAAAAAATTATAAATGTCAAAACGATCTAGCAAAAATAAAAAGTCACACACAATACGTACTCAGTGCTACAAATTAGAAAAGAAAGCTAAATTAATTATATTATCTAACGCCAATATTGCTACGGCACATACGACTTTATACCAGGGTGTTACTTAAAAATAAAGCTTTTTATTCTAAGCTTGTAAAGGCATTACAAGGAATATATACGTAACAGTATTATCAACTGTAGTGGGTACAGATTTTTATTTAATTTTTAATCTCTATACTAATATTATAAAGAGGTAAAGCTTGTGAATTCGTGACGTTGTAGGAGTTGTCTGGATCTACTGAACCGATTTAGAAAATTATTTTACCCATAGCATGCCACGTTATTTGTGAGTGTCATAAGCTATATAACATCACGCTACGACCCACGGAAGCGGAGCAGTAACCAAAGACGTAACTTAATGCGGATGAAAAAAGCCATGTGAACGAAGAATACAGGAGAAATTCGTAGTGTGTGGCGTTCTTTTTAAAAGGACGAGAGAGAGATAAATGCTTATTTCCAAGGTTGATATAACCCGCTACCTCTTAAGCACCATGTCACAAGTCTAAGTCACGGAACTTCCCATAGCGGCTCGATAAAGGTCACTCTCAAACGATGCAAACTGCTTTAGGATTTATTTTATACTATATTCAATACTTTTGCTTGCCCTGTGGTCTCGTGGTGTCAAGCATGACTGCTGAGCTGGTCATAAGTTTCCAGCCGGCCTATTCTGTGAGAAATCTCCCTCAGTGAATTGAGGTAAAGTGAGCTAAAACTGGGCTGTCACACTATACGATGCTAGGGATTGACAAGTCGCCCCACGCTCACTTCACGGGAGGAGGGTTTTACAGAATAACAGCGCAGGTCAGGCAAGTGTCGTGATGGCCCAGTGGATAAGTCGCCTGCCTCTCATGCACGAGGTTGTGGGTTCTTAACCGGGTACGGGCAAGTACCAATGTGACTTTCTCACATTCATATGTATTTTCTAAGTTTATCTTGGACATCAATATCATCGGTAACCATGTCAGATGCCCTTGAGGCGGTTTAGAAACTCTGACACTAGGGCGTGTGGGGTCGTTAGACCTTACTCCCACACGATAAAGAAGAATAAGATGAAACAGCACATTTTTTTTAGACCTCTGATTTAGTATCATTCTAGCAGCTTTCTTTACGATCCAACCATTATATTGCTTTGTAATATCCATGTTCTGTAATATATCTCTCATGACCTCTAAGACTAGTATAAATAGTAATATTACACATTACTATTTACGATAATGAGTAAAATTCACCTGTGCAAACAATTCATGTTTATTTTACATAATAAAGTAGAAATAACATTGCTGCTTTATTAAGTAAAATAATATTTTGTCATCTGGTTTTGAGGTCAAACTCGCTCTGTTTTACAATTCTTACATTATTATTATTACATGTGTTTTAATAATAAAATTACAATGCATGTGTAATAAAATTACAATGCATGTGTAATAAAATGTAATGGAATCCGTTATGTCTAAACTGTCGGAGTATGTGTTCTATTTTACCTACGTAAGAAATCTAATAAAATTACCAACATACCATCACGCCTGTATTCCCCTAAGGCTTAGACAGAGGTAGACACCCACAGTTCTCCGGTAAGTATAGGTCCCATGTAATAGGAGGCGAGCTTATTGCCATCAACCGGGCACAAATCCTAACTCCTATAATCTATATACTAAGATTGTGTGGATTTAAGTGTTAGAGGGATTACCTAAATGGTTTGTCTTTTTAACCGACTTCAAAAAAAGGAGGAGGTTATCAATTCGACAGTATTTTTTTTTTTTTTTTTTTTTTTTATGTTTGTTACCTCGAATTTCCCGACTGGGTGAACCGATTGTCATGATTCTTTTTTTATTTGAAAGCTGGTGCTTCCCGTGTGGTCCCATTGTCACCATTTCAATATCTGATCATGGGATCTTGTAGAAATCGGGGGAACTCTTCAATAAATAACAGCAGATGAACCGCGATTGTTGCTATAGCATATTTAAGCATTGTTTACACCATCACACAATATAACATCACGCCTGTACTCAAGGGTTACACAGATGTATACAGTAGTATTTAAAAATTTCTCATCCAAGTAAACGAAATCGCATATTCTGCTTTCTTATGACTTTTTAGTGGTGTCTCGTTAATTTACATAACATGACAGTTTTTTCATGGATTTGGATGACAAGAAGTTGATTCTAAAAAGCGAGAAATAAAAAACTTTTTTACAAAAAAATTACAACCGCCTTCAAAAACTAAAAAGAGAAAAATAACTTTAGCTTTGGAAGTCGGTGGCAATACAAAACAACAAACAGAACCAAAGCCACCGACTTCCAAAGCTAAAGTTATTTTTCCCTTTTTAGTTTTTGAAGGCGGTTGTAATTTTTTTGGAAAAAAGTTTTTTTTATCGAACCTTAATTTGTTCTAGGTGTGTCTATCTTAAGCCGCGTTCACACTAAACGTATCCAAGGGGTGCAAAAACACGCTTCAAATACCCTCTCACAACGTGTTGGTGCTGCCCATACAAGTAAGCAACATTGAACAAAAATTAATACCAGGGAACTTTTATTTTCTATGTGAGCTGATCGCTGTGTATCATAATGCACACTGTGCTTACGGGTATATTTAATCAAACCGGGGTCATAGGGGTATTTAAAATTTAGTTTAAACATTTAGTAAATGGTTCCCAGTTTGGTGCAGAACACAAAAATGATCGCAATAATGGGCAAGACATGTAACGTTTTTTAAGCAAGCATTCCGATTTGTGTGAACGCGGGCTTACAGAGATTATCTGCTGTTGTGTGCTTCCATTTGAATCATCAGTTACCTTTACTAATAAGGAAGACTTATTATCAATCTAATCTTATCTATGACTTAGATCTCACGGCTAATCATAGGGATTAGTTCGGGCAAAATGAATAATAATGTCGAAAGAACGAACGTCAAAATATCTCAAAATTTTCGAAGTTTCAGAAATTTAATTCTTATTGATTTAAAATATATTCTAAGCATACGAACTGCCCCGTTGGTCTCGTGTTCACCGGGTCCCGGGTTCGATTCCCAGGTCAGGCAAAAAGTGTTAATAGGTTTTTCCATTTGGAATTTCTCAGTAACAGCTCGGAGTTTGGAAGTTGGTGGTGTGACACCCCCGTGCCTCGGAAAGCAAGTAAAGCTGGGTCCCGGCTGTCATTCGTAGATTTTTGACAGTCGTTACGGATAGTCCGAAGCCAAGAAGTCTGACAACCAGTCTAACCAAGGGGTATCGTGTTGCCCAGTTACTGGGTTGTGGAGGTCAAATAGGCTGTCGCTCCATATAAAACACTGGTATTCAGCTGCATCCGGTTAGACTGGAAGCCGACCCCAACCTAGTTGGGAAAAGGTTTCGCTAATATTTCAGCAGTTAACGTGTTAAGCAGATGATGATCTAAGCATACGTTTGAGACGAACTTTAAACTATTATTGCTGGACAAGAAAGTAACACATTTAGTATGTTTATTTGGTTTGATTTATCTTTACTCTGTCGTGGTTTGCTCTCTCATCAGACTATGACAGTAAGGGAAGATGGCGACTGTTTGCGCGCACAGTTGTGCACTATAATATTTCCTGCGTCCTTGGCTAGTCTCCATTGAGTCACCGTGGTCACCTTGGTCACCGTGTCCGAAACCCTAAAACGGTTTAAAAGAAGAACACCACTAAAACTGTAACGCGTGACTGCTACGGGTGCTGCTGCGGGTTCGATTCCCAGGTCGACCAAAGTGCGACCGTAATAAAAATCCGGTTTAAAATAAAAGTCGAGGCGCCGGTGTGAGTTGTAAGGTTGGTAATATGTTGTGAATTTATGTTGAATAATGATAATAAACATTGTTATTACGTTAAAGTTTTATTGGGTTTTTCTATGACATTCTCAGTAGCAGCTCGTAGTTAAGATTTCTTCCCGGTTAATGGCAATAGGCTCACCCCTTATTACATGGGACCTAAACATACCGGCGAACTGTGGGTGTATATTAGTGCACCTCTGCCTTATCCTTCGAGGAATACAGGCGTGAAGGCATGTGTGTGTGTACCACTAAAACTTAACTTACTTTATAGCAAGTTACGGTGGGTTATCTAATAACTAACGTTTAAGAGAATAAACACACGAGGGACAGTAAACAGCTGATGACAAGTATTTTACTGAGATGACGTCAATCCGTCTATTGGCTTATCTAAATCTTGATAAGACTGATCTTCAATGGATCTAAGCTTTATTGTACCGCGTCTTAATTTTCGATTTTATCTACAAACTGACTGAACTGCGTGCTTGGATTTCAACTATCAATTTTAATGCGATTTTTTATTAAAGTTTTTTTTATTAAGAATTGTTTCGTAGATTAAATAAACCTTAAAATAGAGTGAACAAGCTTCTTCTGAGTCAGCTCACTCCATCGTATATTTTGTCTATGTCACCTTTGACCAAGACGTCAAGTAGAGTCAAGAACTTACCTATCACGAATAAGTAAAAAAAAATGTTGTTAGTAGTACGCGTAGGTAATACAAATTCTTTGATAAAATGTTTGGTAATAGAGGGTAATTCTCTGATCTCTTTTTCTGACAAAAATGTCTCTGATTTACCCTTACCTACCTAAATGTTTCATATTGGTTGTCGCTAAGATGAGATTGCGACTAGATTTTGTACGATTTTAATTTCGGTTTTAGCCTCGAATCAGCATCTAGATTTAATGGATAAAATCAGCAACACGTGACAAAGGCATTCAAGAAATCCGAAAGTTACATAATATTCTTCCCATTACGGTATTTTTTTTGCTCTGAACCAAATATGGTTCTACAATAGTAGAACCTTCTAGTTATGGATTATTGAAGTCCCATCTTGTGTTATGTATTTTTTACGAAAACAGGTTCTTAAACTGATACCTAAACTTTAAATAGCCCCACTGTTACAGGCATCCAAAACACAATGTTTCGCATTCGTTATATTGCGCAGTAACTGTGATTTTTCGCACCAAAAAAAAAGGTCGTTTCCCTACAATAACTTTGTTCAAAGTTATTTAGTTTGATGAGCAGTATTCGTAGTTAATCGGCAGTTGATAGGTTTACCAGTATGCTCTCGTGTGAATAGAAGGGATGAGATGCATGTATCCAAAAGAAAGAAAGAAAGAAAGAAAGAAAGAAAAACCATTTATTCGAAAAAAAAACAATAATAATAATGTATATGCGCCACTACCGCGCGAAAAGAGAGAAAAGAAAAAGAGTTATGAATATAAATGTGGATGGATGGAGAGGAAGAAAGAGGCCAAAGAAAAGATGGATGGATTGTGTGAAGAATGATATTATGAAAGAAAAGGGAGTCAGTGATAGTATGACGGTTGACAGGACGCCTTGGAAGAAGAAAACATGTTACGCCGACTTCAAGTAATATGGGATAAGGGCAGGAAGATGATGATGATGTTCTCGTGCACCCAGTAGGTATACTCTGGAACCATGGTGTTTTTGAAACCATGCCAATGAATATGTTGGTTGGGTTTTTCTATGAACTTCTCAATAGCAATTTGGCGTTAGGTTAGGTTAGATTTGTGCCCAGCTAATGGCAATAGGCTCACTCCCTATTACATGGGACATAAACATACCGGCGAACTGTGGGTGTACATTGATACACCTCTGCTTAACCCTTCGGGGAATACAGGCGTCATGGTATGTTTATGCCAATAAATAATATAACCACAGACGTAGAATCCTGCTGACCCCATAACTCGAAATGTCACACATCCACTCACGCGCACATACGTTTAAAAATACAGGTCCACCTAATTCGTAAGTGCGCCATTTTATTGCGGAAGTAGTAGCTACGGCGAGGTGACTTCCTGTTGCTAGTGCTGGGAAAGATTTATCGATAACTCGATCATAAACATATTATTGTTTTGGTTTATATCGATAGTTTTATTTTGTTTGAGTTACAAAAAGACTGCCTCGGTAGCCTAGTGGTCCTAAGTGCGACTGCTACGCTAGAGGTCTTGGGTTCGATTCCCAGGTCGAGCAAAAAGTGTTATTAGGTTTTTCTATGAAATTCTCAGTAGCATCTCGGAGTCAGGATTTGTGCCCGGTTAATGGCAATAGGCTCGCCCCCTATTACGCGGGGCCTAAACATACCGGCGAACTGTGGGTGTATATTAGTACACCTCTGCTTAACCCTTCGGGGAATACAGGCGTGATTGTGTATATGTATGTATGTTACATAAAGATGGTCATCGATAATAGATGTAAATTATAATAATTTAGCATACATAACTGTTTGCTAAAGTTTTAAGCTATATTTGGACTTGTTATGGTTGAAATTATATCTATTTGATTGATGATAATTAATCGTGAATAGGTGACGTATATAACAAGAGGACGAGCCTACTATTATCCCACAAAAGGAAGCAGGCCTGTTCCCAAAAAGAGAGGCTATGGGTATTGATCACCATGCTTGCAAAAGGCGGATTAGTGACTACAGACTAATATTCCTTACAGGGCATGGTTTCCTCACGAGGTTTTCCTTCATCGATGTTGGTAATGTACGAAACAAACTTAGAAAGTACATAATAATGTAAAAGAAAGACTTTGCTGAGACTTTGCTATGCAAGGGGTTCTGGGTTCGATTCCCAGGTCGAGCAAAAAGTGTTATTATTTAGGCTCGCTCCCTATTACATGGGACCTAAATATACCGGCGAACTGTGGGTGTACATTGGTACACCTCTGCCTAACCCTTCGGGGAATACAGGCGTGATGGTATATTATTATAAGAAAGACTTTTCTTTTACATAATGATGTACCTTCTAAGTTTATTTCGACCATACTAATGTTTATACCAATATGACTATATTGGTCATGCCCGAGCTCGGTTGCGAACCCGCAACCTCTTGCATCAAAGACTTACGTCTTAACAACGGATCCATGACGACATGGTTAATGTATATTTTACTTAATAATTATGTAATTAAAGAAAATTACGCCTTTTTTTTTAATTATCTTGTAACAGTCTCGTTACTTCTGGGCTATTACAGAAACAAATTGAAAAGGGCAGCGTCCATTATGCCCTTTCACTCGCACGCCATACTGTGCGAGTGAAATGGCAAGATAAATTCCTATGTTTGCCCGCCATTTTGAATTCGTTTCTTTAATGGCATGTGTTATGGATTAAATCGTTTTTTAGATTATTCACGGTATATGAAACTAAGATAATTGAAACTAAGATATCGAATCATGTTACAACATGTTACATGGGTATCATTCGCTGCGTAAAAACTTCACCTTGATATTTTTGAATTTAGAATGTATAGAGGTAACAATAGAGTTAGGAATGCATGTGTATTCTAAGACCCTAATGCTCGATTCCTATATGCAAAACGGATAGTTTATCTTACCAGTCGTAATTCCTTTGAATGCTTGGTTATTCGTTTGTGAAAATTCTGGTGTCATTTGTTTGTTACTGTTGTTACAATTACCGGCCGGTAAGTTTTAGGAATCGGACATAAGTCCGTCGCCCGAATATAGACAAAAGTAAGCTGGTGCGGTCGCTGTGACGGCCGCATCAGGTGACGGGACCCGCCTTGTAGCGGTAGCTGGTTAATACCTGCCGGGGTAGGTTTAGTAATAGTAGAGCTCTTTGTGAAGGAGCTCGTCCAGGGAAGTACTACCCCCATACCTATTTCTGCCGCAAAGCATCATCACTGGGTGCCTGTGTAATTACAGAGACATGACACATTTTAGCTTTCCAAATAAGCGCGCGGCCCACCTTATTTTAAGTGGTAACTTCGTTAATACCAGAGGTCTTAACGATGTTATGCGTTGAAATCCCAGAGACAAAGTTAAAATGTGTCATGTGCCTGTAATTATACCGACACCCATGCCCTTCCAACAGGAACAACAGCAACGCTGTTTTGCGATAGAAATAGGTATGGTGGTAGTACCTCCCTGGACGAGCTCCTTCACAAAGACCTCTACTGCTACTATCATACGACCTAATCAGGGTTATTGCAAGTTCCCTTGAAGAGCAAAAAAATACATCAACTCAATCGTAACAAACAAGTTTCCATTGTACCATTATGTGCCAAATTTCCCACCAATTAGTGAACTAAACACCACTAAATAGGTTAGTGGTAATTAGTGAATGTTAAATAATATCGATCACTGGGAACCTGTTATGGAACAAGCAGATACATACTTAATGGTTAACATTTGTTTGCTTTAAATGGCGGTGGAAAACGTGAAGGTATGTCAACCGTCTTTTTTTAAGAATGGGAAATCACCAAATGACTTCTTTCGCTCTGGGCAGAGAGGACGGTGGTTAGACTTTTTCTGACTTAAACCCATCCGTGTTCATCCTAATGCCCTTTGAGTTCCAGTGCCGCAGTGACTCTATCGAATAAATTTCATAACCCTGATAGGCACTGGCCCTAGCGGTCCCACCTTCATCTGCCTAGCCTTTTCCTTTTTCCAGAATTACCGGTGAGGCACTTCTGGTACTAAAATCATACAACAGTCGCATTGTAATCTAAATTAGAGGAATTTTTGACAAATTGAGACTGATACAGGGTGTCTGGTGGCAGATTTATGTTTTTGAAAGGGTATATCTAAAAAAGTTATTAACGGTGCAGGGAGAGACTGGTGTCATTCGACGCTCCATGAATGCGGATTTGTTAGTCACAATGCCGGAGTGGTCGGGGCAGCAACGTGCATACGCTATTGAGTCGTTTTTTAAGAGTGGTGATTCTAACGTGACTGCGCGCTGACATTTTTGTTCCCACTACAATATCCGGCGATTAAGCGACAGATTAAGTGTTAATTTGATTAAATCGTGGATGCAAAGGTTCCGCCAGACATCTTATGCTTTAAACAAGCCTCAGCCGGGACCCAGCAGAGCATCAAGCTCCACAAACGAAAACGAAAACGTTCAAGAAATCTTGTTTTTTTTGAAAATTTTCGGGGCCATGCTTTAAATGTCTGCAGTAAAAGCTATGGACTCATGATTAATGAATATTTTTTACCAAATTTGCGAGCACATCCATCCTACTCGACGCACACGTGGTTTCAGCAAGATGGGGCGACTCCGCATACAGCCAGGACGTCTATTGCTTTACTTCGTCAAAATTTTTCGCATAAATTGATGAGCTGCTTTGGAGACATCCCCAGGCCACTAAGGTCACCAGATTAAACTCGAATGGACTTTTTTTATGGGAGCTATCTCAAAAGCAAAGTTTATGTCAATAATCCTCTGTCTATTGTGCAGTTAAAGGAAAATATCCGCAATGCAATTAAGCAAATCCAGCCGAGCTGATTGCAGCGCGTAGCCCGTAATACGGTGGACCTTTTTAAACAGTGTGTACGTCTAAATGGACATCATTTGGTTGAAGTAACTTTTAAAAAGTGAAATCCGCATTATTCATGTATTTACTGAATTAGTTAATAAAACCATAAGTTCATAAGGTTTTCTTTTATTAGCTTTTAGAAACATAAATCTGCCACCAGACACCCTTTATTTGCTTACATTTTTTTTAAGCTTTTCAATACTTAAGTTGTCAGTAAGATGAGATCGATACTCGATTTTAAACATTTTTAGTAACGAGAATTGGCTTTTTCTATTCTACTGGCATGACTGACTGATTTATTTCTACGAATATTAAGCAGGTTTTTCTTAAATTTAACAATAATATTTTCCTTGTCTTTATGTAGTTAAATATCGACTTTTTTGTAAGTGTATATTTATACTTGCGAACTGCCAGCGATTTGGTCTGCGTGGCTAATTTCACCGCCTTAAGTTACATCTTTGTTTACTGATCTGCCCCCATCTGAGCGTGATGATATATAACTTGTGTTACTCAGGATTGATGAAGCCATTGATGAGGAAAAGGTTAAAATCGGTTCAGTAGTATCGGAGCCTATTCGGTAAAAACAAACAAACAAATAATCTTTCCTCATTATAATATTTATAGATTTCGATTTTATTTATTTTTTATTTCAATCTATAGAGGAGGCGTATGTCCAGCAGTAGGCATCCTGCGGCTATTACGATGATGAAGATAGATATAGTTTTAAAAATGACATAAAGCTTTAATTTAATCACAAATTTGCCTAACTATAAGTAGAGTAAGTTTAAACCCAGTTTAGTTAAGATTAACAGCGAGTTTAGCTTTCACACTAGGTAGTTGTTAATTGTTCCCAACACTAATAGTTCACCCTTTCACATCGTTTAACATCTCTAAACTTACGGCGGGATAATGCAATAGTATGGTAACTTAGTTGAACGAACCATTACATTAAATTACAGAATTATTAATGGTATTTTAACGGTTTATTATTTGAAGAAAAAATAAAAACTACTAGGCTACCGAGGCAGTTTGTTACACCTCTGCCTAACCTTTCAGGGAATACAGGCGTGATGATATGTTATGTTAAAAAGTAAATACCTACCAAAAGAATAATTGGCTACCCACTATTATTAATCTACAAAAAAAAAAATTAAAGGCAAGAAAAAGGGTTTTATAAAACTTGAATCTTTCATCTAACTTTCCACCACCAAACTTATAAGTAGTAAATTAAAAAACCAAAGTAATTATTTACTAACGCATAAAAAAAAAATACAAATAAAAAAGTAGTGCACTATTTATACTACTATTAAATTTATGCCATTACTTTACGCTATCACAAATAAAACCTTAAACTCAATCAATAACCAAATAAAATAAAATAAAAAAAACAAATTAAAAACATAACCACAACCACAAATAATCACTCAAAAAACAGCTGTCACCGACAGACAAAAAAAAAAACAATCAAGGTTACTGGCACGTAATAAAAAAAAAAATGAATATTTAAAAAAGAATCGTACCCAGTGTTAGCAGCAAGCGGCTGTGGCTGTTGGCACTACACTGAGTCAAACGCAGTCTTCCTTGCGATCGCCTTGACCCTTACGTTCGAATGTTTATGCGTATGCGCACCAAATACGATCAGTAGGCTTACTTTGAACAGAGCCTGATTTGGAAGGCATATAAATTATTTAATAATAATTACTTAATAATATTAAACAAATGAATACAATCGTTGTAGTGTCTGTTTGTAATGTCAAAATAGGTAACAGCTTTTCACAAAATTAATTCGAATGTTTACACTGAACTTTAAACGAAAAGAAAAACTTTTTTTTTTTTCAATCTGTGTCTGTTTGATCCAACTCATCTCCGAAACGGCTAGATTGATTTTAATGTGGCTTCGTTCGCGAGAATGCGAAATACCGGAACAAGCAGTCAGACAGACAACAATTTTAAGCATGTTTTTTTTTTGGTATAAGTACAGTGTAAACATTTATATGCATTTACTAAAAATCTATTATTTTGATATTACAAACAGACACTTAAATTTTATTCATTTGTATATTGATATCTCAGTACAACAAGTCTGTAGAAGATTATTTTGATAACCTATTAAAAACGTTATCAGTATCAATGATCGCCATTGATTCCTGTACCAGAAGTCCAATTCCCGCAATTAAAAACATTCGCAATATAGTCGCAATCTCATGTGAGTGAGGTGAGATGAGATTGCGATCAGTCAAAAAGTAAACTACCTTTTTAGCCCGCGATTTTGTCCGCGTAAATATCTATGCCCTTTCTTGGGATTTAAACATACCCTGTACCAAATTTTATCAATATTGGCGTAACAGACATACAGAGTTACTTTCTTATTGATAATATTACAATGGATAGAATGAACTATATAGGGATTTTTGACAGATTGAGTCTGATATTAGAATGTGAACGTTCTTACAACGCGAATAGGTGTATAGTTGATTGCAACATTTCCTCGTTGCCTCTTTTTTTTTCTGCAATAAATAATCTTCAAAGTGATTATAACTATCAGTCTTGTGATCTTATTTAATTAATACAATAGCCTCTAAGGGCAATTAATATTCTATTATTGGCAAGGAAAAGTCCCTTGATGCTTCTGCATGTCAATCCTTTGATTGCCTCATACGGTAAAACGATAATTGCTAATTAATTATTGATTTAAAAATAAGAATTCATTTATAACTAATATATTTTTTGTTCAAATTCAAACCTTTTCACGATAGACCATAAATAAAAAACAGTCTACAAATAAAAACACTAGGAAACGAACGCAAACTAACCTAATTCCAAATTTAAATTCTGCCGCCAACGCCTCTAGACGAACTATCCAGCCAGTCTAATCTCAAACGAGGTCAAAGGGTTACCGGCATAGATAGCGATATAGCGTGAGATCTATTACGATACTGGGGTCAATCTATCATAGGTAATGATGCTCGCATTACTGAGCCACGCAGATCAATAAAACTACCAAAACTCGGAGAACATCTGGCGCGAACCCGGGGAAACTGCGCGCATGCGCGAGTTTGGGTTGCCAATTTAAGGGTGTTTTTTAACCTTTGTTTTGGGGAAAGTTGATGTTGTGACAGATTTGGTTATTGTTTACTTGAAAATTATTGGAGTATTTTTCATATATTGTGGCAAATGAACAGGTAGGTTTTATGGTTTAAAATTAACGTTTTATAGTTATAGTGTTTCTTTTCATTTAAAATATTATGTTAGGTTAATTAAACATTAAAAAGCAGGTCCTTTTGATTACCCAGAAGTCATCCTTTGTTAAAGTTTTCAGCCTTGGTTAAATATATAAAGAAGTATAAAATTAATAACGACACTACATCCAGATTTAGAATCAATTGGTGGCAACCCCACCAAAAACGTCAAACCAAAAAATCTGGAGCGAAACAATTGTCAAATTAACGTTTTTACCAATAATAATGAATGAAAATGTGAAAATTATAAATTAAAAACGTTTTTTAAAGGCATATTAATTATTTGTATCGAATTTTTGGGGTTGAAAACCCATTTATTTAGTAAAAAAAGTAATGCGTGTAGAATCGTGTATGTGTTCAGATAATAAACTAGTGATAATGTTGTTGTTAGATTGTTAAAATAGTCTTCCTTTTTATAGTTTATATTGTACATATCGTTAGATTGTTGGAAAATAGTTGTGGACCCGGTTGTGTTAAATAAGATTGAAGATATCGCCGATACTCTTAAAGGTGAGGTTAAGACATGACTTGCTCACTCATATTTTAATAAGTTTACTATACTAGAAAGGTTTAGGTAGTTAACTAAATGTAAACAAAACAAACCACGTGACTCATGGATGCTAAACCTTTCACTTCAAATTTTAAAATCGTATTATTTAAAGTCGTATAATGATAGGCTCTAGTCTATATCAGAATTTGAGGAACTATCTGCCACGTTAATAATAAAACGTTCAGTGGTATTATCAATCATTTTATCTAATTTAAACATTTTCTGTTCTTGTTTTATTACATGACCCTCGCAATTTTCAAAGGCGCCTGGTTAATCGACTAAACGTAATACCTGCCATTTTAGTTGCCATACTACATCACGGGCGTATTCTTCAATTTAGCGACGTTATCTAATTCGTCGTATCTTCTAAAAGGTTTTGGGAACCTGTCTTTTTAGGCTCTTTACAATAGACAGATTACAAAATATTATACTATTTTATAAAACTAACAAAAAAGTGGTGTCCAAACAATGACATCTATGAAGAGTAGTTTACGAATAAATGATAAAGTTTAACATACATTAATAAAAGAGAAAAGTATCGCATAAATCGAAATTAGAATTGATTTTGTTGTAACGTATTTTTGAACAAGGAAGTGTCAACTATAAAAAACCTTTTCTACGATTTGTTTACCTTTAGTTAACTACCTAAACCTTTCTAGTATAGGCATGGCTTTTTAGGCATTTTTATTTGAAAGTAGGAATTGTCAAAAGCGATATCATTTCTAGTGCTTTTGAGCGTAGTCACGTGGGTTTTTGAGTAATTAAAAAATATCATTAGTTAACCTTCGTGACACCATTGAAATAAATTTTAAAATATGTCATGTTTAAATTATTGTGTTAAAATTACGTTGTAGTAAAGACCTCTACCTACATTTTAGTTAAAATGTTTGCAATTTTTTTACTTTTGATATTTTGAATAGTAGGTACTTATACTTAAAGCATTTGTAGTTTGCAGATGATCGTATTTCTACATATAGCTTTATGTTACCAACGCTAATTAATTTTCTTTCCTAGATTATTTTGGTAAAAAATTGAAAATATCTAGTCATGTTAAAGCAATAATATTACTACATATGTGACTCTTCCTGAATGGGAAAAAAAGGTAGGTAATCAAATTGTCGTTTCTTCTGACTATAAAAAAAAATATTTGTGTAAATGTCCTTGAATTTGTACAGGCGATACAGTTATAATAGGTATCGATACCCCTTAACTCTTAATCTCCATATAAATCTAACCTCGAATTTCTCTTTCGAATCTTCTTTGAGGCGAAACTCTTTGCCAAAAGATAGCATAGACGTAAATATAAATCACGCAAAATTGGGTTTTATGACAGTATACAAAAGGTCCAGAATAACTTCTCTGTCTCTAAAAACCAGAAACAAAAGACAATCGGCAAAGCAATAAAGGCGATAATTCACTGCTGCATGAAATCGAAAACCACATTCATGTCAAGAAATAACAGTCTTATTAATTCCGGCGCAGTAATTTAGGAGAAAAACCGAGGTACCACCATACATACAATACCCCTTCAACTTTGGCAAGATGATAAATCTGAGATACCTCTTGTTCAGTAATGGCTCGTTGCCATGGAAACTTCTAGTTAGAATACCTTTGAGAACCTGATGCCATCTTTTGATACTCTTTGAAGGTACTTTGTGCTTCTGATATTGTTAAAGAAAACATTGTTAAAGTGTCCCTGTACTTACTTAACAAAAAGATACAAAATGGAAGTGGAAAATGTGTGGGCTAACTAAATGATCGATCTTAAATTTAATTTAACTATACGATAAATTCAATTAGAATATTAAAATACAGTTTTGAACATCTAATGCCCGATTCCTAAAACTTACCGACCGGTAAAAGTAACTTTAATAACAAACAAATGCTTTCGTATTTTCGCATTTAAGGCAGATTTAGACAGGGTCAGTGGACAAGTCTGTTGTCGGCGCCAGTGCCCGGGCCTAGACTGACTTCTCAATATTTTCATGTGCGAATTTACAAGTCAGCGCTGACTTCCCGCCACTGTACTGACTTGAAATCAATTTATACGGGGTTTTTTTTCGGGTCAGCGCTGACTTGTCTCGACTTCGGCACCAGTCACTGACCCTGTCTAAATCTGCCTTTACTGAAGTTTATTTTTCAGCATACGAGTAGGTTTAAATCCATAATTTTTGTAAACATTTCTTACATTCAAAATTGACACTAGAATTTTCATAAACGACTAGTCAAGCATTTAAAGTAATTACGACTGGTAAGATAAACTATCCGTTTTGTATATAGGAACCGAGCATTATACAAGAAAAATTAAATGAACTTAGTTCTCCCATCTAAAACATACTTTCATATAATGAAGAACAGGCAAGAAATTCGATATATACTTTATTTTATAGCCTCAATGTTTGTAAATAAAAATACCTTCTAACTACATTGGTATAGAAGAGACACTTTTAAACGTCATATACAATATACAAGAAAAAAAAAATTGAATCTAGTTGCCTCTTCCAAAAGGTAGTTTCGTATAAGTACAGAAGAATAGGCAAGAAATTCTATAAATACTTTATTTTATTGCCTCAATGTTTTATATAAAAATACCAACTACATTGGCATATAAGAAAAGAAGGTACTTACAACAAACATAGGTGTATGTGAGTACTTGATGCAACATAGTGTCCTCACAAAATTTTATCGAATCTCGTTGAAGCGCTACACAAAATTTTATTGTTATTCTTCGCGTCGTAAAGTTTAAATTTGTGTGTCAATAGAAA
Organism: Caradrina clavipalpis; assembly: GCA_932526535.1. Classification (NCBI taxonomy): domain Eukaryota; kingdom Metazoa; phylum Arthropoda; class Insecta; order Lepidoptera; family Noctuidae; genus Caradrina; species Caradrina clavipalpis. The sequence goes on from OW052106.1 coordinate 10,153,272, forward strand.
ATGTTATTGTACGAATTTGAAATCTGAGTAGAATTTAGAAACCTCGAAAGTACCTAAATAAAGTTTTATAGAAATGCGGTGTATTTGGAAATCGAGGAATATGAATTTATAGAATACTAACCCTAGTGGACCTAACTTTTATGTATTAGCTTAGAGTTGATTTTCGAATTGGTAATACGATTTGTTATAAGCATTTAGATTTAATTTTCTACAAAAGGTACCAGGCGCATCTCTCATTGATTAAAATAAAGCCTTTTTTTATACATGGGAAATCATCAAATGACTTCTTCCGCCCTAGGCGGAGCGGAAAAGAGTGTCAGACTCTTACTGACTAAAACCCATCCATGTTCCTCCTAGTGCCAGGGCCGCGGTAACGCTTTCGGACAAATTCCGCAACATTACAATGAAGCCTACAATCTTAATAGATAATATTTACAAAACGACTATTTCCAATTTTACAATCCGTTTTTTCCGCGGGTTAATGCTAGGCCCTACAGAACAAGATTTAATTTAATTTTAATTTTTTCACAGACTACATAATGCGCTACAAAAGGCGTACGTCTCAAACTACGAGGACTTCCCGCCATTCAGACAAGAAATATACTATACGTAAGTACTTATTTTTAATGACAATCGTTTTCAGGTATTGTATAAAAGACTGGGACCTATTCAATAAAACTTTGTACTGACAAGTCGACAGATTAGTTAAAATTCTATTAGACAATCGTTGTTTATTATAACTGACAGATATGTCATACAAAATTGACAGCTGTCAAAATAAGGTGTGTTTAAAACTGGTTGGAAAAAAAAAACGTATCAAGGAGTTGACGTTGACCTTCAATATCTCTGTAACCGTAAGAAGTATCTATGTAAGAAGGTTTCCAGGTATTGTTTAGAATAGAAATTGATTGCAATGATGTGAAGAACTGGTGACTTTCAGGTTTTTTAAGTGTCTTTTTATACCTGAGACGCATCTTATTTATTGACATACCTATTTTCGGCAAACTATGACGTCACTTATTTTCCAACTCAATCGATTAACTATTGATTGATTTTAAAGCCACTAAAACTTCCTCGTTAGCCTTGTGATCCTCTGCGGGTTGTTCGAAAGAGATACCGCGCCCCCGGAACGCAAAGGGCACATGAAGGAACATAGACGGGTTTTAGTCAGTAAAAGTCTGACACTAGGGCGGGGGAAGTTATTTGATGATTTCCCGTCTATAAAAAAAAAAAAAAAAAAGCCTTGTGATCCTAAGAGCGACTGCTGCAAAAAGCTGCACTGCTGCACTGTACACTGCGGGTGTACATTTGGTACACTTCTGCCTAACCCTTCGGGGAATACTGGCGTGATGATATGTTGTTGATGTGTCTTAGAGTATTAGTTAATGGTGTCAACTACTCAATTGGTAAGCCGTGAGTGAATGGAAGCGTAGGACTAAAACTTCGTTCTTCGTACTTATGTTCTGTGGAGCGATGCAAAGTCTTGTCAAACTATGGCATTGAATAGTCAAGGAAAGTTTGTGCCGATCACTCCGAGCAGTAGTGCTTCGTTCAATGTTCTCTCATCTACATTCCAATAGAAAAGTTTTGTAGTTCTTTGAAATTTTGCCAGGTTTTAGGTTAAAATTCTAAGACATAAATAAGCGCGATAGTTTTCTAGTTAAGAGGAAATGTCGTTTTTGCAATGAAACGTTCTCGGCTGTTTTCCTTCTTGTTTATGATTTTATGCAATGATTTTTCGCAGTTAAGTTAATATCAATGATACATCATATTTGTGTTTCTCTATGTTTTCCTTTCAAAATCTATCTCTTTTTATAAGTATTGCCCCTGCCTGACAATGAATTGACTGCCTCGGTAGCCAAGTGGTTCTTAGCGCGACTGCTACGCTAGAGGTCTCGAGTCGATTCTCAGGTCTAGCAAAAAGTGATATTGGGATTTCCTATGAAATTCTCGGTAGCAGCCCGGAGTTAGGATCTGTGCCCGGTTAACGGCAATAGGCTCACCCGTAATGGCGTGAGACCTCGTGAGACAAAGCGGCGAACTGTGGGTGTACATTGGTACACCTCTGCCTAACCTTTCGGGAAATTAAGGCGTGATGGTGTGATGGTGAATGATACATTTTTAACGTGTTTTTTTATTCATTCGATGACGAAAAATCTGACGGCCGTTTTGATGCTGTGAATGCCCAAATTCATACAAAAGTAATATATTAATTGTTTGAAATTGGGAAAAAAAAAACCTAAGAAATTAGAATCAATGCGAAGGTATCGATAAATAGACACGATTCGATTCAACAAAAGCTCTATTCTCGAAAAAAATCGAGAAAATATTCTCACGGGAAATCAGAAAAAGTTTTAGCATGATTTCCCTTCTGTAACTTTCATGAATTATTACGTACCCAATAAATCTATCGGCAACTGGCCGAAAACGATTTTATTAAAGAATCGAATAAAACCGTTAGAAAAAAAGTAGAACTAAAGAACGTGGAATGAAAATTCAAATAAATGAAATATTGAGAAGTTTTTTTTTCTCTGAAACTTAAATGGCTTTTCGTACTTTTTCTTTTTATACTTTCTCTAAAGATGTTGAAAGTTAAAGAAGTTTTTGCTCCAATAACAGTTTGTGAATTTTTGATATTTTGTTAATTAATCATGTCTTAACAGCTTAAAGAGATTATGAGTTAAGATTTCTTTATTTTTTTAAACATGTGTCTATATAAGATCATGGAGTATATTATAACAGTTAAAATCAAGTCAGTTTTGGTCTCATGTATCGGCATAATCATATTTTCAATGTTTTTGTATATTTGTTATTTGTGTATTTTTAATTCCATGCAAACATGAACTTTAACTATTATGTAGAAGCTTGAATTTTCTTTAGCTCGTTGTGAAATGTGCTCCGACGCGGCCTGTTTGATGGAAATCGTACATTAATATTGAAACGTTCTTTTTTGTAATTTTTCTACATTCACGCGGAAGAAGCCACAGCAAAAGTTAGTTAAAAATTAGTAGAAATTCAAATTACAAATACGTTCCACCTGTCTAATGAAAATCAAGGTTGTCTTACGAAATATTTCCAACCTACTAACTGCCATAATTATAATCATCTCTATCGGAAAATATGCGTTACAAACTTTATGATACTAGCTAGATACTTCGCGGTTTCACCCGCGTTTTTAGCGCGTTTTAAACTGCTCCGTTGGCCTCGTGGTTTCAAGCGCGACTGAGGAGCATGTGGTCCTGGGCTCGATTCCCAAGTTGAGCAAAGTGTTATTCAGTTTTTTTTATTGTGCTGATTGTATTTTCCTTGTGCCCGGTTAATGGCAATAAGTTTGTCCCCTATTACATATGGGACCTAAAACATTCCGGCGAACTGTGGATGTGTACCTATTGGTACACCTCTGCCTAACCCTTAGGGGAATACAGGCGTGATGGTATGTTTATTACGTTTTTGGTTACTGCTTCGTTTTCGTAGGCCGTAGCTTGAAGAAGACCTATATAATTCATGGAGTGCGAATTATATGAGTTACTAGTTCCCGCGGTTTCTTTTCTTTTTATTTATGTGGTGACTGCTCCATTCCCCTACATCGTAGCATGATATTATAGAGCCTATACAATTTCTGATTAATCTGACTAACACATACAAAAATATTCTTCCCAAAAACAAACATAAAAAAAAAAACTGTTCAGCTTTATTACATTCGTTTAGGTTTTAACCAATTGTTACAAACACACAAATATTACGACATTATACAGAAAATTATCTCCAACTAAACGCGGTTTTAACAGAATGCGGTTCTGACTGAACGCGGTATTAACTGCATGCTATAAACTGGAGTGTATTCGGTAGCCTTTGATGCAAGCGCGGCCATTACAAGCTTTTATTGCACTTTAAAATGTAATACTTTGTTTTATATTATGTTTAGTATAACAGACAATTGTAAAGAAGAAATTTTATAATTTATATATACTTTGTTTCAGTTTTTGTAATGATGATGATGTCAGCTATATTTGGTTTTTATTGGAATATTTAGAAGGCGCAATTTTCTTTAAAATCTAATCTAATTCGTGATGACTCAGTATAACTAATAGCACCCGTGTCTCATATCAGAGGTTGAGGGTTCGATACCAGGGAAGTAGTACCAATGTGACTTTTTCAATTCATATGTCAAAGTTTATCTTGGACATCGCTCACATAGATGAAGGAAAAAATTGTGAGGAATCCTGGACTTAAAATTGATATAAGTCTGAAATTGTCAATCCACCTTGAGCAAGCGTGCCTTCTCGGTATGATGTAGAGCCCTTTGCCTTGCAGTGGAACAATAACTAGTTACTTTTTTTTATTCACAAAAAATGTAGATGGATAATTAGCAACTAACTGGGTGTTAATAAAATAACCTTCCGTGGCCTAAACGGGCCCTATAGTATTATGACGTATAGCCATTTAAATAGCTTATTTTATTATATCTAAATCCCTAATGGCTTTGATCATTAGACGACAACGGAGGCTTCAAAGCCAACATGGGAAGGGCGGGACGCATGTCTTTTTGGGTCGTATTCTATCAAAAATATGTCATTGACAGCCCTGATTTAAATATAATGATAAATTGGATATTATGACCCAAAAATCCCAAAGTCGTGAGACCTATATACATCCTTTTACCATGTCTGAAGATTTGAGGATAGGAAGGTCTATGTTTATTCTTGAATTGAAACAGAATTGATACAAGTAAACCAATTTTTCCAGATTTACCACATTTTTCTGTGGGCAGTAAGTTTAGCCAGACGCTTTTAACTTTTAACTTTTAAAACTGTTGGATTCTCAACAACATTTATTGAATTGTTTAAACTCTATGCCACAATAGTTAAAAAAGCGAACTTGTTGTCTAAGGCCAGTAAACCAACCAAAAGTTAGTGAAGAGATTAGGGTTGTGCAATATTCGGTAAATCATTAAGCTATTCTACTTGAACGTAAGCGAGTAAGCTAACTAAGAACCTACCTACATTTTGAAACAAGCTTCAACTTTCGAACTTATTAACCGACACATTGACAATTCAAAATGGCCTGTAAATGGCCAAGTTGAAGTAAATGCTTCATCTACGACTTTGACCTTGAAAAATGGCTTATAACCAAAGCTAACAAACAACTTTCAATGCTAGGCCATTGTTAAAAGCTTTTCAACGTCATCTTCATATCAACCGCGTGACGTCCACTACTGGCCACAAGCCTCCCCCATATATTTCCAAAGGCCTGCATCCAGCTTTTATTTAAGTCCATTTGTATGGAGGTATATTCTTAATTTTTTCCAGGTAACAAGTTGACGCGTATCTTTATTTCGACATATTCCTCTATCTATTCTCCGATTTTTAAGCCATGTTGACATAACCTAGCTCTGGAGACTCCGTGATCTCAGGGTAACATAATTAATCAACAAACACAGGTGCTCATACATATTCAACTCCGTGATTTATGCTCATACTCCCGTTCTGCATAATAGGCACGTTTAGCGCAGTACCTGAGCGATGGGCTGCTGCGGTGCATGTCTCGTGTTCGATTCGACGACCTCATCTGCGTCCGCTATAACCGACATTTACGCGCACGAAGTCGCGGGAACACAGTTGTGCACTAAAATATCTCCTGCATACTTGACGAGTTAACATAATATTGGCGTATCGAAAAAGTCTGCGATATGAATTCACCTGATCAGAGATTGTGGATTAATTCATTTTGGAGGGACTAAACTCAGTCATGTAAATATTTAGAGAAATATACTGTAACCTCTATCCAAAATCCTGAAGAAATTGGTCACGAAAAATCCCAAAATCTCAGTCCAATTTCTTCAAAGAATAATTCCAATGTTTGTCACGTCCACACAATTGGCTTCTTCAAAGCTACTTGATTTCTACTGGACAGCATCCAAAGTGCTGTCTGCAGACTGCGAGGAGCCGGCTAAGAGATACCCTGAGAGATATCGTTGCTAGGACAATTTACTGTTATTAGTTTGTTATTGTTGGTTGGGGCGTCCTACTGGGTTGTGTTCTATGCCTATGAGTAGAGCCAAGTAATGTGTTGGATTGAATTAGCGAAGTGTAGAGGCGTACTGCGGAGATTCTGGTTTAGTAATGTTTTAATCTTATTTTAGTTGGGAGGCGATTCTATTGTTATATACGCTTAGGTTAAGATAGTTGTCTTTGGGTTTTTGTAACCTGATAATAAAAGAATTATATTTTTTTTATTATTATAATTCTATAAATTTTAAGAAACGATCGTCTCAGATATATTTATCTGCAAATAAATTGTGGTTACAAAGTTCGTACAATGTAATGTAATATAGCATAACATTTGTGTTACAAAAATGCCTCAAACTTACCAATCATTTTTGACATTATTAATGGATGAGATTAGATTTTGAACGTTTATAATTAGTAGAATTTGCCTTCCGAGAAACACTGTATGAACATGTTCTATCTAAAAATTACCAATAATGTAGTCATTTTAACAATAAAACACAATAACTGCCATTATATTTTTACCTCTATTATTTATAGTAATAATCAATTTTCCTTTACAAACTAAAAAAAGCTTTACAAATATTTATTTTCTATAAAATTAAATCTACGAAAGCAGTTGTTTTCGTCTCCCGTTCAACAGGACAGCTGTACCGCCTGTAACTGACACTCTCAAAGTTAATTTAGTAAATGTCACAGACCTCCACATTTTACGATACTGGGAGTTAATTAAAGAGGCCCAGTTCGTTTCATTTGCATTTGCTGGTAAACAAATGAATAAAATATAGATGGACCAAGATCCCTAAGGCCGCTTCCAACCGGTCCTTTTGGAAATCTATGGGGGAGGGTTATGTCCAGCAGTGGACGCCCTGCGGCTGATATGATGATGATGATGATGATCTCTAAATCGTTGGACTTACGTCATTTGAGCATGGGTGAAGTATAGGCTAAAGTGTATTTTTTTATCCATCACGCCTGTATTCCCTGAAGGGTTAGACAGAGGTGTACCAATGTACACCCACAGTTCGCCGGTATATTTAGGTCCCATGTAATAGGGGGCGAGCCTATTGCCATTAACCGGGCACAAATCCAAACTCCGAGCTGCTACTGAGAATTTCATAGAAAAACCCAATAACACTTTTTCATCGAGCTGGGAATCGAACCCGGGGCCCCTTGCGCAGCAATCGCACTTGCAACCACGAGACCAACGGGGCAGTTTTTATAGTTAGTTATTTTTTTATCGGGTTAGTTATTTTTTTATCTTAGAGGCTTAATTGACAGTTTTATACGTCAAAAAAATTATAATGTGTTTCTGGCACATAAAAATAACGATCACTTTTTCACTTTCCTATCCTTAAAATTTCATCCTTTCTTAAATGACGTACGTCTAATGACTTTAGGATTCTGGACCATAGTAGGTATACATATGATATAGAAGGAGAAAATTATAGCGCCCGTCCCCTACATTTATGGCTTTACGTGCTTTTCGGAGCTCGGGGGTGTCACACCACCAACTTCTAAACACCGTGTTGCTATTGAGAAATTCCTAATGGAATAGCCCAATTTTCCTGACTCTAGCGTCGCAGTCGCGCTTAGGACCTAGGACTAGGCTTACGAGGCAGCAGTATTTGGTAGATATTTCTTGTACTATACGAACACATCTCTGTATCACATACTACCATATAAACCTACCTAGTTATGAGTACCACACATCTCCAACAGTAGGTACTTACCTACGATACAACAACGATAACTGCCTATTTTACTTTTACGATCACGTTTACGTATTCATTTTAGTGCAGAGAGTAACAAAATGTTGACAGAAGGCTCAATGCATGATCATTATTTTCTTTTTTCTTACGTATCTCGGGACCCTAGGGTCCCGGGCTTTGAAAGGCGTACAAGAAGCCCAAATAAACGCGCAGGGGCCCCTGGGGGACAGTTTTAAAATGAAATGAAACCCTAACCGACAATTATCCCTGTATGCACTATGCAAGTGCATTCAATTATAATTCTCGGCTGGCGCAGGGCTATTGTTGGGTATAGAAACAAAGAATAGGACTATAGGTTTGCCAGGAAGGGAAGGACTATGGCCCCTGCCTAATCAACGGTTTTTGTCATTACGATGTAATCAAAAGTGTTTATAATCATCATCATTAAAGTCAAAAGCCTTCTATTGCAAGCCAAAAATCTTATTACTGCTGAAAAAGCTAATGGCCTTATTTTGTATGAAAAAAAAATACAGGGTGTAAAAAAATGCATAGATACTGTGTATCTAAGTGGCATGTAGCAAAAAATATTGCTAGGAAACGACTTTCATTTCTGGTGCGAAAAATCGCTTTTTATTGCAGTACATAAAGTAATAGAATAACTGCACAATATAATGCATACGGATGCATGCAACAGTACAGGGGTCGTGGTATTCAAAGTATTAGTTAGAACATTTAAAACTAATAAATGAAGAAAGTCGGATTTAGGTATAGTGAACATGAGGTGAGCCGTTATCTCTCAGATACTGCGGATTGAAGGCTCACTTTAAGATCACTTCACCTCAATGATTCTTAGGGGTTTTTAAACAATAGAAGTGCTCAGTCAATCTCTACATCGTATGAAACAGAGTTACTTCATGCCGTTTGTAGGCATAGATCTTTTAAAATTCGTAATGGATTTTAATGCGCTTTTCATTAATAGATAGAGTGATTCAAGAGGAAGGTTTATACATACAAAACACCACGCTACGCTGCACTGAACGCGGGTGACACCACGGGGTATATATCTAGGACGCGGAATTTATTCCAAAGGGTTACTATGGTCCTGGAACGCAAAGGGCATTATGAGGAACACTGATAGGTTTTAGTCAGTAAGAGCCTGACACTATCCCTTACGCTCCACCCTGAGCGGTAGAAGTCATTTGATGATTTGCCATCCTTAACCTTTTGAACGCCACAGTCGTGTATAGCCGACAGATGAAAACGTGCCCACACGCCACAATCGTCTATAGACGACAAGAAAACTGCATTATTTATTAAGCTACATTTGTCGGCTATACCCGACTGTGGCGTTCAAAAGGTTAAAAAATAAGTGTATAGTACTTATAGCTACAATTTTGTGAACTAGCCTTCTGTTGTTCTGCCTATCATGGTTCTATGTGACAATCGTCTATAGGTACGGGCATTGGGGGAGTTTCATGAACATTGTAATATCTATTGGATTCGCGCCAGAATGGACTAGTCTCCGTGGCGCCTGAGGGTAACATTTGAGCAATGCTATATAGTGTCGATACGTTGCTCTGCGAATTCGAGTAGGGAATTGGTTTGAACTTGCAAAATGGTTATGTAAATATATTATCGTTAGAATAATAGAAAAGTTTGTATTGTTTAAGGGTTTTTTGTACTTTGAAACACTAATGCACATATAAATATGAAAACCATTTCGTTATTGTATTTAATTCGACGTATAATTCTGATTAAGTAACAAACATTTTAAAAAAAGTGTCAATGTGTTTACTTTTCAAAACATTTATTTTATTGATTTTGCTTTGAATTACGATTTAAATAATTTACCCTATTTGCATAATTTTTATTTTATATCTACCACGCAATATCACTTTTTTTCTAAGCTTATCGGCAGTTATCGGAGAACGAATTATGGATTACCAAAAGAAATATATTATGCTGACACATCAAAAATTCACACAAACTTTGAAGGGGTAAGAAAACTCTGTACCTACCCAAATTTTTATCTCGTTTACACTCCGACGAAAATTCAATAAAAAAGTTCTTAATAAAAGACCCGTCTTCTGTTTTTCACGCACAAGTTTCAGAGTGGTAGGTGTTTGGGACAAGTATCCGAGCGGCATTTGGTCGCGTCATGATAAGCCAATCAAAGCACAGCTAAATGACGAAAACGCTTGTTGTAATTGGCCCGTTTCTTTCCGTTTCCCTTTCCCTTGATCGCTGTATTTTTTTATATGTAGATTACATTCGTTAAGGGTGCATAAAAGCCTTCCCGAACGACGTACTTCGACGTCTGTTACGTCTGGCGCACCTTGGGCAATTGTCTCCTGCCTATTGGCTAATCCTTTCATCACGAAGGCAAATTTAAGCTCTAATCAGCCCTCCTTAGGGCCAAGCACTCCACTGGCCATAAATACGCTAAAATGCGCATCCAAAAGGCCTCAAAAAAGGAACTTGAGCACACACAAACACATTCAAATAGTAGGTTTAGTAACAATTTATTAAGTTTATTTACTTGTTCTTGATTTATTACAGTTTTTCTTGTTTCTAAGTTAAGAAAAAACAGCAATTTACACTTCCCTTTCGATATTGTTTAAAGTTCCGTTTTTCTTTTACGAAGTTTGACTTTTTTGTTTTTCTTTCGAACATTTTAAGCGTGGGTTGATCTTATTTTTAGCGCCTTTGGGTTGAATTTTGGGAAATTCCAATTTACGTATTTTTAAAAGGTAACTATATCGTGAAAGTTACTCGGTTGTGGTTGAATAGGCAGTCGCTCCAAGCTATTTATATTCACCTGCATGCGGCTAGACTGGAAGCCTAATTTCAAATTGGTTAGACTAGAGCCTAACTTTAAAATTAGCTCAAGATTTTCACCTCAAACTTTATCCAAACTATGAAGTACCTAGATAATTGTAACATTTTATAAGGGGCAAGTAGATTATTTATAATTTGTAAAGTGGGTTAGGCGCCTTTTAATAGTCTAATTAAAATAACAAATTGACTTTGGCAAATGAAAATTATGAAGAAAACGTCCATCACTCAAGAACCGTTCTCTTCTCCGGGATAAAGAGTAGCCTACGTGCTATTCCAGACTATAATCTAGCCTGGATTTATGCATTCAGCCATTCTAGCGTGATTAAGTAACATACATCCATCCATCCAAACTTTCATGTAAGTAAAATGAACATAATCCATCCAGCCATTTCTGAATCAAAAACATACGAGTACCAGGAATACAGCTTTCAACTAAAGTTCTCAAAGAATATCCAGTGTTGTTTTACTTTTACCGTTACAAAGCTTTGCTCTTTAAACTAAGTTCTCGGAGTACGATACTGGAACGCGACGCTTCAGTAGTTGGAAAATAACTTGAAAAATAAAGTAAACGAACGAAGTATCCGTGTAGTTGTAGACAGAAATGTACGTGTGGAAACTCTTATGAAATGGGAACGAGTTAGTGGGGCCATCTTAAAGGTCACAGCTCATTAGAGCCACCCGGCACCCACCCCGCACCGCCTCGTCGTACGGCGTCCACTCGTTATCGACAGGTGGTTCACGGGTGGACGCCACGTTATCACCAAAACGTTGCACGATCAACCAGTGAACCCCGCGCGGTCAACGAGTGAACACCGCGTGGTCAACGAGTGAACGCCGCGTGGTCAACGAGTGGACGTCGCTTAGTCCACGAATTTTCGAGTAGTCTGTTAACAATTGAATGAAGGGAGGGTGGGGAGCGGCGCATTGCCAACGTATCGTCCTCGAGTGAATCACTCGCGGGCAGCGCGCGGTCCGCTTCGGATCCGCGCGTTGGCGATGCGCAGTCAACGCAGGGCAGCGAGTTGTCACCGAGTGGTCCAGCTGCCGTCCGCGCGTGGACGGCTTACGATAGAGGCGATCCGGTGACGCTACGGAGTTGATGTAGTGAGCGCATACCCATACAAGTCCATATCAAGAATACTAACCGCACGAGGCGAGGCGGTGCGGAGTGGGTGCCGGGTGGCTCTAATGAGCTGTGACCGTAATACTTACATATTTTTACTGCTCTAGTTGTGTCGTGGACTACTGAGCGTGGTCTGAGATCGGATTCCTAGGTCAGGCAAAGTGATATTGGGTGTTTATATCAGGAGTTGTTTAAAAGTTGGTAGTCGGAAGACCGGAGTGAGGAAATTGGTGGTCTGTCTGTTTGTAAATGAAAATCAATTGCTGTACTTATGTATTAAAGACCATTATATAAGAACGGTTTGACCGATTTGGCTGTTTTCTTTTTGTTGTGTTCATAATTTATTAGGATAAAATTGGTACAAAGTTTTTTTTTTTATTTATTCAATTCTTCAAATTCTTCTTTTTTCATCTGAATTTATTCATTTAGTAATCTGCACCTGTAGGAAGCCAAGAAGGGCGCTAAGATGTAAAATGTGTGCCGCTACTTTCTCACCTGAAAGAAAAAAAGAAGCATTTTTTTTTAACCCTAGAGTGGGCGCGTCTTTCCGCCGAACGTCAGTGGGCGCGTGGGGAGCATTTTGCCGCTCCTTTTCATTGGCCATTTTAAGTAGGAATACAGCAATTAAATTAATAGATTTTCTTAGTATTTAAGTAAAACACTAATAAGCAATAAGATATCATAATGTTTGTTGAATTTAGTTATAGAAACTTTGGTTTGTAAAAGATTTTAGAAAACAAAAAATTTTATTTGACTTTTTTTGAGTTATCTTACATTATCTTATGTAACACTCATAAAAATGAAAAAATATAACAAAATTATATATTTTCTACATCTATAGGATATGCTCCGGCATAAAAATCTTCACATAGGTGTGTGCAATGTCCGTTGCACAGCAATTTTGAGCATCTGCAACGTCCTTTTTTCGTGCGTCTATTGTTTTTGTTAGACAATTGCATACTGCATTTGCTTTCTTGATTTGTACATGATGCTTGTTCTATAGGTACAAAGCAAGCAATTTGTGTAATCAAAGAAATATTTAATGTCTCATTATAAGCCGATATATTATATACCGAAAAAGTAAATGAGCGCTCGGATCCCACGGCCCTAGTGTTTCAATTCCAAATGGCTTAAACATCATATATCTTATTATATTCACGTTAAACTTTTAAATCCTGAAATTAAAAGCGTTTAATTTAGTTTTGCAATAAATGTACCATTAAATATAGTCTACATTTCAATTTTGCAAAAAATATATGACACAATTTTTACTTACGTGAGTGGGCGCGCGGTGAGCAAAATGCCGCCCGGCGACACCTGATGGTCCAAATCTTCTTCTCTTTCGGCACCCCGCGCACTTATGGCGTCCAGCTTTTCGGCACAAGTTGCCAACGAAAGTAGGGCCAGCTACTAAAAAGCGCGAACTTATTGGACTATTGTTTTACGAAATATTAACGTTTTTCTGGTGAGGGCGGCAAAATGCTCATAGCGCGCCCACTCTAGGGTTAAGTACTTAATTTCTTAAGTATCTCCAATCCTTTGACCTTTTTACCTAAAACCTCATCTTCACAAAATCTGCTACACCCATCTAAGGGTGTCAAACTTCCACCAACTAATCTTCAACACTCTCATCTCAACGTACCAGTGATCAAAAGTTTCCGTTTTCACTGTTTTCCACAAAATCTGACAAACACACACAAAGGCCAAGTTTTAACAATTAATTTCCAATTGTTTACGAACTCGGGTAGTCTGTGGGAGTTGTTAAAAGATTTCTCCTTGTCGCTTCGGGGTTGGGAAGTCGATAACGAGTGCTGACGAAGAAATTATTGATGTTACCTACTGTACTTTTTTAAAAATTACTATTTTACTCCTTTTCTTCTTGTTGGCCTGTTCTGTCCCAATAATAGACAATTTATTAACCTTAAAATAAGATTAAAGGCCATAAAAACAAAATAAAAAAAAACTATATGGCAATTCGCATCGCTGACAACCGGAAAAGTGCCCAAAAGACTGACGGGATTGCCGTGTTGGTTGGCAATACCAATTCTCCGGCCGAGGTAAAAGCCAGTCCTTGGGTTACGAGAGCTGTCAACCAACCAAGGCTATGGGCACACGGACTCCAAGGCTCGAGGGTTTCAACCCCAAACGGCTCAAAAATACAGTTACCAATAAGGGTATTTGTTCTTTACTGTTGTTGAGCGCCTACCACTCCACCCTTAACGTGCTCGCCTGATCAACTATAGACAAAGTGCTTACAAAATAAACTGAACTAACGACTAACATCTTGACGTAGACTGTTCAGTTCTATGAAGACGCAGCGTCAAGTTGCAAACAACCAACTCGGTCTGAAGTAACTTTAGAAAGATGGATTCGTTGTTGGAAACTTTTACCTTTTACCTGTTTCCTGTTTCTGTTTCATATTTTTAAAGTTTACGTTACTGGAGAAGTTTTAATTGGTCAAAGAGGTATTAATTAACTGTGTTAAAACTCCCTGATTGGATTTGGTTAATTTTTCTGGTAGATATTTGTTATTCTATATGTTTTTCATTACTTGATGGAATCAATCTCTTCTTTATCGTGTGGGCAGTAAGGTCTTACGACCCCACATACTCTAGTGTCGGAGTTTCTAAACCGCCTCAAGAGCCTCTGACATGGTTACCGATGTCAGTGATGATAAACTTCTAGATACAGTATCCGGGCTTTGTAAGGTCCAAGTTTCTATATGTCCAAGGTTCCAAGTTTCAAAGTTCCAAAATACTAGACCCCTCTCAATCAAAAATATCAGAGTCGTTCGTGTCGTTAATATCTCAAAATTTCAGCCATTTTTAAAATGGCTGTAAGCCATTCCGAAAATGGGTGAAATTTCGAAAGTAGATAGACGTGATTTAGTCTGGTGACTGAGAGATTGGCTTATATTTATCTGTGGTCAGGTCCATTAAATTGATTCTGTCTAGAGCTTATAAATACCTAGGAACGGGGTTAAAGATTCTAATAAATAAATATAAATAAATAAATATAAATATCACATAAATATAAAATTTCATGATAAATTAATTTGTTTTAGTTTCCGTGTGCGCAGTGTGCATAGCCTTTTCATCTAAGCGGTTAGTTGATACTTTCTGTGCCCCAAAAGCCAGCTATTATTTTAGCCTGAGACTAAGCGTTGCAATCCAACATGGCAATGCCGCCAGTCTTTTCGGCACATTTCCAGTTTAGTTGGCGGTGATGACATTTAGTTTTTTATTTGTTAGTTATAGCTTTTCTTATTTATTAAGTCTGTAAACACTGTATAAATGAATAATATGCTGATGTTCTGCATTATGCTTTTTTTACGGATGGGAAATTAACAAATGACTTCTCCTGGCCTGGGCTGGGCGGGAGGGAGTGTCAGACTTTTACTGACTAAAATCCATCCATGTCCCTTTGCGTTCCGGAGGCATAGTACCTATAGTCTTTCGAATAACCTATAGCCTCCTGCAATCTGTTATTTTCAATTTTTTTACCTGACGTTTGTAGGAAGGCTTTCTAACTTAAATAAAATGTTAGAAATCTTCTTCGTCGAAGTACCTAGGTATTAGATGATGGCTATGTACAGGTCAATCTAGTGAAGTGCCCGAAATTCGGGTTCGCTGCCAACTTTCAAATAAATTGAAATTTCTTGCCAGAAATGTGTTTTTAATTTTAGCCGGGCAAGCTTCTATTCGGCTTTAACTTAGGTAAAATAAGATTAAAGTGCCTGTTCGAAATGTCAGAATAACAGCTATTAATTTTAAATAAATATAAATGGAACAAGTTTAAAATTTCTTGTCTGTCTGTCCATTGGTTATGGTTCTTCACATGCTGGACTGATTTTAACGGGACTTTTACCGACAAATTGCTGATGGAAAAACTCATTTTATTTTTTAGGAATTTACGTTAATCCAGGTACTACCGCGTTTTAAGAATGCCATTGTTATCTCTTCACCACCTTTAGTCGACTGGTAGATAATGCCTACGGCAAATCTTTTTATTGCACAAAGTTTAAATAAATAAAAATAAAACCACGAAATAACCGACATCCACGCTAAAAAACTCGCAAACATAAGCTTCAACTAAAATTTCATGAAATTAAGTCTAGAATGTACAAAGTCTAGACACCGGCAAGGCAGACAGACGATGTAATAACTAGCGCTGGTGTATTTTATACAGTTTCTAGAGTAGCTTTATGAATTGTAGTACAAATTTCAAAGAGATGAATGAACAGCTTTATAGTCAAGACTTTAATGCACAATATGCTTTTCAGTACCTATTGTGAGCACTATTATGTTCGATGGTCTTTATGTGCTCTTGTGTCTTATTTTAAACATTTTGTTTTAAGATGGTTCATTCGTGCTCGAAGGATTTTTAAAAACTTATTAACTTTTGAGGTTACATCAAATAGGTAAAGATTTATTTGAACTTCAAATTATTATTATTTGTTATTGGGTTTTTCTATGAATTTCTCAGTAGCTGCTCGGAGTTAGGAATTGTGCCCGAGGTTAATGGCAATAGGTTCGCCCACTATTACATGGGACCTAATACATACTGGCGAACTGTGGGTGTACATTGGTATATCTCTGCCTAACCCTTCGGGGAATACAGGCGTGATTGTATGTGACGGTTCAAATTAATAATTAAATAAACCCGGTGATTAGTTTAATAGCTAGAATAGTGTCACTGGCTAGCAAGTGATCGCGTCTAATGATTTTCTGGGAACTGTTAAATACAACAAAAAAAAACTGTTTTTTAATTACATTACAGGTACCAAATGCTTAGATATTATATAGAAATGTTATTCATTATTTTATCAACAAACAAAGCTTCAATGAATATCAATTTGACCATAGAAAAAAATCTGTTTCCATTCCTAGAAAACATGCAAACAAAATGGCCTCAACGTTTTACATTTCCCGTTTTTTAGGTAAACTACTTCTCTGTCGGGTGGAAATTTGATTGGATTTCCTAAAAACACATCTGCATTCGCCTATGGGAAATTGAAAATGCCGGTTTGTTTTCTTTGTATTCAACGCGGGAAAAATGTGAATGTTTCTGCAGTTCCCCCGTAGTTTAAATCTGGAATGCTGTTCGGTTCTGCGTACTGTGGTACCAGGAGATCAGAAGTTCTAGGGAATATTTATTTATTAGTTGATTTGTTCATAACAATTGCATAGAGGAATAACTGTCAAAAATCCCGGACCCTTTGGTCATTAAGTAAACACTACAAAACGATATTATACGCAACTTATTAAAACATATTTTATAATACCTATACAGCCTATACTTAAACATGAAAAAAGAAAACAGTCCGGAAATCCGTTAATAAAAATAATTAGTCAAACTATTCGTCCTTCAATTCATCTTTGCGAATGAGAAAATAAAATACCATTCCTGGGCTTTCCCTCATTCCTCTTACTTCTCTAAAAGTTTGCCCCATCTCGCCAATTCCTAGAGAAGCCATCCAAGGCGTGCCACCTTCATCAGCTTGGTCTGCGGCGACCACATCAAACAAGCCCACTGCTTAGCCTTTTTCGACAGACATGGCCCGTCCAGTCTGACTTCTGTTTTGCACGTTTTGAGCTACTCACCGACTGGCTTTACCGGATAATTCACCGTCGTAAGACCAACTACATAATATTTATAAATTGAATTTCCAATAAAAAACAAAGTTTGTCGCGATTAATTGAAAAATGGTCGCGCTGTTTAGTTTGCGCTCGTCCGCAAAACATTATTCTGTGGTGTTCATAGATTGAACGTTCCACTTCAGCAAATTGTCGCACTTGTCAGCCATTTTGTTTTGATTGCACATCTGTTAGTTCGTCTATTTCTATTTGAAGTGTTGGTTTTCAAAAAGCGCTTTGTTAGCGTGCCGTACTGTTGACTAAATTGTTTTATTTGTGAATGTCCAACTGCTGTTGGCGCCAGTGGTTGAGGTGAATGGTGATCCAAGCGTCATGTTCGTGAACGTTTATTTTTTTCCCATACCATCACGCCTGTATTCCTTGTATAGGCAGAGTTAGTGTACCCATGTACGCCCACAGTTCGCCAGTATGTTTTTTAGGTCCCATGTAATAGGGTGAATAATGACTAATGTTATTCTTTTTCATTGATTTATATGGCTCTTTTTACCTACTATATTATCACATCTAGAGCAATAAGATTTGTATAACCAGAACTTTGTAAAACTTGATTGAAAAGAGTATCCGTGAGGTTGCTAGCTCATTTTTCTCCATGGAGACCTTCAGTTTTGACACGGGTAACTTTCAGCTTTAGCTTTTATACTGATTGACCAATTCCTTCATTAAAATGCTTGTGAATTATTTACGAATATTTTTGACTAAATAAAAAATAGTATATTTAGATACTTTTTCACTTTGGCAGAATGACCATAGTCGTATTGTGACGTATTATACTGAATAAACAATTGATTTCAATTCCCACTAACATTTTCTTATACGTAGGTACTTACAGCTGGTACAATGCATGGTTTGGGCCAGTAAGTACGCTAGCGTTTCCAAAGCCAACGATAAATTTCCTAACACAAAAAAGAAAAATACACCTCTTCTATCAAAACCGAAGTTCCCAACGGTATAATCGAATGAAATATCGTTCGTATACTATCAAAACTTAATTAAAACTTCCATCAATTCCCTTCAGGTTCGCTAACTTTTTAATAAAACTTGCAAAGGTACGGCAAATGGACCATGGAGCCATAAGTTAGCGGGGGCTAGATTGCCTTATCGAACACCTGGTGTTGGGAGGAAAGGAATATTTTGTGGGCACCCTTTTTTAGGGTTGGCAACGGTAGCCTATTAGTAAAGGTGCGGATACACATGCCAGTAAATCGGAAAAGTAGCTGGCATGAAAGTTACTGGCATGTACGAGTAACTGGCACAATGCGGATACATTTGCAAGTAATACTGGCATGCAAGTTGTGCCCTTGCATGCCAGTATCACCATCGCGTATACACAGTTCAGTTCACACGTGTCAGTTAAGCAACCCCCCGCGTCCCCTCCCTCAACGGGCATGCAAGTAAATCAAATGTTGTGCTAGCTACTTATATGCCAGTTACAGGCATGCCAGTTAGCGTATACATATGACAGTAGCTGGCACGTGCAAGGAGCTGGTATACTAGTGTGCAAGCTACGGGCGTGTGTATCCCCAGCTTTAGCCTCCGGTTTGACTGTTTGTCAGCAGGCTGTTTTTCGTGAACCGTATGTAGTAAGTAGAGAGTTGAAATTATCACAAAGTGTTTCAATTTCTGATATAAAGTAGAACCTTGATTATCCGAACTAATTGGGAACGAGACTAGTTCGGATAATCGAAATGTGGGTTTTTTCGGACAAGATCAAACAAAAACAACATTTTTTCACCATAAAACTGTATAGACTATTAAAATTTGACATACATAAATTAACGTTGCAAAATAAAACACTTGAAAATGTCAATTGCTTTTTATATAAAATAGGCAATTTTTGATTGACGAACAGCTGCAACGCAACGCGTTTGCAGCAACAAATTCAAGCCACTGTTCGGATAATTGAGTGTTCGGATAAACTGAGTCAGCGTTTGGATAATTGCCTACTGAAATGGATAACATCGTCATCACATAAGCCTATAGCCATAACTGCTGAACCTGGCCTACTTTCAGCAGGTGGATGACCCAAAGAGCGCCAACCATTCCGGTCCTGGGCAGCCCGAATCCATCCGCTGCCCGCCACCTTCTTTAAATCGTCGGTCCACCGTGCAGCAGAGCGTCACACACTGCGTTTGCCTAAACGTAGTCTCCACTCCAACGCTCCATAAAAAACTTTTTTTACAAAAAAATTACAACCGCCTTCAAAAACTAAAAAGAGAAAAATAACTTTAGCTTTGGAAGTCGGTGGCAATACAAAACAACAAACAGAACCAAAGCCACCGACTTCCAAAGCTAAAGTTATTTTTCTCTTTTTAGTTTTTGAAGGCGGTTGTAATTTTTTTGTAAAAAAAGTTTTTTATTTCTCGCTTTTTAGTATCAACTTCTTGTCATCCAAATCCATGAAGAAACTGTCATGTTATGTAAATTAACGAGACACCACTAAAAAGTCATAAGAAAGCAGAATATGCGATTTCGTTTACTTGGATGAGAAATTTTTAAATACTACTGTATACATCTGTGTAACCCTTGAGTACAGGCGTGATGTTATATTGTGTGATGGTGTAAACAATGCTTAAATATGCTATAGCAACATTCGCGGTTAATCTGCTGTTATTTATTGAAGAGTTCCCCCGATTTCTACAAGATCCCATCATCAGATATTGAAATGGTAACAATGGGACCACACGGGAAGCACCAGCTTTCAAATAAAAAAAGAATCATGACAATCGGTTCACCCAGTCGGGAAATTCGAGGTAACAAACATAAAAAAAAAAAAAAACATTCAGTCGAATTGATAACCTCCTCCTTTTTTTGAAGTCGGTTAAAAATATAATAAAGATTAAATGAAGAAAGAGGGACCCCATTTATAAACGTGCTTGTTTTAGTCTATTTTTGTACGGAACTCTTACTGCCCGGTTTTTTGTATGTAGGGTAAGTTACACCAGTAGTAAAGGTTAGCGATTGATTGGGGTGGGTAGTTTGGCATTTTTATTCCGCCTAGCATTTTTCAAACTATATTGAAATCGGGTCCCAGTCTAACCAGATGGGACAGAATATCAATATTTTATATTGGGGCGACTTTCGTCTGATCCACAGCCCAATTTCTAGGCAAAACCATTATTCCGAAGTTAGAATTGAAGTCAGATTTTTGGGTATCAGTAATTCAGTCAGTTATTTTTGGGTGTTAGTATACCCAAATACATAGGTATTTGTATAAAAATTGTAGGACACGTGAAGAGTTATCGAATTTGATACGAAAACAAATGCTCATGCCCACTAGTTACTATTTCACTATCGTTATTTTAATGTAAGCATGTAATAAGCTTCTTTATTTCACGATAAGCGTCTCCGCACACGACCGATGTTTCCACCGATATCGGGCCAACTTCTGGCAGAATTCTTTGTCGGCGAGAAGAAATCTGTCAAAAATCAGCCCTATAATCGGTAAATATATCGGTCGTGGGCGAAGAGCCTATTATACAAGCTGTTGATTTGCATCCTCGTCAAATATTAGGAGCTTGTCATAAAAAAATAGAAGTAATCAAATATAATTACGATACCTGGCCAATATCTAATAAATACTTGTTTTTTTTTAGTTGCAACTATCAAATAACAGTATTCCAGAATACTCCTCTTGCAAAATTCAGAATCGCCCAGTTGCGTATGCGATAGGCAAAGTTGCCGCGCGGCTATATCAATGTAAACCCTCTGGCGAGATGGCTAGCTCGAATTTGAAAATCACGTCAAAAAAAAACAATTTATTTTATTATTGATTCGTGTTAAGAATCACGAGCATAGTTAACTCCATGAATTTGACGAGGATGCAAATCAACGCCTTGTATAAAAAACAAAATACACTACCATGATACTTGTTTTATAAAAAAATACTAAAATGTAGTTATTTCAACAATATATAAACCTAGTAACTATCGTCATTTGATGGCTTTATGTTATATGAAATCTATGGAGTACAGTACAAGTCTATAAAAAATAATATTTTACTCGTGTGGCTTTTATGTTTTTATTATATATCTATCGAAATTGTATCCCAAAATATAATTCGAGAGAAAAATATTAATACATTTTTGTACTACACCGTTTTGTTATAAAAATATTTCAGTCGGGTTAACCCGTAACAATTTTATGGCAGTCGCTAAAATAAGTGATAAAAAACACATACATACTCACGCCTATATTCCCCGAAGGGTAAGGCAGAGGTGTATCAATGAACACCCAAAGTTCGCCGGTACGTTTAGGTCTCATCAAATAGGAGGCGAGCTTATTGCCATTACCCGGGCACAAATTATAACTCCGGGCTGCTACTGAGAATTTCATAGAAAAACTCAATAAAACTTTTTGCTCGACCTGGGAATCGTACCCAAGAGCTCTTAAGCAGTTACGCTTGGGACCACTAAGGTAACGAGCAGCCAAGTCAAGTACTTACATAATTATCTCTTTTAAAAATTCCTCTATTGTGTGAAAACTCGTATTATCTGGGGCGCTAGTCCGTGAACCCTCTACGGTATTCCACGCTAAAACTCGTAAACAAAGGAATCATTCTTACATTTATAAACATAATATTACCTACGTGAGGAATACAACAGAACTCTATCGTACATAAAAAAATAGAAAAGTGTAATTAAATAATGTAAATATTTACATAACTCCTCGCCTATTCTCCCGGAAGGATAAGGGACTGCCGACCACCGCAACTACCGACAAAAATCAAATCACAAAATTAAATTGTCAAATCTCAGTTAAAATAATAATATTAGCCAGACCGATTTCGACCAATTTCAAGATCAATCAATGTCTCTATTGAAATAAACTAAAATCTTTATAGAGCTATAACTAATTTTATTAAAATTTAAAAATCCACTATTTATTCAAGGTCCATCTAGCACACAAGACATGTTATTATTTCACAGCTGATTTTGATATTGGTTCATTTCGATCTGCTATCCCCGATGGACATATAAACATCCTGAATGTTATAACAATTCCGATTACTATTTAGGTAGATAGATTTCTTAGAAATTATATACAGCGACGAAGTACATACTTTTCCGTTAACTGTTCTCAAAATAAAACAAAAAAAAGTGAAAAGAAGATTTTCTCTACATTGCTGATAATGTGCCCAAGAGACTGGCGACATTACCACGTTAGATGGCAATGCTTTGCCTCTCATAATTCCTAACATAATTTTCTATTTTCCACAAGTCTGAAAAGCAAAATTATTTTAACTGAAATGCACGAGGTTCTACACTGAAATTTGCTGATTTCAACAGCGGCTTCCTACAATTTGAAATATTATGTTACACATTTCTCTTTGAATATAAACGCTGAATTTTCAGTTTTCAGTGCAAATAGAGTTTATTAAAATGTCTTAAACGTGGAACTAGCTGGTTTAATCTGGATGAGACAGAAACGTGGAGATTTGCACTAACAAAAGAAGCCTAGTATTAAGTGAAGTCAGGCTGGAAGATGACGAAATATTTAATTTTATAATTTTTGAAGAATTCTTCGAAATTAATAGTCAAGCCATCTTAAATCGATAATACTTTAGTAAGATTACTATGCAGTGGTTTTAAAGTAAGGAAAAAATAACAGGTTTTGTGTTTTTAAAACAGTAGCATTTTTTTCTGTATCTTGGGTGCGTTTACAAACTACATATTCACATACACAAACAGCCACACCTGAAACAACTACCTGTAGGCTATAACAATATTTATCCGTGCGGGAATCGAACCCAACCGTATCGTTAATCATTTATTTTAATTAAACCATTTTTATTCAGGTTATCCACCTGCAGATGTACTTAGTAGGTCAAGCTAAAAGTCACTGGACCAATAATAAAACCTAAATACTCACAGAATACTTCAGTACAAAACACCTTATATTTTCATACAAACACTAGTGAAAATCCCCTAAAAAATGTCACGTCCGCGCTGTTATTCATAAAAAAAATACGTTTCATAAAAACTGCTTTTGCTCGTAACTTTTTACACAGCAAACTTCGCAACGAGTGATTCTTTTTTATCTGTGCTCTGCTCACTAGCGCCACTGTAGGATGAATACTTAATTATCTGTGCACCGCAATTATACAGTGTTGAGTTTTTCTATTTCTCTATGCTTCACTAGCAAAACTGTTGGTAATTACGTTTTTTTAATTGCGGTCTGGCTACCTACGAGCTTTATTTTATTATGTTTTTCGCTGCGTTTTAGCTATTAAATGTTTTTTAGTTTTTCCGTGTTCTGTTTTTCGTGTGTGTTTCAACGTATTTTTAACTAAAATACAGCAGCAGCGTCATGTCCGTTATTATTTTTTGTTGTTCATGTGCATGAAGTTTTGTATTTGTCGCCGTTTTTCATTCAGTTCACAAATTCAGAGGTATATGAGTGAAACTGGTTAGGCCTACTTTAAAGTTACTTTTAATATGGTGTTTCTTGCCCATTCTTCTTCATCCTTTTTTTAAGGGTGTTAATCATCAGCGGATCAGAAGGAAGTGTCAGACTCTTACTGACTAAAACTCATCCGTGTTCCTCCTATTGCCCTAATGTTCCAGGGTAACTCTTTCGAACAAACTCCGCAACCCCGGCAGAGTCTACTATTCTGATTCTTCTCTATCCAACGAAATACGAAACTACCTTTTGAAAGTAGCAACTAGATTCAATATTTTTTTCACAAAACTACCTTTTGAAAGTAGCAATTAGATTCAATTATTATTTTCTTGTAAACGATATAAAAGTGCCTTTTCAGGGTCTAATTGACATAAAAGAATGATTTTGACTTGGAAAGTATCATTGTTATTAAATGGTTCTATATCGTCTTAATATTAATTCCAGTATTAAATATCTATTTCAACAAAAAAGGTTATCTCATCGACCAATAACACGACAGACTTCCCTCCCACATTCACACTAAGAACTAATTACTACAATAAACAAAATCTCGTCAAATACGAGATTTGCCGAGCTTTGCCGAGCTCAGCCGAGATTAGCCGAGGTCCCAGCAGCTCTGTCACGTGATTGGGTCGTTAATTAGGGCTGCAACTAAGCTATCTAGACGTGACATCCGTGTTTGATAAACAGTTCTTGGTCTTGAGTGTTGGTTTGCTAATGTTACAAAAATCTGAGGGTTTTGCTTATGATTGTGAGGAAAGGTTCGTTATTCAGTTTGGGTAACTGCAAGGAAGTAAACGAACTGTAGTGCTATTCTAAAAAGATAATTGTCAATTCACTTCTAAATCCGCGGTGAAATTTATAATGAGCGAGTTCAACGCTCTAGCGCCACCACGTGATGACGTGAGTGAGAAGTATTATATCAAGTGAGTATTTTAATATTTTTCAATAGGATTTGATATTCTGCGAAGCAAGCGTGACGAGTATCGAGATGACTTGTGACATGACTTTCGAAGCGATTTGCCTATTTCAGAATAGCTTAGCAGTTTAGGGCCTCTGCACACGTCCGACTTTTTGTATTATAGGACCGTTCAATAGATCTATAATTTTGGGGATCGACTTTTTGTGGGACGAGTGCGTTAGTATATTAGATTTCATATGTTCCATTCTCTCCGACAGAAAAATCGGTCGCCGATTGTCTGACGTGGGCGGACAGCCTTCGTCAGAAGTCCGTAACATCACCCAAAAGTTTTTAATAGATAAGGCTCATTTGAACCAAAAACTTAAGTCATAGCTACCTAGTTACAAACACGAGGCCAAATTACAACCGTCAAATGTTTTAATAAATGGGACGGTGTTAGACACTAACTCGAAATTAAATAATAACCCTAGGTGGCGCAGGTGGACCTTGCAGTTCAATTTATACGAAAACTGACTAGAACAAGCATTTCTTGGGCTTCTTATAAGAAGGATCTCTTGCTACGGCGTAGCACTTGAAGACGGCTACGCTAGCTACGCAGCCGTAGCAGGCAGTTTACTGTTCGGCACATAATTATGTGCATAATTTGCCAATCAAATTAGAGCTTTAAAACATGTGCATTAAAATATATTTTTTAATGACAAGGCAAAAGGTGACGGCTTGCGGGTGGCTGCCACGATGACCTTTAGATATTTTTGCATAACATCAACATAAAAAAAAATCCCATAATTTAGAAACTCCGGAAGCTCCGCAAAAAACGTGATACTCCAAAGATCCTTTGGGGAGATAACTATATCTTTACACAGCATCTAAATTAGGCTCTCCTTCCTTAAACTTTTGCGACATGTTCAAGTTTACGGGGTAGAGTAAAGTAAAGTAAAAAAGACATTAAGGCCGCCGGTGACGAGTCAGCCACGTAGATGCTCACTGTGTACCTTCATTATGTGAAAAGATATTCGTTCTGATAACGAAACCTTGTTTTATAGCAGTTACTAAAAGTTTGTGACAAAAATACTACGATTTTTTTATGCTTTTCGTTTTTATTATTAAGGCTTGTGTGTGGATTATACATACCATCTCGCATGTATTTCCCGAAGGGTTAGGCAGAGGTGTACTAATGCACACCCACAGTTTGCCGGTATGTATAGGCTCCATGCAATAGAGGGCGAACCTATTTTATTTTTTTATTGTATTCCCATTAACCGGGCACAAATCCTAACTCCGAGCTGCTACCAATATTTTCATGGGACAACTCAATAACATTTTGCTCGGCCTGCGAATTGAACCCTAGACTCTAACGTAGCAGTCGCGTTTAGGACCACTAGGCTAACAAAGCAGATGACCCTATTTACAAGATTTTATTTATCTCTAATACTCGTATAACTTGTAAGGTATTAACTAACAATCGATTGGCAGTGTCTACTAACTAAGATGAAGCTGTCATTTCTTAGCAGGGTTAAATCGGGACGAAAGTTTATAAGAGATTAACATTAAAAAATATAATTTGGATGAAAAGAAAACGATTCTAATGTTTTTATTGATTTTAAATTAACGAAGTTTCAGAATCAGAATCAGAACTTTATTTGCTCTAAATGTAGGTACAGAATTGGATATTAAACATAAATAAATGATCAGCTACATTTTACCTTCTGGCATGCAAATTGATAAGTAATTGTTAAGTTTCTGTTCCATGTTGGCAAAAAAACAATGTTAGAATCTCTTTTAAGACTTACTATTTACCCAGTTACTTGGTGCTTAAGTAACTTATTCTCACCCCGACCTCCAACGGCCAATAGAAATAAAATAACATTTAAAACCATTAAGTTTAATATGCTAATTGTTTTCTCCAGAATAATCTTGCTGGCAGACACTTGCTGACAAAGGGGTTAAACTAAATTGCTTTTAAAATGAAAATGCAAAAGAGTTAGAAGTAGAGAAGCTAATTAAAAGTTAATTAACTAAATGACTAAGATATTAATAACTAGTTTTTGTCATCGGCTTCATTCGCGTGGTTTTAATCACCCGTGTTAAATAACGTCTTTAGTTACTGCTCTGCTCCCAAGTGTTATAGCGTGATGTTTTGTAGCGTATAGCCTTTCTCGATAAAAGGACTAACCAATACAACTATTTTTTTAATTCGAACCAGTAGTTCCTGAGATTAGCGCGTTCAACCAAACAAACTCTTCGGATTTATAATTATGAGTATGATATCAGCCTGTCCCACTGCAGGGCAAAGGCCTCTTTATACAGAGAAGGCACGAGCATTGATCACCGCGCTTGTTCAAAACGGAATGGCAATTTCAGACTCATATTAATTATAAGTTCAGTTTTCCTTCATCGATGTGTGATGTTCAAGATAAACCTAGAAAGTACATAATAATATTAAATAGAAAAAATCACATACGAAATGCCCTGTTAATTTTAATTAAAATTATATTTTTGGTTATTTATATATTTGAAATATTATAAAAAAACTCGCAATTCCAATTTTTATGTTGAAAATATTCTTCAAGAGAAGGATTTCTACTACGCAGAAAAACTCCAGAGCAAAAGTAGGTAAGGTTTTTATAGCCGTAAATAACCAACATTTTTCAGAAATTGTTATTTATAAAAAGTGTCACTATGAAATAGTTTATTAAAAAAAAAACATCAAGCCTGTATTCCCCGAAGGGTTAGGCGGAGGTGTACCGATGTACACCCACAGTTCGCCGGTATATTTAGGTCCCATGTAATAGGTGGCGAGCCTATTGCCATTAACCGGGCACAAATCCAAACTCCGAGCTGCTACTGAGAATTTCAGAGAAAAACCCAATAACACTTTTTGCTCGACCTGGGAATCGAACCCAGGACCTCTAGCGTAGCAGTCGCACTCAGGACCACTAGGCCGACGAGGCAGTCAAAGAAAAACGCTTACTTACTTTACTTTTTTTTTTACTTACTTTTGAGGGAAATACATTATTATAAACATTTATAAGTGATACTTGTTTTATAAAAGAATGTAAATAAGTCTTATTTATAAACTGAATTTTAATTACGTAACTGTTTCAACAGGAAAAGCCGAAACTCGAAAAGGTCTTAGAAATTAAGCCCAGTTACTAACAAAAGAAATTCATCAGCAAAACCCTTTGCTTAAAGAATCCCTTACAATAAATAAATGGCTGAAACTAATTCGTTAAAAGGCAAACTAAAGTTTTGGGTAATTTATTTACAAAAAGATGTTTTAGATCTAAAATGTAGAACATTCTAAAACAGCGGCTCTCAAAGTTGAATGGACAGGGTCCGATCTGACAAAAACTTTTATATTTGCAATTCTTTACTTCTTTGCTGTCATGAATGCCAAATATATGGATAAAGATCTGTTTAAGTAAGAAAAACACAGTACAATAAAAAAATTGTATTCCTCATTACATATTTGTAGTGCTATTTTTATGAGAAAGATGTACATATGTATGCATGTGTTTCATCATCATCATCATATCAGCTGCAGGACGTCCACTGCTGGACATAGGCCTCCCCCATAGATTTCCAAAAAGACCGGTTGAAAGCGGCCTGCATCCAGCGTCTTCCTGCGGTCATGCATTTGTGTTTGTTTTCTATTTATTGTCATGGTCATATTACTTTTTATTGCGTATCCAAATTATGTACCCCGTGGGTCGCAATACAAAGTTTGGGAAATGCTGTACTAAAATATTAACAGACTAAAATATCTTGTTAAGAGCCCATCTTGAAACTCAAACTCTGTTACTGGCACTGCTATTATTTACAAAAATATGTAATTATGGCAGACTTGAAAGCGGCGGAAAAGTATTAGGATGCGGACATAGTAAAAGTATAAGCGAGTTCCCGTATTATGCTCTAAGGGGTAGAATATTAAATTTACAAAAACTCTTAAATTCATTGACAGAAAACACCTATGCTTGATTGATGCTTGAAATTTTCCACATGAGTTCCTTATAAAGGTGAACACTGAGGAAGCATATTGAAAATTCAAATTCCTCTAGATAAAATTTTGTATGAAAGCGTGTCATTTTCGCCAATGATAAATCTTATCTTACACATGGAGCGAGTTTAGCAAAAACCTTTAATATATAGTTACAGGTATTTGAAACATTATGTCAAGTCATTAAAATCCATTAGATAGGTAGGTTGTCGGAAAGGTTGCCAACGGATTTCATTTAAAGAAAAATCCATCTCGCAGCTCTGCTTATCGCTCCGCTTATTATCATCCGCGCTTCCTACCCACACAATCCACAGCCTTACAGCCTATTTCAAACCGCCAATTTGCGGAAAAAAGAGATTTATTGCGAAAATGTATTTTCAGTTAATAACGTATTTCTTTTAAATTACGATTTTTTCTTCACATTTTTATACAGCCATCTTGTTCAGGTATATGCTTCAATGGATTCTGGGAGATACAGAGAGTTCATTGGCTCTTTTTGAGTGAAAGGAATGCAAGGATTTAGTCGTTTCGGAGTGCATGGCTTAGAAAGAACACAAAAGGTGTATTGTGGGTGATAGTGTGCAAGAGTGCAGTGTCATGGTGTTTTTGAGAATAAAATATATGTCCCTTGTCTATTTATTTAAGTATAAAGCTGTAGGTGACTTTAAATAGATAATACTTTTAAGTTTTCCCGTTTGCACAAGACAGGGTTATCTTTCAACTTCATGATAGTCTCTTAGCGTTTCGATGACAAACTATACTAGAGGTATTATATTGCTGCGGCCCAGAATTGGTAGATACCGCGCCCCCGGAACGCAAGGAAACATAGATGGGAGGGGGGGGGGGGTCAGAATTGAATCACTTTGACTGCGTTGTCGTTGTACGTCATTTTGTTATTTCTACATATTCATACACTTTTATTAGCATAACCTATTGTGTATAAAAAATGTTAAAGTTAATTTACCCTAGGATTACCAAACAACTTTGATCTAAGTTTTTACAAAGTGACTTACTTAAAACAATTATTTAATTTTAACAAAATCTCTAGGAACGCATTTAATTATTTTATAAATAAAAGAATATTTTCTTTTACATGTTTATTATTCAATGATTGCACAGAGTACTTTTACACAACAGAGAGAGAGAGAGAGAGAGCAATTGCATTTACATCAGAGCACGTTTAAAGATTTTTTTTATAGGTTTTGTATTTTTTGTAGGTTTTGTATTTTCTGTAGGTTTTGTATTTTCTGTAGGTTTTGTATTTTCTGTAGGTTTTGTATTTTTTGTAGGTTTTGTATTTTCTGTAGGTTTTGTATTTTTTGTAGGTTTTGTATTTTTTGTATTTTCTGTAGGTTTTGTATTTTCTGTAGGTTTTGTATTTTCTGTAGGTTTTGTATTTTCTGTAGGTTTTGTATTTTTTGTAGGTTTTGTATTTTTTGTATTTTCTGTAGGTTTTGTATTTTCTGTAGGTTTTGTATTTTCTGTAGGTTTTGTATTTTCTGTAGGTTTTGTATTTTTTGTAGGTTTTGTATTTTCTGTAGGTTTTGTATTTTTTGTAGGTTTTGTATTTTCTGTAGGTTTTGTATTTTTTGTATTTTTTGTAGGTTTTGTATTTTTTGTAGGTTTTGTATTTTCTGTAGGTTTTGTAGTTTTTGTATTTTTTGTAGTTTTTGTCTTTTTTGTATTTTCTTTGCTATGATGATGATGTTTCATTGTTTCCTCAATCCATTCACGTACGACGGAGATTTTAGTGTATACTCCAGGCACAACTCCACAGCCAGATCCGAAGGAGGTGACTCCAACTTGTACGTTGTTCCAAGTGAGAGGGCCTCCACTATCGCCCTGTAAAAATTGGTTTATTTCAATAGTGTGGTCTTCTGAAATTGATTGAGCATGTTTCCTGGGGAATAGGTTTTTGGGAGTTTGAAAAAGCAGAGTCAGAATAGGCAATCGATGATATAAATTAATGACAGTCAGTTTTTAGTTTTCCTTGTGTTTAAAAACTTTATAAATCATTTCTACGTTATTAAAATCAACAACACAAACATACATAACGTGCTAAAATCATAACCGCCTTTTTGGCTTTCCGGCAGTAAGGTATAAATGACATCGAATATGATTGCAGATTTATTTATATTTATATGGCCCGCTTGCACCAGCCATATTTAATCCCCAGATTAAACCCTAACATAGGCCCGTTAGAATGAAAGTTAATAAATTAACCTCGTGTTAACGACTGGTTAAGTGCAAGTTGTTGGTGCAAGTGGTTCTTAGACTGGTAGGTTCAAGTTTCTTGTAACTTTGGGTCAGGTAATTTAATTTCATGTGTACGTACCATACAAGAATCCTTGCCATGTCCGCCAGCGCAGAGCATCCTACGAGTGATGCGTCTCTGTCTGCCGTAAGCCAGCTGACAGTGGAGCCATGCTACCACTGGTACTGTTGCCTGCTGCAGATGGCTAGCGATGTGTCCTTCAGGCTAGGATTCATTAAACAACACAACATTGAATGTAGCGGATTTTAATGCAGCCTGATCAATAGATACTCGTAGAGTGATTCCAGAGGAAGGTTTATACGTATGGAACATTAGGCTATGACCAAACCTAAGTAATCAAAGATGTACTTGAACGCGGGAGGACACCATGGAATAAAATTATGTATATCTAGTGATATTTTAAATGCGAAAGTTTGGATGGATCAAGGATGGATGGATGTTTTTTACTCATTCACGCCAGAACGGCTAAACCGATCTGAAAGTTTGTCACAGCTAGATAGACTTATAATATTGAATAGCTATACAATTTTTTTATCCGGAATCTGTACGGTTGCCGTCAGATAATACATCAACTTTGACGCGGAAGCAGTCGCGTACAGAAGCTATATTTAAAATATAATCTTATGATTTGGCTTTTAAGCATGCAAGTTAACAAAATAAGCAAAACCATCCATAGTTAAGAACTTTTACGTCCCTACCAAATTTCGAACTCTTTCAGCTTATTTCATAAAGATACAGTTCCATACCAATACTCCTTTTCTCATTTCCATAATTCTTTTCCCGTCTCCCTTTTTATTTTATGGAAATAAATGGCAAGTGCTCCTGTAACACCCACTTGAATCTA
Source organism: Caradrina clavipalpis (assembly GCA_932526535.1). Taxonomy (NCBI): domain Eukaryota; kingdom Metazoa; phylum Arthropoda; class Insecta; order Lepidoptera; family Noctuidae; genus Caradrina; species Caradrina clavipalpis. Next base: position 10,185,047 of record OW052106.1, read on the forward strand.
ATAAGACTTTTATATTATTCATCGCCGCTGGTGATATTAAATGGAGTGACTGCTTCTAATATTTCACGTTCATCTTTTTAATATTTAGGTATCGTGTCGCATTTACTGCGTCTATTAATTTCTGTCTAGACTTCAAGCTTCAATATTCATTTTAATTTGATGCCTGGCTTCGTAATTTTATTCGGATTTGTTGTAGGTATATAAGTTAAAATTATAGAGAGGTAGAATTTTAAGTTTGTTTGTTAGGGGTAAACTTTGTAAGTGCTAATGTGACTTTAATTTATTATGTATTTTGTAAGTTTATCTTGGATGTCACTGACATCGATGAAAGAAAAAATTGTGAGGAAATCTTAGGAAAATGTAGTGAGGAACCGGCTAGCAATACCTCGGGGTTTCACCAGCTTTAAGTTACGTCTTCAGGTTTTGCTTCCGGCCCGTGTGCGGTAGCGTGATGTCACATAGCCTATAACCTTCCTAGATAAACGGGCTATTAACATGCAAAAGGATTTTTCCAAATCGTACCTATAGTTCCAGAGATAAGCGTGTTTAAACAAACAAGCACTTAAATGTGTTTTAAATAAATTTCCTTAAAAAATCCTTCTGATTGTGATTGCAAGGGTCAATAGGATTGTAGATTTTAAATACATACATGCATATTCGTACGCAAAATACGTGCTAACACGTGGAATTGCGAGCACCAGCTCGTTATACCAATACACACATACATAAAGACGCCTTTACCCCATGGGGGTAGGCAGAAACCACAAAATGTCACATGCTACTTACATGCGTATATCCCCAACCAGTAGCATTAAGATGTGTTCCCTTCTTCAATTTCACGATATCTCCCGTCAATAGAACTTTCTTTACAGTAGGCCCATAAGTCAAGGATTCATTCAGTTTAAGAATACAAACATCATAGTCACTGGTATTATTTGAATACTTTTCGTGTATTATAATTTTTTCAACATCATACAGCTGTCCTCCCTCGTGAACTTTATCAGTTCCAACGAGGACTTTGAACTCCCTGTTCCTGAAAATAAAGTTAGAAATCCTTTGAGAGAAAGTTTCCATGATGACGCAATACAATCGTAAATACAGAAGGGAATAATATATTGAAAGGGCTTCCGAGGAAATTGAATATTGGATGTTGACTGTTCGGAGACCTTTTCTGTAAGGGAATTGTGAAGACTAGAACAGGTGTGTCAGGTATATTTCTGTCTTTTGTAATACTACGGTCATCGCTTATTATCACAGCACGGACAAATAATTTGCCATTCAAGTTTGGGTTTTAAATAGTGTCTGTTAAAATGGTTTTTAAAATTATAAGACAGAAAAGGTGGCGGATTGTGTGCAGTGCGATTCCGGCCGGGCAATTGTAGTGCCGTCATAATGAGCAATGACTACCTATTAGGTATATCTGAAAATCATTATGTTATTTCGGAATATTTAGTAGTAGATAACAGGTTCTTGATTACAAATAATGTTTTTTTTTTCATAATATTTGTATTACCTAGTATAGATTGACAATTAGATATTAGCATAGTTTAATTATATAGGTACCTACATAATAATAGCTTAGTTGTTAATTTAAGCTAAATGGTATTATTAAATACTAGCCATTATTATTGCTATTATTCCATTATTAGCTATTATTATTGTCTCTCTGCAGGGCAAAAGCCTCTTCTCATACAGAGAAGACACGAGCATTAGCCTCGACTCATATTACGTGGGACTTAAAAACATACCGGCGAACTGTAAGTATACTTTGGTTACACCTCTGCCTAACCTTTCGGGGAATACACGCGTGATGTTATGTATAAAGAACTAAATACCTAAATTCATCGTAAATTTCTGCCTATTCAGGCCACAATCAGTTCATTCAGGGTAGGCCTGTCTAAAGGCCTACGTAGACCGGAACGGCTTGGCAACGGATTAAATTTTTACTAATGGACATTCAAACGTATCGTCATCGAAATACGACATAAATTGCTATGCCTTAAAATGATGCCGTGGTATCGAAAGGGATTTGTCAATGCTGCGGCATCATTTTAAAGCATAACAATAAATTTATGTCGTACTAGCTGTGCCCCAGAAAAAAAAATAAAAAATTGACAAAGTTTCGTACAAATTTTCATCCCCTATTTTATCCCCTTGGGGGTAGAATTGATCAAAATTCTTTCTTAGCGGATGCCTACATCATAACATCTAACTGCATGCCAAATTTCAGCCCGATCCGTCCAGTGGTTTGGGCTGTGCGTTGATAGATCACAGTCGGTCAGTCAGTCACCTTTGAGTTATATATACAACTAGCTTTTGCCCGCGGCTTCGCTCGCGTTAAGAAGTATTCAAAATTTCATCCCCTATTTTATCCCCTTAGGGGTGGAATTTATCAAAATCCTTTCTTAGCGGATGCCTACATCATAACATCTACCTGCATGCCAAATTTCAGCCCGATCCGTCCAGTGGTTTGGGCTGTGCGTTGATAGATCACTATATCAGTCAGTCAGTCAGTCACCTTTGAGTTATATATATTTAGGATTTCTATATTAATACGTTTGAATGTCCATTAGTAAAACTTTAAATCTCTTGTCATACCGCATGACCGGTCTGTGTAGGCCTTTATACGTCAACATTTTTGGTAGTTCGACATTTTTGGGACATATAAATCAATTCAGAATAAATTTACTCCTAGACGTTATTACGCAGCTGAAAATACGAAATGAAGGTCAAAGAGACGCCTAATAAATTGAATGTATCAAAAGGAAAATAAATGGAAGTAAATATTTCTGAACAGGTCTCTGATGAAATAAAATAAGAAAAGGGTCAGGTGTGAGTTGGACTCGCACGCGACTGATTCTGTGCCATCATCATCACCATCTTCCTGCCCTTATCCCAAGTTACTTGGGGTCGGCGCAACACGTTTTCTTCTTCCATGCCATCCTGTCAGCCGTCATACTATCACTGACTCCCTTCTCTTTCATATCATTCTTCACACAATCCATCAATTTTTTCTTTGGCCTCCCTCTTCCTTTTATGTGATGGGTTCTGTACCACCGTACAATATTTAACACTATATACAAAATAGATGTCTTTTTAGGGAAACCCCACTTTAATTTTTCACTATTATTATTTGCTGTTATATACACACATGTCAAAACTCCAATTTTCTACCTATTACGGAACATGAGATACAGCCCGCTGACAGACAGACAGACGGACAGCGGAGGCTTAATGCAGCGAGCAATAAAAGTAGATTAACATTTCAAATTTTTAAATCCTTGAGCACAATCTCAAACGAAATAAGAAATGGATCTAAAACTAAGATAAAATGAACTCTTAGGTCTTTCCTAAAGTTCTAAATAGCAGTGAATTTTGTTATTTCCTGTCTTTTTACATGATAATGTAAAAGTAACATTGTTAATCGACTTTTGTTGTGAACCGTACATACATACACAACACACCACCACGATTGTATTTCCCGAACGGTTATTTTTTTACCGATGGGAAATCATCAGATGACTTCTCGCGCTCTTGTGTCAGACTTTTACTGACTGAAACCATCCATGTTCCTTCTTGCGCCCTTTGCGTTCCGGGGGCGCGGTATCTCTTTCTAACAACCCGCAGCCCCGGCAGGCATCGGCCCTGTGTGGTCCCCCCCTCCAAATGTTTGCTGACATCTCTTTGAGGCGCGCGTGGAACACAAATGCGCCGTCGACACGGTCCCGAAGGGTTACTTAGAGGTGTACCAATGTATACCCACAGTTCGCCGGTATGTCGGTGGAGGCTTAGTAATAGGGTTCCATTAGCACCCTTCGGGTACGGAACCCGTATATTGGCATGATTACTCAAAGGAGAAGAAAATGGGCAAAACAACGTAATTATTATTTTCGGAATAAGTTCTTCTTTATTTTCGTAAATCAAAGGCAATATTAGGCCTTCGTTAGAAATATATTCGGCTGATATTCGATATTGTTTGTTATCTTGATTTCTTGGTAATGTGTTTGATTGGTATAATATCTGTATTTTTATTAGCAAAATGAAGTAACATTGTTGTAATAAAACTTTTCGTATCAATGATACATTTTCTTTATTATATCGTTGGTTGGCAAACAAGCTGATGGCCTACCTGATGTTAAGTGGTCACTACTGCCTATAGGCATCTGCAATACCAGAGGCCTTGCAAATGCGTTGCCATCCCAGAGACAAAGTTGAAATGTATCATGTGCCTGTAATTACACCGGCACCCATACCCTTCAGCTTTTACCGTGATGCGAACCTGTAAGTTTTTTTCCGAAACCAAATGCTCAAGGCGGCCAAAAGCTGCTCCATATATTTGATTGTGTTAAAACGCATTTTAGGGAACAGCCAACTTTTTTTCATACTTCGTGTCTGGTCCCGTAATCTTTGTTCATACTTATGAGTACTTTCAACCCCCTGACGAATGGTCATCATCTGCCTACCCTTTTTTCTCCTGGTGGTTGTGCTCTGTGCTTTTTTCCAACTATGTTGGGATCGGCTTTCAGTCTAACCAGATGCAGCTGAATACCAGTCTTTTACATGGAGTGACTGCCTATCTGATCTCCACAACCCAGTTACTTGGGCTACACGATAGACGAATCTCCCCCACCCCGTCACCCCTCCTTCCCTCAACCAATGGCAAATGAATTAAAAGTCAGTATGTCTAAATACATTATTGCCGGGGCTACAGTCACAGACCCTTTTGTAAGTGCCTACATAGAAACCATTTTAAAAGGGGTGCAAAACTGTGATAGCATTTAAAATAGAGGGTAATTTATTTTGTAGAGCAATTTCGGTTTTAAGCTTTTATTGCTTTGGTGTACGGTATGCAGTGGGATACTTTGTTATTTAGACCCTGATTTGTGGTGTAGCCTTTTCAGCCAAATATTAGAAGATTTATCTATTCAAATACTAACGTTTAATCGTCGTTATAAACTTAGACGGATCGGCGAATTCGGTTAGACATTCTCAATGTAACCTTTGATAACGTTTTATAAAGTTAGCAGTAGTAGACCTCTTTGTGAAGGATCTCGTCCGAGGAAGAACTACCACCATTCATATTTCTGCCGCAAAGCAGCGGTGCTGTGTTCCGGGTTGAAGGGTATGGATGCCGGTGTAATTACAAACACATAAAATATTACAACTTTGTCTCTGGGATGGCAACGCATTTGAAAGACTCGGGTATTGCAGATTTTTATAGGCAGGAGTGACAACTCAACATCAGGTGACCCGTCGCTCGGCTTGTTTGCCATCCAATGATATTTAAAAGAACCCGAACCGAATTCGCCGAACCGCTTTTGTATATTGCGATCCTTAATTGATTTGTTTCATTATCAACGTCTGTCTTTTTCAAACAAGCTAAGCTAAGGGTGCAGCGAGACCATGTCTGTTAATTTATTGATGTAATGAAGTATTTACCAAATTTTCGCTACATTTTAACGCTGAGATCTTTATAAATTAATTAATCTTTATGAGGCTTAGACTTTACTTAAGCTAATCACAGTATGGTTTTAAGAATATCAATCTTAACTTTAAGCAAATAAAGTTCATATTCTTAATAAAAGCACCTACACATTTCAGCCTTACATTCGATTATCCCAAAACAAAACCATAGTAGAATCTAATATAAACTTTATATGCATGCGTATAAGATTCAAAGACTTACGGCACAATACAATGGGCAGCAGTCAAGATGAATCGTTCATGTATGATAGATCCTCCACACCAGTGGAAGGTACCGTTGAGGCGGAGGGACACTATGTACGGTGCGTCCTCGATGGAGATGGTGTGGCCACCGATGATGCCGACCACGGGATCATGGTGCTTCTTAATGTCTTCTGGTAAAACAAAGGTTATTTTATTAGTTAACTAGCTTTTGCCCGCGACTTCGTCCGCGTGGATTAATAGTTCCCGTTCCCGGGGGATTTCCGGGATGAAAATTATCCTATGTCCTTCCTCGGGTCCCAGACTATATCTGTACCAAATTTCATTGAAATCGGTTCAGTGATTTAGGCGTGAAGAAAAGACAGACAGAGTTACTTTCGCATTTATAATATTAGTAAGGATAGCGACCTGTCTAAGACTTCGTTGGTGTTAATCACCCGTGTTAAGTTACGTCTGTAGTTACTGTTCCGCTTCCGAGGGTCTGAGATATTTTTGACAAAGAAACAAATACCCAATTAGGCAATGTTAGTGATAACAATAAAATAATTTGGAAACTAAAAATAGCTCGAAAATGACGCGATACTAAAAGTAATAAGTTTCTCCGAAAAGATATTTCAGTTTTGTTTGAAAACAAGTAGACTAGTTTATTAGGCATGTCATTTGTAACAATAAAGCATACTAGGTGTACCTTGCGGTTTGATCACTGCACCGCTACCGTGCGTGGTAGCGTGATGTCAAACTAATAGTATTTATTTCAGTTAGACCATTTACAAGCACTTTTGAATTGTCAAAAAGTAAGACATAAAGTTGAAGTTGCTCTTTCCAAAACGTATGTGGATGTCTTTAGAGAAGAACGAGCAAGAACCTAAAGTTGTACATATGTATTGTATATCCGAAGAATTTGTTTGAACGTTTGAACACACATCTCAGCAACTGTTGATCCGATTAGAACAAATCCTTTTGTTATTATAGCACCTTTATCGAGGACAATTACTACGATACGAGATAATGATGGGGAGCAATAATCAAAGACGCGACGTTGACGTCGCGTCGTCGCGTGACAAGCATTAACGTCCGCTGGATGCGACGTCAACGTCGCGTTTGTTGGGAACAGGGACAATCACGCCGTCCTGCTCTATCCGTGTATAAGATAGAGCAGGACGGCGTGATTGTACCTGTTGCCAACAACCGCGACATTAACGTTGCGCAGACGCGCCGTCTGCAGAGACGCCGACACTCGTAAAACTCCAGTGGGATAGCGGCCATAGCTGATGAAAGCGCAGGAGCGTCTATACTAAATGAAGTACAGAAAACTATAAAAACACACAGTCGAACCAGAATAACACTTTCCGAAATGAAACTGTCTTACACAATATCAAAATGAATGCTTGCGATGGCAAAGCAAATGAGAATTTCGAGTTGCTTGCAATATCTCAGAAAAATTGGCACAGTACCAAAATCGGCTTGATCTTTGTTTATTCCACTTCCATACAAAGTAGAATATACTCGTTTGGACAGTTTGCTTTTTGGAGCTGAAAGCTGCAATATTGCAACAATGTACGTACTTACTTTAAAATGCACTCTAGACTAGCAAAATCCCGCGGTTTCACCCGCTTTAAGTTGCGTCTTTAATTACTGCTCCGTAAGAGTTGAAGCGTGATGTTATATAGTCTTTGACATTTATTTATAGTTGATGTAGCTTTCCATGGGTGAAATATTTTTTTAAGCCGGTTAGTAGGCTTTGATTTATATCCATTACAAAGAAAAAAAATCTTTTCTCTATAAAATTTTGTTCAAAACGAAAAAAACCTCTACTTGACTGTCAAAGTTACAATGAAATCATTAAAAGGCACTTTTGATCATCATTTACAAGAAATACAAAAAAAATGGAATATCGTTGCCCATTCCAAAAGCTCTTAAAAAATGGTAGTATAACATGTTGTATAATGTCCGTCCGTCTTTTGTACTTACTGTATCTTTATCTTTATGATATCTTAGTGACAGAACTTGGTTTGAATTATTCACGAGAATTGCAGACATTGCATAAGCGATGCTACCAATGATGGTTTTAAACAAAAAGCTGTGTAATTCTTATTTTTTGTTATTTGTATGATAAACTATTAATATTTAGGTAATAAGAATATTCTTTATTCTTTACATTTTTATTTTATTTGTGATGTGCCTTAACAACTGCACTTTGCCTTGAAGCCTTTTGTAACATCTTTAACACACATTATGGTATGCAAATAAATCAGTACGAATAAATTTGTATTTTTAACATTTAAGTTATCCAAAACAAAGTAGTAAACAAAAATAAACACTTACTCTTGGCCTTCTTAACACCATAAGCACAACTCACTAAAACTAGGAGTATCAGAAGTCGTATAGAAAACATAATGAAATTATGAAACTGACCATTGTGAAACCGATTGCACCTATATTTATAAACATTTTTATCTAATAGGAAAACTATCGCGACAATTTATTAATAGTTTTTAATTGTGCTGAAAAGTACAGTCAGACGGAAAAGTTATATGACAGGATTTTTTGTTTTTTATAGACGGGAAATCATCAAATAACTTCCCCCGCCCTGGGCGGGGCGGGAGGGAGTGTCAGACTTTTACTGACTTAAACCCGTCTATGTTCCTTCATGTGCCCTTTGCGTTCCGGGGGCGCGGTATCTCTTTCGAACAACCCGCAGCCCCGGCAGGCATATGACAGGAATAAGTTATATAATTTTTGCGCCCGCCTTTGATGCACGAGGCTGCGCGTTTGCAGCCGGGCACGGGCAAGTAACAATGTGACTTTTTCTATTTTATAATTATACTACTCTGTAACTTTGTCTTGGATATTACTGACGTCGGTGAAAGAAAACATCGTGAGGAATATCTAGACTTAGATATAATTACCTTTAAGTCAGAAATCGCCAATCCGCCGCGAGAAAGCGTTTGATGACTACTCTTGCTTGCCTTTTCTGTATGAAAAGAGGCATTTGATCAGCTGGACAGTAATAGGATAATATTTGGGATAGGATAGTTTGAGAAACTAATAAGCTTCTCCAACTACTTTCTTGACAGTTTTTTCTTTCTTTTTCGTTTTAGGATATGAATATAAAGAGTACACAAAAAGCAGGCTAATTTTAAACTGAAACTAATTTATTTCCCAACCACAACAAATAACTAGATCATTTATATTTCAATTATCATAACAATGAGCTGACCATACCGACACAACATACAATTAACATAGATTTCGTTAATGAGGACATTTGAATAACAAATACCGATAAACGATTTTAATGAGCATACAGTTTTGATTTGAGGTTTATCTTGGAAAGTAATAATTCCAGTGGTTAAGGCGTCTGCCTCTCGTGCACTAGGTCGTGGGTTCGCAACCGGGCACGGGCAAGTACCAATGTGACTTTTTCTAATTCATCTGTCCTTTCTAAGTTTATCTTGGACATTACTGACATCGGTAACCATGTCAGAGGTCCTTGAGGCGGTTAAGAAACTCCGACACTAGGGTGTGTGGGATCGTTAGATCTAACTGCCCACACGAAAAAGAAGAAGAATTACCTATTCCATTTTATAACTAAAAGATTTTTACCGCTGGCTCTCATGATCTGTCTGGTGATAAGCTAGATAGCAAACGGTTGGGATCCACAGTCTTAACAATGGCAATTAATGCCTATTAGTGTCCACGCAGGGCAAAGGCCTCTTCCCATACAGAAAAGGCACGAGCATTGATCACCACGACGCTTGCTCAAGGCGGATTGGTGAATTCCAGACTTATTTAACTATACGTTTAGGTTACCTCACTATGTTTTTCTTCACCGATGTCAGTGACATCCAAGACAAACTTGGAAAGTACATTTGAATAGAAAAACTCGCATAGGTACTTGCCCGGTATTGAAGTTGAAGCTTCAAGCATGAGAGGCGGGCAGGCGCCTTAACTACAGGGCTATCATGACATATAAAGGGCAAATCTTCTTCTTTCTTTATCGTATGGGCAGTAAGGTCCAACGACCTCACACACCCTAGTGTCAGAGTTTCTAAACTGCCTCAAGGGCCTTTGACATGGTTACCGATGTCAGTGAAGTCCAAGATAAACTTAGAAAGTACATATGAATTAGAAAAAGTCACATTGGTACCTGCCCGTGCCCGGTTGCGAACCTACAACCTCGTGCATGAGAAGCGGGCGCTTTAACCACTGGGCCATTACGACACTAAAGGGACTAACTGATAATATCTGACAGCGGTTCCCAACTCAAAGACTTTGTGATAACGTCCCGAACAGAACTTCCAAAAGCGACCTAGAGAAGTATACACAGAGAGACGTGGGATTTTTTATCACTTATAGAGGTTTTTCATTTACCGAGTTTGCCAAATAGGCAAGTTTAAAATGAGGGACCTGCTAATAGAAGTCGAAATATAGGTACCGTTTTTTATTTATAGAGGTGAACAGTGTATAAATCAGTTATATAGGTTTGATAAATTGTCTTACTGACACGGGCTATTATAGCACTACAAATAACCAATTATAGAAGTACAACATGGAAAAATCTAAGAAATCAAATCTCAACAATTTGATAATTTCCAGTAATCCAGAATAGATTCGGGGTATTTCAAGGCAAAAGCGTCGGGACCTCATAGTAATTATTAGTTGCAGAGGGCCCACTTTACCAGGTTTTACTCCAATATTTAGAAGTGTCAATTTACAAACATGGCCACATAAGAACGACTCGATATATTATGTAAAAGACACTTTACGATGCAGACGTCGCCAAATTAGAAGAGGATGGGAACTACAAATTCCTTGCTGCACTTGAGAAGGAAGAACATAACAGAAAGGAATTTCACACGTTCTCATTTGTTTCATCCCCCATATAAATGTTTGATCAGACGTGACACAATCATTATCAGAGCAAGAAACATTACATTGAACTAACTATTGCCCGCGACTTGAACCACGTAAATGTCGTTTATCGTTGACGCAGACAAAATCGCCGAATAAAAAGTAGCTTATGTCCTTTATTGGGATCAAAACTTACCCCCATACCACATTTCATCAAAACCAGTTCAGTGGTAACAGCGTATCAGACATATGGAGTTACTTAAAATTTCATGATATTTAGGTTGGATATTAAATAATTTTAGAATGAACTTTTCTATACAACATTTTCCGGCCACATTTTTGCCACAATAGTTGTGGCAAGTTTGAACGTATAGGAATAGTTGGAATTTCACCTCGGTGGGCTGTACACACATTTTCATTTGTTTTGTCTCCCGCGGAAGGTTTCCCGCGTATTGCCTTGGGAATTTATGTAAATACTGAACAGGAAAAGTTGTGTTACTCTTCGTGGGGCAAGACGGTATGTTTGTGTTTCGAATGTTTCTGTTTGGAAGAGAATAATATTAGTTTCTTCTGTATGCGTTCTTTTGTTATTGACTATGTTGTGTCTAAGGTTATTTTATAGGTCTCGAATGTAATGTTTCATCATTATTTTTCAGACTAGCTTTTATGCTTGTTCGTGTGAAGTACGTTTATTACGGGGTTTTATTTTTTGCACCAAACCCTATTTATTTTTCTACAATAAAATTATTATTAATAAGCTTATTTTATTTCTTATAACATCAGCTATCTCCTAGTGAATTTTTCTACAATAAAAGTAGCTTATGTTATCTTATAATATTAGCTATATCTACCTGCCGGCGAACTGTGGGTGTACATTGGTACACCTCTGCCTAACCCTTCGGGGAATACAGGCGTGATGGATGGTATTAGCTATATCTTAGTGAAAGTCCGGCCAAAATTAGTCCAGCCGTTTTGGAGATTAGCAGGAACAAACAGACAGAAATAGACAGTTAAAACAATTAAAATTGTTTTTCGTCTATGTACCGACCGTGGTTATTTGGGGAAAAACTGTTTTGACATTGTAAACAGATACTTACTTCAATTTTAACTCTGTAGGTATATCGAAAAAGATAGAATAGACGTATACCATATTAATTTTAATCAATGAATATCATTTTACTTTGAGGACGAAAATGCTCTTGAGAAATCTCAGTCTCTACAAGATCACAAGCAATTTAACCTGAAAACAATTTCCGTTCAAGAGTCACATTTTATTACGAAGCACAAAGAACTTCTGCTCAAAGCTGTGGTGGTTATCTAATCTACTTTTAATGCTACCCTTTGAGAGCTAGATGAGAAAATAATGGAACTAGCTGAGAATGCTTCTTATACAATATTGGTACGTACTTCTGATTATTTTATTCATATACACTTAGTATTACTATTTATGTTAGAGAGAGGTAATTTCTGGGAGTACTGGCCCGATTAGATCAAATATTTCATTGCCTCGTTAGCCTAGTGCTCCTATGCGCGACTGCTACGCTAGAGGTCTTGGGTTCGTTTCTCAGGTCGAGCAAAGTGGTTTTCTTCTATGAAATTCTCAGCAGCAGTTAGGAGTTAGGATTAATATGTACCCGGTTAATGGCAATGGGCTCGCCCCCTATTACATGGGACTTAAACACATACCGGTGGACTGTGGGTGTATACACCTCTGCCTAACTCTTCGGGGAATACAGACGTGATGGTATGTATATGTATTTCATTGATAGAAATCTGAAAGATTGCGGAGTGTTACAGGCTCTAAAGTTGCGTAATTTGTTTGAAAGAGTCACCGCCGCGCCGCTGTGGAACGCATTAGGAGAAACACGGATAGGTTTAAATCAGTAAGAGTCTGATACTCCCTCCCGCTCGGCCCAGAGCGGACGAAGTCATTTGATGATTTCTCATCCTTAGAAAAAAGAGAGTGTATATGCTATTTACTGTATACTTGACTTGCAACTAAAACAAAGTACCGGGCAGAAGCTAGTATTATATAAAAGTAAAAAGCCTTACACTGCGGACTGGACACAAATTTATTGCCTTAAATCTCACAATTATAGTACTAGTTTCCGTTCGCCATTTTGTCCACGAATATTTAAGAATTAAGCAAAAGACTTTTATTATTCCACGGGAACACAAAAATGGTATAAAAATTCATATGTGTTAAACTAGATTAATATGTATATGTGTGCCAAACAGCTAATTCCCTTCGGACGTTTAAGCTTAAAAGGAAACAAAAATCCATCCATCTTTACAAATCGCTTATATAACAAATGGTATGTAAGTACATCCTTCCTTCTCGCTTCTCCAAAATCAAGTAAAAGCCTGTTAATCCTCGCCTCTTTTGTGAAACAAAATCTTAATCATTAATCATTAATCCGAACGTGCCCCGCTGTGTTCCTTAAGATGGTGTCATAGATTTGTGCCGGTAACAAATCTTGCGAGGTTTTATTCACCTTTCTACAGAAGTGGTTCTTTTGTTAGGGATCTTAGGATTATGTGCTGATCTTGCTGATGGCAAATAATTAATAGCATATTGGCTATAGCATCTTAATGGAACTCGCTGATATCGCCTTGAAAACACGCGGCCCGCAAGCTGTCACCTTTCTATCTTGCCACTATAAAATATATTTTAACGCTCATGATTTAAAGTCCTAACTTAAATGGCACATTACTTGTTCTGTCGGAGCCTTACTGTTATATTGAGCAATGTCCCTTCGTCTCTTGCTATACCTATTGAAATCGTTAGGATAAAAATTGGATCCTCGACACGCAGCTAATCTTTCAGCCACCACTGTAGTCAGCACGAACAGTCAGTAAAAGTCTGACACTCGCTCCCGTCCCGCCCAGGGCGGGGGAAGTTACTTGATGATTTCCCACCTATAAATAAAAAATTGCCAGCACGAACCGTGGCATATGAATTAAATAAATATCACAATAATGATCATAAAATGGAAACAACATCACTTTCGCCTTTGTTTTACATCCATTATAACAATTAATTTAATGTTTTCGTACCAAAAAAGTAAAAAGCTCGTCAAATATAAGGTTTTCACATAAAAATCTCTATACGACGAAACATTGGAGCGTTTGGCAACGATCCAAAATATCATGTTTCTACTGATACAGCACTGACCTGATTTGGTTCATAGAGTTGCTGTTTCAGCGGTTTTTCATCCAGCTAACCGTATGAAAAACAAAGGCTGGATGTGGTTGGAAATTACAATATTGTAAACCTTTTGCTGCCTTTAGGCGCAGAATGTCCAATGTGTAAAATGTACGGCCGTCGCAGTGTCCAAGTTGTGCATAAATAAATAAATAAATTTCGTTCTGTGGTTTCTGCCTACCACCATGGGAAAAAGGCGTGAGTTTATGTATGTATGCATAAATAACTATTATATAATAAGAAAATAATAAAAGGCTGGTCAATATCCAATTCATATGTAACTAGGTTTTTTTTAATCTTCTTTATTTCGTATCGATGTCGTTATTTATACTACATGGGCCCAGAGCTGACCATGTTTATTGCCGCGGAAGCACTAATCAGATCGTGAAAGGTGCAGGTGAATAGACAATTGGGACACTCCAGCATAGAGATATGGTCTGATCAGGATCTCTGCAATCGCAATGGGTGCCAGACGAGTCCATCATGCCCCATTCCGCCAAATTGTTTGCAGCAAATTGCTTTTAACATTTTTATGTTCCCATCATCATCACGCCTGTATTCCCCGAAGGGTTAGGCAGAGGTGTACCAATGTACACCCACAGTTCGCCGGTATATTTAGGTCCCATGTAATAGGGGGCGAGCCTATTGCCATTAACCGGGCACAAATCCAAACTCCGAGCTGCTACAGAGAATTTCACAGGAAAAACCAATAATACTTTTTGCTCGACCTGGGAATCGAACCCGGGACCCCTTGCACAGCAAAGCAATGTGTGTGAGGGTGTGTGTGTGTGTTTTTATGTTCGTTACACAATAAAATTCTAGGACAAAACTGGTGTATATTTTTGCGTAATTGTAACATACTATGTATACCTACTCGTGACTACCTACACAAGTATATCTCGGGATTATTATTAAAGGGACAGAGACGGCTTGGGCCGTTTTCATTTACTTACATAATTACTGGGTTCTGTAGAACTGTATTTAGTTGGCCCTAAAGGGTTCCAGGACTGCAATAAGGGAAGGGTTTGTATTTATTTTGTGTAAATTGTCTCTGGTAATGGAAGTCATTGAACTGACTTTGAGCTCATCTGGGAAGATGTAATTGTAACCTTGAGAATGAGGGCTAAATAAATAGGAACAAAGTCTCATCTCCTGCCTTTTTAGCCCTTCACACTCCAAAACTACAGCAGTGTTGAAGGAACAATTTTCACTTTCAATTTCACTACCTTCTAACATGCAAATAAAATGACTTAGAAAATTATGTCAACAACAAGAGTTGTTCAATTTAAAAAAAAAAATGGTGAGTACCTACCTAAGGGGGTAAATATACTTATTCAGCTCTATTCAGCTTTTGCCCATAGAAAACACTATTCTAGTATGGGGATGCGTATCAACGCGAGCGTTCAGCTTTGCGCGTCTAAACTTAGTCCCGTATTCTATTAAAATCATAATTAAGGTACTTACAACTTTACTCTTCTGAATTTAAATTTTAAATTCAAATCTATTAACTAAAGACTTTTTTTGTCAATTTTACTAGGATAATGCAACAAATTCTATACCATCAGTGGTATTCTGTTATAATCTGCGTTGAATTCAGGCGAAGTATGATTGAAATGATCTTGTCATTTTATAATGCTAAGGTTTGACGGCAATTGACATTTGATTGTGAAAATACGGATTTTATTCCTGAAATAAATACAATACATACATCTTCTGGATCACATTTCCATCCGAGTCGTACTCAATAAATCCAATATTAGTTCCAATAAAATTCTATACGAAATAATCAATTTATGGAAATGGGATGTCATTGATAAAACATTTCTTTTAAAAAATCTCTGCCTCTAGGGAAGCCTGTATGCTGACCGCCATGTCGGGTTCTGGTATCAGGAAATTGCTTCGAGAGTACCTTAATGTACCTTTGAGGCAGAGGTCGTTGATCTATTTTTATTGTAATGCAGCAGTGGCGAAATTGGTCAATTTTCGTAAGTGGGAACGCAGATATAACTTATTTTATTAGGTACATTATTAGGTAAACAATTTTATATTTCTTTATTTAACACCATCGTTTTAGGTTAACCTTTTTTCGTTCCACATTGTGGGGGGCCAGCTAGTAACAGTCGCTTGAAATTGCTGAATACGGGCAGCTGCAGGACCGTTCATTGTTTCATCTTTATGAGACTCCAATGTCCAGCAGTGGACGTTGTTCAGCTGATATGATGAGGATGATCGTCTGACTAAATATATTATAATTTTACCTAAACCTCGCGTTTCACCCGCTTTAAGTTACATGTTACTGTTCAGCTTCCGTGAGTCTTAGCGTGATGTTATATATACTATACCATGCCTCATGAATCTGACTATCATATCCCCAAAATATTTTTTCAATTCAACTAATAGTTTAAAAGATTTGCGCGTTTAAACAACCAAACAAAAAAATCCGTAACCCTGCAGTGGTCGCGTCTTAAAAGTCACGTGTGTGGTCGCGCGGCTACATAATGTAGTCCAATTTGTTTTGTCGTTTTTTAAATGAAATTCAATTGTATTTTTTTTTTCTTATTAAAATATGACAAATTAACTCTTCCTAAATAAAATTAAAACAAAAAACAAACATAAATTTTCAATGGTCAAAAAAAGTACGCAAAAAGAAATGTCAGTTTAAAAACCATGGATTACATAATAATATGTAATCCGCGCGACCACTGCAGGGTTAATATATTAGTATATTGACTATCTACAATGCGACGAAAAAAACGCAGCTCCAGCACGATTTAAAGGCAGGAACTGAGATAGTATTTAGTGGAACAAAAGACTTCGCCTTTGCATTATCTCCAGACAATAGCTCACAATTAGAGTGAGGGAACATTTCGATGTGGTCTGGTTTTAACTACCTACGAGGGCGATTATCTACATCTGTTTTTAACAGAGTTCCAAAAAGAAGGAGGTTCTCAATTCGACTGCATGTTGTTTTTTTGTAGTATGTTTTTTACGCGGTCATGCCGTTCATTAGGAATTGTTTCTGATGTTTTTTTTTGTTTGGTGTTAGTGTTGTTTTTTTTTGAGATAACGGGTCTTTAAACTTTGCAAAGATATTTTGTTAATGCAGTAAAAATGTTTTCTGTTTCAACCTTTAGATTTTAATAAGAATAATTCAAGCCTTTTATTATCCCACTAGTAAGAAAATGCCCCTTCCGATACAGACAATCCATGAGTGTTGATTACCACACTGGCTCAAGACGCGGATTTTCGACATATATGAATTAAAATTCTAGGCTACACACGATGTTTTCTTTCACTGATGTCAGTGATGCCCAAGATAAACTTAGAAAGTACATATTAATTAAAAAGTTATGCTCAAAGCCTCATTCAAAAGAGGTGGGTCATCCCGAACTTTAAATTATATTTGATAGAATGTTCTACCATTGAAAAACGTATTGAATTTATCTTATCTTCTGCTACCGAACTGCCCGCGGCTTCGTACGCGTGTCTTATTTCATCCGCATTTAGTTACTTCTTTGGTTATTGTTCCGCTCCTTTGTACCGTAGCATGATATTATATAGCCTCTATTACTCAAGAATAATGTAGCTATGTATTGATGAAAAAATTAATAAAATTGGTATAGAAATAATGGTTAAAACCGGTTTAGTAGTTTCGGAGGTTATTCGATACAAACAAACAAAAAAATCTTTTCTCTTTATAATATTAACTAGCTGTGCCCCGCGGTTTCACCCGCGTTGTTGATTTTGGTTACTTTCCCGTTCCCGTGGCTCATAGTGCGATGTTATGTAGCCTATAATCTGTTATTCTGAGGTACAGGCTACGGAATGTCACGCAGAGTCATTATTTTGCTGCGAAGTTATTTTAAAACTGCGATATCTCCTAAGATATTCATTGAAATTAAATGATGTAAAGGGCAATTTTGTTCAAAATTAAACACTTGTGATGAATAACGTATTTATGTTGATAAGGATTAATACTATGTTCATAAAAACACCTTCGCAAATAATGCATTATTTTAAAACAAATTTTCTGACTATAAAAATGGCTATACTGAGTCAACCTTTAAAGTTAGGCATGTACTACCGCGGACTTTTTTTTAGAATATTGTAAGAAGAACAATTCTCTCATACATGATTTTTGCGTAACTTTAACTGTTTACGCAGCGCACGCAACAAAAGCCCTCGAAAAGAATATTTTTTCCCCGTTTTTGCCACATTTTTCATTGATACTCCGCTCCAATTGGTCGCAGCGTGATGTTATATAGCCTATAGCACTCACGAATAATGTAGCTTTCTACCAGTGAAACAATTTTTAAAATCGGTTCACTACTTCCGGAGATTACCCCCTACATACAAACTTACAAACTTACAAACTTACAAACTTACAAACTTACAAACTTACAAACAAATTCTACCTCTTTATAATATTAGTATAGATGTAGATATTATAAAATAATGGAGTTCAGATGCTGTATTGTAACAAAGAATATGCCTAATAAATTAGTCTAATAAATGTTCTCTGCCAAAAATAAAAATATCTTTTCAGAAAATCTTTTTACGACACACTTTAACTTTCGTGACATTTTAAAGCTAAAAGTACAAATAAAAGTACAAATAAAAAAAATCCTCTTTATATAAAGATCACCTATCTATCTTCCATCAGTACTTATAGAAGTAAAGATTGCTATTAAAAAATAACAAAGCCATCCTATTTCATATTCCAATAACGAAACAAAGAATAAAACCCGTTGACCTGTAAGGACTTCAAATATCAAAGGGTCCAGCAATAAAACATCTTAGCTACCTACCTAACATCGTAACTAAAAGGTTCAAACGCTACCCTGTTTGAGACATAAAATACCTATAAAATCCGTCAAAAAACACCTTTGTGTTCTGCTCAAGGCTACTGTTATATCAGAAGTATATTTCGACGTTTTTATGATGTGATATTTATAGAAACGGGAGATCCATTTCTCGTAAGTACTAAAAATAAATGTGACAAATTGTCAAACGCTCGTAGGCTGCTGTGATTGGTAATTCAGTCAACCAATCAAAGTGGCGGACACGCTATTGACAATTTGTCACATTGTTCTTTGGTTCAAGAAACCGAGAATAAGGAAAATGCAAAGCTCAGCTTACGCCTCGCGGATTGTATTCCGATATCTGAAAAAGAAACAAAAAAAAAAAAGTGTTATTGGGTTTTTTCTATGAAATTCTCAGTAGCAGCTCGGAGTTTGGATTTGTGCCCGGTTAATGGCAATAGGCTCGCCCCCTATTACATGGGACCTAAATATACCGGCGAACTGTGGGTGTACATTGGTACACCTCTGCCTAACCTTTCGGGGAATACAGGCGTGATGGTTAAAGAAACAAAATTATAATGATAGAGATAATTATTTCATTGGCAATGGCTTATGAGTATAAATCCGTACTAATATTATAAATGAGAAAGTAACTCTGTCTGTCTGTCTGTCTGTCTCTTCTTCACGCCTAAACCACTGTACCGATTTCAGTGAAATTTGGTACAGATATAGTCTGGGACCCGAGAAAGGACATAGGATAGTTTTCATCCCGGAAATCCCCCGGGAACGGGAACTATTAATCCACGCGGACGAAGTCGCGGGTAAAAGCTAGTATATAATTAATAAAGTTAGCGGCAATCGTTCTATTGAAAGCTGCTGTGATCGAAAGTTAAGGGTAATTGTTTATGATTAATGATGCCGCTATTCGATTAAATATTCAAGTTGATTGACTTTGTCATTTATCATAGTTCCGAAGTAGTGTAGAAGCGACAAGCTAGTTGCTATAGACTGATTTTTAGGTATCCGTACCCAAAGGGTTCCTATTACTGAAAGTCAAAGTCAAATCAATAGGAAGTTTTTTAATTAGACCATTAAGCCCTGTTGAACGTTATTTTACAACAAAGAAATAACACAATAGTATTGAATCTATTACCCCATTCCAAAAGGTAGTTACTAAGGTCTGAGGTCTGGACCTTAAGCTCAAATACCACACTTGCTACCACGAAACCAAAAGTACTGTAAAAAAATAACAGGCAACTAGACTCCAGAAAACAAAACAAAACAAAAAAAAGAAATAATGAATACATTTGTAAAAACATTTTCTTACTCGATTCAACTCCAAATTGGCTGCCAAGAATTTTACGTCTCATTGAACAATACCATCCGCGCGATTCCCGACGAAATATTCTCCGAAATAAAACGCCTATTCCTCGCATTTGAGCCGAGTGTACACGCGAAATTTCATCTAAATCCGTTAATTCCGCCAAGCGTGAGAGCATTACAAACAACAGCACTCAGATATGCAATTTTAAGCTCTATGGTAAGCATCAAGTTATGTAATAAAACCTTCTTTGAATAAGCCTTTAAGGAAATACAATGCAAAGGGATTAATGTTTCTCAAAGTCTATATCTGCTAGTCTATGTTGGGGTCGGATTCCAGTGTAACTGGATGCAGCTGAATACCAGTATTTTACATGGAGCGACTGTCTATCTGACCTCCTGACTGGTTGTCAGACTTCCCGGCTTCTGACTATCCGTAACGACGGTCAAAGATCTAGGAATGCTAGCCGGGATCTACGGCTTATCGTGCTTTCCGAAGCACGAGGGTGTCATACCACCAACTTCCAAACTCCTGGCTGCTACTGGAAAATTCGTAATGGAAAAATCTAATAACACTTTTTGCCCAACCTAGGTATTGAACCCAGGACCTCACGCTCATCAGACGCGCTTGCTTCTTTGAATAAGCCTTTAAGTAAATACAATGCAAAGGGTTTAATGTTGCTTAAAGTGTGAACGTCAAACGCGAAGACGACTCGAGCAAGCTTTGAATAAGGATTTGTTAAGAAGGTCTTTGATATTTAATCCTGAATTTTGTATCTTATTTTGATGTAAATAAAGACGTTATAAATAACTTATTAACTTGGTGTCGAGATGATACCGTTCTTGGTACAGATACTGGGCAGGTATCAATGTGACTTTCAATCCATTTATGTATTTTCTAAAATGTTGGAAATTATTTTTGACATCGGTGAAGAAAAACATCGTGAGGAATCCTTTATGTGACATAGTGAGCAAGCACGAGCCTCTTCTCTATATGAGAACAGGCTTTTTTTCATAGTAATTTACCTTATAGGTACTTTATTTTTGTAAGTTACTACGTTCTATGTGTTTCAATGGAAATTTTTCACGCATCTTTCAGTTACATACCTACATACACCAAATGTATGCATACTTTATACATTATTCAGTAGAATTTCTTCGATCCTCCACTCTGATAGCAGATCGTTAATATTAATTTCACGTATTACTCAACATTAATCTATGATTAACATAACATTAATGTTTATGAAGATTCCAAAGGCTTTACATAACTAATCCAGACATTTGAATATAGAACAAGGCTTTTCAAATTCAGAAACGAATAAAAAGAAAAATATTTTAAACGAAAATTTGGCAAAGGCGGCATAACACATTCAGCCAGCATGAAAAAACCTGGGGATGACATAAAGCTTATAATGAACCGGTCCCGCCTTTTCGCGTGGCGCCTTCAGTAGATCCCGACGCGTCATCGGGGGCGGTCGCGCTGCCCTTCAGAGATTTTGCCGCCAATTTTACGATAATTATCAATTACGTGCTTGAAGTTGGTGAAGATCTTAAAGTTTTTAAGTATTCTTAACTTTAATTTGAAATTTATTAAAATTTCCAAAGTATTCATAGGTGAAGTGTATAAAATAGATTTACTGACTTAAAAAAATAATATACGTAAAATCAATTCAATCAATTTTAAGACTTAATTACATAGTGATAGTGTGTATAGTTTATTAACAAAAAAAAACTTTAAATAAACAATAACATTTATGAAATATGAAACTTGAGAGACAACATAAAACTCAATTATGATCATAAAAATACTAAAACATTTCAAAGTGAAAAACAAAATTCCGAAAGATGTTGAAAATTAGAAATGTGAGAATCGAGTGTGTTATACTGAAATGAATAGATTTGACAATACTTTAAAACCAGACAAAGAGGATGACAATGCTGCTAGAGGGAATTGTACGAAGCAGAACAAAATATTGGGTAAGTTAGTAGTTATGGAAGTCAACATGTATTAGTTCCAGTACCCCAGGAAGCGGTTTTACCCGTGTTATGTTTATGATTACTGCTTCGCCCCCGCAGGTAGTAGCGTGATGTTACTTGCTAACAATGTAGCTTTCCATACGTAAAAGAATTTTGAAAATAGGTTAAGAAGTTTTTGAGTACCCATTATAAACAAAAATATATAATATATAAAAATATATAATATATAAATCATTTTCTTCATACAATTTAAAATTGGTTATACACTACAAAAAAAACTACAAAGATTTAAAACAAGGGAACAATTACAAACAACACAGGAAGCAAACATGATATTTAACTAGAAGAAGCAAAAATACCTGATACAGTAATAACTCTAAACTATATATTATTTTTAAAAACAATAGTTGACATTAAGGAAGTCTACCTAAAATAAAATTCTCGCGACGGAATTGTAAAGCAACCCAAATATGCAGGAATTACTCAAATCAAATCAAATATTCATTATTGTGGACCATAGGTTGTTGTACATAATACAGATGGTGTTAATTAAACATTTTAGGACCAGCTATGTCCTACCCTTATAGGGCGTACAATATAATTTAGAAAACTATAATGTATAATACAGAAACGCATCATGACCCAGGTAGATTGTATTCTAATAGTAATTTATCGGCAAAGAAATCGTTCATGGAGTAATAACATTTATTTACTAACAGTACATGGGGTTTCTTTTTAAAAGATTTTATTTCAGTAATTACTCTTATGGGCTTTGGGATATTATTAAATATACGCGGAGCAGAGCAGAAAATGTTTTTGTGCAAGAAATGCGAGAAATTAGTATATAGTACTGTTGACAAGTGTGTTCGCAAACATAGATGCACTCCCATTTTCATTACACTCATTCGGAGGGAACGCAATCCGATACGATCGGGAAGAGACTAGGCGTAGAGCCAGTGATTTGATGCGCTAGCGGATAGTGGTTTGGAATAGTGTGGCGGACTTGTCACAAGAAAAGAACACCCATTCTATTTTTTTGTGACAAGTACATACAACATACAGTCAGGCCTGTATTCCCCGAAGGGTTAGGGAGGGGGGGCGGGGGGCTTGACAAGTCATCCACACTATTCTCAACCACTGCAACTCCTGATCAGCAGAAGCCACATTCCGCAATGAAATGAATCAGAAAAGATTATATATATACCATCACGCCTTTATTCCCCGAAGGGTTAGGCAGAGGTGTACCACTGTACACCCACAGTTCGCCGGTATTAGGTCCCATGTAATAGGGGGCGAGCCTATTGCCATTAACCGGGCACAAATCCAAACTCCGAGCTGCTACTGAGAATTTCGTAGAAAAACCCAATAACACTTTTTGCTCGACCTGGAAATCGAACCCGGGGCACCTTGCACAGCAGTCGCACTTGCGACCACGAGACCAACGGGGCAGTTGTTGATGAAAACACCTCATAACAATTTACCCGACCTAAGAATTAAACCCAGAAACTCCACCCTCAGTACTTTCGCTATCAATCACAAAACCAACGAGGCAGTACAAGCCGTTCAACTGACAAAAACAGACACTTAATATCAAACTTGGCAACTCAAAGACAGACTTGAAACGTCATAAGTGTTTGTAGGTACAGCCAGCAGCAATAGTAGAATAACATTTCAGCTTTTTAAAACCTAGGATGTAGTGACAAAGGTTGAAAAGAGTATGCTTAGATGGTTCGGTCATGTTGACAGGATGAGTGAAAGCTTAGGCGACTAACAAAAGGGATTTATATGGCAGATGTGAGTGGCAATGCCGGGAGGGGACGCCGAAAGACCTAGCCTGACCTTATTGGTGAGGTTCTTCAGAAAGGTCAGGTGCGCAGTACTCGTAACCGGCGTGCTTGTATGACCAGATGTATGAATGTGGACGAGGCGAAAGGATCGTAGCAGGTGGTGTTCCGTGGTTTCTGCCTGCCCCCATGGGAAAAAGGCGTAAGATTATGTATGTATGTATTTTTAAAACCATATTCATTACGATTATTCATTGTTTTTTTTTTTAATTTACATCTAAAATTATAGAAAGGTCCATTGCGATAGTGTACATCTCGAATCTTCTCTTAAAATAAATACTATTATGATACTACCACTTATAATTAAACTTTTGTTTTGAACACAATATCAAAGGAAATACGAATTGGATCTAAAATGAACTCCTAGGTAGGTATTGCCTAAAATTCTAAATAGCACAGTGAATTGTGTTATTTCATAAATATTTAAACGATATGTGAAAGTAACATTGTTAAGCGACTTTTGTTGCTCACGGTACTACTCGTCAAGTTGAAATAGAGGCCCTGCTTACGAAAGGTCAGACGAGACTCCGACCCGACTCCGACTCCGGACTCTCGGTCCGAGGTCGGTCGATTCTCAGACGAGATCCTTCATACAACACTTCTAGTATTACTAATTAAATTGTTTATGACTGTACCGTCGACCGAATAGCTTTTATAGTACCCCGAGGGATAGTAAAAGACCAAAGGTATATTAAAGACCCAGAATTTGTGGAAGACGTTAATAATTTGATGACGGGTCCTAGCTGATAATAATTGGAACTAATATTCCAATGTAAAGTAAATACGATTCTATTACTTGGTGGATATGGTTGATTTTATTTTGCACTATCCGTAGCCTGCATGTTGATTATAGTTTTAAGTCTTTATGTGCCTAAGTAAAACGTATCGAATTAGGATATCGATTGGAATAAAATAACATAGAATTTGAAGCGTCTTCAAAAGAATGTTTACACGGCACTTCATGCCAAAATCACGCTGTTTTGCATTTTTGTAAGTCTGTTCGTTCCGGATAATCTCTTAAACGGCTAAACCTATGTGGGACTTTCACTGACAGATAGGTGATGAAAAAGAATTAGTGTATCGCGCATATAAAAATAAAACTCCACAAGTAACTGGTATTCACTCAAACGAAAACGGGCTTTATTGCCTCGGCGCTTTTCTAGCGTTCGCCACTGTTGATTCTGGCTTGCAGAAGTTGCAGTGGTTTGAGAAAAGCGTGGCGGGCTTGTCACTAAAAAAATAAAACGAAATCGCAGGAATAAACAGATGTTTTGTATATGTGTCAAAATTCATCCAAGAACTTGTAACCGTTTCTACCAACTAAATATAGCTCTTTTTGTGCTTACCCCAAACTACCATTGGCCTAAATAAACAAACATAGATCCTTTGTAATTTACTACTAAAAATCCTTTCTCTAACAAAAGTAGAATGAATGGTACAACATACAACTGCCTTAACAGACTTAATTACTTTCCGGCTCATGTACCGAACCCAAGCCTTTTATTTATAAAGATTACACCAGCTGTGTGATTCTGTTAGACCTCTATCTAAACTTCGAATCTAAATCCGCTGTGACTTTCTGTAGCTATTATTGGTGATTAATTGATATTGGGACATAAACCATTCATACATACTAAACATCATACTTAATAGTCGACTTTGTCTCTGTCACCTCTGACCTAGACAAGAGTCAAGAGCAAACCTATAATAAATAATAAAAAAAACATTTATACGTTACGTTTTACGTACTATAAATTAGGTACTAGCTTTTGCCTATGACTTTGTGTGCCTGGTTTTTTTCTTAAGTTACGTCTTCTGTTACTACTCCACAACCGTAGGTCGTAGCGTAATGTTATATCTATACTAATATTTAAAGCTAAAGAGTTTGTTTGTTTGAACGCGCTAATCTCAGGGACTACTGGTTGGAATTGGAAAATTCTTTTAGTGTTGAATAGTCCATCTCTTGAGGAAGGCTATAGGCTATGTAACATCACGCTACGACCAACAGGTGCTGAGTAGCGAGGGTGAAACCGCGGGGAACAGCTAGTACTATATATAACATCACGTATACTATTTAGCATGAAGCTGACTATCATAATAATAACGAATTTATCAACACGACTAGTAGCTATTTCCATACAATAACGCGTTTTAACAGACAATATATTCTGACATACATATCTTCAGCAATTGACACTGCAACTTACCACTTTTTTCACCAAAACACAGTGCCAGAAATTCCATAGCGTCTGAAAAAGTTCATGAACTACAAAAAAATTCATAAGCTTGTCCACGTGTACCCATTTTCACGTAAAATGATAAAATGCTGTTTCATATTGTTCTCTCAGTCAAACTGTACGGGACTCTGTAGTATCCTACAAAGTAAAAATGAATAGTATGCTATGTACGAGGAATTTGAAATGATGTATTTCAGAAAACTTTTGTAGTTTTCCAACTGTAAATGTGCACTGTGTGATATGGGTTTTCTGTTACACAACATATTATTATATACAATCACGCCTGTATTCCCTGAAAGGTTAGGCAGAAGTTTACCAATGCACACCCACAGTTCGCCGGTATGTTATAGGTCCCATATAATAGGGGGCGAGCCTATTACCATCAACCGGGCACAAATCCTAACTCCAAGCTGCTACTGAGAATTTCATAGAATTTGATTGACCATACTAACGAAACGACTGTTACTAATGTTAATAAATAGCTTTTGTATGTTTTTCCGATTATTTGTAACAGGTAAGCTCTGGAAGAACGGATCCAATTACAAATAATCTTACCGACACTATTGCCGATGGCTAGGTTTTATGGTAGTCTTGACTTGCATGCAAACGAAGCCGCGGGCATAAGCTATTTTGCTAATCGGATTGGTAGTATTTTTCTGTTAGCAGGTTGTTGCTTATTTTCTCATCAAGTTTTGAGAACTCGCAATAAGTACAGTGCATGAGCGGTACAATTAATATTTCTTTCTTTAGTAGGCATTGTCTTAAGTTTATTTCCCGACCTGGGAAATTAAATTAATTGTACTAATTAATTAGGACCCCACGCTACGCAGTCTCGCTTGTGACCTCGAGATAAACGGGGCATTTTTGTACAACAATAGGATAAATATAAACAATAATTCGGAATTCTTTCACCGAATTTTCTCTATAACCTTAGCTTTGATAAATGAGCATACAATCTGCAAATATGATATCTTCTTCAAGCTCATTTATCTCTCTGTAATACAGAGATCATTGTTCTTCCCTCATTTCGAACCTGTATTACATAGTAATAATAATACTAGCCATTATTATCCTACTGCAGAGCAAAGGCCTCTTCTTATATAGAGAAGGCATGCACCAAAAGATAGCTACATTATTCCTAATTAACATAGGCTATATAACATCACACGACATGGAAGTGAAGCAGTAACCAAAAACGTAACTTAATGCGGGTGAAATAAGTTGAAGGCGGATCTGTAATTAATTTATACAGGATAAGTTTTTAACCAGTGCGTAATTTTTTTTGGTAGTTCAGTGTCAGTAATAGAACACATTTCCGTGTTTAGCTAAAAAAAAAAAAAAAAAAAATTTCGTCCTTATCCGAGTTTGAAATTAGCAAAACATGGACATAATCTATTCGCCATACTATCAATGAAAACTCGCGGCCGCCGCCCGGGCGCATGGCTGGGGTGTGGGGGTGGGGAATGCGCTAGCGCCGAGTGACAATAAAATATGGTTTTTAAGTAAACATGTTTCGTAAGTGATAACTTTTTTTTTTAGTACTAAGACATATCAAAATAAAATATACGTGTTTAATAAAACGTGTTGAAGTTTATTATGGCAAAATTTACGCACTGGTTAAAAATTTTTCCTGTATAGATTTAAGATAGATAAATCCAAGTTTCCTTATGATATTTTCCTTCACGACGTCCATGGTGTTCAAGATAAAGTATAATGTACGATTTCCACCAACCAGGCGGCGTCGGACCGCATTTCACACTGGTAAAGAAAATTTAGGCTTCTACATAATAATTAAGGTTCATGCTTGCATGGAATTTATACTGCCTGGAAATAGGATAGGTCCGCGCGCGCGCGTATCGGTTCCAAGCAGTATAAATTCCATGCAAACATGGACCTTAACTATTAAGTAGAAGTTTGAATTTTCTTTAGCACGGCGTTAAATGCGCTCCGACGCCGCCCATTTGGTGGAAATCGTACATTAAAAGCACAATAGAAAAAGTGACACTGTGTTATCATTTCTCTTCCCTCATTACAAACCCGCATTACATAATAACAGAAAACGACAGGATCGCTCTCACGCAGCCTCTCAAAAGCTTTGCTACCTCTTCACTATCATCTCTTTGTACTGTTCGCGAGACCTCTTTGTGTCCCTATCTAATGTTGGAAATTAACAAGAGGACAGCACTAATGGATTCTCACGGACCCTTTTCTCTCCGTGCTGGCTTTGATGTCCGGTAATTGAAATATTGTAGTGAATTCGTGCAATGGCGGCGTATTGTCTTATTGTGCCACGTTGGGGCTTGTTACGTTTGACTTTGAATTTGACGCCATTTTGTCTTTCATCTCTGATTTGTTTTACATTACATTCAACACCATCATGCCTGTATTCCCGGAAAGATTAGGGAGAGGTGTACTTATGTACACCCATAGTTCGGCAGGATGTATAAGTCCCATGTATTAGGGGGCGAGCCTATTATAGACGGCCGAAAATCCTAACTCCGAGCTGCTACTGAAAATTTCATAGAAAAGGCCAGTAACACTTTTTGCTTGACCTAGGAATCGAACCCAGTCCCATTAGATTAGCAGTTGCGCTTAGGACCACTACGCTAGCGAGGCAGTAATGAGGATAAAATAAACACGATGCGATTAACTCTCTTAATTTTCAACTGAACATTTGAGAAGTGCAATTTCTGCTGTTGTATCAAATTATGTTCCGTCAAAAACATTTGTCAATTATTTTCATGCCCAAATTATTTAGACACGCGCCACCATCGGTGTAGAAACATATTAACTCCAACGAAGCCTTAAGCCAAATGTTCAAACCCTTTTATAATTATTTCCTGCTTTACCAGGACAATATGTAACAAGGCTACCAAGTCTAAAGATTTTCTGTAGGTAAATATAATAGCTTGTACTTCATTATCTTACATGTTTTGTATATTCTCATCATAATTGCAAAATGTTCTTACATTTTACCTACTTATTTGAACATCTTTACATCTATACATAAGTATAATAAAATCGTAACGAGGCCAATTCTGTACATTCAATATTTTTTATAAAGAGTAATTGTCACATGTTAAATACATTATACTGAACCCAAAAAAATGGTTTTTAGAATTTTTGTCTGTTTGTTTGTTTGTTTGTATGTACGCGCATAACTTTTTAATTCCTGCACCGATTTGAACAAAACTTTTGGCATTGTGTTGGCAGTAACCTGAGCTGTAATCTTAGGTACAATTCATCACGCTATGTCACATAGGGGTTAGACAGAAACAGTATGAACACTATTAACTTAAAAATACTAAACGCGAATGAAGTCGCGGGCAACAGCTAGTAAATATATAAAACAAAGTCACTTCCCGCCGTCTGTGCGCTTAAATCTTTTAAACTACGCAACGGATTTGAATGCGGGTTACATCAATAGATAGAGTGATTCAAGACGAAGGTTTTTAATAATGATGTATCATTTATTCTCTCTTCACAATAAGTGGTCCTATAATAAATGCAAACTTATAACTGTAAGGTTTATACTTATAATATCACGCTTCGAGCTACGGGAGCAGAGCAGTAACAAAGACGTAACTGGACGCGTATGACCCAGCGGGGTAGCTAGTTTCATTATTTATTTATTTAAACTTTATGCAACAAGAAGTACAAAGGCGGACTTAATGCCTTTGGCATTCTCTACCAGTCAACCAAAGGTGGTGAAGAACACGGTAGGTGCAAATCATAAGTACTTAGAAGAACAAAATTTGATACTTTCAAAAATAAAATAAAAAATGAACCCAATGCAATTATATAAATAAATTAATTTGTACACAAGTACAAAATAACTGAAATTATCCACACTAATACATAAATATATTAAAATTATCATAATAATCATATTATCATTATAATCTTCCTATTTCTTTTCAATGTTATTAACAAAAAATTCCAACTCTGTATGGAAATTTTATCACACGAATCGAGAAAATGCGCAGCTATAACGCAAATGGGTACAAAATGTACACATGTTCAGTAGGAATGGGGTACTAGACCGCCATTTTAGATTATTATCAGGGAATGTAAGCGCTTTGCATCGATCGAGGCAATACGAGAAAAAAAGAACACATTTGAGTGTTCATTTACAAACTGCCTCACATTAAGGTTCTTATAGCCGTGGGTTCTGTAGTGCTATTCTAAAACATTCATTTGCGAAATCCCTTCTGAATCCGCGGTGAGATTTTAGTTTTGTATTCTTAAAATGAGTTAGTTTGACACTCTAGCGTCACCACGTGATGACGTAAGTGAGAAGTATAAGTATCGAGTGAGTATTTTGACGTTTTTCAATAGGATTTGATATTTTTCAAAGCTAGCGTGACTATCGAGATGGCTTGCGAGATGACTTTGATGATTTGCCTATTTCAGAATAGCATAGCTGTACGCGAATCAAACAAACCATTTATTTCCATATTAATTCATTTGTTTCATTATAAACTTTGGTTTAAAATTTATCGACGCAGTGATTTGTCACTGCGTCGATAATAGGCCAACGACTATGATCTAACAGGCAGTCATGTTCACTGAAATGTTTCGCTGATAGAAGCGCGTTTGTTGAATCATTTGGTTCCCTTCAAGATTGTTAAAAAAAATGGTGCTGATCCACATGTCAGGTTCGTGAACGGGCGCTGTCAAGGATTGGTCATATCTTAACTGCCATGGCTTACATCTTGATGAATTTATTGAATGTTCAATGTTATTCACTAACTAAGAATCCTTGTATGTTTTTAATTAGCCTGTTCTGTCTTGGGCAGAGCTCTCCCTCCACTCCATTATATTTCACAATTCTATGCTTAACCCTCTGGTTTTGAAGGAATCCGTCCATTCAATCCCGCCATCACCTTCAAAAGTAAATATTTCCAAAACATTCTTATCTCCAGTCGCAATGATAACATTGCAAGAGATCCTTTTGACGAATATCCTTCTCCTTTCTTATTTACTTTCTCGAAAAGCTTCGGGACGAAAATAACGCAATTCTACGACACATGGTTGCGTCTAAAGGTAAAACTGTCGTGTACCGAGATTTAAGGGGAAAACATCCCTGATTTACACCCCAGCTTCCCCCCTAAAGGTGGGTACTGACCAACGTTACGAGGTGTAATGTAACATTCGCATCGAGCGTGTTACGCTGTGTTTTAAAATCGGCGTAACATGCTCCGCCCTGTGCTCCGCTTTCGCCGTTAGTTCACTCAAGATGGCCGACAGCGAGGACGCGTACTGACCGAACCGCGTAACACTCAAAGGATTCGCCAAAAAACCGACAGCCGAGTGGAGCACTCAAAGCGAGCAACGAGCGGCTCGTTGCTCGCTGGTTTCCCCGTAACACGACGTACTGACTGCACGAATGCTCGCGGTGTAACACGTTACATTACGCCCCGTAACGTTGGTCAGTACCCAGCTTAATAGGCTCACATTTTTACTTGCCTCCCATATTTCTCTCCAACACGATTTAAAATATTTGCCAGTACTTTCGTGCGAGTGTAGCCTTGAATTATGTTTACTGTATCCGATAAATTCACTCTGAAATTGTATTTATTGCCCATATTTTGGAAATTGAACGAGGAATGTGTTTCTCGAACTTTTATGGCTGGCGTATGTGTGGATGTTTGTTGCATTTTGGGCATGTGAGAATTGAAGTTTGTCAATATTTCCAGAATATTCTCGAGACCATTTTCGGTCACGGCGGCTAATCTTAATGAAGACTAGCCAAGTACGCAGGAGATATTATAGTGCACACGTGTGTGCGCAAACAGAGGTAAACCCTTCCCAGATCCCTCTTTCGGACATGACCGGGGGGAGATCAAGCGCAGGTCAACAAACATCCAAACTCCGTCGCGACCTGGCAATCGATCCTAAGACCCCAAGTTCTGAGCTTATCTTCGACACCGCTAAAGTAGGTGCTTGAAAACATCTGGAGGAAATCTGAACTTGTAGTTATAAGTCTAAAATCGTATCTTTTACTGTATGAGAGGAGGCTTTTAAATAAAATAAAATAACCTTTATTTTGGACAAGTAACATAACCAATAGTAGGTTGCTTACTAATCCATAGTGAGTTGGTAAACAGAAATCTTTTGACTATGTTAGTAAAGCTTTATAATTATTATTACTACATAAAAAAAAATACAAATACAAAATCTTTATTTGCACAGAAAGTAGGTATATGTTACAGGTGGTTTTTGAGTCAAGGATCCTTATACAATCTACCTTAAATTAGGCATGCAAACGTTTTCTGTCAATGGACAGGGTTGCTCGTGAGGGTTGGTCGTACTTTGGAAATAGATTATTCTTACATTCTTTTGCCCTGCATTGTGTATTTACGCACTTTTATTTTTAAGAATATTGTATCGTCCAAGTAACTGTTTTTAAACTAGTCTTTTCTTATACAAAAATCCTCTAACCCGAAGTATTTAAGTTACCTTTAACAAAATCATTTTAATTGCTATTAAATTCTAAACCTCGGTCTCACTAACGAGCCATTAGTTCCTACTTCTATTGTCCTCAATTCAAAAGAGAGCTGTTTCACTAGCGCGGCTCATGAATATTAAATCAAAGTCGTTACTGTTTGACATTCTTCTTGTAACCGAAATCTAGAATTTAAAAGCTCTAAATTATTAAGGGATCTTGTTACCGAAGTCTGAAGGTGCTTTAAATAATTATTAAGTGATACATACTATTTGAATTTGTTTCTATATTGATAAATCTAAAGACATTTTTTGTTGGTTTGTTTAGTTAAACGTTCTTTGCAACTAACAGTCGGATTGGAATAAATCGTTTTGTAATTGATAGCCAGATTCATGAAAAATAGTGTAGATTGCCTATGTAACATCACGCTACAACACATGGGAGCTAAGCAGTAACCAAACACGTAACTAACCGTGATGTAAAAAATACTAAGAGGACGAAGTCGCGGGGTAAAGCTATTTATTCATTTAATAATTACTTAATACAAGACAGCATTACTTTTTTTCCATTTTCACGTCCAAAAACAACACGGAAACCAAAAACGAAAGTTAAAAATACATTTACAAAAACCTTTTACTCATTTCGTAGAAAATCCAGCACAACTTAACCATGTTTATTAGTTTTCCAACAAGTAAATTAACAGCTTTGTAACTCAGTTTGTTTAAGTCAAACCAAATCTCAGTATTTCAAAGACTTAATTTATCCTTGATAAAAACCTCGGTAAAACTAAATCTAACTAAAACTAACAAGAACATGGTTCCACTAATTAGGGTTCTATAGCTAAAGGCTGCAAAACGAGACCCTATTACTGAGACTTTTGTCTGATTGTTCGTCTGTCACAAGCTGTATCGTTGAAACTGTATTTTTTTTTGTATTTATTACTAAGGGCGCTATAACAACAAATACATAAAAATAAATTGTAGTTACAAGTCTGAAATCGCTAATTCGCCTTGAGCAAGCGTGGTGATCAATGCTCGCGCCTTCTCTGTATGAGATGAGGCCTTTGCTCTACGATGGTATGATAATAGGCTGGTGTATATAGGGTACTGTCGCTCCAGTGTGTCATAGCGTAATGTTATATAGCCTATGGTACTCGGGAATAATGTAGCTATCATCTAGTGGTGAAAAAATGGTTTAAATCGGTCCAGTAGTTTCGTAGCCTATTCGGTACAAACAAACAACAACAAAAATAATCTTTATGTTAAGTACATTTATATGTGTATATCTATAGATCAAATTCAACCGGTTAGACTGGAAGCCGACCCCAACGCAGTTGGGAAAAAGGCTAAGCAGATGACGATGATGATGATGATGATCTATAAATAAAAATAAAAGCATGTTTTCGTACAAGAAACGAGTAAAATATTATACTACAGTATTACCTACGGTACCTACTTTTTGTAAGTCCAACTTCCACTTGCCAGATTAATTTTTCTTAACAAACAGCCTCAGTAAATTGTAGCTTGAAAATCCCTCGCAAACTGGAAATTAATTTCCTTGGCGACAGAAAGGATAGTTC
The DNA here is from genome assembly GCA_932526535.1 of Caradrina clavipalpis. Taxonomy (NCBI): domain Eukaryota; kingdom Metazoa; phylum Arthropoda; class Insecta; order Lepidoptera; family Noctuidae; genus Caradrina; species Caradrina clavipalpis. The sequence continues at coordinate 10,219,001 of OW052106.1, forward strand.
AAAAAGATTAGCAGATAGAGGAAAAGGAAGAAAAGAAATGAAAATCTTGAATAACCTCGTGGTTTATCTTGGCAGCCATTTGCAAAGAATTTTCTTGTTGTCTTTGATTCTGAAGCTTCGTTAAAAATGGAATTTTAATTTGTGTTTGACTAGCTTCTGTTTGTGACTTTGGCTGCGTATAATTCTAGTATAGGTACCATAAAATATAGCCACAGTTAATCACTTGGCAATATTATAATAATGAAGCTTTACATCAGTGAATGTGTTTCTTAAATTGGGCTAATACTTCTAGAGATATAGATAGGCAGTACAGTAGAGAGGCAGATTAAATAGAGATAGAGATAATATAGATAGGACTGATAAAAGAAGACGAAACTAACTTTGGAAAGGGGTAACTAGATACAATTATTTAGTGCTAATGTAATGTAATGTAATTCTCCAGACCGATTCCGGCCACGCCGGCTTATCTTAATGCAGACTAGCCACGTACGCAGGAGATATTATAGTGCACAAGTGTGTGCGCAAACACAGCTCCACTCCCTCTTCCCTAACTCTCATAGCCCGATGGGACGGCAATCCGACACGACCGGAGAGAGATCAGGCGCAGGACCTTACGAGGACCTGCGCCTTGCGAGGACCTGGGACCTTAGGAGGGCTTTACGTGTTTTCCGAGGCACGGGGTGTCACACCACCAACTTCCAAACTCCGGGCTGCTACTGAGAAATTCCTAGTGGAAAAACCCAATAACACTTTTAGCCCGACCTAGGACCCCTTGCTCAGTGTTAATGTATATGACGTACAAAACTGTTTTTTAATGGTTTCATTGAAATAAACGATTTAACTTACACTCTAAATCATTTCCCTTTTCATACCTGACAACATTTTTCCCCACAAAGCCAAATTAATTCTACCATTAATTTTCCCCATCATATTTGTTTTGTTTATTGCTATTGTTATTCATATAATCCCAGCCTTTTATCCCCAAATATTTATATCAACAATAAAAAGTAGATGAGGCGATATGGCCATTATTACGGGTCATATATCACATTGGATGATCTCTTTGTTGTGTGTTCCATTCATTTGATTCTATACCCATACAACTTTTTTATGGATGGCTGATTTTACTGTTATCGTAAATACGGTTTTTGTTATCTTTATTATGTCCACGTAAACTGATTTTCTTAATAATTATATATGCCATCACGCCTGTATTCCCCGAAAGGTTAGGCAGTGATGTACCAATGTACACTCACAGTTCGCCGGTATATTTAGGTCCCATGTAATAGGGGGCGAGCCTATTGCCATTAACCGGGCACAAATCCAAAATCCGAGCTGCTACTGAGAATTTCGTAGAAAAACAAAATAACACTTTTTGCTCGACCTGGGAGTCGAACCCAGAACCTGTAGCGTAGCAGTCGTGCTCAGGACCACTAGACCAACGAGGGAGTTTAATAATTATGAAACCTAAAAGACGAACATTTTATTTTTGATCGCTGAAAATAAAAAGCTTTACTAGCGACTAGAGTTATTCAGGGCATAGTAAAATTTATGTACTGTAAAATAAATATTGTACCAGCTTTTTACTGTCCCACTGCAGGGCCAAGGACTCTTCTCATACAGAGAAGACACGAGCACTGATCACCACGCTTGCAACAGGCAGATTGGCGATTTCAGATTTATATTAATTAAAAGTCTAGGTTTCCTTACAATGTTGTTCTTCACTGTTGTCAGTAATGTCCAAGATAAACTTATAAAGTACATTATAAATTGAAAATGTCACATTGATGCCTGGTATTGAATCCACATTCTTGCATGAGAAGAAAGGTAGGTGTCTTAACCACTGAGTCATCACGTGACTTATACAGGGTGTTTGGCAGAACGTTGAACGTACGAAAATGGTGTATAGGTGGGGTCATTTGCTACTTACTGAGCCCTAATTTATTTGGCCCCCTGGATACATTTTTTTTTGCTTTCTTATAGTTTCTCCACTTTTTTAACTTTAAAGTGTAATTTTGATTTAAAAAAAGAAACAGTTTATACTTAAGAAAGTGGTGGGGATGGGGGATAGGTGTGTATTTTTAGTTTTATTACACAGCGAATATTCCTATTTGTAATAATTATGTGAGTCTACTTTAAAATTCAACATGATCAACTAACATTTAATTCTCTTTGTCATAGAATTGGATCTGGACTACTTGGAGAGGGGCGGAGGGGGCACCCTGACAGTGGGCGGGGCTCCAAGCTTGGAGCCAAGTCCTGACAGCCTTGATCTCGTCAAAGTGGTGCTACTTGGGGCCCCAGCTGTTGGGAAGACTAGCATTATACAGGTAATAAATGAAGAGTTTATTTTGATTTAGAAGAATGGACACCTTAAAAACTGAAATAACAAAAAAAAATGTTGTTTGAACAACTATGTTGTGGGTATACCGGGTTACTTTTCATTCACCAGCCATTTTTCAGGGAGTGAAAGTACTCCCGAATATAAATAACTTTCATAATGGAACCAACTATGAAATATGAAAAAAAAAACTGCTGTTCCTTACAAAACTGCACTACAACACTATCAAAATGTACGGAACAGCGGTTTTTTTTTCATATTTCTGGGTTGATCCTTTAGCAAAAGTTGTTCATATTAGGTTTAAAGAATTTTATTCTCATAAGAACTTAAATAACAGTTCACTTAAAATGAGATAAGTACATAATGCTTATATCTAAATATGTTTGCCTCTAGAGTGTTGGTGACGTTACAGGGTACATACATGCTTCTTAAGTTTTACTTTAAATATGTTCATACTATCACACTTTTTTAAATCCTCCGGTAAATTATTAAATAGTTGTACTCCTGAGGGAGTACAACTATTAACTAGTAATTAGTCTGTGCACGTGCAGTCAGTAGTTGAAATTTGTTTTTACTTCTTGTGTTGTATGTAGGTGTTTTTTTTTAAGTTGTATGTTCGATTGCACAGAATTCGTATTCATGAATACTTTCACCCCCTGAAATATGGCCGGTGAATAAAAAGTAACTTTGTATAGCTAGTAAATAATAAGAATATGTCTAGATATCATTTATATTTGGTACAAGAAACATGGATAACATAAGAAACAGAGCCGCCTAGTTATTAAACAGTAGATACAAAAAACTAAACTAATATAATAAAGCTCTTGTTTGTTTGGTTTTGTTTAAACCCGCTAATCTCTTGAACTACAAATCGTATTGGAAAAAATCTTCATGTTTAAATGATAACTGGATTCATGAGAAATAATATAGGCTTTAAAGCATCACGGTACGCCTCACGGGGGCGGAGCATGAATCAAAGACATAACTGTAGTGCGATTCTCTAAGCCTCACTTCGTAATTCACTGTTAAACACGATCACGCCGGTGACGTCACCACGGCAAGCGAAAACAACGAAAGTCAAGTGGGTTCGTTATCGAAGTGAGCGCGGTCACTTTAGTCAGACTCGTTGTCGAGTTTGCATTTTAGAGAATCGCACTACTGAACACGTGTGAAACCGCGGGTGCTACTGAGTAATTAATGGTTATCTTTGAAGGAACACTAATTCTCATCTATCGTTCATCATCCACAAAATCTCACAATTCGCCCACTCTATATTAATAACCTAGGTCAACAGTCAGATCACAAAAACAAGACCTTTTCTACCTACAATACGATAACTTCTAACATAAACCTTATGTGAAAGCGTAAAGAACACAAAATACCATACTACCAACCCACATTAACCCTTCAAAACGAACAAAGAGCTAATATAGCTTATATTTATTTATTCCAACACAATACAAAAATACCTTTACACAATAAAGCCCTCATATTTTCGGGAACACGAAAATAGCCGAATAAAAGATTTTTCCATCAATAAGGCACATATTCGAATGACTCACCTTTTTTTCCGATTCATTAGGTATGCGTATGATTTCAGGATTTCAGGCGTGAAAAACGGATCTCCATGACGGGAGTTTCCATTAATAAGAGTACCTACGACAGTTGATGTGTTGGTAGCAATTATTGAATGGATTTTAAAAGGAGGGAAGAGTTGTTTTTCATTTTGTTTTTTACCCGACTGCGCCAGAAGGAGGGTTATGTTTTCCGAAAGTATGTATGTATGTATGTATTTGTTTGGCACGCTCTGCAGCCTGAACGGCTCAAAGGATTTTAGCTTAAGAGTGTGTCGTTAGATTCGTATTTACTGTGAGAGTGACACTGGGTATATCAACATAAAAGTAAAAAATAAATAAACGGTAATTTAAAAAACAAAAAAGCCCCACTGCTTTTCTGAGTATTCATGAAAAAGCCCTAAAACACGAAAGTCGTTGTACCCGATTGCACTTAATTTATAGCAGTCGGGACCCATTCGGGACCATCTGCAATATAATATAGGTATATACCTATATTATGGAGGCTTAGTGAATTGAGAGCACATATATATGTGCTCTCAATTCACTAAGCCTCCATTTGTAGAATGGGTCCCGACTGCTACAATTTTAAGTGCAATCGGGAGTAACGACTTTCTTGTTTTAGGGCTTCTTCATGAATACTCAGAAAAGCAGTCGGGTTTTTTCGTTTTTTAAATTACCGTTTTTTACAACACGCCTCGGTTTCATTAAATGACTCCATACAAGATTTCCATACAAGAATTCCAATTTTGCAATTTAGCGGAAGATTTTCCAAATAAATAAATATTTGTCGCGTGTGACTCTTTTCTTATGTAGTTACTTACGTCTCTTGAAATTCAGTGGAGAATACGCTACGATACGAGATACGATTTTTAATATTTTATTTTCAAGAAATAATGATATACGTATTATCTACTCTAATTCAATAAATCTAAAGAGATTTTTGTTTGTTTTTTTGTTTAAACGTGATATTCTCTAAACTGCCCCGTTGGTCTCGTGGTCGCAAGCAAGACTGCTGTGCAAGGGGTCCCGGGTTCGATTACCAGGTCGAGCAAAGTGTTATTGGGTTTTTCTATGAAGTTCTCAGTAGCAGCTCGGACTTCCACTCGGACTTCCACTCGGATTAGAAAAAATATTTTATGATAGTCAAATTCATTAAAAATCTGGTCTATACATCACACTTAGATACACGGGAGCAAAGCAGTACCCAAATACCTTACTTAAAGCGGGTGAAAAAAACCGGACCGTCTTTGATAGAATCTCATTTTGACACCAACAAAATGGCTGCTATAAATCTCCCCTCACTCTTCATTACCTAAAACACGAATATATCTTGATCAAACAATGACAGATAAGAAATTATTACAGCCATATCATAACGCCGTCTTTCATAAACGCTAAGGGTACACCCCTGACACTTGATCTATCTGGCTCGTTCTATCAAATTAGCTCCAGTTGTAGGGTTATATTACTCATATTATATGCGAGGGTAGATCGTTAACTATTTGGGGCGCAGGTGTGAAATGTCGTCGGAAAATGGAATGTGTAATTACAGTGTTTGATGTTAGGGTACGTTTTTGTTTGTAGTTTATCTTGATTATGTGATAATTGTTTGGCGTGTGGAATAGCCTTTTCAAGGTGATGACACAATGAATTTTGGAATTTCTTTTGTGTTATGTAATGTTCTAGCTTATGTCCGCGACTTCGTCCGTGAATCTCGGTTATCTGCGGTATTATATACTCTTATTGTTTTTCTATAATAAAAGCTTTCTAAGTTACTCCTTATAATTTCTTTTATGTGCTAGCAAAAGGCCCGTCTAAATTGATTCAGCCGTTTGGAGATTAAACAAACAGATAGACGTAAAGACAAAAAAATATATATTTTTTGGTATGCATTTATAAGCTGTTATTTTGACACTACAAACAGACACTCCAATTTTATTTATTTTTATGAAGGTAAAGTTATATAAATTTTATGTCTTCAACTTATGTAATTGGACAATGACCGTTTTATATAAAAGTAAAATATAATAAAAACATAAATAACTAGGTACCCAAATAGTGTTATGTGACGATATGATATTGTCTGACGTATATGAATAACATTTTCTGAGAGGTTGACACACAATGAATTCAGAAATTCCTTTTATGTTGCATGATTTATGAATACTAGCTTATCTCTCGTAATTCCATATGAACAAGTTTTAATATTCGTATTAAGTATGATTTATCTGAATTATACCTTCTTGGAAGATTTTAGAAACTATTCCAAGCGTGACTGTCTCGTTAGGCTAGTGTTCCTAAGCGCGACTACTACGCTGGAGGTCTTGGGTTCGATTCCCAAGTGGAGCAAAGTGTTGCTGGGGTTTTCTATGAAATTCTCTGTTGCAGCTCGGAGTTAGAATTTGTGCCGAGTTAATGGCAATAGGCTCGCCCCTTATTACATGGGACCTAAACATACCGGCGAACTGTGGCTTTGGTACACGTGTACGTAACCCTTCGGGGAATACGGGCATGATGGTATGCTATTTCAAACTACATCGGGTGTAATACAATAAAAGGTGATTTTGAACACAAAAAATAAATGTCGTTTCCCAGTAATTATTATTTCACAGTGACACTTAGTTTTTAATGTTCAATATGTGTAGTTAAAGGCTATTTGTTGTGTCTTTTTACCAACTTTTTACACTCCAGTATATAAAATCTATATCAATAATGTAATGTAATTCTCCAGACCGATTCCGGCCACGGCGGCTAATCTTAATGCAGACTAGCCACGTACGCAGGAGATATTATAGTGCACAAGTGTGTGCGCAAACACAGGTGCACTCTCTCTTCCCTAACTCTCTTAGCCCGATGGGATGGAAAGCCGACACGACCGGAGAGAGATCAGGCGCAGGACCAACGGCTTAACGTGCTTTCCGAGGCACGGGGGTGTCACACCACCAACTTCCAAACTCCGGGCTGCTACTGAGAAATTCCCAATGGAAAAACCCAATAACACTTTATGCCCGACCTGGGAATCGAACGCGGGACCGCTCAGCAATCGTGCTTGCGGCCATGAGACCAACGGGGCAGTCAACAATAATGATTGGCTAAATGTGTTGAAGCGCCAAACTCCAATTTTGGACGACTGGTAGAGAATGCCTAAGGCATAAAGTCTGCCTTTGCACTTTTTGCTACATAAAGTTTATACAATAAATAAAACTCGACAACGACCCGATTTGGCTGATACTTTTATAAATCCACCGGAAAAATTCGGTAACCGCGCGAAACTAAAGCGATTTCCAAGTTAAAAATAAAACAAAAATGTACTAACATTTAAATTTTGCCATGTTCTCTCTGATCCCCTGATCAAACATTTTCAATTTATCCATATAATCTTGTTCTTTGCACAAAATACACACGAAATATATGGACCTCGGGTACCAGGGTAACAGAAAACAATACGTCAAAATGATTGATTGCCTATCTAACACCCGAATAATGCCTCTGTGACGTTGTTAACGTATTCACATCTGGTACAGTATTTTTTTTTCTTTATTATGTTATATTTTCGCATGTCATTTGTTATTTGTCAGACTAATGGATTTTTTATTTTGTAATCATGTTCATTTAAAAAATAAACGACTGGCATTTTTATCTACAATAATTATTGTAAACAGCAAAAGATTTGTTGTTTGTTTGTTTGTACCGAATAGGCTCCGAAATTACTGGATCTATTTTAAGCATTTTTCACCAATAGATAGCTACATTATTCTTGAGTAACACAAGCTATATAACAACACACAACTCAAGGGAGCGGAGCAGTAACCAAAGATGTAACTTCACACGGTTGAAATAAACCACGCAAACGAAGTCGCGGGCGAAAGGTAGTGATTAATATTTGATTGCAAGCATGGTGAACAATGCTCGTGCTTTCACTTTGTGGGAAGCGGCCTTTGCCCTGCAGTTGGCAATTATTATTATTCCCGTATCAAGTAGTTTGATATTATATATCCTATATTCTTCCTCGATAAATGGGCTATGTACCAAAAGCAAAAGCTTTTTTTCATTTTGAGCCAGTAGCGCGTTAAAGCATACAGTCCAATAAACAAACTCCAGCTTTATAATTTAAATTTTTACATTATGAAAAACAAAAGTACTAGGAGTAAATAAACTCTAAAGAGCTTTATTGGAAAATCACTTAACTAAAACCTTCTTGAAAAGTGACGAGTTAAAATTTTCCAATATTGCACTACGCTGCGATAACACGCATTGTTAACCCTCCTCTTTTAAAATGGCGGGAAAATCTACACAACATGTGAGAGGGAACGAGGAGGACAGAGGTAAAGAGGTTATTGTCGAGCTATAAACGATCGACTAGCAGTAACTATCGGAGGGTGAAGTTATGTTTTAAACTTTCCTTCAAGTGGCTTTTAGTGGTGCGAGTTAGTGGGGTACCTATTGAATGGAATTTTGTTCGGTTGAGTTATTATAGTTACGTCCACGTCATTTATTTTGTGTGTTTTCCTTTCATACTTTATATAAATAATATAAAAATAATAATCGGGTATTACACCAGATTATTATTTTCTCACTGAAGGGCAAATGACTCTCATACAGAGAAGCCAAGAGCATTGATTGTCACGTTTGCTCAAAGCAGATTGGCGATTTCAGGTTTATGTTATTTATAAGTTCTAGACTATACTCAAGAGCTTACTTGCTGTTCAAGATAAACTTAGAAAGCACATATTAAACGAAAGTCACATTGGGGCCTGCCTGCCATTGAACCCAAGCGTAAATATAGATGCACTCCCTCTTTCATCAGTCCCATCGTCCGGTGGGATGGCTATCCGACACGACTGGAGAGAAGTCAGGCGTAAAACCAACGGCTTTACGGGCTTGCCGAGACACGGGGTGTGTCACACCACCAACTTTCAAATAATTACGGTCGCTACACAGATATTCCTAGTGGAAAATCCAATAACACCTTGCCCGACATAGGAATCGAACCCAGGACTCCACCCTGACCAACAGAGCAGTTACCCAGTTAACGGAACGGAGGCATAATTCAATATGAGTTTATCGAATACTAGGTTCAACCCGCAACTTCGACCGCGGTGTTTTTTCACCCGCATTTAGTTATGTCTTTGGCCGGCCATACACGGACAGCTTAAAGCAGTCAGGATCGAGTGTTTCAAGCTGCGACTACATAGTAAACTACAGTCTTCTACGTACGTACATACACGGAACAACTCGAGCAGTTGCAAGTGCATCGTGCGGTCAAGCAGACTCTGACTGCTCGAGCAGCCCGTGTATTACTTAGATTACTGCTCCGCTCTCTTAGATCGAAGCGTAATGTTAAATAGTCCATTTTATTCCTTATAAATCTGGCTATCAAATACAAAAATATTTTTCCAATCCGTCTGTTAGTTTCAAAGATTACCGTGTTTTAACAAACACACACACACACAAAACTCATCAGTTTTATCATACTGGTATAGATGTGCATTTGTAGCAGCTCATCAGCTATTCTATGAATATTTAACTCCACGATAAACTTGAGACTGCCGGGTATATACGGCGAAACACTCGGGTTATCCTTAATTAACTTTGCAAACAGATATTTGGTATACTCGATTCATACTGAATTAAAAATGAGTATCGGTGAATTCAGATTACAATTGGAGGAAACCGATTCGCCTCGAGAAAAAAGATCTGAAATGGAAATGTGTATGTATACAATTATTTTGTTTCATTATATTTTTGCAAACGAATAATAATGATAGATCGATTTTAGTTATGACTAGCTAACGCCCGCGACTTCGTTCGCGTGAAAGTTAATATTTATATTATCCAGCGGGAACCGTATTTTTTTTGGGATAAAAAGTATATAGGATACTTTTTGTTTTCTTTTGTTATTCCACACTATAATCTATTTCAGTGCCAATTTCATCTAGATCGGTTCAGAAGAAGAGATAAACACACAAAACTTTCCCCTCTATAATATTAGTGTGATAGTGTGATTTCTATTTTTTTATTCCACTTAGATAAGTTCTAGACTCTAGTCTAGGTCGGAGGTGACATAGAAAAAGGCGTTTCTAATAGTGTATTGTTCTTGTTTAGTAATAAGTTAAATTTTCTGCCCTATTTATTTAATTACAAGCTTCTGCCCGCTACATCGACCTTGTGGCCTTTTGTTCCGCTCCCTTGGGCAGTAGCGTGTTCTTATTACTTATGATTCTCACTATCATATACATACATAATATCTCCTATCCGACTAGAAGTTCCAGAGATTAGCGCGCCTGAACAAACAAACAAAACAACTGTTCAGCTTATTATGTTAGTACAGACAAGTTGCTTCTGCTCGCGACTTCGCCCGCGTGTTTTAATCACCCTCGTTAAGTTACGTCTTTGGTTACTGCTCCGCTCCCGTAGATCGTCGCGTGATGGTATATAGCCTATACTATTCCTCATGAATCTGGCTATTATATACAAAAGATCTCTCTCCATTCCTTCTGGTAGTTCTAGAGTTCTAGAGATTAGCTCTAAATCTCTTCTAGTTATCGTCTATATTATTTATGTTACGAACATGACTACATACATAATGTAGTCATCCATTTGTTCCAAACTTGGGTAAGATAATAAATGAAATTATAGTAGTTAGATAGTAGTTATAAACACTATTAGACTCAAACTTTACTATCGCAACAAATAAACGTAAATTCAGCTGAATCTAATACAAACTTGTCATAGTAACAAGTTTCGAACTTATCAACTGACAGAGTAACTTCTATCCGCAGGTACCAGGGCGACATAAAACATAGCAGGTTTTGGTTGTCATGAAAGTTGTACTACAAGAGTAACTGTTATATTACTGTAGTTCTACATACTTACTTCAACACCTGTTTCCCTGGTTGATAATATTGTCGTTGGGTTGTCTATGAATAACTTTGTTGGATTGCGAGCTGTTATAAAATGGAATTTTGCTTTTGAATTTCGAAGTTGTAGAGAATTTCTTCTGGAAAACGAAATGGTTTCGATTGAGTCGGTCTCCGAGCGGTCTCCGAGGTCTGGGTTGTATGAAATGTTAAATGTAGTTAGAAAAGAACATTTTCTATTTTTATTTTTGGCCTGTGATGGCAATAGGAACCATATTTTCTTGTTCAGTTTATTCGTGTTCGCTACGATTTTGCCTGTATTTAAAAATACATATTATAGTAGGCGATATCTAAATGTTTTATTTTAGTGAACAATAAAGAGTATTACTAATATTTTCTCTGACAAAAATTTCAAGTCATCGACCGACTCGAGTTTTACGGACAGATATGAAGACACATCAGCTGAATTTTTCTGTTTAAATAAGACAACAAGAAAAGCCATACAATTCTTAATCATTATTATTATATTTCTATCATAGAATAATATTGAAGCAATTTAGCTTTGTTAGGACCTTGTACAATGTCTCTAAATATAATGATTTTTTTTGGCAATTCTTTTTACAATAAACAAACATTATTATGTGTCTTATCTTAATCAAAACTTAATTCAAATCTAAAGCTTCATCAATAACATGGCTCACGTTTGGGAATATTATTACTTAACATTTCAAGGCCCTCATAAACACGGCCAGCAACTTAAAGTAAACACATAACTCCAACAAAACTGTGGCGCTTTTCCGCCTAGTAGGTCCCAAATGAGCAATAGCAAGCATCTTGCCAGCCTAACTGCCAAAGTTACAGCCCATGTCGCAACGTTCATGGCAGGTCATCAACCTGATAACGACATATCCAGGCAAGGTGGAGCACAGCTTATACGGTGATTAATGAACCCGACCCAAATCCATCTTCGTCACTTTACAAAACCCCTTTTAAAAAATCGCTTTTCCTTGTTCACAGCAATTCGTGTGGAGTGATTTCTCAGAGGAATACGTGCCGACTGACAGAAAACACACTTTCTACCCTTCGGTGATCATCAACGAACACCTTTATGAAGTCAAAATCACTGATGTACCAGTCATACCTTACTTTCCGATAAACTCGTATTACGAATGGGCCCACTATCGCTTTTACGGACTAAGAAGTGCCACAGCCTACATCCTAGTCTTCGATTTATCTAACGTTGAAACTTTTCAGTACATACGAACTTTGAGAGACCAAATGGTTGAAAGTCGGGATATGAGGAACGTTCCAGTGTTAGTTGTGGGCAATAAACAGGATCTTCTGTGTAGTAACACTCCTTCAGCGTCAAGTGGACTTCAGCAACTTGCTATAGCAGAAAGTGCTTGCGGCGATTCGAGAGAGAAAAGAAGAAATATCGTGAATTTAGTTCGTAAGCACTGGAAATGTGGGTATGTGGAGTGTTCAGCTAAGTATAATTGGAGGGTTATAGCTGTGTTCAAAGAACTGATGGAGATGATTGACGCTCTTGAATGGAGTGGTGGTGGGAGGAGTTCGGAGCCTCCTCCGGACTCCTCAGCAGGTGGCAGCACACACGAGGCTCGCTGTGTGATTGCTTAGCACTATTAATTACTTTGACCTTCCTCGATTATTTTAATAGAACCGAATTCCCTAATGAAGTCTTGACAAGATTATTTTGTCTCATGAATCTTTGTTTGTGTAATCTAATATAATTAAGTGATAGAGGCTGCGAGATCTCAGTGGGCTATTTATCTAGTTTCCTGTTCTCTAATTGACCAAAAAAATACCTCCACATCGCTGTCAACTGGAGATATGCCCAAAAGACTGTCGGCATTGTCATGTTGGATGGCAATGCCAATACCTTGGGGTCACGAGAAGTGTTCCAAACGTTTGGAAATTTAACCATGCAGTGCTCGTTCCATAACGTTCTCTAGATTCGACCAGTTCAGAAACTTGCTCTTGTAAAACTTTGGCCGACGAGCTTCCCCAACTAGCAAAAAAGTTATATAAGTTTACAATTATACGACTAACAGTCATGTAAGGGGTTTGAAATAGTTCTGAAGCAACTAAACTGTTGTAAAGTAGTATTCAGTTCGACGTATTAGTTATATATATTTAAGTCATATTAACACGTCTGGTAAACGTCGTCTCAATTAATTTATACGACGGTCATATAATGTTAAGTCGAGTAAACGTTTCAGTCGGACAATAGTGATGAGTCGCCATGTTTCGTAAATTTAGAACCTTTTATTCAACATTTAAATAACATACCGTTATGTAATGATTTTATAGTTAACTATTATACAATCTTCATAATAGGTCATATACTAAACCTTTAAATAACTTTTAGTTTGAAACTTTATTCTAATACTAGCTTTTGCCCGCGACTTCGTCTGCGTGGATTAATAGTTCCCGTTCCCGGGGTCTTTCCGGGACGAAAACTATCCTATGTCCTTTCTCGGGTCCCAGACTATATCTGTACCAAATTTCATTGAAATCGGTTCAGTGGTTTAGGCGTGAAGAAGAGACAGACAGACAGAGTTACTTTCGCATTTATAATATTAGTAAGGATAACTTATATATGCCAATAAGCTCTGCTTAGCTTGGGATCAGATAGCCGTGTGTGAGTTGTCCCAAGATATTTATTATTATTATTTTGGAAAACATATCTGTTTCTTAGCTTTAAGCTAGTTTTAAGCTACATCAACGGGTCTAAACCAAGTCAATGTAGCATGTGGTGAGTTTTTATATTACTGAAAGTGTGTTGTGTGATGAAACTTCATTTTCGTCGATTTGCATGAACTTTCGCACGATTCTGCAGGTATTTAAAATTGCGGCTTTTTGGAGAGTGATATAAATTGAGTCGTTAAGGTCTATTAATTTGAGGCTATGATGGAGATGGTTGGGTATAACACCCGTTGTGGAGACAACTATGGGTACTACGTACACTTTTTCCTGCCTCCAAATTCTGGTTATTTCTTCTTTGAGTTCTGCATATTTACTTATTTTCTCTCCTATGGTTTTTTGTATGTTGTGAGTGTTGGGAACGGCAATATCTATCAGGTAAGTGACTTTATTAACTTTATCTTGGAGAGTTATATCTGGTCTATTAAAGTGAATGGTCCTGTCGGTTAGTATAGCGCGGTCGTAGTAAAGTTTGTGTGTGGTATTCTCTAAAACTGTTTGTGGTGTGTATTTGTAGTAAGGCGTGTTTGTATCTTGGATGAGTTTGTATTTGATTGCTAGTTGTTGGTGGATGACGTTTGCAAGCTGATTGTGTCTGTGAGTGTAATCGGTTTGTGTGAGTGTTGTGCATGCTCCTGTTATATGTTGAATGGTCTCGGGTTGACTGTGACATTTGCGGCATTTATCATTCGTTATTGTGGGGTCTTTTATAATAAATTTCCTATAGTTTTTAGTCATAATAATCTGATCTTGTATTGCAATAATAAATCCTTCGGTTTCTGGAAACAAATTACCTATCTTAAGCCACTTATTTGAAGCTAATGTGTCTATGTGCAGTTGTTCTAAATCATGGGGGTGCCGTCCATGCAGCACTTTCTTTTTCCAATTTTCTATCATTTGTTTCTGTGCATCATTGTTAGTGTGTTGTGTGTCGTGTGTTGTGTTCTGTTCGTTTAGGTTTAGGGGGGAGTAGTTGTTGTCGTTTCTGGTTATAGCTTTATGTATGTTACTTGAGTGAGATTTTGTGTGAAAGAATGATCTTAATCGTATTATTTGTTTTTGCCAAAGTTGAAAGATGTCTATTAGGCCTCTCCCTCCGTATTGTCGTTTAATGGTCAGTCTTTCTATTGCAGATTTGGGGTGTAGATTATTATGTTTAGTGAGTGTGGTGCGTGTTGTTCTTTCTATTTGTTGTATATCCGTCTTTGACCATTTTATGACACCAAATGAGTAAGTTAATATTGGGATCGCGTAGGTATTTATGGCTTTTATAAGATGCTTCCCCGAAAGTTGAGTTTTACATACTGCGACCACTCTCCTCTTGTATTCCGTGTTTAGTGTGTGTTTGATTGCTGTGTGATCTAAACCTTTGAGTTGCTTGTATCCTAAGTATTTGTATAAATCTGTTGGTTCCATTGCTGTAATTGTATCAGTATCACTAATTGCATAGTCGCCCGGTTTAATTTTGCCTTTTATTATATGTACAGTTTTGCATTTATCCAGTCCAAACTGCATGTTTATATCTTTGCTAAAGTGTGTTGTAATTTGTATTAATTTTTTCATGTCTTTCTCAGTCTTTGCATATAATTTAATGTCGTCCATGTAGATAAGATGGGATATAGTGGTTTCTTCTGTTGCCTGTTTAAAGCAGTATCCGGCCTGGCTGCGCTGCAGTAGGTGAGAGAGAGGGTTGAGTGCAAGACAGAACCACAGAGGACTTAGGGAGTCTCCTTGATAAATTCCTTTTTTAATAGCAATTTGTCGAGTTGTGACAGCGGTTTCGCGGCAATTTAATTGGAGTGTAGTTTTCCATTGGGACATAATGTTTTGTAAAAAGCTTATTATTTTTGGGTTTATTTTATATATCTGTAATATTTGGATCAGCCAAGAATGTGGAATACTATCAAAAGCTTTTTTATAGTCAATGTAGGTACAGTGTAAATTTCTATTTTTTGCGGCAGCATGTTTGTGTATTATTGAATCTATTACTAGTTGTTCTTTACACCCCATGTGGCCCCGTCTGCACCCCTTTTGTTCTTCTGCTATTATGTTGTGATGTTCTATGTGTTTATTGATTTTTGCAGTAATTGTTGATGTTATATTATTATTATTATTATTAATTGATTATTTAAGCGATTATCTTTTCTATAACTCAGTCGTCCTGTTTCATTAAGTTTATGTTTTTTTTTATACTTAACTAATTATTTTATATTCCTACAACGTGTGCCAATCTATGACTAAACTAAAATGTGAAAAACTTAATGAGAGATTCACAAGCTTATCAATGCCAGAATCACCATGATGTCCCTGTAAATAAAACAGAAGTATTTCCATGACTATACGCAAAGGGTTTTACTATTTTCCAACAGAACTCTAATTGCAACCGTCATGGTGGACGCCATAAATCGTATAAAAACATGTATACGACCAATAGTTATTTAAAGGTCGAAATGCAGTCGCCCAATGTCTATTGGCAATATGGCCGAAACTATTGATGTCAATTAATATATTTTATTTTTATAAACAATATGAAAACTCCAATATTATGAAGGCCCATGAAAATATTGACAAAGATAACCATACATATCAACGAAAAAATTTAATTCCCATGTATAAGTCATCGCTCTTCATCTTCCACCGCAATATGCTTTCTCTATATTAAAGAATTCTTAATAATGATTCATACGACATTTTACTTAACTTTATAATATAAATTTTGCCATAACACAATAAATTGTCACACAAATTGTCGCTGACACTCTCATACGATGGTATAGTTATTCATTGGTATTACTAGAAACGATTACAAACCTTATTAGTTAAACTCACAACGTCTACGTGACTTTTACTCAACATAATTTGTCGCTAACGCGACTGCAACACGACCTTAACACAATTGAAATGTTATATAATCTGCGCCCAAACCCGCGTTATATTCACGTCTAAAAAACTATTATAAAACGTTTTGGTATGACTGAAAGTTAAATTGAAAACGTTATTGTACCTTTTATATGACATTATTTTGTTACTTGGGTCGTTTGTATAAAATCCAATCTAACCCTCGTAAATTGGTCCATATTTCATGCAACTTTATGCTTCGAAAGTTGAGCTTCTCTTTTATATTTAACGATTCCTTTTTTGAACTTGTCTTTTCTTGCTTATTAGCATTTTATTATTTATCTTCAAGTTGGATCCGGCCAAGTGCTCGCACATGAAAGGTTCCGTACCATCATTGAATATTTAGCACGACTCACAAGAAACACCGAATTGAATGGGAAAAATTTCAAACCTCTACTTATTACGGTTTATCAGAGACAGCCCGCTTACAGACAAGCGGACGGACAGCGGAGATAGTAATAGGGTCCCGTTGCCACCCTTCGGGTACAGAACCCAACAAAGTACCTACTATCAAATTGAAATATTGTTTATTCATAAGATTAAAGTTTAAAGCAACTCCCATTATAACTTTACTAGCTTTTTCCCGCGATTTAGTCCGCGTAAACGTCGGCTATCGCGAACACAGACGAAGTCATGGAATAAAAAGCAGCCCATGTCGTTTCTTGCGGTTCAAACTTACCCCGCAACATACATAACATCACTCTTGTATTCCCCGAAGGGTTAGGCAGAGGTATACCAATGTACACTCACAGTTCGCCAGTATGTTTGGGTCCCATGTTATAGGGGGTGAACCTATTGCCATTAACCGGGCACAATTCCTAACTCTGAGCTTCTACTGAGAATTCGTAATATATTTCATCAAAATCGGTTCAGTGGTTTGACAGACACACAGAGTTACTTTGGTATTTATAATATTGGCATGGATTGGTTCTATTAAAATTATCGAGTACATTTTACGTCTAAACGCACAGAATTTAGAACTTAATGAATGCTGTTAATATGCGAATGTTTAATGTTTCGAAATGGTTGTAGTTAATAATATTGTTGTGTAATTCCGTATTCCGTATTCCAATTGCAGATATCCGTTCATTAATCTATTCATATTATTATTGTGTACCAAATGGAATCAGTAATTGGTGAAATTATACGACAATCTCTGAATAATGATGATACCAACATAAATGATTATTAATACCGTATTGATCTGTTCTGAAACCATTAATAATAATGTTCCCCAGACTGATTCCGGTCACAGCAATCTCAATGGAGGCTTGTCAAATACGCAGGAGATTATTATAATGCACAGGTGTGTATGCAAACACAGATGCACAACCTCTTTCCCTCACTCTCATAGTCCGATGGGTTGGCAATCCGACACAACCGTTGAGACCAACGGTTTTCCGTACTTTCCGAGGCACATGGGTGTTATACGATCAAGTTTTATACTCCGGGCTGTTACTGAGAAATTAATAAAAGAAAATCCCAATAAAACTTTTTTGCCCGACCTAGGGATTGAACCTAGGAGCGTGGGGCACGCTCAGCAGTAGCACTAGTAACCACGAGACTAAGGGCCAGTCAAAACCATTACAGATGTAATGAAACTGTGATCAATTCTATGTATCAAGGAAACAACCGCTTTCACGAAAATTATGTCTGAAGAAAGCCAAATCATTCATGTAATTACATCAGGGTAATGAAATATACCTTTATTTGTCGAATAAGGCTTATGTGGAAATTGATTGCCACCATTATATCGCTATAAATAATATCAGCCTATGATTGCCCCACTGAAGGGCAATGGCCTATTCTTATACTGAAATGACACGAGCATTAGTCACCACGCTTGCTCAAGGCGGATTGGCGATTTTAGACGGGCATTAATTTATGAGTCGAAGTTTTCCTTCACTGATGTCAGTGATAATAATCCAAGATAAACGTAGAAACTCACATTGGAACTTGCCCGTGCCCGGTTGTGATCCGTGAGTCATCACTAAATTTTCTTTTGCAACAAGGACTAAAACTTCAGAATCTATTTTGTATATTTTTCAAACAGTCTTATTTTTTATAGTTTGCAGAGAGTCACTGTTTGGTCTTGTTCAAATTATTGAATTACTTGGTACGTCATTTTCAAACCAAAAAAGTCCCAATTTTTTATCGACTTAAAAAAATTAGGAGGTTTTAATTCGGATGTTTTTTTTTTATGTAGGTTCGGGCATAACCCCGCCCATTTTATAACCTTTTTCATTTGTGAGGATAATAATAATATACTTTCAGATTGTTTTTATTGTATATTTGTTAATTATTGTCTATTTAGAAACAGACATTTAGCTATCAGCTACAATAGTTTAATCAGTTTCAAATTGTCATGTCTCCTGAATGTAATTAAATTCACTGATTCAATACCACAAAACTAAATGTATTTTGAGCTTTGCAGTATATACTTGCACCACTGTCAATACTCGAATTGATATTGTAGAATAGATCAAACAAATGTTTAATTATTTGCTGTTGCCTACGGCTTTGTGTTCGGCGAAATGAGTGCACATTTATAATTAACTAGCTTTGGCTCGGGACTTGGTCCGCGTAAATTTCGGTTAGCCAGATGAAGTTGCGGAATAAAATGTAGCTTATATCCTTTCTTGGAATTCAAACTTACCATGTACCAAATTTCATCAAAATCGGTTCAGTGGTTTAGTCGTCAAAGCGTAACAGACAGACCGACAGAGTTGCTTTCGCATTTCTATTAGTATGGATGGTTCTGTACGGGACAATTGTTTTCATTCATAGCTCTCTAAATGTAAATCTTATAAAAGTATCTTCACTTTATTTTGATAAATGCTTAGAATCCATGTAAAAAAATCTTTTGTCTCAAAATTTTCCCCATAATATTTTTGTACCGAAATTTCACCAGCCCACGGTTCGCCCTTCAAACAATATGTAAGCTTTAATCTTAAATTCTCGTATTAAATTTATTTCAGGGTACTTTTACACTTTTCTACTAACACTACTTCGTCGTGTAGCTACTGTTTAGAATCTCGTCTTACCAGTAAGTTGTGAATATTGAGTGTACCATTTGATAGAAATAATCATGTTTAACCAAGTAATTAAGAAAAAAGAGAGATAATTATCATGACTGTACTTTAAGATTGCTTGTGTTTGTGTTTTGTTTTTTGTGTAAATATATTGTCTGGGGTGTAAAAAGATACGTCATTGTAACCGTTAACTACGTATACTGTCCATCAAACTTAGTAAGATTGGGCAAAAAGTATTGCTGGGAAATGGCTTTTATTTTTGGGGTGAAAAATCATTGGTTATGGTATGACCACGCAAAACATTGTGCGAATAGTTACAGGGGTCATGGGTTAAATAAGTTGGAACTACATTCACCCATACATAAACTCACGCCTTTTTCCCATGGGGGTAGGCAGAAACTATAGAACGCCACCTGCTACAATCCATACATACTCCTTTCGCTTTATCCACGTTCATACATCTGGTTGACTCCAGTGGAATTTTGACTTATAATATTTAAGTAACCAGAAATATCTCAAGTATGGTTCAGAACAAGATCGCAATGATGGGAAAAACATGAAATTTTCAGCTACGTTAAGTGTCTTTTTGCACCCCTTATGTATTGTTATATTCATTTTTGTTATTTACTTTGTTGTTTTATGTAACAGAACTGTTTGACATGGCGCTAAATAAACGTCAATGGTGCCAATGTTTACGAAGAGAGATATTTGCCATTTTTATTGAGTTTCACGTCAGACTCTTTTATTTCTTCTTCTTCTTCTTTCTACTTCTTTCATGGATTTGTATTTATGTAATCAAATGTTTCCTAGATCTAGTAACTTACTCTGTGTTGTGCTTTTTACCTGCGTGCTTCCTCTATCGTTGTTTATAAATATTTCTTTAATAGTATTAGTGTCAATCCAAACGTTGTATCAAGAATCTATTTACAATTCGTTGCATTTTATAGTTGTTAGAATATTTTGTACGATTTTATCAAATGTTCAAATGATTAGGAAAGTGAGAGACGCTATCTGAGACTTTGTAATTGCTGTGTTGAAATTGGTTGTAACACCAGAAGAAGACGCCTCGGGCGTCGGGAGTCGCAAGGCGATTCCCGGCCACCGTTAGTAGACCATCATAGAAGCCAGGATTGCGGAGTTTGTTCGAAATAGTTACCGCGGCCCTGGAACGCAAACGGCACTAGGAGGAACACGGATGGGATTTAGTCAGTAAGAGACTGACACTCCACTCAGAGCGTAAGAATTGGTTTCATGATTTGTCATACGAAAAAAAGGGTTGCAACACCAAAAATAAGAAAAAATTAAATCTTCATAAAACTGCTATGCTCACTAAATCGGAATTGTGATTATCGTAAATTAAAAGCTAGCGTTTCTCATTTTATACAAACTTTAAAAATATCATTTTTAAAATCAGATATTGTATAAATCGCTGTGTGAGATAGGTTAGATAGAAACTAGTTATTTATTGTTATCTAAGTATTATAATTATTAGAAATTGATGAATTAGAAAACAGAATATTAATTATAAAAAAGAGTTAATTAATTAAGTTATTCATTTATTTAGATTTTTCAAGTCTAAAATAAATGTGTAATATTATTTTAAAAGTTCATTTCAACATTGTATGTTATTTTTCAAATTCAATATGTTTTATTTTTCATAAATGTTCATAGTGGCCAAAATTGTAAATGATTGCAGTGTGACTCGTAAACTGAAAGTAAATCTAGGTATCGTTATACAATTGTTACACGGTGCAATAAAACGTTGTGAACGATTTTGAAACCTGTCTTCTTATTTATAAAAACCTTTTTACAATACAACCTTAGTTTTTGTTCGTGTTATGAACAGTGTTTATTATGGGAGCAAGCCAGACTGGAACTGCCAGGGCTGCGGTTGTTCGAAAGAGATACCACGCCCCCGGAACGTAAAGGGCACAAGAAGGAACATGGATATAACATGGTTTTAGTCAGTAAAAGTCTGACACTCCCTCCCGCCCCACGCAGGGTGGGAGAAGTCATTTGATAAATTCCCATTCGAAAAAAAACCCCAGATTGGAATCGCGAAAAAAAAACCAGCTGATCCGTACTTTTTGGCGAGTAATGCAATCATTAATAGATGTATGGATTAGACGATTTTTTTCGTGATTTCAAGGTGTGACCCTTTTTGAGGTATATGGTAAAACATCTTCCTATAGGAATTACAGCAGACAGATGAGCAGATGGTAAGTATTTATCTTGATATAGATAGCTCTATTCTTGTTTCTTTTTAGGACAAATACTATTCAATGTTTTCTATTTTAGTAATTCCAAATAACAATGTTTTTTTACTTTATTTTTACTCACTTATCTATAAAAAATCAAAATATAAAACTATACCATCACGCCTGTATTCCCTGAAGGGTTAGGCAGAGGTGTACCAATGTACACCCACAGTTCGCCGGTATATTTAGGTCCCATGTAATTGGGGGCTAGCCTATTTCCATTAACCGGGCACAAATCCAAATTCCGAGCTGCTACTGAGAATTTAATAGAAAAACCCAATAACAATTTTAGCTCGGTCTGGGAATCGAACCCAGGACCTCTAGGCTAACGAGGCAGTCAAATATAAAAGTCAAATATGAAAAAAGAACTTTGCTTAGCTGCAAATCCCTTTCACTCCGTTCAATCCTTCAAATATTTGCAATAAAAATGTACATTCCAGGATTATCTTTTACCCCCAGCTCAACAAACAAAGGTAAAAGAAAGAAAACCTTTATAACAAATACACATACACCCTTAAGGCATCCCCACACATGAA
This sequence comes from Caradrina clavipalpis, assembly GCA_932526535.1. Classification (NCBI taxonomy): domain Eukaryota; kingdom Metazoa; phylum Arthropoda; class Insecta; order Lepidoptera; family Noctuidae; genus Caradrina; species Caradrina clavipalpis. The sequence goes on from OW052106.1 coordinate 10,241,227, forward strand.
CGATATTATCACCTTCTGGTTACGGAGATATTGAAGGTCAAAGTTCAAATTTATTTTTATCTCGTTTCTGTTCAAAGTCAAAGTCAAATCATTTATTCCAGTTAGACCATTATAAGGCACTTTTGGATGTCAATTAACTAAAACTATTGAATCTAGTTGCCCATTCCAAAAGGTAGTTTCGTATGGAGAAGAACGGACAAGGAACTCCATACATACTCTTTTAAAAATAAAAACGTTGTTACAAAAAGGATTAGGAATATTCTAATTAAATTTTTAATATGGGTATTTAAAGTTTAATTAAAACATTCCAAATACTTTATTTTACCCCCCATGACCCATTTACTGTTGCATACACCCGTACACACAATGTTTTGCGTGCAACCACAAACAGAGATTTTTCGCACCAATTAAATCGTTATCGTTGATCGTTCCTAGTGATCATTTTTACCCAATTTTAGTGATGGAGTTTAAGCTAAGTTCATGTGTCTATATTTACAAACCGTTTTATCCGAAGATTTATTTATATTTTTATTGATTTATTTATTTTTTGTACCGGCGAACTGTGGGTGTACCTAAATTGGTGCACCTCTGCCTAACCCTTCGGGGAATACAGGCGTGATGGTATATGGTTATTTATATTCCCTGCCGACGATAATATCGCTAGTGTGTCGGGGCACCTTAACCATGTCCCCAATGGCTTTACCCATATCACATCTTACCGTCGTATAAATTAAGTCTAATAAACGCGACCTGCTACTTTTTACTACGACTTAATAAAAACCCGGTGAGTCTAGCTTTTTGCGTCCACATTCATTAATTTAAGTAAGCTGTTTTTACATTTTTGTTTCCACCATTTTGTTTTTTTGTTTCGAGTGAAAAATGGTTGTGCCACTTTTATTTTATTCTTGGAAGAGTTAATTCGTAAATGAATTAATGGATGAGCTTTTTAATTCGGATCTTCGAAGGATAATAAAATGGTGGTTTTTTTCAACTCTTTTTGTTTAATCTTTGCTTTCTGTGTTGTTCAAAACGTTTAAGTAAGTGCTTTGTTTAATATACTTATTAATGGTTGTGAAACATTGGTTAAGATGGTTCTTTAATTTAATAACGTCATGCAAATACTTGAATTTAATTTATGGGAAATAAAATTTGGGCCATGAATGAGCATTAGAAGACTCTCTGGTGAAGTAGGAAATATATAAAAGGTCAAAGTCAAAAAATATGTGATATTGAATTCTATAAAGAGCAGCTGTATTTTCATTTTATTTTATAAGACCGTATGATATTATTTTCGTAATTGTATGTCTTGTGGTTTCATCATAACAAGACACACGCACACGTGCGTGTATTTGTTTTATCAACTATACTGTTGGATTTTCAATTCTCAACGCTGAGCCGAGAGTTAAATATCCAGGCGCAAGATCAACAAATATTAAAATAATAGGTACTGTTTTAAGAGATAGTGTTAAGACCCTAGTTTTATCGCACAATCATGAATTCATCCATTTGTCTCGCGCATGTTGTACACTCGTAATGAATCCTCATGCATGAACCAAAGCCGAGTTCCTGCAGTACCTACCTTTAGTACTTGTTGAATTAATTAATTATAATTAGTGCAGCGGTATAAGGTAGTTGGTAATTGGCACGGTCTCATCCTAACGAGGGCGGGATGCGCAGACGGCGTAATTACTTAGATATAGTTAATTAGACGTCCCTGTACAGCTCTGAATATCTGTTTGGAGTTGAATTTCAATTTATTTGACGTATTTTATGGAAGACGCTGGATGCAGGTCGCTTCCAACCGGTATATGTGGAGATCTAAAGGGGAGGCCTATGTTCAGCAGTGGACGTCCCATGGCTGATATGATGATGATATTATGTCCTAGTACGTATTACATGATGTGTAAATTTCAGGTAGGTATCTATCTATCTGTTACTTTAAAAGGAAAGAGCTCTGTAACAGGCATACGTACAAACAGCGGAGACTGGATATGAAAACTTTTTCTTTCGTGAGGAAATTCTCATGGTTTGTCTTCGTCTCGAGGAAGGCAAATACTCGGTAGGTCTGAGAATAGGTAGTAAATTATTTTTTATACCCCTAAAAATAATTTATATGGCAAAACAACGTTTGCTGGGTCAGCTAGTAGGTAATAATTATGTTACTGTTTGTATGTTTACAAATTATATTATAAGTCTACACGCGAATATTTGTCATTGGTTTTCTGTCGACTATTGTTTCATTATTTGTGGTTAAGTATTTTTAGATCTGCCTCGTTAGCATAGTGGTCCTAAGCCCGGTTGCTGCGCTAGAGGTCTTGTGTTCGATTCCCAGGTCAATCGAAGTGTTTTTGGGTTTTTCTATGAAATTCTCAGCAGCAGCTCGGAGTTAGGATTTATGCCTGGTTAATGGCAATAGGCTCGCTCCCTATTACATGGGTCCTAAACATACCGGCGAACTATGGGTGTATATTTGTACACCTCTGCCTAACCCTCAGGGGCATACAGGCGTGATGGTATGTGGTAAGTATTTCCAGTTGTTAGTCTTTCAAGCTATAATAAATGTCTAAAAGCTGCCATTCAACTAGGTAACTCATAAAATATAAATCGTTCATGTCACTCGGAGATAATCCTTCAACTTTTCATGCTCTCTAACTACATGCATAAGAGGATCAGGTCCTATAAACTAAGTACAAATAGCTCCATCCGTGAAACTTTCCAATACAAATAAAAGTTTTATGAAAGCTCTTCCATAAGGACAGTTTATGAACATGTTTTGCATGATATTCGCTTTTTAGTGGTTTATCAAAAAGGCGTTTGATTTTACAACTTTTGGGTAAAAATCTATTATAACAACATATCAGTTTGCTATTGTATTACTGCAAGACGAAAGGTTCTTTCCATACAGAGAAGGCAAGAGCATTGATCACTACACTTGCACGAAGGAGATCGGCGATTTCAAACTTGTGTTCATTAAGTTAAAGTTTCCAAGCGATGTTTTCCTTCACCGATATTAGCAGTGTTCAAAAGTAACTAAAAATATATACCATCACGCCAGAATTAGGCAGAAGTGTACCAATGTACACCCACAGTCCACCGGAATGATTTAGGTCCCAGATAATAAAGGGCAAGCCTATTGCCATTAACCAGGCACAAATCCTAACTCCGAGCTTGCTACTAAGAATTTGATAGACAAACACTTTGCTCGACTTGGGAATCGAACGTAGGACCTCTAGCGTAGTAGTCGCACTAAGGACTGAGCTAACGAGGCAGTCACAGAGTAGGTACATTTCTACCTAACCCTTCGAGGAATACAAACGTGACGGTATGTGTATTGATATTTACATTTTACACATACTTTCGACGAATAGTTTTCCAACAGTATCGAACAGAATTTCCAACACATATTGGACATAAAAAATATATAAATATATATATATATATATATACCATCATGCCTATACTCCCCGAAGGGTTAGGCAGAGGTGTACCAATGTACACCCACAGTTCGCCGGTATATTTAGGTCCCATGTAATAGGGGGCGAGCCTATTGCCATTAACCGGGCACAAATCCAAACTCCGAGCTGCTACTGAGAATTTCATAGAAAAACCCAATAACACTTTTTGCTCGACCTGGGAATCGAACCCAGGACCTCTAGCGTAGCAGTCGTGCTTAGGACCACTAGGCCAACGAAGCAGTCCACGAATAGTTTGCCAACACCGACATAACACTATCTACTCAAATTTCCAACACCACTATTGGACATATTGTACAATAACATAAACGTGACGATATTTACCCAATACCTCACTGTTTTCATTGGCTGTTTGAAGAGTAACATTATCAGTTACCTCACTGTTTACCCTGTGAGGGTAAACATTTGTTGTATCGGGTGGTTACCAGAAACTTGGTGAAGTTTGTTTGTGAAAATATTGTATGAGTATTTTAGTATGTAACAACTTTTGTTGGTATTGGTAAACCTCTTAAATCTTAGGTGTTGATGGTTTTCAGTATTCTGTACCTGAAGAGTGCCGAAGAGATCGTATTTCTAAGCCTTTGCTGTTCGTCCGTATATTTTTCTTACTCCTCCGCTAATCTTTTCTGATTAATTTCGTTGCGGGATCCAAGACAGTTGAATCGTTTCTCTGGGACTCGTCGAGCTTCATTGTCTTGGCGCTTTTCTTGTGGTTGCCACTGTTGATTCTGGCTTACAGGAGTTGCAGTGGTTTGGGAACAGTATGACGGCCTTGACCGTCAGTTTTTTCGACCATGAGTCTTTTCTTTAAATATCATTGGATGGCAAATAATCCAACGGCTCACCTGATGTAAAGTGGTCACCGTTGCATATAGAAATCTGCATACCAGAGTGGTAAATGCGTTGCCATCCCAGAGATAAAGTTGAAATGTCTCATCTGCCTGTAATTACACCGGCACCCATACCCTTCAAACTGGAACACAGCAACGCTGCTTAGCGGCAGAAACAGGTATGGTGGTAGTACTTCTCCGGACGAGCTCCTCCACAATGAGCTCTACTACTGTCTGTTTGTTAGTGGGCTGTATTTCATGATCCGTAGATGATAGGTAGAGAATGGGGTGATATCTTGTGTTGTTATAGATGTAATTTTGTTAACTCTAGGCCATTTGCACTGAACGAAAACATCGAGTTTTACGATATCTTAGCACGTGCAAGTCGATTTTGGGGTTTTTGTGGGTTGGATCCTTTTTGCGTTAGTACATTCAATTATATAGGTATCTACTAATGTATAAACTATGTAGTGAATAATAATAAAATAAATGTGAAAAGATTTTTTGTTTGTTTGCTTGTGTGTATTTTTAAAGGCGGGAATATCCGAAAGTAATAGTGGGATTAGAAAAAATATTTCGTATATGATAGCCAGATTCATGAGGAACAGTATAGGCTATTTAACATCACGCTACGACCAACATGGCTAGAGCAGTAACCAAAGACGTAACTTAACGCTGTTGTAAAAAACCACACAACCTGTTTATTTATATTTACATTTTAAAACATATAGTAATCCTTCTTATTACACTATTTACTTTAACAAAAAGTACATTCTACATCGTGTTCTACGTTCGAAATTGTAACAATGTCAGAAAGAGACCCGTTTCCGGCACAGAACAACGTAATATCCGGTGCTCGCTCCGACACCTACTCACTAGTACAACAGACCCTTTGTTTACACGGCTCGTTCAATCGATACCTCCTATAGTTGCTGTGCTCCTGGTACCGGGAAATTGGAGTTGTTTGCTATTGTACTTTTTCCGGGAATTGGTTATAAAGAACATGTTATCTTGCCTTTGTGTGCGGGTGATATATTCAAATATATACATACACACATATACTTACTAGCCATAAATATACTCACATGGTGACACCCCGCTTTCACTTTTCTGTTACGTCTTTGATTACTGCTGTGCTCCCGTTGGTTGTACAGTGATGCTCTACACGTATAAACCTTTCTCTTGGATCACTCTATATATTAATGAAAATCGAGTTAAAATCCGTTGTGTAGTTTAAAAGATCCACATACATAGGGACAGATGGCTGGTTTTTTTTTGCCAAAATTAACAACAATTATCAAAATACCAAGAATTTCTTCTTCAAATAAGGAGGCTTCCCTTGTCGGCGTGAAAAAGGCACAATAGGTACATGGTCGTTACCTAAAATAGTATTATTCATAATTTATTCACTCATTCATACTCATCATTATATTTATACATAACATACCATCACGCCTATATTCCCCGAAGGGTTAGGCAGAGGTGTACCAAGGTTCACCCACAGTTCGCTGGTATGTTTTAAGTCTCATGTAATAGGGGGCGAGCTTATTGCCATTAAAAGGGCACAAGTCCTAACTCCGAGGTGCTACTGAGAATTTCATAAAAAATCCAGTAACACTTGCTCGACCTGGAACCCAGGACCTCTAGCAGTCATGCTTAACCCTAGAGTGGGCGCGTCTTTTTGCCGAACGTCAGTGGGCGCGTGGGGAGCATTTTGCCGCTCCTTTTCATTGACCATTTTAAGTAGGAATACAGCAATTAAATTCAAAGATTTTCTTAGGATTTAAGTAAAACACTAAAAAGCAATAAGAAATGATCATGTTTATTGAATTTAGTTATAAAAACTTTGGTTTATAAAAGATTTTAGAAAACGTAAAACTTTAATAGACTTTTTTTGACTTATCTTACATTATCCTATGTAATACTCATAAAAATGGAAAAATATAACAAAATTATATATTTTCTACATCTACAGGATATGCTCCGGCATAACAATCTTCACATAGGTATGTGCAATGTCCGTTGCACAGCAATTTTGAGCATCTGCAACGTCCGTTTTTCGTGCGTAATTTTTTTTTGTTAGACAGTTACTGCATTTGCTCTCCTGATTTGTTAATGATGCTTCTTCTATAGATACAAAGTGAGCAATGTGGGTCCTCGAAGACATATTTAATGTCTCATTATAAGACCTTGTGGCAGTATGTGGCTTTACTAGGACCATCGCAATCTGTTTCAAATACGGCGTAGCAACAAATATTAAAATTTTCATTTTCAGAGATTTCATCTTGTTATTCATTTATTTAGATACGGTAATACAAAACTTTAAAATAATCATTAAATAACAAAGTTTGTACAACTTATAAAAAAAAGGATGCTTCAAAAAATTCGACCGCATCGCTGTCAATGGGGTAAGTACCCAAAAGGCCAGCCTTTTGGGTACCATAAAATGTGGTAAACCACATTTTATGTCAATGCTGATTCTTTGGCCCAAGACCCGAAGCCTCTGGCCACGTAGAGAGTCATCCAGTCGCTTGGCGATGTCCCGAAAAAGTAAATGAGCGCTCGGATCCCATGGCCCTAGTGTTTCAACTCTAAACGACTTAAACATTATATATCTTATTATATTCACGTTAAACTTTTAAATCCTGAAATTAAAAGCGTTTAATTTAGTTTTACAATAAATTTACCATTAAATATAGTCTACATTTCAATTTTGCAAAAAAATATGACACAATTTTTACTTACGTGAGTGGGCGCGCGGTGAGCAAAATGCCGCCCGGCGACACCTGATGGTAAACATCTTCTTCTCTTTCGGCACCCCGCGCACTTATGGCGTTCAGATTTTCGGTACAAGTTGCCAACGAGAGAAGGGGCAGCTATTAAAAAGCGCGAACTTATCGGACGATTGTTTTACGAATTATTAACGTTTTTTTGGCGAGGGCGGCAAAATGCTCATAGCGCGCCCACTCTAGGGTTAAGACCACTAGGCTAACAAGGCAGTATATACATTACATTTTTAAATATTAATATAAAAATAAAATAAAAAAACATTAAAAAAATACTCATTATACCCATACACTCTGAAAATTGCATCTCTCTACCTACTACGGTTTATGAGATACAGCCTACAAACAGACAGACAACCGGACAGCGGAGGCTTAGTAATAGGGTCCCATAAGTTCCTTGACCTCACTCCATAATGAAAGGGGATCCTCAACATACAAATTACATGCAGTGACAATATCGTTAAGGTCATATCTAGAAAGTAAGAGGGTTGTCTCATACAAAGGGTTTGGCTGCAAGGGTTGGTATCTTTGTTATTTGGGTCCTTATATTTGTAAGGGAGACCCTTTGGATGGTCCTTACGTTGTCTTTTATATGATAAGAGACTTGTTTACATTGCATGTGCTTTTGTGAAGTTTAGTGATTTTTAATAAGATAGGCGTTGAATTTTTGTATGAATGTAAAGAAAAAAATTTAGGGCATAGTGTATATAATTATCCTTCTTATTCAGTTTATGAAATACCTTGTATGTAATGTAATGTAATTCTCCAGGCCGATTCCGGCCACAGCGGCTAACCTTAATGCAGACTAGCCACGTACGCAGGAGATATTATAGTGCACAAGTGTGTGCGCAAACACAGGTGCACTCCCTCTTCCATAACTCTCATAGCCCGATGGGACGGCAATCCGACACGACCGGAGAGAGATCAGGCGCAGGACCAACGGCTTTACGTGCTTTCCGAGGCACGGGGGTGTCACACCACCAACTTCTAAAGTCCGGGCTGCTTCTGAGAAATTCCTGATGGAAAAACCCAATAACACTTTTTGCCCGACCTTGTATCAGGTTCGACGTTAGAGAAGAAAATAGGTGAAAGTCAAATACGAATTATGACTTTTTACTTAGGTTTTTTAGTCCTTGTCTTTTTCCCATGTCGGCGCTCGCAGAACGAAAGCGATACTTTCTTCTATTTCTAAATATTCTAAAATCTCTTACGTAACGCGTCTGGCGCTTCCACGCCTGTATGCAATATCTTGGGACAAAATGTGTAATTTTGTAACTGAACTATCTAATGGTAATATGAATCTTACATAAGTATTTTTTAACAATTTTTCAACAGCATTTTTTGGCATCTCCTAAATAGGTTTTACTAAGATTTTTTATTGAACCATTATTTTATCGCAGAACAGTGACATAATATGAATTAAGGTGAAAAAAAAATAACAACGAAAATGTGCAAACGCGATTTTTAAATCGTGCTGAAATAATCTTATGGACTGGTTGTGGTACAAGCACGTCAACAATAATCAATTACACATTAAAAAACGACTTTTCAAATCACATCACGTACTTAAGTAACCTTTGTTATACAAAAAAGATTTTAAATTTAATGCCCTATTGCAACTTCTGCCAAAGTTTGGCAACAATAGAGTCAGGACAATAGGGGACGTGAGGTCCGGCTAATGGTCCTCACGGGACTAGAGCCTCACATTATTTATCTAGAGGTAAATAGGCCCCTGATATTACTGTACTCAAATGTACTCTGACTGACGACGCGATTTGAATTTGGAATAAGATTTTCTTGTCACTAGTCTAGATTCTAGAGCAGGGTGTCCTAAATTGGGTTCCGCTGAGCCTACGGGTTTTTTGGAATAGTTACTAAGGATCTGGGAAAATACTTTTATTATTGAATAGTTTGAATATTTATTTTTTACGTTTTTAAACCAAATCTACAATTATGTTACATAATAATGTTTTTTTTTTCTTTTTTTTTTGTAATAAAATGCCGTTGGAAAGAATGTAACTGTATCATTTAGAAAATATTTCTAAATAGCTTTTGCCCGCAAAATCGTCCGAGTGAAACTCACAGTCAAAATCAATGGGAAATCCGTTAACGTCTTCTTCCTAAAAGCAACATTAAGTCAAGATTTAAATTTTCCGTCATTTATGCAGTAAATAGTTGCCGACCTTGAAACAATAGCAAAAACCTACCTGCCTTAGATTGAGATTCATTCATTAGATATATTGTGAATTTTCTCGATTGGTCAGAAGCCTAATTACGCAGAATTATTCCAAAACCAGGATAGCTATTCTATCGATAGTATTTTTATTTATTTATTTATTTAAACTTTATGCAACAAAAAGTACAAAGGCGGACTTAATGCCTTAGGCATTCTCTACCAGTCAACCAAAGGCACAGAAAGCCTAGTACCACAAAAAGCCTCTACAATCAAAAGTACATAACAGATCACTTCCTCCCACTGTGTGGTCAAGCCCTACGATTAATTACTGTGGGTACTTCTGTTTTTGTTCCCCAAGTGCCGTCCCCAGCCGTACCCTTAATCATTGTAATTGGAGTAACAACTTACGGGAGATAAAGTTAGTATATAAAGCTCTAAATCAAACTAAAAGTTGCGGAAATGTATTTAATTATTAGTATAAAAGGTATAGGTAGTCGGTGGCTTTCTTTTTTATTTGGTGGGGAAATCGTTAATCAACAATTAGCGTCTCCGCACATGACCGATTACCGGACCGATTTTTGACAGATTTCTTTGTCGGCGAGTAGTAACAAATCGGTCGTGGACGGGGAGCCTTATTAAGGCCTGTTTTACCATATCTGAATAGATACTATTCCCCAAATGAAAATATTCAGAAATGGAACAGAATTTTTCGTCGGTTATTAAAAAAAACATGACATACTTAAAATATAACGCCGGAGGGTCTTGAATCATAATACTGAATCCACCGTATTTAGACCAATGTCAGTGATGTCCAAGATTAACTTAGAAAGTTCATACGTAATTATGAATTGAAAAAGTCACATTGGTACTGATATTGACCCCGTAACCTCATGCATGAGAGGCGAATGCCTTAACCACTGGGCCATCACGATATTAGAGCTAGATATACCTTGTATTACGAGTATAATATATTCTGTAACTTTTCCTGTACTCAGTTGTACCCAAAGGTACACACATGTACCCAGTTGTACTCGCAGGTATAATTGGGTACTAGTGCGTGTATGTTCATAATGTTGTCGACATAATCAACATTTATTTCCTTCTCTAGACGTCATGTTCATTAAATCAAGTTGTCAGCCCAGATGTCTCCCCTCGGCTGTTTATGATACATGTCACAACTAATGCGACATGTTTCATATTAGCTTAGTTGGCTCGGATATTTAATGTTACGATGTCATATTCATGACTGTTATAATCATGTCATTACAACTGAAAATGAGGCAAAACAGCTATAAAAAAAGGGGTAATTGGGTAGATGACACCACTAACCAATAATTCCAAGACACAACTTCACTAAAATAACATTTCATTTTAGCCCTGAAAAAATTTGAATTTTTAGATAGCTATAAAAATCGATTTTTAGTTGCGTTGAAATCAATAAATGTAGTTAGTCAACAAACACGGTCTGTCAAAAACTCCTAAAAAAAATTCTATTTATTTCTGACAAGTATTTGACTGATTGTCACTGAGATGAGATTGCGATGATATTTTGAACGTTTTTGATTACAGGAACGCGCATTCTGTATTCTGTGCTGAAGGGTGTGTAAGGGTCGGTTCATATCTGACGGAAAATGCGTCGCGTTTTATCGGTCGCGTAACGCCAAAACAGTCAAATACATAATAAAACATTCAACCTTTCACACCTAACCGATGATGCGTTAGCGCGTCTACCTTAAGAGCGACGATACGCTCGACGCATTTTCCGTCAGATATGAACCGACCCTTATACTACTAAAACTTGCCAAGTTTCACATCCAATGTCAAAGAAGGTAATTACCTAATTATTTTTTAAATGAATTAAAAACATTGTACATAATATCTTTTTTAGAGCGTAGCACCCTTTAAAGCTCTTTTATAGGTAACACCGACTTTTTCGACCATTGTGGCTTCCGAACTTGGCGCCTTCTCCACATTTTTGTTTTAATGGTCTAAGCTTACCTTTATCATAACAATCATTTAGCGTCTCCGCACATTACCCATAATCGGACTGATTATCGGGCCGATTATTGACATATTCCGATGAATCATCATCTACAATCATTTTCCATCGGCGAGAAGAAAATCAGTCGTTTGCGGAGACATTTATAAAACAATAAAGGTTTGATTTTCCACGAGTATTTTTGCTTGTCTTTATTTTTATTCGAAAGCGTTAATCTCCAGAGATGAATTTATCCAATCGGTGTTAGTTCCAAAACTAACACCGATTGGATAAAGTCTTTTTGTATGTCTCTGTGCCTTATCCATGAAGCTACATTTCCTCACGCTACAACACACGGGAGCGGAGCAGAAACCAAAGACGAGACTTCAAGCTTTAAGCTTTCGAGAGAGACTTTAAGCGAGTGAAAAACACTACGCGAACCAAGCCACGGGCACAAGCTAGTATCTACAGATATTGTACATAGAGGAAGGTATAAGCTATACAAGAAGACGGCATACCACAACCTTAATAGTCTATTCCATTCAGATCAAGTTATCGGGTAATCTTGCCGCGTGGTCCCGACTGCAAATAGAACCGCTTCCTACGGATATTGAGAGCGTTGATTAGGGAAAAGATTGAGGAGATAAGCAGACATCTAGGTAAGGGGTAAGGAATTTGTATTTGGAAATTCGGAAATGATGACGTTTTCCGTACTTTCTAAGTTTATCTTGGATATCGATGACGTCAGAGAAGAAAATCATCGTGGGGAAAACCTGGACTTATAATTAGTTTAAGTTTGAATTTGCAAATCCGGCTTGAGCAAACATGGTGAACACTCGTGTCTTCTCTGAATGAGAAGCGGCCTTTGACCTGCAGTAGGATAGCAATAATAGGCTAGTGTTATCATTACCTATTAAGCGGAATTGTAAAACTCCCTTCAGTGTGGGATAGTATTGTAAGCATCAATAAATAAACATTTAAAAATAATAATTAATTGAGAACCTCCACCTTTTTTTAAGTCAGTTATAAAACACCCAATACTGTGAATTGTAATTTTAATAAAGACGTTTACTAAGACACTGGATGCAGGCCGCTCCCAACTGGTTCCTTTGGAAATCTATGTTCGACGTCCAGCGGCTGATATGATGATGAAGGACCTTAAAATTATATTTTTTTAAGTTTTTGCTGTTAGGCTTTTAGAGTCATACCTAGTCTAAGTTGCAGTACTAACTTTCCACGCTACATAGGTCTAATTTTACGACTAAATCTACAAACATATTAATGTAGCTCAATTAAAGAAATTGCAGAAACCGATTGACTCAATCAACTACAAACACAAAGTAAGCGATGCAGTATGCATTGCGGTCAAACTCGCAAATTAAACAACTCATAGAACTTTGTCGGTTCTATGCACAATGTAAACTTTGCCAAGGCAATGTCAACTCTAACTGCTGTTTACATTGCCCGGTTTACGTATTAACACAGCTAGGAACTAATGTGTTTTTCTTTTGAAGTTAGGTACTTAGTTAAGGAGACTAGTTACTAAGCCTTGCGTTTGTTTTTTGTTGTTTCATTTCTAGCATTGACTGGATGGCAGTCACCACAAGCTGACTAAATCGCTAAATCGCGCTAAATCGGTTGGTAGACTTTCCAAATTTACTTATTCAATAGCTTTTGCCCGCGGCTCCGTACGCGTGCAATAGTTACTATGGGCAACCTTCGTTATTCATTTCTTATCAAGTGCCTAAATACAAAGTTTCATGGTTTTATCTTCAATAATGACGGAGTCCCTAAAACTTATATCCACTTAACACATTCAAGCCTTTATTTTCGCGACAAAAGGTCTTCTCGAGGTACGTCCTTCTCGAAAGTCATAATTATACATATATCTTTGCCAGACATTAAAGGCGGTTCGGCGGTCTAGGCGTGAAACAACAGCGAGCTATCCACTAATAACCTAAGTATAATGAGAGTTAGCAGTATGGTGAATTGGTCACGTACGCACCCATATAGCATAGCTTCTTGGTATATTAAAACGTTCTGAATTATAAAAAAAATCTAACAGATTCGTATAAAGCCTGTGATATTCATAACCCTTTTTGCTATAACGTTTTCAAGTAAAAACTGCTTCAAACCTAGAATTGAATGACACCACCAATCAATTTACCTTTAACATTTTATGAGCTGGCAAAACCTCCATAGATTTTATACGGCAACAGTAAGCTGTGAAGTCACTTATTTGCCAACTCAATTGACTAGCTAATTATTGATTTCAAAGCAACTAAAAACCAATTTTCATTAAGTTTTCAGAGCTAAAATAAAATAAATTGTTTAAAGAAATTGTATCTTAGAATTACTCGGTAACGGAGTCAAATACCCAATTCCGATTCATAACCCTTTCTTACTGGAATCGTGTAAATGGGTATTCAGAGCCAGACTCCAGGCTAATAGCCTCTGAAAGCTTTCATCCAACGGTGCCAGCAGTTAATCTGAAGTAATGAACTGTTTGTATGCACGGAGCTCGCGAGACCTAATCAAACTCTATTGCTACCCAATATTCTAGGTTTTAGACGCCTGTAGAGTGGATGTCGTGTTTAGTGTTCGCTTGGGAATTTCTGGTATCCTGGTACCTTTTTTTTGTAAACGCGAAAGTTTGTAGGGATTGATGGATGGATGTATGTTACTCTGACTGACTGAATCAGCTGAAATCTGTCATACACATAGATACTATATTGATCAGGTTTTTTTACGGGTTTTTGAGTTTGGTGTGTGTCTACGCCGTCCCATCCCTAAACGCCGGCCCATCACTATCGCCACGACGGCCGGAAGCCGGATGACAGCGCGTGAGCAGACGCGCTCCCACTCCACCCAGATCCGCCATCAAGCGCGCACGCAATCAGACATTTTATTATCCATTACCATAACCAGTGCACAATTTAATACAAGTACCAATTAGTATTGTAATTCAGTAAAAGTCATTACAGTTTTTATTATAACAACCACAAGGTGTTTTACTTACAACGCTACACAAATCAAACTACAAGAAGCAATCTAGAACAAACAAGTACACTCAACAAGATGGCGACCGTGACACGACTATTTTCTGTGCGGGAAGCGCGGAATAATTAGAAGAAATAGAAGATAGCTATCCACGGAAGTACGGACCAGTCGAGATTGGAAGTGGAATCCAGGGCCTGGCAGCAAGCTACATCAATCACAAGGTGTGCCCGTTCCTTATTCCTACCTACCAGACATACCCGATTCCGGTACCTATCTATTCTTTTGTTTGTGTGAGCATTGTAATTGCTAAGAATTTCGGCTGCGGGTGTCTAGCTTAACTGGGTGGAGTCAGTGCTTGCACATAATATTCTAACCGTACCTATTATATACGGGGCAAATAAAGTGGTACAGCTACGTCTAATGTACATTCAAGCGCATGTACGTTACATATACTGTAATGTAACCCCAATTACCTAACGCTATTGTCTCTCTTATCTGTCTATTTTATTGCCATTTTGCATTCCCCGCCTAAAGAGACGTTCACGTACATACTTCTGTGACACGTGTCAACACGTAACACTGCACGCTGCTAGCTTTTGCACCGCCTTACAGCGCATCTTATAACCATTTTCAGCTCAAGCACCTACCTAAAGTACCTAGGCATAGGTACATACATAGAGCGCACATCGGCCGGCGCACGTGGCGAGTAACGCCTGCCTGTACCGGACTAACCTCCCTGCGCACGTGGCGATTGTACAAGGCGAACCGGAGCGTTGGGACCTCAACAAGTGGACTACTGACGCTGGTTTGCAGCTGCTGCATGTATGGTCGCAAGGTTTGCGTGGAGATCAGGTATTCAGTTAACGTTTTTTACTAATTTTGGTGGGCTTAAGCCAGTGTACTTCTATTTGCATTATGTCTGACACGGAGTTAAAAGAATTGAGACGTCAAAGGGGATCCATAAAGGGAAGGCTAACAAATTTTAAAAACTATTTAAGTGAATTTAAATGTGAAGATTCTTTATCTAAACAGCAATTGTTGGAATTAAAATTAAGACTAAGTAAAATTGAATCGTTATTTAGTGACTATGATGTAGTGCAAAATAAAATTGAGATAATAGATTCCTCTGAGGAACTAGACTCAGACAGAGTTTCAACTGAAAATACTTTTTATAACCAAATAAGTTTAGCACAAGAATTATTATCTAAATCATATAATGCACAAGATACTTTTGAAAGTACTGTATCACAGTGCGGTGAGAAGAACTTCAACAATATTAAATTGCCTACAATTAAATTACCCAATTTCGATGGAAATTTCAATAAATGGCTCGAGTTCCATGACACTTTCAGTTCGTTAATTCACAATAATCCAGATTTAAATGAGATAAACAAATTCCAATACCTTAAACTGTCACTAAGCGGTCAAGCAGCATCAGTAATTGAATCATTAGAAATTTCCACATGTAACTATGCAGTAGCATGGAAATTGATTTGTGATCGATATAATAACACAAGACAATTAGTGCACAACCATTTAGTTTCACTTATGAATATACCAACTTGTATAAAGAAATCAGAAACATCACTAAGAGCACTAGTTGATCACGTATCAAAGCACATGCGAGCATTGAATAGTTTAAATGAAAAAACTGAAAATTGGGATACCTTAATTATCTTTCTATTCAGTCAAAAATTGGATTTAATTACCTCCACCAAATGGGAGGAGTATAGAAATAGTTTACCAGATAAACCTACACTGAATAATTTTTATGAGTTTTTAAGAAATAGTGCTGATATATTGGAAATGGTCAATGCAAGCCACGGTGACAAACATACTACCAATGAAAAGCCACAGAAGTCAAATGATAAACAATCTCGTTCTGAACGGTCTCATAAGACTTTTGTTGCCGCGGCATGCCAAGACAATCCAAATAAACCTAAATCTAAATTCTGTGTAATATGTGGAAATGAACATTTAATTTACTATTGTGAGAAATTCAATAGCCTGTCTATCGATGAAAGAAATGCAGAAGTTACTAAACATAAGCTGTGTACAAATTGTCTGCGGAGTGGGCATTTTGCTCATCAATGTCAAGCCACTCCGTGCAGATTTTGCAAAAGGAAACACAATTCCTTGTTACATAAAACTAATTTGTCTAGTTCTAATAATGTAGAAAGAAAGGATAATGCTAATCCTCCTACACGTGTATGCAATCCAATTGCACTATCAACCTGTATCGAAAACCAGGTACTTCTATCAACGGCAATTGTTATATTAAGTAGCAATAAGCAAAGCCATGAGATCCGATGCTTATTGGACTGCGGCAGTCAGTCATCATTCATATCGGAATCTCTAAAATCTAAACTATGTATTGATAGCCAATCTATTAACACTGTATCTGTAACTGGCATCAATAACATGACATGTGCAGCTCTAGAATGCTGTAACATAACTATTAAATCTTGTACTAATTCATATAGTAAAGAAATTAAAGCATTTGTTATACCACATATAACAAGTAGCTTACCTAATTCTAAAGTTGATGTATCAACACTAAACATGCCCAAGAATATCACACTTGCAGATCCTACTTTCTATAACCCGTCGCAAATAGATCTGTTGTTGGGAGCTGATATTTTTTGGGATGTGATTTGTCCTACTAATCAGATCAAATTGGGAAATTCTAATCAACCTGTACTACAAAACTCCCAGTTTGGTTGGTTAGTAGTGGGGCCCATCATGTGTCCTAACTATGTACCAAGTAAGGAAATTCACTGTAATTTCAGTCAAGCCATACGACAACAATTGAAGCAGTTCTGGGAGCTGGAGGAGCTGCCAGAGACATCGAAGCTAACGGTGGAGGAACGTGCTTGCGAGGACCACTATGTGCAGCACACGCGCCGCCAGGAAGACGGAAGATTTTGTGTTACGTTGCCTTTGCGTGATAAACCAGAAGTATTAGGTGATTCTCATGCTCGAGCTAAGCATTGTTTGTATTCACTAGAAAAAAGACTCAAAAGGCAACCTGACATAAAGGAACAGTATGTAAGCTTTATTAATGAGTATGCTAGTCTAGGTCATTTATCTGTAGTAGAGCGACCTGACCCGGTGAATCTATTGCCACATCATCCAATCTTAAGAGCACAGAGCGAAACGACAAAATGTCGAGTAGTATTTAACGCTTCTTCAAAAACCGAGTCAGGTCTCTCTTTAAATGACTTGCTTATGGTAGGGCCTACTGTGCAGGACGATATTTTCTCAATATTGATCAGGTTTCGGCAACATACGTACGTACTGACTGGCGATATTGAGAAAATGTACCGTCAAATTCTAGTAAAAGAATCTCAGAGGTACTTGCAAGTAATTTTGTGGCGTGAAAACGAGGAGGAGCCTATGAAGTACTTACAGCTTAACACTGTTACCTATGGTACTTCATCGGCCCCCTTTCTAAGTACGCGATGTTTAATCCAGCTGAGTCAGGAATGTGATGACCTGTTGATCAGAGAGATAATGTCTCATGATTTCTATGTAGATGACCTGATTACTGGGTGCAATGATGAGTCCACACTTGCAGAAATATATCAACAGATCATTACAAAACTGGAGTCAGCTTGTTTCAATCTTCGAAAAGTCAAAAGTAATTCTAATAAATTTATAAATTCTATTGCAAGTACAAGTAATTTTGAGCAAACAAACTTTAAGATTATCTCATCACCAAGCCAGGCACTCGGAATAGAATGGAATCCAAACACTGATAACATTTTAATGGTATCCTCTAAACTATATGATTGTAATAATGATACTCCATTTACTAAGCGTTCCATTCTATCCCTTACTTCTAGTCTATTTGACCCTTTGGGTTTACTAAGTTGTTGTACTATTGTATGTAAAATAATTCTACAAATGCTATGGTCTCAGAAACTAGCCTGGGATGATGAGATACCTCCTAACATCAATCAAATGTGGAAAAAATTTATTGATAATGTATATCACTTGCAAACTATTGATATACCTAGAAATGTTTGTTGTGCTAATCCTGTAACCATTGAGTTACATTCATTTTCGGATGCCAGTATGAAGGCTTATGCTGGATGTGTGTATGTAAGGTCAACTGATGCTCTAGGCAACTGCACCGTACGGCTTTTGTCCGCTAGAGCTAAGGTGGCGCCACTAAAGACGACAACCATACCCAGGTTAGAACTTTGTGGTTCACTTCTAGTTGCTCGCTTATGCAACAAAATTTGTAAATCACTACGTTGTGATATTTCTAATAAAACATATTGGTCAGATTCTAAAATAGTACTGGGTTGGCTGTGCACACCTTCTCATAAGCTGCAAACTTTTGTTGCTAACCGTGTAGTATCCATTAATGAACTGTGCAATGACAGCAAATGGCTGTATGTCCCTACATCACAGAACCCGGCTGATATAGCCTCTCGTGGTGTTTTTCCAGACGAAGTGAAATCATTGTCCCTATGGTGGCAGGGACCTACATTCATTCATGACGGCGAAGAATATTGGCCAAGTCAAAGCAGTAATGTAACTTATGTAACACTACCTGAAGTGCGGGTAAACACTGCATGTGTCAACAAGACGCAATCTCCTAATTTTGTAATAGATATTAAGAATTATTCTAGTTTCACTAAGTTAAGACGTATTGTTGCATACATATTTCGTTTTTATAATAATATAAGGAATCCCAAGAATCAAATTAAACAAATGTTAACTGTAGAAGAATTAGCATATGCAGAGAATAGGTTAGTTTATATCTCTCAACAAGAGAGCTTCCCAAATTTTGAAATGCAATGTAAAGTAGCTCCTCTGTTAAGTTTAAGTCCATTTATTGATGACGATGGATTAATGAAAGTTGGGGGCAGACTGCAAAACTCCCAATTCGAATATAATAAGAAGCACCCCACTATCATTGATTCTAATCATCACTTAGCAAAGATATTGTTTAACTACTATCATACTTTACACATGCATGCAGCTCCACAACTCCTCCTCTCACTAATTCGCGAAAAGTACTGGCCTCTAAGAGGGAGAGCTTTAGCCCGAAAGGTTTTTAGAAAATGCATTTTATGCACTCGTATGAGAGGAGCAGTTGCCAAACAAATAATGGGTAACTTACCAGCTCCTAGGCTAACTCCAGGTTATCCATTTGAAGTCACAGGTACTGATTTTGCTGGGCCGTTTTTATATAGTGATAGAAAAGGCCGTGGTTCCAAACTAATTAAATGTTATTTTTGTGTTTTCGTATGCTTTAAGACTAAAGCTGTACACTTAGAATTAGTAAGTAGTCTTAGTACAGAAGCTTTTATTCTAGCTTTACGTCGTTTTATAAGTAGAAGGGGTAAACCCCTTGAAATATGGTGCGACAATGGCACAAATTTTGTTGGTGCCAGTCGTGAATTGGGTATGTTTCTCAAATCTAACTCTAATTCTGTGTCAGAGCCTTTTGCAGAAGAAGGCATAAAATTTAAATTTCTACCTGCATACTCCCCAAATTTTGGAGGTCTGCATGAGGCGGCTGTAAAGTCTGCTAAGTACCATTTGAAAAGGGCCTTGGGTGATTTCCATTTTACTTTTGAAGAGCTCACAACTCTGCTCGCACAAATAGAAGCAATATTAAACTCACGGCCCCTTTCCCCTCTGTCTTCTATCCCTCACGATCTGTCCCCTCTTACCCCAGGGCACTTCCTTATCGGAAGATCTATGATGTCGCTGCCAGCGCCAGATCTACAGGAAGCTAAGGGCAGCAGCCTACACCGGTACGCCAGGATCGAGCAGGCCAGGCAGCACTTCTGGCGTCGATGGAGCCACGAATACGTCTGCGAGCTACAGCAGCGCACCAAGTGGCAGAAGCGCCACCCGAACCTGTCACCTGGTCAGTTAGTTCTGATTAAACAGGAGGCTACCCCACCATTGAAGTGGCCTCTGGGAAGAATTGAAGCTGTTTTCCCAGGCTCTGATGGCGCCTGTCGAGTCGCCGACATCAAAACCACCAAGGGCATCGTACGCAGAGCAGTGAATCGTATATGCCCACTACTAGAAGATGACTCTTGAAACGAGAGGTTTCAAGGCGCGGGAGGATGTCTACGCCGTCCCATCCCTAAACGCCGGCCCATCACTATCGCCACGACGGCCGGAAGCCGGATGACAGCGCGTGAGCAGACGCGCTCCCACTCCACCCAGATCCGCCATCAAGCGCGCACGCAATCAGACATTTTATTATCCATTACCATAACCAGTGCACAATTTAATACAAGTACCAATTAGTATTGTAATTCAGTAAAAGTCATTACAGTTTTTATTATAACAACCACAAGGTGTTTTACTTACAACGCTACACAAATCAAACTACAAGAAGCAATCTAGAACAAACAAGTACACTCAACAGTGTGTTTTTATAAACACGTAAGTTTGTGACGCCTGACGGATGCTTGAATGTTTTAATTTTACACTACGGCAGAACGGAGTTAGCTTAAGTTTATTGCACGCCTAAATCTTTATTGATCTAGTTGTTATGTAATATTGCTACCGCGTTACAACAAAAAAAACTTACCTCTATAATATTAGTTTTAGTAGATTCATAGTTACACTTTATACTAGAGAAGATTTGAAGACAAAAATCAACTTTATTTTCTACAAATGACAGCTGAGACCAACCAGCAAAACAAAAATCTTTTTAGCTTTATTATATGAGTATAAACAGAGCAGATTATACTTAAATTAAAATATATTCAGTGCAATTCATTCTAAGTAAAGTAATATGTCAATAATTTGGCAGTAAAAGAGAATTCCATTTTCATGAACAAATGTATTTTTCTCTAAAATCCACATTTCAACCGTACCTATCCAACAAGCAAATTCAACACTTATTACCCTATGATAAAGTCTAAAATTCTATGAAGGTGTACAGTTTTAAACATAGTTTTGTAACATCGGGCGAAGTTGTAAGTCACGCGGGGGTTATGTATGGCAAAGTTTGGTACATTTGAACCCAATGAATCGTTCATTCAATACCAGGGAGGTATGTTTCTAAAGAAGTTTGTGGGACACGAAGAAAAGAAAGTCCTAGGGACGGCGGTGTGAGAAGTTTTCTGTATCCTGTTTACCTATACGCAGTTTTTGAAAAAAAAAAATAGGTGTATAGAAACACTATTTTCGGGCTACACCGCAGTCGGGTAAAAATTATGTAGAATTAGCAAATTATTCCACGACTTAAATGCATAAATGTCTTTCCGGCATAATGTCGATTTTCGCGGAACCAGAAGAAGACATGGAATGAAAAGTACCCTATGTCCCTTTTCGCATCAAATCTCATCAAAATCGGTTCAGTGGTTTAGTCCAAAAAATGTAGCAGACAGGCAGAGACAGAGTTAGAGTGATTTCGCACTATGTCCGATCCGAATCCGATCCGAACCCGTGAAAATATTGGTCTAGAAATCACGAAAGAAATCAGATGACGGAGATCGGATCTAGTGCGTAAATTACCATAGAAATAGTTCTACGGCTACTACGGACCATATTTTCACGGGTCCAGATCGGATTCGGATCGGACGTAGTGCGAAACCGCTGTAACTTTCGTACTATAATATTATCTAATAATAATAAATTATGGATTTTCAGTACACCTACTTAGCACAAACGAATTAGTAAACGTTATTTTGATTGTTTTTAAAATTAGAAATGCCCTTTCCTATATAGTGAGAATGACGTCATTAGACACAAATAGATAACAACCATAAATAAACAAAGCCTTCAACCCACAACATTAATAATCCGACAGCCAATAAGGATACGGAAATAGGTACCTAACCCTTAAATCCGGCCTCATTTTGTGTAAAATGTTTTAGCTGGCAACACCAGTGTAAGCCGTAGTCTCTGCCGATCCCCTATAATCTAGGAGGATTAATATTCTGTCGTTCCCGAGACGGAGTTGGGGAATACGGATAAAACAAATCTTTGAATTGATGTCTTTATAAATTCGTTATTTATTGTCGGGAGGACAGACGAGCGATTGGGTCATGTTTTTTTTTATAATACAATATAATAATGGTATTTTATGGACTTTGTTTGCTTTATGGTCGGTTAAATATTTTAATTATTTTCATCGAATTGCCGGAACTACCTCGTCATTAGCCTAGTGGTCCTTTTTTTGTTTTTTTTTTTTTTTTTTTTTTTTTTTTTTATAGACGGGAAATCATCAAATAACTTCCCCCGCCCTGGGCGGGGCGGGAGGGAGTGTCAGACTTTTACTGACTAAAACCCGTCTATGTTCCTTCATGTGCCCTTTGCGTTCCGGGGGCGCGGTATCTCTTTCGAACAACCCGCAGCCCCGGCAGGCATCGGCCCTCAGTGGCCCCATCCAATTTTGCTGACATCTCTTTGAGGCGCGCGTGGAACACGAACGCGCCGTCGACACGGTCTGTCGCTAGTGAACGTACGGACGGTGAGCTACCCATTGCTCACCGTCCACAGACCCGCGTCTACGGTGGCCGGGAGTCGTCACGTGGCTCCCGACGCCCGGATCGTCTACCGCGGCGGCCGCTGGGACGGGGGACCCTCCTTTCCCTCTCCCGTCCCGCCGCCTCCTTCTCTAGCATTACAGCTTCGCAGAAGGAGGCGACTGCTTCCCATTCCCCCTCGCTCCGGACCATGGCCTGGACCAGTGCCGGACGCGAGAGGGCGCCGCCGCCGATGGCCGCCTCGAGGACTCGGCGGTGCTCAGCCCAAGCAGGGCACACCGCCAAAGTATGCTCCACCGTGTCCTCGGGGCGATCCTCACAATGGTGACACCCGGGCGATTCCTCCCGCCCGATGAGGTGCAGGAACCTCCCGAAACAAGCCTAGTGGTCCTAAGCGCAAATGCTACTCTAGAGGTCTTGAGTTCATTCCAGGTCGAGCAAAAAGTATTATTGGGTTTTCTATGAAATTCTCAGAAGCAGCTCGGAGTTAGGATTTGTGCCCGGTTATTGGCAATAGGCTCGCCTCTTATTACATGGGACCTAAACATACCGGCGAACTGTGGGTGTACATTGGTACACCACTGCCTAACCCCTCAGAAATACAGGCGTGATGGTATGCTGTGTGTGTAATCAAAATCGGTGTAGCCGTTTCGAAGATGAGCCGGAACAAATCGTTAGACAGATGGGCAAAAATGTTAAAAGTTCGTTTTTTCGTATGTGCAACCCTATAAACATTTGTAATATAAATAACATCTTTTAACTAATTGCATATTAATTAAATAAGTTTTTAAAAAATAAACATTAACTTTTTTTTCTTTGCATTATATTCGTTTTTCAATACTGAGCAAGTACACGACATTTGTAAAGTTGATTTTTTAAAACCTTATTTAATTAATATACACTTACATAAAAGATGTTATTTTGACAAAACAAACAGGCACTTCTAATTTATTAATTTGTGTAGATATGCTTATAATATTATTTCTGAATGTAAACTTCCTTTTAAGATTTTGTTGTCATATCTGACTACCCGGATATGTATATATCACCCTTATGTGCTTAGTAATAAGGTTGAAAACCGGTCTACCGGAAATTTGCGGTAGCATACACTTTGCAGATACCAAAGCTCCTCCACGTGTATCGATAACGGTATTAGTTGGGAACTAAGAGAGTCCTTGAAATTCAGGCTCTTATGCTATTGTACGAAGGTTTAAATTTAATTGAGCGTGGCCTTTCACGAAATCGCTTTGCAAAGATTTCCCTTTCACGAAAGAAAACAAATGAAGATAAGTATTTTATTTTCTGTAGCCACATAGATTAAATATTTTTAATACGAACTGAAAATCAGTTGATTGAAACCTTTTATTTACATATACCTTCATGCCTGTATTCCTCGAAGGGTTAGGCAGAGATGTACCAATGTACACCCACAGTCCACCGGTAATAGAGGGGCAAGCCTATTGCCATCCGGGAGGAACAAAGATGGCTTTTAGTCAGTAAAAGTCCCTCCCGTCCCGCCCAGGGCGGAGGAAGTTAATTGATGGTTTCCCATCTATAAAAAAAAAAGCCTATTGCCATCAACCGAGCACACATGCTGACTCCGAGCTGCTACTAAGAAATTCATTGAAAAACCCAATAACACTGTATACATTTATATTATTATATGTAACCTAATCCAGATATATATATTCTAAACCATAGCTGCTAACTTAACGATAAGTTGTAACCTGATAAAGACGGTAAAGATTACCGAGAAAGTTAGTTGATTGTTTTAAGTTGTTCGTTCTAAGTTGCTCCGATACTTAAACACTTAAGTTTCAGGTGTTTACACGTGAAACCGATCAAGTTCTAACTTACTGTAAGACTATAATCTGTTGATTAAATATCCTAAATATCCTGGGACAACTCACACACGGCTATCTGATCCCAAGCTAAGCAGAGCTTGTGTTATGGTAACCAGACAACTGATATTATTACTTATATAATTTATAAATACATACATATTATAGATAAATCACACCCAGACACAGAACAAACAATCATGCTCATCACACAAAGTTTGTCCTGGGTGGGAATCGAATCCACGACCTCCGGCTTAGCAGTCAGGGCCGCTAACCACTAGACCAACAGGCCGTCAAAATCAATCAAACAATAATCAACAGGCCGTTGATTATTCTTTACTACCTTCTACCCGTGACTTAGTGCGCGTCAAAATTGATATATTATTATCATACGGGTACATTTTTTTACAAAAGTATCTTATGTGTTTAGTAGGTATTGGCTGGTGAAAAATGGTTAAAATCGGTCTAGTCGTTTCGAAGCATTTTCGGTAGAAACAAACAAACAAAAAATCTTTCTAGACAAAAATATTTAAGACGATTGTTATAATTGATTAACTTGTTTAAGCTTTTTGTAAGAAAAGGTACAAAGGCGGACTTAATGCCTTAGGGACACAGCACACACGCTACTTTTAGTAGCGCGAATCGGCGATCAGCCGCTTTTCGGAAGCGCGATTCAGCGACTAAGGGACACAGCACACACGCTACTTTTAGTAGCGCGAATCGGCGATCAGCCGCTTTTCGGAAGCGCGATTCAGCGACTAATCGCTACCCCCCGCACACTTGAAATCGCCAATCGCAGCGATTTAGTCGCTTTTCGGAAGCGCGATTCAGCGACTAATCGCTACCCCCCGCACACTGTAAGATGCCGATCGCAGCGTTTTGACATAATTAGGGTCTGCCCCCACGACCGATAATCAAAACTAACAAAAAACTTTCCCACTGAAAAACTGAAAATCTGTCTGTGCTGTCTGTGTGTAAAAAAGAAAGAGAGAAAAACCATTTATACTCGCGAAAGCGACGCACAACACAAAAATAAAAATAACAAAAACAATAATCTATAATGCGCTACTACCGCGCGAAAAGGCTGACGTTCAGCATAAAGCCGTGGCCCGTGCACGAGACACGGAACCACAGCGCTGGTTTTCAGCGTCAGCCGGCGTGTCGCTGTCTCGGAACTATAAGGTACGACATTACCCACAGTTCCGCGTGTGTGTGAGGGTGTGTCAGGGTGTATGTACTCAAAAAAACTTTCAAAAATCGGCCCGATAATCGGGCCGATTTTTTACAGACTTTTTTGCCGGCGAGAAAAAACGACCGAGAATCAGCCCGATTATCGGTCGTGGGGGCAGACCTTTATGTGGAACATAATGCGACTAGTGTTGTGTTGTGATTTTGACGAAGCTACACACTTACGATAGATTCTAATGAAGCTGCACTGCTGCCTGCGATATTGATAAACCGAAAATGTCAATCGCTCCGGAGGCGGTATTGGTTACATCCTATAACCAGTTCACGTCTTACATTACGCAAACATCCATCCATTAATCCAACCGCACAAACTTTCGCATTTATAATATTAATAGGACTTTAAATGCGAAAGTTTGTGAGGAGGGATGGATGGATGGATGAATGTTTTCATCCATCCAGGATGAAAACATCCATCCATCCATTTTATTGTATTCATAATATAAAAAATGCGAAAGCTTCTGAACTCACAATCTTTGGCATTTTGAGCATGGGTGGATGGATGGTTCCATCCATCATCCATATATCCCTTTACACAAACGTTTGCATTTATAATATAAGTAGGATTTTAAATACAAATGTTTGTGAGGAGGCATAGATGGATGATAAATGGATGGATGAAAACATCCATCCATCCATTTATTGTAATTGTAATGTAAAAAATGCGAAGTTTCTGACCTCACAAACTTATGCATTTTGAGCATGGATGTATGAATGTTTCCATCCATCATCCACCTAACACTTAACCTACCACCTAACTAACCTAAAACATGCGCATTTATAAAATTAGTGGGATAGACAATACCATTGCAAATCGGCAAACTATCGATAATCGACAATGGATCAGCAACACTACAGCCGACCCGATCTAACATCGGAACAGTTCGGGATTCCGATACTGCGTCCGAACGCAGTTAGTCGCCAAAACGCGATACAGCATCGCTAAATCGCGCGATTTGGCAGCTGCGATCGAACGCAGAGAGTCGCCAAAACGCGATGCAGTATCGATACAGTTGCAAATTCGCCGATTCGCGCTACTAAAAGTAGCGTGTGTGCTGTGTCCCTAATCGCTACCCCCCGCACACTTGAAATCGCCAATCGCAGCGATTTAGTCGCTTTTCGGAAGCGCGATTCAGCGACTAATCGCTACCCCCCGCACACTGTAAGATGCCGATCGCAGCGTTTTGACATAATTAGGGTCTGCCCCCACGACCGATAATCAAAACTAACAAAAAACTGTCCCACTGAAAAACTGAAAATCTGTCTGTGCTGTCTGTGTGTAAAAAAGAAAGAGAGAAAAACAATTTATTCTCGCGAAAGCGACGCACAACACAAAAATGAAAATAACAAAAACAATAATCTATAATGCGCTACTACCGCGCGAAAAGGCTGACGTTCAGCATAAAGCCGTGGCCCGTGCACGAGACACGGAACCACAGCGCTGGTTTTCAGCGTCAGCCGGCGTGTCGCTGTCTCGGAACTATAAGGTACGACATTACCCACAGTTCCGCGTGTGTGTGAGGGTGTGTCAGGGTGTATGTACTCAAAAAAACTTTCAAAAATCGGCCCGATAATCGGGCCGATTTTTTACAGACTTTTTTGCCGGCAAGAAAAAACGACCGAGAATCAGCCCGATTATCGGTCGTGGGGGCAGACCTTTATGTGGAACATAATGCGACTAGTGTTGTGTTGTGATTTTGACGAAGCTACACACTTACGATAGATTCTAATGAAGCTGCACTGCTCCCTGCAATATTGATAAACCGAAAATGTCAATCGCTCCGGAGGCGGTATTGGTTACATCCTATAACCAGTTCACGTCTTACATTACGCAAACATCCATCCATTAATCCAACCGCACAAACTTTCGCATTTATAATATTAATAGGACTTTAAATGCGAAAGTTTGTGAGGAGGGATGGATGGATGGATGAATGTTTTCATCCATCCAGGATGAAAACATCCATCCATCCATTTTATTGTATTCATAATATAAAAAATGCGAAAGCTTCTGAACTCACAATCTTTGGCATTTTGAGCATGGGTGGATGGATGGTTCCATCCATCATCCATATATCCCTTTACACAAACGTTTGCATTTATAATATAAGTAGGATTTTAAATGCAAATGTTTGTGAGGAGGCATAGATGGATGATGAATGGATGGATGAAAACATCCATCCATCCATTTATTGTAATTTTAATGTAAAAAATGCGAAGTTTCTGACCTCACAAACTTATGCATTTTGAGCATGGATGGATGAATGTTTCCATCCATCATCCACCTAACACTTAACCTACCACCTAACTAACCTAAAACATGCGCATTTATAAAATTAGTGGGATAAACAATACCATTGCAAATCGGCAAACTATCGATAATCGACAATGGATCAGCAAGACTA
Organism: Caradrina clavipalpis; assembly: GCA_932526535.1. Classification (NCBI taxonomy): domain Eukaryota; kingdom Metazoa; phylum Arthropoda; class Insecta; order Lepidoptera; family Noctuidae; genus Caradrina; species Caradrina clavipalpis. The sequence goes on from OW052106.1 coordinate 10,269,435, forward strand.
CAGCCGACCCGATCTAACATCGGAACAGTTCGGGATTCCGATACTGCGTCCGAACGCAGTTAGTCGCCAAAACGCGATACAGTATCGATACAGTTGCAAATTCGCCGATTCGCGCTACTAAAAGTAGCGTGTGTGCTGTGTCCCTTAGATGTTCTCTACAAGTCAACCCAATAGGTGTCAAAGAGATAACATCATGACAGGTGTAAAATTCACGTCACGTGTCTCAATTCTAATACAAATTACACAAAGTGATATGCATCAAATGTAACTCCACCTATATTATTCACATATCTAACGTTACAAAAAATGTACTGTTTTTCCTGAAATAGAGCATTTTACCTGTCCTTCAACGAATTCAAAACAGCTGATCCAACCTCATTGGAATGAGTAGAGCTATCAAAAGAACCGCCTATGCCGCATCAACATGGACCTAGAATGTTTTCACTTTATCAAATTGAAAACTTAACTTGGCAATCGAAATTCAACCTTATTTTTTCCATCCTTAAGTTCATTTCAGTCTTGGCAAATTTGGCTCATATACACTGTCGGTCACGAAAAGGCGTGCAATTGAAAATGTGCCGGGATTGCAATTTGCGAAGTCCGAACAGGGCTGGTGTTACAGTGGTCGTCCCAATTCTCTGTGCTGCCGATAGTCAATTTGGCTAATACACTGTCGAGCAACAAATTGACTCGGCTTCATAGGATTTGTTGGCACGGTTGGTCATTGGTGTTAAATTGGAATCTTGAAAATGGGAAGGTGATTGTGGCTGTTTTTTGGCACTTAAGTGTATGTTAGTTCTACGTTTAGAGATTTTAATGGTTCTCTAGAGTGGTGATGACGAAGGTAGTTGTTTATTAGATTATTTTAGGATTTCTCAAGGCTCTCACTGCCTCGTTAGCCAAAGCGCGACTACGGACTACGGCTACGCTAGAGGTCTTTTGTTCGTTTTGGTCGAGCAAAGTATTATTAGGCTTTTTAGAGCTAGAATTTGAGCCCGGTTAATGATTAATTATTAGTCAAAATATAATATAATTATATAATTAATCTTTTTGTGAAATAACTAAGTCGCGGATAGTTCGCTTGCTAGTTAGGGTTCCACGCAAAAAAAATAAACCCATGAAATTGTGAACACATCGGCGAAAACCTATATTATATAAATATTATATTATTGAAACTCACTAACGGCAGAGCAATTAATACTAAGAATAGTAAATCACGCGTAAACTCGTGTTGTCACATCTAAATTAATGGTGGTGGTATTATTCGATAGCGTCCAAGGTAATCCTGGTGGGTAGTCAGCGGCCATATTGGTAATAACCGCTTTCACCCGGGGCTTCAGATGTGGTTCAGCCCAAAGCGTAAGCAACCGCGTGTCTCTTATATTCAAATAAATGAAATTGAAGTGTGGGTTTATACCTATGAGTTGATGTGAGTGGCAATGCAGGGAGCGGACACCCTAGAAAGACCTACCGTGAGGTTTTTGGTAAGATTCTTTAGAAAGCCTCTACCCCCCTGTGAAAAAGGCGCGAGTTTATGTATGTATGTAGTATGTATGTAATTGCAGTGACTGTTTAAACAAAAGTATCCATGCGAAATTAGTTTTTGGAAGAGGCAACTAGATTGAATTCGTTTTCTTGTATGTGGCATTTGACTTTGGCTTTTATTTTTAATACATACATAAAGTCACGTATTTAGAACATCATCGAATCCCTGTCACATTGTTAGAAGGTAACAGTGACAGAATGATAATTTGAATACATTTAGCGCTAAATATGTTAGTGATTTGTAGCAGAAATGGGCCTTAATCTTTGCTCTAAAATGTGTTTAACCGACTTCAAAATAAGAGTTAATTTTCAATACGACCCTCAACCCGATTTTCATCTCTCCACTTGCTCCACAGCCTCATCTTACAGTGAAATTAGGTCGTGCTAAGACTGAACTGGCCCCCTACAAATAAGCGACACTAAGATGCCCTAAATTCTATACGACGCGACGTTAATGCACATTGTATGAATATAACATAAAGGGGTGAACGGGGAATAGAAGGACTCATACATGACGTACCATCACGCCTGTATTCCCCGAAGGGTTAGGCAGACGTGTAAGAATGTACACCCACAGTTTGCCGTTATGTTTACGTCCCATGTGGTAGAAGCTCCGAGCTGCTACTGAGAATTCATAGAAAAACCCAACAACGCTTAACACTACTTATTTGTTGATATACCGGCTATTGTAGGAAGGTACCTATCTAATACCACATTCCCTGGAAATTTCAACTCTGTGCCTATTACGGATCATGAGATATAGCCCGCTGACAGGCAGACAAATGGTCAGCTTAGGCTTTGTAATAGGGTTATCGAGGCCTTCGGGTAAGATACCCAAAAAAAAAAGACTAAGACACACACACACACACACCCTCACACATAATATACAAATTCAATAGGTATTGCCATTTATGGTCTTTGAAAATAGAACCTTAATAACGTTCAAACTTAAAATTTAAATAAATTACGGTCGAATTTCGAACATTGGGCGACCACTAGTACAATTAATTATTCAATTTTATTATTATCCTTATTTCTGTGGTAAACGCTTCGTTTTCGCATACATCAGTTAATTACTTAATTAAGAAGAGTACAACAGCGTATTGTTCTGAATTAATTACTGCCTGGTAGCGGCGCATTTATTTTAATTTAATTAAAACTTGCTCTTTGTGCTAGCTCTGCCATTTTATTTCGGTAGCCTGTAATACTTATGTTGGAATTTGTGTGTTTTCGTAGTATTTATTTATATGTGCCTATTATTGCGAAATATGCCCAGTACCTATATGCTGAGAGCAGGCCACTTCCAAACGGTCCTTTTGGAAATCAAGGAAGCCTATGTCCAGCAGTGGACGTCCTGCGGCTGATATGATGATGATAACGATAACAAGTCGTAATATCATATCAGTCATAGTCAATGTAAAAAATGTAACTAAATTAGAAGCAATTTTGAGAGATTAAGACTGTTTTTTTACACGTTCCCCCGCACTAGGAATTTCTGCTATATCGTAAGTGTGTTTACAAACATATAACAAAAACACAAAACAAAACAACATAAACATATATTTTTATTTTTGTGTTGTGCGTCGCTTTCGCGAGAATAAATGGTTTTTCTTTCTTCCTTTTTTTTCTTTCATAATTATATACTCACATACACAAACAGTCAGACCCGGAACAACTATCTGTAGCCCATGCAAATATTTTTCCCGTGCGGGACTCGACCCGCAACACGCAGGACAGCAGCCAATCGACCAGCTACTGCGCCATTCGTGTCACCAAAAATTTGGTAGCGATCATTTCTATATGTTTGTAGAATATAGAATTCTCCCTAGATCGTGTTAGGCGATTGGCACACTGCCCCGCATCTCGGAGCGTGGTGCGTGGTGGCAGCTTTGGTGATCTGCCCCCCTAGCCAAGTCACAAACGATAATCGTAAACGCTCGGTAGGTACCAATAGATTTTCAACTTAATACTCAAGAGCCTTAAGTTGAAAATCTATTAAAGATTTCTAAGCGTTAGCGACTGGAACGAACGAAAACGCTATGCAATCTTTATTAGATCTTCAACTTAGAACCAAGCATATAAAGTTGAAGATCTATTAAAGCCTACTCAGCGTTTGCGTTTATCGTTTGTGACTTAGCTACTTCACCACTCCGCTTTTCAGAGTGTTGAACTATGCGTGTTTTCAATACAAACACAGATACTTGCAAACAACGTTAGTACACGCACTCACGCGCCACGCTCCGTGATGCGGGACAGTGTGCCAATCGCCCTAACTTCGTCACTGTCGGTACATGTCGGAGATCAGCTAAATTTGCCTCTGTGGCCTAGTGGTCCTAAGCGGGACTGCTACGCTAGAGGTCCTGGGTTCGATTCCCAGGTCGAGCAAAAAGTGTTATTGGGTTTTGTCTATGAAATTCTCAGTAGCAGCTCGGAGTTTGAATTTGTGCCCGGTTACTGGCAATAGGCTTGCCCCCTATTACATGGGACCTAAATATACCGGCTAACTGTGGGTGTACATTGGTACACCTCTGCCCAGCCCTTTGGGGAATACAGGCGTAATGGTATATATGTCACCGGAAAATAACAAGATCCGTAAGTTTATCAATTTACTAGGAAGTTTATAAACTTTCGTAAGATTCTAAACGGGAGATAAATTGTAATATTTTACGTCCACATTTTCGTAAATTGATAAACTTACTGAACTCACTCGTAAAATAATAAGTAAGCAGTAACCAAACGCTACGCGCGATCTGATTGGTTGGCTGTCACGTGTCACTTCTCCTTCCTCGCGGCCGCCAGCTGGACACAAGCATTGCCACTATGAACTATGAACATTGACCAATCAGAGAGCAGTGTGTTATTTTACGTATTTCAAAGATCGTATATTTAAAAGAGTTTCTGTGATTGGTCGAACCATATAAAATCTTACGAATAGATATTCGTTAGCTTATAAATTTACCGTATGACGTCGGAAATTGATAAATTTACGAAAATGTGGACGTAAAATATTACAATTTATCTCCCGTTTAGAATCTTACGAAAGTTTATAAACTTCCTAGTAAATTGATAAACTTACGGATCTTGTTATTTTCCGGTGACATATATATATCAGCTGAATTTTGCTCTTATTTTGTAGAAATTCATGTACCTACATTACTAAAATCTTCGCCACACGCACCACAACAATCCAATCCCGTAATTTTCCATATTACAACAAGCCAAATGAACAAGAGTGACCTCAAAACAATCCAATCAAGTCAACTTAATATTCTGCTAATAAATGTGGCCCACATTTCGACGTCATGTTTGCCATACAATTATGTCGGGCAAGGAGACCCTTATAAATGAGTTATGGGGCTAACGTTATAACTATAATTACGTTCTGATTGCTCCGTTGCCCAAGCAGAACTGTGGGGCGGTCAAAAGTGTTATTGGGTTTTCCCATTAGGAATTTCTCAGTAACAGCCCGGAGTTTGGAAGTTGGTGGTGTGGCAACCCCGTGCTCTGTGCTCCGTTGGTCCTGCGTCTGATCTCTCCCTGGTTGTGTCGACTAAACGTCTTCGGACGAAATCGAAAGAGGAAGTGCACCTGTGTTTGCGCACACTCTTGCGCCCTACCTATACAATTTCCTGTGTACTTAGCTATTCTGCATTAAAATTGGCTGCTGTGGCCGGAATTGGTCTGGAAAATACACAGAATTAGGTGATGTCGCAAGACTGATGTGATCGGCAGAAAAGTTGAGTATCATTAATTAATGTATCGTGTTCTAAGTTTCAAGTAAGTTAGTTTTGGGTTCGTAACTTGAGTAATGAGGGATCGTTTTCATGTATTAGGAAAGTTTTATCTGCCCTGATTTCTAGACTTAATCATAGGCTTCAGAAACTGCTGGAAAAGTGTACTAAAGGTCTAGTTGAAAACTAGCATCTGGTTATCTGGCAATCAATCATGCTGAACTGGTCCTATTTGGTGTAGCTGTGGGGAAAATAATAAAGGGTTTTTTTTGTATTTTAATCACTTGATTAACTTCACGTCACATCACATAAATAACAAAAAAGTTACCTAGCCTTTTTGTTATTTTTGTGTTATCCACATGGACTGTATCAAATGAACATTAATTCCTTTTTTTTCTTTAAAAGCGCGAGTTAGGCCCATTTTCATCTTTTGGTCAACCAATTGGCTTGCTTAATATTTACACCTTACCTAAGCTGTTAATTATATGTACTAATAAACGTTTTTTACGAGATAATTTATGAATTCTACTTAGTTTTATTAAATAACAAAGGTCAATACTGTATAAAGTCATGGTTAGCTACACTTTGAAACAAAAATACAGTGTTTTTTCTTATATTATTAGACCACCCGCTACCTATAGACATCTGCAATACTAGAGGCCTTGCAAATGTGTTGCCATCCCAGGGACAAAATTGAAATGTCTCATGTGCTTGTACAGGTTTCCGATTTGAAAGGTGTCGTCCCCTTCAACACAGCAATGCTGCTTTGCGGCAGAAATAAGTACGGTGGTTATAGTAGTATATCTGTTGTACTCAATGTTACATTATCTATAATACAGCGCTATTCAATAAAAATCTCCCTCGGTGAATGTAGGTGAAGTGAGCTCGAGATGAGCCCCTAGCATCAGCAGCACTATTCTGTAAAACTCTCTCGGTGACTTTAATTAGAGTCAGAATAGGTACCACTCACCGGTGAAAAGAGAAACTGTCTACAATGTTGTGTACTTCAATTGTACATGATATAGCTTTTGCTTGCGACTTTGTCTGCGTGAATGTTGGTTATATTGCCGATACTGACGACTGTTAACAGTAAAACTGATATTGAATCGGATTTTGTTTGCAATTTCATTAGTTTTATTGTTTTAAGCAAAAAGGAGGGTTATGATTTTGTTTTAAAACAAAAGAAAATTAAGTTTCGCCTTGCATGGAAAAAAAGTCCCAAATACTCGGAACAAACATTTTAAAGATTGTTTTTTCAGCTAAAGTACCTTTTTTAGGATGGGAAATCTTCTTGACTTCTTTCACCATGGGTGGATCAGAAGAAAGTGTCAGACTCCTACTAGCTAGGTCCTAATGCCGTTTGCATTCCTGGGCCACGAATTTCGAACAAATTCCGCAACCCCGACTGTATACATACCTATACGTACCTACCTACCGTGTAAACATTCCTTTTTTTTAGTAAAAAGCTGTTCTTTTGGCATTACAAACAGACAATTCAATTGTATTTATTTGTATGTATGTGATAGTAAAGTATATCCGTCCCCTTTTTTTATAGATGGGAAATCATCAAATGCCTTTCCCCGCCCTGGGCGGGACAGAGGGAGTGTCAGACTTTTACTGACTAAAACCCATCTATGTTCCTTCATGTGCCCTTTGCGTTCCGGGGGCGCGGTATCTTTTGTATGTATGTGATAGTCAAGTATATCCGTATATCCGTCCCCTAGGATTACATTTCACTCCGCGTCGTCAGGCTGCACGTGATTGCGTTCCGGGTCTAAGTACGCCGGATAATCGGTGGCTGATTGAATACCTGATGAATTCTTCACTAGTGTTGTATATCTCATGCAGTCCCGGTAACACGGGATTAAATTGCGGGATAAAATATGTTGTTGTTTTGTAGGGAACATTCAAAATATCAACGTCTATCGATATCACCATTTGCCGTTGCACTATTAATAAGCAACTGGATTTAATTTGTTTTTATAGTAAATGAGGTCTACAGGTGCCTCTTACTGATCAAAATAAAATAAATGATTTGACTTTGACATTGACATTATCTTAAAATAATAAAAGTTCTTTTAAGAACGGGATTATTATAAGCAAACCTTTTATTTTTCACTGGCTTCTGCCTGCAACTTCGTCTTTGGTTACTGGTCCGTTCGCGCTCGTACCGTGCTGTTATGTGTCCTAATGAATCTGGCTAAAAAGACTTCTTTCAATCCAACGTGTAGTTCCTGCTACTGGTAGGTACTACTACTAGTAGAGATAAGCGAGTTGAATAAACAAGAACCCTTCAGCTTGATTGTATTAACTAAGGATATCGACAGCCCTTTTAGATGCAAACCACCGTCGAAATCCCGCTTTAATCCCGGGATTTTCTTGACAGCACTACAGTCGTCGCATCTAATATTTATTGGGTACTGGCTGCCATGCCCGGGGTGGTGTTTACAAACTTTTATCACCACTATCGTATGCTGTTTGTCATTCACGTAAATCTGTTTTTTTTTTGCATGTAAAAAGATTTACGTTGATAAATTGGATGAAGTTCTGCCAAAATGAACTAACCTACGGTAAAATCAAGTGGTTGTATTTTGATTTGCAAACTTGGTGATTTAAAATAGTTTATTGTTAGTAGGAAGAAGGATAACTTGAAAAACTTTGACTAACTAAACAGTTTTAGTTTATTTATAATAATAATACCATATTATTGTCCCACTGCATGGTAAAGGCCTCTTTTCATACAGATGTATAATAATACAGCACTGATATACTCCCACTGCATTGCAAAGGCTTCTTCTAGTTCAGGGAAGATACGAGCATAAAACACCAGTCTTGCTCAAGGCGGATTGACGATTTCAGACTTATATTAAAAGGATCAGTACGTCGATTCTGTAAAATTTAGACATGAACTCGCATCTCAAGTCGCTATTCACCCTCACTTCGCTTAAGGTTCAAAATGACAATGATTTATTTGACACTTTGAAGTGCGAAGTGAGCGTCGAAGTGACGATGGAATTACCGTATAGAATGCCACTTCTTACGTGATCTCATTCTTTATCTTTAGTTCAACTCGCTGACACGCTCGCAAGAGTGGCGCTAGTGTAAATTCGAATTATCAACCGACTTTTTAGAATGCCAATCTAGAAAGTCACAGCGGATTCAGATTCGAAGTTTAGAACGAGGTCTTACAGAATCACACAGCAGGTTTCCTCACGAAGTTTTCTTTCACCGATGTCAGTGATATCCTTGATATAAATTTATAAAGTGCATATAAATTGAAAAAGTCACATTGGCACTTGCCCGGTATCAAACCCGCAACTTCATGTATGACAGCGGTTAAATTAACTACTGGGGCATCATGGCTATCAATTTAATTTATCAAACAAATTATTGGACTATAATCGGCCAGTCCAATATTCCTAACGATTGTCAATTTCACAGCAATGCCCTCAGCTTTACATATTTTGAACGACATTAAGAGGTTTAACATTATACGGGAATATAATTCACACGAGCCCGCTGAGAGATTTTAACAAGGTGTTTTTTTTTAAACAGACTATCAAAGGTCATTTTTTTAACTGTGTGTTTGTGAATTGTGGGTGTATATTGGTAAACCTCTGCCTAACCCTTGGGGAATACAAGCGTGATGGTTTTTTAACCTTTTCCCAACTATGTTGAGGTCGGCTTCCACTCTAACCGAATGCAGCTGAATATCAATGATTTACATGGAGCGACTGCCTATCTGACCTCCACAACCCAGTTACTGGGTAACACGATACCTCTTGGTAAGACTGGTTGTCAGACTTCCTGCTTTCAGACTATCCGTAACGACTGTCAAAGATCTATGAATGACAGCCGGGACCAATTACTTTAAAAAAAGCTATCAAAGGTGATGAAGCAGAATGTTTCCAGGCCCGGTGCTAATGATTTGCATCTCCGATTATAGAAGAACGGTAGAAATATATTGTAGCTTCTGCCCGTTACTTTTTTAAATACACTATAAAATATATCTTAAGTCACTCCAGGTAATAGTAATAACTTGATATAAGTAAAATATTTTTTGTAATAAAACTAGTACCTTAAGAGATTACCTCTTACAAACAAAAAATACCGAGTTTACCCCTTTAGGATATTAAAGTAAACAATATCACCATCGATCTTCTCGAGCAAAAAAAGATGTGTTATCTAGCCACCAAATAATTTAGAAAATGACTACATTTTATTCTAACATTTGAAATTAAAAAAAAAACATTGCACCGAACTTGGGTTTATTTTATCTGCAATGTCTTAAAATGTTCTTATTTAAGGTATTCTTTTAATTTGTAGAGTACCTACTGCACCCTTAGAACATTGTGATCTCTATTTTATATATCGAATTATACAAACACAAAAATACAAATAAAAAGCCACGATTAATTTCCATGCAATTTTCCTAAGTAAAATCTATTCTTAAATTACAGATGAGAAAATCACACCTCTCTTCCTCTGAACAATAAAATACCCTAGAAAATTCTCTTGTATCGTTGGTGCGTTTTTTGAACTTACATACACAAACAGCCAGACCCAGAAAATCTTTCTATAAATCGCAATACGCAACGCAGCAGCCAATCGCATGTCGCCTTATTAAATAATACTTTTTCTCCCTTATAATATCAGCATTAAAAATCGAATTTCAAATCCTTGTGTTTCCACAGACGTCCTATTTCAAATTCCGAACCCTCATTGGAAGATTCTTTAACGGGAATTTCGATTGCCAGCACTTGGCATTATTATGTTCCAACTATTTCATAAAATTCAATAGAATTGTTCGCTGGCAACACTACATAATACATGTTTCTACCATTTCCTACAGTGCTCTGTGACACTGAAATTGAATTTCGCAGTAGCATGTTATTGAAGAAAATCGGTTGCCAGTAGGTATGTGTATTCTTTGAGATATTTTTCATGCTTGGAAGAGAAATACATAAGCTTTTCGTGTTTTAAAATTGTCAGAAAAATGATTTTTATTTAGGTCGACATTTAATTATGAAGTATTTTTTTGTAAAGTCAAAATAAAAAGCTTTTCACAAAACAAATATACACGTTAGCACATTTACGCAAAAATCACACCAAAAAATTAATAAAAAGAAAATGTATTGTATGTCCGTCTGTCTCTTGGTTCCGGCTAATCTCCGAAACAGTAAAACCGATTTTGAAGCGACTTTCAATGTTAGATAGCTGTTGTTGTAAGAAGTAACGCAGGCTTAATTTAGGAAAAATATTAGGGTTCCGCGCGAAAAAATAGCATTACTGATAATCGATATTACGAACGCATATGAAATCGCTGACATAATATGCTAGTCTTGGAAATAAATTCAAATCTCAAGGGATAGAAAATCATAGATTACCTTGTGAAGCAAAATACGCAAGATAAAAGTAGTTGTATGGTCGTTTGTACCATAAAGCATTAGGTACTTGTACAGGTAATAAGTACCTACCAATTTATTAGGCGGTTGAGCAAAGGTAACGTGTCGCCATGTCTAAGTGCATGCTTTTCGTCCTTAACTCTTCTACATAAGGTACATTATTCTATAACCTCGATTCCCGTTACAGATCTCTTTAACCGCAATTTTGGCAGAAGGTTTTACTTCCAAGAGTAAACAAATAGAGGATGTAGTTTTCCATCCTCGTGAAATTTCATTAGATTGTCACTAAATAATTATGTTATCAAACATAATTATTAATGCTTTTTTTTTTGTTGTTTATGTTTGGCAGTATTTTAGGATGCACCGTTTTCAAAGTACAGAATCGCCCCATTGTTAATGTAACTCTCCAGGCCGAATCCGGCCACGGCGGCTAATCTTATTGCAGACTAGCCAAGTACGCAGGAGATATTATAGTGCACAAGTGTGTGCGAAAACACAGGTGCACTCTCTCATAGTCCGATGGGACGGCAATCCGACACGACCGGAGAGAGATCAGGCGCAGGACCAACGGCTTTACGTGCTTTCCGAGGCACGGGATGTCACACCACCAACAATTTCCAAACTCCGAGCTGCAAGTGAGAAATTCCTAATGGAAAAACCCAATAACACTTTTTGCCCGACCTGGGAATCAAACCCAGGACCCCGCGCTCAGCAGTCGCGCTTGAGACCACGAGACCAACGGGGCAGTCCCAATCGCCCCATTAATTATGCGGTAGACAGTATCGTGCTACTATATCAATGTGTGAGTTCATTGCCCCGCCTGCCTAAACCCAGCGGCAAGATGGCTAGTTGTTTGGGAATTTCATCGAAAGAGACACTTAGGGAGAACATGAATACGTTTTAGTCAGTAAGAAGAAATCATTAGATTCGTCAACCCTAAAACAAAAACCACCTGGCTCATTAAAATTCGAAAATCACTTAAAAAATAAATCCTATTTATTTTATTATACGCATTCGTGTTGGGAATCACTACCAAAGTAGCCTCCTAAAAATGGTCGAGGATGCTAAACTACATCTTGTATACTTAGGAGGAACCAATACAATACGTTTGTTCACACAGATCAATAGGTACGTACAATGTAATTCCCTTTCGATGCCAGGTAAAGTTAATAGAACGAATATCCCTCTTTATCTGTGGGGCTTCGGGCAGAGAGGCTCCACAAATTCTCTCGAGAAAAGATTTAATATGACAGGGATGATAAGTTCAGGTTAGCAATATTGGGTGCTAGGTTTTCTTGAGTACCTATTCTGTTTTCCTCGAATAACATACTATTACGCTTGTATTCCCCGCAGGGTAAGGCAGAGGTGTATCAATGTACATCCACAGTCCGCCGGTATGTTTAAGTTTCTTGTAATAAGGGGCGTTGTAATTAACCGGGCGTAAATGCTAACTCCGAGCCGCTACTGAGAATTTGCTCGACCTGGGAATCGAACCTAAGACCTCTAGCATAGCAGTTGCGCTAAGGACCACTAGGCTAACGAGGCACCTTGTACCCGAACACGTCGAAGCAAATTGGGGGTTATGATGTTGACCGGTAAATATATTCATCTGTTCCTTCATATCTTCGAAGCTATTTATTATAATTCGACGTATCAATCGTCTTAATCGGTTATAGGCTATGTGGACGTCTCATTAAATTCAAAACGATGTCTTATAGCCGAGGTTTTTTTTTATTTAGGTTAAGTTCTTTTTAAACGAACAAATCCCGCTTCATATTTAGGGTTCCTTATGCACAAATGGCTGTTGTTCAAAAATATTTTAAATTGATACAACCGACATTTGTATATTCCTGTGGTCACCATTTAATTAGTACAGCTTGAAGCTTCATCGTATTCGTCAACCTGTCAAAATAGCTTTTGTTATACAGTTTTCAGACACCGTATTTTATATGAAGCTACCCTAAAATTTTAAATTAAAAAAGTTGGGACACAGACTGTAACGTCAGCTATATAGCTTTTAATACTCTGTGGTCAGACTGTTTATTTTTCACTTGAGTTTTTTTTTTCTACTATTTTTCATTGGCGTGTTGCCAGCGTTAGTCTTTGGTTGTGTAAAATGGCAATAAAACCTTTTTTTAATGTTGTTGCCAGTAAAAAAATAAGTCAGCTGGTTTATATGACTTTGGCGATTGACACACTGCCCCGCTTTACGCAGCGTGGCGCGGGAGTGCGTGTTCTTACGTTGTTTGCAACTATCTGCGTTTTTATAGAAAACACGCGTAGTCTAACACACTGAAAACACGTTCACGCAGAGTGTTGCAGATCACCAAAGCTCCGTCGACGCGCACCACGCTCCGTGATGCGGGGCAGTGTGCCCATCGCCTTTAACTTTGAATAATTTTCATAACTTAATTGAGTATGTTTGTTTCAACGAGCTTAACTCCGGGACTACTAGTGCAATTCTGAAAAAACTTTCGATGCAAGCAAGGTACATTGTCTCTGAGTACTATAAGCTTTATTTTGTACAAAAAGGGGTTCGTAAGATAGTGTCCGCGTATGAAGTCGTGGGCAAAAGCTATTATATAATAAAATATTCAATAAGCATAACGTCAAAACCCTATTTGAGAACTACTTCCTCGGAAAGGTTCGGCAATGGTTCAGTAATCATTCAAAGTTACATACAGACTCCAATATTTGAGTTAGACGTCCTTGTCACCGATTGGGCGAGTATTTGCACAGGATAGTACATACTACCCTTTGACAATGCCACGGATTAGCGAGTTCGTAGTTTTGTAAAGTAAATATAGTCGTTCTGTGTGGATGTAGGTTTTCTCTTGTAAGAAGTGTCTCTGTCAAAAGAGGGGGTTTACATTGACAATAAGTTTAAAATTGCCTGCCCGTTAGTCTCGTGGTCGCAAGCACAACTGCTGACTATGGGTGTCCTGGGTGCGATTTTGAGGTTGGGCAAAAAGTGTAATTGGGTTTTTCCATTTGGAGTTTCTCAGTAGAAGCCTGGACTTTAAAGTTTATTGGAGGATAACCGCGTTTCTTGAAAAGACCTTAAAACGGAGAACAACAGGTTCTCCGTTCTTCTCAGTTCTCCGCCTAATCTCTTCCAGGTCGTGTCGGACTGTCGTCCCATCGTACTATGAGGGCGAGGGAAGAGGGAGTGCATCTGTGGTTTACGCACACACTTATGCACTATAATAATTATATCCTGTCGAGACTAGCCAAATTACTGGTTTCAGTTAATATAAGCCACCGTGACCGACATTTGTCCGCCAGGACATTTTTTAAGGTAAAACAAAACAAAAATAAAACCAGACGAATTGAGAACTCCTCCTATTTTTGAAGTCGGTTAAAAATTGTCTGAACGTACTCTTTAGAGGGTATTTTTTGACAACAGTAGGGTTGAATTTTAGCAAGAAACAAAAGAGCTATCTACCAGAAAACCACCAAGTCAATAAAGCTTAATAAAACACTTTAGATCCCCCCCGACAAAATTAATCAGAAAGGAACAGCGAAAGCGTAAGAAAAACCAATCCTAACACAACCAATATAAGTACACACCACAAAATGAATAGGTGAATCGAACACCGAGTATTACACTTAGATATAAATTCTCCCTATATATTTATGAGGACACCTGCCTATTCTCGGGGGTTTCAGACAAATGGGCTGGACGGAAAAGGGCTTTCTTTCGGTGTTTCACAAGAAGCGGGTGTCGCGTGACCTATGTTTACATTCAGGTAGAAAGGTAGGTAATATATTTGTGGGTTAGCATTTGTGTTTGGAATGACAGACGATCGGTCTACGTGATTTAGGGGACGTTAGATGTTTTTTTGGCATTAGTACATTTGGTTTTGTCATCTTTGTTGAAACATTTAGGATTTGGTTCGGTTATTGGATGGTTTTAAATAAAAAAACATCGCCCACACTAGGAATTTGTCCTGTATCGTGGGTGCCCTTACAAACACATACACTCAAATACACAAACAGCCAGACCCGGAACAACTATCTGTAGGTCATACAAATATTTGTTCCGTGCGGAAATCGAACCTGCGACACGCAGCGAAGGAGTGGATCGCTCGGCCACTGCACCAACCGTGTCTTCATATTCATTTATGTGTTTAGTAGTAGTAGAGCTCTTTGTGATGAAGCTCGTACGGGGAAAATTTCCACCATACCAATTTCTGCCGCAAAGCAGCGTAGCTGTGTTCTGCTTTGAAGGGCATGGGTGCTGGTCAAATTTAAAGTACATAAGAAATGTGTCATTTTTGTCTGTGGGATGGCATTTGCAAGGCCTCTAGTATTGCAGATGTTTAAAAGCAGCGTTGACCACTTAACCGAGTTTGTTCGAAAGAATTACCGTGACCCTGGACCTAAAAAGGCATAAAAATAAAAATAAAAAAAGGCTAAAATAAAAGGGCATTACGAGGAACACGTATGGGTTTTAGTCAGTAAGAGTCTGACACTCCCTTCCGCTCCGCCCACTGCGGAAAAAGTCATTTGATGATATCTCATTCTTAAAATAAAAATAAATATTACTACCTTACAGTATGAATAAAAAGAAGACATTACAAAAGATTGTCTCGAAGTAAGTGATAATTCGACAAAAGAGGACCCTATTAGCAGCCTTACGTACAAAGCCGCAGGTGTTCAACGTTATTTATGTAGGAGTTTGAGTGCCTAGGCAATTTGGAGGAGCACTCACGCCTGACCGTTAGTGGAACGAGGGTAGGTGCAGAATTAATGCGTGTTACGTTCTTTTACGCGACTTGAAGCGACCACTTGTTGACGGCAGTACAAGGGTTGGGAACTAGCGTAAAGAAACCAGTTTCTTACACCAATGCATTTTGTTTCGACCCTGATTTAAATCAAAGTCAACGTGAGAGAAGAAGAAGAAGAAGTTAGACAAAAAGTTGTACCTTCCAAAATTCCAAGGACGTTCTTTTTAATTTGGTTTTTACAACATTCTGGTTACAATATTTTAATTTGAGCTAGATCTCAAATGACTTGCTGATGGTGGCGCACGCGTTGGATCATTCGGTTCCCTTCATGTTGGTTGAGCTAAATTGTGCTTAATTGCTTATAATAAACACGCATCATGTTCATGAACGGGCGCTGTCAGTTGGAATTGATCATCTCTTAATTGCCATGGCTTATACTTTTTTTAATTGACTTCAAAACGGTCTCAATTCGACTGTATGCTTTTTCTAATTATGTTTATTATTCTGTCATTTATGAATGCTGTCATTGTTGCAATTCAAAAACAAGACTGTTTTATCGAACATAATTATATCCTTTTCTCCTACGCCCCTTTTATTTCTTGTGGAAATCCTCATAGGTGCCTTCCGTTTGGGGTGTACGACGTAACCTTATGTCGAAAAGATACAATGTTTAACTTGTCGCAATATTGTATCTACACTCTTTATAAGCTTATAACTTGCACCACGCTACAGGTGTAATGGCTGAAATGGTCGCCATCGTTCACTGTAACGTCCTGTACATTCGATACTATATTACTGACGCGCACTGATAGCCCTTTGTTCAGTTAGTTATAGCCCTGCGTTAGGTTTTACACGCAAACTTTTATCATGAATTTAGTTTTTACATGATTCTAGACCCCCACGAGGTGGACGGAAGACCTGATTAAGATCGCAAGATGACGCTGGATGCAGCCGATCCTTTTGGAAATCTAATTGCTATGTCCAGCTGTGGATGTTCTTCGCCTGATATGATGACGCTGATGATTCTTGACACCGTTTTTTTTTTAAGAATTGAAAATCATCAGATGACTTAGCGTGTTGCGTGTTGCGCTCATTCCTTCTTTGTCATGCCATGTAGTGAGGACTTTTTTGAACTAGCAACAGAACTGGCTTTGGTGTAACTGCAGAAGCAAAGTCAAACGGAATTAGTTAATTTTTTTCAACAACTTGACTGTTGCTTTTTAATATCATCGATTCTAGGCAGACTTTTGAACTGACGTCAAAAAATAGAAGGCTTTATATTTGTCTGTATATTATTTTATGTTTGTCAATATTTACGTTTCATGATTTTTTTGCCACTAGAAGCCGACCCCAACGCAGTTGGGAAAAAGGCTAAGCAGATGATGATGATTTTTTTGCCACTAACCTTAAAGTCGTTTTTTGCGCAAAGTTGTTCGTGTCCACCGCCAAATTAATAAAGTTTTTTCTTGTAGGTGGAATAACAAACAGGACGACCCTTTCAACTTTTAATCTTATTCTTAGCGTTTCGATGACGTACTAGGTACCTATTACTACGAGTATATTGTTGCGAATTGGAACTTGCCCATTGACTTCATTTTAAGTGGGAGTCATTTAAACCTTCCTGCGTAAAGTGCTGGCACCATGTAAAAGGGGAAATCGAATGGGTTGTACAACACAGACAGCTAAAACCGATAGGTACCTATAATACCAGCCGTATTTTCCCACTGCTGGGCAAAGGCTTATTCTCATACAGAGAAGGCATTGATCGCCACGCTATCATGCACGCATCATCATCAATCAATCAATCGAACGCTCATCTTATCTGCATAGAAGGTAGACATCTTAGCCTTAACCTTACCACATGTTATTAAATTGTAATTTACTGAAGGTATATAAGTGATAGCTTCCAATCAGTATAATAGCTTAAACCGACTTTTCAAATCATTTTTTTCCAAGAAAGCAACTGACTGCAGTCTGTTTTTTCCTCAAAATATTCTATCAAACTTCTCTAATCTTCTGAAGAAGGCAATTATTTTTCGTTATTCGGTTCCTCTGACTTTCATAATTTGTTTTTAATGAAAAAAGTGCGTAGCCGCGAGTTTGTTTGAAAAAGTTTTCGGTTCCTAACGAACTGTTATGTGTTTGCTGAATTTATGTACTTAATGAATACTTATAATAATTTATGAGATTTGGAGAAACTCATAATTTTTTTTCTTTGGATTTTTTTATGGACTTTCCATGTACTTACTTTATACCTACTTGATTTATTAAAGCTGTACCATTTTTCAAAGTATTACATTTAGTATACTTCCATACTAATATTATAAATGCGAACGTAATTCTCTTTCTTTAACGACTAAACCAATGAACCGAACTTGATGACATTTTTTTTTATGGGTTGGCAAACAAGCCGGGTGACGGCCCACCTGATATTAAGAAGTCACCGCTGCCTATAGACATCTGCAATACCCAAAGGCCTTGCCAATGTGTTGCCATCCCAGAGATAAAGTTGAAATGTCTCATGTGCCTGTAATCACCTTGATTCCTGAACATTATATACGTAACCTAATTCACGTAGAGGTGTACTTAAAATCCAAATTATTGGGGACGTACAAACCATGACTTGTTAGCTAAAAGCTTTCAACACTATCGGGGTTGCCATCCATTAGACCCGACTTAGTGATACGGTTACATTGACGTAGTTATCCTAATGTCTGGTCAAATTGTTGATGATGGATTTTAATTGTGTGAAAGTGTAAAGTTTGTTTTCTATTATTTTGTTAACTATTCTCATAACTAATACGAAAAAATAAAAATCTTCTCCGCCCCTGTACGTTTAGATCTTTTCAACTCCGCAACGTACTTTAATGCGGTTTTCATCAATATATAGAGTGATTCAAGATGAAGGTTTCGATATCACGCTACGGCTAATGGGAGCAGAGCAGTGACCAAAGATGTAACTTAACGCGGATGATACCGCGAGGTTTATCGCTTTTTGGTAATAATTGTTTCATATTCCAATATACTAATTGAAACATGAACCAACTGAATAGTAGCTACTTTGTTATATTTTTAAAATAAATCATAAACATTTATTTTAGAATTTCCTTTCATATTATGTTAGCTGTACCAATTTAAACTTTAACTCTATACTTAACGGGTTTTCGAGACACGAGGGTGTCACACAGTCACACTACAAATTCAAAATTCCAGGGCTCTATTGAGATATTCATATCAGGATAATCCAATAACATTTTTGGCCGACCTGGGAATCGAACCCGCCACCCCTCCACATTCACGCTTTATACTACAAGACCAAAGGAGCAGACACTTAATATCAAAAGAAGTTGTATAATGTAAAATAAGCAGTAAAACAATACATTTTGCACTTTAACAGGCTTACTTGATTGATTTATTGAACCCCAAACGGCCAATTTTCAGACAAAAACTTCCTTTAAACGTTGTTCCTTTGAAACTTAATACAAATTAAACGTAACTTTAATACAAAATTAATTAAATAAAACTCCTCAAGTAACAGTAATACAAGAATAATTAACAAAAGCGTTAATTAAAATCAAACTAAGTTCGTCTCACCTAAAGTTGTGAATTAAACTTTTTGGAAGCAATCAATTATGTCCATTAGAGTCTAGTACCTTGAGGTTAGGATACACTGGCGAGACTTAACTAGGTCTATACGCTAGCTTATAGAATCAGTTCTATTTACTCATCAATATGAACAATTTTTACATATATATTCTTTACATCATACTGATCATTTACATAATATACTGATGGGTCTATTTGAAATATCTATGTCTAAATAACAACTTTTTACTAAAAACATATTAATCTTTTCACGGCACCAATAGGTACCAAATAAAATATTTATATAATTTTTATCTGTCTATTTTTCCCGGCTAATCTCTTAAACAACTTGACCGATTTTGATGGAACTTCCACTGACCAATGGCTGACGTTATAAAAATATTTAGTATACTTTTATTTCAGAAAAAAATAGAGTTCCGCGCAAAAAAAGACACCGCCGATAATCAACATTCACGCAGACGAACAAAAAACAACTGGTCCCTACAAAAATGTATAATCAGAACATGATTAAAAAACTTACAATGCCTAATTTTTCTTTCACGTTTTAGGATTATTCCCTCCTTAAATCAATACTAATACTGGTTCAAAAATTTGTCTACTAGTTCCTCTATCCGCCAGTGTGATCTAAGCCCTACTTATAAACGGTCCAAGACCTCCAAGTTTTAATTAAATACAGAGAGAGAATTTGTTAATTAATCTTAATTATATTAGGAATTAAAGTGTACGAGGAATAATTTTTCAACGTTTCCCAACACCGGCCGGTACCGGGAGCTTTTTGATTAAATCGCCGTATTATCTATTGTTTCAACAATGAATTGTACATTTGAAGTTTTATTGAGTTTTATTTGATAATAAATATTATAATATCCTCCCCCATTGTAGCGTATGTGAGCAGGTTTGTTCCCGGGAAATGAAGCAACTTTTGACACTGGTAAGTATTATTTATTTTTACTTAAGTTTGTTACAGGTTTTAGATGGCGGATGGCGGCTGGCGGAAAGGCGGAAAGCAACAGTAGACAATTATAGACTTTGACATTGACGGACGCGAACGTTTTTCTCTCTTCACCGCTAGATGGCGTGCACCACAATAATGATTTCGCACTTAATTTATGTTTGGTTTTGCAGCTTCCCCAATAGATGGCGTAAACATTCCCCCGGCCTTGGAAGCACCAGCTTTCAAAATAAGTAGGTAAGTATGTAATCAGGAATCGTCGTTTGCCGATTGCAGTGGTAACGGGCAAATCTTGGAGAAGGCTCGTCTTATTGTTCCAGCACTTGTGTGAATGTCCGCTACTCGAGCCACACCGTCTTTTCCAGGAAATACGCGTACAATACGACCCATGCGCCATTTCAACGGCGGTAGGTTGTCATCTTTTATAAGGACAAGGCTGCCCAGTATGATGTCATCCTGCTTAGTCTTCCATTTTGTTCTAAGTTGTAGTTCCGACATATATTCTGTGGACCAGCGTCGCCAGAAGTGCTGCCGTAGTTGTTCGACTCGTTCATAGCGAGTTAGCTTCGAAGTCTGCTTGTCTGTGACGTCTTCAGAAGGTGGAGCTGTTAACGGTCGGCCTATGAGGAAATGGGAGGGGGTGAGAGGAGTAAGGTCGGAAGGATCGGAGGAAAGAGGTGAAATTGGACGGGAGTTTAAAACGGCTTCTATTTGTATCAAAGCTGTGCAAAACTCCTCGTAAGTTAGTCGCGCGTTACCTACTATTCGCCTCAGGTGATGCTTGCACGAGCGTACCCCACTCTCCCATAGACCACCAAAATGCGGAGAATAAGGAGGGATAAATCGAAATTCAATGTTATTATCTGAAGCATAATTAACAATAGATTCTGAACCTTTCTTTAAAAACAAAGGAAATTCTTTCTCTGCACCTACGAAATTCTTGCCATTATCAGAATAAATGACGCAAGGTTTTCCTCGCCTACTTATAAATCTTTTTAATGCCAATATATAATCGTTTGAAGAGAGACTTGTAACAAGCTCCAAATGTATAGCTCGAGTCGCAAAGCAAATAAATAAACATATGTAAGCTTTAGTTAG
This sequence comes from Caradrina clavipalpis, assembly GCA_932526535.1. NCBI lineage: Eukaryota > Metazoa > Arthropoda > Insecta > Lepidoptera > Noctuidae > Caradrina > Caradrina clavipalpis. The sequence goes on from OW052106.1 coordinate 10,290,502, forward strand.
TTGAGAACCCCTGCCTTTCCGGTTGAGTACGAACACTGGGCCCGCATAATCAACACCCGTACGCATAAATGGGAAGCCAGGCTCCAAGCGATCAGGCGGTAAGTTGCCCATGATGGGTACCAATGTCTTACCTTGAAAACGTGTGCACTTCACGCACTCATGAACTATTTTTCTTGCTAAGTTTCGAGCATTTAACGGCCACCAACATTCACGCACTGTAGCTAAAAGAAGTTGAGGGCCCGCGTGTAATAATCGGATATGTTCATACCTAAATAAACTAATAGTAAAAGGATGTTTACTACACAATAAAACCGGATGTTTTTTATCATAGGTAAAACTAGACGAATTAGATAATCTTCCACCAACTCGAATAATTTTATGTTCATCCATAAAAACATTAAGACTAGAAACCCTACTATATTGTTTACAAGTACGTTTAATAGGAATATTACTAAACAAATCATTATAAATGTCTGGAAATGATTTTATTTGCACTAATCTAATGAGCATTCTTTGCGCGGTATTCAATTCGCTTACTGATAAGAAACCGGTTCGACGGCCGTCTTTGGCAGTCGACTTGATGCGTGTGTTATCTATAAATCTTAGTATGTACGCACCTATTCGCTTAAGTTTAGAAAATGAGCCATATCTTTCAAAGTTTATTAAATCTTCGCACTGTGTAGAAGGTAAACATGTTTGTTTACATTTTAAATCTGGTAAATTACAAACATTATTATTTAAGTTATCGCAATTGATCTTATCGAAATTATGTGAATTGTTATGTAAAAAAGACGGACCATACCACCATAAATCGCAATCTTTTAATAAATCTAAGTTACAACCTCTCGACAATAGATCAGCTGGGTTGTCTTTGCTACTTACGTGTAACCACACTGAGTCGCCCGTGAGGTCATTGATCTCGGTCACTCGATTTTGTACAAATGTTTTAAGTAAGTGTGGTGACATTTTAATCCAACCCATAACTATTGTGGAATCCGTCCAGAAATATATTTTACTAAATTGTAACCTTAGAGACTCGACAATTTTCTTATATAACTTGGCTCCTGTTAAGGCACCACAAAGTTCTAAACGAGGAATACTAATGGCCTTTAAAGGTGCAACCTTACTCTTGGCACACAACAAACGCACGGTTACGTCCGAGTTATCATTATAAGTACGTAAATAAGCACACGCGCCGTAAGCGTCTTGGGATGCGTCGGTAAATATATGAAGTTCCGTATATTGAGTATGATCACCTTTAATATGGCGGGGAATACGAATATCTTTTAAAAATCTTAACGTAAATATAAAATGGTTCCAAGTGATAAGAATATCCCTAGTAACCGGAGTATCCCAGTCAATTTTACTTAACCATAATTTTTGTAACATTATTTTTGAAATTATAACTGCAGGAGAAAGAAGGCCTAGTGGGTCGTATATTTGTGAGATAACTGATAACATTACCCGTTTAGTTAAATTCGACTCGTTTCCGTTGTTATCAATATTCGTAACAAAATGCAACTCGTCACTAGTGTTGTGCCAACCTAACCCGAGTGTTTTAGTTTGCGCATGCTCGCCTATAAAATGTTCGGTGGATTTATTTGGTAATTCGTTATTAAATGTCCACTTACGCAAAGGAAAACATCCTGATTGTAGTACTTCTGAAGTTTTCTGACATATTTTAATTAAATTATCTAAATCATCATCACCCGTGATAAGATCATCTACGAAAATGTCTTGAGTGATAACGCGAGCGATATCGTTTTCGTTACACTCTAACGCTAACTGTCTGATACATCGCATGCTTAAATATGGAGCTGACGCAGTTCCATAGGTAACGGTATTCAGTTGGTAGGTATCCAATGGATCCGAGGGATTATCGCGCCACAATATTAATTGTAATGACCTTTGATCAGACTGGACAAGAACTTGACGAAACATTTTCTCGACGTCTGCACATGCTACGTATTTATATTGTCTGAATCGCAACAAAATAGAAAAAATATCATTTTGTAACGCGCGTCCCGTAAACTGAATATCGTTTAACGATTTATTCGAGCTAGTGACAGCACTAGCGTCGAACACTACGCGTAATTTTGTAGTCGTACTATCCTCTCTAACGACTCCGTGGTGTGGAAGATAATAGTTAGGCTGACTACAAGTATCTAACTTCGACATGTGACCTAAATCATTATATTCTCGCATAAAGTTAGTGTACATACGTTTAAATTCCGGAAAACGTTCAAGTTTACTTTCTAATGATAAAAAACGTTTCTTCGCTAACGTATAAGAATCACCTAGTGTGTCAGGTGCCTCTCTAAGCGGTATACGAACCGAAAATCTACCGCTTTCTTCGCGTTTAGTCGTATTATTAAATAATTCCTCACACATACGTTCATCATCTGTAAGGATTGCAGATGGCGATGAAGGAATATTTTCAATTTCCCAAAATAACCGGAGCTGCTTATCAATGTCCTGATTAAAGTGACATTGAACGCGAGTAGGTTTCGGGTTCTTAACAAACACCGGTCCGGACAACAACCATCCCAATTTTGAATTTTGTAAGAATGGTCCACTAGCTAAACGTATTTTATCCGTTTCTAAAAGATCCCAAAACCTATCTGCACCTATTAGCAAATCAATATCCGAACTAATATTAAACGTAGGATCCGCTAATTGTAGGAAATCAGGAATACGTATATGACCAGCTTCAATATTTATCGTAGGCATACTGGACGTTATGCATGGTAAGACAATACATCTAAGCTTGGTATAATAATCGTTACATTTTGATCGAATTGAAATATCGCATAAATGGGACGACTGTGCGACAGATTGTCCCACACCCGAGATTCGAACTGTGGACTGTATAAAAGACGCATTTATTCGTTTAGACAATTTCTCCGTAATAAAACAGTTCTGGCTCCCGCTGTCTAAAAGCGCACGAGCCGTATGATAAACGTTATCATTATCGGCTACTTCCACCAACGCCGTAGAAAGTAAAACCGTACTTATCAGTTTAAAATCACTGGTGATTTTATCGCATGGAAATGTGTTATTATAATTATTAGGTAAAGAATGCAACGCAGTTGTCGCACTGTGTGTAACGTTCGCCTCTCCGCGCGACTCGGTACGCACACATGCATTGTTACTGGCGCTTTGATTATTATTATTTTCTATATGTAACAAACTGTTATGTTTTCGCTGGCATTGCTTGCACGGTCCGAAAACACAGTCATCTAACGTATGACCCGCTCGCAGGCAGTTACAGCATAACTTCTTATCACTAACAACTTTCATTCTATCTCGAATAGACATGTTAAGGAATGATATGCACGTGTATAACGCATGACCTTGATTGCACAAAACACAATTAGGTAAGTTCTTTTTAAAGTTATTATTATGATAGTTGTTACGAGTAGTTTTGATAGTAGATGGATAACTATGCACGCGGTTTGAACTTCGTTTATCACTGGTATGTTGATGCTTATCACTTTGAGGTAATTCTTTTGACTTTACGTGGTTTACACTAATCATTTCTAACGTATCTGCGCGGTTTCTGAGGAATGATATTAAGTCGTTCAATTTGACCTTATCGCGTGACCCTAAAGCCAAGGTACCTATGTGGTTCTCCCACTCCCGTTCCGTGGAAGAATCAAGCTTATTAACGACTAAGTAAATAATTAACGTATCCCAATTGAGTGTAGGTTCATTGAGTGACGTCAAAGCGCGTAAATTACGTAGGACAGTATCAATCAATTTACGTATTTGAGACGGTGATTCCTGTTTCACGGACGGAATATTATATAACGCTTTCACGTGATTATTTACTAACAGTCTTTCATTATGATATCGGCTTTCTAGCAACTCCCAGGCGTGAATGTAGTTGGCAGGACTGAACTCTAGGGCACTGATAACCTGTAACGCGCTTCCGCTTAAAGCCGAACGTAAGTAGTGAAATTTTTGTATTTCATCTAAATCGGTACGGGTATGGATCATGGTAATGTAGGAATGTTTGAACTCCAGCCAGTGGTCGTACGAACCTTCAAAAATAGGTAATTTTATGTCTGGCAACTTAATGTTGACTGGCTGGCGGAAACCGTCCCGAGCTGATACCATAGGGCGCTCGCTGCAAGCCTCCGCTTTATTAATCAAACAGTTAGCACTAGCCATAGCCGTAAAATATAAAGATTCTAACGCTTCAACATATTCTATATTAGCGATTAATTCCGATTCCGATAAAAGTAATTCTATGTCACTTTCAATATTATTAAATTTAGAAAATGTCTCGCTGGCGGCCTGAGCTCGCAACTTCAACTCAGCTACTTGTAAGGCAGTCAAGGTGGCCCCCACAAACGAGTCAATAAAATGTTTAAATTGCGTTAAGCGGCCTTTAACACTACCCCTACGTTTTTTAAGTTCAGAAAGAATTTCCTTCTCAGATTTAACCGACATTTTGGCGGGCTACGAGTAAGCGTGTGTAGGTACTTACGTGAAGTCCCGGGCGAGCATCAACGGAGCCACGTGTTCGCAACTCTTGCGTCGCGTAGGTACAACAAAACTGTAATCGTATAAACACAGCGTTAACACAAATCCTTAACGTTTAGGGAAAGGACGGGAACAAAGACCTGACCGTTTTTCTTCTCTCGTAAATGTTTCAACAAATGGCTGCTGGTCCGACTCTGGCGTCGCCTTCGCGTGTCGGCGATCTTCCTTATTCGTTTCTCAGACTCACATCCGACTCGAAGGTCCAAATTATGTAGCGTATGTGAGCAGGTTTGTTCCCGGGAAATGAAGCAACTTTTGACACTGGTAAGTATTATTTATTTTTACTTAAGTTTGTTACAGGTTTTAGATGGCGGATGGCGGCTGGCGGAAAGGCGGAAAGCAACAGTAGACAATTATAGACTTTGACATTGACGGACGCGAACGTTTTTCTCTCTTCACCGCTAGATGGCGTGCACCACAATAATGATTTCGCACTTAATTTATGTTTGGTTTTGCAGCTTCCCCAATAGATGGCGTAAACACCCATTGATATTATAATATCACAGATCTCGGTTTGGATTTACTTGTTTGTTAATGTATTATCTTATTATTTTAGCTGCATGTATCAGTGTGTAAAACGTACTGAATTGAAATATTTGTTGTACTTGTGCTATGTAACTATTGAAAATTTGGAATGTTTATGTAACTATTTCCTAGCGAATTCTTTTTATTGTGGTAATTTTCTATGTTTCTGTCCTACTCGTGTGTTTATTTTTTATTATAGTATTTGGTTATTTTTTAACGGATTAGAATGCTGTCTCCCTTTGTCATTATTTTGCTATTGCAAAATTATCAGGCGCATCGCTATTTGTACGACTTTTGTGAATATTTATTTTTACCATGCTTGATAGTTATTTAGTTATTTACTATCAAAATTGTAGGGGGATTCGCACAAAACTTCATGTTTTATATATGGGTATTTTGTCGAACTGCTATGATATTATTGTCCTTACGGAAACCTGGTTGACACCAGAAATATTTGACAATGAGTTTATTGACAATCGTTACGAAGTGTATCGGTGCGATCGTGACCGTACAGCCACTAATAAAAAGGATGGAGGTGGTGTCTTAGTCGCAGTATTGAAAGGTTTACGCTCGATTAGAATTTTTCCCGTTTCTGCTTTGGAGTCTAACCTTGAAGTTGTTTTTTTAAAGATCCCTAGTACTTCCAGAGGAAAATCTCAATTTATTGGTGCGTCTTATATACCACCAAGGACACCAGAAAGTGTTTATGTTCAGTATTTTGATTTGTTACTTAACTTAGCGAGACTAATATAGAATATTTTTATTTGTTAGGTGATTATAATCTGCCTGATATTGACTGGGTTCCCAGTAATAATAGCATATTACCTCTATCGGGGCTCATATGTAACGGCACTTCGCCTGTCTGTGGTCATCTGGGAGTATTTTTGTCTTGCCTTAATGCTTCTCAGTATAATAATATTAAAAACCAAACGGGAAAACTGTTAGACTTAGCTATAAGTAACTATGAATTTTCCGTGTTTTCCCCCACTGATTATTTGTTGCAACTTGATGACTACCATCCGCCTTTTTGTACACAAATTCCTTTTAAGTCAACACGTGCACACATGGCTCGAAGGTCAATAAAAAAATACAACTACTGTAGGGCTAACTACGAGAAGATAAATGAAGAATTAAGTGTAATCAATTGGACTGAGAGAATCGGATTAGGGAAATCAGTTGACGATGCACTGTGTGAGTTTTATAATATTATTTTTAATCTAATTAAAATACACGTCCCACTTACTAATTCAAAATCTGCAAAGTTTCCGATTTGGTTTTCACCTTCTCTCATCCATATATTCAAGAATAAAAATAAGGCTTGGATCAAATGGAAGATGTATGATAATATCTCAGACTATGAACTTTTTTCCTTGTACAGATCGAGATTTCACGTCGAATGTAAAAACTGCTATTGTAAATATATGAACTCTGTTGAAGATGGTATTCGCAATAATGTAAAGTACTTCTGGGCGTATATCGCCAGCCGTAAGGCTACTACTGGCATCCCTTCAGAAATGAAATACCATGATCAAACCGCTAATGACCCTGAAAAAATATGTAGCCTTTTTTCTAATTTCTTTGAATCCGTTTATGAACGACCGTCTGCTAACGATACATCACGTGTTAATGAGGAATTTTCAGAAGACTGCTCTATTATAAGTAAGATTGAATTCAGTATTGATGAGGTATTGAGGGCGCTCAAGTCTTTAGATTCGACAAAAGGACCGGGACCTGATGGTCTTCCCGTCGCTTTTCTTATAGCAACTGCAGAAAACATTTCAATCCCTGTGAAAATCTTATTCAATAAATCCCTAACACAAGGAACTTTTCCCCAGGCATGGAAGTCTGCAAATATTACACCAGTTTATAAGTCCGGGTCTAAAGAAAATGTGGAGAATTATCGCCCCATCAATTATGTCTGTACTGCCAAAGCTTCTCGAAAGATTAGTACACAGCAGAATGTATCCTATACTTCACAATAGCATTATCCAACAACAACATGGATTTGTTAAAAAACGCTCAACTACAACCAACCTGGTAGCCTTTGTAGATTATTTATTTAATAACATGGATTCTCGCACTCAAGTGGATGCCATATATACTGATTTTCGGAAAGCATTCGACAAGGTAGACCATAATTTACTTTTAAATAAAATCTCCTATAACGGAATACGTGGCGATCTACTACGTTGGTTCTCCTCCTATGTAAAGAATAGAACTCAGAGAGTAGTTATAAACGGTTTCCATTCTTCTTCAATCTATGTGACTTCTGGGGTGCCTCAGGGCTCAATTTTAGGGCCCCTTTTGTTTATTATTTTCATAAACGATATTATAAAGTGTTTTAAAAACTCAAAAGTATTGCTCTATGCAGATGATCTAAAGATTTATAGGCCAATAAAACATTTGCAAGACTGTAGATTAATGCAGGAAGATTTGGATCGCTTCACTGATTATTGCTCTAGTAATAAACTACAACTTAGCATATCCAAATGTTGCTGTGTCAGCTTCACAAAAAATAAGAATGTCGTGAAATACTTATATTCACTGGACAGTACTTCATTATCGAGGGTGCGCCTGGTTCGAGATCTCGGGGTTATTCTGGATGAAAAACTTCACCTTGATGCTCATGTAGATCACATTGTAAATAACGCCTTCCGCATGTACGGTTTCGTAATGAGGTCTACTAAAGACTTTTTGCGGCCCTCAACTTACTTGTACCTGTATAAGTCATTGATAAGATCACAATTGGAATATGCAGTGTGTGTGTGGAATCCCTTCTACAATAAATACTCAGAGTGTATTGAAAATGTACAAAGGAAATTTTTAAAAGCCGTGCATTTTCGGTGCTCTCGTACTTACATACCTTATGATAATTTGCTGAAGAAATATAATCTGCCGGATTTAAAATCTAGACGCACACTACTGGAGACAGTGTTCTTGTTCGATCTTTGTAACGACGTATATGACTGTATTGAAATACGGAATAAAATAAATTACATAGTGCCTAGAATCACAGTATGTCGTGGCGTGCGCATGCGGCCTGTGTTTGCCGTTACTTCCTGCCGCACTAACGCAGGACTACGTGCGCCTTTGCGCAGACTGACTAGTAACTACAACGAGTACTTTAACCACATTGATAATTATGTTTGTCCTCTCCGCTGTTCAATTTAAAAGAAATATCGTAGAAACTCTCATCAAATAATCCATATTGTTGCTTATTCTTTTGTAAATTGTTGTTCTTAATTTGTTTTATTTATATGTACCTGTTTTTGTTATCTTTTTTTTTATACTTTTTATTAGGTATTGTTAAATTCACTGCAAGACGTCTTTAAAAATCTATCTATATTTTATCTATATTCTGTGGAAAATGCCGTTGGTTACATATTGAACCATCTTCTGTAATTATTTAAATACTATGTAATATGTAATGTGTAACTGTTTATTTTCCCAAATAAATAAAAATAAAATAAAATAAAATGAGTATTTCTAAAGGTGCGCGTTTCATAAATGAATATTGCAGTAATGTTTTAGTAATTAAGTAATTATAATCGAGGAAATTTTGTAGGTAAGATAATACATATTATGTTTCATTGATATGACTACGTTTCTGAGTACGTTTATTTTATTTTTATTTTATTTTATTTAAGGAAAAACAAACAGCAGCACAATAAAAAATAGTCAAAATATCTTAAATATTACATATTAACTAATTATGCTACCCACTACGTTTTCCACAGATAACACTTACAAATATTAAAAAAAAAACTAGCTAACGCAGATACAATTCATACACATATTTGCATTTATAATAACAAGAACTCATATCTGGACTTTTAAATGTATAAAAGAAAAAAAGAAAAAGTAAAACAAAATTGCGCGCGTACATTTATAAAACTTTAAGATAAGTATTATTAATTTATATTATTTATTTATATTTTATTTTGCTGATCCTTTAGGGTTGCTTGGATTTGTTTCTTGAATATAGGTTTACTGAGAAAAAGAATGTCGATTGAATCAAACTCATTGTTGTACGAGTATGTCTCAACTAAACGACGAAGTGGTGAACGCGAGCCAGCGTTGGATTTACAGAGGCTCGTAGCAAATAGACGTCGAGTGCGTACCTCGCGTACATGAACTGTTCGTTCGTACGTCATTGTTGTACGTTGTTTGATTGTAAAGAATATTCTCGTAACGGGCTTGGAAATTATATCGGCAACATTTAAGGGTTGCATTAAGGTGTAAATTCGGTAAAAAATTTGCATAAAAGTAATGGGGTCAATGAATCCATTGATTAGCTTTGATCTTCTTTCTTATATCTGTGGCTTTAATCTAAATGTCTGTCGTATCTCTGAAGTGAAGTGAAAGGCAAAAGCTTTAAAACAAATACGAAAATCCACCCAAACGAAAGTCCTTTACTCGCTTTCTAGAAAAACATTTAAAAACACTATCAAAATCCGTTTCGATTCCCGATCCCAATACCTTTCGACACTACGTTCGACAATCGCCGTTCAGTTCAATCGGATAAAGTACACCAGTCGGGAGTGCACAGTGCACCTAGAGTACTAGGAACTTAGACTGAATGCGACGTTGCCAGCTGTACACGTAGGTACTAACAATAGCAGTAAACGACTCGGCATCGAAAATCGTGTCGAGTTCCAAGCGACTAAAGCTAGACTGGGGGCTTAGGACAGAGGTACTCAACATTGAAATATTATTATTAAAAAAAAAAAGAAAACCGGGGTACGCCCTAGAAAGACCTACCCTGACCTTATTGGTGAGGTTGTTTAGCAAGGTCGAGTGCACAGTACTCAAAACCGGCGTGCTTGTATGAACGTGGACGAGGCGAAGGAAGTATGTAAGGATCGTAGCAGTTGGCGTTCTGTGGTTTCTGCTTACCCCTATGGGAAAAAGACGTGAGTTTATGTATGTATGTATGCAAAAATAAGCTTTTGAACGCTTTTTTTTTCGCGTGGAACTCAAACTTAAAACATATCCTATATAGATAGCTTTGGATCGGTGATTTTTTTAATAAATAGACCAGTACTACCAGATAGTCCTTTTAAACCCGTCACAATCGACTATGCTTGGCGCAGCCGTGAGGCACACAATTATATCCTTTTCATATTTTTTGTTTCATACTGAAAAACCTTTTTATTATTATTTTTGTGTGCACATGGTCTGTATCAATCAACGAGCAGAAAAACCAGTAGAGAGCGCATGCGGGACTACCGCGGTCACACATCATAACCTATTACTAGTGTCTTTTGGTCTGTCACAGCAATTGTAAGTTGATGTACTAATGTCACTTGCTCCAATGATATTTTATTAACAGATATGTTATACACTTACAAAACAACAGAAAAAAGTGTTCCGCGCCGAGAGGCAGCACACATACACGCTTTTCATTCATTTTACATTTCACTACAAGTAAAAAGGATAGAAAAAGGACAGATTGATAAAACCAATAAGAAAAAAAGTGACAGCTAGATGTTGTCAATTGCGCGTGAATGTAAACAAACATTATTCGGGCACCAATCACCGCACGTTGGCATCATAGACTAACAAATTAACTAGGCAGAAGGTACAAACCGCGTGTACAGAATTTGTAGCCGGGATTTGTGCCTATGCAACGAATAAACACTATTTTTAATTTATTCATAAGTTGCATTTAAGTCAACACGGTAAAAATAAAAATGGGTACGGTAATTAGGCGAAATTTCTAGTCATTGCTTACTCCGAGAATGGCCGTATAAACGATTCATTTCTTTGTTTACCAACTTTTGCTATCCATTCTTGAAGCCTGATCTCAATGGTAGCTTTGTTTGAACACTATCTGTGACATATTATGGTAACGATAAGCTATTTGTATTTTCTTTTTCTACTTATGGCATGTTTATTTTATAATTGAGTATAATTATGTAACAAAATTATAAAGAACTCTGGAGTACAGATGACTTTACTGCCTAATATTCGCATCTGTACTTTTATTCTATGTCCGGAGTGCACGCATCCTTGTCGTTCTTACGGAAAAAAATGTATTTTCCATCTCTTTCTTTTTTCTAACCTCCAAATATCAGAATATCAGGAAAATAATTGAAATATATTAATAAATCGAAGTATATTGCGTTCTTACATGTGGTATGAGATCCCTTGTGTTTTATTTACTTTGGTATCATAATTTTTACAATTTCTAAACGCACACGATGGCATTTTGGATGATAATTACGTAGCAGCGCGCAGCGTGTCACTCGTGGTCGTGCGAGAAACAGACTAAAGGCAATACAACCGAATTAGGTTGTTTTCTAGTCTTCACGATTTGCGCGCTCATAACATATCTGTTAATAAAATATCATTGACTTGCTCTCATTTTCGAAACAAATACAACGAAAAATAATGCCTAGTTGTGCTATTAAATGGTGTGCAAAGTGCACTTCCACTTCCAGTCATTCAAAAGATGGGATATCATTTCACAGGTAAGTGATTTTCTACTCCATTTATTATTATTTTATTAAAAATGAAAAATAAAATGAGTAATATTCCTGGAACGATTAAATACTGGAACGATCGCATTTCTGTCTCTTTTTGGTACACTGATTTGCCTATTTGCACTCTTTTCGCTTTTTTCTCGCAAGTGCTGTTCGCAACATCGCGACGATTATATCGATACAATTTAAAATGTATCGACGTAAACTTTTTATTTTTGTATTTTTATCGCTTTATTTTAAAACATGCTTATGACCTTTGCTTTGCTCACAAATGTGCAGAAAAAGGATAATAATTATATTGAAATAATAGTATGAAACTATATCTATGTCTGCCTTTCATACAATATTTAGTATAAGTTATATGAAAAAGTATTTTAACCGATTCCAAAAAAAGGAGAAAAGTCTCAATTCGACAATTTTTTTACGTCTGACCACGACTAACTTTTTACTGTGTACTCTGATTTCAATGTTTTTTTTTTTAAGGATAGTGTATATCTCGAAGTTGGCCCCATATGCGTCTAAATTCCATGAAAATATTCAATTCCAAAAATAAAACCCTTTTGAATCTTTGCAATTCTAGACAATTATGTTTTTAATAGGCCAGTGTATAAACCAGACGTTTTAACGTTTATTTTTTGACTAAGATTGACTGAAAGCATGCGTCAGCATGTGAACACTTTGCTAGCTCCCCCATTTATTTGCCCACGTGCTGTAGTTAACGCCAATGTCATGAGAAGGGGGCCTCAGTTCTGAAAACGTATTTTATATGCATTAAAATTTGCAGATTTCCCAACGATAACAACAAGAAAAAAGAAATGTGGATAAAAGCTACACAAAGAGATAATTTTTTTTCCAACAAAGCGTAGTGTCGTATGTTCTAGACATTTCACATCAGATTGCTTTAAAATTTTAAAAAGTAATAGACGCCTATTATATAGGACATCAGCTCCTACTCTATAATTGCCTACACTGGTAGGTATTTTTTATAGTTAGTGTAATAATTGTTCATGGGCTTATTTTTTGTTAAAATATTTCTTTTTACAGACACTTCCAGATGATTTAAATAACACTCAAGATAAATCGTCTCTATTAAATAAGAGCGAATTATAATATGTTAAAATTTTATTTTATTTATTTGTATGTACAGATTATGTAGATTAAATCTTGTAAACAAACACTTGTTTTATTTCTAAATCGAATCTGAAATCTCTGTGTCGAACCAATTCTTATGCTACTAAAAAGTCAAAGATTTATCGATATCGATGTTTATTAAAGTAAATTTTTGGAATCCCTAGATAATCAGTTGTCATTTGTTTTTCAATTCGTTACCCAATCACAGCAGGCGATTCTTACCTCTCCCCCCGCCGTTTTTTGGTGACTTTGATTTAGAACAAAAACTTGCCAATGATCTCTCTACTGGTTGATATGCTCTGTGGTATCAATAATAAACATTTTTTATTTTTTTATTGTTCTTAAAAAAAACTTTGCGAGTTAAAATATCTGTTTTACATGTTTAGAAATCAAAACCTAGCAAGCACATCTCGTGATGCTGCGACAAGACAAAAAAATCTCCTTGCGCAAAAGACATCCAGACATCCAGATCCGATGCTTGCGACAAAATGTTGAGGGCTGCTGCCTTGCACCATTGCTCCTAATACCGGCCCACTTCGATTCACAAACTATTGCTGTTCGTACCGATATCGTTTTGTGAAAGCTGAACTTTTCATGTAGGTTTAACACTGGATGCAGTGATGTGAGAAAACACATACCATCACGCCTGTATTCCCCGAAGGGTTAGGCAGAGGTGTACCAATGTACACCCACAGTAATTCCCCGGTATATTTAGGTCCTATGTTATTACATGGGACCTAAATATACCGGCGAACTGTAATAGGGGGCGAGCCTATTGCCATAAACCGGGCACAAATTCAAACTCCGAGCTGCTACTGTTAATATTAATTAATTAATAAAAGTATGAAAGTGTGAATCATTTGCAATACAAATTGAAACCAGGTACTGTTATTGAAATGAGTAGCGAAATTAAACAATACGATATAATACCCGTACTTAATTAGGTCAAAATATTATTTGAATATTTGAGTATTCAAATTAAAAGCGCAATTTAGTACCGAATAATATTCGCTAATTAACTTTGGGTATGAAATTATGGGATAAACCTGAAGAGGTATTAATTTTAAGGGTTGCTGCACACGGTCAGTTTATGCTATTATAAATTACTAGCTTCAGCCTGCGACTTCGTTCGCGTTAAATTTGATATACTATCCCACTGGAACCGTACAATTTTCCGGAATGAAAATCATCTATTCTATCCTATGTATTATTCCACACTATCATCTGTCCCAGTGCCAAATTTTATATATATATTTTTTTTTTATAAGCCAAAGTTGCTTGCAAGTTGCAAACTGCCTCGTTGGCCTAGTGGTCCTGAGCGCGACTGCTACGCTAGAGGTCCTGGGTTCGATTCCCGGGTCGAGCAAAAAGTGTTATTGGGATTTTCTATGAAATTCTCAGTAGCAGCTCGGAGTTTGGATTTGTGCCCGGTTAATGGCAATAGGCTCGCCCCCTATTACATGGGACCTAAATATACCGGCGAACTGTGGGTGTACATTGGTACACCTCTGCCTAACCCTTCGGGGAATACAGGCGTGATGGTATATTATATATATATATAAGCCAAAGTTTCCTCACGATGTTACTTTCATCAATGTCAGCAAACTACAAGATAAACTTATAAAGTGAGTGAATTAAAAAAGTCCAGAGGTGGTGGTTACATGCTCTTATCACCATCATTATCATCTTTAGTCTAGTTCTATATAGTATTATTCAACAGCGCTAATTACCAAAAAAAAAACAACAAAATACTCGACAGCAAAATTGGAAATCCTCAACTATTTCATGTAAAAACTGTAAAGGCTGAAAACCAATTTAACTAGTGCCCGTTAGCCAATCCATCGGACCGTTTCTCCGACTTGCCACGCTTGAAGGCTTCGCTCAATCAGTCGTCGAGTCGCTGGAGCGTTTTGTCGATCGTGTGCAGTCGACCTTAGGACCCGGATATTGAATTGGCTACTTCAAGTTTCAAATAACGTTGTACTGGAAAATGGTTAATATTTTGTTAATTAATTGTGTTTCCAGTTTATTATAAAGAAGATTGCTTTGATATTTTAGATCTAAACCGTTTTATTGGAAGTTTATAGTTTGATTAAATGTTCGTTCAGTTGCTGTCCTACCAACTTTTTACAAATAAATTAAAGTTTTTACACATACCATCACGTCTGTATTCCCCGAAGGGTTAGGCAGAGGCGTACTAATGTACACCCACAGTTCGCCGGTATGTTTAGGTCCCATGTAATAGGGGGCGAGCCTATTGTCATTAACCGGGCACAAATCCTAACTCCGAGCTGCTACTGAGAATTTCATAGAAAAACCCAATAACACTTTTTGCTCAACCTGGGAATCGAACCCAAGACCTCTAGCGTAGCAGTCGTGCTTAGAACCACTAGGCTATCGAGGCAGTTACAGTAGTTTTTACATAAACACTTGGATCGTTACTTACTTCTTTTCTAAAGTCTTCAAAATGAATAAACCGATTACATTATACTTGATACCTATACTGGATGCGGGCAGCGCAGAACCGGTCATTGTGGCTATCTTTAGGGTAGGCCTATGTCCAATTGACTGGTATGATGATGATACATATCTCTAAACGGTCAGTTGAGAAAGGTTACGTTTTTTTTTTAACTAAATGTACTGTAATGTAGAGTACATTTTCTATACTCAAAATTTCAGTCATGTTAAAATGACACACGTAAGTCTGGTATATAAGTCCATAGATGTACAAACATCATATTATTATCGTCCATTTCGCAACGGAACCATAAGCACAGTTTTAAATACAAAAAAGAAACATAAATGCACAACCATGAAAATGTCTAGCACTACCTACCGCCGTTAATTCTACACTTTACGAGTAGGTATGTACCAGGGAAATATGTCAAGCGGCCATTAAATGCGGAGCAGTATTGTGCGACCGCTCCCAGCCACTCGTAAAACTCGCCGCGTTCGCCTTAACATGATTGTTTAAGAGGAAATTAAAAGCTAATTTCATGAAGAAAATAATTGTTTAAGGAAGTTTAGGTACTTTTTTTGTTGGATTATCGACTCTATGGCGATTCATTTGTAGGCCTGCCAGGAACGCGCTAAAGTCAAAGTAGTTAGAGCTGATTTTCGCGTCTTTAGAAACAAAAACCAATTGAAAGAAAGAAAGAAAGAAAAAGTTTATTGACACAAACCATGTGCACACAGATATACTAACAAAAAGGTTATTTAATATAAAAGAAAAAAAAAAGAAAACTACATAACTGTGTGCCTCACGGCTGCGCCAAACAGGCCCAGTTCAGCATAAATGTCAGACCACTTGGGCCTGACGCTGGTTTTCAGCTGGACCTTTGTGCATGACGTGCTACGGATGTAAACCAGCTTTATCATAAACATTAAAAAAGCAACATTAAATTGCTATATGAAGGAATACCTACATGGTTAGGAATCCCGAGTGATGGTCACAATGCGTACCGTGTCCAAGACGTCTTTGGCATCTTTCTCTTGACCCAGCTATTTCGCGAAAATTGCTTCTGTTAGAAAATATAATTATTCTACACAACCTCTAATATATACTTGCGTGCAAAATAATCGGCCTATCACTTTATTTTCTATTTGACAGGGAGGCAAATCTTTCAAAATCGATATCTCAAAAATAATAATTTTAAGGTACCTTTTTCAGTAATGTTATTATACTTTACCTGTTCATCTATCATACGGTATTAATAGTTACTAATTGAATATTATTTATTTCAAATGGAAAAGCATGGAGTGGGTTGATTTATTTGCACGTAAAGGAGATAAATACACTATATCTATATCCCCTACATTCGTCGGACTAGTACTACGTATATTTTTCTGTTTTTAACAAGCCCTAACCGGATTTCAAAAACGTCAAAGGTATTGCCGGGCGAAATTAGTTCCGATCCGTATCGCAGCCGGATTCGATAACTGCATTAGAATCCGGACCGGACCGGCTGTATTGGACGCAATAGTAGGCTTTACTACGTAACTAAGTTAGAAGCTCGGACTAAAACTATTACGACGCTAGTACTGAACGTATTATAGTCTGTCAAGTAATCAAATGCACTACAATATGATTGAAGTTGGGCATTTATTTTGTCCGAGAGTTTATTCTATGTGTTCAGCTAGATCAATATCTATGTGAGTGCAAATTTCGAACTACTTTAACTTAATTTTAAATAAAAAAAAAACTTAACAAAAAATCTTTAAATAGGTAATACCCCTAATTTCGTTCACCGGTTGGAATTCGGGGACTTATGGATATTTTTTCAAGTAAAGTACCTAATAGTAAAAAATAAGAGACATATCTACTAAGTCATCCATCCATCCTCATAAACTTTCGCATTATATTTGTAGTAGGAGTAATAGGATACAGAACTGGGATAGAATGGTTCCTTATACCTATAACAGGGAGAATGAGAAAAGAGGGAGCGCACTTGTGTTTGCGCACACACTTGTGAACTATAATATCTCCTGCGTAATTGGCTAGCCTGCATTAAGATTAGCCGCCGTGGCCGGAATCGGTCTGGACAATACATACATAACAGGGAGAAAATATAAAACCATTTTTTCTAAAATCAGGATTCAAATCAATAGGAAAAAATGGGCACCACAATGTCATTTCCACCGTACAGTCGCACACAAAAGTGATATTATGAAGCTCTACAACAAAGCCGCTATGACGCAACTGAACGTAATAATCCTTTGTCTCGTGTAAGTAACAGAGTCACACATCAGTTTTCTGTCGTATAAAACCCGTTCTCCAGACCTAAAGAGAAATATAAAAGATTTAAAAGCTCGTTACAGAATGCGCTTTCTACTAAGATTGTTAAAATGTTGATATGACAACAATTTTAATAATAATTAATGTTTTTATTTTTTATATTAATATTTAAAAATGTAATTTGTATGTATTTTAATCGAATAAATGAGAATTAAAATCAATCAATTAATTTTATTTTTAATATTTTCAATTTTATGGAACAATTATGTCATTTTGGAAATTTATGGGTGGTGGGTCTATGTCCAGCAGTAGACGTCCTGCGGCTGATATGATGAGTGATGATGATGTTAGTCTGTTGTTGTCCTACTGCAAGATAAATGTATCTTCTTACATACCGAAGGCACTAGCATTGATCACCATGCTTGCTCAAACTAAATTTGCGATTTTAGACTTATTACTTATGCGTCTAGGTTTCCTCACGATGTTTTCCTTCACCGATGTCAGTGATGTTTAAGATAAAGTAGGTAAATAATGAAATAGAAAAAGTGAACTTGGCCTGTGCCCGATTGGGAACACAGCCTCAGTTAAAAGATGGTTATCTTAACCACTGGGAGGGACATTACGACGATTAGTTTAAACAAAAAAAAAAATGTTACTTAATTTAATTTTCACAGTGTACGTACTTAGCTTAGGTCTAAAAAAGCATCTGTCAAATTGCAAAGCAATTTATCGGCAGTAGTTTCTCGTGAATTTTACACGAAAATATACATACCTATATAAATAAATCCTTTTAAAGTATTATGAGAAAAAAAAACTACGACTCTAAGCTCTGCAAGCAACTAATCTGTACGTGGATTCAGAACAGTTTCCCACAAACCCACACGATTTTAGGACTACAATATTTTTCCCTTCGCCATATCCTCGTTTCTTCATTCCCTGCTTTCACACAGCATTGCTTCGGCAGAACGAAACGAGAGTTATTCCCTTAGGAATGACTTCGTGTTGTGAACGACCGTGCTTGGCTTAGATAGTTGGACTAGACTTGTTGAATAGCACGTTCGTACTGGATAGAATGTACCTACGGGGATGTTGCGTGAGGATTTTAGTTCGTTGTAGTTAATGAAGTCTGTGTCAGTAAAAGGAAAATTAGAAAAACTAATAATATGAAGCAGTAGAGTTTGTCTTTTTTTCGGATTAGAAATCTTCAAAATACTTCTCCCGCCCTGCGCGGGACGGGAGGGAGTGTCAGACTTTTGCTGACTGAAAGCTATCCATGTTCCTTCTTGTGCCCTTTGCGTTCCGGGGGCGCGGTATCTCTTCCGAACAACCCGCAGCTCCGGCAGGCATCGGCTCTTAGTGGCCCCGCCAATGTTTGCTGACATCTCATTGAGGCGCGCGTGGAACACGAACGCGCTGTGGACACGGTCTGTCGTTAGTTAAGACGCAGTGCAGACGGTGAGCTTCCCATTGCTCACCTACCACAGACACGTTGTTGTTTGGTTGAACATGGTAATCTCAAGAATTACTGGTTCGAATTAAAAAAACCTTTTCGTGTTCGATAGTCAATTTATCGAGGAAGGCAATTTGTTTGACTGATTCTTTAGTCTAATGGTTCTAAGCGCGACTGCTACGCTAGAGGTTTTGGGTTCGATTCCCAGATCGAGCAGTGTCATTGGATTTGTCTATGAAATTCTCTGTAGCAGCTCGGGTTTACGATTTGTGCCCTGTTAATGGCCAAAGGTTTCGCCTCTATTACATGGGACCTAAACATACCGGCGAACTGTATACATTAGTACACGTTTGCCTAACTCTACGGAGAATACAGGCGTGATTTTATGTTATGCTCTTACAAACTAACTTTTTCTATAGATTATGAAAGGTTATTTATGATAATAAAACAAATAAGGCCATTATTTTTCAAAATAATTTATTGGAATTAAATAAACACACTTTTACACCTACCAGGGTGAATACTAATTTAAATAATATTTTTTTACGAATAAAATATATTTAAAGATTTATAACGTTTTTTAAATAATCTTCTTCTTTTTTAATAAGCATTCATAATATCAATAACAAACTAATTTCTACTTTTAAATAAAGTGCTGATATTATTTATAACATAATTATTTTTATAAAAATCTTAATAACTAATTTAACTATCACAAAAATATCTTAACTATTAGACTGAATCATGCGCATCTACTTTTCAAAAAGCTCGCTACTTTTTATCTTAACCTTATCCTTAATTTAAAAAAACCATACAGATCGAGTTAAAAAAAAACACTTAAGTAGGTACATGCTGAATTGAGAATCCGCTCCTTTTTGAAAGTTGTTTAAAAATCAAATAAAATAAAATATGTTTGTAAGGATTATTCCGGTCGTCACCACACTTTGTCATGCGTCAGATCAACGAGGAGACAGTCAACACGAGGGGATAGTTTGAACTTTATTCAGTCCTATAGGAGTGAATAACCCCCCGAGTCCCCGAGTTGCTAACAGGGGGGCAGATCACCTTTTTGTCTTGTCCTGTCCCCCCTTAAGGGGACAAAACAGGGTGACGGATCGGAATAATACGTTTATAATCATAATCAATTGTGATTTTTGACTTTATTTTATACATTTAGAAAAAAAATATTAAAAATAAAACATTTTAACAATATAGTAGCGTTTTTAATCTGTATCTGTTTTACTTGAGTTGCACCAACACCATGAAGTATGTCACTACGGCTCCAAGTACCTGAAATTGTGAAGATGAACATTAAAGAACTAGTCTAATTTAATATAGACGAAAAATCCGGTTGGTTTTTTGAAATTATTAAATAGCAAACAAGCCGATTTCCCACCTGAAGTTAAATGGTCACCGCTGCCTATAGACATCTGCGATACCAGAGGCCTTAATGCTAATATGCTGTTAATAAGTTCTATCAAAACATATCTACCTATCTTTGAAATGTATATCGAGGGGTGAAAGGCTATTTGTTTTAAGCGACATTTCACCAACTTTACAGGAGAGCCATTTAAAGATTCAAAATTTGGTAAAAAAATCGTCATGAAAAAACTACTGCACTCACTTTAATGGGGATCGCAAATCTTTATTGCAAAAAATTCCCTTTATGTTCTGGTATATTTTTTAAGAAAAAAACAGTTATAAGTTCCAAGATAAATGTCGCTTAATACAAAATGATCTGTATCGCCTTATTTTTAGAGTAAAGAAAAATGATTCAACTTCCAACTTTGTCACTAATCAGCAGCAGGCAAAATGGTTTAAGTGACTTTACAGTACCAATGCAGGAGAAGGCGAATTGATTGAATCGACGTTACTCAATAATAATAGGAATTGGCTATTTTGTTTAACTACCATTTGGGTTTTGTTAACGATACAGGCAAGTTGGCTTAAGCAACGATGAACATTCTTAATGAGTTGTTTGATGTCTCAGGTTTCGAAAGGAGTTTATATAACTTGGTTGTTGAAACAAGATAATAATGACAGATTTATAGTAAGTTAAGAGTTTGTAGTATTGATATGGGCGAATAATTACTATGTCAGGAATAAAAAAAAAGTTCTGTTAATTAGATTTTTTTTATTTATTACGCATCTTTAACTTAATTAACACTCAGTCTTAATGAGATCGTAAGTTTCGTTATATAAAAAAAATACAGTACAGTAAATCAAACAAGTACTTAATTATTTGTTTTTGAAAAGAAAGGAAAATATTTACTTATTACAAAATAGAGATATGGCCGAAAAAGAAAACATAAATTATGGATATAAATGTAAGCATTATTACCAAATCCAAATCAAATTAATTTATTCATTTATAGAAACAATATGACATTATATTAAAGTAATTATACTTACAAGTTTATTCTATTGGGGTGCTGGTCAGAGAACTTCCACGCGTACCGTCGTCGTCTGCTTGTCCCTTCGGACACGTCTTGAGGGAACGGCAGCTAGCTGGCCGGTGCACTCCGGGCACGGGTAGTGATCTTCCCTGAGGAATGGGAAGAGATTCCTATTCTTTGGGGAATGTCACTGCTCGTGGCCAATATTCTGACGGGCGGGGTCCGATTCGGACCGAGGGCGTTTCTCCGCGTGTCCTTCTGATCAGCAGAGGGCACAGCGGAGGAGTGAGGACGGGCTCGGCGTGCACTCACCCTGCCACCGAGCAGACAGAGAGGAGGGTGGTTCTTCTCTGTCACCGTCGTACATCGTAACCCCATATCGGAGTGTCGTGGATCATGTCTCGCGGCTTCGATTGGCACCGAAGGTCTTGGCTTAACCGCCCGGACCGCGAGGTAGAAAACCTCTATAAAAAGTCACCCCGAATCCCAAGCGGCGGCGCACCGTGACGGGATGTATGGCTGACGGGCGTTCCTATGGAACATCAGTCGCTAGTGCGAACCACTTGTTTCTTGGTTGGTTGGTTGGTTGGATATAGTTTTTACTCGTGGGAATCAAAATGGACCTTACAATGAAACCAAAAGACGTAGAAGGAGGGAAGGGGGATGCCGGGTCGGAGTCCGACTCGGCCCCTAGCGTGGTGAGCGTGGGTAGCTCAGGGAGCTCCCACCGCAAGATGGTTGGGCCGCCCGGGAAGTTCTTCCGGAAGCGGCCCAGACCGGAGGACCAGGCGTCCTCCGAAGGCGAGTTTGCCTCGGCTTGCAAGATCCCCACCAGCAGTCGCGGTGGGGTCCAGGAGCGAGGCCCAGGGAGGGTGACTGCCCGGAGGAGACCAGCGACGCTTGGCGCTGAAGGGCAGTCCCTGAGCGAGACTGGTGGCGACGATGTGGTCCAGCCGGACACATCACGCAACGAGGCAGGTGCACCTGGCAGCTCTGAGGAGCGTAAGTCCAGGTTCATGGAGGCGGTTAAGGAGGCGGTCGTGAGCGTAGCCCGAAAAAAGATGAAGGGCTCGAAGTCTCGGGCCATGGAAGAGGCTTCGGCCACTATTGCGGCGGCTGCGGAGGCCAGGTTTGCGGGCCAGGTCCCGCAGCTTCAGGCGGAGGTGGCTCGTCTGTCAGCCACAATGGAGCTCCTCATAGAGGAGAATAGGAGACTCCGACCTGGCTGAGCTCCTCGGGTCCGGCTCCCGCCAGGCGCCCAAGGCGGGGAGCCAGGGAACCCAGCCCGAGCCAGTGGATTACCATTTTCATCTGGAGCTGGCGGCCTGGGGCCACGATGTTGGAGGTCCCCGGTGCCACCAGCGGCCCGTCTGCAGACGCTCTAGCAGAGAGGCTCAGAGCGTCCCTGGATGCGGACGTGGCCCGAGTGTCCAGGCCCGTCAGATGCGCAGACCTGCGCATCCTGGGTCTGGACGACTCCGTCACCACGGAGGAGGTGGTAGCCGCCGTCGCCAGGACGGGTGGATGCCTTGCCGAGGAGGTGAGGGCAGGCACCATCCGCCCGGAACGCACGGGTATGCAGACCATCATGGTCAGCTGCCCAGTGGCGGCGGCTAAAGCCATCGTTTGGCGGGGCGTTTACTGGTGGGCTGGGTATCGGCGCAGGTTAGACTACTCGAGCCCAGGCCCCTGAGGTGCTACCGTTGCCACGTGGGGAAGCACGTGGCATGTCGGTGCGCCTCGGAGGTGGACCGCAGCGCCCTATGTTTCCGCTGCGGTCAGCCCGGTCACAACGCCGCGGCTTGTGATGCCCCGCCGCACTGCGACGCATGTATGTGCGCGGGGCTAACAAGCCGGCCGATCACCGGGCTGGGGGCAAGGCCTGCGCCGTACCCGCCAGGGCCGGGGGAAGGCCCCGCACTGCCGCCACCGCCGCAGCCGCCGCTGATGCCGCGTCCGCCGGCGCAATGGTTTGCCAATAACGGCACCATTGCGCCTCCCGCAGGCGGATACCGTAGACACGGTCTGTGAGCGGTGAGCAATGGGTAGCTCACCGTCCGTACGTTATTAACTAACGACAGACCGTGTCGACGGCGCGTTAATGTTCCGCGCACAGAGGTGACAGCCACTGGAAGGGGCCACTAAGGGCCAAATTCCTGCCGGGGCTGCGGGTTGTTCGAAAGAGATACCGCGCCCACGGAACGCAAAGGGCACACGAAGGAACATAGATGGTTTTTAGTCAGTAAATGTCTGACACTCCCTCCCGCCCCGCCCAGGACGGGGGGGGGGGGGGGGTCATTTGATGATTTCCAATCTCTAAACAAAAAAAAGTTTATTCTATTCGGTTTTATCCCAAACTAAGTACAACAAAATGCGTCCTGTCTCTCTCCTCCACACTATCACGACTGACTGATGCGCCTGCGCGGGGCGGGACAGTACTAATACTGCTACGGTTTACGAACACTATGTCAACTTTTATTTGTTTTAAATTACATAGATTGTTATTGTGGTATTAAAATTGGATGGTTTAAAAGACAAACTATTTATTATTATGATACAGGAAAAAATGATTTTAATCTAATCACTTGGTATTAGATTTATCTTAAGTGACGTATTTATAAAATGTGAATACTGATAAACTGTCCAAGCGACTAAGGAACCCAGTTTTGAGAACAGAAATATTGTTTGAAGCTCCAAACAAAGTGCAAAACAGTTGCAGCGAAAAGGGTTGAACCGATATGTCTTAATGAATTTGGCTGACGGCAAATTGGTTGAAGCGACATTGCATAGTGTAAGTAGTCGTAAGCAAAATGTATGAAGGGACTTTTCATCTAAAGTTAGCCATATCGAAAAACGATTTATCTGCCATCGAACTGAAATTTTAGGACGAGAATAACGGCTTATGCCCCGATTCTCTGTTTATGTGTACAGCTTAAATGAAATACTAAAAAAATATGGCAAATTTGATGTCGTATCATACATCAAGTTTGAGAATCATGCACTAAAATTGCATTGTTTTAAGCGCCATAAAAGTGCTCAGAATTGTACGAAACCTCATTGTACGGCTCATTCGACGCAGAAAAATTCGCTGATTCCGAATATGTATATAACTCAATATCGCCCAAAATGTCGCTTAAAACAAATAGCCTTTCACCCCTCGATATAATTAAAAACCGGTTTTGGTGAAATTTCTAACCATTTCGGATAGGTTAGAAATTTCACCAAAACCGGTTTTTATACCGGTATATCCTTTCAAATATTTTTACAAATCGATTGATAAATAAAATAAATCTGAAGTAACAACAAAATAAATCAATCAATTGCTTTTCTTTCTTTCTTTATAGGATGTTTTTTTTTAAAGACCGTGAATTACAGCTGAGGAGCTGTTCGCAAGTATTCAATATAAATTATTGCGACGAAACGCTGACAAACAAGAATACACGTACCGAAGCGAACAGATCAAGTGACACCGTGAAGAACTTGGCTCCAGAGATGCTCATCGCCTTCTGGCACTGCTGGCACACGATCTGGACGAACGTCTTCGCCTCCTCAGAGCCATCGTACCACTGGCAGGAGTAGGCTGCTTCCATTACTGATGAACTCTGGGTAGTGGACCAAACAAATGTTATTTTTGAAGAATATAGGCATAAAAGGTAAAGAGATATGCACTAATCTCTGGAACTACCTCTACTACTACAGCTACTCTGGAATGCTTTTTTTTTGTAAATGATAGCCAGAATTATGAGGAACAGTATAAGCTGTATAACATCACGCTACGGAACGCAGTTATAGCCAAAGACGTAAATAATACGCGGGTGAGAAAAAAAGTCATTCAGCAGCATTTTTTTTTTGTGTATTGATTTGCGTTGAAACTTGTTGAGCTTAGTTGTTTTGCTAAAACGAACCAACACACAGGCTCAATATTTAAGTTAATTACGACAAACTAATGTGTAACCTAACCATCCAGCAACAATAGTTCAAATTACGAGTACTTCTAAAACGTATCTATGTTTATAATAGATTTAAAATTAATTACCTTTAAATATCGATTAGCGTCACAATGTCTTCGAAAATTGGCAACATTTTGTAAACGGCACATTAACAGAATGTTACCAAGAGAAAAACCCATAATTTTCCAAAAAAGAACTGACTATCAAACCGATCTATTATAGTCAAAACCGTACCTCTTCAATAAGTCTATTTCCAAAGATGCAGAAGTGGAACACTTGACCAAGAGTATAGCTCAGGTAGCCGATTGTACTGAAAGCATACACGTTTATCCCGTTGATCTGAAACAAGAAACAATTTGCTGTTTATATTATTATTGTTGTGATCTCCATTGAGATTCGCCTATGAGACGAAATTCAGTCGGGTCTTCTTTCTTTCTTTCTTTATTTACCGTGTGGGCAGTAAGGTCTTACGACCCGATCACACACCCTAGTGTCAGAGTTTCTTAACCGCCGCAAGGGCCTCTAACATGGTTACCGATGTCAGTAATGTCAAAGATTTAGAAAGTAAAATAAATAAAATTAGGAAAAGTCAAATTGGTACTTGCCCGTGCCCGGTTGCGAACCCATAACTTCGTGCATGAGAGGCGGGCCTTAACCAATGGGCCATCACAATTCAGTCGGGTGAATGTTACCTATCATTGTTACAACATAGATGAATAAAAAAAAAATGTGCGGGAATCGAACCCGCGACACACAGAAGTAATCGTTCAACCACTGTGCAGAATATGCCGTCAAATTCTATAAACATAACTCTAATTTTCCTTTCAAACAGTTCGATCAATTGACTGAGGTTCAAAATAGAACGTTCTGGGAAACGACACACCATTCGTTTCATGAAAATGATTGAGTAATGATTATTTGAAGTCGGTCTGCAATCTATCACGCGGCTTCCGAACCGGGCTCCGACCAATGTCGGGCCGTTACACACAATGTTTCTACATTTGTCAAACCTTTCTTATTCTTAGGAAGTTAGGAGAAAAGATTAAGGGCCTTAAAAATGTTTCCATAAAAAAAAAAAAAACTTTACGGGCTATGCTCAGAAAATCACTTAATTACAAAAGTTGTCATGATATGGTCACATGTTTTTTTTTTAATGTCGTGGTGTAATCCCCATGGACTGCCTGCGCCTCGGGGAAGGCGGAGAGCTATGTCGGACTCCTACCGACTAAAACCCCAAGGTTTTCCTCCAACCACCATTTATTTATTATTTATTTAACACTTTATACACACAAAATGTACAGCGGCGGACTTAATGCCAATGGCATTCTCTACCAGTCAACCTACCATTGGTATAGTCTCATAATTATGGTCTAGCTAACGTAAAAATATTCGATTTTCAAATTGGAAATATGACTGTCCTATAGTATTTTAGTTTAATTTTACAACACTATTAGAATCACCTATTAATATGAATAAAGTCTTCAAAATAAATAAATATTATATGGAAAACGGGTACATATCCAATTAAAATCGATCTTATTTACGTTATGACGTATCCACGATTTTCATGTAAATAAAAATCTATGTTTACTCTACACTTAGTCAAATCACGTGTGTAATGTGTGCAGGCAATTATGAACCTTAAGGTAGTACACAGCTTACCTTAGTAGCTTGGTAAGCCAGAAGAGTGAGTGTGATCGTGGTTACCAACATGTGGAACAGGAGAGCAGTACCGTAAGTATCGCCGATGGAGGCCACCAACCTGGAAATTATATAATTCAATTAAATCTCTACGTAGTATAAAACAAAGTCCTTTCGCACCTTTCGATGGCGAACCTTTATCGGTAATAGTGCCATTTTTTATAGAAAAATAATAATGTGACTATGACGTGCCATCAAAGAATCTTGGCTTAGTCATTGAATGGAGAAAAATACAACTAGAAGCTGTTAACACTCTTTGTTTGCAACTAGTTTGTACAAGAATCGTAATATTTACTATTTTATGTTTATTTTAATAAGAGGTTAGTGTGATTTCTGCTGTTGTAAATTGTTTTCGATCAAATACATATACAGTTGTCATATATTGGCGTGCCCGAATTATTTTGTCGCGTGCCACTACTGGCACGCGTGCCATTGGTTCGCCATCCCTGGTCTAGCGTATTTACGCTTATATCTTTTTAGCTTTTTTTTTTGGTTTAATTTTCATCAATAGATAGAGTGATTCAAGGGAAAGGTTTATAGGTATATAACATTATGCTATGACCGACGACGGAAACGGAGTACCTAGTAGGCAAAGACTTAAGGCAGGTGACACCGCGGGGTATATAGAATGATAAATAAGGGTTCTTTCAGCGGTGCGGCAGTCAGACTGCAATTCTGTCTGACTGATATCAATACTACCCACACCCGACGGCATACAGATAAACGTTACGTGTCAACTGTATGAAAAAACATAACCGTCTGTTTGCAGTTCGAAACCCTACTCCAGTCCACCAAACGTTTAAATTGAAAGAGCTCTAAAATTATATTTTAGTTATATAAACAAACTAAAATAATTTCAGACTTACTTAAACTATACGATAATAATAAAACAAAATGAAAACTCAATCCACAACCTGCTCTAGTTGAAAACTATAGTTCCTAATTCAATTCAAAAATACTATTCAAACAATCAATTAAAACCACAAACGCTTTCAAAACATAATTTTCATATTTCGAACTTTATTACAAACGCTATTCTAAGTTTGAAACTTCGAACGCGATGTTATCCGAAGTTTGCCGAAGTGGAAACGATTTTCAACCACAGATTATAGGTCTCGGGAGCATAGTTTGCGTGTCTGTGGTCACTAGAGGTCAATTAACCTCAGTAAGAGGATTTGTACTCGAATTATGAATTGCTGATGATTGCCTACCCTTCTAGGGATGTGGAAAGTTTGGAAATCAATCAGGGTTCTATTTTCGATAACTTAAATTGGTATTGTGATTAATTTTAGTAATGGAAAACCAGATATTAAAAACTTGGTAAGACTTTTTTAAACGTTTCAAATAAAAAAAAAATGTTTCTAAAGTTGGAACTGACTTGAAAAATAATCCATATAAGGCAACATTTTGCATATAAAGGTCTACACTCTCTTTTGCCTTGATTTTCTGGTTTGAGGTTATAATATAACCCATTCAATATAATACATGCGAAAGTAACTCTAAGTGGCTCTAACGATTCTACAACTAAAGAACTAAACCGATGTTGATGAAATTTAGTACAGGATAAGTTTGAGCCCGAAGAAAGGACATAGGCCACTTTTTATTCCACAACTTCGCCTGCATCTTCGACGACCAATATTTACGCGGACAAAGACACATGCAAAAGCTAGTTTAATATAATAGTTTCATGGCAATGAGACATTGGCCATGATACTGTAGGCGTTTCTAACTACGAGCTAAACGTTTCTGACGCAGACGGTATTCCCACATATTATAGTGACCTCGCCCTTGAACAAATCGATATCTACTAAGTTAATACGCAGGTGCAATTATTTCCAAGTAAAAGTAAATCTAACCTACAAATCGTTTTTGAATCAATATTCGCCTTGGTCTTGATGAGGGTTTACTTATTATAAACATAAAGGTAAAGTTTTATCAACTTTGGAATTAATACGATAAAATTGTGGTTTTGCAGGAATTGCTGATGACTGGTATACAAATCTTAGAAGCCAGATCAAGCAAGAGATAAAAAACGATGTAGTGATAAAGGTTGGAAAGAATGTGCTTAGATGGTTCGGTCATGTTGAGAGGATGAGTAAAAGGCGACTAAGAAAAATAATTTATATGGCCGATGTGAGTGGCAACGCCGGGAGGCGACGTCCTAAAAAGACCTACCCTGACCTTATTGGTGACATTCTTCAGAAAAGTAGAGTGCGCAGGAACTGGGAAAGGGCTGCTACTTATAGCATCCATGTTTGAAAGTTGCACTCCACCAACTTGAAGCACATAAAACCGTTGGATCTGCACCTAAACTCTCCACCGTCGTGTCGGGTTGCCGTTCCACCGAAATATGCGAGTGAGGAAATAAGGAGGGCACATACAATTCTTCTACTATATATTACCTGACAACGTGCTTATGCCTCTCGACCCAGTACTTGATGGCCGACCTCGCCAGCATCTCTTGTTTCGGAGTCAAACCATTTGGGTTGGCGTTCTGCTGTCCGAAGTTTTGTAGTCTACCTCCAGCTCCTCGAAGCGTCATGCCGAAATCTTGCTGCGTGGAGTAGATTCCACGGATGTCCAAATCAACGGCATCAGGTATCTTTTCTGATTTCTCTGTTGGAAAATGTTCAAGTTTTAAATGAATAAGAGAAGTATGCAGAATATTAGTACATATTTATTTTAAAAGTGTATGGATAAAACGCTGGATGCAGGACGCTTCCAACCGGTCCTTTTTTAAATCTATGGGGTATGCCTATATTGCACAGAGTTAGATTGTAGTCTGGAATAGCACATAGGCTAGCTTTAATACCGTTTTTGTGTTCTCGTCGCATAAATATGGAGTTTAGCTTAATTCTGAAATCTACGCAGATCAGACGCTAAAGTAACATAAAGTTGTATGAATATATTACGTTTCTTACCAAGCAAAAATGTAAAAAAAGGAAAAGATAAAAAAAGTAAAAGGACCTTAATCTTATAGCTATTATAATAGTCTTACCCGTAGAAGAAGCACGAAACAGCTCAGCAGTATTCGGTCTGTAAGTGTCCAAAGAAGCACTCAGTTCCATGAGAGGCTTCATGATCGCCTTCAGATGCTGCAGCTGCTCACACGCGAAGATTAGCCAGGAGCAAAACATTACATCCATCAGGTTTGCAATGGCCATTGAGAAGAGGAGCCAGTACACCTGAGAAAAATAAAATAACAATGGTTTTTTTATTACCTATCTCAACTTTTTTTTTATTACCTATTTAGGACAGAGTATTTAAAGAAAAAAATATTGATGCTTGGCGCTCTTTGTGAGACTCCAACGTACAGCATTGGACGATATTGTGATGATGATGATTTAGAGAAAGAAGTGGATTGTGGGAAAATGCTACTCCAAGCCCCAAAATCACGTGTCTCTCCCGTTCGTGAACTGCATGATTTAGAAGGCACTGAACTGACTGTGCACCCAAGTAGGCCGCTGCAAACATCTTTTGGTGAATTAGTATTTGTATCATAGACCCGTCCGACCCCCAGTATAATAACGGAGTCTTGTAGTCTGATCAGGAGGATCTGACTATAACCCATATGCTGAATTGCCATATGCTGTGTCCAATTACCTGTTCAGCACACTTGACGACCTGAGCAACGCCTCAGATGCTGCAAAAAAAGTGGCGGTCTACTGGGCCCAAATAGATTGTCCATTGTCATAGATGTATCGTTGCGAAAAGAAGAAGAAAAAGTACAGAACAGTACAAGAGTCACGAGTTAAGCAGATACCAACAGCAGCTACTATTAAAAAAGAAACTCCATAAATAAAAAAAAAACTCCAGCGAAAAATGTAATCACCGGTATTGTAAAGTAATGAAACACAAAACAAAAGAAGCACTCACCTGAAAACCAAAAGCAATCATATACATAGTGCCACTCATCGCATTGAAAGGGTACCAGGCTTTCAGAGGCAGTCGAGGGGCTACCTCAGTCAGGGTCTCGTTCGTTTCCTTGTTCGTGATCAGGCGGACTGATTCACCGAAGAATGTGAGAGTTATCCAGCCTAAAGATGGGAAAATGTAATATTAGGAAGGGTTTTTGGGGTTTCATTATTGCGTTGCTTAGTTCTTTTTTTGAACCATAACATTCATGAATTATTATAGGTATACCCTACAGTTTCACCAGCGTTCAGTTTCGTCTTTGATTACTGCACCGCTCTCGTGTTTCGTAGCGTGATGTTATATAGCCAATAGCCTTCCTCGATAAAAGAGCTATATATTTATAATTAATTACAACGGCTAGCGCCAATAACAGTAATTTATAGGTTAAACAAAGCTAAAAGTAAACATATTACATAAACAAAAACATATTTCAAAAACAAATAACAATTCAGATGTAAAACATTCTCAACAAAAACTAACTAACTAAACTAAAAAGAAAAAATAAAATACAACATACAACAATCACGCCTGTATTCCTCGAAGGGTTGGGCAGAGGTATACAATGTACTAATGTACAGCCACAGTTCGCCGGTATGTTTAGGCCCCATGTAATAGGTTGCGAGCCTATTGCGATGAACCTTGCAGAAATCTTAACTCCGAGCTGCTACTGAGAATTTCACAGAAAAACCTAGTAACACTTTTTCCTCGACCCGGGATTCGAGCCCAAGACCTCAAAGCGTAGCAGTGACGCTTAGTACCACGAGGCTAAAGAGGCAGTTATAAAATAAAACCGAATAAAATAACGTTGCTTTAATACGCTAATGCGTTAAATATACCATTAAAATCGAAAACCCTAAGTAAATGATCGATGTAATAAAATAACACTCAACAGCTTATTTAACAGTTATCCAAATCATTTAAATCCAAAATACAGCATTTATTTAAAAGTCACCCTAATATTTCTTTACTTAATCATATTAAACGCCCAATTTCAATAATAACATGTACTAAGATCCCAGGAGTAATAGGAGTTATTCTTAAATGTTTAAAGAAGGTAATTTATTTACTGTTCGCATTGCAAGACAGGTACTATTCTCTAGAGAACCATACGTTAAGCTGTGAGACAGCAAGTGAAGGAGCTATTGTGCCTTTTGAACATTATGCCGTAATAAACCACCTTGGTAAAGTCACGAATGCTTTGATACAAAAGGCATACTTAGAGCTGATTGTTTCATTATTTAATTTATTGGCGCCCAACATGGGACAAGAATTAGAACCCTGTTATAATGTGTGTATGTCTTGAGGGTTGTTTAAATTTTTATTGTATTGTTGTTGTCTATTTATCAGTAAATTAGTCAGTAATGCATAAATTTACAACAACAACAACAACAACAACATACAATCACGCTTATTTTCTCCGAAGGGTTAGGCAGTGGTGTATCAATGCACACCCACAGTTCGCCGGTATCTTCGGTCCTATATAATAAGGAGTGAGGCTATTGCCATTATCCGCACACAAATTCTAACTCCGAGCTGCTACTGAGAATTTATAGAAAAACCCAATAACACTTTGCTTGACCTGGGAACCGAACCCAACCCAACTTATAGCGCAGCAGTCGCGCTAGGCTGACAGGGCAGTTAAAAAATAAATATAAAAGGTGTAATCAGAAGTTGCACCAGTTGCAGTATTGGCGCCCAAACTGAGCCCAAAACGAGCCATTTTCATTTTGCTTCTATAGTATTCGTTTGTAAATATATACTTGTATTGATTTCTTATTAACCTTGACCAACAGCTAAATTGAATTCTCGATCCTCCGGTAATAAACCATCCGTTTTTAAAATAGCGACAATTCTTTTTTCCCTAATAAAACCAAATTGACATCGCTAACGGGTTTTTTGCGCGGTACCTTAAAATTTATTTTTCGTAAATAAAAATACTCTATATAACATCAGCCAGTGAAAGTCGCGCGAAAATTGGTACAGCTGTTTCTTAGATTAGCCGAAACAAAGAGACAGACAAAACTTTAAAAAAAAAACGACGGGTTGCACTCCGGGAGTGTCGGCAGAAGTGAGAACTTGAATATTAACGTTGTGCATTTTTTATATTTTGGAATGGTTAGGGAATAATTTTGCACGAATTGCTTTAATTATCAGTATAAAAGTACTATCATTTATGTGGTAGAATACAATATTTATTTATTGCGCTATCGTACACAAACATGACAATTCGCGTCAGGACACGTGACATGATCGAGAATCTTACGAATTTTCGATCAGGTCACGTGTCCTGACGCGAAATTATCATTTTTTACCCATTACAAAAAGTGTACAACGCCGCTAAAGAAGTTTTCACTTCAAAAATTTTGGTGAGTACCGCTAGAGATCAACTGGAACCAATAGACTGAGAGGCAGACATTTAAAAAAAAATTTTTTTTGTGTAAATAACAGTTTTTACAGAATAAATATGACTGTTTGACATTACACACAGATATATACCATCACGCCTAAATTCCCCGAAGGGTTAGGTAGGGGTGTACACACAAACACTTCAATTTTATTTATTTATTTTAAAGCCCCAAACCAGATATCTGCACCAATCACAACTTAATTAGCATTCAAATAATAAACACTATTTCACCTAACCACGCTATTACTCGGACACTACATTGCCCACATATATTGTGGTTCCACATTCATGGTCTAAAGGCTTGAATGCACTATTAAATCAGACTAAGCGTTGTAATATGTTCACTATGCACGTAAGCAAGACCCGACCACATTATGTTTGCCTGGTACATAGCAGTAGGGATGTTATGAATTTAACATTTCGGATTTGGATATGAATTAAATACGGATTTATACGGATTTCGGAGCTATTAATTGACTGCTGTGCTGCTTGTCGCGGGTTCGATTCGACACTGAACAAATATTTGTATGGCCTAAAGATAGCTGTACCGGCTCTGGCTGTTTGTGTACGTGAGTTTTAAATGTTCGTAAACGTACCCATGATACAGGAGAAATCCCTAGTGTGAAGGGAAGGAGAGCTTGTCTTTAAAAAACAAAAAAAAACGTATTATTAGAAATTATTTCCGAGTACCCAATAGTTTCGGATAGTATGGATATCAGATTTGTAATACAAGAGACGCACTCCACTGGTCTATCTGGGCAAGAACATGTTAGAACGTGTCTTATTTTGACTCCGACCCTATCCGAAATTTTTCAAAATTTTTATATCAGATTCGGATATTTCAGATATCCGATAGCTTCGGTTTCAGTTGCGGAGCTCAATAACATCCCTACATAACAGTCTCAGTCTAGGTAATGTGACAAAGTCAACGGTCAAGCGATAACGGGTACATTAGAGCTTACCATTGCTTGCTTGGTTACGGTAATGTCATTCGCATCTATGCTTCCCTGGTACTATGTTGTGTTGGCTGCCCCTTTGTTTTCATGTAACTCCTTAGTTTGGGATTCTAGTTTCAATGCCCAGATAGAACAATGTTATTTGGTATTTTTTACAAGGAATTTCTCAGTAGCAGCCCCGGTTTGGAAGTTGGTGGTGTGACACTCGCGTTGCTCAGAAAGCCGTTGGTCCTATGCCTAATCTCATCACTGCACATAACATCTAATAGAATTGTGCGATCATTGTATGTTACCTACATTACTTTATTTTTACTTAAGCTCATTATTAACTGAACTGATACTTTGTGAGTTTCTGAGGTTGTAAGGGGTAATCTCTGGATCTACAGAGCCGATTTTGAAAATTATTTCACCCATAGAAAGCCACATTATTCCCGAGTAACATATGCTATAATTATAATAACACGCTACAACACACGAGAGCAGGGCAGTAACCAAAGACGTTACTGAGCACGGGTGAAAATATCCACACCCACGACAAGAAGAAGCAAGAAGTGAGTAAATAAATTCGGTAATTCTTGTATTCTAATTTCTCCCTGGTGTGTTAAAAGTACTCACAGACAACAGCCAAGCACGTCATGCCACAGATGAAGTAGAGGAGCCTCCTCATCTTGGTGAGCGCGATCTGGTGGTAGCGGGCATCCGACTCCGTAAACAGAGGGTGGCTGTTTGACTGGTTCCATACTGCCAGGGTCCTGAGAAAAAAAAAGAATTATGAACCACGGCTTCGTGAGAACAAATCACCAACAACATCAGATAGACAGATTTTTGGAATGGAACATGAGAATTCTAGTATACCATCGCACTCGTCCTACAAAAATTTTGAAAATTCAGTGCCCGAATCTATGGATTTATTACACGGTTCGAATAATCGGTGCTACAAAAAATCAAACGTGGGCGGAGGCCCTCAGTCTGTAACCGATTAATGGCTAAATTTACTATCTATGACTTTGAGAGGGCAAATTACAAGTAGTCGTGAAGCGTGAATTTAGATTTACATAATTAGGTAGCAGACATCATTAAACAATAATTTCAAGACACAACTTCTCTAAAAAACACTTTATTTTAGCCCTGATGACCTGACTATTTTGAAATAACTAAAAATTAGATTTTTATTTGCCTTGAAATAAATAAAATGGTTAGTGAATTGAGATGACAAAAAAGTGACGTCACAGATTAGTATTGTCAAACAAAATCTATGGGGAAATACCATTTTGACAGCTCATAAAAAGTACGTCAATTGATTAGTGTCACCTATCCAATTAATTTCAAAATAGTCACAAATCCTCCACTATATTATTCCGGTCAATTCAGAATTAGTTTTGTTAATAAATAATGAGTTTTAGGAAGGTATAATAATCCACTATTAGGTCTTTGTTCGCGGGAACTGACAGCTGATATGATAACGTAACTAGCCCTACACGCGATGCTTAATTACCATTGTTCGTAATATAAGGTAATGACAGTATTACTCGTTCATTACGGTGCAACCTCCACGGTAGCCCACCAAATTCGGGGTGCTGGTCAGAAA
This sequence comes from Caradrina clavipalpis, assembly GCA_932526535.1. NCBI lineage: Eukaryota > Metazoa > Arthropoda > Insecta > Lepidoptera > Noctuidae > Caradrina > Caradrina clavipalpis. The sequence continues at coordinate 10,326,289 of OW052106.1, forward strand.
ACCTCCACGCGTGCCGTCGGCTGCTTGTCCCTTCGGACACGTCTTGAGGGAACGGCAGTCGGCTGGCCGGTGCACCCTGGGCGCGGGTAGTGGTCTTCCCTGAGGAATGGGAAGAGATTCCTATTCTTTGGGGAATGTCACTGCTCGTGGCCAATATTCTGACGGGTGGGGTCCGAGGACGGACCAAGGGCGTTTCTCCGCGTGTCCCTCTGATCAGCAGAGGGCACAGCGGAGGAGTGAGGACGGGCTCGGCGTGCACTCACCCTGCCACCGAGCAGACAGAGAGGCTCTCTGTCACCGTCGTACATCGTAACCCCATATCGGAGTGTCGTGGTCATGTCTCGCGGCTTCGATTGGCACCGAAGGTCTTGGCTTAACCGCCCGGACCGCGAGGTAGAAACCCTCTATAAAAAGTCACCCCGAATCCCAAGCGGCGGCGCACCGTGACGGGATGTATGGCTGACGGGCGTCCCTATGGGACATCAGTCGCTAGTGCGAACCACTTGCTATTGGTTGGATGGTTGGATATCTTTAGTACTCGTGGGATCAAAAATGGAACACATAAAACAAAACGATGCAGAAGGAGGGAAGGGGGATGCCGGGTCGGAGTCCGACTCGGCATCCAGCATGGTGACTGTGAGCCCTTTCGGCTCACACCATGAGTTAGATGGGCTGGAAAAGCTTCTCAGGAAGCGGCCCAGACCGGAGGATCGGGTGTCCTCCGAAGAAGAGCTGGCCTCGGCTCGAAAGATCCCCACCAGCAGACGCGGTGGGGCCCAGGAGCGAGGCCCAGGGAGGGTTGCTGCCCGGAGGGGACCGGCGACGTCTGTCGCTGAAGGGCAGTCCCCCTCCCCCTCCCTAAGTGAGACTGGCGGCGACGGTGTGGTCCAGCCGGACACACCGCGCGTGGTGGAAGGTGAACCTGGCGGCTCCGAGGAGCGTAAGGCCAGGTTCATGGAGGTTGTGCGGGATGCGGTGGCGAGCGTCGCCCGCAAAAAGATGAAGGGGTCGAAGTCTCGGGCAATGGACGAGGCTTCGGCCACCATTGCGGCGTCTGCGGAGGCCGGTTTTGCGGGGGAGGTCCCGCAGCTTCGGGCGGAGGTGGCGCGCCTGTCGGCCTCCATGGAGCTCCTGGTGGCAGAGAACAGGAGGCTCCAGGCGGACCTGGCTGAGCTCCGCGGGACCGGCTCCCGCCAGGCGCCCAAGGCGGGGAGCCGGAGAGCCGAGCCAGTCGAGCCAGTGGATGACCAGGTGCTGAACCTGGTTCAGCTGGAGCTGGCGGCCTTCCAGCGGGACGACCGCGGGCGACAGGCGGGCCTCTTATGCGGCCGCCGCGTCTGCGCCGAGGCCGGGTAGCCAGCCCCCCAGCAGGGCGGGGCCGACCCCTGCGAAACCGGCTCCAGCAAGGCCGGTGCCGGCGCAAAATGCGCCCACGAGGAGGGGCAAGGCGGCATCCCAGCCGCCTCCACCCCCTCCGCCCCCTAGCTCCAACCCTCCGGCCGCGGAAGCCGAATGGCAGGTGGCCGGGGCAAGAGAGAGGGGGCGCAGGGCGGCCAGATCGGCCAGAGCGGCCACCAGACGGGCGGAGGAGCGGCGGCGACGTGGTGAGCGCAAAGCCGCGGCCAGGCTTCGCGCCCCGAAATCCGCGGCTGTAGTGGTCACGCTACAGCCGGAGGCGGAAAAGCGGGGCGTGACATATGCGCAGGTGCTCACCAGGGCCAAGGCGGTCATCAACCTTGGCGAGTTAGGGATAACCGGCCTCCAGCTAAGGGTCACCGCAACTGGGGCCCGAATGCTGGAGATCCCCGGCGCCACCAGCGGCCCGTCCGCGGACGCTCTAGCTGAGAAGCTTAGAGCGTCCCTAAACGCGGACGAGGTGCGGGTGTCCAGGCCCGCCAGATGCGCAGATCTGCGCATCATGGGTCTGGACGACTCAGTTTCCGCGGAGGAGGTGGTGGCCGCCGTCAACAGGGCGGGTGGATGCCGTGCCGAAGAGGTCAGGGCAGGCACCATCCGCCCAGAGCGCACGGGCATGCAGACCATTATGGTCAGCTGCCCAGTGACGGCGGCTAAAGCCATTGTTGGGGCGGGCCGCTTACTGGTGGGCTGGGTGTCGGCGCGGGTTCGCCTGCTCGAGCCCAGGCCCCTGAGGTGCTACCGTTGCCACGTGGGGAAGCACGTGGCATGTCGGTGCGCCTCGGAGGTGGACCGCAGCGCCCTGTGTTTCCGCTGCGGTCAGCCCGGTCACAAGGCCGCGGCTTGTGATGCCCCGCCGCACTGCGATGCATGTGCGGGGGCTAACAGGCCGGCCGATCACCGGGCTGGGGGCAAGGCCTGCGCCGTACCCGCCAGGTCCGGGAGAGGGCCCCGCACCGCCGCCGCCGCCGCCGCCGCCGCCGCCGCCGCTGCCGCCGCCACCGTTGCCGTGGCCGCACCCGCGGCCGCCGCTGACGCCGCGTCCGCCGGCGCAATGGATTGCCAATAACGGCACCATTGCGCCTCCCGCAGGCGGACACCGTAGGCACGGTCTGTGGACGGTGAGCAATGGGTAGCTCACCGTCCGTACGTTATTTAACGACAGACCGTGTCGACGGCGCGTTCATGTTCCGCGCAAAGAGGTGTCAGCACAAGGAAGGGGCCACTAAGGGCCAAGGCCTGCCGGGGCTGCGGGTTGTTCGAAAGAGATACCGCGCCCCCGGAACGCAAAGGGCACATGAAGGAACATAGATGGTTTTTAGTCAGTAAAAGTCTGACACTCCCTCCCGCCCCGCCCAGGGCGGGGGGGGTCATTTGATGATTTTACCATCTTTAAAAAAAAAAACAAAAAAAAAGCCCACCAAATTCAAATTTTCTTACGTTTATTGCAATTTGCAAGTCAGTATTAGGTTTAATGTTGATTAAAGTAAGATTCGCGGGCGTAAGAATGTATTTTCAGAATTTTAACCATTAAAATCAGTAAAATAACTCAATAAGTCGGTATAATTCCAAAATGTCAAGATTTCATGAAATAGTCATTCTTTCGGTTTACCTGGCCCTATGGAGTTTTATTGCTGACTTAAATGGTTATAATTCTGAAAATACACAATTCTTACGCCCGCGAATTATACTTTATTCAACATATAACTTAATACTAATTTGCAAATTGCAAAAAAACGTAAGCAAATTTGAACTTCGCGGACTACCGTGGAGGTTCCACCTTAAAGACTATTATATCACCACAGCGTCGAATCCCGCACCCCTGGTCATAGGCATAGGCAGAGGTGACAGCGGTGGTTTTCGCCGATAAATCTGTGAGGAAGTGATGAGTCATGCCCCTGTTCCACGTCGGAAGAAGTCCATGAGGATTAACACCGCACACCCAAAAAAAAAACGACGTGTTGCACTCCGGGAGTGCCGGCAGAAGTGAAAACGCTAAAGACGTACACAATTGTGTACGATAAATTCGTAAGATTTTCTATCAGGTCACGTGTCCTGACGCGAGTTTAACATTTTTTACCCATTCCAAAACAAGTGCACAACGCCGCTTACGAATTTTCGATCAGGGTCACGTGTGCTGACGAGAGTTTAACATTTTTTACCCATTCCAAAAAAAGTGCACAACGCCGCTTAAGAAGTTTTCACTTCAAAAAAGAACGTTAATATTCAAGTGCACAACGTTAATATTCAAGTTTTCACTTCTGCCGGCACTCCCGGAGTGCAACCCGTCGTTTTTTTTTGTCTAGGTTCATTTTAAACTTATCTAATAAAATGACTAAAATCATCAATACCATCAAAGTCAGATCATACTAAATAATAATATAGTCTTAGTTTACGGTATGTACACATTTACAAAATAAATACACATACCATGAAGTTCTTCAGTGAGTATAATATAATCTTCTAGTGGTTGACCGCTTAACAAAATTACTTTAGAGCATGACTTCACATTTCTAAAGAATCGTGAGTCAATTTTAAATGAAAGTCTTTGAAAAGCGAACATTTCAATCTCTTAAAAGAAAATTCTAACGTTCAGGTGGATTTCTGTTTAAAATATTCCATTTCAATACAAAAGGAATCTTAAGAGGTTCTTTTTTCAAATCTCGAGTGACGTTCCATTTTCAATCTTTGAATTTTAAGTATCTACTCACTATTTTTAAAAAAGGTTTGTAATTTTAATTTATTTTTTATGTCCAGTTATTTTTTACCATAGGTGCTCATGAATACTCTTTGAAGTAGTTTTTCGTTAATATCAATAGATTATATTCTCACCGTTGTTTATATTTTAACGACAGTATAATAAAGAGAGCGTAATCGACATCATAATTTTTGTTTGTTTGTTTGTTTATACCGAATCGACTCCAAAACTACTGAAACGATTTTACCAATTTTTTCACCAATTGATAGCTACATTATTCCTGAGTAAAATAATCTATTATAACTTCACGCTACGACCTGCGTAAGTGGAGCAGTAACCAAAGACATAACGCGAGTGAAGTAAGCCTCGGGGACGAAATTAGTAAAATTAATCAACTGTTTTATTAATACTTAAAAGCCTTGTATCAAACAAAGTATATTATTATATATTGTACGTACATTTAATTTAAAAAGGAATACCAATCATTTTCCCCGTAGCAATAAAAATAATTGAAATTGAAAAAGCAAAAGCAAACATTTTTATTAACATTGTACTAAAGAGAATGAAACTCCAAATTAAAATTATTTCCTTTTACAAATCCTTTTGTTTTAAATGTTATGATTGCCAATCGGCCAATCGGCCTAGTGATCCTAAACACGACTGCTACGCTAGAAGTCCTGGGTTCGATTCCCAGGTCGAGCAATAAATGTTATTGGGTTTTTCTATGAAATTCTCAGTAGCAGCTCGGAGTTTGGATTTGTGCCCGGTTAATGGCAATAGGCTCGCCCCCTATTGCATGGGACCTAAATATACCGGCGAACTGTGGGTGTACATCGGTACATCTCTGCCTAACACTTTGGGGAATACAGGCGTAATGGATGGTGGTCATTGAAGTGTTAAGTAACTCAATAAAAAAAACACAATTAAGCTTTTCCATTTAAAAGTCAGTCTGATTTGTTTCAAAGAAAAGTAAAAAGAAATAAATTATCATTTTAGTTTTTTCTTCCAAATTGTAGCAATAGTAGGTTTTATTTAAAAGTTTAATAAAATTCTTTGTTTTTTGACTTGTTTATCAAATGAAATACTTGAGTGAATGAAGTTATTTAAATTGGAATAAATAATTGTTTTGTTTGTTTCTTATAAAGTACCTATTATTATAGGTATTACTTTTGTTTTTTCAAAAAGGTACTATTTATTACCCTTTGATTTGAAAATCGGTCGTGTTTTTGTACATAGAGCAATTTATGATAAAGTGGTTTTGCCAAGATTGCCTACAAGTAAATTATCCTACTTCCTACTAATATTATAAATGTGAAAGTTTGTGAGGATGGATGGGTGGATGAATGGATTTTTGTTACTCTTTCACGCTTAAACGACTGAACGGATCTGTAATGTTTTGAAATGCTACCAAATTCCACAACAAAGTTGATTTAAACGTAAATAAAAAAGTTTTATTGGGTTTTAAAGTTAATAATAGTAGGTATATTAAAGTTTTATTAATAAGGATTAAACAGACATAAAGTGATCTGAAAAACTAAAGTTCTGTTTTTCTCTTTCAGGTACAGATATCCCCTAAAAAATACCGATATTTTATCAAAAGCCTAGAAATTAATATTTTTGTAACGCTAATATATTGAGAGCCAAACTAAAATCTAATTATGTAGACTCCTTTGGTACTATCATAAATTGAATAAAAAACTACAATTGCCTTTGTCTAGAATATTGACTACAAAATAATTATATTTGCTGTTTTCATAGCTTTTACAAAACTTATTAATTTTGGCTTACTTAAATATTTTCTTCATTTAAAAACAATAACATGAATCCTCCTAATAATATAAAAGCGAAAATTTGTGAGAATGTTTGTTATGTTTGTTACTCTTATACGCTTAAACGGCTGAATGGATCTGGATGAAATTAGGCACTGAGATAGAGTGTAGTGTGGTGTGGAACATAGGTTACTTCTTATCCCGGGAAAAAGTAAGGTTAAAGTGGTATAATACTATGTAATTTTGACGCGGATGAAGTTGAGGACAGAAGCCAGTTTTCAACCATTGTTTCGGTTGCAATTTAATCAACACATAGTTGTATTTATAGAGCACTTTTATCAGAGCAATTGAAGTACATTGGATTCAGATTAAACCACAGCCAATTGCCAGTCTATTCTGTAAAAATCTCACTCGGTGAATTTTGGTGAAGTGAGATTTAAGTATGTCTGTCTTTCCACTTGATGCTATCGATTAAAAGATTGCCTCAAGCTCTTTTTCCCCTAGCCTATACTATCCTACTTCCCCAAGGCCTTCCAGGAACTCTTTTCCAGCGCCAATTATATCTGGACTGTTTTGCACACCGACCACTTTCATATCGCTTTGTAATATTTGCCCATTACAATACTCTTGCCTCAAGCGCACCTACTCACCTAAATTCACCATTGAAGATTTTTACAAAAAAGCACTGTAGCTAATCAAATAAAAAAGGACTTACCTGTAGAAGCTCTTAGAGTTCAAAGCAAAGAAGGCAAGCTTGATGATCGTATGGGTGAAGAAGAGGACTGTGATGGTGTTAGCCGTCAGCTCGTTGACCTCATCGGAGTACTGCGCCATGTTGACGCCCATACACGCAAAGTTGATGACGATAAGGATGGCATGGGCACTGGCGTAGATCTTGCGGAGAAGATTTGACATGCCAGCATTTTCTGTACAGATATTAAAAAGAAGAAAGGAATTAATACTAATATTGGCTAAACATCAAAACTTAGAAATATAATTATTAAAATTACAAATAATATACAAATCATAAAAAAGAAAGAAGGAACTAAAAGGCTGGCAGCATTGCCACGGCATATGTCGATGCTTATTCATTGTCCCAAGAAAAGGCCAGCCTTCTTGTCCCGTGATGAGCCGACCAGTCACTTGGTTTGTTGGCTCACTTGATATTGATCATCCAGATCATATACATACAGTCGAAAACACCAAACACGTAAAGAGAGACCTAAACCCTCCTACACCTATACTTTTAACTCTGTAGACCAGACTCTAACCAGATATTTAAAACCAAATTCGGTCTGGCAAGCAAGTCATACATCTACACTCTATGAATCACTTTCAAAGGGTGACCATTAATAAAATTGATAAAGAGGACTATATTAATAATTCATTTTCAGAAAGCATTAACAAGATTTGCAATGAAAAAGAAACATTTTCAAATCTTAAATGATTTGTAGTAAAAACATCTAATCTCCATCTAGTAATACTATTTATTGCATTACACAAATGTAAGACCACAGAAGAAATATTTCTAAGGAAGAATATCGGGAAAAAATAAAATCAATTCATAAAATATGTTGGAAATATTTCAGAAGCCCTCGTTGACAAAAAGGAAACAATACCGGGGCTTAAGAAAATAAATCCAGTAAACGAGATTCAGCTAAAAATATAACTGCCTTCAAATGTTCCGAAGGTTTTAACCAGGGATGTTATGAATATTGAATTTCGGATTTGGATATAGATACGGATTTATGAATAATAATTTGGACCGGATTTAGATACGATTTATCATGTCCCACTGCTGGCCTAGCGGAGGCCTTTGCCCTTCAGTGCAATATTCTTTATTTTTCTTGCGCCATGCCACCTCGAACCAGACTTATCGGTACGATTACGGACATGAAATTATTTCGGATTACCTACCCGATAATTTCGGTTATGAATAATACACTTTTAAGGAAAAAGAAAAAAATAGATGACTAACTAATAGATGACTACCTATAACTAACTGACATAATTATACACATATAAAAACTATCTAAATAATGCAACAGACACATGAGGCTTCTGTATAGTGGCGAAAACATGTCATGACGTGTCTCATATAGACTCCGCCCCAATACGAATTATTCGAAACTTTTATATCAGATTCGGTTACGGTTTCGGATAGATTTTTATTTCGGATATCTGGTTACGGTTACCGAGCTCCATAACATCCCTAATTTTAACAACGAAACTCCCCAAGGCACTGCGAACATTATTGTCAAATGTTGTCCTTCGTTAATAACTTTTTACGATCTTGTTATGACACAGATAGACGTAAAGCGATCTTTGTAAAATATTGTTATAATATTATTTTCTATGAGTACTTCCACATTTATATTTAGTATTTCAATGTTAGGTGTTTCAAAGAGTTTCACGTTTTATTTTGGAACCTTTTTTTTATAATTTTAGAAAAAGGCGTCCTTCTATAAATATCTGCAAATGTATTTTTTTTTTTTGTAATTCTCCAGGCCGATTCCGGCCACGGCGGCTAACCTTAATGCAGTCTAGCCACGTACGCATTAGATATTATAGTGCACAAGTGTGTGCGCAAACACAGGTGCACTCCCTCTTCCCTAACTCTCATAGCCCGATGGCACGGCAATCCGACACGACCGGAGAGAGATCAGGCGCAGGACCAACGGCTTTACGGGGGTGTCACACCACCAACTTCAAACTCCGGGCTGCTACTGAGAAATTCCTAATGGAAAAACCCAATAACACTTTTTGCCCGACCTGGGAATCGAACCCGGGACCCCTTGCTCAGCAGTCGCCTGCGACCAAGAGACCAACGGGGCAGTCAATAAATAAATAAATATCTACAATTATCATCAACATCCTTATTGATATCTTGTCTCCCTTTCACCATTCTCATCATCATTTCAGCCGAACGACGTCCACTGTTGGACACAGACCATGTCATGTGCTGCCCACATCAAGCGGTTTCTCGCGACCTTCACCAGGCCGTTGGTCTACCTTGTAAAGGTCCCACTTATCATTAGTCTTTTAAGCTTTCTTTAGAATTTCACTAGCTTTCTCGTCTTCATTATTAATACCACCTCGGAATCACCTAGAGCAGGATCTAGATTTTCTTTCTTTTATAGCGTCTGTCTTTGAATTTCTTTCTGGTTCCGTACGCCCTTCGTGAAGGTTTTTTTCTTTTAGTAGACAGATTGTTACAAAATACACCTTTTCTACATGGGGAAATACATGAGGTAGTAGGAAATATTGAAATCTTACCTGAATGGTAGTTGAAGAGGAAGTGCCCTGCTGCCTGCATCAGCTTGATGTTGGGCATCAAGTCTGACACAAGGCCTTGGGCCTTCACCTTGTTCATCATCTGAAAATAAATTGTTTTTTTAATTTTTCTGCTTTATACATTCATTGACTGAAGTTTCGATATTGTATATCTGCCTAGCCTTTTCCCAACTATGTTGAAGTCGGTTTCCAGTCTAACTAGATGCAGGTGAATATAATAGTTTTAGATGGAGCGACTGCCTATCTGAATTATCAGTATTACAACCTTCTAGAATAGCTTCATCTCTATTCTAATTTACTAATTTAACTTCTGCTCCAACTTGGTCACTAAATGTTGGGGATATTCAACATTAAACTACGTAAGATAACGCTTCACTAATGCACTAAGATATAAATTTTCTAGAGAACTTCGAGTATGACAAGATAATAATACGTTCTTGAGTTCTTGACCATGAAACGAAAAATGTCGTGCACTATTCTCACTGAATAAATTGGAATTTGAACTTGAGCCTAGATTTTTTTCTAGAAAACTGTAATTGCATATAGCTATCGCAACCTTCTAATAAATTAACTCAATAAAATAATGAACAAAATATATTTCCATTGCTTTTAACTGTTTTTATTGATCATTTTAAAATCAAGCTACACCCTAAAAAAACACTTGAAATAACGGAACCTGCAGCTAATTATTAACTTTTAAATTCTAACCAATTTAAACAACAACTTTACCTTGAATTATTTCCGAAATATTCCTTTCCAAAAACAAAATTATCATTCAATTAAAATAAATTGCAAAGCGTTGTTTTCATTTTTCAGTACGACTGAAGCACGTCTTACGTTAACACTTTCTATAAAGCAAATGATCGATTTTAGAAATTCAGTGTCATCACTTCTGCGATGACGTGTCCCAGCTTGCGTCCTCCAATGGCGTCGCTTGACGTATGGGAACCACCAGGTGCGGCAACACCCGGTGTTTCTTCCTCTTAATTATGAATGATTGTACGTTTCTGTCTGTTTCTTTGTAATTATGTGCTTGTACATCGATTGGTCGATCGATAGTTTTAAATCGGTCAATGTTAGTTTAAACTGTATTTGTTTTCAGTTTTAATGTTTTTCCAACGTTTGTTTTGTCTTCGAAATGTGTGTTGTTCTGTTTGTTTGTTTGTGCTGAATGGGTAATCAATTGTTCTGTGTTTGTTTGGTACCTAGTGTTTCAATATGAGGTCGATTTTGAGATTATAAAAGAGGTTATTAAAATGGGGTTATCCGTTATTTTTACGATTATTTCTTTAGTTAACATTGCGATTATTGTGGTTAAAGAATCTTTATTTACTCAAAAGAAATTCACTACAAATTTCACTTAATGAGAAATATTTTAACTAAATAAGAATAAATTCGTGAGCCGAGCTGGTATGACATGCACAATATTTAAGGTATTAATAATATTTATTATACGACTGTGAAAGTAGAAAATAGTTTGGAAGAAAGCCCTTTTAAGTTAGTTTTTAGTTACCTACTTAAACGTTACAAAATTAAAGCCACTATGTAAACGAAAGTAAAAGTAGAAAATAGTTTTGAAGAAACTCTATTTGGTTTTTAAGTATACTTCATGGCAACGCTGGGACGGGACGCCCTAGAAAAACCTACCCTGACCTTATTGGTGAAGTTCTTCAGAAAGGTCAGGTGCGCAGTACTCGTGACCGGCGTGCTGACCAGATGTATGAATGCGGATGAGGCGAAAAGAGTATGTAAGGATTGTAGCAAGTGGTGTTCTGTTTTCTGCCTACCCCCATGGAGAAAAGATGTGAGTTTATGTATGTATGTTGAACATTGCAAAAAAAGTTGGTTTGTGAAGATCAATCTTGTACAGATTTCGTTAACATTAACAAAGAAAAGACAGAAAGAAATTAGGTAAATAAAAAAGCAAAGTGATCCAAAAACTACATTAAAAGACCACAACTAAGTTGACGAGTTGAGTTGAGTTGACGGGCCTGTTGGTCCAGTGGTTAGTGGCCCTGACTGCTAAGCCGGAGGTCGTGGGTTCGATTCCCACCCAGGACAAACTTTGTGTGATGAGCATGATTGTTTGTTCTGTGTCTGGGTGTGATTTATCTATAATATGTATGTATTTATAAAATTATATAAGTATGTATATCAGTTGTCTGGTTACCATAACACAAGCTCTGCTTAGCTTGGGATCAGATAGCCGTGTGTGAGTTGTCCCAAGATATTTATTTATTTATTTATTTAAGTAATATTATTTCTGCTTCTGTACATTAGTAGGTAACCATTTTATTTATTTTTCTCACGATCAATCTCAAGCACCTGAAGTTAATAGATAGGTTAACAGATAATACACAGGAGAGTGGATGCTGGAGAAAATATAAACGGATTTAATTTGGATGCCACCTATGAAACTAAATGCAATCTTAACCACGTTTAAGAAAAAACTATCAGAGTCAATATATCACAATAGTAATAACTCTATAAAGCGGTTTAGATACGTTGATGTTGTTGTTGTTGCGTTGTTGTTGTTGTTGATGATCGTTTAATTTAGAATTGTACCCTAATGCACATAAATGTTACTTCTGCCAAACTGCACAGCAGATTGTTGACAGATGTAGCTCCCATATTTAAAACATTCATATAATATATTGATATTGACATTAAGCACGACTTCTACGCTAGAGGTCCTGGGTTCGATTCCCAGGTCCAGCAAAAAGTATTATTGGGTTTTTCTATGAAATTCTCAGCAGCAGCTCGGAGTTTGGATTTGTGCCCGGTTAATGGCAATAGGCTCGCCCCCTATTACATGGGACCTAAATATACCGGCGAACTGTGGGTGTACATTGGTACACCTCTGCCTAACCCATCGGGGAATACAGGCGTGATAGTATATATATATTGACATTAATTAACTAAGGATGAATTTCACCCAAAAAACTGAATACAGTTTCTTGGATGAAATTCAAGTTATAAAATTTAAGTAAGTGAAAGCCTATTATCCTTAGTTAAGGCTTTTTCACTAACTCTTTTTAAACTTTGTATATGTTTCACTATTCTGCATAGTACCACTGGTACTGGCACTGGACTTAACAGTATGTCGGTGGTGCTGGACCCATAGAACGAGAGTCACAATTGACCAATTTCTTGTTAAAAACTTATAAATCTCTTCAAAAACCTAAATACCAGTAAATCAACACGCTTGTATCCCCCGAAAGGGTTTAGGTTAGAGGTGTTGTAATGTACACACACAGTTCACCGAAATATTTAGGTCCCACGTAAAAGGGGGCGAGCCTATCGCCATTGGTTAAATTTTTATTTTTTACTTCTATTTAAGGTTTTAAATAAAAGTAAAAAATAAAAATTTAATATAAAGCTTTTGTTCAAGAAAATGCAGATGAGTCTAAAGTCTAACATCACGGCTTCGACTTTCTCACAATAGAGCACTTTGAAGTTTATTAATTTACTTCAGAAATAGGCAAAGTTGGGAACTACGGGGCATAGATAAGTTCTAGACCCAGTTTAGTATCTAGGAGTAGGAAATTTATCATTGCGTGTGTGTTTTATTTACGGGTTGAGTCCTTTTAGTTATGGGTGGGGTTGTATATAAAATACCTAAAAATTTATTGAAATTTACATCATCATCTGCAATATAATATCAACTATGTTGGGGTCGGCTTTTCAGTCTAACCGGATGCAGCTGAATACCAGTGTTTTACATGGAGCGACTGCCTATCTGACCTCCACAACCCAGTAACTGGGCAACATGATACCCCTTGGTTAGACTGGTTGTCAGACTTCTTGGCTTCTGACTATCCGTAACGACTGTCAAAGATCTACAAACGACAGCCGGGACTAACGGCTTTACGTGCTATCCGAGGCACGGAGAAAACTCGCTATGGTAAATGGTCGCCCATCCACAGACCAACCTCGGCAAGCGTGGCTTAACCCGGAAGATTAAGATGCGGCTGTAATTATTTAGCCACGAGCTCCTGAAAAAAACATTAAAAAAAAAACAAATAAATTTACATATTGACGGAAATCTTGAGAAATCTTTCCGAATTGAAATCCACATCATTTCTCTCAGTTATATTAACATAGGTTAGGATGGTGACTAAACCGACGTATTAACTTTTTCTAGTTTCTCAAAAAAACATTTTTCTTGTTTTCGAGCCTTGCGAGCCTTGTAAGGTTTAATCAAACTATATTGAGGTCTCGTCAAAACACTTGCACGGTGGACTTCTAATAGATACACGCTGCCTTTTTAAAAGGTTGTGAATCCAAATTTGGAACAATACTGATACCAAAATGACGGCCATCAGCTTGGGTCCAAAACTGCATAAAAACTTTTCCATGAACTTGTGATTATTTTGGCATTTTAGAGCTTTATTTCATCAGCAAAACGTTAAGTCTTTGGTTTCTGCTCGGCGCTCGTAGGTCGTAACGTGATGCTATAAAGTTTATACTATTCCTCATAGTTTTGGGTATCATATTCAAAAATATTGTTTGTAATCCGACTGGTATTTTCAGAGATTAGCGCGTTTAAACAAACGCACAAAGAGCTGTTTTTCAATATTAGTACAAATACACCATAAAACTGCCACGGTAGCGTAGTGGTCCAAAGCGCGACTGCTACGCTAGAGATCTTTGGTTCGATTCCCAGCTCGAGCAAAAATTGTTATTGGATGTTTCTATAAAATTCTCAGTAGCAGCTCGGAGTTAAGATTTGTGGCTGGTTATTTCTTACGGAATGACACGGGGGTGAGTCACGGTGCAAAATGGTGATGTAAGGTTAGCTTTTTATGTTTTTGTGTTTGTTCAATAATGTCACCTTTTTAACTAACACAGTTTTTAAGTTACACTAACAACATTGTTGAGTCTTAGTAATTGATTAAATAAATAAATTATAAAATTATAATAGCAATAGGCTCGCCCCTTATTACATGGGACCCAAAACATACCAGCGAACTGTGGGTGTACATTGGTATCTACACTTCTGCCTAACCATTCGAGGAATACAAGCGTGATGTTATGTATACACCACAAAAAAGGCGCCAGTTGGCGATAAAAGCCGATTCTCACGTAACGGCCATACAGAAATGAGTGGATTTATGAAGTAATATCCTGTAAGCGGCGCTCGATATAGTGAGCCATAACCTTAATGTTTATGGTGTACAGTTCTTATTTATGGGAAACTGTTATATGGGAGATAATGGCTTTTTAGATAACATATTTTTTGTGGTAAAAAGTGGGATATTATTATTATGGGCGTGGTTTGTTGTTTTAAGGCTACAGTACAATGTGCTTCTTTCTTTTTCTTTAATCTGAGAGATTGATTTTACAGTTTTTTTTAATGTCATTAGATGGCAAACAAGCCGACGACGGTCCACCTGATGTGAAGTGGTCATCGCTACCTATAAACATATGCATTACCAGAGGCTTTGCAAATACGTTGCTATTCCAGAGACAAAGTTGAAATGTCTCATGTGCCTTCTATTACACCGGCACCCTTGCCTTTCTAACCGGAAGGCAGCAACACTGATTTGAAATAGGTACCATGTTGATCGATTGAAGAGACAATGGGATTACCATAGCGGACTACGAAGAGTGATCAAGGTGGCAATTCTAGTAATTCTTAGGTGCGTTCGCAATCTAATCTCAGTCGCAATCTGTCAAAAATGCCTATAATTTTCCTACATTATCATCATTTAACATTCATGCGCTTGCATTTTATTGCGTTGCGTTTTGCATTCATGCATTTGTCGCGTTGCGTCTTCAATTGACAGCCTAGTTTAGTCACTTTCACAGGCCAATGTTGCAATCCCTTCACGGAACGCAGCAGTAGTCTTAGCTACTGCTAGGACTACTGCTGCAGTACTCTGCTGTGCTACGATTGGCTTAGCTCAGTCTTAAATAGCCAATGACACTCACGAATAACGTGATTTTCTATGGGTAAAAGAATTTACAAAATCAGTTCAATAGATCTAGGGATTACCCCCTGCAACCTCACAAACTCACAAACTTTACCTCTTTATAATATTAAACATGATTATGAATTTGTCTGTATGGTAACTGACTCACAAAGCCTTATCTCCAGAGGCCACAACACCTGGCGGATACCGTAGGCACGGTCTGTGGGCGGTGAGCAATGGGTAGACCGTGTCGACGGCGCGTCCATGTTCCGCGCACAGAGGTGTCAGCCATTGGAAGGGGCCACTAAGGGCTAAATGCCTGCCGGGGCTGCGGGTTGTTCGAAAGAGATACCGCGCCCCCGGAACGCAAAGGGCACATGAAGGAACATAGATGGTTTTTTGTCAGTAAAAGTCTGACACTCCCTCCCGCCCCGCCCAGGACGGGGGGGTCATTTGATGATTTTAACATCTATAAAAAAAAAAAAAAAAGAGGCCCCAACACGTTAATATCAAAACCTGTAGGTACTTACGTTCATCTAATTCAAAACCCACAACAACAAAGTTCGGAGGCAGGTAAGACGATATCTAATCAAAACTCAGCTTACCCCTTCCAAAGTTAGCGTAACGATAAACGCAATATGCGTAATCTACAACTGAAAGTTTCACTAATTTCATTAAGTTAGGTAACGACTTAAACTTAGTTTCACTTAAACTTAAGATCTGATAAGAAGTTTGTTACTCCGTTCAATGATTAATGTTCGAATCGTGTTCAGGGAATTTGGAACTGGTGAAGGTTTCAGGAGATTTATGATAAAATAGAACTGCCTCGTTAGCCTAGTGGTCTTAAGCGCGACTGCTACGCTAGAGGTCTTGCGTTCGTTTCACAGGTCAAGCAAAAAGTGTTATTGGGTTTTTCTATGAAATTCTCAGTAGCAGCTCGGATTTAGGATTTATGCCCGGTTAATGGCAAAAGGCTATTACATGAGACCTAAACATACCGGCGAACTGTAGGTGTACACTGGTACACCTCTGCCTAACCCTTCGGTGAATACAGGCGTGATGGTATGTTATGGAGTAGAGGTTTGTCGAGGAATTTGCCAAGGGACTATCAGACATTGTTTTGGATAGCGGTATTGCTGGGTTCTGGTTGGATGGGTCCTTGTAGAACTCAGAGACATGAAGATTGAATGCATTTACAATTGTTGGTGCATGAGGTGGTACGCTCACAGTCCACCGGTATGTGTAGGCCCCATGTAATAGGGGGCGAACCTATTGCCATTAACCGAGCACAAATCCTAACTCCGAGCTATTACTAAGAATTTTACAGAAAAACAAAATAACACTTGGCTTGACCTGGGAATCGAACCTAACACCTCTAGCGTAGCAGCAATATGATAATGATCTTGTGAATTTATATTTAAACAATTCAGGTACCTAAATCAACCGAAAAAAGGTGTAAAGAAAACCAATTTTGTTATTGTTTTTCTCATTTCATTGTTGTCTGTTGTTTTACTCTCAGTTACGATTCAGTGATCAATGGACTCGTGTCCAAATTAACAATTTTAATTAGAATCGCGTAATTGAGTTTTCTGTGTATTCAAGCAGTATAAATAAATAAAATATCAATGCGATGTATCTCGCATTCTCGCTAAAGTAAATTTATGGATTCAGTGATTAATTTAATTAAAAAGCGATCGGTTTAAACAATAATCAACTTTATTAATTACTAGCTTTTGCCCGCGACTTCGTCCGCGTGGGTAATAGTTCCCGTTCCCGGGGGATTTCCGGGATAAAAACTATCCTATGTCCTTTTTCGGGTCCCAGACTATATCTGTACCAAATTTCATTGAAATCCGTTCAGTGGTATAGGCGTGAAGAAATGACAGACAGACAGACAGAGTTACTTTTGCATTTATAATATTAGTACGGATTAACTACGTATGAAATTGTTATGTTAATGTTATTTGCCGGGTCGTGTTATGAATTTCAGAAATCCAAATCCTCGTAAAGTGATTGTTCATTCAATTATCTTCGCCCGAGTCCAGTTGTCATAATTTAGACTAAATTTAGGTATAATGGCGTAAAGATTAATTATAGCTAATATTTTGTAGACATCTCGGTTGAAGGACAAAGGTTTGAAGGGTATGGGTGCCGGTGTAATTACAGGCACATGAGACATTTTAACTCTGAGATGGCAACGGTGTCGGAGCTTTTCTGGTGGTCACCATTGTTGATTCTAGTTCTAAGGAGTTGCAGTAGTTTGAGAATAGAGTGGCGGGCTTGTCCCAAGAAAAGAAAAGTTTTTTCTTACAAATGACTTATAGACCCACATCATCAGATGTTTTCATTTTTATTAGGATACCTACTACATTTTCAGTAAATGGGACAGGAAGAAAGGTAGAAGATACACTTTGCCTCCCGGAAAATAATAAATCGTCCCAAACCGTCGGAACGAAATCCTAAACCCGACCTTAACCACATAAAATAAAACACATTTTCAAAAGCTAATATTTATTACAAGGTCTTGCTTGCGATTTTTTTCTAAAAACAACAATACTAGCTTTTGCCCACGCATTCGTACGCCTAAATGTCAGTTATCGCAGAAGCAGTCAAAGTTGCGGATACAAGTACAAGCTACTTTTCTGACCAAATTTCATCAATCTCGGTTCAATGGTTTACTCAAGTGACGGACGGACAGACTTACTTACGCATTTATAATATTAGTATGAATGTGAGAGATTTTTTTAAAATCGGTTTAATAGCTTTTACGTTTATCTGTTACAAACAAAAATACAAATGTTTTCTCTTTACAATGTTTATTTTTTTATTATTACAAGTACCCTGTAAATCCCATTGAAGAAACCGGAACACAAGTTCAAGCCACTCAGCCAAGTCCCAGGAGAGGTAAACTAAAGGCTCATTCACACAGTGCCGGCGGCCTGGCCAATTATGCCGTCACAAACCCGGCGGCAAACGGCGGGTAACTGGTCAGATCTTGCTGCGCAAACTGTTCGCCGGCATGGCCGCCGTGTTATGCCGGCGGGTTGCACGGGGAGCCGGCGTCAAACTAGGAACCCAAGGTGTACATCAATAGCGTTCTACTCGGCTGTCACAACTGGAATGATGCTCTGCGGCCGCCAGCGGCAAACGCCGGCGGCCTGATTAGTCGGCGGCTTACTTATACGGCAATAAATGTATCATCGATACGAAAAGGAGAAGAAGACGCATACCGCTAAAACCCGCCGGCTGTGCCGTCGGTATAGTATGTATGAGCCTTTACAAAGGTTCTCATGAAACAGCAGTGCGATTCTCTAAGCTTCACTTCGTAATTCGAAAGCTGAATCCGCAGTGAGATTACGAAATGGTATTCTGTTAAACACGATTACGCCAGTGACGTCACCACGGCGAACGAATACTATACCAATGACAAGTTGGTTCGTTATCGAAGTGAGCGCGATCACTTTAGTGAGACTCGTTTTCGAGTTTGCATTTTAGAGAATCGCACTACAGGTCTCTGACTAAGTTTACAAGCGGTCGCAACACAACTTTGAACCTGGGAGACTAAAATCATGAAAGTGCGTAATCCTGAGTTATGAGTCAACCCGTGGTAATCTATGCTTACGAAGGGATATACTTTTGGGTGAGGAATGGTCGTGTTCTTTTGTTTCTTTATTAACAGCGGTCCACGCAGACGAAATAGCAATTTATGCATTAGGAATAGAGTCGAAAATTGTATGCAAGATTAGATTATGTCGGTTATCGCAGACGTAGACGAAGTTGCGGAATTAAAAATAGCCTGTATCCTTTCTTGGGGTTCTAACTTACCCCTTACTAAATTTTGTCAAAATTGGTTTAGTCTTGAAAGTGTTACAGAGAGACAGACAGAGTTACATTCATCTTTACAATGAATAATAGTAAATTGAAAAATATTATAATTTACTATTATTAATTTATTTGTGAACTGTGGGTGTACATTGGTACACCTCTGCCTAACCTTTCGGGGAATACAGGCGTGATGGTATTATTAATTAATCTATTTATTATTTAGTTTTTTTTTTCATTCTAATTAAATGAAAAATCGAGAATACAATAAAGTATCTAACTAATTTTATCTATTTATAAACAAATACGACGGCCCGGCGGCGGCGGCGGGGCGGTTGACGGGCCTGTTGGTCTAGTGGTTAGTGGCCCTGACTGCTAAGCCGGAGGTCGTGGGTTCGATTCCCACCCAGGACAAACTTTGTGTGATGAGCATGATTGTTTGTTCTGTGTCTGGGTGTGTTTTATCTATAATATGTATGTATTTATAAATTATATAAGTATGTATATCAGTTGTCTGGTTACCATAACACAAGCTCTGCTTAGTTTAGGATCATATAACCGTGTGTGAGTTGTCCCAAGATATTTATTTATTTATTTTATTTTTATTTATAATATATGTATGTGTGTATGTATGTATGTTATAAACAAATATTTTCCATCCGAAACTCTCAAATACCAAGACACCATAATTTCCATTATTTTGTCCTTTTCCCGAAAATAAAGAAAGATAAATTAAAGAGATTAATACAAGATCAGCTTAACTACAATCTAACAAAGACTAAATTATATTAATTTAAATGATCTAGATAACTATAATTAAATACAATTTGCAAAGTACGCTAATCCACGGACCCGGGTCACGAGGTTAGTTTAATCTACACCTACATTGTACACACACACACATCTACACCTTTACGTTCCTGAAGGCCTAGAATGAGCGCGCGGATTAAATGTTACGTCAATTTCATTTGTTTATTAGTCCCCGTAGTTTTTTTTTATATCCCCGTTAAGTTACATCTTTGGTTAGGTCCGTGTGTCGTAGCGTGATATTGTATAGCCCATACTGTCATATTTCTAAGGAATTTGGTTAGGTTAGGTCAGCAACAAAAGTCGATTAACGATTAACAATGTTACTTTTACATATCATTTAAATAGACACGAAATAACACAATTCACTGCTATTCAGAATTTTAGGCAAAACCTGAGAGTTCATTATACCTTAATTTTAGATCCATTTCGTATTTCCATTGACATTGTGCTCAATAATAAGGATTAAAAAATCTGAAATATTTATCTACTTTTGTTGCTGACTGTACCCTTTTAAAAAGATTTCTTTCAATTTGATTTGTAATTCCAGAGATAAGACAGCTTAAATAAACAAACCAACTCTTCAGCTTTTTACATTAGTATAGATAATCAAACCAAAACACCATCACTTAGTAGTACCTATTTCTAATCAAAAAATTAATTAATTAATTAATTAATTAATTACACATACACATACATACATAAACTCACGCCTTTTTCCCATGGGGGTAGGCAGAAACCACAGATCGCCACCTGCTACGATCCTTACATACTACTTTCGCTGATTGCAGCTTAGAGGAAGTCTGGGATATGGCAAGGGATTAATTAATTAGTCTTCAATTAAACACTTTTACGTCAATGCGCTTGTGCTAGGCCTTATAGGTCTTATCTCCGAGCAGTAATAGAGGAACGGAGATAAGGGCTTGAAACTCTATTGTTTTAGACAGGACTCCGTAGTAACTATGTGGCTTACATCGTACAATTAATTAATTTTGGGTAAAATAACGTGGAGGTGAACTTCTAGTTACCGGAATGGTATGCAGTCAGTCATGTCAGTCAGTTTATTTTTTTGTTTATGTCGTGAATTCAAATTTGGAATTTGATGATTTCAAAATGGTGGCTTGATGTCAATTTCAAAATATTTGACCTAGAAATATTTAGTTCCTTCTTATGTAGCTATGCCCCATAAATATCGGCTGTATTTAAAATTCAATCATGATTCGAAAGACACGTGGCGCCATCTATTATCATAAGAACATGTCCGTTTCTGTAAACTTAAAAAAATACCAGCACGCCTGTATTCCCCGAAGGGTTAGGCAGAGTTGTATCAATATACACCCACATTTCGCCGGTATATTTAGGTCCCATGTAATAGGGGGCGAGCCTTTTGCCTCCTAAAACTTCTTGTAAAACTTTCTGTAAACTTGACATCGTATAATGCAAAAATCCAAGATGGTCGGTTCAGTGGTTAAAAGGTAACAAACAAAAAAAACTTACTTTCGCATTTACAAGATTAGTTAGGATTATAATTATGTATACGAGTATATTAGATTTATACTAACATATTGTTTATAATCTCTATGCTTCAACATCTTTAGAAACGGGTCCGTAAATCTGAATCATATTCATGACATGACATCCATATAACTTAGACTTAATAGGAACTCCACAACATTAAATTACAAATACCTATGTCAAACATAATGGGCCTGTCTTAGCAGCCGTAGCAACTAATCAGGAGTTAATAACATAACCCTGGTTGGTGCAAGTGGACCCTAAGAGGATAAAAAGGTCCAAACGTAAACCCTACTATAAAGTAACTAGCTAAAGTGAATTATCTGAAGTGCCTCCACCGCACTTTAGGGCCTAATCCCGGACCTTACGGCGTCTGTCCACTGCAGCGTAGCGTATTATGACCGTGCTATGAACGTATCAAGCACGGAAAGAAACATACGGGTTGCTATGCTCATTAGAACGTATTTACGAATATTTTTTAATGTGTAGGTCATGTGACGGTCCTGTGTTGCGGAAATTGTTCAAAAGAGTCCGGGTTTACTCTCTGCCTACAACGCAAAGGGCATTAGGAGGAATACGGATAGGTTTTAATCAGTAATAGTCTGACACTCACTTCTGCTCCGCTCCTCAGGTTGGAAATAGTTATTTGATGATTTTCCATCTTCTACAAAAAGAGACCAGTAACGGAGCGATCCATAGTGTCATAAATATATCCTTTTTTACCCGACTGCGACAGAAGGAGGGTTATGTTTTTCGAGGGTATGTTTGTATGTATGTATGTATGTATGTATGTATGTATGTATGTATGTATGTATAATTGTTTGGCACGCTCTGCAGGCTGAACGGCTTGATGGATTTTAGCTTGAGAGGTGTCGTTAGATTCGTATTTACCGTGAAAGTGACACAGGATTTATTAATTTTTTTTTTTAAAAACACTGAAAAAATAAAAAATAAAAAACGGTAATTTAAAAAACTAAAAAACCCGACTGCTATTCTTTAAAAAGTCCTAAAACAAGATAAATTGTAGCAGTCGGGACCCATTCGAGACCATCTGCAATGTAATATAGGTATGTGCTCTCAATTCACTCACCCTCCATTTCTAGAATGGGTCCCGACTGCTACAATTTATCTTGTTTTAGGACTTTTTAAAGAATAGCAGTCGGGTTTTTTAGTTTTTTAAATTACCGTTTTTTCAATATTTTTCTTTTCTTTTACGTCAACTCAACATAATTATGTTGATGCTCCGTGCATTGTCAGTGGGCATTGTCTCAGACTTTTCAATACAATGATTTTTTGCCCTGTCACGTTCCTAGCACGGTCATAGTATGATTCGGTGTAGTAGGCAGATTCCTTTACAGTGACTGTAAAAAATAAAACTTCAAAAGTTTCTACATTTAGTTTCCGAGGCCTTGGTGACGTAATGATTAACGAGACGTTGACAGTTAAATCTTCTTTAAAAAAAAAGTAAGTAGTTAGAGTTTCAAAGGATATTATAATGTTGATATTCGGGGCAATATTTTATATCTTGATTATATCGTAATGGCTCTGCGGTTAAGGCATCTGAGACATCCCTGATGCATGAGGTTTCTAAGTTCACAATCAGACACGGGAAAGTACCAATGTGACTTTTTCTATTTCATATATTTTCTAATTTCATCTTGGGCATCACTGACATCGGTGAAGGAAAACATCGCAAGGAAACTGGGACTTGTGATAAATACAATAAGTCTGATATCGCCAATTCGCCTTGAGCTAGCGTGGTGATCTCAATGCTCGAGCCTTAATTGTCAGTATGAGAAGAGGCCTTTGTCTTGCAGTGGAACATTAATAGGCTAGTATTATTATTACAGGATACATAGATTTACTCGTTTTAAATAAATGTAAGTATGTTAGTAGGTAGGTCAAATAATTGACAGCTGTAACCTCCCAAGAAAGTTTAAATAAAGAAAAGTTTGTGACTGTCTCTTTCAAAGAAAAATGACCTAGCTTTCTTAAAAAAAGAAATAAAACTTGATCTACTCAAACTTAAAAAAATACAGTCTATTTTTTGTAGCAGAAATATTGTTATAATTAGAATTATTAATATACGAGATGATAAACACATTCTAACGAAAGCTTTTGCTATTGTTGGACCTCCAGAATTTTTATTTGTTTGTTTATTGGTTTAGACGAGCTTATCTCTGGAAATACCGGTCGGATTGGAAAGATTCTTTTTGTTTATGATAGCCAAATTCTTAAGGAATTAAAAAAATATAGGCTATTTAACATCGCGCTACGACATAGGGGGCGTAAACACGTAACTTAAAGCGAGTAAAACCACAACTGACAAAAACGTGGGCATAAGCTAGTACAGTCGAACAAACTATAATAGTATGTATAGTTAATAAATAACATATAACTATATAATATAATAATTTTAAACAATGCTGAGAGTGTTTTGTGTCGTAAATTTTACATCACACTCATTTGTATGCCATAAGCCTCAAAAGACAGTTCGGCAGTGTGATTTAGATGAATATTTTTACCTGGATACCAAATTACTTTTTCGGCTGTAAAAATACCAGTCTTTAATCAGACAGTAACAGTTAATATAATTTAACGCTAATACGTAAAGCTATCAAACTGGGTGGTTAATTAAGATTATCATAACGTTATCCTAGCAAGGGGAACTTCATCAGAACTTGGGGGAGTCATGAAACTTTTCATTAACGCCTGAAATTAACCGTGATAACGCGGGTTAGTACCACTCCCAGCTTAATGAAGATATTCTTAGTTCGGTGGTGCAAGGGTTAAGAGGCGGCGGTGGGAACGAACTCACTGATAACAAATAACAAATTATTTCGACCGAATGTGGCCAATCTGACGACACGATTGACGCAATGACTGAGCGATTGGCTGTTGCGCTGCGTGTCGTGGTTCGATACCCTCACGGAACAAATATTATAGTAGTACATAGTTGTTCCAGGTCTGGCTGTTTGTTAACCTATATGAGTTTTTATTATAATTGTAACCGTACTGGCGATACAGGAAAAAATAAGAGAGCGAGGCAACGTTTTTGTAAAAATAAAAATCTCAATGGAGTCTAATCAAGTATCCGCTCAAACAACTAGTCGAGTTTTCACGTGACCAAAGGACTGGCCTTTCTTTGACTAAAGAATCAGCATTGCTAACTCGTACAATGGCAATGCTGCTAGCTTTTTGGGCATTTGTCCCATTGACAGCGATTCGGACGACCTTTTTGATGCCCTTATTAGCGTTAATTATTTTTGTATATGAAAGCCACCTTCATGAGGAAATAGTATCTTAACTATTATTATAAATGCAAAAGTAAGTTTGTGTGATACCTTTTCACGCCTAAACCACTGAACCGAAGAAAACAACAAAGACGTTCTTACGATAATAGATGGGATCACGTGATGATGATCACGTCATCATGATTGAATTTTAAATATGAACGACGTTTACACGGGTGAAGTCGCGAGTAAAAGCTAGTAGGCTATATAAAATAACGTTATAAAAAAAAAAAAAAAAAACTGTTTATTTTCAGACAACTACAGCCCATAGAAAATTAGTAACACCAAACTTATAAACTATGTTAGTAATAATAACAGAAATAAACTTTACATGATTCTTCATCAACCTACACCTGTCACATGCAGGTTAATGAAACGACGCATGACCGCCGAGTCCATTCTATCCGCTATCATTCTCAGGACGCTGCTACGGCTCCCCCTCATACTGTGCACCACCGAACTAGTTTTCTTACGCATAATTGCAAAGAAATCCTCAATATGGGCATCTGCAAACATGCCTGAAGCACTACAGTACCGCGGAAGCCGCACCAGCGTCCTGAAAATGTTATTATATTGGACTCGAAGTGCGCTATAGGCCCGCTTTGTAAAACTGGTCCATAGACCACCCGTGTAGAAGCCTTGACAAAACGCTTTAAATAACGTTAATTTAACGTCAACTGTACAACGAGCGAATCTATGAGCCAGCATATTTCCACGGACAGATAACGCCCTCCGCTCTCTTTCTATATCCTGGTCATCTGTTAAAGTTTCTGTCACAATGTGACCCAGGTACTTAAACTGAGCAACCTGCTTCAAGTTGACTCCATTTAAACACAGCTCAGGAATATTATTGGGTTTTTTGTTTTTACCAACAAAAACCATAAATTCGCTCTTGAGTTCGTTATACTTTAAACCATGTTGCTCAGCATAGGTCTCACAGGCTTGCAACAGCTTCCTCAGACCACCGATTGAGGGGCTCAACAGCACCATATCATCTGCATAACTTATGTTATTTACACTTACGTCATCTATGCGGCAGCCGACCTGCATGCTGCTCAGCCCCTCAATCAGCTGGTTCACATACAAATTGAACAACCTCGGGGATGTTAAGCCACCTTGTCTCACACCCGAGTCAAGTTTGTATTCATCCGACAAAACATTTGCCCATTTTATTACATTTTTCTGATTACTGTACCAGTATGAGAAAATGCCTATGGACGAATGCTTATGACCCACGGGAGTGGAGCAGACCAAAGGCGTAACTGAACGCGTGTGAAACCACAAGGCGTAGTTCAAATCAAACTTATTCTTAAGAATTTTGTCGCTTCTCCTGTAAATTAGACCACATATTTATTAACTCTATATACCCTTGTACCTCAAAATCCTTCAGCTATCAAGCAGTCTTACATCACTAGTAATTATACGTAAAACATACACCACCAGCAGTTCTTGACCTCTCACATGGGAAACTCCACCTTTAAGCGAAGAAAATGAGGAGGTCTTCTTAAACTGGTTCAGCGAAATTCATTGTTATTGGGAAGATATGAATAAAATTTATGGTTTGTGCTTAAAAACAGATTGTGGAGAGGTGGAAAGGGTACCTAATTAAAAGTGGGTTCATTTATTTATGGGCCTGTTTTTAGGGTTCCGTGGTTCAAAAGAACACGTAACCTTTATAAGATATCTTTTTGTCTGTCTTTCACAAAAAGGTTTTTGTTTGTTTGTATTTTTTTTTGTTCTTTTCCTATAAATACCATTCCAAAATTCATATTTATTTTATGAAAATCTTTTATTAAAAAAAATATATATGTCGGAGGAAGCACACGAAATGGAACTGATTGTTGATAATAAACGCGGGATGACTATTGTTTACCAAAAATGCTTTGTAAAATTGTAATATTATTTAATTTGATTAGTTACATTCTGCTACGATTTAATATCTCATGAATTTAATTAAAGTTATTGTTTTGTATTCTAATTCACGACCAATCAGAGCAGAGCATACGCCTCGAGCGGGGTCGAGGTGCTATATTTGACCAATGGCGCGCGCATGCGTGTTCCCGCGCAGTTGAGCGGGAATATTAGAATGGTTGAAATACACAGGACCAATCAGGACGATTGTCAAGTGAGGTTATGTTCGTATTGAAGGGTGGATCGAGTCGGATCCTGGAGACATGGGAAGCCTTATGATTTTGTTGGACGGTAAAGTTGAATTGGTGTCCCGAACCCGCTGCTCAAATAGAATTGGTTAATTAATGTGTTTACGAACTAGTTGTGAAGTACTTATTCGTTCAGTGACTAAATGTTGTAAAACTGTTATTAAATTGTACTAAAAGTGAATACGGACTTTGTTTTGTGCTCGCATTTCACCCAATGACGCCCACCAAATCCTGACAACTAACAATGGCGTCGAGAAGGATGCTGTTTCTCCGACATCAGAAGTGGGATCGGTGCAGGCACAAAACGTTTATGGATTTATTGATGCGAATCACGGTTGGCGCGTTTTATGTGAGGCGCAACAAAATAGTATGCGTCTTCTTGTGGAAGCGCTAATAAACCCGTCGCCGCGTCGGCGTCTGAAGACAAGGACGACATGTTGCCCGGATTTCTAGCGGACGATGATGATGATGACACTGATGCCCGGCTTGGCTAGCAATTGTGGTTGTCCGCTTGTTGGTTATGATAATTATACAGGGAAGTAATGTTTTTTTTTTTTATAATCTTAGTACGTCCTTATGAGGTTCAGCTGATAGCTTTTCTTGTATGAAGTGTACCTACCTATAGAATTTTTATTTATCAAAAAAAAGGTTTAGTGTTAAACCGTAATGAACCGTAATTTATGGTGAATGTTTTGCTGCATAATTATGCAAGCTATTTATTTACGTGGGTCAGATTGAGCCTCGGTTGCAATGCAATATAATTCCTAAAGAACTATGTATCTACACGCAGTAAAATGCAACGTAAAGTTATGGCATTTCATATCGTAAGCGGAGTCCTGAAGCGATTACAAAGGCCGGTCTAGACACTATACAGGACGGCAAACATCCTAGGTTGAGTCTTGCTCTTACAAAATGTGATTATTGTGAAATCTTTGTCTTAGGTCTTTTAACTGTTTCAGCCATTCACATGAAAAGCAGCAAATAATTCTGACTTCCGAAGGCCTCAACAACGTGGACGTGGCTATAACAAAACCTGGCGTGGCGTATTGAGGGTCACGTGGCATCGCGATGCATGAGGGCGCCGGCTGCAGGCGGCAGCACAGAATCTACCGCCACAGCGCGCAGTGCAGCGAGTGGTTTGAAACCTGTCGCAACTTGTTGAAACCTGTGACCACTCAATTTGGTGAGGAGTTTTCATTTTGTTATGATTCTGGTGGTGATTGTTCCCTGGTTAAAAGAGCATCTCAGTTTGTGTGGTGTGCTTAAATTGAAACTGACTGAAAGCGGTATCCCATACTTCTACATACTTTACTGCACATTTTTGAGACGAATTAAAGAAACAACTGACATACCTACACGATTTACGAAAAAGAATTTCCTTAAAACATTGATTGAAAAAGACGCCTATTTCATGGTGAATGAATGATAAAATCGAATTATGAATTAGGTACCTTTTCTAATAATAAAATTTATTATTTGGGTGTTTCTTAAATTTAAAATTGGAATTAAAATTTTATTGAAATGTTTTTTTTGTTATGTTGACAATCTTAATTTAAATTATTTATTATTGCGTAATCATTTTGTTCGTTTTCTTTTGTTTGATAATCGATTTAAAATCGTGTTTTGATAATCGAAAATAATACGAGTATTTTGTCCGCCGATGACGAGGCATAGTGCTCATTTTAAGAATAACACAGGTGTTAGTTGTATTTAACAAATAAAATGTTTGTATTCGTATTTGAAATTGTAAACTTGTCAGTTAGTTACAATATGCGACTCTTTCTTTGATATGAAAATTTTAGCATGTTGTACGAATGATTATTTTTACAAGTTTTATTTTATGTTATACGTAATGATAGGTAATCTAGCGAGTAGAGATAAGGCAACGTCAGCCATATAGGTTTTCTTCGTAATAACAAACAGCGCATCGCGTCGTATGTGATAGTATCAACTTCGTAACTAATGAAGTTCCTCTAAGGTAGAAAATGTAATGTGTTGTAAGAGTTTCACGACACGGTTGGTGGCTGAGCGATGGGCTACGGCGCTGCGTGTTGCGGTTTCGATTCCTGCACGGAACGAATAGTTGCATGATCTGCCAATAGTTGTTCACCGTTGTTGTGTTGGGTCTGGCTGTTGGTGTGTGTGAGTTTGTATGTTTGTGAACGCACCCACGATACAGGAGAGTTTACTAGGGTGGGACCGTGGGACAAAGTTTTATAAAATAAATAAAATACCTACTCAGTAGCAGCGGAGTTTGGATTTGTGCCCGGTTGGTGGCGATGGGCTCGCTTCCCCCCCCTATTGAATGGGACCTAAAATGTTCCGGCGAGCTGTGGGTTTGCATTGGTGCACCTCTGCCTAACCCTTCGGGGAGTATGGGCGTGATGGTGATGGTATATTCGTTAGTGCGACTCGTAAAGCTTGATCTAAATTGTACCTACTAAGCTAATCGAAATAACTAAAGTTAGCTTAAAAATCCGAATACATTTTCATAGCTATGAGAGTTGGATTTCATGACTTTATTCACACAAAGGCGAAAGCACAGATTAAATAAGTACAGATACTTCACTCTATAGAGAATTGAAAGCTCAACACTTAACGTTATAATTACCTACAAAACGCTCGTGCGTGAGAGAGAGAGAGATAGCAATAACGCGCGTCACACAACACAGCACTAGGGCTATCTAGGCTGAGAAATGATTACACAAAAGAATAGGTGACTATAAAATATTATGGTGTAGTGTACTGAAATATGTATTTTCTGTACACTACAAAATGCATTGCGAGGTTTAGACATTATTGAAGACGCGAGTACCTATCATTTATTTTGTTGCGGTAGGTATGTACACTCAAGCGAGCGCGTGACAGCCGCCGACTGGATTAGATGCGCCCGGGCGCATGCGAGCCGTAGGCACTTAAAGAGAGTAACTTTGAACGAGTGACGGAGGCCTGTCGGAAGTTTGTATGTTTGTCTCTTCTTCACGCTCAAAAGGCTAAACAGATCTGGATGAAATTGGGCACTGGGATGGATTGTAGTGTGGAATAACACATAGAATACTAGTTATACCGAAAAAACGTACAGTTCCCGTGGGGTACCTAATATGACAACTTTTACGCAAACGAAGTTGAGGGTAAAAGCTAGTGTTTAATAATGATGAGATATTGTTAGCTTTTACAACGTTAGAAAGTTGATCATGCAAAGTCTTATTGAATTTCTCACGCGCTTTGTCACTTTTATTTGTGAATAATGACTGTTCAATGATGCTTGGTAACGGTAATGTTGAGTATTGTTCAAATTTAATCAAAGGCAGCGTTGTGCGATTAATCCCTCAAATTTTGAATTAGTTTAGAATAAGACAGTGATAGAAAGAATTCAGAGTAGATAGTACGAAAGTAACTGTGATTTTATGACTCGTTCAGGGTGCAATGCGCGGTTAGATGTATAGTGGCTGAGTCTATATGATTATAACTTTGGTCTCAAAAAGAGTAATGGGTCTCTGAGAGACTAGGTACTGGATCTTGACTTATAACGGACCCATAAGTGGTGTGTCTAATGGAGCGAGGTGGCTCTTAGACTGTGTGATATGGTAGTCTAATGGAGCGAGGTGGCTCTTAGACTGGCCGGTGTGTCTAATGGAGCGAGGTGGCTCTTAGACAGTGACATGGTAGTCTAATGGAGCGAGGCGGCTCTTAGACTGGCCATGTGTGGTGTGTCTAATGGAGCGAGGTGGCTCTTAGACAATGTGATATGGTAGTCTAATGGAGCGGGGTGGCTCTTAGACTGTTGCCATGTGTGGTTTGTTTAATACGGCGTGGTGGCCATTTAGACAGTGTGTATATGGTTGTCTAATAAGGCGAGGTGGCTATTAGACTGTGTTGTCATGTTGTCTGGAACGGCAAGGTGGTCGCTCAGACGGTGTTGCTTTGGATTGGTTAAAATATCGAGGTGGTCATTAAGACGATACACGAGGAGGTGGCTGTTTTAATAGTACGGAGACGTGGAGGCTATTAAAATTTAGATTTTATGAGTAAAAGAAACATTTGACGTTGGAGGTTAACTCTATGGTTATGGAGATATATTACTCGTAGAGCATATTTTGAATGGTGACATTGTGGAGAAGGAGATATTATAACGAACACTTTCTATTTGGTCAGGAGTGGCCGAACTATGTCCTTTTGTATTGCCTTTGGTTCTTTTTGTATTGCCTTTGTTTTTTTTTTTAGGTACTGATGTTGCTAGTCTCAAGATGACACGAAGACTTTTCAAATGCCAGGACTGCCGTGTCGGAGGAAGTAGACGGAATGGAGTAGATAGAACGATGCTCGTCCCTCAACGTCACACGAGGACGTGTGAGATGTCAGAATGGCCGTGTCGGAGGAAGCACACGAAATGGAACTGATTGTTGATAATAAACGCGGGATGACTATTGTTTACCAAAAATGCTTTGTAAAATCGTAATATTATTTAATTTGATTAGTTACATTCTGCTACGATTTAATATCTCATGAATTTAATTAAAGTTATTGTTTTGTATTCTAATTCACGACCAATCAGAGCAGAGCATACGCCTCGAGCGGGGTCGAGGTGCTATATTTGACCAATGGCGCGCGCATGCGTGTTCCCGCGCAGTTGAGCGGGAATATTAGAATGGTTGAAATACACAGGACCAATCAGGACGATTGTCAAGTGAGGTTATGTTCGTATTGAAGGGTGGATCGAGTCGGATCCTGGAGACATGGGAAGCCTTATGATTTTGTTGGACGGTAAAGTTGAATTGGTGTCCCGAACCCGCTGCTCAAATAGAATTGGTTAATTAATGTGTTTACGAACTAGTTGTGAAGTACTTATTCGTTCAGTGACTAAATGTTGTAAAACTGTTATTAAATTGTACTAAAAGTGAATACGGACTTTGTTTTGTGCTCGCATTTCACCCAATGACGCCCACCAAATCCTGACAACTAACAATGGCGTCGAGAAGGATGCTGTTTCTCCGACATATATATATATATATACCGTCACGCCTGTATTCTCCGAAGGGTTAGGCAGAGGTGTACTAATGTACACCCACAGTTCGCCGGTATATTTAGGTCCCATTAAATAGGGGGCGAGCCTATCGCCATTAACCGGGCACAAATCCAAACTCCGAGCTGCTACTGAGAATGTCATAGAAAAACCCAATAACACTTTTTGCTCGACCTGGGAATCGAACCCAGGACCTCTAGCGTAGCAGTCGTGCTAAGGACCACTAGGCTAACGAGGCACTTATTCAGTCTGTTATTTCAACATTACAAATTACAGACAGACTTTTTTTTGTAATACAAAAGAAAACGTTGACTTTGAAACGTCCCATACTAGGACTTTTTTCCTGTATCATGAGTTCGTTTACAAACATATAAACTAACGTTCACAAACAGCCAGACTCGGAACAACTATCTGTACCTACACCATAAAAATATTTGCTCCGTGCAGGAAGTGAACCCGCGACACACAGCGCAGTAGCCAATCATGACTCATTCAACCTACGGCAATCGTGTCGGGTCGTTTGTATAAAAGTCAAAGTCAAATTAGATTATTTAAAATTCTGTTTGTAATACTTTTCGGATAATTGTGACTTGAAAGACGTTCATATTAAAGTCTTCATTAAAATTGATGTTTAAAATCGAGAATTTTCTTCATTTATCAGTTGTTATTTTTGATGTATAATAAATGTCAGGGTCACGCTCAAATTACATGAAACTTTCCATCGTGTTCGTTATATTTTAACGAGCCTTCCATTTTGAAGTTGTAGCCAAAAAATGAAATCGTGTATTTGGTTGTAGCATTTTAAAAATATTTTTAAATAACGCCATGATCATTAAAGGCCTATTCAAACCTGAGCGATATTCGCTGCCGCTGAAGGTAGAGGTACATGCCGCGCGGGTTTCGCTCAGGTATTTAGTATCAAGTACTGCGGCTAGAGCGACCTGAGCGATATTCGCTGCCGCTGTGGGTAGAGGTACATACCGCGCGGGTTACGAACGGTAGCGAATACCGCTTAGGTCTGAACAGTATTATTACCGCATACCCACTGGGTTTTCTCTGCCGCAGACGGTAGCGAATACCGCTTAGGTCTGAATAGGCCTTAAATTTTAACGACGGGTAAATGTTTTTTTTTTATCCTAATTATCGTTTTTGAAAGTTGTAAAACGAGTTTGGATGGATGATGACGACATCGTCATCAGCCATCCAAACTCGTTTGACGTTTGACTCCAATGACTTCATTGGATGGCCAAAAAATCCGATGACCCAACCTGATGTTACATGGTTATCGGTGCCTGTAGACATCTGCAATACCAGAGGCCTTGCAAGATGCATTGCCAATCCGGAGATAAAGTAGAAATTTTAATGTCTCATGTGCCTCTAACTACACCTGCACCCACGACCTTCTAACAGGAACACAGAAACGCTGCTTAGCGGCAGAAAAAGGTACGGTGGTAGTGCTTCCCCGGATGAGCTCCTTCACAAACTCTACTACTTCTGTGTATTGTGCCATAGCATTATCTAGTTTAATAATTAAACTTTGAACCTGAGCTTGTCCAATTAAATTTAACCTACCTATTATTCCTTAGGGCGATAGGTCGGTCTATATAAATCCCTTAGCCTAAGCGATCTAAAACTTTATTATACACTAAAATCATCTTGCCATATCAACCAAAGAACCACCCAACTTCTCCACACCAGGGGGTCCATCGGGGGGTGGTTGGTCTTACTAATCCATACTATCCTTACTATATACTAATAATATTATATAAGCGAAAGTAACTCTGTCTGTCTGTCTGTTACGCTTTCACGACTAAATCACTGAACCGATTTTGATGAAATTTGGTACAGCCAAAGTTTGAAATCCAAGAAAGGACATAGGTTACTTTTTATCCCGCTACTTTGTCTGCGTACACGATTATCGACACTTTCATGAACAAAGTAGCGGATTAAATAGTAGCCTTCATTAAAATCGGTTCAGTGGTTTTATAGTGAAAGCATAACAGAGAGACAAACAGAGTTACTTTCGTTTACGATAACCGACATTTACACAAGTGAAGTCGCGGGCAAAAGTTAGTCTAAAATAAAGAACGCAAGAAAAACACGCCCTTTACTTAAAGCTATGCACATTGGCGTTCACATAAAATATGCACTAACAATATTCCTCGTTCCTCTAACGTATACAATATACAAGCTTGTTTAATATAAATCCCAGCATGAATAAGAAAATCTTTTGTTATTTACATAATAAACACAAGATATGGTAGGACGTAAGTGCCGAACCCGTGTCACGAATATTATAGGCGGTATGTACTGACAAACAAACTATTTACCTAACTACTATGAAGGTGAAGAGCTTTTTTTGATTGCTTAAAGGCGCTAATCTCTAAAATTCTAAATGTGATTGGAAAAAATCTGTATGCAGGATATATAACACCATGCTACCCACGGGAGCGGAGCAGTAATCAAAGGCGTAGTTTAATGCGAGCGCAGAAAACCACGTGGGCGAAGTCGCGGGCAGGAGCTGGGAATATAATGAAGCTAATGCTTTTTTTTTTGTTTGTTTGTTTCTTTGTGTAAACACGCTAATCGGGATCCCGTTCAACGGGAACGGAGTACGATGCGGGAACAACCAACGCGACCATCGTAATACGACCCGGGTCAAAAAACCATACGGACGAAGTTGTAAGTAACCTAAGTTTTAAGTGTAGTTGTAAGTTTTTTGTTTCCGAGAAACCTTGATAAAGTGCTTGGTCTTTGAGGATAACACCAGTGAGTATGAGATTCTTACCACACTAAAACATCCCGGTGGTCACCAGTAAACCAAAGAGACAACCGAAAGGCAGGAAGTAGAAGAAGAGAGTATACCAAACACTTTGTTCGACTGTACTTAATATGGACATATTTATATGTTTACGAACCTTTATTAGGAGCAAGGTAAGCTGTTTATCGGTTGACGAGATTTATGTTGGAGTTTTTCCTAGATAAATAAAAACCCTCTGCTGTAAGCTATATTTTTCTCGCCTTGAAAAAATATAGGCCTATTTCTTAAATTTTTCTGAATATGGCGTACGCCGACGTTTTCGTCCGGTTGAATTTTTTTACGGATCCCTATTTATTTTATTATAAATTATAATCTGTAGCACTCTATAAGGTAACTTTAAATTAGGGATAATATTTTCAGAATCGAATAAGCAGTAACGAAGATGAGTGGGCTTGAACAAAAAAATAAATAAATTCTTCATCATCATCATCATCATCATATCAGCCGCAGGACGTCCACTGCTGGACATAGGCCTCCCCCATAGATTTCCAAAAAGACCGGTTGGAAATTCTTCAGCTTTATAATAAATAGTTAATAATGATAATTATTTACTATCTGCTTACCTACATAGTTACATCTAACGTCAAAACCAAGTTTCCTACATCTGCTACAAATTAAGCTTATATTTTACCTACGCTTACCCACACTGTTATGATTGCAGCCATCTATTTTTAAGCTTTTACTTTAATTTTAATTTTATTTTTGTCAAGTTCTAAACATACTTTTGTGAATATCTACTATTGGAGGAACTGACTCCCAAGTCACAGGCAATAAACCTAGTTTGGGAGTCAGGGAACATGTTACTGTGTATAATGTATGTTATGAATAAAGTTATTAAGTTATTATTAAGTTAAGCTAAATTGCCATAGCGTAGCAATCAGCGTAGCGTGGCGCAGGCATCGTAGCGTTTCGTAGCAACCAACGCGTAGCTGCGTAGCGAAGCGCCTTTGAAATAAAAGCACTTGTTTCATTAAAACAATTATAGAAAGTTTGGAATTTACTCTTGAGACGTCTTTGAGAATTTATTGAATGTTGTATATTTATTTACTAATATAATAAAGCTGAAGAGTTTGCTTGTTTGTTTGTTTGAACGCGCTAATCTCAGTAACTACTGGTCCAATTCTCAAAATTCGTTCGCTAATACGAAGATACGGTATTCCTGAATGAAATAACAGAAAATTAGGCATCCATAAGATACCCACCGATATAGCCCACCGGATTAGCAAGCTGAAGTGGCAATGGGCAGGCCATATTGCTCGCAGAGCAGATGGCCGATGGGGTCGAAAAGTGCTAGAGTGGAGACCACGAACTAGCAAGCGCAGCGTAGGACGTCCACCAACAAGATGGACAGACGACCTAATAAAGGTCGCCGGAAGACGCTGGATGCAGGTCGCTTCCAACCGGTATATGTGGAGACCTAAAGAGGAAGCCTATGTTCAGCAGTAGACGTCCTATGGCTGAGATGATGATGATGATGATGAAGATACCCATGCTGACGCAGTCGCGAGTACAATAGCCAGTCATTGATAAGTAAATAACAAAAATTCTCGTTATTCCAAACTCACTTAAAAAAAATCTAAGCACAAAAACATGTTCTAATCACAATATTAACATAACATCATAACATTATTAACGACATTACAAAACAATTTCTTTCACCCACACTCCCAGTACAATCATCGCATTAGAACCACAATGGATCCGTGTAAGTATTTTACAAGTCACCGATAATGTAACAAATTGGTACCAACCAATGTACGTCACGTAGGCTGGTACGTCGACGCAAACGTGGAATTTAATACCTGTCTCTTGAAACGATACGGGCATTTTAATATTTCTTAAGCGCTTGTGATATTTCCGTAAAGATGTTGGAAGTAGATGCTAAAATGCAAGCTTTTGTTTTGCTTTCTTGTCAAATTCGAGAAGTTTACTATGTTAGTGATTCTCAATACGAATCGACAATAAAATAAATTGTTTTTTTAGTTTAAACTTTTTTATCAATTTAGCCATCTCGCCGCTTACGCCGCCAACCGTATACGCAACAATAGCAATGAGGCGATTCTGTTCTTTGAAAAAGTTGTACTTTGAAACGCTGTCAAATAAAACAAGTATTTGCCAGAAGTCGTAATTTTATATCATTAGTTATAGGTAATTATATTTAAATTTGACGCACGCACCGGCAAGCGCAGCGTAGGACGTCCACCCATAAGGTGGACGGGCGACCTGATTAAGACCGCAGGAAGACGCTGGATGTAGGCCGCTTCCAACGGGTCTTTTTGGAAATCTATGCGGGAGGCCTATGTATAGCAGTGGACTTCCTGCGACTGCTATGATGATGATGATGATATTTAAATTTGACGCAAAAGCAAAACTGCATCTGATATATGCCCTAATATTCATTGACGGCAGCGGCTACCCATTTTATTTATTTGTTTAGCATCAAACAAACAGTCATCAACGAGAGCTTATTCACCGACACGATTTTCCAATATCAAGCCTACGTTTTATGATAGTATATAATCGATTTATATACGACGAAGCACAACGTGTACATATGAGGAAGATAGCCTAGATTAAACTGCTATACATTATGAGAAACGATGTAAAAG
Source organism: Caradrina clavipalpis (assembly GCA_932526535.1). Classification (NCBI taxonomy): domain Eukaryota; kingdom Metazoa; phylum Arthropoda; class Insecta; order Lepidoptera; family Noctuidae; genus Caradrina; species Caradrina clavipalpis. The sequence goes on from OW052106.1 coordinate 10,363,430, forward strand.
GGCGAAGCAGCTAGTAGGATGGATTTAATATCATAATCTATTTTGCCATGTGTAATAATATCAATTTTGATATGCATAATGATGCAATAGATGCTGAATGATTGTTAGATATGGCATGTTAGAGCGATCTATAAATTATTTTGATAACAACTACTTTTCCACCTATTGTCTTTTCGTTATCGTCGTGTATTGAAAAAACAACAGTTGTTCCATACAATTGCAATACTTACTGAGTCGCAGAGACAAAGAGAAGTCACGAACATTAAATACCAAGCTTCCTCAAGGCAGTTTGGCGATTCCTTAACCATTCTGGTCACACCACACATCCACCTCAACATTCTCATCTTCGCAACTTGCAATCTTTTTTATCCGTCTTCTTCACGGCCGGCGGCCCAACATTCCGATCCATACACTACGACAGGTCTTATCACAGACTTGACTTCACCGATTCAGTGACGTCCAAAATAAAGGTAGAAATTGAAGAAGTCACATTTGTGCTTACCCAGTCGCCTTATTCCATGAACCATCACGACATTTCCTACAAAGCCACAATATATTACAAAAACAATCAAAAGATTCATCCAAAGCCTCTCAAAGATTCGCCTTCACGACCATGCATCTAAACCTTTGAACTTTTAAAAGGCATAGCATTAAAAAGCCATTGCAAGTGAGTTACGTAATTAAACTACTACTTTGCTAGGTAAATACTTGCCGACCTTTATAAAGCTTAAGAATAAAACACTCTCAGCCACCAGCCGCTCAATAATCCCCTTTCCGAGTAAGCTCTAAAGTAAATCCGATTTGTTAACCTTTCTATTATAAATCGGGGGAGTCTATTGATTAATCGTTGAGAGCAGGAAATTGGAGAACTCCCCTGTTCGATTTATTTTAATGTTAGGGTTATTTTAAACTTATTCTATGGATTAAAGATGAATGTTCTTCAGAAAGGTCGGCAGCGCAGTACTTGTAATCGGCGTGCCTTTATGTCCAGCCCCCCTAGCCAAGTCACAAACGATAAACGCAAACGTGAGTAGGCTTAAATAGATCTTCAACTTTATGTGCTTAATTTTAAGTTGAAGATCTAATGAAGATTGCATAGCGTTTTCGTTCGTTCCAGTCGCTAACGCTTAGAAATCTTTAATAGATTATCAACTTAAGGCTCTTGGGTATTAAGTTGAAAATCTATTGGTACCTACCGAGCGTTTACGATTATCGTTTGTGACTTGGCTAGGGGGGCAGATGTATAAACGTGAACGAGGCGAAAGGAGTATGTAAGGATCGTAGAAGGTGGCGTTTTGTTTCTGCCTACCCCAATGGGAAAAAGGCGTGAGTTAATGTAAGTATGTACGGATTAACGGTAAACACAAAACTTTAATTAGGTTTTATAGTTCAAGCCTATGTCATTGAGAATCACATATTATATCATTCTACATATTATTGTCCCACTGCATGGCATAGGCCTCTTCTCAAATAGAAAAGGCTAGAGCATTGATTACCACGCTTGCTGAATACGGATTGGCGATTTCAGACTTACATTAATAAGTCCAGCATTCCTTAGGATGATTTCCTTAACTGATGTTAGTTTCTTTTAGGGATAATTAAAATCGGTTCCGTTGCATTTTCGTGAAAGGGTAACAGACAGACCGACATAGTTGATTTCATGTTTTTAATATTTGTATGGATATACGCTTTGCATTTGGCTTCATATTCATATATAACAAGTTCAAATACACACACACCCTCACACTTTCTCACATCTCGCTGTTGAGACGTACCTTATGAATAAGAGCAAGATTCTGAATTTGCATGTAAATTTGTTCTGCTAGTATAAATTTATAGGAGCTCATGAACCCTTTGCATGTCTTATAGGTTGTCATTTTGATTTTTTATTAAGATTTGTTGCGATTTAAAAACGTCGCAGAATTTTAAAGTTTAAATTTCGCTTATTTTTTTTTATGTCATTGGATGGCAAACAAGCCGACAGCTAACCTGATGATAAGTGATCACCGCTGCCTATAGACATCTGCAATACCAGAGGCCTTGCGAATGCGTTACCATTCTAGAGACAAACTTGAAATAACTCATGTGCCTGTAATTACACCGGCACGCGTACCCTTCAAACCGGAACACAGCAACGCTGCTTTGCGGCAGAAATAGGTATGGTGGTAGTGCTAGCTCCTTTACAAAGAGCTCTACTACTTCTGTGTATTCTGCCATAGCATTACCTAGTTTAATAATTAAACTTTGAACTTGCATCGTCGTCTTTGTGACGTCGTGTTTTCCCAGTAGTATATCTTTTGTTGAAGATCCTTAATAAATACATAATATCAGTCTCATGTGTATAATTAATAACGTATAAATTTTCATTTACCTAGGGCCCTTCCTCTCCAGTGAACAAATTATTCACACCTGAAATCGGAACAATTACACGTTGTTTTAAATAAACAATTAAGTTAAGTAATTAAATAAAGACTAGCAGATGTGAGAGCTTTCAGGTGGAACACATCGGTAGCACATCATTAATTATTAACATGACGACGATCGATAAAGATGTACTAACTTAACCTTGATTCTTGAAGGAAAAACACGATTTTAAAGGCTATTTTATCACCTCTGAATTAAGGTCAAAGCATTGTCAAGCAGCTCGTGCGGGGAAGTACTACCATCATACCTATTTCTGCTGCAAAACATTGCTGTGTTCCGGTTTGAAGGGCACGGGTGCCGGTGTAATTACAGGCACATGAGACATTTAAACTTTGTCTCTGGGATTGTACCGCATTTACAAAGCCTCTAGTACCGCAAATGTCTATTAGCAGTGGTGAACACTTAACCTCAGGCGGGCCGTCGGCTTGTATGCCAACGAATGATATTTAAAAATAATAAAGTATTGAGCGATGACTATAAAACATTAATCATCATCATCATATATCATCGTATATAATAATATTCTCTATGACAATACACGTAAGCCTACATACAACTCTAACCACTAAATTAATTCTATTCATTTAGCGTTATTGTTTAAAACATCATGCTGTCGCTGTCAACTACAAATAATTGACAGAAATAGAACGAGGTTTCAATCCGTTTTAGAACGAAATGTATTTTAGTGGTTTGTAGCCTTCCTGCATAATAATGAATTGTCTACATGATGCAACATTAATTATTGTATTTTTGGCTAGTATTATAAAGCAATCAATAAAACTTCCTCAATATTTTCTAATATTACTAAGAAAAAAAAGCCGACCATTTTCTATATATATAAAAATGAAACCCGTTTCTCGTTGTCACGCGCCATAACATGAAAACAGCTTGACCGATTTCGCAAATTCTTTTTTTTAGAATATTCCTTGAAGTACGAGGGTGGTTCTTACGGAGAGAAAAATTTAAAACGACTCACGGGGGCGGAGCAGTAACCAAAGGCGCGGGTGAAACCGCGGGGCACAGCTAGTTTTATATGAATCTAAAAAATCGTTTCATACTAAACGGATACCATAATTATCTTAATCCAAAATCTTTTGTCTACCTACTTAGCCTTTTAACGCAAAACCTTAATGATACTTTAACATAAAGTAGGTTGAGTAATTATCCCTATTTGCTCTGAGGGCACCGGCAGACCAAGAGGACTGTCCCTCGAGGGTATTTACCGGAAAAATACTGAAGTTTCCTAATAATGTTTTATGTTATTTGCACATTTTCTACGAAACACATTAGGGACCCCAATTTTAGGGTTGTTGAGGGTGCGTGAGATGTTGATACATTTTAATTTCTTTCCTTTTCTTGGGGTCAACGTGTTTTTAGGGCTTGATATAATGTTGTGTTTTGGCAGAATTGGTTTATGTTATTTTAGGAAGGTTTCCTTTGCGGTATGGGAAAAGAATTGAGTTTAGGTAATATTTAAATATGACACGACATAGAGCAGTGGGTGGAAGATTGGCTGCTGCGCTGTGTACCGCGGGTTTGCTTCCTGTATGGACCAAATATTTATATGGCTTATGGATAGCTGTTCCAAGTCTGGTTGTATGAGCTTGTTTTCAAGGATGGAAAGTTATCAAATGACTTTTTTCACTCTGGGTGGAGCAGCTGAGGAAGTGTCAGACTCTTACTGACTAAAAGCTATCCATGTTCCTTCTAATGCCTTTTGCATTCCAGGGCCGCGGTAACTCTATCGAACAAATTCCGCAACCCTGGTTGTGTATGTGAGTTTTCATGTTTGTAAATGCACTTACGATGCAGGAGACCTTCCTAGTAAACAAAATAAAGAAACTTGGGCACCATCTTACGTTCAATTCATATCAAATTTCTATCTAGACAGAAAGTAGACTAGAAAAGGTAACAAACAAACAAACTTACTTCCGCATTTTTAATATTAGATAGGATTATATTAATTTATCGACCTCCAAGTAAAAAGGAGCATTCATTATTTTGTTTTTGCATTGTTAAGAGTTCTCTACCTCTGCGGAGGGTTCGTTACGGAGGTCAGATGAGTGCCTCTCGCCTCTTATTGACCTTATCCAGCAGGAACGGCAAAAAGTTAAGAGATTCCGTCGATATTCAAGTTTTATTATTTCAGGTGCTTTCATACAACATAACTTTTATTTTCTTAAACATCTTTCAGGGTATGAAAGTACTTATGAATATGAACAACTATTACGGGACTTATCTCTCCAAAATACGAAAAAAATCTGCTGTTCCATAGATTTTGGTCGTGTTGTAGTGCATTTTTCCCGTCATTATTTAATTTATTTTAAAAACTAATATCGACCTTATTCAAAGTCATTTTAACTTTGAAATTAGGTTCACGGGAAACTGACTAATCTTAACACTGTACTACTGCACTGTAATATTTTTTAAATCAGCTGGCCTATACACTTATCTTTGTATATCTTGACAAAATGTATGGATCAGCTGACTTCTATTTCGCGATTTCATTTCAGGTCTCTTTAGTAAAAGTTGTTCATAATTATGAGTACAATGAGCTCTTTTCAGGTTTCTAGTAAACAACAGATAAAGTTGTATACAACATTTTATCGAGTTTAATTAATTACTCATTGTCTAAAATATGAATAGACTACTTTTGTATAAAGCGCAATATCGGGGAAGTTCTCTTAACATTGTGAAAGTCAGGTGCGGACCGAGACTTTGTGGGGCCCTGTGCTGAAATTACTTGGGGCCCCAAGTTGTGTTAGTGTTACCTAACTAATGAAACGAATTGCCATTTTAACAAAAAACAGTACACGGTCACTTTAAGAAAAAAATTGGTACCATAATAATCCAGAATGAGATTAGTCAGCTAAGTTTGTCATTACAGTGGAGCATGGAAGGGGACTGGGGGCCCACTATATTCACAGGGCCCCTGGGCTGCAGTCCAAAAAGCCTATTTACAGATTCGTCCCTGGTAAAAGTATTTGTTTACATAATTCCGTGGACCTACAAAGGGTTCTGCCGCAAAGCTCCAATAATGAGTCATTGAACCCTTCGCTATAAAAGCCCTTACAATTTATTTTGTAAATTTGAAATGTACATGTTTTGGGTCGTAATTAAAAACTTAATTAGAAATTGTGGCTATTTGTAATTGTACATTTCATTTCCACAGGACATCCACTGCTGAATATATGCCATAGGTTTCCAAAAGGACCGGTTGGAAGCGGCCTGCATCCAGCGCCTTCCTGTGGTCTTAATCAGGTCGTCCGTCCACCTTGTGGGACGTATTGTAATTTATTCCTCGACGTCAACGTCCTACGCGTAAGTATTGTAATTTATTTTTATAATGGTTAATTTTAAAATATTTCTACTTATTTATTTTTGAAGTGAAAATTTCTTTAGCGGCGTTTAAAAAAAAAATTAAACTCGCGTCAGGACACGTGACCTGATCGAAAATCTTACGATCAGCGCAATAAATAAATATTGTATTATACCACATAAATGATAGTACTTTTATACTGATAATTAAAGCAATATCAAAAATGCACAACGTTAATATTCAAGTTTTCACTTCTGCCGGCACTCCCGGAGTGCAACCCGTCGTTTTTTTCTATACACGAGTTCCGTGCAGATTTTCGCGTATAAATCCATTATAACGTGAAGAGAAACTTTGTACACCTTTATTAGCATATGACGAGCTCGGAGGGGTGTATAGTTTGGCATGAAGTTAATATTAAGAGGGAGTACAGAAAGCTAAGATTTAAAAAAAGTCGGCCAAATGCGAGTCGGACTCACACACGAAGGATTCCGTACCATTATCTATAAAAACGGCAAAACCATGTGTTGTTTTTGTTTTATTTTAATTTAATATTTTTTTTAAGTGAATAAATAATTAAATATTCTGTGAATATAACATCAACAATTATAATATTTATAATAGGATCAATGAGGTGATCACATATTACCACCACAAAAGTCAAGACCAAAAACATAAAAATTGTCTCTCCCCAAACCAAAATATCCGAGATTTGCCCTTTTCTGTCGTCGCGTGCCACTCACTTAGCGCGACCTACCGGAGGGCAGCAGTAATGAGGGTGTTGAGTCTGGAGGGCCTCTCAACTGAACTCAAGGAGCTGACTATGCTGGGTATAAGTCACTTTGTTTTACAATGTTGTGGAGTTCAAAACTGATGATAGGAAATAGATAGCCGCTACCATTTTGCAGTTTTTTTCTTTAGTGTTGTGGCACTCGGACTACTTCTGTGTTGCTACAATTACTACTACTAGTTTATGTCACCTGTCCCGCTACCAGTGATGAGCGAGGAAGAGTAGAGCTAGAAACTAGAAACGAGTTGGCGAGAAGCGAGTGTGTAGTTCCAATGGTTTTGACATTGGGCTATAAGCGAGTGTGCGAGTGCAATTCACACCGCTTGCTCGGTCACTTCCGTTGATATGCCAAGTGAGAGCCTCCCAGAGAGTGTACTGTCCGTTAGGCGAGTATCGCTGAGCGAGAATTGCCTTTGGTAGCTCATATCGCTCAGAGACTAACCAGTAGACCGAGTCCTCGCTGGCAGTGTAAACAATCAACGATATGTATTAAAATAAATATGCATCTCTTTTGTTTACACGGAATGCACATCTATTATACCTTCCTTGAGCGGAAAAATAGCTTATAGTAAGTCGCTTCCTCGCCGGCGGACGGGCAACTGGCTAACACGTAGATTATAGCGTCGTTCAGTCACTTGTTAATTTGATACTGTACTGTTCTGACGTAAAATATAATTATGTCAAGGTGGCAATTGAACTACACCGCCTCTGTCTGAACTATGCATTATAAATATCTATCTAATTGATTTTGTTACATAAGTTTTTCATTGCCGCTTGATTTTTACTGCCTCGTTTGCCTAGTGGTCCTCAGCGAGACTGCTAAGCTAGAGGTCTTGGGCTCGATTCTCGGGCCGAGCAGTGTTACTGGGTTTTTCTATGAAATCCTCAGTAGCAGCTCGCAGATAGCCCCTTATATATACATGGGACTTAAAAACATACCAGCGAAATGCAGGCGTATATTGGTTACACCTCTGCCTAATCTTTTGGGGAATACATGCGTGATGTTATGTTTTTTTTTGTGTTTAACTGTATTTTCACATGTTTTTAACATTGATGCACCTGAGTTGGGAAATGGCCCTCACATATCTTAATATAGGAGCGTTATAAGGTACTTAATGACTAAACCATACTAAGGAACTTTGAAAGTCAAAGTTCCAACGTTAATTTAGTTTTTTTACGAGTACAATAACTTCTACCTTACATTAAATACGAGTTAGGTATGTACATATTTAATGAACTCGAAATATGTCTAGATCGGAAAGATCGATAATTTACTATAACAGACTAACCTTAAATACTTTTCTAACTAATCTCTATTATTAAATTGTAGGTAGGTTTACCAAGATACTAATATTAAAAAATAAATTAGCTCCGTCTGTATTTAGGGGCAAAATAAGACAACTGCGAATATTGCACAGCTAACTGAGTAGGCAACATGGAGTAAAAAGTTTTGCTGGAAAATAACTTTTATTTTTGGTGAGAAAAATCTCTGATTCTGGATGCAAGCCGCTTCCGCGGAACTATAGGGGAGGCCCCTATAGTTTCTCGGACATCCACTGCTGGACTTAGGTACAACAGTGGACGTCCTGCAGCTGGTTAGGATGATGATGGTTACCTCAACACAGGAAAACTACTAAACCGATCATCATGAAATTTTACAAAAAGGTAGCTTGGGATCTCGATAACAACATAGGCAATTTTTTTTAATCCGGACATCAACTTCGCGAGGAAAGTCGCAGGTAAAAACTGTGTGATATAAATAATTTAAGACGGACTGAATCGACTGTATTATTTATTCATTGTTCAGTTATTTTCTCTGTTATTATTTAATAAAAGTTGCGTGGCAGTTCTAGTCTTCTTTTCTTCATAAAATATTCAGTGTTGCCTTGTCACAAATATATTACATCGAAGTAAGTAATGACACGTTTCGCCAGTTAGTCACGTTTTCGTTCTTTTTACTGTATTTATTTTTAATTGATGGATTTGATTGATTTTTGTTTGGTTCTCGTGATGGGCCAGTGGTTAAGGCCGCCGCATCTCATGCACGAGGATGTGGGTTTGCAACTGGACCCGGGCAAGTACCAATGTGATTTTTCTGTTTCGTGTACTTTCTAAGTTTACTCGCATCGTGGACATTATTGACGTCGGTGAAGGAAAAAATCCTGGGCTCATCATCAATATTAGTCTGAAATCGCCAATCAGCATAGAGCAAGCGTTCACATTTTTAGTCGACTATTTAAAAGAATCAACTTATAATTTTCACCGTGTAGGAGTAAAAAAACAACACATGTGTTTTGTATGGAAAACCTGTTTTTTTTCAAAAACTGACGATTCACCGACCGATCTGTGACATCATTAACGTCGGTGAAGGGAAACATCGTGAGGAAACCTGGACATGTGTGTAATGATAAGTCTGAAATAGCCAATCCGCCTTGAGCAAGTGTGGTGATGAATGCTCGCACCTTCTCTGTATGAGAAGAGGCCTTTTTCCTGAAGTGGGACAGTAATAGGCTTTTAACCGAAAAAAGTTTCATCACTTTGTAGTCTTAAATCATTGTATGCTTGGTAAAAGTCGTCATTGCGATTTTCCTTCCACCGATTACATAACTAACACTGATTTGGTATTGAAAATCTCATATAAGTAGGTACACAAACCCACATACATAGATTACCAATAACATAGTAAATAGACCGCTGCGGTATTTACTCACTACAATACATGTTGCGGACCCTCTTCCTAGAATAATATTCCACCAAACATAGCTTAACGCACGTTTGGTTCTATTTAACTGTACGCTGTTCTCTGAATAAGCAAACATGAAATAATGAGGTAAATATCAGGTTTCTGATTGTGTATTTCATATATTGTATTGTATTTTTCGAGTAAAATTGAGTTTAAAACTGCATAATTGTAGTTTAGAGAGATTCAAGTAGGATTTTCTATGTATTTGAATGAGAATCTTTGATTAATATTCAAGCCTAGTACGCAGTGGATATCATAGTGCACATGTGTATGCGCAAATTTAGGTGCAGTTTTAGGAGAAAGTTCCAATAGGTTTTTTCTAAATATCTTAACGAGAATGGTTAATATTCCGGCCAGCCCTAATCGATTTTAGGCAAGTACGCGGGAAATATTATTGTGGGGAAAAACTTCATCTTCAATATCTTTATTGTGTACCTACCATAGGTTTGCACATAATACAGGTCCTACATAATTAAACTGATCAACTACACTCTCTTTACTCTCACTCTCATAGACATCTAACACGACCGGGGAGAGATCAGGCGCAGGACCAACGGCTTTACGTGGTTTTTGAGGCACGGTGGTGTCACACGACCAACTTTCAAACACTTGTCTGCTACTGAAAAATTGGTAATGGAAAAACTTGTCAAAACTTAGCACGTTCAGGAATTGAAGCCAAGACCCCACGTTTAGCAGTATCATTTGAGATCATAAGGCCAACGGGGCAGCAAGTCTAAACGAGCACCTGTATACTGCTAATCCAGTGACTGACTTCTCATCAGCAATCACCGTAACAAAAACTCGTAAAACAACAAAAACATTATTTCATTCTGACAAAAATATTTTTAAATTTCACAAAGCTCTGTGGACATACGCATGCCGAGGTGCGTGAACTTGGAGTAAGAACACACAGAGAGCTAATGTGTCGGTGAACAGCCCCCCTAGCCAAGTCACAAACGATAAACGCAAACGCTGAGTAGGCTTTAATAGATCTTCAACTTTATGTGCTTGGTTTTAAGTTGAAGGTCTAATGAAGATTGCATAGCGTTTTCGTTCGTTCCAGTCGCTAACGCTTAGAAATCTTTAATAGATTTTCAACTTAAGGCTCTTAGGCATTAAGTTGAAAATCTATTGGTACCTACCGAGCGTTTACGATTATCGTTTGTGACTTGGCTAGGGGGGCAGTTTTAACAGTGCCAACTGCAACGCCAATCTATAGTAGTTTTTGAATGAAAATCATCGTCAAGATTGGTTTAAGGAGTGGTGAATCCGTGAATAGGGCATTTTTCTTCAAATATATTATTTCTAATAGTCTTAAAAAAAGAACGAAAGAAGAAGTAGTCGTAGCCAAGCGTTCCTAGCGAACTTTAGGTAAAAATGCATGCAAATATCCAATCTCTTAAGTCCTTTATCCATAAGTCTTCTTTATGCCTTACACTATGTATTTGAAGTTTGTCAATTTATGCCGCCGCTGTACTTACTCCATTTGTTTTTGTTAAAACTGAAACAAAGAGAATATACAGTAAATCCAAGCGTTATCTTAGCTTGTGTACAAAAACAAATTGCGTCAGAGAAAACCCTTTTTTTTTTTTTTAAGATGGTAAAATCATCAAATGACCCCCCCCCCCCGTCCTGGGCGGGGCGGGAGGGAGTGTCAGACTTTTACTGACTAAAAACCATCTATGTTCTAGAGAGAACCCTGTGGCAAAGTATAGACTTTTAGTAATCAAAAAGATATCTAAAAAAGTAAATAAAAAAATGCTCAAAGTTCCGTTGTAATCAAACCAAGTTAGCACTCCATTTATTACTTCATGCAAGTTTTTATAAAAAAAAGTAAAAGTCGTAATATTTTTACGAGGAAGTAATGACTGCCGTAAAGTCACGCTTCCCCGTTCTGTACCTCCTAGATAAAATGAGTACATAAACACGAGGCTTACAATGAAAAAAGTAAGGAGGCTTATGTTTAAGTACTTATATGATATTTTTATTCTGTGTGTGTTGTGTTGTATGTAAAAAATATCATGCTACGTATTGTGTTTAATACTTTGCTACTATCCTACTTCCTAATATCCTATACTATTGCGATTGATTGTGATTGATTGATTGATTTGATTTTAAATGCGAAAGTTTGGGAGGATAGATGGATGAAGGTATGTTTGTTACTCTTTCACGCTTACGAGTATAGGGCTAAACGGATCTGGATGAAATTTGGCACTCGGTATTGTGTTATAATACTTAGGATACTTTTTATCCCGGAGAAATGTACGGTTACCGTGGGATAATGTATAAAATTTGACGCGGACTAAGTCACGAGCAAAAGCTAGTTTTGACGTATTTCATACAACCAATCATCAGGCGGCAGCAGCAGGCGTATATTGGTTACACCTCTGCCTAATCTTTTGGGGAATACATGCGTGATGTTATGTTTTTTTTTGTGTTTAACTGTATTTTCACATGTTTTTAACATTGATGCACCTGAGTTGGGAAATGGCCCTCACATATCTTAATATAGGAGCGTTATAAGGTACTTAATGACTAAACCATACTAAGGAACTTTGAAAGTCAAAGTTCCAACGTTAATTTAGTTTTTTTACGAGTACAATAACTTCTACCTTACATTAAATACGAGTTAGGTATGTACATATTTAATGAACTCGAAATATGTCTAGATCGGAAAGATCGATAATTTACTATAACAGACTAACCTTAAATACTTTTCTAACTAATCTCTATTATTAAATTGTAGGTAGGTTTACCAAGATACTAATATTAAAAAATAAATTAGCTCCGTCTGTATTTAGGGGCAAAATAAGACAACTGCGAATATTGCACAGCTAACTGAGTAGGCAACATGGAGTAAAAAGTTTTGCTGGAAAATAACTTTTATTTTTGGTGAGAAAAATCTCTGATTCTGGATGCAAGCCGCTTCCGCGGAACTATAGGGGAGGCCCCTATAGTTTCTCGGACATCCACTGCTGGACTTAGGTACAACAGTGGACGTCCTGCAGCTGGTTAGGATGATGATGGTTACCTCAACACAGGAAAACTACTAAACCGATCATCATGAAATTTTACAAAAAGGTAGCTTGGGATCTCGATAACAACATAGGCAATTTTTTTTAATCCGGACATCAACTTCGCGAGGAAAGTCGCAGGTAAAAACTGTGTGATATAAATAATTTAAGACGGACTGAATCGACTGTATTATTTATTCATTGTTCAGTTATTTTCTCTGTTATTATTTAATAAAAGTTGCGTGGCAGTTCTAGTCTTCTTTTCTTCATAAAATATTCAGTGTTGCCTTGTCACAAATATATTACATCGAAGTAAGTAATGACACGTTTCGCCAGTTAGTCACGTTTTCGTTCTTTTTACTGTATTTATTTTTAATTGATGGATTTGATTGATTTTTGTTTGGTTCTCGTGATGGGCCAGTGGTTAAGGCCGCCGCATCTCATGCACGAGGATGTGGGTTTGCAACTGGACCCGGGCAAGTACCAATGTGATTTTTCTGTTTCGTGTACTTTCTAAGTTTACTCGCATCGTGGACATTATTGACGTCGGTGAAGGAAAAAATCCTGGGCTCATCATCAATATTAGTCTGAAATCGCCAATCAGCATAGAGCAAGCGTTCACATTTTTAGTCGACTATTTAAAAGAATCAACTTATAATTTTCACCGTGTAGGAGTAAAAAAACAACACATGTGTTTTGTATGGAAAACCTGTTTTTTTTCAAAAACTGACGATTCACCGACCGATCTGTGACATCATTAACGTCGGTGAAGGGAAACATCGTGAGGAAACCTGGACATGTGTGTAATGATAAGTCTGAAATAGCCAATCCGCCTTGAGCAAGTGTGGTGATGAATGCTCGCACCTTCTCTGTATGAGAAGAGGCCTTTTTCCTGAAGTGGGACAGTAATAGGCTTTTAACCGAAAAAAGTTTCATCACTTTGTAGTCTTAAATCATTGTATGCTTGGTAAAAGTCGTCATTGCGATTTTCCTTCCACCGATTACATAACTAACACTGATTTGGTATTGAAAATCTCATATAAGTAGGTACACAAACCCACATACATAGATTACCAATAACATAGTAAATAGACCGCTGCGGTATTTACTCACTACAATACATGTTGCGGACCCTCTTCCTAGAATAATATTCCACCAAACATAGCTTAACGCACGTTTGGTTCTATTTAACTGTACGCTGTTCTCTGAATAAGCAAACATGAAATAATGAGGTAAATATCAGGTTTCTGATTGTGTATTTCATATATTGTATTGTATTTTTCGAGTAAAATTGAGTTTAAAACTGCATAATTGTAGTTTAGAGAGATTCAAGTAGGATTTTCTATGTATTTGAATGAGAATCTTTGATTAATATTCAAGCCTAGTACGCAGTGGATATCATAGTGCACATGTGTATGCGCAAATTTAGGTGCAGTTTTAGGAGAAAGTTCCAATAGGTTTTTTCTAAATATCTTAACGAGAATGGTTAATATTCCGGCCAGCCCTAATCGATTTTAGGCAAGTACGCGGGAAATATTATTGTGGGGAAAAACTTCATCTTCAATATCTTTATTGTGTACCTACCATAGGTTTGCACATAATACAGGTCCTACATAATTAAACTGATCAACTACACTCTCTTTACTCTCACTCTCATAGACATCTAACACGACCGGGGAGAGATCAGGCGCAGGACCAACGGCTTTACGTGGTTTTTGAGGCACGGTGGTGTCACACGACCAACTTTCAAACACTTGTCTGCTACTGAAAAATTGGTAATGGAAAAACTTGTCAAAACTTAGCACGTTCAGGAATTGAAGCCAAGACCCCACGTTTAGCAGTATCATTTGAGATCATAAGGCCAACGGGGCAGCAAGTCTAAACGAGCACCTGTATACTGCTAATCCAGTGACTGACTTCTCATCAGCAATCACCGTAACAAAAACTCGTAAAACAACAAAAACATTATTTCATTCTGACAAAAATATTTTTAAATTTCACAAAGCTCTGTGGACATACGCATGCCGAGGTGCGTGAACTTGGAGTAAGAACACACAGAGAGCTAATGTGTCGGTGAACAGCCCCCCTAGCCAAGTCACAAACGATAAACGCAAACGCTGAGTAGGCTTTAATAGATCTTCAACTTTATGTGCTTGGTTTTAAGTTGAAGGTCTAATGAAGATTGCATAGCGTTTTCGTTCGTTCCAGTCGCTAACGCTTAGAAATCTTTAATAGATTTTCAACTTAAGGCTCTTAGGCATTAAGTTGAAAATCTATTGGTACCTACCGAGCGTTTACGATTATCGTTTGTGACTTGGCTAGGGGGGCAGTTTTAACAGTGCCAACTGCAACGCCAATCTATAGTAGTTTTTGAATGAAAATCATCGTCAAGATTGGTTTAAGGAGTGGTGAATCCGTGAATAGGGCATTTTTCTTCAAATATATTATTTCTAATAGTCTTAAAAAAAGAACGAAAGAAGAAGTAGTCGTAGCCAAGCGTTCCTAGCGAACTTTAGGTAAAAATGCATGCAAATATCCAATCTCTTAAGTCCTTTATCCATAAGTCTTCTTTATGCCTTACACTATGTATTTGAAGTTTGTCAATTTATGCCGCCGCTGTACTTACTCCATTTGTTTTTGTTAAAACTGAAACAAAGAGAATATACAGTAAATCCAAGCGTTATCTTAGCTTGTGTACAAAAACAAATTGCGTCAGAGAAAACCCTTTTTTTTTTTTTTAAGATGGTAAAATCATCAAATGACCCCCCCCCCCCCGTCCTGGGCGGGGCGGGAGGGAGTGTCAGACTTTTACTGACTAAAAACCATCTATGTTCTAGAGAGAACCCTGTGGCAAAGTATAGACTTTTAGTAATC
Source organism: Caradrina clavipalpis (assembly GCA_932526535.1). Taxonomy (NCBI): domain Eukaryota; kingdom Metazoa; phylum Arthropoda; class Insecta; order Lepidoptera; family Noctuidae; genus Caradrina; species Caradrina clavipalpis. The sequence continues at coordinate 10,378,591 of OW052106.1, forward strand.
AAAAAGATATCTAAAAAAGTAAATAAAAAAATGCTCAAAGTTCCGTTGTAATCAAACCAAGTTAGCACTCCATTTATTACTTCATGCAAGTTTTTATAAAAAAAAGTAAAAGTCGTAATATTTTTACGAGGAAGTAATGACTGCCGTAAAGTCACGCTTCCCCGTTCTGTACCTCCTAGATAAAATGAGTACATAAACACGAGGCTTACAATGAAAAAAGTAAGGAGGCTTATGTTTAAGTACTTATATGATATTTTTATTCTGTGTGTGTTGTGTTGTATGTAAAAAATATCATGCTACGTATTGTGTTTAATACTTTGCTACTATCCTACTTCCTAATATCCTATACTATTGCGATTGATTGTGATTGATTGATTGATTTGATTTTAAATGCGAAAGTTTGGGAGGATAGATGGATGAAGGTATGTTTGTTACTCTTTCACGCTTACGAGTATAGGGCTAAACGGATCTGGATGAAATTTGGCACTCGGTATTGTGTTATAATACTTAGGATACTTTTTATCCCGGAGAAATGTACGGTTACCGTGGGATAATGTATAAAATTTGACGCGGACTAAGTCACGAGCAAAAGCTAGTTTTGACGTATTTCATACAACCAATCATCAGATTTAAGATTAAATAGCGTTATATATCTAAAACGATCACAATTACATCGAGAAATTAGAGAAGTTTTGACGTGATTTGATTTCACAGGGCCAGACCTACTAGTTTTTAATTTTATCAAAATAATTGGTTGTTGTTTTATTGTTGTTGTTGTTGTTTTGTTGTTTTGTTGGCAATGCCGGGAGGGGACGCCCTAGAAAGACCTACCTTGACCTTATCGGTGAGGTTCTTCAGAAAGGTCAGGTGCGCAGTACTCGTAACCGGCGTGCTTGTATGACCAGATGTATGAATGTGGACGAGGCGAAAGGAGTGTGTAAGGATCGTAGCAGGTGGCGGTCCGTGGTTTCTGCCTACCCCCATGGGAAAAAGGCGTGAGTTTATGTATGTATGTATGAGATTGTTGAACTCACACTGGAAAAGAGAACTATGTGAACAAAATACATGTTAATATGACTGGAATAAACTTTGGTCAATGATTGGTTTCCTGTACCTTTAAGTTTTATAGTTGCAATAGAAATACATGATCTGTGAATATTTCAACTCTACCTATACGGGTCATAAGATACAGACAGCAGACAGACTTTGGGTACGTAACCCTAAAAAAGAACATTGTTTTCGTCAAAACGAATTTCACTTAATATACAGTCTCATCTTTTCGAGAACCAATATTTATGACATCAAGCCTCCTTCAATAAACTTGATCACACACTCACATCGCAATTTTATCTGCATCTCGATAAAAAGGCGTTTTTGATAAAAGTCTAGCTTTTACGACCCAACGCAGCACCTTTTTCTTACAAAGAAGAATTCCCTCTTATTATTCTCCCAAGGGTTTTTATTTTATTATAATCTGTGGGAATAAAAGAGATAATAAAGTGAAAATGGAGGAGCGCGTGTGCGCGAAATGGCGGGAAATGCGGAAAGTGTAAAACAGGGAAACGTTTTATGGTCAAAGTCAAATTATTTATTTCAATTAATGCTATTAAGAGGGACTTTTAATGTCATTGCTCATTTAAAGTCATGGCTCCGACACTGCAAACAATTTGCCATGCAAGTTAAGGCTTTAAATCGTGCAAGTAAACATAGTTTTTAAAATGACAAGTTTAAAAAGGTGACGGCCCGCACGTGGCACGCTGGAAGGCACCAATTGGATTTTTAGAGGCAATGTCAGCAATGCTGTTCTACGAAGTGATGACCATTTAAAACCATTTCATCATGATATCAGCTACAGGATGTGCACTACTGGACATGCTGGACATAGGCCTCCCCTATAGATTTCCAAAAGGACCGATTGGAAGCGGCCTGCATTCAGCGTTTTCCTGCGATCTTTATCAGGTCGTCTTTTCACCTTGTGGGAGGATGTCCTACGCTGCGCTTGCCGGTGCGTGGTGTCTATTCGAGAACTTTGCGGCCCCATCGGCCATCAGCTCTGCGTGCCATGTGCCCTGCCCACTGCCACTATAACTTGCAGATTTTAATATCATTTACTAGATAAAATGCGATCACGCCTCTATTCCTCAAGAGTTAGGCAGAGGTGTACCAATCTACACCCACAGTTCGCTGGTATGTTTAAGACCCATGTAATAGGGGGCGAGCCTATTGCCCGGGCACAAATCCTAACTCCGAGCTGCTTCTGAGAATTTCATACAAAAAACCAATAACACATTGCTCGACTTGGGAGTCGAACTCAAGCGTAGCAGTTGCGCTTAGGATCACTAAGGTAACGAGGCAGTCGAGGCTGTGGTATAAAAAAGAATAAAGCACATAATCTCGGAGTCGCCACGTGTCTTCTTCCACACGTCTTTAGCCTTCATTTAATTCTGTCCTTCAGTATTTTCCTATATTTTCGCTGTAAGATTAGTGGTCCCCTTCATCATAATTTTTAGGTGACTGACGCTGATATTAATATCAGCTGACATCGTGACGTGACTCCGACGTAATTATTTTTCGGTTCAGTAATCCGACCACCATATTTTCACGTCTCATAAATATTCTTGTTTGCTCACCTTGTTTTTCGGGACATTACCAAATGGGTGGATGATTCTTCACATGACCAGAGGGCTGGCCTATTTTAAAGTTAAAGAATAAGTATTTCCATACAACGTTTGAATGCTGAAAGGGTTTTGGGCACTTGTTCTATGACAGCTATGCGAACGAGGTTTTTGATGGCCTATAAGTTTTTCCCTTTTTATTAACAAATTATACGTAATACTAGAACATGCAAAATATCTCATGCAAACTGTAACGTGCAACATATTGTAAATTAATTAACCGATTTTAATCAAACTTGATACGTAATACGCCATGAGATTAACTCTAAAGAATATTATTAAGTAGTGAAAACGTAGCATTTTAGAAAAAGTTTTATATAGTAAACTTTTAATCCGTCTACTGAAGCAAAGAAATGCAATAAATTATATATTTAAGTACTGGATAATTTTACCCAAATACCCAGAACTAGGATATAATATTATAACAAATGCTTTTCCCCACAGCAACGAGACCAACATAATAAATACCAAGCTAATCCTAAACACAGTTTAGTATTTAGAGCAGTAATATCAAGTTATTTCCCATGAGAGACTTTATTACGCAATAAGTTAGTTCTGTTTCACCGTAGTTAGAGTTTCATTATATTTTATTATTCTATTAACGTTGTCTGAGACTTAACTGTGTTATTGCTCCCTAGTGTTGTAATAAGAATTTTTCTGTGTTTTTGCTTGCGTTTGGCAATAGTGCTGTAAACATTCTTCTTCTTAGCGTATCGATGGCAAATGTCATCATCATCATATCAGCCGCAGGACGTCCACTGCCGGACATAGGCCTCCCCCATAGATTTCCAAAAGGACCGGCTTGAAGCGGCCTGCATCTAGCGTCTTCCTGCGATATATAAATACCAAACAATTTTTTTTTTTTGTTTGACCTAATAATTCAGCATATTTTCAAGCATTGTTGTTGTTGTAAACAAATTTATAAAGAAATCAAACAAAGAAAATGTACCATAAAACAGATACGGTGGAATTGACAAACCTCCTTTTTTTGAAGTCGCTTAAAAAACCAGTCTGTTTTTGCTCTATAGCTATGTCAAGGTATTAATGATAACGGTTAGATTAGGTGGATAAAAAAAAACATCTACAACATTTTTACACCACTCCCCGACCCGGAACACAACACAGCAACGCAGCTTTGCATCAGAAATAAGTATTGTGGTAGTACTTCCTCGGACGAGCTCCTTCACAAAGAGCTCTAAAGGCAGATTTAGACAGGATCAGTGCACAAGTCAGTTGTCGGCGCCAGTGCCCGCGCCTAGATTAACTTTTAAATATTCATGTGCGAATTTACAAGTCAACACTGACTTCCCGCCACTGTACTGACTTGAAATCAATTTATACGGGGTTTTTTATCGGGTCAGCGCTGACTTGTCTCGATTTCGACGCCAGTCACTGACCCTGTCTAAATCTGCCTTAATACTACAATGAGTTAAATTCTAAAACAATAATAGCATTTAATAGTTTAAGCTAACACTTTACTCGCCACTTATTGGAGTCAGCACTTAGCTAGGGTTAAGGGTTAAGATCGGGACTTAGTGTGACAGCGGGTAAATAAAATAATGGTAAATAAATTATTTTTAACTCGGCATGACTTGCTAACAGGAGGTTAAATTACAAAATGTCGTACTTAATGGGCCTGTGTTGGTACCTAAATTGGAGTTAAAAGATAACCGTGGCTGGAACAAGTTCTGTGCAGGCCTGCAGAGGTAAGGTATCGTAGAAGGCGTGTACGCTCCTGCCCCCCTAGCCAAGTCACAAATGATAAACGCAAACGCTGAGTAGGCTTTAATAGATCTTCAACTTTATATGCTTGGTTTTAAGTTGAAGATCTAATGAAGATTGCATAGCGTTTTCGTTCGTTCCAGTCGCTAACGCTTAGAAATCTTTAATAGATTTTCAACTTAAGGCTCTTGGGTATTAAGTTGAAAATCGATTGGTACCTACCGAGCGTTTACGATTATCGTTTGTGACTTGACTACGGGGGCTGGAATCCCCAGCGTTAGTGTGGGAAGCAAACACCGGGGTGGTTTTTAGACAGTAACAGTTTGACTCTGAACTCTCTGAGTTTATGTCTGCACTCTCTCTCTCTCAGTAGTTTCAGTCTGACCTCTCCGGACCCTCCAGTGTAGAGAGGAGGGGGGAGATTCATGAGGATTTCTCAGACAATTTTTCTAAAATTGCAACCCAGAACAAAAAAAATGGCTCACTTTTTTTGTACATATTTCTACCAAAGTCTATAGAAAAACTTGAAAAGAAATGACGTGTAGTTGTGCAGAACTATTCCTGGCAAATAAATAGCTTTCTCTTAGTGACCTAGAGAGATCTCAAATACTAAGTCATAGACAGGTGGCGCGGAGCCCAATTGGCTAAGCTCCAAGATAGTTTGGACTTCACCATCTTCAAGTGGCAATTCCTATACCAATGTTTGATAGACTCATCCATTTTGAATTTATTCTCACATATTTTCACGATTCGTATAAAAATGTTAGTAGTATGGTTGTCTTTCTAAGAAAACTTGTAGGTCTTTTATTATTACATAAGACAGTATTCTTCGTTCCGTGGTTTCTGCCTACCCCCATGGGAAAAAGGCGTGACTTTATGTATGTATGTGTGTACAGTATTCTTAAATGCAGTTTCGTAGGACTGCTAGAACCACTATTTTATTTCTCAGTAATTATGTGTTGATTGACCTTTTGTCAAAATAGCTCTATTTTAACAGTTCTTAATCGCTCCGCTCATCAATGTGTCCTCATCCTAAAAGTCGAGAGAACACTTAACACATAAACTGTTAACTTAGCGGCTTGTGCGACTCGGTCGACACTCTTTTGTTTTCTCTCCATTTATAATGTTTGAAATACCTAGTCTTCTAGTAGCTGTATGTATACGGTATGTTAGAAAACAATGGCTGGACACAATCATCCCTTTAGTATTACTGGGAGCCTGGTAATGGTGATCCCATTAGGTTTCCATGCAGAGCACAAAATATGCATAGATGTCACATTTCAGGGACAAAATATTAATTATTTGAGACCCGAACAACCAAAAAATAATAGGAATTAATGATTTTAAAAACATAAGTTTCTTGTACATTTAGTTTATTAACTTAAGTACCTACCTCTAGAATAGCAACTTTATCTAATGTCGGTGTCGTTTTTGGCTTACAGTTGCCAATTTGAAACTAAATATGTACCATACACAAACAAATCACTATGTAACTAGGTACCTACACTGGGAGACCTTTTACTTACCCTCGAGTCCCAGTGGTGTATATTGTGGCAATATTTCCCTTTGATCATATAAGTGTATCATATTGTAAGGTAGCTGGTATAACAAATATTATATTTCAATTTAAGGCCTATTCAGACCTAAGCGGTATTCGCTACCGCCTGCGGTAGAGAAAACCCAGTGGGTATGCGGTAATATTACTGTTCAGACCTAAGCGGTATTCGCTACCGCCTGCGGCAGAGAAAACCCAGTGGGTATGCGGTAATATTACTGTTCAGACCTAAGCGGTACTCGCTACCGTTCGTAACCCGCGCGGTATGTACCTCTACCCACAGCGGCAGCGAATATCGCTCAGGTCGCTGTAGCCGCGGTACTTGATACTAAATACCTGAGCGAAACCCGCGCGGTATGTACCTCTACCCACAGCGGCAGCGAATATCGCTCAGGTTTGAATAGGCCTTTATATTATGTCGTTCGTTGTCAATACATCCTTCCACATTCAAAATGGTGCCATCAAAAACAAAAAATTCTAAAAGTAAAAATACCTACTAGGCGCACATAAATTCGAAAGAGTATGAAACACCACCGCATTCATTCTTTATCAATTGCACATTTGAAAGAAATTGCTTGTCGTAAACAGAAGAGACCGGAGACCGGTTACCAGGGAAGCAGTTATGCAGGGGAGTCACGTATGCCTTACTATACGTTCTTACGAAACTCGTGTGCACGTGTGAAGCATCGGTAACTTCGTAGGGTTAGCGTGTGGTGTATGCTATAAGAGGACAGCGTTTTAGGAATAGGTTTTTCTAAGTTCAATATTGTTTGATTTTTGTGTAGGTACATACCCAGTTAAACTGACGGAATATGTCCTTTTTACCCTAGAAAGAATAGCATTGATCAACTCTTTTCCCGTGACTTGATACCAATTAGTCCAGATTTTTTCACGTCGTTTTCTTGCTCGTAAGATACCTTAAAATGAAGTCAAAAATTCCCAGTGGACCACATCTATCTGCCCATGAAAACTGATCAACTTACTATATTAAATTGTATTCTCATCAAAAAACGCTAATCGCTTATGCTTTGATTCCCGCAACATGCGTGGAAGTCAGGGCGGACACTGCTTAGGATGGGCAAAAACGTAATCACATTTCTTTCACCCTTAACTCCGCAGGAAGGAATTAAAGTAATTGAATTGGAACTCTTGTCCAATCTCGACAGGAAATGTGACTTTGTATGGAAGAAGAAAATGGGTTAAGAATTCACTTTTTATGTTGTACTGGTAATAGGAGTCGAGAAATGTAAGGAGGTATTTTTTTTGTCCTAGTTTTTGTAATGTGTTAAACATACACGTACCATCGGGTTGGGCAGAGGTGTATCAATGTACACCTCTGCCACCACATTTCGCCAGTATGTTTAGGTCTCATGTAATAATGGATGAGCCTATTGCCATTAACCGGGCACAAATCTTAACTTGCTGAGAATTTCATAGGAAAAACCCAATAACGTTTTCCTCGACCTAGAGCGGCGGTACGGTGCCCTCTCCTACCGCCTGACGCAGGTCCTCACCGGACACGGATGTTTTGGGAGGTTCCTGCACCTCATCGCAGGAAACGCCCGGGTGTCACCATTGCGAGGCTCGCCCCGAGGACACGGTGGAACATACCTTAGCGGTGTGCCCCGCTTGTGGCGGCCATCGGCGGCGGCGAACTCTCGCGTCCGGCACTGGGTCCGGCCAAGATCCGGAGCGAGAGGAAAATGGGAAGCAGTCACCTCCTTCTGCGAAGCTGTAATGCTAGAGAAGAAGGTGGTGGGACGGAAGAGGGAGAGAAGAGTCTCTCGTCCCAACAGCCGCCGTGGGAGAAGCTCCGGGTGTCGGGAGCCACGAGACGAATCCCGGCCACCGTAGACGCGAGTCTGTGGACGGTGAGCAATGGGCTCACCGAAAGAGCTTTCTTCTCTGTAGCTCACCGTCTGTACGTTAACTAACGACAGACCGTGTCGACGGCGCGTTCGTGTTCCACGTGCGCCTCAAAGAGATGTCTGCAAACATTGGAAGGGGCCACTAACGGCCGATGCCTGCCGGGGCTGCGGGTTGTTCGAAAGAGTTACCGCGCCTCCGGAACACAAAGGGCACATGAAGGAACATGTGCCCTTTGGGTTTTAGTCAATAAAAGTCTGACACTCCCTCCCGTCCCGCCCAGGGCGGGGGAAGATATTTGATGATTTCCCACGTACAAAAAAAAAAGTAGGCAATAAGTCAGTCAAATGTATTTTAAAATGTGACGTAGATTTTCTATTCTTACAATATATGACCGGCTGGTGCTCAACCGACATTGCATTGATGTTCTTCATAACATCATCATAATCATAATCAGCCCTAAGACGTCCACAACTGGACATAATATAAATTATTGTCCCCCATAGATGATAACTAATATTGTAAAAAATACTTAGAGTATTTTTTTAAGAATTTGTGGAAAACAATAATACAGATTCAGTTTTTCTTATCCATTATTTAAATTTGTTTGGTACAGCTGACCTATTTCATGAACAAATGAACATGACCGCAAGAGGATGCATATTTGAAAGCCGATGTCACTCCACATAATCCTTAAGTGCAATGAAAATAAGGGTTACTTTTCTACTGACACACCGTGAGTATGCAGAATCAGTAAACTAAAACGGCTGAACACCAGAAAGTTTTCATTTTATGTTTTTTATGCTATTACACAGGTATAAAAAACGAAAAAATAATGAAAAAAATCCATCACGTAAGCTTTTTTTTGAAATCCTAATAAATGCTACCCCAATACAAATCTATACTTATCTATACTAATATTATAAAGCTGAAGAGTTTGTTGTTTGTTTGTTTGTTCGCGCTAATCTCAGGAACTACCGATCCGATTTGTAATAATAATTTGTTTGTAAAAAATCTTTTTGTGTTGGATAGCCCATTTATAACATCACGCTACGACCAATTGGAGCGGAGCAATCAGCGAAAAATGTAGCAAAAACGGGAAAGAAAAATCCCGTAAATGCGTGCGATGCGTAAACGGTTAAAGTTACGCAAAAATAATGTATTAGAGAATTGATCCTCTTAAAATGTACAAAAAAAAAGTCCGCGGTAGTAAATGCCTAACTTTTAAGGTTGACTCACTATAGCCATCTTTATGGCTAGAAAATTTGTTTTAAAATAATGCATTACTTGCGAAGGTGTTTTATGAACATAAAATTAATTAATCCTTATCAAAATAAATACGTATATCACAAGTGTTTAATTTTGAACAAAATTGCCCTTTACATCATTTAATTTCAATGAATATCTTAGGAGATATCACAGTTTTAAAATAACTTCGCTGCAAAATAGTGACTCTGCGAGACATTCCGTAGCTTATACCTCAGAATAACAGAGGCTACATAACATCGTGCTATGAGCCACGGGAACGGATCAGTAACCAAAAACCTAACGTACCGCGGGTGAAACCGCGGGGCACAGCTAGTCTATTTATAAAGAGGTAAAGTTTGGGAGTATGTAGCAGGTAATCTCTGAATCTACTGCACCGATTTTAACAATTCTTTTACCTATAGAAAGCCACGTTATTTGTGAGTGTCATATTCTTTAAAACATCACGGTACGACTCACGGGAGCGAAGCAGTAACCAAAGATGTAACGGAAGGCGGGTGAAATAAGCCACGCAGACGAAGTCGCGGATAAAATATTTTTTTTATTGTTTGAATCATTATAACACGAAAATGGATACTTACGCAAAAAAAATGTCTCTACATTTTTTGTAGAGAATCAGATGCTCTACAATTTTAGTCTAAACTATTTTTGCTGTAAAACTGTCAGTCTAGCTGGAAAACGTGAAAAACCCCCTTTAGTAAACTTACGACTATCAATAGAGAAAAATATTTTTATGCGCGCCTTTGCGATTTTTTTACTATCGTACTGTTTTATTTTCATAAAAAAATTATAGATAAATATTTTCTTTAAACCCTTGACTATACACTCTATTTTTTTCAGGCTTGTAATATGTACACCAGACTATGCGATAAAAAAATGTGTATTTTCGATGTCCTGAGTTCGGTTAGCCCACCAATAGATGGCAGCACAGGCGTATTTGATGATTCCTGAATCGCGCTATGGTTTCGTTACACCGAGTTGTACTAATACGCCGCTCGACTTGGTCGGATCATGCAACAATGTGGTTTCTGGCATTTGGCACAGAAGCCACATCGTTGCATAAAAAATTATATTGTCATGAGAAAGTGCTAGGGGACACCCTGGTCCGTCGATTTCTCGTATGCTATAATCACAATTAGTCGTATCAGGTATTTAAAATATTCAGTAAAATGTGATTGAATGTCGTTATAAATATCATCTAGTACTTGTGTGCAAATAGTGTAAAACTGTACCGTAAAATTGATTTAAATACAGATAGTGCAATTCACGAAGACGCGCCTCACCACTTTTCCAGCATCTTTCATTTTGACCATGACGCTCTCTCCTGATTAGTCTATGCATTGTAGTGTGCGTGTGCACTCATAGGTAATTAATGTGTACCGATAACACTCAAACATTGACGGAAGCTTGCACACATATACTATAAACGGTTGGAAGGAATAGTAGTGGGGCGCGTGTTCGTGGATTGCACTATCTATAATATTATGTATTAAGTTAGTTGCCCATTTTTCTCCATACGAAACTATCCTTCGGAAGGGGCGACTAGATTTATTTTTTCTTGTATAAAATGACTTTCAAAAGTGACATACAATGGCCTATTTGAAATAGATGATTTGACTTTGATTAAGACACTTTGAAAATAATCGTTTAAACTTTTATCCAAATATTTAAACACTAGCGAACTATGCACGACTTCGTCTGCGTGGCTTATTTCACCCGAGGTAAGCTACGTTATGTTAGTTACGTTATTGCTCCGCTCCCATGTGTCGTAGCGTGATGTTATATAGCCTATGTTTATCAGGGATACCTATAGCATTCTAATGGAAAAGGATTTTTGAAATCGGTCCATTAGCTTTTGAGATTATTCGTTACACACATCCATACATACAAATCTATCCTCTTTACCATCTAATATATAAAATTCTCGTGTCACAGTTTTCGTTGCCATACTCCTCCGAGACGCCTTGACCAATTTTGATGAAATTTTTTGTGCATATCGAGTAGGTCTGAGAATCGTCCAACATCTATTTTTCATGACCCTAAAAAAAAAAATGGCAAAACAACATTTGCTGGGTCAGCTAGTATTGGTATAGACATAGAAGTATACATATAGATAAAATCATTGTTTGTAAAACTTGGTTTCTTTGTACAAATAATAAGTTTAATTTCACTGTAACAGTAAATTATAATGAGCACCAGTTCAAAAGGAAAAAATTCTAATCTCTTTCTTTGTGGAGTTTCTCGGAATTATTTCCAAGCTCTTTGTGGATTAATAATACTTAGCAAGTTAAAATATTAACTGTTTTATTGCAAAATGAGTTCTTACTAAGTCTAAGCCTAAAACTTTGAGGCAGTTATTGGATTTTGAATTTTATTATGACTTTTACAAGGTTCAAAATGCAAAATTGACTACTTAGACTCAGTTTTGAAGTCAGTTTTTATTAAAACAACTTTAATCCAGTTGATAATGTATAAAGTACATCAAAAGGCTGGCAGCATTGCCATGTCGTATAGCAAAATTAATTCTTTGGCCCGAGAAAAGGCTAGCCCTCTAGTCACGTGAAGAGTCAACCAATCACTTGACGATGCCCCGAAAAACTAAATAAGCGGCATTTTTTTTATTTATGTGAATAATATGCTTGTGTGAGTGATGATTTATAGTCAACCACAAGATTCAGCACAATCCTCTTAACGTAACGCCAATTTACATGGGATCGTCGCAGTACATTTGTGGATCTTCTTATACCCTAGTACATCCTCGTGAAATAACATTACGAAACGTTGGGAATTTCCAAAGGCTACTTAGAATAAACGTGAATGTTTGTGAGTATGGATGGATGGATGGATGTATGTGTGTTACCCTCATGGCGAATAATTAGCTGCTTTAATAAGATCCGTTCTATGGTGAGGTAACGAACATACGGAGCCAATTTCGCATTGACACATCTATAAAAACATACAAATAAATAAATAAAACTGAACTGTCTGTTTGTACTGTTAAAAAGCTTTTTACTAAATGCATACCTACTATGAATTGATGAATTTTTGTCTGTCTTTTTGTTTGTTCCGGGTAATCTTCTAAACGGCTGAACCGATTTTGACGGGACTTTCCTGGCACACAAATGATGTTATATAGAGTACCATACCCTACTTTTCTGTTTTAGAAATATTAAAACACCGCTTCTGCAGGCCGTCTTTCGCGCGGACGAACTCACAGTCATAAGCTAGTTTCTAATATTAGTCTATCTACGCATCGCAATCACCTAACTAACTCCGTCTATATGCCTGTCGTAAAAAGAATTGACATAAACATCACCTACCTACTCGACACTAACATTTTTACGATGAACCCCAGCTACCCTAGGTTTATGTCCCAAACCCTAGGATTTACTACCAGCCTACTTTAATCTTTTTGTTTTTATTTCGCAAAGTTTAACCATAAACCCGAAATAGGAGCTGAAATTATGAAAGGTTCAGAAGAAGTGCCGTTGAGGTTGTTTGACATTGTCCGGAATTCGGATTTGTACGAAAAAACAAAAGTTAAACAATAAAATTGATACTGCAAAAATATTTACAACCTAGTAGCAATTATTGGTGCTCCGCTGCTGTTTTTTTTTCTTTCTTTTTTTAATCATCATTGAAAGACAAACAAGACGCCAACCCACAAGTGATCACCGCTGACTGCAATATTAGAGGCATTGCAAATGCGTTGCCATCCCAGAGGCAAAATAGAAATGTCTCATATGTCACAAATGCTCATTTGCGACATATAATAATCAATTTAATAACGCACACTATAAATTTAATGTCTCTCATCACAATACTCGCAAATATTAATGATTACATCACAAAAATCCCTCGATTGAATTACGTGAACACTTTATTAACCCTTAACAACCCAGTATGCTTTAGTAACGTAAATGACCAGTAGTGTCTAACGGACACAATAAAAAAATAGATGGTATTTATATGAAAATAAAGGTATTGTGAATAGAATTTCATCAAAATCTTTTTAATTATTTATTTGACTTAAATAATTACCTCATAAGTCCCATTAATTACAAAAATATAGCAAAGTCTGGTAAAAAAAAAAAATTACAGAAATTTTTTTTTTTTTTTTTTCACAGATGTTGATGTTGCGTTTTCATTTATCACAACTGTTTTGAGGCCCTAGATATTTTTGAAGGACATTATGTGTTATTGACACCATAGTCAATAAGAGTCCGATAATTGCTTGTATTTCGGTATTATCAGTTGTTTCCATTTGTCTTGCAGCACCCTTTGAGCTTCAGCGTTGGTGTGTTTCACTATAATTTGTATTATATTTTTGTTGAAAAATAGGTTGAAACTTTTTATTGGATCGGATATAACTTTGCCCGGTGGAAGAATCACCTTATGAACACCACCACGAATTATGTAGTGATAAGGAGTTCGACTTTGTCTCTCAGGTTCATATGTTCAAGTTGTTCCATCTTTGCCTTGATAAACGTTAATCGATGCATCATTTTGTAGTGGCAAATCATCACCTTCACTCCATACTTGTTCCTCATCGGATTCCGAAGCTGGTTCTGTCGCGTTACTTTCGTTTTCCGAAAAACTATCAACACAAATATTTTGATTATCACTGTCATTTTCATGTAACAAAACATTGTCATTACCACTTTCATTGAGAGCCTGTTCAATTTCGTCCGCTGTTAGTCTTTTTTTAGACATTTCTACGATCAAAAATAAGACCGAATAGGATCACTTTATCACAATTACTAAGTATTTTACCTACGTACTAAAACCAAACAAGGAATCAAAAAATAGAAGCACAAAGATAGTTTTGTAATACAAATAATAACACTTCGAATGTCGGGTATACTAAACCAAGATACTAAATGATTATAAACAATGTTTTGTTTATAATCCGACCTACCCACCCTCATACTCCTGTTAAAAATTGTTATTGTGTCTTGTGGACACTTGTGGGTTGCTGAGTTACTAATGTGGTTAATTGATTATAAATAATAAACTAATAATATTATTAAAAAAATCATCACACTTTTAGAACCAGTAAACCATAGGGATAGATTACATAAAAGGTTTTTTTGCAGAGACAAATACTTTCGTTTTTATAGGTCTTTAAACCTAAAAATGAGTCCGCGAGACACTTGTGGGTTGTTAAGGGTTAATAGTTTTGAAATAATCTATCTATACATATAATAAAATTGTAGCGATGTGAAAACTGTACATTTAATATTTTTGAGAAAAAGTGATTGCTACGAGGTCGGGTAATGATTCTAATGCCGAAAATACAATTTTTAGAATTTTTGTCTGTTTGTCTGTTTGTCTGTTTGTCTGTTTGTCTGTTTGTCTGTTTGTCTGTTTGTCTGTTTGTCTGTTTGTTTGTTAGAGCATCACGCAAATACTGCCGGACAGATTCTGTTCAATTTTTGTATATATATTCCGCATAGGCCAAATTTGACCGTAGGCTATAAATTATCACGCTATCTGCTTTGGGGGCTGAGCAATGTTGCATTATGTTTTGTTTTCCTATAGATTACAACGCGTTTATAAAAATACGAGACTAAATATAAGAAAACTTTAGGTAGCTGAGGCTTAAACTACTGAAATAATTATCATCACGCTATACTTTCAAGGAGCTAAGCAGTTAATCATGGCAAACTAGAACGGCTATTTTAAAGGATTTCTTATCGAATTATGTGGTCTAACGGTTCGATGACCGCCTTGCAATTCGCTGGGCTTGAGTTCGAACCCCAATAACTGTTTTACTTTTTGTGATTTTTTAAATATATTTTTTAATGCTAGAACATTGCAAAACTGTAATAAAATAGAAGTAGGCATTCTTCCGCCATAACATTTTGCTTTCTTATTTTTCAAATATTTTATTATTTCTGCAAAAAAATAATGTCTATACAATCATAGTTTCATATAAACAGTATTGAAGTCAAAATTATTCATTTATCAAAATCAAAAAAAATAAACAAATTGATTGGTGTAGAAACGATACCAGAGCGGAAAATATACGTACTGTTTAAGAATTTCTGTCTGTTTGACTCTTCAAAATAAATTTTGTCAAAATAGTCTTTTAATGTCGGGCAACACATGGCTGTATTATATAAAGCGATTGAATCGATGAAACCCCTAACAATAATTTACACCAGTTGAGACATGTAAGTACAGTACCTTCCAGATAAATCACTGAGTTCACTACCGGGAAGCAAGTAGTCTCGCAGCTTCAAGTAGTCATGAGGTGGTGGCGGTCTTCCTTCCCACAGTCTACTTCTCTCTTTGGGTGGTGGAATTTGTAATAAATAGTGAGGTTATTTGGGTATTTGTAACAAATATTGGAGTTAGGTAGGTGTAAACATTATTGCATTATGTTTATTGTTCGTGACGGTCATTATGTTTACGGTTCCTCCACGAGACTGTTATAAATTACATAAAATACTGAAGATTAGTAACATAATCCTATGAAATAAAAATCATCAAGTCATGTGCACAAGGAGTTAAGCAGTCAATAGTGTAATAGAATTTATTAAAAGACTGATTCTGGCCACGACGTCTAATCTTAATGCAGAGTAGCCAAGTATGCAGGAGATATTAAAGTACACAAGTGTGTGAGCAAACGCTCCCTCTTCCCTAACTCTCATAGTCCGATGTGACGGCAATCTGACAGAACAGGGGAGAGATCAGACGCAGCACCAACGGCTTTACGTGCTTTTCGAGGCACGTGAGCGTCACACCACCAACGTCCAAACTCCGGGCTGTTCCTGGGAAATTCGTAATGGAGAAACCCATTACCCCACGATCAGTCCTGCTTGCTACCACGAGACCAACGGAGCAGTTCAAATATGACATGTATGGGAATGGTTATTGTTAGTTAATTGTTACGTAAATAAAGTGAATAGTTTCGCTGTTTAATGAAAGCCATGTAAATTATTTTGTGTGAGTTAAGTTCCAATCGATTGTTACTTTTTGTCATTATTTTAATTGGTTTTTGTTTTGATGCAGTATGATTTCAATATTAGAATAAAACAGGTTTAGGCGGGTATCGTTTTTTTCCCTTACATAACTTAAAAAATTTGCATGGTTCGACTGAAGAGGAATGACCGAAACAGAATACGACTGATTGGTCCACAAATTCTACCTACGCTAAGAATATTTTTCGTGAGTAAAAAGCAGCGCCTCAGGCTATTTAAAGAGTTACCAAGTTACATCGATAGTAGGATCGCCGCCACACCATGATGCTCTGACGCAGGTATTCTCCGGATATGTTGACATGAGACATGAGGACACGCCCGAATGTTAACACTGTGAGGATCATCCGGAGGACACGATGAAGCATAAGGTCTGCCTGCTTTGGTGGAGCACCGCCGTGTCCTCATAGAGGCTATCGATGGCAACAACCTCTCGCGTCCGGTCCTGGTTCGAGAAGCAATCACCTCCTTATGCGAAGCAGTAATGCTGGAGAAGGAGGAACCTGAACACGTGAGAGAGAGGCCAACCTCACGCCCCAGCCAGCGCAACAGAAAAGGACGCCCCGGGCGTCGGGAGTCGCGGGGCGATTCACAACCACCGCAGGCGCGGGCCTGCAGTAGTCGGCGAGCGTTGGGTGGCTCGGCGTCCAATCAGAACCATACCCGTGCCGACATCGCGTTGTATTTAACAAACCTCTTTGTATTTAACAAACTTTTTCCCAACAACATATTACCTTAGTTATCAGTTGCTCTGATTACAAGATTCATTTCTACGGTTTTGATACTAGACAGATAAAAGCTAAAATGTGAGTGTTAAAGCAGAACCTATTAAAAATGCTTTTTAATGGTCACAGAAAGAAAAACAAGTAAATTTTGACACCACATGACAGTATTTTTTTTTTTTTTTTTTGAAAAACATATCACCTACCCTCCTCACAAATATGTTTAAGTCACAGGTACGGCGCAAGCTCATAACCAGACGAAGACAAAATCAGACTCTGGGCGTCTACTGACTAATTTCTAAAACCCACAGTCGTAACTATTAGTACCATAGAAACCATTTGACGTGGTTGGAAGATTATGATGATATTGTATTCAATCCTTTGTTAGTTAAGTAACACTTTTCTTTTCTTTTTTAAGACGCGAAATCATCAAAATAATAACTTTCCAGTTAAGTAACACTTAGGTCGACGTGAGCGAAGCCGCGGGCAACAGCTAGTTAATTAAATAAAACACAAATAAATTTTCGCCATATTTTTATCTAAAATTGTTTTGTATTTTTATATTTATGTCTGCTATTTAGCAGACATAATAAATATAGAAAGATTGTAATGCTTTGTCAGTCTTTAGCATCGGATCAGACTTCAAGCTCACTTCAGTCTTCAAGCTCACTTCACCCAAAATTCACCGAAGGATATTCCTACAGAACACACTGGCAGTAAATTATTCCGCAATCGAAAGTCCTATCGCCCGTGATCTGGTAATCTCTATCCGGCTTCCACCAACATTCGCAAAAATAAACTACTTCCACGAAAAAGGCTAAACACATTTTCTCGGTAATCCATACAAATTGGTTCACGCAAAATAAGCCGCTTTTTGCCAAAACAAAATATTTATATCACACTAAGTAAAAAGAGTAGTACATGAATGTGAAAGCTCATATACTACATTATTATAATTTATATTCAATTAGATTATATGTAAATATAATTAAACCATTCTGTTGAAAGTTATTTCTCCTTAGGGAAAGAATATTAAAACAAAGAAAAGGTATACAGTCGAAGACACAAGTTGTTATCAGAACAATCACAATTAAATGCTCTAGCCTGTATTTCTTTTGTGAATTAACGGTAATTGTACTTAATAAGTTTTGAGTTTAAGAATAAAATTGAAAAACAAAATAACTGTCTGTGTGTTGTGTTTTATTTTTTTTATCTTAATATTAATTAATTCTGAAGTCACGACTTTTCTTATTTGCACCTACCACAATTTGTCTCTGCATCACCCTAAGGTTGACTGGTAGACAATGCCATTGGCATTAAGTCCGCCGCTGTACATTTTGTGTGCATAAAGTATTAAATAAATAAATAAATAAATAAATAAATAAATAAACTGTCCTATAAAGTTGTTTACTTTAATAAATACAAGTAGGTATAATCCATTTCATAAAATACCAAATGATTTATTTGAACCCATATTCCTAACAAAAAAAATATAGTAGACAACACTATTTAATTTTAATAAAATGTAGGGCTTGACATGACAATTGAATTCGATTTTTTCGACACAAAATAAGTGTTATTCGGACTATACTGGGAGTTCGGGACTTTTTCCTTTTGAGGGTAAAGGTGCGGCCTCTTTTACGGCGGGATAAGATACATATAAATACATAATATGACACCCTGTTAAAGAAATTGGACCGTACCTCGCGGCCCAGTGTCTTTTTTCTTATTTACATTTTCTGTCCCACTGCTGGAGAAAAGCCCTCCTTCCGCTCCTTCTAAGTTTCACGATTCCATAGTTACTCTTTCCAGCAGGAATCCATAGAGTTTATTACGCTATATCCTTTGTGGCCTGCCGTAGCCCTACTACACTATCTTACGACACCAGCTCTCAGCCAAATTTAATCGTACACAAAAATAAAAGCAAGGTTCTCTCGCTACTCGCTGTCACTGGCACCCCACATTACTGTAACGCCCTCGGGGTTCCAATATTAGAATACGCTTCACGGAGAATATTCGCGGAGTCTGTTACACATACAAGCGTACATTTTCAATGTACATTGTGCTAAGTATATTTAATTTTCCCCTTTTGTAGCGCAAGACTCGTTGGGTAACGTAACGAAGCTTATTTTGCATGTAACTGAGAAAATATATTCGTATACTTAATATAATAAAGAGGTAAAGTTTGTGAGATTATGAGGTTATAGGGGTAATGTCTGAATCTACGGAACCGATTTTGAAAATTATTTTACCCATTGAAAGCCACGTTACTTGTGAGTGTGACAGGCTATATAACATCACGCTACGACGTGCAGGCGTGGGGCAGTAACCAAAGCCGTTAACGCGGATGAAATAAGCCACGCGGACGAAATAGGGCAGTTCGCTAATATGTTATCATTAATGTGTATTTCTAAACTTTTAAAAATGATGTAGGTATGCTGTAACGTCTCAACACATGATCACAAATCGCTAATATTGGTTTAATTGTTTGTCTGTAAGAGGTAATCTCTAGAAGTGTTGGTTCAATTACAAAAAATATTTTAGGTTCTGAAACCAAGCTACCCCTATTGCCCAGTGTCACAGGTATTTTATGGTATAAAGACTTGACTTCCACGCGCACAAAGGCACGGGCAGAAACTAGTTATCAATGTAAAGCAATCCGAATTCAATAGCTTTTCATTAATAAAGCATGGAGCATAAAAACATTCATAGAATTAACTTTTAGGAACGATCGCAACACAGTCTCAATCAGTAAAAAATGCCTCTAATTTCCCTACACTTTTTGACTTTGATTGCCACTGAGATCAGATTGCGACTACATTTTGATTAGTAAAATTGGTTTTCAAAAGTCCAACGTCAATCTGACCAAAGATCCGTCTGACATTGCAAGATTACATTTTCTTTGAAGTTATTTGAAACTTCACTCGACTTTGGTTCGAATCGCAATGGGGCTTAGTAAAATATTGTTTCAAAGGGATTAGTAGATGCGACTCAAAGTGAAAGTGTTGGGCTATGAAATAAGCGGGTATTGCTAAGTTCAATCTGATGTCTGTAATATTTTTGTGCTAGTAATTTGAGTAGGTTTGCTGTTCAGTTTGTGCAGCTTTAAAGGGATTCTATTAAGCAGTATCGTGCACATCATTACTAATTACGGATTCTGAAAAAATTTTGCTTAATATAGGAAGCTACGTTATCCCTGAGTGGTTAACCCTACTATCCATACTAATATTATAAACGTGAAAGTAGCTCTGTCTGTCTGTCGGTTACACTTTCACGCCTAAATTGTAGAACCGATTTTTAGTAAGTACTAACTTACCCCGTACCAAATTAAAAACAAGAAAAAGGTAACGTAAAATGTAGTGCATTTATATGATGGTAAATTAAGTGGTATAAGAAAAGAATCTTAGCGAAACCCCAGCTGCTGTACTAGGATAACATAAACTCTCTTTTTTATATTTACACACACAATAAGCACAAAGGTTTCATAATTCCGTGCGACCCAACCTTTCTGCTTTTCTTATGGCCTCCTAAGCTTTTGAACTTCGCCAAAGTGTTTTGTATTCATATAACGGAAAGCATTTTATTTTTGAAACTTGTACGAATAGCTGAAAATATTCTGATCCCAGGCCAAGTAACTTGTTCACAGTTTTAATGCAAAAGTTTTTTTATGCAATACAGTTTAGAAAAATGTTCTATGCGAATAACTTGGAGTACAAGTAAAGTTGAAAGTACTAGGGAACCAGTACTATCTGAGAGATTTTACTGGGGTTACAAAAGTTTCTCTGAAGCTGGAGTTGGAAGTAGCCTGGAGTCCGATTATGTGCCCGGTTTACGATTGGTCCCATTTAGAAATATTGACCCCTAGTACTTAGCCACGGGGAACTTCACAAAAATATAGAGTTTCATAAAATATGAATATAAGCATTATGACAATAAAATTATGTCTACCTGACCCCTTCGCAGAAAATATCATGCTACCTAATTATTTTTTCAAACATTAAAATTTACTTAAATAATAATGAAATTTCAATCTATGTACAGTTTATAAAAAGTAAGAAAAAAGAAAATGGTAAATACTTAGGCCCAATGCAATGATGTTCTAAATACGTTTAGGCACTAAATGTAAGTGATTTTGGTGTAACTGGCCCTTATAGTACCTAGTTACCAACCCTAGGTGGTTTGCTACCTACTTACTATCTTATCTACCTTCAAAGGAATAAAAGAGTTTTTTTACTGGTATAGCTTTCGTTCTGAGAACTAGAGAAAAGTTAAAGTACTAGGCAACCAGAAATTGTAAGAAGTTTTATTTTAGAACTTACAAAACTTTTTTCCCAAAGGTTTTCGGATAAAGGGTATGTTTTTCCTTATAGAATTTTTACTTAGGTAAATATTTCACGCCTTAAAGGTTAACTTTTTCTTCAAAAATAAGGGCAAAGTGATTAGAACTTGAGGTTTTAGGTTAAGCTGGGGTTTCTGTTTTGTTTGAAACTCTACCGCGTGCCAACTTGCTGTTTCAGTTGAAAAACTTTTCGAGCTTCGAAGTCAACAATGTTAATTCAAACAATTTGAAAAGGCCAAGTCTTGTGTAAATACTTACTTCTTAAACTTCTTTTTGTGTTTGTTTCATTTCAGTTTTGTTTTTGGCTCGACCTTTGAATAATTTCGGATAATTTCGAAAAGTGCTTCGTTCTATAAAGAAGACTGACTCACCTTTGAATTCATCAAAATTCTTGGACCTTTAAAACACCTGTCTTTTACCAGGCTGTATCTCATTAATCGTAATAAGTAAAGAGTTGAAATTTTCACTGAGTGTGTATTTTTATGGCCGCTATCATTACATACATAGTATAAAGCTAAGTCGCTTTCTCTGTCCCTATTCCCTTTGTACGCATAAATCTTTAAAACTACGCAACGAATTTTTTAATAGATAGAGTGGTTAAAGAGGAATGTTTATATGTATAATAACTTCCATTAAATAGTGGAGAAATACTGTTATTTTTGAGGTTTCCAATGTGTGGAGCGGGCCGCTATGTTTTTGTATCAGCTTGCACCCGTGCGAAGCCGGGGCAGGTCGCTAGTTAAAAAATATAATAAAAATAAAACAAAGTTCAAAATTAAAGGAGCCCCTTATACAAAAAACGTATTATTTTATATGTAAGTAGTCTTAAATATTTTACGGTATTTCGCCACTTTCAATTCGATTTAATAACGCCAACTAATTGTTTAGATTTCCCTACCAAAGCTAAACTATGTCGATAAAACTATTACACAAACCACAGAACGTACCTTTAAGGGTTGCCAACGCAATTATTCAAAATATTACTCTGCCAAAACTGCTCAATGAAAATTAAATCCAGTTTTACCCCAACCATCAACCCTATTCAAGTGTACACTACGATTTAAATCAGACAAACCGCATATTTAATACACGCCCGGACGGTCGTCCGGCCGGACGCTGCAAATAGCGCTGTCCGGTATCCGGACAAGTAATTAATTTAACACCGGCTAGAGAATTTAAACGGCTGTCAAGCGAATCTGTGTTAATTATTTTTGCAATTGGATCGACGACGGAGTTCGTGATGATTTTGAGAGATCTGTCTATTGGTTTTGGATTTGTGGTTGATGGGAATGGTAAATTCAGGTGGTTGAGGTTTTTTTTGTTGGAAATGTCAGGTTATTTTGATGTTATTGGTGAGTTCATCTTTGGTTTTATTTGATGCCGGTAATATTTGACGGGCCTGTTGGTCTAGTGGTTAGCGGCCCTGACTGCTAAGCCGGAGGTCGTGGGTTCGATTCCCACCCAGGACAAACTTTGTGTGATAAGCATGATTGTTTGTTCTGTGTCTGGGTGTGATTTATCTATAATATGTATGTATTTATAAATTATATAAGTATGTATATCAGTTGTCTGGTTACCATAACACAAGCTCTGCTTAGCTTGGGATCAGATAGCCGTGTGTCATCAGTGACAACTCTGTCCCAAGATATTTATTTATTTATTTCAGGCAACTTCGTCCGCGCCATATTTTGTAGAATATTCCACGGAAACCATATTTTTTTCCGGAATAATAAATAGCCTATGTGCAATGCTAGACTATAATCTATTTATGTGCCTTTCATCCAGATTCATTTAGATGTTCTCGCAATTGAGTAACAAACATCCATTCATCCATCCTCACAAACTTACGCATTTATAATATTAGTAGGATATATTTGGATATATAGGATTATTTGTTATCAGTAGAACCCGAAAAGGGGTCAGAGTACTCATCATTATGAATAACTTTTACTATCGATAATTGTGTTTGTGTTTTGTTGTTGCAAATCAGATAAGGGGATACCTTATAACTGATTGGTCATCATAAAAATATTACCATTATTTCAAGTTTAAAATGCTCTTCCAACTAAAATCCATATAACAACATTCAAGATACCAGGCTACTATGAAAATAAAGAATCACACACGTTCCCTTGTAAACAAAAATATCAGCACATTTTCAGCTTTCGCTCATAAAAATCCGCGCATTTTCACGAGTCTATTATTCACGGCGTGCCTTTTGGCCCTCAAAGAACGGAACTGGGTCAGCTTGGCATTTCCACAGATCTTTCATACTATTGTGAAGAACACAGCTTACGTATGGATCAAGTTGGATGTGAGCAGAATGTTTTACTTTTAAATTGTTCTTAAAGAGTTAACGAGGGAAAAATTTGGGGGGATTCTGGGGTTTTGGGGTAAACTTTGTGGAAAATAGGAACAATAAACGTAAACATTTTCGAATAGCTTAGGTTTTACTAGGGTGTAAAAATGGATTATAATGACTAAGCCATAAGTAAAGGTTTAAAATATTGTCCCAAGGTAGAGCAAAGGCCTCTTCTCATTCAAAGAAGTCATGAGTATTACCAAGCTTACTCAAAGCAGATTGACAATTTCAGTCTTGTGTTTATCTAAGTCCAGGTCTCACGATATTTTCCTTCACACATGAAATGGAAAAGACACTTAGAAACTTGCTTGACATACTCTGTTGTCAATCCAGAAAGTACTAGGCTATTATAAAATCCAAATAGGTAGGTTAAATAACTATAAAACTCAAAGGAGTTAAAATTAGTCGTCCTAAGAACAAGGCTGATCAAAACGAAAAAAAAGAATAAAAATATTCACATGATATTTATTTCTACAAACCATTTTTAGTAAAATAAATAAAAACCTTTTACAGATCAATATCTATGGTTCGCAGCATAGTTTGACTTAGTGCTAGCTGATGATGCAGCGCCACCTACATACGTTCCTTGCGAAGCTAATCCATTAGCCTGAAACAAAAATTGTTATCATTAAAATCGCATAACGTGGACGTATTCATGACAGATGATTCATGATTGATGTTATGAGGAGCTCGTGGCTAAATAATTACAGCCGCATAGACCGATCTTCTGGGTTAAGCCACGCTTGCCGAGGTTGGTCTGTGGATAGGTGACCATTTACCATAGCGAGTTGCCTCCGTGCCTCGGAAAGCACGTAAAGCCGTTGGTCCCGGCTGTCATTTGTAGATCTTTGACAGTCGTTACTGTTAGTCAGAAGCCCGAAAGTCTGACAACCAGTCTTACCAAGAGTATCGTATTACCCATTACTGGGTTGTGGAGGTCTGATAGGCAGTCAATCCATGTAAAATACTGATATTCAGCTGCATCCGATTCGACCGGAAGACGACCCCAACATAGTTGGGAAAAGGCTAGGCAGATGATGATGATTCATGACAGATGATTCGATTACGCGGTATAAAAAGACAGCACACGACCGTTAAATATACAAACTGCTCATCAAACTAAGTAACTAAACAAAAAGTGTTTTTCGTAGTGCACAACGTGACTACCGTGGGGTCCCGGGTTCGATTCCCGGGTCGAGCAAAAAGTGTTATTGGGTTTTTCTATGAAATTCTCAGTAGCGGCTCGGAGTTTGGATTTATATATATTATTACATGGGACCTAAATATACCGGCGAACTGTGGGTGTACATTGGCACACCTCTGCCTAACCCTTCGGGGAATACAGGCGTGATGGTATATTTATTTTATACAACGTGACTAACGCAAAACATCTTATGGGTGCATATAATAAAACACGATTCGTGCAGGTAGTTAAAGTTTACTTATAAGTTTTGTAACCAGTTTTCGAAGTTTAATTTCAAAATAGTTTGAACTTTGACCCAAAGCATGCAAAGATGCGCTTGATCTCTTCCAGTCATATCGAATTGCCGATTCCATTCATCATCATGACCTGGCATTAACCGGGCACAAATCCTAACTCCGAGCTGCTATCGAAGATTTCATAGAAACTCATTTGACTCGACCTGGGAATAGAACCAAAAACCTCTAGCAGCCGGTCTTAAGCAGTCGCGCTTAGGACCGCAAGGCTAACGAGGCAGACAATGGTGCTGATTCTCTTGTTCACAAACTTAACTAAATTTAAGTTATGTTCATCTTTCTCTTTCCATTTCGTTAAGAAAAGGACAGAAGATTAAATTTTAGTTAAATTCTGTCAAATTTAGACACTCCATAGATAATTTAGACGCGATTAAAAACGTAGCGACTAGAAACCCGCCAATTTTCTTCAGGCGCTGTCTAAATTGACAGGACTAAACGAATATGTATCTTCTGTCCTTTTCTTTAAGAAATTGAAAGAGAAAGATGCATTTAACTTAAATTTAGTTAGGTTTGTGAACAAGAGAATCAGCACCAATATCTCCTGTCTATTATGCTAGTCTCCATTAAAATTGGCCACCATGACCTGAATCAATACGAGTATTAATGTCCTTTACCTTCGTCCGTTTCAGAAGTTCAAGTTGAGCAGCCTTCGTGTTGGCATCCTTGCCGGCCCAGGTCTTCCACACCGACGCCTGTAGCGCCCTTCCATAGCTGAACGTCAGGGCCCAGGGTCTCTTGAGGTTCACCTGGTTGATGGCGTTCAGGTACACTGTGGCTTCTTCTTCGGTCAGGCCGCCGGAAAGGAAGGTGATTCCTGGAGGATTTGAAAATTAACAGATTTTAGGCTTCTTTCTGAGGATCATTATAATTAACCAATTTCCACCTGCATCGTCTTTCGTGGGAAAGTCAAGTATACGATAAAACTATATCCTATGACACTTGGCAATAGTATAGCTTTCTATCAGCGAAATATATTTTTTTAAACGGTTCAGAACTTCGGGAGATAAGCTATTACGAAAAAAGAAAACCTTTCCTTTTTTTCTTTTTAAACAACAATTTCATATATTTCGAGCGCGTGCGCCATTTTATGGAGAGTTTTTTTTTTTATTCTTCCTTTTTTCTTACCTTACAATGTCCGTATGATCGATAATTTGTCAACAAAATACATTGAAATACCAAAGGTTCTTATCGGGGTTTTACGCTAATGTCGCGGAAGTGCGGAGAACTCTGTTAATTGTAGTTCGCATATGATGCGATAGGTGTCGCCACAGATGTATGGTAGCTATAATGAAATAGGGAGTAAGCATTATTATCCCACCTGGAACGGCAGCGGGCACAGTCCTACGTAGAGCAGTAACAGTGGCAGTAGCGATCTCCTGAGGAGTGTTCTTCTTTGAAGATCCGTGACCTGGAGTCACCTGGAACATAAAATTGAAACTTTTAAAAAAAAATGGTTTTACAAAAATCAGTACATAAAAGGCCTTTTTCTCGTATGTAATATGAATGGTGTCGTAAAATTATCACATAAGTACTAGCTATTTCCAGCGACTTCGTCCGCAAGTAAATGGTAAATATAAGTCTTTAATTTCCTCGTAGGTAACATAGCGGCCTTGTCAGTAAAAGCAATTTGAGAATAGTCCGATTAAACAAAAAACAAAAACAGGGGCTATCAGCTTTAAAAAGTTAGGGCATAGATTATTTCGAAGATCAAAAACTCTAAGCAAAGAGGACTATTTAATCAAATTATCAAAAATTATCAAAAAGGTAGGCTGGGCAATGTGATACTTGAACATTGCAGTGGTACACATAGATTACTACTCAAATCCTCCTTGTACAATAAAAATAACAATTCAACACCCAATTGGGTAGATGACACCACTAATCAATTGACGTACTTTTTATGAGCTGTCAAAACGCAATTCCCCATAGATTTTGTATGACGATACTCAACTATGACGTCACTGTTTTGTCGACTCAATTCAGTAACTATTTATTGATTTCAAAGCAACTAAAAACTGATGATAATAGTTATTCAAAAAATCGGGTTTTCAGGGCTAAAATAAAGTGTTTTTTTAGTGAAGTTGTGTCTTGGAATTATTTGTTAGTGGTGTCATCTACCCAATTCACACTGACAGAGACAAAACAATTCCCCCACCATTTCTCCCATTACAAATACCATAGAGTAAATAAAACTCTATAGATCGAGAACACTAATTATGCCAGAACACGTTCGCTCGGAATAAAGAGATGAGAGCTTTAGTTCCCCTGAAAGGGGGTGTAAATAGGGCAAAGGGGTGCTAAGCCTGTTCGCTTTCAATATGCTTTTTAATCCGTATGTTAAGACCGACCTATTTCGCTTTGAGTTCGTGCGCTAAGCTTGGTTTAAGAGAACTGGGGATCATCGTGTAATCAGACGTAACTAGAGCAATGATTAATTATTTGATGCAGATATTACTAATAGAAAGTGTAAGTTTTGACGTCACTATGTGCTTCGTGTTACATGGAGCTAATATTTGTATGGCATACCTACAGATAGTTGTTTTTGGATCTGGTTATTAGTCCATGTTAAAGTGCTGATATACTTGAGCATTCTCTTGTAACAGAAGATCGAAGAAAGAGTTCGCCGTTTTAAAATTTGTCAAATTTAACAACATACAGAAGCAAACATAGACTACAAACACTTTCACGATCATTCTAGCTAACGCTCTAGTAAATACTTGTAAAAAAAATGTATTCTTCACGAAGATGAACAACAACCAGTCAATAATAATCATGACTTTCCAATGATTGAAAAGCTAGCGAATACCGACAGCGACAGGTGTGAATTTCTCACGAATCGCGGGTTGTAGTGTGATGTTTCACGGTGCGACACACGAGAGCGGAGCAGTAGCCGAAGATATAACTGCCTACCATAGGTACCGCCGGGTAAAGTACCATAAAACAGAAAATACCAGGAGTGACAAAAACTGAGTGAATATTTGAAAAGATACTTACCATGTTAGGTTTCAACAAAGTTCCCTCTAAAAAGACGTGATGGTCGTTCAACGCCTTGTACACCGCAGCGAGAGCAGTTTCTGTCACCTTCTGATTTCTTGCGATGTCATGGTCGCCTGGTACAAAGATTTACATTACATACGAGTACATGTTCTTTATATTATTCTGTTGCAGGTATCCATACCGTGCCGAGGCTGCGGGTTGGCGAAAGAGATACCGTGCCCCCGGATCGCAAAGGGCACAAGAAGGAACATGGATGGGTTTTAGTCAGTAAAAGTCTGACACTCCCGCCCGCCCCGCCCAGGGCGGGAGAAGTCATTTAAATGATTACCCATCAGAAAAAAAAAACTATACTGTGACAAAATTTATACCCAATAAGAAAGATGAAGCATTCATGGGGCAGTAGGCTTGGCAGGCCATGTTTGAACTGGGGGGTTAGATTTGATCATGAGCATCAGCATCAATCGAATTTTGCCTTCTATGTACTCACCGTCTAAAAGTACATCAGGCTCCACAATCGGCACCAAACCCTGGCTCTGGCAGATGGAGGCGTACCTCGCGAGCACATGAGCCGTATCGTTGATGGCCTGGACTGATGGAATGTTCTCCCCAATCTTGAGGGGACACCGCCATTTTGCGAACTTGCAGCCTTGCTTCTTGTATTCCGCACAACGTTTTGCTAAGTCGTCGAGACCTGTAAGATAGACCTGCTAGTTAGGTTATGATTGATGTATCTATAATGGTTTTTACATAGAGCAATTTTAGAAGTCCTCACTAAAAATAAATGTCAAGTTAAAATCTAATGAGCCAGAAAAATTCACCAGCATTGAGCCAAAATTATAATTCTGCTGAACGGCGGGCGGCCGGCGAATTCCATCTTTAATTTCCTTTTGTCCTGAACAATTTTTATGAAAACTACGATCACCTCAAAAAAACCCATATGATGATGACCTAATGAAAATCACTAGAATTAGTTCCAATAAAAAACACCAATTTATTATTGCCCCACTGCAAATCAAATGCCTCATCTCGTGGGAAGGCACAAGCATTGATCACCACGCTTACTCAAGGCAGATGGCGATTTCAGCCTTATATCTACAAGAGGTTGGTTGCTTTTACTTTGTTCGACAAATACCTTGTGTAGTAACTTCATCTTGGGAGAGGAACAGAGGGACCGCATCCAGGTCCAGTTTGATGCCAGGGATGATGTTCTGCTTCTTCAGCAGCTCAATGAAAGACGTGCCATCATCAGTCTTCTGGTAGACGGTCTCGTCGAAAAGAATCGTTGCTGATACGTGTTCGGACAGGTTCTGTAATGGTATCAATTGGATTTTGTTTATTAAATATTTATGATGATATTATATTTTACCGATCGCAGCTAATTTTAATGGCGACTAGCTAAATACACAGGAGATATTACAATGCACAAGTGTGTGCAAACACAATTGCACTCCCTCTTCCCTTACTCGCATAGTCCGATGGGACAGCAATCCGAGACAACCGGGGAGAGATTACCTCAGGACCAACGGCTTTTTGAGGCACGGGGGTGTCACACCACTAACTTCCTTACTCGAGTTGCTACTGGGAAATTCGTAATGGAAAAACCCAATTACACTTTTTGACCGACCTAGGTATTGAACCTAGGAGCCCACGCTTAACAATTGCGCTAGTGATCACGAGACCCTATTCCTGTTTACATTGCTGATAAACTAGCGAAAAGAGGAAATATAATGGCAATCCAATCATCACTAAAGTATCGATCCAAAAATCGGACACAAAGGAATTAGCCTTGACAAGTTCCGGAAAAATTAAAAGTTGCTGAAGCAAACCAGCGTTTCTAGAGTTCAGTACCCAAAGGGACCCTATTACTAAGCCCGCGCTGTTCGTCCATTTGCCTGAAAGCGGGCTAAGTTCATACATTACGGTCCATTATAATACAGATATAGATATGATTGCTTACATAGATTTCTACACATACACCGATTCACTGTAAAGCACTTTGACACATTTTTATTACACAATCACACAAAATCCTCTAGCCGTAGTCATCTGGTTCCCGTTTTAGATAGGCCTTCCCACTCGTTACTTTACTGGAGTTCCCTTGCAGGATTTGGTGGCTCTGCAATTACAATCTTCGCATATCTCTGGTACTCCTGGACTCCGATAATGCCTGGTTGGATCAGAACGTCTCAGAACATGACGCGTTAATTGGTCTCTCATCCAAGTTTGATGGCATTTTTTATATAGCCTGTAGCCAATATACAAGAATCCGAGGAACAATATTGTACATATGACCATCAGCACTATGCTTATTGCTGACAGGTGGAATTTAACGTCTTCCACTGTGGCCGAATTTTTTCCTCCACTGGCACTGTTTTGGTTTAAAAAGATTTCCTCACTTTGCACCTTAGATTGACACATGATGATGATTGTCTTTTATAAAGTACTGAACTACACGACTTTTACACATATTGACACAATCCGGACTAATCGCGGCCATGATTAAGTCGATCCCGATCAAATGTCACGGTCGCCACATAAGGACATGACTTAGACAAAATGAAACATCTGTAATGCTGATTGAATACTGAGTATATTTGGTCCACTAAACATTATTATAAGCACTCACACAAGCATACATAATTATATCAAATACATACTACATCACAGTATCTCAGGAACCGTAACAGGTACACAGTTGAAATTTTCACAGAGAATGTATTTCTATGGCCTCTATAACAACAAATAATAAAAATAAAGTTAAAAATTTAAGGGTTACAAGAAACGTGTTTTATTTATACCTATGCAGTGTTAAATATTCTAATGTCAAAGTCAAATCGTTTATTTCAAGTAGGCCATGAAAGGCGCTTTTAAACGTAATAATATATAAAGTTATAATAAAGCAAAATTAGGAATTGGATCTAGTTGTCTTCCAATAGGTAGTTTAGTATGAAAAACGTGGAGGGCACGGTAGGCGCTGTGGCTGAGAGATTGACTACTGCGCTGCGTATCGCGGGTTCGATTCCCGCACGGAACATGTTGTACTGCAGTGCCTACAGATACCTATTTGCTCCAGGTCTGGCTGTTTGTGTTTGTGAGTTTATATGTTTGTAAACGCATCCACGATACATGAGAAAGTTCTAGTATGGAGAGACACGATCTTACTAGTTGATAAGTCTACGTAAAAAATAATTATAATAAAAAAGGGCAAGAAACTATAAATATGATACGGAACCTTCGTGTGGGAATCGAACTCTCACTAAGCCGGTTCTTTTACTTCCATTTAAGATGTGAGACATTTGTCAACAAAAGGTACAGGATACCCTTGAGACACATTTGTAAGACAAAAACAAAAGCGAGGCGGTTTCCCTAAAGACACGTGATAAAACTTTAAATAGGAAACCAAAACAGTGTTTCTGTCCTTAGCGACAGAATACATTTTTTTGGAAAGAAGTTGTTTATCTTTGGAAGCCGATTCGAATGTTATGTTAGGCTTCCATTTGAAAATCCAAGATGAGATAAAGTGCGTAGCGATTTATACAAGCTGTTGATTTGCATCCTCGTAAAATTTTAGGAGCTTGTCATAAAAAAATTAAATTAAAAATTTAAAAAACCCCCGACACAAAATCCTAAGTTCCCTTTAAAAAGTAAAAAAATAAAATACGTCGCCTTGGGGGACCGATGTTGCATTTAGGGTACGACCGTCCCAAGCGGTCCCCCAACGCGACGTATTTTATTTTTTTACTTTTTAAAGGGAACTTAGGATTTTGTGTCGGGGGTTTTTTAAATTTTTAATTTAATTTTTATTTTATACTTTTTATAGGTACATACTTATTATAATGTCGATTTTGTTAAGCTGTAAGTACATAGGTTCCTAATAATTTAGTAACCCACATGACAAATCATTTTTTAGTTTTTCTTCCCCACTTTCACACCCATAACTTTTAAACGGCTCAACCGATTTTCATCAAACATGTCTAAGAACACTCGTACGTAAGTCACCTTTCATACAAAAAAAACTAAATTGAAATCGCTTCATCCGTTCGGGAGCTATGATGCCACAGACAGACAGACAGACAGACAGACAGACAGACAGACAGACAGACAGACACGTGAAACTTATAACACCCCTCTTTTTGCGTCGGGGGTTAAAAATAGAAGTAATCAAATATAATTACGATACGCCACTATCTAATAAATACTTGTTTTTTTAGTTGCAACCATCAAATAACAGTATTCCAGAATACCCCTCTTGCAAAATTCAGAATCGCCCATATGCGTATGCGATAGGCAGAGTTGTCGCGCGGCTATCAATGTGTACATGGCGCCTAAACCCTCTGGCGAGATGGCTAGCTCGAATTCGAAAATCGAGTCAAAAAAAAAAAAAATAATAAACAATTTATTTTATTATTGATTCGTGTTAAAAATCACGAGCATAGTTAACTCCTTGAATTTAACGAGGATGCAAATCAACGCCTTGTATTAAAAAGCTGTTCCCCGCGACTTCGTTTGCATTCATTATTTTATTCTCTCTTTTTTAATAAATAGACACTTCTATTTTATTTATTTGCATGTATATGTATACATATCCAATAATACGATCGTCTTGCCCCACAATAGGATTTTTTTTATTGCGGGTGCGTTTACAAACATATAAACTCACATACGCAAACAGCCAAATCCAGAACAATTATCTGTAGGCCGTACAAATATTAGTTTCGTGCGGGAATCGTACGCACGACACAGCGCAGCAGTCAACAGCTCAGCCACCGCGCCAACCGTGCCGTCTCATCATAAGTACCTTAAGCCATAGAAGAACTCTCAAAGAGACGTCAGCAAACATTCGGAGGGGCCACTAAGGGCCGATGCCTGTCGGGGCTGCGGGTTGTCCGAAAGAGATACCGCGCCCCCGGAACGCAAAGGACGCAAGAAGGAACATGGATGGGTTTTAGTCAGTTAAAGTCTGACACTCCTTCCCGCCCCGCTCAGGGCGCGTAAGTCATTGGACGATATTATCCCATCGGTAAAAAAAAGCCATACAAGAACTAGTACTCCAATTACTGACCTCGGTAGTGAAAAGTAGCTGGCGGTATCTCCTCCTGTTGTTCTCCGTATTCTCCTGTCCAATAGCTGCCAAGAGTTTGCCAATGCCCTCTGGAAAGTAGCAAGATTGTCTTTACTATTGGTTATCGTCAGGTTGACACTTAAAAATAACCCTTGAGATGGTTGTTACAAGACACTTTTTTGCGGCGCAATAGTTATAACTCAAAAATAATAGCTGCGGCCCTGCTTTTGCGACTGTTTTCCGGGATAAAAAGTAACCTATAATTATGTATTATTCCACACTATAATTTATCGCAGATTCGCAGTGCTACAGTTTATTCAGATCCGTTCAGCCGTTTAAGCGTGAAAGAGTAACAAACATCCATCCATTCTCACAAACGTTCGCATTTATAATATTAGTAGGGAGGAAGTAGGATAGTTGTTTACATACCATTGGTCTCATCAACAGCTAAGATGCCCTTCCCAGGAACCACTATAGCTTCTGCTGTGGTCCTCAACTCCTTCTGGAGCGCAGGCTCGGGGTATGAGAAGAACGTGGGCATCCTTCAAATACACATAAAGAAAACCTTAACAACTAACAAGGCTTCGGACGGGTGCAAATTTTTAACGATACCGTTGGCTTTTCCAAAAAAAAAACTAAAAAGAAACCTTCTCCAGATAATTAGGAACACAACAAGAAAGAATCAGCCAAATTGGTCCACCCGTTCTCGAGTTTTCCACTTAGTAAGTTCACATGCAGCAACGCTGCTTTGCGGTAGATAAAGGTAATATGGTAGTGCTTCCCCGGACGAGCTCCTTCACAAAGAACTCTTACTACCCACCACTTAGTCCGTGTAAACGTCAGTTATCGCGGACGCAGACCAAAAAAGTATTCTAGGTGCTATCTTGGGGCTCAAACTCACCCTATACCAAATATCATCAAAATGGGTTCATTGGTTTAGTCATGAACGCATAACAGACAGACAAATAGTACTTTACCATTTACAATACTACCTAGTATGGAAGTATGGATAGTACAAACTTTAACAGGGGTCAACCCAGCCGATAAACTGATGGCATTTTAAAAACAGCACATAAACGACCTTTGATGATAGGCCACCTTATCTATTGTCTTAAAAATATGATGATGATAGGAACAAATCATAATAACCTACTCATAACTTCTATGATAATAATTTGGCCCTATTATTGGCATCAGAAAACAATTCAGTAATAATTCTATAAGATGTAGATAGGTCCCCTTTGGTTTAGATGCTCGAGGTTTTAGGTTTGCAACCGGACAAGAGAAAGCACCAATGTGATCTTTCCAAATTAATGATTATGTAGCTACTTTCCTAAGTTTAACTTGGACATCACTGTAAAGAAACCTGGACTTATCCATACTAACACATACTTTAATATTACACAAGTACCTAGCTGGGGTAAAACCCC
Organism: Caradrina clavipalpis; assembly: GCA_932526535.1. Taxonomy (NCBI): domain Eukaryota; kingdom Metazoa; phylum Arthropoda; class Insecta; order Lepidoptera; family Noctuidae; genus Caradrina; species Caradrina clavipalpis. The sequence goes on from OW052106.1 coordinate 10,413,067, forward strand.
AAGAAAGGACATATAGGCTACTTTTTAATCCGCGACTTCGTCTGCATCCACCCTAGGGTCGGTGCATATCTGACGGAAAATGCGTCGCGTAGTATCGGTCGCGTAACGCCACAACACATAAATATATCAATAAACAATTTACACACATTTAACCGATGATGTGCGTCTACCTATGAGCGACGATACGGTCGACGCATTTTCCGTCAGATATGTACTGACCCTAACTGATATACACGCGAACAAAGAAATGTAAATCCAAAATGTAAATAAACATGAATGCTACTATTTTCATGGTATTTTGGGGCATTAAGCCATCCCTGGGTAATAAATTCTTGAACACAGCTCCACAATTTTCGGCTCACGAATTCGTTTATTCGAAAAACCAACGGCCGAAACAAAATTCACTGAACAAAGAAATTAAAAACACGGTATTTTTTACCAAACTGTAGATAACACAGAAATAAAACAAACAAACAATTAATGGTTTCAAAAACCTTTTGGCGCGTGAACGGGATAAAAGTTTATCTGTAAAAAAGTTACGAAAAGTTTTCGCTCCCCTATTAGAGAAACTTTTTATGCAATTTAATTTGGAAACTGGCATGGGAAACATCATCTGTCTAGGCTTTTTCCAACTATGTTGGTTGGCTTCCAGTCTAACAGGATGCAGCTGGATACCAGTATTTTACATGGAGTGACTGTCTATCTGACCCACACCACCAAATAAGTGGGTGGATTAAAAAGAAAATACTAATTTATGACAAAGTTAATACATTATCCCACGGGAGCCGTACATTTTCCAGCAGCCTATGTATTATTCCATACTATAATCTATCTCTAAGCCAAATTTCATCCAGGTCCGCTTAGCCGTTTAACCGTGAAAGCGTTACAAACATCTATCCATCCTCACAAACTTTTAGACTTATAAGGAAGTAAGATAGGACCACCTCATCATCATCTTCCTGCCCTTATCCCATGTTACTTGGGGTCGGCGCAACACGTTTTCTTCTTCCATACCATCCTGTTAGCCGTCATGCTATCACTCACTCCTTTCTCTTTCATATCATTCTTCACACAATCCATCCATCCACATTTATATTCATTACCCTTTAAGATAGGACCACCTATTACCTACCTATTAATAAAATAGAATATTACGAAGTTATCGTTCAATCAACTAATAGGTAATTTAAGCATCTAATAGTAATAAAATAATATCTAAGTAACTTACCTATAGTATTGTAAGAAACTTCAACTCAAACTGAACACACAATATTTGTTTCTGTAACGATTTAGATACGGCTGTTATCACAATGATACGGGCTGTTGTATTTTACTATTTAAACAGTTTTATTACGCAGAGATTAAATTGAGACAATTTTCAAGTGTGGAATGTTTTAGCTACACACTAATTTAAGCGTATGAAGTTGAATGTGAACTGATTGGTATCAGCTGAAGTGCTGTAAATTGTTAAGCTGCTTCTTCAGTGTGAAGCGGTAGCGTTTGGCGATCTCTTCAACTAGGTAGGTACTAGCTTAGGCGAGTGCTTAAACAACCAGCTAGTTTTTATAAACAGTGATTTTTCACCATCTAAATCATCATAATTTCGGCCGAACGACGTCCACTGCTGGACATAGGCCTCCCTAAACATAACCGCATTGACAGGTTCTACGCTGCTGTGATTTCCCGCACTAAAAATAAAACACACAATAAAACTCGTTTCCAAGTAATTCTGCCCTACATCAAATGTTTCTTCTTCTCTTGCCTCCTTCGTATATTTTTACTGTGATCTCGGCTTAAAAATCAACCGAATGGACCTAGAATTGTAAGTCTGAAATCACCAATCAGCCATAAATAAGCGTGGTGACCGATGCCTTCTCTGGAAGAGAAGAGGCACTGCAGTAAGACAATAACAGGCTGGTACTTACTGTACAGTAAGTACTCAAGTCTGACAGTAGCTGACTAGTTTTAAAGTTACTTTTATTTAGATCATGCTGTATATTACATATTATGCTCAGATGTAACGCTTCAGTTATATATAATTATAGCGATAACCTTTTGACCCCTAAACGTTTAAAGTTATGTAATGTTTTTTAAACCTATCTGTTTTTGTTTAATGGGCACCTAGATAAATCGTGGTTTTTTGTCACCTGACGTTCTGTGGTTACCGCCACTATCTGCAATACCAGAGGGCTTGCAAATGCGTTGCCATCCCAGAGACAAAGTTGAAATGTCTCATGTGCCTGTAATTACACCGGCACCCATACCCTTCTCCGGGCATCGGGTGCCACGAGACGACTCCCGGCCACCGTAGACGCGGGTCTGAGGACGGTGAGTAATGAGTAGCTCACCGTCCGTACGTTGACTAACTAACGACAGACCGTGTCGACGGCGCGTTCGTGTTACACGCGCGCCTCAAAGAGATGTCAGCAAACTTGGAAGGGGCCACTGAGGGCCGATGCCTGCCGGGACTGCGGGTTGTTGGAAAGAGATACCGCGCCCCCGGAACGCAAAGGGCACATGAAGGAACATAGACGGGTTTTAGTCAGTAAAAGTCTGACACTAGGGGGAAGTTATTTGAAGATTTCCCAACTTAAAAAAAAAACCCATACCCTTCAAACCGGAACTGGAACCGAAACCGGAAAAGTTTTCCATCAGAGTGGGTACAATAACAGAAGTTTGTCTGCGGAACAATATTTAATGAGGTTCGGTTCCCAGGCATTGGTATCTTGATAGTTTGGTAAATTAACTCATCAGGCTCTGAAAGTCCGTACACGTTTTATTAAATTTTTATTAGGTACGGTAGGTAAGACCGACATGGCCATCGGCTTACCTAATAAAACACATCTAGGTATAGCAGCTGGGACCATAGCTACAGTGGGCAGTGGTATCTAATTTCAAAGACTGACAAGCGAAGCTCAATCCTTTAAATATAATAATGTTAGGTAGGCACCTTCATGTTGATAAAAATATAAAAAAATAAAAAATATAAATATACCATCACGCCTGTATTCCCCGAAGGGTTAGGCAGAGGTGTACCAATGTAAAACCACAGTTCGCCGGTATATTTAGGTCCCATGTAATAGGGGGCGAGCCTATTGCCATTAACCGGGCACGAATCCAAACTCCGAGCTGCTACTGAGAATTTCATAGAAAAACCCATTAACACTTTTTGCTCGACCTGGGAATCGAACCCGGGACCCCTTGCACAGCAGTCGCACTTGCGACCACGAGACCAACGGGGCAGTTAAAAATATAAATGTATCGCAATTTGTTTCACAACCGTTCTACATTTCTAAAATATATTTAGGAAAAAAATACCTACTCGATTCATATACTGAGTTCGGCAACTGATGTCGACTTTTCCAGTAAAGAAGTTTTAATATAATAATGTTGGATGAATACGTATTAATAACAAAGCCAAAAAATCGTAAAAAAAAGTTGAACTATAAATAGACTAGTGATGTTCCACAAAACTTGACAATAATCGATATTTTCTAATAACACATCATTTTTACAAATAACTTCTTTTTTAGTTTAGCATAACTTTTTTAAATTAAGTTTTTCTTCATTTCTTTAATAGCGCTATCTGGCGTTTCAATGAGTAACTAACACAACGACGACTGTTTCTACGAAGCACAACTAAAATAAGTGAGACACTAACGTAGCCCTGGAAGTTCAGTTGTCAACCGAGAGAGGGCGCTTCAATCGGTTGGTAAAACTGTTTTGCGCGCCGCGCTATCACTGGACCTTCAAATGACCTTTTGTGAGTGTCCTCTCGACGACTTACTATTTGACAGTACTACCAACGTAGCAGTTCGGGAGTGTCTGTGTTTCACCGGATAAAAAAATTAATAAAAAAGTAAGTTTAATAAATTATTTATCACTTTAAATCAGATGTAGATTTATCATTTCGGCTGAAATGTTCAAGAATGTTTAGGAAGTTATATAATTTACGGCTTGGTTAGTATTTTATTTAAGGTTATATTAAAAAATTATGCAATTACGTATTGGAATTAATTATATCATATTTACCCTGTTGCTTATTGGAATTAGTTACATGACTAAATTCTCAATTTCTGTCAAAAATGTTAATAAAAAATATTGTTCTATCTTGACGACTCTGTGGCGTCATACTTTTATGTTATTGCTCATTTTTAAACATATTACCTTATAGGTAAGGAAAAAGTGAATTATAGTCGCTTTAATATTGCGTTCAAGTAAATCTATAACGTGAGGATGTGTCGTATCTATAACAATTTCATCTAACCAGCACTCCTTTATTAATTCAATTATTATTCAATTAACCATGATGATTCTATAAAGGTTTTCCAAATTTTAAGGATATTATGTTTATTTCAACATTTTATTTATTCTCACTGTGCCACTTCATATTTTGCGAATTAGTTACGTCAAGTAAGTGTATTGTTTGCGATGACCTTTCAAGGTCACCTTTGGGGAAAGCTAATATTGAGCAGTTAAATAAATTGTAAATAATTACCTAGATACAAAACCGTTAAGAATAAAACAAATATTTAATTTTTCCTTTTCGGTTTGACTTTGTGCTTTAAAAAACCATAATATAGGTACATCTTTAACAAAAAATATTGCACCCTCACTAAAGCATCGTCTAATACTATATTAAAATATGTTCATAAAGGTCGAACAGTGTTACTGGGTTTTTCTATGAAATTCTCAATAGCAGCTCGGATTGTGTCCGGTTATTGGCAATAAACTCGCCCCCTATTACATGGTTTCTAAAACAAACCGGCGAACTGCCTTACCCTTCGGGGAATACAGGCGTGTGGGTATGTGTTATATTTCATACAAGAATATGTATAATTATTTTAATAGATAATAAGTTTGATATTCAATACTTAAAAACGACATGAAAATACAGATGATGTATTTTGGTAACAGCTGCTGTCATGTAACTGAATCTATGTCAATTATTCGAAAAATAATCGATATTATTTACACATCACTACCGGATATTATGCAAAATGACAACTTGACATCTTTCAATCATCATTCAGCATTCACCAATAGTTTGAGCTTCGTATTCGTAATTTAATTTTCTAAAACAAATGACTTCTACTATAATTAGAGGAAACGAATACTTTGTCAATCATGGTGAGTTTTTGATAGAACATTATTTTGTAATGTCGAGTATATTATTTTAAGTCAAATTTATTTTCTAAGTTAATTTTTATTATCAAAATTTTATAAACTATACACAATGGGTGCCAAAGGTAAAGGGAAAAAAAAGAAGGGACCCCCGGAGTCAGGATGGATGCCAGGATTCGGGACGAAGGGTAGGCTACCATTACTATTTACGTCTACTCTCTTTGCAATCTAAGTGAATAATACCAGGAAAACATAAGTGTGACGAAGCTACAAAAAGCAGACATAATTCTCTTTGCTTATACCTGAAATATCACCAGAGTGTTTATCACTGTCTAGGTATCCACCTTGTGTTTTTTTTCCAAGGGAATTCCTAGCGGCAATATAGGTAATGGAAGACTTCTTACTGCTATCTGTAATCCTAGTCATGAATCTTTTGTAGCAGCAACATTTGGTGATTTATACCATGTTACAGTTATATAACTATAACATTTAGGTTTAAAGTACCTATCTACAAATAAATAAAAAGAAGTAAATGGTGTGGAATTTGCAATTAATTAAGCTTTGTGGTTATTATAGTTTTGAAGCTGGAAAACTACAAAATTTTTCATTCAGTATAAACATAATATGAAATGCATTCAATTTTTAAATCAACAACATAGTTGGCAAGTGCGGTGATAGTAATAGGAATAAGAAACAACAATCTTTTTATAGCATGGTCATTTGAAGGTCATCGAAAGTAAACTGTTCAAATAAACTTAATAAACAACTGGATTTAAAAGATTAATAATTATTATTCTACTAGAATATCACGGTTTATATCTCTTATACTTATTACAAGCTTGCCAATAATTAATATTGTAAATGAATTTATTGTTATTTTAATCTTTCTTTTTTGTTACTCTGCATAGCAGCAATTTGTTATTCAATAAAAGATGTTGCCTTTGTCTGAAACTTTATCTGGTTCATGTATTGTTTAGCTCGCAGGGACATCACTCAAGCAGGTCAATTCAATTCCACATTAATAAAGTAGGAACACCGCCTCTTAAATCTCTTGTGTTGTAAGCCGCTATGTCTAATCTGTAAGCTAGTTAGTTTTTGTTCTTGGAAAGAAAAAGAAAATAAACATTAATTAATAGTAGGTACTTATCAAACTAATGTTAAAACCTACTTAGTAGTAGTTTTCTCTGTTATAAATAAAGACTTTAAATGTCATTAAGCTAATGGTTTGTGCATAGATTTTATCAGGTGTTACATATAGGGACTTTGAAGTTTACATATTAGTCAAACAATTTTAAATCAGCATTTGTAAGTTTGTGATTAAAAGAGTTTTATTCTGCTTTGTTATTTGAGCACTTATTTAATGAATAAGTAATTGAATTTTCTAAGTTCGTCAACCATGAATGTATTTCAGTATTGTTTTAATTTATATTCCATTTGAGTGAAAAACATTTAATCAGCCAGACATATTCCTTAAAAATCTTCCTTTGGGTGGTTGAGCGGAATTCCTAGCACTTCATGGAATGACAACTCACCTCATGACTTCATATAAATTCACCGACTTAGATTTTGATACAAGAATAATGGTGATATTGTATGTATACTTTTTCAATATCCACATGAAGAGATATTGAGAATGAAGAAGTGACTTCTGGTTTTTTATAGTACCAGGCAATCATATCATAGAACAACACAGTAAGAAGGCCCAACTAGTCACAGATTTTGCAAAGCTTTAAATAAATAATGAAATATTCTACACTTATCACACTTCTCATAATATTTATATTCACAGCGGTTTAATTGTATTGCAGTTGATATTAAAATAGACTTTGTTAATCTTATCTTATTGAGTTTATCACTAAGTAAGACAGTTACTGTAAGCTACTTTTATGGATTTATTTTGTTATGGAGGGATCATAAATAGATTAAATATTTTATTTGACACATGTTTATCTTCTGAATGTTATAGAGTACTTATTGATATTTTGTTTTTCTGCAGTAGGTACTTAAACTTATTAAATAATTTTGATAATCAATAACTTTAGGGGTACTTATTTGAAAAAAAACACCAAAAAAACGTTACTAATATTTTTTGTTAGCAAATAAAATGCTTGCTTAGCAAAAAAAATATGTTTTCTAAAAAAACTGAAAAAATATTCTTTGAACATTGAGACCTTTTCAGCAAACCTTGATAAAGAATTATTTTTATTTTGAAAAGACTAACTGAAATGGAAACTGAGAACAGACACCTTTGACCTACAGCAAATGGATCCCAGCATTCACCACATGGCAGTTAAACTAACTTACCTCTATTGTTGCAGCCACTATGAGTACCTACTACCAGTACCCCACCCCCGAGCTGCAGGAGGAGCTGAGGAAGATCGCCCAAGCGATCGTAGCTCCCGGCAAGGGTATCCTTGCCGCTGATGAGTCCACCGGTCAGTAACTATTTTATTACTTTTATTGTTTTTTCAGCTGCGTCTTTGGTTATTGCTTCGCTCCTATGGGTTTTAGCGTGAGGGTTTATAGTATAAGCTTTGCTTATGAATACTAGATAACTCTTTAAAAAGTTGAATGCTTAAGCGAATCTCTCACCCCCGACCAAATGCAGAGGTGGAACACCGCGGTGGTTTTAGCTGGTAAGAGCGCCGGCATGCCCCCCTCCTTGTCACTCCTAGCTACGGAGGAAATCCATGAGGATTTCCACCGCGCACCAAAAAAACAAACATGAGGCTTCTTTCGATTCAACTAGAAACATAACGAGCGGTAGACACACTCGCAATAATAGTTTTCTGCCCCTCTGCACGCTTCGATTCTTTGAACTCTGCAGCGGATTTCAATGCGGTTTTTATCAATAATGATTCAAGAGGAAGGTTTATACGTATAGATCATTACGCCACGACCAATGGGGCTGGAACAGTAACCAAAGACGTAAGTGAGAGCGAGAGACACCGCGAGGCATAAAGCTGTATAACTCGAGGTTCTAATGAGGATTCTGTTTCCAGGCACCATGGGCAAGCGTCTCCAGGACATCGGTGTGGAGAACACAGAGGAGAACCGCAGGAAGTACCGCCAGCTGCTCTTCAGCTCTGACGCGGTAAGACGAGCTTCATATTTACTAGCTTTTGCCCGCGATTTTGTCCGTTTGGAAGTCAAAGTCAAATCGGTTTTTACCCGACTGCGACAGAAGGAGGGTTATGTTTTTTGAGAGTATGTATGTATGTATGTATGTATGTATGTATGTATGTATGTATGTATGTATGTATGTATGTATAATTGTTTGGCACGCTCTGCAGTCTGAACGGCTCAATGGATTTTAGCTTGAGAGGTGTCGTTAGATTCGTATTTACTGTGAGAGTGACACTGGGTATATCAAAATAAAAAAAAACAAAATGGCGGATTTTTGGCGCCAAATTCAAATGTTTGGATCGCTCTGCAGCCTAAACGGTTCGATGGATTTTAGCTTGAGAGGTGTCATTAGATTCGTATTTACTGTGAAAGTGACAATGCGTAAATTAAAAATAAAAAAAAGTAAAAAATAAAAAACGGTAGTTTAAAAAACTAAAAAACCCGACTGCTTTTCTAATAAGTATTTATGAAAAAGCCCCAAAAACAAGAAAGTCCTTGTACCCGATTGCACTTAAAATTGTAGCAGTCGGGACCCATTCTAGAAATGGAGCCTTAGTGTAGAGCACAAACCTATATTACATTGCAGATGGTTCCGAATGGGTCCCGACTGCTACAATTTTAAGTGCAATCGGGTACAAGGACTTTCTTGTTTTTGGGGCTTTTTCATAAATACTTATTAGAAAAGCAGTCGGGTTTTTTAGTTTTTTAAACTACCGTTTTTAGCTGATGTCTCACATCTAACAGCCAAACTAGTTCGTTAACCAGAGATTACGAGGGTTTCAAATCTCTTACTGACTCAAATATGTTCTCAATTACTAAGTTGTTTGTCTTAACTCTTTTATACAAGCTATGTAAGTTTAACACATAAGCCTTTGCGCGCGGCTTCGTCCGCATAAATGTCGAATATCGCGAACGCTGACGAAATCGCGGAATAAATAGTAGCCTATGTTGAGGTTCAAACTTACCCCGTACCAAATTTCATCGAAATCGGTTCGGTGGTTACGTCATGAAAGCGTTACAAACAGACAGAGATACTTTCGCATTCATATGTATGGAGGTATCTTGCGTATACGTTCCTATCTATCAAGTTTAATTCAAAACAGTTCAATCGGTTTTTAAATTTTGAACTTGAAAATATGTATGTCCAGTATGCCATAAAAACACTTTTAAACGTCAATGTCAAACTGGTCTGCAAACTATCTTAACCTTTCGACATCTCAATTTAGGAAACAAGTTTAAAAAAAAACACACAAAAAAGCTGTTGTCGTCAAGGAAATCCACTTATCAAATGTTAATCAAATTCTGTTACGTAGTTCTTTCGAGGCGTGGCAGTCGTGCCCCCCGAAAAACCGGTTTTTGTTTTTCTAAACTCATTTGAATATTCACTTTGGAATACATAACCGTCTGTGTAGAAGCTGCCCCGTTAGCCTTGTGGTCCTCAGTGCGACTGCTACGCACGCTAGAGGTCTTGGGTTCGATTTCCAGTTCGAGTAAGTGTTATTGGGGTTTTCCATGAAATTCTCAGTCTCGGAGTTAGGATTTGTGCCTGGTTAATGGCAATAGACTCGCCCCCTGACCTAAACATACCGGCGAACTGTGGGTGTACTATGGTACACCTCTGCCTAACCCTTCGGTGAATACAGGCGTTCTTCATCCCACACTTTTATCTTTGAGATTTGCCTTTGGTCGAGTTCATAACGTTGTAATGCAAAGTAAAATCTGACATCTTTACATACTATACATGTATAATGTTCACTAAAATACTAACATCCTTAGAAAATCTCAACTAGTCAAGAATCTAGATGTTAGCTAGCTATAATAAGGATACAATCAAGTGTCAGGAAATTGCAGTGTGACGCACGTAGGTGATGCTTTGCACGACAATGACACAAATTGTACCTGACTTCTCTCATGTCGTTATATTGCATCGGTAACATACGGGTAATAAACTAATTTCTAACAAACATTTTTGCTGGGAATCGATTATTTTTGGTGTAAAAAAACACTCTGCGTAATGTAAGGTACGCTAATCATTGTACTTTCTGGTGCATACAACTGTATCTAAAACTGGCTTTCGTAAAAAATCGAATCACAAAGTTGGATGTTTGACCTTCAATTTCCCGTAACCTAAAAGGTGCTCACGCTCAGGTACCTTAAATGTCTAGGAAAAAAGATAGCAATGATGGGAATAGCATGAAAGTTTTGGCTACGTTAAGCGGCTTTTCAAACCCGTTATATTCCCCCTTACTGCAATCAATCCAATAATAATATTGTAAAAGATGATAGGTAAGAGTCACGTGCACACCCGAATTAAACATTTGAAAGTGACATTTTAATAGTTGGCCTTGAATGTATTTATTTATTTATTTTTATCCGACAACATTATGTTGTCCGATGATTTCTCACGTGCATCTTGAAAGTAAAAATAAAGAAACATGCAATGAATGATTGTAATAGACAGTTATGAAGCATCTTGCATATTTAAGTGACATGATTCTACTCGTGTTTTGGCATTTGACTTACTAAAAGGGCATTGCCAACATAACCAAACTGTTTTTCTTCTGGTGCTCTGGTGCTCATTTCTCGTCAAAACAAGTTTTGTTGGCAATTGATCATAGAATGCATTGCCCATTCACAAATAATGATAAAAATAGCATAATTATGCTTTTAAATATGGCATAGTTATTTAAGCGTCGTGGCGCCTCGAAACGTTATTATGACGCCTGTTTTGTCTGCTTCCCTGGTAGCGCCAATTATGGTGCGATAGAAAAGCTGCAAATACTTTCTATCTTGAATTTCCTGTTGATAATTGAAAGCTTAGTCATGTGTTCTAGATAAAAGAATTAATTAAATAATACCAGTATAGGTATTGTACGCTAGCTTTCAGATGTTTTGATCAACGGATTGGTTGTTTCTCTCCATTAGGTACTAAAAAAAACCATATTTATCTTGTAAGTACTGGATTTTAACCAGATTACTTACTCAACGGCAATTTTTTTCTAACTTTGGTCACCGGCTTAGATACCCCTTATCATAGATTTGCCCAAAATTATACATGCCGAAGGATTTACGATTAAATATAGCATATCAGTAAGTGGTTAGTTTCATATAAATTGATAACGATTCGCACTGAAATTATCCTACTACTATAACAAACTTGTATTTTGTGAGAATGGGTGGGGTCGGTAGATGTATGGATGTTGATGTATGGATGTCAGTCGTTTAAACGTGAAAGTGTAACAAATCTTTCACTTTCAAACGGCTGAAATAAATTAGCTGAAATGTGGCGATAATGTTCATCCCATTTTCCGTGTTTCCGTGTGATAATTAAGGACTTGGGCTTAATTCACTAGGCTAAACTTAACAATTTCCCAAAACAAAAAATGTACCTACCGAACTTAATTGTTATATCGGAGTAGGAACTCGAAAGATTAGGCACACAATTAGTGATAAATATATTGTTGACTGATTAGAACGAACTGATGTACTCATACTATTAACATGTAGATAACAAAATATTGAACGTAGATAGGTAGGTGAGGAAGTATATAGGTGCCGTAATTAGTCATAATCGAAAGTTAATTAATTGGAGTATGTTCTGCGAGTATGATAAACATAGTTTCAATCTGGTCTGACCAGAAACTCTTCCCAGTATATTTGGGAAATGCCTTAGACCAATGAATCTCGGTCTGACAACGTCTTGGCAATAAAGGGTCAATTCACTGACTTTTAGTTTTAATCTCAATCTGTTATAAATGCCTTTAATTCACCTATACTTGATTATTGCGACGGGATAGTGATCGTCTTTAATTCATAGGATTGGTATTCTGATATGGCTAGCACTCTTTACCCCCTTTTTTTTTATAGATCATCAAATAACTTTCCCCGCCCTGGGCGGGACGGGAGGGAGTGTCAGACTTTTACTGACTAAAACCCATCTATGTTCCTTCATGTGCCCTTTGCGTTCCGGGGGCGCGGTATCTCTTTCGAACAACCCGCAGCCCCGGCAGGATCTTTCGATCCTAAAGTTTTACATACTCGTATTACGAAATGTATTAGGTACCCTTATGATTCCTTTATACAGTTCAATGCTTTTTTCATTATAAAAGTTAAGGGCTAAGCGCACTTCGGAAAAAAATGCAGCAGTATTTCACCATTTTATTATTTATCACCAGAAGTTTCCAACTACTATAACCGAATACCTCTTTCAGGCACTCTCCGAAAACATCTCTGGCGTGATCCTGTTCCACGAGACCCTGTACCAGAAGGCTGACGATGGCACTCCCCTGGTTGGTCTGCTGGAGAAGCGCGGCATCATCCCCGGCATCAAGGTCGACAAGGGTGTCGTACCCCTGTTCGGATCTGAGGATGAGTGCACCACACAGGGTGAGTCGGATTTGACGAATCTTACCATTTTGTAATTTTCTAGGTTCTTAAGACTAACGTTAATTGTATAAATTGCCGACGTCCGATTTTTTGTAGGACCGGTTATTTATCGGACCGTTCAATAGATCCATAGTTTCGTGGGAGACCTGTTTTCGTACATTAGAATTTATGTGTTCCTTTCTTTCCCGCTTAAAAATCGGTCACCGATTGTCTGACGAGGGCAGACAGCTTTATTAAAAATCTACACTCCGCAATAAAATTGTATTGCGCTAGCGCTTGTTTTACAGTCAACATCGCACCACTTTGACTTTATTTTTATATGGCATCTGAAATAGGTTTTCTTGTCTGTTAATGTCTTTAAAAACAATAAGAACTGCAACAACTTATCAGCGTACATAGACAGCTAAATTTTCTTCAGACATTTTAGAATTCTTGAGTTTCTTTTTAATCCCGTAGCACAAACTGTAGTTGATTCGTCGGTTACGAGAAACTGACATATTATGGATAAGGTACCGGTTTCCAGCCTGCTTCCATAATGATTACATACACAAACCTCTTCTGAGCCAACAAGGCAACAACTGGTTTCTTAGTATCGTAATATGACATTTCGTAATAATGCACATAATATTTTGTGGCTCCATAGTCTTGTTTTATTGGTTAACTCATATAATTATTATGAAAGAAGTACGCTACGAGTGTTGTAACCAAACATTATCTTCAGAGTAGGGATTTAAACAGATGACAGCACTCATGAATTCTTTGGTTTAATAAATAAATTATGTATTCAGACCGCTTCCAATCGTTCCTTTTGGAAATCTATGGGGAAGGCCTACGTCCTGCGGCTGATAAAATGATGATAATCAGATTTTTGGCAAGTTCAGTTCACAGCAATAGGAGTCTAATATAGAAGATCATTTCTTCATCTTCAAACTTGTAACTTCTCCTTGTACCTATTAGTGAAGGTTGACATAATTGAGAACTAAAAGCCATATCTGTGTGTCGGTCCTAAGTCTAGGTCTAGTCTAGCGCACTAAATAGCTCAAACGCTGTATTAAAATTATAATGCAAAATTCAGTATCTAGTTCAAAAACATCTCATACCATATACATATTTTAAGATATTCGGGATATCTTAAAATATAACAAAATATTCGACACATATTGATCCCGTCCCACAATAATCATGAATAAACATTTTTATCGACAAGGCTGACCTTTTGGACCTCCTATCATTAAAGAAAACGAGTCGAACGACATCCTGATTACGTTCACAATCACAGACACAATCGAAACGCTTTAAATTTTAAATAATCTTCAATATTCATTATGTAATATATAGAAAATGTTTTAAGGAGCCCTCCAATACAGTTTAATGGGCCCGGAGACTTTGCAAACGTAGTATTTTTTTTTCCTGACACAGGACAACACGCGGTTGCTGTGTCCGGACTTTAAGTTTCAAATTATTTGTTAACTAGCTTCTGCCCGCGACTTCGTCCGCGTCACAGTTGATGTGTTATCCTACGGGTACCGTACATTTTCCCGGGATAAAAAGTAGCCTATGTGTTATTCCAGACTATAATCTATCTTTGTGCCAAATTTCATCCAGATCCATTCAGCCGTTTAAGCGTGAAAGAGTAACAAACATCCATACATCCATACATCCATACTTACAAACTTTCGCCTTTATAATAGTAGTAGGATGTACTTACCTAAATAAAATATGGTTAAACTAAAAAACCTCCGCCTACGTCCGACTTTTAGAAGAACCGATTATCGGACCGTTGAAGAGATCTATAGTTTCGGGGGCCGACTTATTGTAGGACGTGTGCGTTGGTATATTTAATTTCATATGTTCCATTTTCTCCTACAAATATATCGGTCACCTATTGTCTCACATCGGTGGACAGCCGAAGCCTCTGTCCATCGTAAACTTGTTAAAATAAAGGGGACGGGACGCAAAAAATATTAATAACGGTCCAAATTCCGGTTGTGATCGTACTACGCAACCAGGCAAAGGGGGCTCGGCTGCTGTTATCTTGGTCTTATCTCTGGTTCAAGTTCGTAAACAAGTGATTGGGGCAATGAGAGTAGGTATCGTATGTAAATATAATTGAAATAACGACATAGACAAAGGTCGTTATGTCGTCCTGGTATAGCCATGCGTAATTACTGGAAGATAATATTTCGTAATATTTTATTTTGTGCTTTAGATGAAATCGCCTTGTAAATAAAATAACCAGTAAAGTAATTTAATTAATTACCTGTCCAGTCTATTCTGTAGAAAATGTCTATCGGTGAAATTATGTGAAGTGAGCTGACATTCCAAGATGACAGCTTTCCTCAAAGCTCACTTCACCTAAACTCACGGAAGGAGATTTTTACAGAATAGGACTGTGGTTAAGGCTTTCAATAATTCGTATTTAGATCCTCAAGGTCGGTCGTGTATCAATATAAATGTTCTCACTGTAAATTGAAATAATAAAACGCGGTCCTCTCTTGGGTTATTGAGTCTATTACACTCAATCAAAAACTTTAAGAGTGGATAGGTACCTATAGCCTGATGGGCACTAGATATTTAAAAAAATGATATGTTTTCCAAAAGTAACTTTCAAGATAACCGTCACACGTTATCATTTAAAATTTTTTTTTGATCATTTCCTCGTTGTGTAGGTAATCATGTTTTTTCGACACATCACCATCAATTTTGACTTTAATAGTGATATATTTTTCTACTTATCTATGCAATTTCATCAGCCTAAAGCGACACACCCCCAAGAATCGACGATAAAAACAACTTAGGTACTTACTTATTGGATGTGTAACCAATAAAATGCAATTTGGTAAATGGTAATCTTCTATGCTTACCCCATTATACCGTTTACTCGTTTAAGTAAAATAATCATTTAATTGTTCTCTTGCGCATTTATTTATTTATCTCTGTATTGGCTGCAATTTTTTTCTGACATCTAATCCTGCCATTCACAATACTTCATAAGAGTTCGAAAATATTTAAAGAAATTGTGTCTGTCCTCAGGTCTCGATGACCTTGCCCAGCGTTGCGCCCAGTACAAGAAGGACGGCTGCCACTTCGCCAAATGGCGTTGCGTGCTGAAGATCGGCCGCTTCACTCCTTCATACCAGGCAATCATGGAGAACGCGAACGTCTTGGCTCGCTATGCCTCCATCTGCCAGAGCCAGCGCATCGTGCCCATTGTTGAGCCCGAGGTTCTGCCCGATGGTGAGTGACCTCTTGTTGTCTCTGCGATCCTAGTACATATTTTGCCTTTGTATGGTTGATTTAGCATCTACCTCTCTTGAAAAGAGAGAGGCATACATACATTCTCTTAATTAAATTAGTTTACTCTCCACGTTAGTTTATTTAAATGTCTCAAAAAATGGAGGTAATAAGTACAGTTTTCTCTACATTGCTTATGATTCATTTTCTAGGTGAGCACGACCTTGACCGTGCCCAGAAGGTGACCGAGGTTGTCCTGGCCGCCGTCTACAAGGCGCTCAGTGACCATCACGTCTACCTTGAGGGCACCCTTCTCAAGCCCAACATGGTAAGCACTGCTCTTCTTACGCCTTCTGAGGCCCTGGTAACGAAAATGTATGATTAATACAAATCATAAGGTTTTGGGTCTATTATTTATTTGACTAAATTGTAATAATCTTTTATCCATTGCTTCTCAGGTGACCGCTGGCATGGGCTGCAAGAAGACTTACACTCCCATGGACATCGGCCGCGCCACGGTCACCGCTCTGCTCAGAACTGTTCCCGCTGCGGTTTCCGGTATGTCATCTACTATGTTTTAACCAGCTACTTTCACTTTTCCTATTTAGCAGGCTAAAATATAATAAAAAATATGAGTGTGCTTTAGACCACACGACTGAAGTAAAAATCCTTTAGCTCCATCTAGTAACTGGCTATGATAAGAGAGAGAAAGAAAATGTGCATAATTATATACGAAACGTAACTTTCTATCTTCACCAACTTATATCTCCCTCTCACCTTCCGTTCGCTTCGCCTGATCACACATTTTGTAACTCAGCTTACTCTCCAAGCTAAGCGTGCGTAAAAAAGTTTTACTTCAACAATGTTAATAAGTGATTTAATGACAAAAAAAAAACACAAGTTTAAATATGTTTACACTTACAAAGCTGTCAAGTTCTTTTCCAAAACTACATCTTCATACTTTACCTTTCCCAGGCATCACATTCCTGTCCGGAGGTCAGTCCGAAGAGGAGGCGTCAGTGAACCTGAACGCCATCAACACCATTGACTTGAAGAGGCCGTGGCCCCTCACCTTCAGCTACGGACGCGCCCTCCAGGCCTCCGTACTCCGCGGATGGGCCGGCAAGCCTGAGAACGTGATCGCTGGCCAGCAAGAGCTCATCAAGCGTGCTAAGGTGACTTGATTGTACTAGGAGGTTATGAGGTGAAGGATGTGTGATAAATTATATAGCACACCTATTGTGGACTTGGTAGGAAAGGTTGACGTTCTATTATGTTCGTGTTGGCTGCAGTAGGAGCTCTTCAAGGGTGCTCAGGCGACTCGGTTGTACTAGGAGGTTATGAGATGAAGGATGTGTGATAAGAGCTCATCTATAGATTTTTCGTTGCCAGAGATTGATGTTAGGGACGTGTTGGATATAGCACAGTTGGAGGTCATGAAGCGTCCAAAGGTGACTTGATTGTACTAGGAGGTGAGGAAGTGAAATATGTGAGCAACGAAGCGTGATAATGTCTACAACATTGTCACGCTTGCCTTTCAAAAGTTGCAGAAAAACAGTTAACAGTACACTTATACCTACCTTTTTTGTACAAGGAATGTATAAAGTGAATGGAATGATGGTGATGGATGGTGATACACGATCTTATAATGTATGGTACCTTAGTGCTTTTTTCCAGACTAAGTAGGAAGGTAAGTAGACAATTTTTGACGACTGTTTGCCGAACGGCAAACCAGTGTACTTTACTAATATTTTCAAAATAAATAACTCCAGGCTGAAACAATGCACGTAGTTGTTGCCTGACTAAAAAAAATATTGAATTCCTTACTTCATTATAATTATGCATGTATATTTGTGTTGTCCTGTATTTGTCTTAGATGTGACTAATTTACATAGAATGTAGTTATTTTCACACTGCGGCTAGTGTCAAACATAGGTAACAATGCTCCTTGCAAAATATTTCCTAAATTCTAGTAAAAAAGTTACTACCATTAAAAAATATTGTTTCGCACTAGCCGCTTATAGTAACCACATAAATTAGAAATAGTACTAATTAGCATTTTTTTTTTCTCCAATCTTCACAAATCAACATTGCACCGACGACGCTGCACTCCTGCGCATCTTTAACCACCATTCACGTGACGGCTCGATGATTCTAAATTTAAAAATCTAAATCTGGACGATCTGTTTTGTTGCCAATTGTGACGTCATAGGCTAACGGTCTGGCCTGCGTTGGCAAATACGTGGCCGGTTCCATCCCATCTCTAGCCTCGACTAAGACTAACTTTGTTAAGGCGCATGCGTACTAGATTTATTAAGTTAACCGTACACCAAACTAAAGTCAGAAATAAATGTTGCGTTTTGATAATCGTCTGACAATAAAAGTATGGTGTACTAGCTTCTGCCCGCGACTTCGTCCGCGTCACAGTTGATGTGTTATCCTACGGGTACCGTACATTTTCCCGGGATAAAAAGTAGCCTATGTGTTATTCCAGACTATAATCTATCTTTGTGCCAAATTTCATCCAGATCCATTCAGCCGTTTAAGCGTGAAAGAGTAACAAACATCCATACATACATACAAACTTTCGCCTTTATAATAGTAGTAGGATGGTCAGCTTTATATCTGAATGGATTTTGAATTTGGCAGAAAAGCATTGGTCAGAAAAAGTTTGGAAGTCATTGTTATAGTATGTGTTGTAATTTTGTAATGTTTTACTGCCTTTTTCAAAATTTGAGTCTGAACAATTACTTTTACTAAAAATCAATATATTAAAAATCTGTTTCACTAAACAACTTTTGCGACAAAATGAATTGACTTAAATGTCGTAATAATATAAGGTAAAATAATATTATTATTTGCTATTGTTACTTATATTTTTTTAATTGGACTTTTTACATTCCACAAAAGTTTAAAAAATTCGTTATTTCCTTTTTATTATAATTAAATAACGTAAGTATTTTATCACTAATAATATCTCAAGTTGTGATCCATAAACAGGCATTTATAATATATATTTTTATCAGCCTTTACAATATTTTTTATTCTATTCGTAAGCTAAGATTTTTTTATCAAAAAAACTTTTTTTTGAAAATCCATATTATGTTCAAAAAAATAACCAATATCAACCGTACCAATTTATTAACTAAGTAAAATATTCTAAGTTGTATTATTTGTAAAAAAAAAATATTTAAATTGTCATAATATGTGAAAACAGATAAACTTTTAATTTAATAATAATCTTTTTTTGAATAATTTTGCATTAAGAATCCAAGAATTATTCCATATTTTACAAATAATACAACTGAGTTATACCAACATCGTAGAATTACATAAAATAACACGTTTAAAAATGGAATAAAGGATCTCTTTACTATTCACATCTCGCTTTTACAAATAAGTGCGAGCGAGACGTAACAACAACAATGGAGCCGCCATTTGTAATTCTATATTTAAACGTATTGTAGTTTGCATGTAAATGTATCTAATTCCTAGAATGCCTGAATAGTGTGTAGTACCAACACTAATCGCTTTGTGTGCTTGACATTGTTGAAATAAATAATGATATCGTTTGCGTTTGTGTTTATTTCACCTTTTTGTTGTAGTTCTGTATTAAAAGTCACGAGTAGCAGTAGTACCTATAGTTGCTGTACCTAATACTCCTCCCAGTTTCTGAAAGCCTGGTATATCTTCGTCAACCGATTCCATTAAATAATAGTATTCTGTTGTCTAAAATCTTTTCTTATAATTCGAGAATGTTCTTATTAGGTATCATATTTTAATCCTAAATTGGTGCCGATTCCCTTGTTCACAAACTAAACTAAAATTAGAGAATTGACATCTCTTACTAACATACAGCGAAAGAAAAGGACGGTAATACCTTAGAACTAAGTTAGAGATGTCAAATTAGTTTTGCCTTGAAATTTTCCGTGTTTTTAATCAACGCGTTCTGACATGTCAACTATAATTGTATAGAGATTTTAGATCAACTAAAATTGACAAGTCTTATTCACGTCCGTCCCTTGCTTGTTTAATTGGAAAGAAAAAGATAGAAATAGTCTAAATTAAGTTTAGCTTGTGCATAACAGAATCGACACCATTATTAGTATTTTTATTTGGGTAACCTAAATCAAGAACTAATCAGATAACATACTATTTTCAGTTGAACTGACAGCTCAAACAATAATGACCAGGCATTTAGAAACTATTATCTAGGATTGTAGTATGATTTTCATTATTTTATGACCAACATCGAATCATCGTCGATAAGGTCATAAAACTGACCTCTCCCCCCCTCCACTTTGGTCTGTGAAATCACCACCAGAGGCCAGAAAAGCCCATTCCTGAACGTACGCTGTTGAATTAAATCAATACCTAAGTTAAGAAGAAGAGAGAGAAGCATCAGAATCTATAACGTACATAAAAACGATGCTAATTTAATCGGTAGCCGTTGTAGATCTTATCTATCTATACCAGCGGAGCCTCAAAACCGACACAGACTTGAAATAACGTAATAAATAAATAGTTGATAAACTCTAAACACACAAATCTATCGGCTATTGTAAACATAATTTTCATGAAGCTGGTAATTTTGTGTGCCACCCGACCTTGACCTTTCAAATATTTGACCAACATTACGGCTATGTTGCCAGTTAAAAAAAGACTGCCCAAAACTAGACTATGATGTATTCTAGTGATGTGCTCTCCTATCATGTTACTAAATTAGACAGATTAATTTTATTTCGTACTTTTTTTTTACCTGTGGCTCCTTTTAAGCTAAATTAAACTTCTCTAGAATAATACAGAATGATTAAGAAAAATTGAAAATCAGCTGCTTGAAGAAGTTAACAACATTTTTATGCTTAAAACTGTTTATATGTTTTTAACTTCTGCAACTTTTATAGAAACATTAATGTCATTTATTTTTAGTTTTCTTTTAAAGTTGCCATCATTAATAATTGACTTTAAATTTTTATTTTGTTCTTTTCAGGCTAACGGCTTGGCGTCGCAAGGCAAATACGTGGCGGGATCAGTAACAGGTGCGGGCGCTGAAGCCGGTCTTTTTGTTGCAAACCACGCGTACTAAACGCACAACACAACATTCACCACACTATCTCGCTAGAAACAGTAGTACATATCGATCGTCACTACAAGAATATCCGCTAAGCGCCACAGAGTACACAAAATGATAGCTAGCATATTTTATTTATATCGGTTATCGCGACGATAATATCAGCCGATTTATTTTACGTCTGTTATTCAACCGAGAATGTCGCCTTTAGTTACAATTATTCGGTCTTGGCGCCGAGAATGAAGTTCCATTTATGAAGTTTATAAAAGTGGCGCGAATTTTTTTAGAGGTTATAAGCAAAATGTTAGTTTTAAGACGTAACACTATATTCTCGCAAATTGCTTCTTGTATGTTCATGCATACGTATTTGTAATGAAAATTAGATATAGAATTGTCGGTAATTTATTGAAAAAACATTAGAAAATTGTATTTAATAGTAGCATTAAATGTAGTGGTTGACAAATAAATGTTGTTATTGTGCTATTAAGACAGAAATTATTAGATTTTTTATATTAATTTATTAACAAAAAAATAAACATGGTATATAAAATATGTTATTTTGAAATCAGACCATCATGTAAGTTAATTTTGTATCTATTGATTTTAAATATCATTCTTAGTTTGTAAACTATTTTGATATTTTTAAGAGTATGAAATTATATATTAATCTTTGATCAGGTAGTTTTGTTTCATTTCATTAGATGTACTTCCTAAGTAGATCTACCAAATCCCATTTAGCAGATGAGAATACAAAAGACTACCTACTGAGGAATAATCTACAACAATATAGGTAGGTAACAAAGCTCTTGAACCAGGGGTCTCACGGTCTGAGAGTTTAGGTGAAGTGAGCTTGAAGTGAACTGCCTATCCCATACACTTCACCCACAAGCTCACTTCCTGAATTCAGTGGAGAAGATCTACAATATGACTGCAGGGTGTCTTATTTCTGAATGCATTCAACCTTAATCTCTTCAAAGTTGGTTGAACTTTGAAGAGATTAAGGTTGGCTTCTTCTGGGTAAGCTTATTCCATCGTCGACTTTGTCTCTAGTCACCCGAACCCATCTTAAATAAAAAGTGTGATCCTCTGCGTTACAGTCCGCCATCTTTAAATTAATGCCGATTTAGAAACGAGGTCATAGTTTGAGGTGTGATATAGTACAGATGAAGGAGACAATATTTCTATACATGGTCATTCTCCTCACTTATCTAATCTATAAATTTATTTCGTTAGATGATGAAATCAACGTACGACTTATTAATATGTACTGATGAAATAAAATACGAGTAAACAACGCGAAGTACGTAAGCCGACCATGGCGTAATGTCCAGCAGTTATTGCAGCAGTGTTATTCTATAAAAATCTCGCTTGGTGAATTTTGGTAAAGTGATTTGAAGAGAGTTGTCACCTCCTGCTTATGATCTTACAAGGCTGCTCAACCGCAGGCCCGCGGGACCATCATGTGGCCCACGGATGAATTTGAAATGGCCCGCATAAGCAAGTTTTAAAAATCCCGCTGACAGTATGCGTCACATTTCATAATACCTTTGGTTTTTTACACAATTCCCAACAGTAACTAAAATAGGAACCGCTAGTGGCCTGCTGAAAATTTCTTAAACGGATCGTTTAGCCCGACTGACTTGAGAACCCTCTAGCATCTCTTAAATTATTACAGAATAGATCAGCTGGTGGGATGAGAGCTCACTTCACCTTGTGTATTATTTAACTGAAAAGGCCATTCAACTCTGAAACAATCAGAGGATTAATATTAGATACTAGCTTATACTCGCGACTTCGTTCGCATTAATATCAGTTTTCACGGGGACGACCACGTGGAAAAATAATCACCTATGGACAATTATATTCTAATAATTCTAATAATACTAGAATATCATTGCCTATGGAGGATACAAATTCTCCATAATTACTTTTATAAAATACAAAAAAGGAGCCTTAGTTACTATTTATAACATCAGCTATCTGCCAGTGCTATACCACCCACCAAAATTGATTCAACCGTTTCGGAGATTACGAACAAACAGACGTAGACAAAATATTTTGTTTATTTTTTGTGTATGTACGTACCGTGTAAACATTAATTTACTGAAAAATTGCTGTTTTTTTGACATTACAAACGGACACTTTTTTTTTTTTTATATACGGGAAATCATCAAATACTTCCCCCGCCCTGGGCGGGGCGGGAGGGAGTGTCAGACTTTTACTGACTAAAACCCGTCTATGTTCCTTCATGTGCCCTTTGCGTTCCGGGGGCGCGGTATCTCTTTCGAACAACCCGCAGCACAAACGGACACTTCAATTTAATTTATTTGTATAGATTAAGGGCACATGTACAGAATTCTAAAAATCATAGTTTGTGTCTAAGCCGTCTCGACAGAACAGATTGGAGTTTTTCCACCGCTTGAACCTTATTAGTATGCAGACGAACTATGTAATTGCTTGATGAACCGTTTAATTGAACTACACTCAAGCCAGTCGCTAGCTAGACAGGTAAGGGCGAGGACTCACTGGCGGATTCGATAGGCATTTTTTTATTGGTAAAAGTGGATAGCGTCTTAACATATTACACATACCTAATTGAATTAGGAAATTCCTGTAGTAATGATGACTTATAAATAAATATTTTTTGGATCTTGCGACAGCGTAATTATCCCGTCAACTCCGCGATGTAGCAATACTCTTCCTTCATATTAAACATAATATTGCGAAATAACGGAGCGTAGGTACTTTCCTTCGTCTGCTAGCTTAGACTAAGTACACAAAACCTAATCTATTAGAGTTTACCCTTAGTTGAGATTATATTATTATTAACCGACTTCAAAAAAGGAGGAGGTTCTCAATTCGTCTGTATGTATAATATTTTTTTTTTTTTTTTTGTTGCAAATTAGTGGAACTCTACCTGCGTCTGTATTTCCAAACGCGTTCAACCTTCTTCAAAGTTAGGGTGAACAGGCTTCTTCTGGGTAAGCTCACTCCATCGTAAAATTTGTCTGCGTCACCTCTGACCAAGACTAGAGCCAAGGGCTTAACCATCTCGAATAAAAAAATAGGTAGGTATAGGTATTTTAAAATGTTTTACACTGACTTTCTGTCGCCCCTCCACCCCACTCCCCTCCACACAAATAGGGTTATCTATAGTTTACTTGTTCTTTCCCATAACAATCACAAAATTACAGTAGACACCTTGAAAATCGGTAGATTATTTTTGTACCAAACACTGCTAAAATAATGACGCTATCTGGCAATGCCTAATCTGTAAATTTCTTGTTTTCAGACTTTATATAGTAGACATTAACGGTAAAAAAGAAGTCTGAAGTTCCCAAACTACATAGTGAATCAAAGGCTAACTATCTACTTGTTATTTCTAAGGAATAAATGATTTTATCCTTATTCTTCTTTCTATTTGTCTTTGTCTCCCTACCGTTCCCTCATCATCTGCTTAGCCTTTCCCCAACTATGTTGGGGTTGGCTCCCAGTCTAACCGGATGCAGCTGAATACCAGTGTTTTACATGGAGCGACTGCCTATCTGACCTCCACAACCCAGTAACTGGGCAACACGATACCTCTTGGTTAGACTGGTTGTCAGACTTCTTGGCTTCTGGCTATCCGCAACGACTGTCAAAGATCTACGAATGACAGCCGGGACCAATGGCTTTACGTGCTTTCCGAGACACGGGGTGTCACACCACCAACTTCCAAACTCCGGGCTGCCACTGAGAAATTCTTAATGGAAAAACCCAACAACAGTTTTTGCCCGACCTAGGAATCGAACCCAGGACCAATGTGGCAGTCCCTACCACTCCCCATTTTGTCTTACTCAGTGTACACTATTCCTTATACTAGGGCCACCACACAAACAATTATATCAGCCTACAATTTGTCCTGTTACAAGGCAAAGGCCTTTTATCATACAGAGAAGACTCGACCACTTGCTCAAGGCATATTTGCGATTTCGGACTAATTAAAACTCCAGGTTTCCTCACGAAGTTTTCTTTTACCGATGTTACTCTGTGATGTCCAGGATAAACTAAGAAATTACATAATTATTCTTATGAATTGAACAAGTCACATTGGTCGATACTTGCTTGATATCGAATCTGCAAACTCATACAAGAGAAGCGGGTCCCACTACTAGGCTATCATGAAACTTACACACTAAAATTATTTGCCGAAAACGCTTTATTAACGTGCAGTGTGGCCTACGCTTTAGAATGCTGTGTCTCACCGTATATAATAGATCCATTCCCATCTAAAATGTCGTTCACACCTTGAGCAGAACAATCGTTTACCTAATGGTAATGGTAGAAATAAATTACAAATCAATAACTACGGTGTCCTCCTATAGGCAGAATGATTTTTAGACTGGCTATATTATTTAATTCCTACCTAAGTAATTTAGGAAAAAACTTGCGACTCTGTATTCAAAAGACACGAGCTTGGCTACTAGGATCGCAATTCTTCAGAAGATCTTCTAATTTGTTAGGTACTTTCATTGACATAGATCACTCTACTTTTTTTGTCAAAATCTTGCTTTGACAATTTTTCTGTTTTTGCATATTTAATTATAGTAATTTTAAGTGCCTTTACCTAGGTAGGTAAAGGCACTTAAAATTACTATCTGATGCACGTGTAAGCACCTTGAGGTATGTCTGTAAAAATGTCCTATGATGCATTTAGGTGAGGTGAGTGAGTTGTCATCCCTTCTGATGAGCTCACATCAAATCTCACTCACCTAAATTCACCGAAAGATATTTTTACAGAAGAGCAGTCCCGAACTAACTATACTTAACTTTCCACTTCAGTTATTGGTAGCCACTTAAATCCTAACTTTATAGACATTAATAACATTATAGGCAATCTAAAATCCATTTCTATAAGTTCGTCTCGCCCAATTTCCCCTTCTCAAGAGGCTCAATCATTCATGACAAAACAATTGAAGGCATTGACTTGCTACTGAGACGTTTGTCCCCATTTCACCCACCTTCAGGGTAGAATTGAATGTGATCGAGTCATTGGCCGCGATTTGCATACGCTTTGAATTCGTACGATATCAGAAAAATCGGAAAAAATGCCGAGAAAGGTTTGATAGACGTTCTGAATTATTGTGGGGTTAAAGAACTGGGTTCTGTTGATTTGAACGTACGCTACTACTTACTGGATTGTGTCATTTGTTTTCTTCTTTGTCTTATAGGCTACTAGGATGACAGTTATATGTAGGCGAATATTTAAATATAATATAATATATATTTATATATCAGCAATATAAAGTTTTATACTTTACACCAAATTTTAAAGCCCCAAAATCTTTTATTTGAAGGAAAATATGATAGAATCAATAAACTTACTATAAAATGTTGGTATAGGATTCTAGGATTATAGTCGATGTCTAGGTAGTTCTTAAGGAGGATTGTGTCAATTTGAATAAATTCGAAAGGGATTATTTGCATGATGAACGTAGGTAGATTCCAAGGATTTAAGTCTTGGACTAGACTAATATTGAAATATTCACTGCTTGTCGTTTTAAGTAAGGGGTAGATGTAGGTGGATCAGGTAGGTGGATTCTGTAAAGAAATCGTCATGTGTTTCGAAGTAAGGTTTTTAAAGAATAACACTGCTGTTTTCTAACTTAAACTTTGCATATTGGCACGGGCGGATTTGCGCCCACGATGCAACAGAAAAGGTGTATGCGTTTAGGATGAAACGTTCAGTCGAATACCAGGCTCCTGACTCACGATAGCAGGAGGAACCGTGGGGGGTTTAGTCAGTGAAAGTCTGACATACATAACCCTCCGTTCTCCTCAGACGGAAGGAATCAATGAGGACATACCCACGTAAAAAAAAATGGTGAAAGGTTTTAGATAACTTTTATTTAGTTATGTCTAGGATAAGTCCTGGTGAAACAAAAGTCATTCACACTGCTGTTATATTATTATCTATCTCAGCTACGGGCTAACTTATTAATCTTCTATTATTCAGGAGGTACTCGAGAATGGTTTGGCTTTTACTATGAAATGAGATAGAAAAAAAAACTCAGCTGTCCCACAATACATTTCGATCATAGATTTTTATTTTTCATATTTCGAACTTGGTCGTATAAATAAAAACTGTTTTCTTTCTCGAGTTGGTTAAGCTCTTGACTCCAGAGGTGACATAGAAAAAGTCGACTTTGGAGTGAGCTTTCCAGAATCATAATATTCATGAATGCTTTCACCCCTAAAAATGGCCAGTGAATTAAAAATCTGCCTATATACTGAGGCAAGATAATTAGGATTTATTCTTCTATTATTATACCTCCTTCGCATCCATAATCCACCCTTATAGTACCTTTCCCCTATCAAGTCTTCAATCACTCTTTTTGTTCCATCTCCTATCCGTCATGTAGGCTTGGTATGTAGGCGACTGACCGGTTACGACCGCTTCTGTCCGGATTTTACCGTACAATGGGATTAAGCCGGCAGATTTATAGCAGGGTAGATGTACCTGTTGTACTGCGAAAAAAAATTATTGTTCAAGTGGACTAGATTTTGAGAAAAATTGGTTGACTGCGAGTGAGATGTCTTGGTAAATGGTTTGAATTATATGGGCATCAAGAATAGATGGTGCCATCTTACCGCCAAGGACTTAGGATTCAATGATTGAGCTGTGCGGTTGGTACTAGGCAGATCATCAATCAGTCAACCAGACAGGCAGCTTTTTTTCATTCATACAGGCTATATAAAAAACAAACCAGCTATTACCATATATTTTGATCGTATTTATACCGTGTGTGTTTTGAATTTTTTTTTTATCTATACCTATATTTTTGTTTTTTTTTTCTGTTTTTTCAGGCTTAGTCTAAAAATTCATGAGGATTTTTTACACCCTCTGAAACATGGACAGTGATTGCAATATCAACCTACAGGTGACAGTTTTAAACACATTTTTATTTTATCTTTTTTATTTATGTAGAATTGTAGAATATGCGTCGCTTACTACGCACGTATGAAAACAATATGTGCTAATGTCAGTCCCAGTTTCAGTGCCCTTAATTGTGCCATCTACCCGTCCTCAATTAGGGGGATTTGTTGGCAGAACACCGGCTTATGATCCTGATACGGTTTTCACTTAGATACGTAACGAAAAGCTTGGCTTAATGTAGTTAATACCACTGTTTTGTTTGTGTCCTGAAAGGGCAATGCCAAAAATTGCGCAGTGCAATAAAAGCATCGGATGTATAGGATCATTATTTTTTTTATTTTTTATTGTAAGTATTTTTACATGTCTAGTTGCTTGTGAGTTTATAAACGCACCCACAGCCCTAGAGAAAATCCTATTGTGGGGAAACGTTTTTAAAAATAGAATAGATTTTCGAACTGTGTAATACCATTATGAAGTATAAACTATTCGAATAAGGTGGAACATGACTCAACTTAAACCAGCCAGAACCTTCACAATTATTAGAACCACTTAAAAAATAGGTACACTTAACGTTAACTTTCTCGTTTCAGGTTGAGATGAATTTAGAACGTAACGCAAGATTTACAAATGTTTTACTGAATTATTTTCTAAGAATAAGATTTTTTATCTGTTTTTGTTCATTATTAAGCACATTTCATGTCTACTTTCGTCTATAAGAAAATATATTATACTCGACATTATGATCAAATTTCGTGTTTTATTTCTTTCAACATACAAGACAAACTATAATATGGCGTGCTTTGGAGAACAAAAAAACCTAATTTCGGTTTAATTTAAAAAAATTAACTAACCAATCAGGAGACTCAACAGTACTACTCGTAAGTAGATTTTAAAATCAAATCTTTATTTCTGATGAAAAAGGATTTGAATGTATATTATTATTTTTTTTAGAGATTGGCCTTCTAGGTAGCACTGTTCTGAAAATTTAGCAGAATATAGGTATTATTTGGTTTTTAATTATCTGTAAATTCTAATTAAGGAGGATGTTGTAATGATTAATACTTGATTATTGTAAACCACCATTATAATATAAAATAACATTAAGATAATTAAAAATATCCTAAGTACTTTGCCCTGTTCTACTCCTGGACAAAGGCAGATTATATATATTAGTCTATGCAAAGGCCTTCCTCCATTTCTGCATCTTTCGTGATCGTATCCTTCGTCCCTCCAGTTTTGGAGAAATCTATTCGGTTCGTCCTGTTCACTCCTTCATGGCCTTCTGCGACCTCATCTCACCGAATAGGACACCAACTTTGTGCTACTTGGTAAAGTACTTACTATGGCAAAATTATAGGCGCAAAATTACAATGCGCCTAATCCCTTGGCTTCTTAAAATCAAATCCAGCATTCACTTTTAAAACCTTGTTTAAAAACAAACTAAACCATATTTCACAACTCGTTTGATCAAAGCACATACCAGGGGACCATAAAACGGGGATAATAAAAACTAGAGACAAACAAAGAAAATCTTCTAACAGTACCTTACATAAACGTGACTTATTTACTTTTATTACTAAGTTGCCCCAGAGTGCTGTTTAATAGAACTTTGCACTTGGTAAGTAACTTGAAGTATTGTCAAGTACCTATCAGAAAATGCTTGCACGTAGAAAATGAAAAAAAAAAACTTTATGAGGACTGTCAAATTTAAAAAAGAAAAAGTTATCACAAAATATAAACCAATTTTTTTTTTTTTAATAAAAATGCCTGTAAAATTTCGTTATGATATAGATTTTTGTTACACCATCTAAACCACATTATTTTGCAAGGTGATACTAATAACCAATAATGAGGTACGCAGGTATGAGGATATAATGACAAAAAAATATTTCAAGTACTTACAAAAATCCATCAAATGAAACTAAACAAAAATGTTGCTGTAGGTACCTACATTCAACAATTTTTTTTTCATTTATTATTTTTTTAAATATTGACTTTGCGTAGAGAATATTGTTGCAAAGACATAATAATTAATACATTGAAATTGCAATCCTATCCTACTAGCAAGCGAGCAAGCTCCAACATTCTAGAGCGCCTGCTATTTTTATCACCGCAATTACGCAAACAAGCGTTAACATAACAATCAATTAATATTACAAGGCACTCAAACGGTTATTACACATATTACGTTCTGATTAAGTCACTGTGACCTCATAAATGTTTAGGAAGTGTGTTGCTATTAACACTATTTGTGACCATCCCCCTAATTTGCTGCTGCCCTGATACGATGGCCCAAATTAGTGTACCAATTTGTTTTGTGACTTGACATTCGGTGATTACGTAGTTGATTCATAAGGTCTGGTCTAGATTCACGTAACAATTTAATATGGATACGTAATGCTGGACTGGATTAATAAAGCATTTCATCACTGACCTATTTTTTTCAGAGTAAATGTTGATAAGAATGTAAATAAAATTTAAATTATGCACAAAAATTCAAAAGATAGCGCATTTTGACTAAATATCTTTGACAAACCGTCAACGTGCC
Organism: Caradrina clavipalpis; assembly: GCA_932526535.1. NCBI lineage: Eukaryota > Metazoa > Arthropoda > Insecta > Lepidoptera > Noctuidae > Caradrina > Caradrina clavipalpis. The sequence goes on from OW052106.1 coordinate 10,443,472, forward strand.
ATCATTACGACTGTATCCCCGAAGGATTAGGCAGAGTACACAATGGCAACAGGCAATGTACACCGACAGTTCGTCGGTATGTTTAGTTTCCACTTAATAAGGGGCGAGCCTACTGCCATTAACCGGGCACAAATCCTAACTCACTTTGCTCGACCTGTGGAATCGAACCCAAGACCTCTATCGTAGCTGTCGCACTTAGGACCACTAAGCTAACGAGGCAGTCATGAGTCAGTAACGACGCAAAACGTCGAATCATTTATTTTTGAAAATAAAAGCAGCTGTAAATTTTCATTTATCATTCGAAGCTATTGTATTAAAAAATGATATATTACAATTACAACCAATATTATTTTTGTATCGAAAACTCCATTCTCAAGAAAATCTTTTTTAAATCTTACCTATTCTTTACAAAATGTTCAAGAGTTAACTTAGTTTGACAATCGCATTATTTTGTATTCAAAAATTTTTGAGCCTTTACTGATAACATTAATATCCGTTACGTTGTAAAGTTGGGTTTGTTGAACCCTTCAACAAACCTAACTTTACAGATAAAATCGAGAAGAAAATATTACTTAGTAAAAATATTGAAATTTTCTTTGAAACGCCTAATAAGGAAAAAATCCAGTTCAACGTCTTATTGAATTTTTGAGGAAAGCTTTTGCTATGTAACATATTATTTTGTTAGACGCTCCTTCATCTTTGTAAAACCATCCTCAAAGAAATGTTACCAGTTTTCAATTAACTCACAAAATATCACATTCCAATACAGTTAAAGTTATCTCATATTAATTTATTGGCATCTCAAGCAGCTAAGTTTAACTAAACTCAAATAGTAGTTCGCTAAGTAATAAGTTAGGCCAATAAAAAAAAACACGTTTACCTATTTGTTCGTTTTTTTTTCACATACTTCTCGAATATCGAGTACAAAGCATTCATGACATGTAAGGGGAGGTGGAACCGTTCTCTACACGCTTCACATACACACACACCATCATTGCACCCCATAAGCCCATGTGTGCGACCCGTAGCTAGATAGCCATACGGTATCGGATATTGATCGGTTCGATTCACCTCCTCACGGTCATGACGCCCTAGTACATTTCCGAACGGTCCTCCATTATTGGCGATTGGCGATACTTCCAATACGGTTTGATCTCGACGAACGTTGGCCGCGTGGTCGACATGCACCAATGGGCATTGTTCATTTTTTTTTATATGTTGTAATTAAAAACCCGTTTCGAGGAATAGCGTCACTGAGCATTATGGACTAATTAATAATGAAAAATATTCATATTTTACTGATATTTTTAATAAAATACGATTGACCTTCATTGCCCTTCAAATTAGGTCAGCGCTGGCCCTACAGTTTTGTATGGTTGCCTCAGAAAATACAAAAAAGTAAGTGGCAAGTATTGCCAACCAGTTGTCAAGTGTCAAATTATAACGCAAATGTCAAAAGTTTTTGAAACATAATAACAGTGTAAAGTTTTTCAAAAATAATATTATTCCTGCGACTTTCCTAATAATCTTGTTCCATTATTCCGACACTCGACAATTTTTATAGTGTAAGAGTTATGGAATACAGGAAGTGCTTTGTTCCAACTTGCAGTAATAATAGCAATAATAGTCCAAACAAAATTTTTGTCCGTATAAGGGAAGATTTACGAGAAAAGTGGTTTATCATCGCTCATTGTGGTTTAGGAAACCGAACAATAATGTCACCTCGTCGATTGTTAACACCTTAAAAAAAGCACTCTCTGTTTAAAATTAACAGTTTCGGTTTGAAATTTTCAATTTTAGATTTGTTTATGTTGAGTTATGTCATGACGCCTATTGACGTTTGACAGACGTTGTGTTGACAGATTTAAACTTTTAATTATGTAAATAGTTGGGCAAAGACACAATCTTTTGAGCCAATGATGACGTCATCTATTTTAAAAAATATATATATTTGAATATTTTTTTAAAAAATAACCATTGAGCCAATCATCAAAATATTCAAATTAGTTTCTCAAAATGGTCTAAATTTTTAATAAATAAAATAAAATGTAGTGGTTAAATTTTTTAAACTATCCCCATTGTCAGTCTGTAAAATAAGTATGTATGAATATTTACATAACAATTTAAATGACTGACAATACAATCATCATAATTTATTAATTGACATTATAATTTGGATTTTCTTAGAAAAGTTTGAGTAATTCAACCTAATTAAAATTTTAATCTAATGTTTTCCAAACTTAAGATTTTTAAAGAGGCTCTTCTACTTACTTACTGAAAATCCAACTTACAAACTAATGAGTACCTAATCAGCTGAACCGAAGTTTAAAATCGTTCAACGGTTCGCATCAGTTACCAACACACGTGGTGTATTGTCTACGAGAGCCTATTAACACAAATGAACCGTGAGAACGTTCACAGGATCGACGTGGGAAAAACATATCCTTCCACATTATGTTTGCCTAGTAGCTCCGAAGAAGTTTCTTCCCGAATTTCTCACGCTCTATCCCCCATTTTTAACAAAACCAAAATAAGTAAACTCGTACAATGTAAACTGTACCTGCCCTAAAATAAGGTTCTAATTCCATCCTGTTATTTGCTACTTCAGTCTTTATTGTCCGCAACAGGATATCACCAGACCTTTTCTTATAAAAGTTTACCTGCATCCTGTCCCACACAAACCAAAATTTCACCTTTATGCTCTTTAAAATAAAACTTAGTTCTGTCGGATTCAAATATCAGTAAAGGGAGATAGAAATAGAGGTCCCGTTTCCGTCCCTGTCTATAAATTGGTTCATTGACCTGCGCGACTAGCGCATCCGTGGTCGGGAAGGATAGGTCGCGGCGATGGAATGCGGCTACCTGCTCGTTGGGTCTAGATGCCTGGTACTTTTGGAGTTTTGGAGCTCTGATGCGGAGTCAGAACACATGGGGAGAAAAATGTTGTTCTCCTATTCTAACTAATTCAGTTTCATTAATTATTCTGTCCTTTTCCCTTTTATGCAGTTAAGTTAAAACTGGGGTAATTCTACTAAAGACCTTATTGTTTGTTAATTTATGCTTATCATAAATTAAACTTGAAAGGGGCGAGAGAACAAAGAACCTTTATTTAATCAGGGCACTACTAATTAATTCGGAAGTAATTGGCGCGATAGATTTCTAATCAAATAGTTCAACGACCTGTCTGGGTCAAAATCAAAAATTAATTATCAGAGGAAACAAACAATTCTATCATTGTCAGAGTTGTAATTTTAAGTAATTTTTCATTTCACTGCTTTCATTCATAGATCCTTTCAGGTCAATGTCTGATGATTGATAAGGGAAAATATATTTTTCAGTGAAATGTAATAATACCTGAGTCATGTTTTTTTTGTAGTACATTTATAACGGTGGTATTGCAGGTGTACTAACTATAGTATGCATGTATGTATTTATCGATACTAATCTACTACCTAGCCAAAGTGTAATAGTACCCACATAATTTAATAGGTGTGATGTTATAAAAACAATGTTATAACCGATACAAAAATTTCGTAGCCCCGACGTTACCTACAAGTTTCCACGTGTAGAGAATCTCCCTGGTTGTCTACGAAATCGTAGACAAAAGTCATCGTAGCTAACTACGCGAGAAAGCTTGCTACAACTTGGCAGAGTTTTTCACAGTTATTTAGAAAAACTAATTTTGTTAAAATATTTAAATTTCGTTTGTCTTGAAACGATTGAAACATTGGTTTTCAAGTAGATTAAGGACCCACCCAGAAAATAGAATAATTTCGAGGGCTTCGAAACGATAAAAAAAAAGTTTAGTAATACTTTTAGTGGTCTTTTTATGTGGTTACTTTTTTATTCAAATTTTATTGCAAGTTTACAATTTGCAAGCAAACCTACGTAGATTGTAGATATCTACTCCATTAGGTACTCTTTCTGCAAACACAATATATAAGGGTTTTCCAAAAAAACAACAATGTAAATAAAATGATATTGAGGTCACTTTTTACAATGTTATTCTCACTTATTTTTAATTTAAAAAACAATGTTTTCACGAATTTAATATAACAGAAGGTAAGGTAGGTAAGGTCACTGACCTTTTCCCGAGGTAGTACCGCAAAGTAATAATGTCGTAATGAGAACTTTGACACGGAGACGAAACGTGATGTCTTGTAGATATAAAACAAAATGTTTGCACGTGGAAAAAGGGTAAATTGTGTTTGTTTTGGAGTTCTTAAATTGTTGTTTGTTGTTGTTATAAATGTATCGAGTACAATCTGTACTGATTTTATAAAGAGGTAAAATTTGTGAGTTTTGTACGGGGGTAATGTCTGGATCTTGTATATACCATCACGCCTGTATTCCCCGAAGGGTAAGGCAGAAGCATACCAATGTACACCCACAGTTCGCCGGTATATTTAGGTCCAATGTAATAGGGGGCGAGCCTATTGCCATTAACCGGGCACAGATCCACACACCGAGCTGCTTCTGAGAATTTCATAGAAAAACCCAACAACACTTTGTTTGACCTGGGAATCGAACCCAGGACCTCTTGCGTAGCAGTCGTGCTTATGACCACAAGGCTGACGAGGCAGTTATGTTATGTCTGGATCTACTGATTTCAAAATTCTTTTACTCATAGAAATTAGAAAGCCACGTTATTTGTGAGTGTCATAAGCTAACATCACGCTACGACACACGGGAGCGGAGCAGTAACCAAAGACGTAACGTATGGCGGGTGAAATAAGCCGCGCGGTCGAAGTCGCTGGCAGAAGCTAGTTATCGTTATTTACGAGAACTTGCCCCCTAGCCAAGTCACAAACGAAAATCGTAAACGCTCGGTAGGTACCAATAGATTTTCAACTTAATACCCAAGAGCCTTAAGTTGAAAATCTATCAAAGATTTCTAAGCGTTAGCGACTGGAACGAACGAAAACGCTATACAATCTTCATTAGATCTTCAACTTAAAACCAAGCACATAAAGTTGAAGATCTATTAAAGCCTACTCAGCGTTTGCGTTTATCGTTTGTGACTTGGCTAGGGGGGCTGGACTACTTATTATTTGCCAAATTAATGCACTATTGTCTGCGATATAATCCTACGAAATAGTTAAACACTATGTATTATTATTGTGTATTATTTTATAGCATTACGGTGTGGGTGTCACGTTTATCTAGTCTTAAAATAAATCCTGTCATACTTTATAATAAGTAACGTGTGACTATTTTATGTCCCAATAAAGTAAAATAGTCGGGTAATTAAATTGTATGGCGTTTGGCATAACTTAATAGTTTATTGTTTACAAAATAGAGGAAGTGTCACGGTATGGAAAAACGACCTTATATTATTATTGTGTAATTATCATAATAAATTTATTTTTTTGTTCTTCTTAACTTCAAAACTAATTTTGTTGCAGTTTTCACTATTATTTTCAGGCATTTTGTCCAGAAGGTTAATAATAATAAATGTGTTTTAGTACACAAAGTTAACTGCTAATAATTGTGAACCTTGATAACGCTGTCAGTTTCAGAAATCTACATTTTGCTACAAAAGTCAACTACCTAACCTAATCTTAAGTCAACCATCAATCATTCATTCATTCGTCAATCATTTATTCATCGTCCATTATTTAAAATTGCCCTGAAAATAGCACAGATTTTGGCACAATTCCACGTAAATCCAGGGTCGAACTAGGTGGAGAAATCTCAGCACACCTGCGAAAAATACCAGGCTCGCAGATTCAACAAGAGCTATCGTGTGAACTATAACCGTTCGTCCCATCTCGCCGTGCACTCTCGTGGGAACTTTGGACCGTATCCATTGGAGTGAGTACTTTTGTTTACCTGGCTAATGTAGGTACTTAGAACCTGGCTTTAGTTAGTGGATAAATAAGTATTTTAGTTTATTGACTCAGTCTGGAAGTAAATTAATAAATGTCTTTATTAGGATAGCAGAAGTACCATTCAGTTTTTTAGTTTTACCTTTATTTAATACTAACTTTTGCCCACGACTTCGTCTGCATAGAAGTCAAAGGCAAAATTTGTTCTTGGCTGTTGAGGTCCTAGCTATTTAGTACCTGATCAAGTAGTGTTCGAGTTTTTGTGTTTAGAAAGCAAGTGACCTTTCTTTCGCTTGTTATGTTATGAGATTATTTTCCTGAAAACTAGAATTTTCTCGAAATGATTATTAATGCATTTATAAAATATTTGATACTAAATAATAAATTCTAACAGACAGAAAAGATGAAGTTTTCTTTACTTTGTAGGTATAGGTAGATTCTATGCCGAAAATATTTCAGGATAATCCAAGATCCCATATAATAACAAAAATGGATATAATTTCCAGTTTTTTTATTGTTTTTTCCTTTTATCTTTTTTACTTTCAGCCGAATTCCCTAAATTCTCCTTAAAGGCCAATAAGGTATTACCAAATAACTGGAAATGAGAACTATCCATAATATTTGTCAAAAGGGAATAAATAAACATTTCTAGATTATTCTCAACCAGTAATCAAGAATATTGTGGTGACAAATATAATAAGTTAAAGGGTAACTTGCAACTAGTAAGGCTTCCCGTCGGTGAATTGTAGAGCTAGGGTCAGATAGACAGCGAGCAAAAGTTAAGTTTTCTTAACTTTTGCAAAATATTTCATCATCATCATCACATCAGCCGTAGGACGTCTATTGCAGCTGGACATAAGTCTCCCCCATAGATTTCCAAAAGGCCTATGTCCAGCAGAGGACGTCTGTCGGCTTGTGTGATAATGATGAGTAGGTAGTAGAGCTCATTGGTAAGGAAATCGTCCGGGAAAGTATTACCAACATACCTATGTCTACCGCGAAGCAGCGAAAATAGGTCAAAACAAACAGTTTTTAGCATTTTTCAAAATGTGACTGTCTAGTATTATCTAGGGCCGATTAAGCATAAAAAAAATACTGTCATCTTTCCAGGTTCCATCTTCCCGCTTACGGGAAGCACCTCGCCTTACCCCAGAGTGTTGTTGCCACTATAATTTGCGTAATATAGTTCTTATAAATATTAATTGCGTATTACGTAACTTGGTTGTTAATAACTCTAGGGCTTTTTGTACTGAGAAAGTTATTTCAATAAGATGTTTACTAAAAACCTAGTTCTCAGAATATCAGACCAATTTATTTAGTAGGTTTCTTTTTGGATTTAGAAAATTAATTAATTATGTAATATAAACTCTTCTGGAAACTTGTTTTTTGGTTGTATATTTATCTTTAAGAAAATTATAGGGGTGCTCAAATGTTTATGTAAACTTAGGTAATTACTTGTTCATAGAATTACTAGCTTCTGCTCTCGACTTCATCTGCATAGACTTAAGAATTAGGACAAGGTCTTATATTATCCCACGGGGACGCAAAAATGGGATAAAAATTAAACTAGATCAATATCTAGTGAGTGCTAAATTTCAGCTAATACTTTTTAACCATTTAAGCGTGAAAGAGTAACAAACAAACATCCATCCATTCTCACAAACTTTCGCATCTATTATATTGGTAGGGTTTATTTAATAGCACTAGGGTAGCAGTATATATGTACGTATAATAATGTCTCCAATGAAGCAAATAAAATAAAATCAGCAAAATAAGTCACAGTCATAATCTACCTTTTCCTCATATTTTTCCCCTTTATTGAGTTTCCACGAGGAAGCAGTACTTCTACCTCATTACTTATGCTCTAGTACACAAACAACTGATTTACTCAGTCCGTATGCGGCGAAATTATCAACAGCTGTCATTATTTCATGTTAGCCTAGTACTCTCGCATCAGCGTGAATGAAAGTATTCCCGAATGACAGTGTTCTGAATCACATTTCAAAATAGAATATAATAAGGGCAGAAGAATGATTAAATAATATTATATAATTCTTCTGACATTATTAGCTGTAACTCTGTAAGCAATATTCTTCACTTTGTTTCCATTAAACGAATTTATCTATCTCCATTTTTCCGCGACGTAGATTCATAATTGAATTCAGTTTCAAACAAAAACATTGCAGAGTAAACAAAAATACCTCTCAGTTCTACCTACATACTTTGAGTAATGTTAACTCATTCCCCTACTACGTCTTGAGCAAATCTGTAGCTTTTATGCCATAAGAGGTAATCGATTGCCTTGTTTACATAAAACTGTTTTGCTGCACACCTAGTGTTTTCTTCGGTATGTTGGTAAACATGCTTGCGACACCCCTATGAATCATTGTTTTCATAAATGGAATGTAGATTTGAGTGATCGGTGTAAATGGTTGGAAAGATGTTTTAGTCGCATAATTATTTATTATCTTATTTTTCCAAGCTTATTATCATTTTTGTCGAAATAGCTTCTTACATCGCATGAATAAATAAAATTATGAATTTTAATGACTCCTGTAATAATTATTGTGGTAAGATACTTCTTGACACTAATGTCATTAGTAACTGAGTTTTAAACTTGACAACCTTTTCTCTCTGATCTTTAAATTTAATTGAAAATCAAGCTTATTCCATTAAAGAAGAATCGATGATCGTTCGTTCTTTAAAAAAAAATAAGCCCAATTTTCATGACAATTTGACTTATTTTGTTTTAAATTTTAATTAATGTTTTGTAATTACTGACCAATTATTATCTAAATTGACAAAAATACAAATCTATTAAAACTTAAAATAATACAAATCAGCGTAGCGATCCGCATTGATGAACCATTGAATGAAAACGATTCAACCGAATCGCATTGGCAGCCTATCGGCGATTACCGATAATGGACAACTGATCGGAAAGTACTAGGCTCACATGAAGCGCGAGGAGGTCTTCCGAACCGATCAATATTACCAATATCCCGTGCTCTCCCCCATCCTGTTCACACATAGAAAATTCGACAGGTGGCCACAGCATACCAATACAATTGCTTTTGTATTTGTGTGCGTGAGATCGGGAGTGAATAGTCAAGTTCGGTTCGGTGCCAAACCGAACAATGCATTTCGGTTCGGATATATTGTTAAACTTATGTAACTCCTTTTCAATACAGATTTTCATAATAACATCATCGCTTTCAATTTCAAGTACACCAAAACATCGTTAAAATAAATTCGTTACTTACATAACAATTTTATTGACGTTTGAAGGGCTTCTTAACAAGCGAAATGTCACTCAAGTCCGCGCCAACCTTTGTCGAAGGTTTCTATCAAGGTTGTACTTATCCATAGAAATCATAAGGTTCCTATGGCAACGGCCTTGATGGTCTCCAAATTCGACCAGTGAAGCCACCTGGGGCAAATTGAAATCGTAGGAAATTCCCGGGACATTTGTTTACGTAAGATGAAAGTTCGGACTATAGCGTGTGTAAATAAAAAGATACTCAGAGGAGCCGAAAGCTAATATTCTTCCTATCATTGCGATATTATTTTGTTCTAGACCATTCCTGAGAATCTTCTAGTTACTGAGTTATTTGAAGATTAAACTTTTTTTGAAAGTTTTTTTTTATGAAAATGAATTTTAAATCTTAACTTTTAATACATCATCTCTTGTGTACTGTTAAATGCACCCAAAAGCATAATATTTCGTGTACTTTAAATTGGTTGCCACTTTATACAGGGTTTTTTGACACCATAGGCAAAAGTAATTTCCCAGTAATAATTTTCGCTCAAAATTACTTAGTTTGATGGACAGTATGCTTAGTTTATCGGCTATGGTTTTTGCATACCGTCTTTAGTCTCTATGGTGTTGAAGACTTATGGGAAATAATTCTATAATCACCAGGCGAGCAGACGGATAGGAGATCGCACCGCCAGTGTCCACTCACCTGTTACTAACAACACCCATGGGAAAAGGTCTTTGGCCTTTGTATTTCTTGGCTAGACCTACAAAAAACCGTTTAGATTCTACTCTTCTCTCTGGGGTATAACTATCGTAAAGGTATTTAAGTGAATTGTTTTATTTGAAGCTTAAGAAGGCTCTTGAACTTTGATTAATAGTATCACAATAGAATTTAAACGGACTTCTAAAATACGTTCTGAAATAAAAATAAAAATGTTCATCTTTTCAAATGACCTTTATTTAAAAATCATGTTGTTATTCAAGAGCGTTTGTAAAAGAAAAGGTTTCTCTTTCCTTATTAATTCCTCGAGCTTTTGTGAAAATTCAAATGTTGATTTCATAAGATGATTTATTTGTGAAGTTCTTAGAAGGTACATTAATTTATTAATACGAAACAGAGGAACAAAGCTTCTAGCAACAGGTTGTCGATTCACTGGTATTTTAGAAGGTGTCTTTGTAACATAGATACTTTGTAATTCGCAGTTCTCAGTAGCAGCTCAGAGTTAGGATTTGTGCCCGGTTAATGGTAATAGGCTTGCCCCCTATTACATGGGACCTAAAACATACCGGCGAACTGTGGGCGTACATTAGTACACCTTTGCCTAACCCTTTGGGGAATACAGGCCTGATGGTATGTGTGTGTTAATTCGCGGTTTTTATTTGACTTTGGGATTGGACTACCTACCCTATTTTTTTTTATTTTAAATTTATTTCTATAAACGTAGGCTTCTTTAGACCATTTATTTCACTTCAATAATGAAAATATGAGATTGAGACTTGGTGTAGGTGGAAAATTATGTGTAGTATGTACAAATAGTACAAAAAAGATTTTATTATTCTTCATTGTAAATATTGTAGGGGTAAACGAACCTTTAGAACATTTAAAAATAAAGCATCTTTCGTAATAAAAATACAAAGTTCGATGCCCTTTTGTTTTTATGGAATTATTGTTTGATCCTTTCCCTTTTATAAAAACTTGCCCCATTCTAGGAAATTTTCCTGGAACGTGGATGCGTTAACAAATATAATAAACTCACATAATAATATACAAACCACCGGACACTGCACAACTACCTGTGGCCAATAAAATATTTGTTTCGTGAAGGAATAAAACTCGAACTCGAAACACACAGCACAACAGCCAATCGCTCAACCACTGGTTTATCGTCGTAATTATGTACCATTATTGGCACATTACCTTTCAGTTTTGAAATCAACACCATTATCCAGTATTAGGATGACAGTATCGCAGCAGAAGGTAAACAATTCTTGACCTTCATTCTAACCCGACAAATACCAAGAAAACTGTTGTTACTATTAGGTGTCATATTTTGTTCCACTGGACATTTGGGTAAATAGGACACACAATATTTATCTATCGGATAACATAACTTGTTGTAACAATTTATCGAAATCGATGCTAAAAGTACCAGGATATAAAAAAGTGTTAGGACTCAAGGACAAAGGATTGTATTGTTTGCGATTCAGGGATTATTTAGTGAGGTATTAGGTACGCTGTTGTATTATTGTATTAAACGCTGAAAAGGCATACTGCCTAAACTCAAATCTAATTCTTAATTCAACAATTGATACCTACCTGAGTTTAGTTTTACCAAGGCCTCATAATTGGACAAGACGTACCGCCAGTAAGAGCAAATATCCATCATTCATTTAAAGGTGTGCTAGAATTTCCCCTAAATTGTGACATACGAGCCCTTACCACAAGGACAATTTCTGCGACATTTGACATCAGAACATTCCACGAAATCCGAAACGCAAGGCCACATACTGACCTAGTTACGTTTGTCCATAACTAAAGGACACAAGTGGGTGGGTGCGTGTGGGTGGGTGGGTTAAGTGACACATTTAACAAAAGAACTACTTATCATTCGTAAGCAGCTCTCGTGGGGTGCTAGTCAGAAAACCTCCACGTGTGCCGTCGGTTGCTTGTCCCTCCGGACACGTCTTGAGGGAACGGCAGCTGGCTGGCCGGTGCACCCTGAGCGCGGGTAGTGATCTTCCCTGAGGAATGGGAAGAGATTCCTATTCTTTGGGGAATGTCACTGCTCGTGGCCAATATTCTGACGGGCGGGGTCCGAGGACGGACCAAGGGCGTTTCTCCGCGTGTCCCTCTGATCAGCAGAGGGCACAGCGGAGGAGTGAGGACGGGCTCGGCGTGCACTCACCCTGCCACCGAGCAGACAGAGAGGAGGGTGGTCCTTCTCTGTCACCGTCGTACATCGTAACCCCATATCGGAGTGTCGTGGTCATGTCTCGCGGCTTCGATTGGCACCGAGGGTCTTGGCTTAACCGCCCGGACCGCGAGGTAGAAACCCTCTATAAAAAGTCACCCCGAATCCCAAGCGGCGGCGCACCGTGACGGGATGTATGGCTGACGGGCGTCCCTATGGGACATCAGTCGCTAGTGCGAACCACTTGTTTTTTGGTTGGATGGTTGGACAATTATATTACTCGTGGGAACAAAAATGGATTTTACTTATAAAACTTTGGAAGGAGGGAGAGGGGATGCTGAGTCGGAGTCCGACTCGACCCCCAGTGTGGTGAGCGTGGGTAGCTCGGAGAGCTCCCACCGTGAGATGGTTGGGCCGCCCGGGAAGTCGTTCCGGAAGCGGCCCAGACCGGAGGATCGGGTGTCCTCCGAAGACGAGCTGGCCTCGGCTCGTAAGATCCCCACCAGCAGACGCGGTGGGGCCCAGGAGCGAGGCCCAGGGAGGGTTTCTGCCCGGAGGGGACCGGCGACGCCTGTCGCTGAAGGGCAGTCCCCCTCCCCCTCCCTAAGTGGGACTGGTGGCGACGGTGTGGTCCAGCCGGACACACCATGCGTGGTGGAAGGCGAACCTGGCGGCTCCGAGGAGCGTAAGGCCAGGTTCATGGAGGTGGTGAGGGATGCGGTAGCGAGCGTTGCCCGCAAAAAAATGAAGGGCTCAAAGTCTCGGGCCATGGAGGAGGCCTCGGCCGCTATTGCGGCGGCTGCGGAGGCCAGGTTTGCGGGCGAGGTCCCGCAGCTTCGGGCGGAGGTGGCTCGTTTGTCGGCCACTATGGAGCTCCTCTTAGAGGAGAATGGGAGACTCCGGGCCGACCTGGCTGAGCTCCGCGGGTCCGGCTCCCGCCAGGCGCCCAAGGCTGGGAGCAAGGGAACCCAGCCCGAGCCAGTGGATGACCAGGTGCTTAACCTGGTCCAGCTGGAGCTGGCGGCCTTCCAGGCACGGTTTTCCGTCCTGGAAGGCATCGTGTTGCGCCCCCCTCTGGCGGCGAGTGGGACGGCCACGGGCGACAATCGGGCCTCATACGCGGCCGCAGCGTCTGTGCCGAGGACGGGAAACCAGCCCCCCAGCAGGGCTGGGCGGACCCCTGCGAAACCGGCTCCGGCAAAACCGGCGCCGGCGCAAAATCCGGTGTCCTCAAGGGGCAAGGCGGCATCCCAGCCGCCTCCGCCCCTTCCGCCCCCTAATCCCAACCCTCCGGCCACGGAAGCCGAATGGCAGGTGGCCGGGGCTAAGGAGAAGGGGCGCAGGGCGGCCAGATCGGCCAGAGCGGCCACTAGACGGGCGGAGGAGCGGCGGCGACGCAGAGAGCGGAACGTCGCGGCTAGGCTTCGCGCCCCCAAATCCGCGGCTGTAGTCATAACGCTGCAGCCGGAGGCGGAAAAAAGGGGCGTGACCTACGCGGCGGTGCTCACCAGGGCCAAGGCGGCCATAAATCTCGGCGAGCTGGGGATCACGGGCCTCCAGCTCAGGGTGACGGCAACGGGGGCCAGGATGCTGGAGGTCCCCGGTGCCACCAGCGGCCCGTCTGCGGACGCTCTGGCGGAGAGGCTCAGGGCCTCGCGCTCGGGCCGCGTCCCTGGATGCGGACGTGGCCCGAGTGTCCAGGCCCGTCAGATGCGCAGACCTGCGCATCCTGGGCCTGGACGACTCCGTCACCGCGGAGGAGGTGGTGGCCGCCGTCGCCAGGACGGGTGGATGCCTCGCCGAGGAGGTGAGGGCAAGCACCATCCGCCCGGAGCGCTCGGGCATGCAGACCATTGTGGTCAGCTGCCCAGTGACGGCGGCAAAGAATATTGCTGGAGGGGGCCGTTTACTGGTGGGCTGGGTGTCGGCGCAGGTTAAACTGCTCGAGCCCAGGCCCCTGAGGTGCTACCGATGCCACGTGGGGAAACACGTGGCATGCCGGTGCGCCTCGGAGGTGGACCGCAGCGCCCTATGCTTCCGCTGCGGTCAGCCCGGTCACGAGGCCGCGGCTTGTGACGCCCCGCCGCACTGCGACGCATGTGCGGGGGCTAACAGGCCGGCCGATCACCGGGCTGGGGGCAAGGCCTGCGCCGTACCCGCAAGGGCCGGGGGAAGGCCCCGCACCGCTGCCGCCGCCGCCGCTCCCGCGGCCGCCGCCGCCGCCGCACCCGCGGCCACCGCCGCCGCCGCACCCGCGGCCGCCGCTGACACCGCGTCCGCCGGCGCAATGGATTGCCAGTAACGGCACCATTGCGCCTCCCGCAGGCGGATACCGTAGGCACGGTCTGTGGGCGGTGAGCAATGGGTAGCTCACCGTCCGTACGTTATTAACTAACGACAGACCGTGTCGACGGCGCGTCCATGTTCCGCGCACAGAGGTGTCAGCCACTGGAAGGGGCCACTAAGGGCCAAATGCCTGCCGGGGCTGCGGGTTGTTCGAAAGAGATACCGCTCCCCCGGAACGCAAAGGGCACATGAAGGAACATAGATGGTTTTTAGTCAGTAAAAGTCTGACACTCCCTCCCGCCCCGCCCTGGACGGGGGGGGGTCATTTGATGATTTTACCATCTCTAAAAAAAAAAAAAAAAAAAAGCAGCTCTCGTGTTTACGAAAAATACGGATGCTATTTGATCAAAGTGGCTGTCATTTCAAGTTAGTGATAAAGGTGTCTCGTCTTTTCTGTAGTCCTAGTTTTGAAGTTTATTTGTAGCTTCTTGGAAGCCAATTCGGTGGTACTTTTTCTGAAAGGAGACCAAGGTTATGTTTTCTTTCATAAATTGCTTGTGAATGACACATTACTTGTTTAGTATTGGATAAATTGAATGGATTCTAAGATATACGATATTGATCATATACACTTATTTGAATGTCCATATGTAATTTATTGAATTCGATTTAATGGTTACAAATAAAAATATATTTTAGAACTCAAATCAGTGTGGTGTGAAATGAAAATAGGAAATTTATTAACTTGCTCCATATTTATGAGAGCCTTGTATAACTGAAAGTAAGAGATCGACCAGCTAATCATGCACCACTCATTTCTAATTCCCTGGTACATTCTTGTTAGTGAACAAATGATTATTAAATTGATAGAATGTCACTATAATAAAAATAGTTTGTTACAAAATTGATTTAATTGGTTTTTAAAGTCTAAACTGTTATCAAAAAAATCTTCTAGTATTTTAATTATTTCAAACATTCAATGCGGTTGGAGCTTTATCCGCACTTATTCAATTGTTCAAACATTAAACGAAAATCAAAGGAAATTAACGTAGCATAGATAAAATCGTTATGCATGCTCTAATATGTGTAGGTACCACATTTTACTACTAAACGCGTCCCACCATAAATAATATTGCCATAAAACATACTTTGTTTATAATAAAACCGCCATTTAGTCATAACTGCAACGATAGTGTCAGATCTAGTCCCTCATGTTGTAAAGTTCCTCTTAGAATGTCAAGGACAGGATTTTGTAATAAAATACTTTTATGATCCGTGGATTATTGAAATGCCTGTCAATGCTGTTTATACTCGTATTTTTTTTCGATGTTGACTGTTGGAGATTCTTTAGTGACTAAGATTGAAAAAAATATTAGTAAAGAAAATATTTTGTAGTCTTAAAATTAGTTGGATGGATCTAGAAAAAAATCTGTACTATAAACATTCTTTACTCTAAACATTGTTCTGAAAATTTCGAACACAACCAAAACGAATCAGCGAAATCGGTTCAGGCGTTCTCGAGTTTAGCCATTCAGTTTTATTTATATAGATTTTATTTTATTTTTCATATAAAGTTAACTAAAAGATTTCATAAAATATGTACATTTGGCCGGGGGGGACGTCCCTCTCGCCAATTTAATAACACAAAGCATGCAACTACGTGAATGGCAATAAAAACCGCAAATAAATGGTGTATTGCCCGTTAAAGAGACATTGCCATAAGCCATAAATATAGCAATATGTCAATAACTACAGAACGTGGGAACATGTTGCCATGGTGTAATGTGACTGATGACTGATTGTGACATCATGGCTGCACTTGATGATGTTACCATGACTCGTGTAGGTAGGTACTTATTTTTAGAAAGGATATATTTTTTATACTTACGTATAATGCCCGTTTTTATTCAGAGTGTTAAATGGGACCCTGCCGTCGGTCTGTCAGTCTGTTTGTCACAGGGCTGTATCTTTTGGACCGACAAAGAAATACACTTGCAATTTTCGCTGTGTTTATTACTATAGTCGCTAACTCGCTATGACATCAAATAATATGAGCAACGTATTCTTTTGTATGTACTGTAAAATTTTACACAGTAGGTACAAAGTCGTTTGTGTGTAAGTCCAACTCGCACTTGCCTGGTTTTACCTCTGGGCTCTAAGTTAGTTAAGTTAGTTGTTAAGTACAAAGGTATTAAGGAGTACCTAGTGTTGCACTATTAAATTTTCTGCTACTTTAAAATTCAACAGTGAGCTATTATTTTCGTGTTGAGTGTTTAGTAATGAGTTTCGGCTCGTGTTAGTCTAGTCGGACACACGCATCCCAAATCTTCTACTAGCCAATGTTACATTTTATTGTAACAAATTTCACCTTCATTTCTAAGGTAGCAAGTAGGTTACACACGCCTACGATACCTCAGGAGGTACCTACCTGTAACAAATGCCCGTAGGCGTCAGTAGTGACTTACTCTCAAAGGGTCCTGCCGGTGACCTAATAACATCAAAGACGTGACAAGTTTGTACGTTATTTATCACCCAATACGGCCTAATTTCGTGTAAAGCCTTGCTAAGGCATTAATTACCATTACTTTATAAACCTTCAGATGTCAAATGAGTTTTTGTTTTACTTAGGGATAGTATACTGAGAAACAAAGTTGCGAAACATGTTCAAAAACATGTTTTGTGTGTTGCGGTAATGCTTCTGGCAGTACTTTTGGAATATTGCAGTGTTTTTGGTAACATACTAATGTCCATAATCAAGGCAAACAGAAAGCCGATTTCTACTCATTCAAAATCTAGTTACAATCTCATCTCAGCGACATTAAATGTAAAAAAAAATGTAAGTAAAGCAAATTCAAGGCATTTTTATAAATTGAGACTAGGAATTAGATTCCGATTGTTCGTAAAAGTTAGTAGAATAATCCCCTTAACCATCTTGTAACAACAAATGTTTAATTTTGTTTGCAACTGTTGCAAAACATTGTTTCTAATGCATCCGAGGCCTAACTTTTAGTATGCTCTACTAATATCCATTGTTAGACGAAAATAGATTTTCTTTGTTTTGGAAAAACAAAAGCATGTTACTCACGGCGGGAACTGCTCAATACCCCAAACTCTTAACCCTGAACGTATTTTATTAACCTACATTCAAAAGGAGTCCAATTTGGCCGGGTACAAAAATAATAAACCTTTTCTTTCTCAATCAAAATATCCCGAAGGACGGGATAAGATTACGTGGTGTTTATTTATGTTCGCCTGGTCACTTAGAAATAATTGTTACGGATGGATGAAGGACAAACCATACCTACATAATCAAATTATTTGCTGTCTTTACACAGAATTCATTCGAACATTCGAATTTTATTTCAAAACGACGTGAAAGTACTATTAAAGGCACCGTCGATTTCATATTCATATTCATTTATTTTGCGTACCATAATGTGCATAAAAGATGTTACAAAAAGCTTACAGCTAAGGTACAATAATTATGGACGTTAGGGCACAGCAACATGGTTTAACATAAAAATTAAAACTTATAAAATAAAAATATTTATTTAGCCATAGGTTGGTTAAGAAGATATGGTAACTTCTTCCAAGAAAACTTAGCAATTTCCCCTTTATCCCTTATCTTAAATGGCTCTTGAAGAAAAAAAAAGCATATTCCCCGCAAAAATTGTCCAAAACTTTTCAGAAGCTTTCTTTTGGCAATAGTAAAATAGTAATAGACACTAGTAAAGTTCATACGGGTTATTGACCTCTATCTAGTTAAGATCTAGTAAGTTCCTGTCGTTCTATGAAATGTTTACGTCACCTTATGTCACGCCAAATAGAATGCCAAATAGAATTTACGCATTAAATTGGCAGTGGGCGTTCAACCCTGGTACTTAATTTGTGGTAAATTAATTTAATAATGAGCTTAATCAAAGAAACCTACAAATTAATTAAGGAAACATCACGCCTGTATTTTAAAGAAATTGGTAGAAGTGAATTAAAGTAATGTTAAGGAGGTAATATTGAAGGGCAAGTGTATTTATTGCCATAAAGTAACACGAATCTAGCTAGATTCGGGGCTAACTGCTATGATTTGTGAAAATTCAGAAAAATACTATACTAAATTTGCTTGACCAGGGAAACAGAAAACCCAGGATCTCACCAGTCGCACTAAACTAGAGAACAACGGAGCGAAACAATTATGATTTTGTTTGTTGCAAATGAAAATAATAATTATAGTATTTGTGAAAAAAACGTTTCAACAAAACATGAAACACGCATACGCGCTTCAGATCTTACTAGGGCATCAGACTTATACCTGGTTATAAAAATGATTAATTGTTGCCAGAGCATGAAAAAAGACCGGGTTTTTATTTACAGAACAATAATTATAACGTGTAAGTAAATAAGAACAAATAAAATGCGATTGCGTTTACACGAATACAGAAATTAAGGAAACATAAAATTAACATGTTAGTGCCATGCATTTTAAATTTCCTTTTTCATTTCCTTATCTTTCCACAATCGTTTTATCTGTAAACAAACCTATTTGGAAGGAAACCGTCATTATTTGAAATTCTTACAGAAGATAAAGTTGAAAGGAGGTAAAACAAAAGAAGATTGGAAGATCCAAGTACGTTTTGTTTCTATTTTTGAAAAATTACTTTTGCTTTTTGTTCTAGCAATCTATGAATGAATGACATCGCTATGTCAGTGTGTGCTACGCTCACTACGCTCCGCGGAAGTCGTAGTATTGGGGCGGAGCTTCCAAGCACTCATTGATAAACTATCTGTTATCACTTTCACACGTTACTGTCGCAGGTTGCATTAAACAAAGATAATGTCTAGTGTGCATACCCTTTTGATTGCTGCTCTCCTTGTAACGAAAAGGGGGCGAAGATAAAGTCAGAGCTACATTTTCCTTACTACTTTCCCGATACGGCACGATTCATCAGTCGGTTCTTATGTTGAAATATCTCTTGTCATCACCTATCTCTTTCTAATCTACTTCCCATGAAGATAATCTCCACTTTCACGGAAAAATCTCCCCGCGCCATGACTTCGGGTACCAGGCTTGCATAGAAAGGGGGATATGAATTGCAGTGAGCAAGAGGGGTTGTATGGAGGGAAAGGGAGGTCAGAGGGCGAATGGCCGCTTAATTCGGATGTTCCCGTATTCTCTGTGCATTTTTGTTATCTTAGGTGAAGCTAGAATCTGATTTCTTCAGATTGTAAAGAACGCTAGCGTCTTGCATTATTAAGTTTCTTGTTAGCTATTTAATTAAGATTTTGTTTATCCTCGGCGGCAATCTGCCGCAAGTTTTACAACTTTGTGTAGCTTGTCGCTTAGAGAGACTGTAATTATGAAGCTTTTGTTTTAACAAGACTTTAGTTTGAAACAATATTGTAGAGTTTTCATCTTAGTACTAGGATTATAAATTCCAAACTTTTAATGGATTTTTGTTGCTCAATCCAGCGACTGAACGACCAACGACTGAACAAATCTGGATGGAATTTAGCACAATCATAGATTATAGTCTGAAATAGAACATAGGCATACACTTTTATCCCGGAAAAATGTACGGTTCCCGTGAAATAATATAGGTATCAATAGGTATAGACTTTGACGCGAACGAAGTCGCGGGAAGAAGCTAGTTCATAATAAATAAAGGGTGTGATTTTATGGCGGACATTACTAAGTTTTTATTGGTCACCGGACCCCGCCTGTTGCTTGTTATTAATTCTCCACAATAAAAAAGATACTATAAAAACTATAGATTCTCGTTTGAAGTATATGAGTACAATAAATAAATTATTGTAATTCAAATAATGCTCATGACTGTACTTACTATGCCTACCTAAGCTTTTTGTGAAAATAAAATACGTTGATCTCTCAAAATGTTTACAAATAAGACATGATTTATTTACTATAGAGACAGCGAATTTTCCGTCCCACGAAACGAAATTATACGGGTCACGGAAGAATTATCGCTCTAAATATTTGTTTAGGATACAATTTTAGGATACATTTACTTAACCTGATCTCTAAGAGTTGTCAAACAATTTTATCCTTTCATCAATCCTTTGGATATGAGGGTAATCCTAGGATGAAATGTACTTATCAAATGTAGGACGAGCCTTTTTTGAGAGGTACAAGGCAAACAGTGTTATATTAGAGGTGTTTTACAAAACGGCTGTAGGAAATAAGAATGTATTTTAGAAATTAGTTAGTAATTACAATTTATTTTAAACTAGCTTGTGCCCGCAACTTCGTTCGCGTGAATGTCGATTATCACGGGGACTTTTTTTTGCGTGTAAACCTGCCTATATAGAAGTGAAGTTGCCTTAATTACTTCTTATAAAGTCAGCCAGTGAAACTCCCGTCAAAAACGGTCCAGCCTTTTCGGAGATTAGCCACATAGACAGACAGACAAAACTCAAAGCCTACTTGCGATCGCAACTTGACTTAGAATTAATTATTTAGTTGCTTAGCACGAGTTTAAATAAAATGCAAATATCTTGAACAAAACGGGCTCATGATAGTAACTTACTAGGAGTTAATAAATAACTAAGGCTGGGCAAACGGGCTTCAGAACCATTCCAAACACTTCATGCTTTGATTGCTTTCCTAACTCCGCATAAAATTGCCTACATTTTTTATGCCACCCCAACATATTCAGGAATGCGGGACGCCATTTAGGCAATAATGTGCTACAGGCTATCAGGCTTCTTCATAAACTAGCTATCTTAAACCAGCCCTAAACTGAGGAAACCCTCAAAGTGGCTATCGACCTACTTACCGAGGAAATTACCAGGAAAGCAACGATAGAAAGGGGTACTTTTATTGTTATGTGCGAGATTTAGGACGACGGTTGACGGCCTCTCGAAGACCTCGATAAACTTGGAACAGTAATCGCTTAGGCAAATATGAGTAATATTTTGTAAATATACGGACTTAGTCCGCATTGTGGTTGTGGTTCTAAAATTTAACAATCTAATCAGCAAAAGGACATTTTTTAAATGTAAAATTTCTAAAATAAAAGTAGCCTTAAATATTCCTTATAACTTTAGCTATCTGCGAGTTAAAGTCCCGTCAAAATCGGTCCAGCTGTTTCAGAGATTAATCGGAACAAACACACAGACAGACAAACATTGTCAAAATAGTTTTTGATGTAAAAGCTTTTTATTTTAAATTACAAACAGACACTTTTGTTTATTTGTATAGAATTATCTAAATTACTTCTTCTGCCTTGGCGGAGCGGAAGGGAGTATCAGACTCTTACTGACCCAACCGTGTTCCTTCTAATGCCCTTTACGTTCCAGTGCCAGGATGACTTGCAAACAAATTCTGCAACACTGGCAGTCAAATAACATCCTTAGAAGTTAGAAATAAACAATATTTTACTCACGGCATCGCTCCACACCGGTGACAGCTCACCTCAAAAGCCCACAACACCTAAATTAACTAAGGGAGTTTTCCACCCGTGACTTCGTCCGTGTCCATAATTATTATAATCCTACGGGAATATGTATAACTAGCTTCTGCCCGCGACTTCGTCCGCGTCACAGTTGATGTGTTATCCTACGGGTACCGTACATTTTCCCGGGATAAAAAGTAGCCTATGTGTTATTCCAGACTATAATCTATCTTTGTGCCAAATTTCATCCAGATCCATTCAGCCGTTTAAGCGTGAAAGAGTAACAAACATCCATACATCCATACTTACAAACTTTCGCCTTTATAATAGTAGTAGGATTATGTATTAATCCAGTACCTTTATTAGCCTTACCTTATTAACTAACTAATTATAGGTACATATGAATATTATTACTGCTCAATAAATATATATTTATTTTAGCAAATTCCGATTAGCCTTTAAAACGCAGAAAAATAAGAAACATCCATCCCATCCATTCATCCATCCATATTCAAAACCTTTCGTATTTCTAATAGTACCAGGATACTAGGAAATAGAATAGCACTGCCTAAGGTTGTCTCATAATTGCAACCCACAAACAAATGTTACGCGTTCCAAATACAATAAAAATAATAGGTTAAATACATTAACTAATTGATCTAGTTTACTAGGTACCCTACATTCTGCCCATCCCTTCCGAGAAAGTAGCATGAGGTTAAGTAATAAGGTAAAAAGATGGCGTCTAACAGTTACCAGTGTTTACCATACAGTTAATTGTTTCTGAGTAAACCACTCGTTGAAGATATATCAATGAGTGCTTCAAGGAATTACCCACGTGTAGCAAGTGTTTCCATTGGATGATGGAAGATGGTTCAAAATAGTCGAGCTAAATGGTGCTGATCTACGCTTCATGTTCGTGAACGCTTTTAACTGCCAGGGATTACATCTTTCTTATAATAATTTTATATTCACATACATTATTGTCACATTTAGAACCAACAAAAATATTGTAACCAGGTTTTTTTAAAAATCTAAAAGAAAGAGTGTCCATGAAGTTTCTTTTTAAATTTATGAACAGATGGAAAGTAAAACGGGTCTCTATTTTATAAATAGGAAGGATTGTCTTATACTGATGATGGTAAACCTTCTTAAAACTACAAACAGCAATCTTTGTAAAATCAACATCAGGGCTTTATCTCAATGATCAAGTAAAACACCACTTATTCTGACTCATTAGCCAAAGTGTACTCCCCATACTTTCTGCAGGACAAAGGCGTCACCACGCTGGCTCAAGGCGGATTAGTGATTTCAGACTTATAAACCTAAGTCTAACATAAACATGTTCAGATTTCTTAACGATGTTTTCTTTCACCGATATTATTGATCACCCTTTAAAATGAATAATAATTTCAATTGTGAAGGATACGCAAGATACCTGCCACTTTCAGATATTTTTTTCTTACAAAAATCCTCTTGGGCTGACTTCGCTTCGGAGAAATTAGAGGGATATCTTGGACTCCTACCGACTAAAACCCTTCGGTGTTCCTCTACCTACTGTTGGCCGGGGCATGGGTGTCGCTCTGAGCATTCTTCCGCACTTAAACAGACAGCTTCTAAAAAGCACCTTCACCGATGCGACCTCAGTCACGATAATTCTAGAACAAATATTCTACCGTATCGTCTCCATCAAGGGGTACACGCAAGTCTATAAACCATTATTAACGGTGGTCAGTATCGATCGGTATTGGTATCGCTATCGGTAACCTGGGGTCAAGGGCACTTTGATTAGACGCGGCGTTAAGTGAATTACCTAGTTCTGGTAACTGGTATAAGGTATACATTAATAAAGAGCTTATATATGTTGTGCAACTCTATGTAATATTATATTGTTACTGATGATTTAGATATTTATTTAAATACTAGCGAAACCGCCTTTCCACGGGTGCAAAATTCTAACATTTCCGGTGGATTTTTAACCGACTTCAAAAAAGGGAGGAGGTTCTTAATTCGAGTTTAATTTGTGTTCTTCATTTGAATCTTGATTCAGACGTTCTCGAATTTTGCGCTTAGCAACACAATCATTTAGCTATTCAACAATATAACAGCAAGAAGCTCAACCGATTTTTTTCAATATTTATTTTACAAAATCCTGTTTTTCTTATTGCTTCTTGAAGTTTCTGTTCTTCAAGTATGAACAGACAGAACGCTCTCTTGGATGCCAAGCCTGACTGTGACGTGTTCGCGGACCAATGGAAAACGATCTTGTCAGTATGTTTTGAGTATTGTGAGATGAGTGTGTCATCATCATCATCATCATCTCAGCCATAGGACGTCCACTGCTGAACATAGGCCTCCCCTTTAGATGTCCACATATAGTGATGAGTGTGTGAATGTCGTTAAATATATATTTAATGTCTTTTACTTATGTTATTGACTAATGGTCGTTTTATGTTAAAGTAAAACTAAAATAAATAAATAAAATAATCCTCAGACTCGCACTTGTCCGGTATTTTACTTTGTTGATCAGCCTTACTCTACGTGACAACGAATACAGTTTGCCAAAAAATGCTTAACTTTGACATAAATGTGCTAAAGCTATAAGCAAATGTTATTAGCAAACTTTATGTCGGTCAAATAATTGCTATGAATATTTTAACTTAAAAAAAAACTTCGTGGGACTTTACCTGGTTTACCAAAGTTAACAATCTTGTCATAGGATTACACGTGGAGGTAAGTAAGTAAAATAACTCTTTAAATAACTAGATGTCAATGTTAGTCATTGTTTCGGGAAATAACCTTTTTTTTCGGTCAAACTATGTGAAGCGATTGCACCATTTTACTTCTATGTAAAAAGCTGTTTATGATGGATCGTAAATATTAGAGAAATGGCAGGTAGGTTCATATTCATAGGTTTTATAATACCCTGGTACTTTTTAATACTTAGAAATGTAACCCACAATCAATTTTTTTTAACAATTTAAGAGGAAAATATTATTATGATGTTAGGCTTTTGACATAATTAATTTAACTAATCATAATTATGATACAAGGAATATGGGAGTATGTAAATTATATTGGTAGAAGATACACAATAAAATGCCAGTGGGAAATTCTGGTAACATAGAATGTGCGTATACTAATCTCAAGTCTCAATACGTCAAAATTGCCTGTATTTTAACCCCATTTTTGGCAATTTTGTTTATTGTGGTTGTGATAATATTGTGGCAAAATTTTAAACGTTTTTAATTACGAAAATTGGCATATTGAAAATTGGACAAAAAAACTATAAAAATGAAAGAGAAATGGGATGAATGTTAAAATATTTGCCATTTTAATAATTCAAACATCTTGTTAGGAAGATATATCTAGATAAGACCTAATCATTCCATAATTTCCATATTGCCACTATTCCGTCAAACTTTGATTGATGTATGTATGATTCCCAGAAGCACGGGTACATGCTTACAAAAAAAGAAAGTATGTAAGTACCTCGTGTTCTGGCAACTAATTTAAATTCAATCCAGCCCACACAGCGTTCGAACTTTTTTCCAGATAATTTTGGCGTGTGACCCACTATGCAATTATTGCGATCGAAATTACAATAGAAAGATGATACGAGAATGTTCTGTTATATTCTACTAAGTATAAATGATTTGGTGTTGTGTGTATCATTATTATAAACTACTGGAGTAGGCCTTCTATAAGCATTGCTATCATCATGTCTTCAGTTCATCTTGTAGGAAACCCCGCTGCGCCCTTTAGATCAGTTTGTTTAAAATAAATTGGTGGGTAGTGCGGCCTAAACAACCCCTTAATATTTGTATAGAAGCAAACTATGTCTTAGATACTTCGATACTAATGTTAAATGGCTGAATAGGTTAAATCTCTGGAACTACAAAACAATCTTAATTTTATCACCATGTTGTCACACGGAAGCCGTATAGAAACAAAAGACGTAGCCTAAGGCGAGTGAAGATTGTACTTCAAATAATAATTATCGCTCTTGGCAAATTATTGATTGTTGATTAGAGAGTTTGAACGAGAAAATTCTAAGTGAGCGAACTTAATAAATGCTCGAACCTTCTACAGAAGAAACATGTTCCATATTTTGTGGGAAAATACCGAAATATTGAATATAACTCCCACCACAGCTGATTACCGTATTGAATGACCCATTCTTTGCTACCTGTACACAAGTAGGTACCTTATTTTAGGTCTAGACTTATTTCCAACCTATTTGGCCTCGTAGATCCAGAACTGAATACAAAAAGTGGTTTTGTCAGACAGACAGATAATAAACCATCCACGTGTATGTCATGCTGGGAATAGCTACCAGGCTACCATAATACGCGAAGGTCAGACTATCGTCTCGCCCGCTAATCAGTTAGGAAGCTTTTCATCAAACTAACTATAGGTTAAAGTGATGTCATTCGATTGCACTCGACCTATTTTTACTTCACTGTTGAATACCTTGAGAAACTGTCGTGAAGTTTTATAGCTACTAACTTCAAAGGAAAACTAACAAAAGACGCATTAAGATCTCAATGACATTTGAGATATTTGCACACATAAAATGTATGACAAGGACGGTAGTTCAATGGAGGAGCTGTGGTACGATGAATCTATTTTTATTGGTTGTTTTTGAACAGGAGAACAGGAAAAGACATTGATATTGTTGACAGTTATTCTCCGTGTTATTTTACAAAAGTTTAAAAAATAATTATAAAATTAAGGCTCCGCCTGAGAGGTGGCAGATTATCCAGGAGTGAGGATCCTCCTTATTATGAGTGCCGTGTCAAAGACAACCGCCTTCTGCATCTGACTCTTAAACCAGCTTATAGTTTCTTTAGGTGTTGGTCGAAACTTTTCGATATTAACCATTTATTTAATTAAATTATAACATGCCATCACGCCTGTCTTAAAGTGTTAGGCAGTGGTGTACCAATGTACATTATTTTATGTATTGACAATAACAATTGTTCCTAAGATTTATTAGGTAGATAATACCTATAATAAAGAGATAGGATTTGTGCCGGTTAATGGCAATAGGCTCGCTGTACATTGGTACACCTCTGCCTAAACCTTCTGGGAATTCGGGCGTCATAGAATGTATGTTCCTCTTCCTATAATAAATATCATTGATGACGGCATCATTTCATTATATTGATTGCCCATACTTATCTAAGTAAATCTTTGGATTCTTACACTTACTTATTGTTGATCTGAAGTACTCTTCAGTTGCATTACGGAACTCAGTTCTTCCCCTTAAATTCTAAATAAGAATGTCTGTCACAGATTGCGATCTCCCAAATTGATGTTATTGTACATTTGTCATTGTTGATAAGACCGCGATAACGATAAGAAAGGTTCAACAGGTCATTCATACATTTTCAGGTCTTTTAAAATTAGATCTTGGTTGGATTTTCCTTGTAGGAAAACTGATTGTTATCTAGAATTCAGTTTTGTTTACCAAATCTGAATTCATGAAAAATATATCTGTAGTTTCTACATCATCGTCATGATGGCCTGGTGAAAAAGGCGCCTGCCTCTCATGCACGAGGCTGTGGGTTTGCATCCGGGCAAGAACGAATGTGAATTTTTCAATTCATTGGATTCTTTCTATGTTTATCTTGGACATTACTGACATCGGTGAGCGAAAACATCGTTAGGAAATTTGGACTTTTGAATATGAGTCTGAAATCGCCAATCTGACTTAATCATTTGTGGTGCCTTCTCTGTATGAGAAGAGGCCTTAACGCTGCAGTGGCTAGTATTTTTATATATTTCGTCGATTTAAGTAAGTATGTGTACCTTGAAACGACAATTTTTGATATGCAATTTCAAGGTTGGTCCCATTGTAAAATAATGATGTTCATAATGATGAGTAAAATGACCCCATTTCAGGAACAGAAACCAATCCAAATAATCATCTAAATAAATACTAACTACTGCTGAGTTAAAACACAGGGGGCGTTACGCCGCGGAATGTCGACGTGAAGCTACCAGGAAATCATAAATACAAAAGAACTCCATTACATGTTGATGAGCTAACTGGAATGAAGTGTCCAAAAACAATAGATGAACGATTTAAAACTATAATAAAATGTATTTTTTCTTAGAAATAACTCTCTTGAATGCCAAAACTTGGAAGTTAATGAGCAATTGACTTCAACCCACACTAACGAGGTTATAAATAGGATTAGATGACGTTACGAGTACTTTCCATAACTATTACCAAAGAAAAAAAAACTGTTGGATAGTATCTATCTACATTTTGTGCTTAGTAAGTGCAACTCTTGCCTAAAAGAAAATATTTGAACGCATATCTATTAAGTTTTGTAATACCAGAAAAAAAAGATTTCCTTTTCCCTATTTCATGAGTATAATTAATATTAGGTACTGGAAGTTCATAAAACTTTCACGAACTAAAGCTTCTTAGCAACCAACAAGAACTAAGCTTTCCTAAGCTTAGTTACAAGGAGTGAGCTTACTTAGAAGGTTATTACAAAAAAGTTGGCCCTACGATGAGACCCCACATTTATTAGAATTCTTATAAATCAGTCAGGTAACTGCCCTCTCACGTTTAGGGAGAGATAGACAGGCTCCCGGCTCCCAAAGGTGTGATTTTCTAACACCGTTGTACCAGAAACGCATGATTACTTAGGAGGTGTCGTTGTTCACAGGACATCGACACGTTTAGCTACATTTTACTACACACCGTTTTAGGTGAGATGTTTTCCTTGTAATAATCTAAGTACTAGGTAATAAATAGTATGTTTTTTTTTTTGTAAGTACTTCAAAATACATTATTTTGACAGAATACTCTATTTTGTTTTAAAAGTGTAGATGTTTTATAGGAGATATCTTTAGCGACTATTTCCAGGGTTGGCTCTGTTCCATTGTGTCCACTCGGCATTTCAATAAGTACTGAAAACTTTAATTCGTCATATTTCATACGAAAAGAAGACTTAAAAAGTATTGCAAAGATGTTCCCTATATCTATGAAAATTCATCAGTGGCTTTATTAGACACTACTACTAAACACTTGAAGCTAGAATATTAACTCAGATTATATAATTATGCTATTAGTCATCTCAAATGTTTTAACATTATTTATTTTGCTGTTATTACTAATTAGATATCGAGCAGTATCACCCGCGTTTAGGTTAATTTGGATTTGGTTACCGCTTCGCTTCCGATAGACGTAGCGTTATATTCTATAGGTACCTACGTATAAAACTTCCTGTTGAATCACTCTATTTATTGATGAAAACCCGCATTAATATCCGTTGCGAAGTTCAAAAGATCTATGCGTACGGACGGCGGGAAGCGACTTTGTTTTATAGTAACTATGTACAGATAAGAAGCTATTATTTTCCCATTACATACAGACACTTCAATTTTATTTATTTCTATATAGTTATTTATTAATCTTCACTTAAGGGTCCCTTAGGGGTCATTTAGGATTTTTTTTCAGATTGATATTTGCTACCAATAAGCTAAGAAAGCAGTTGAAAAACTTGGTGTTTCGTGCTTACGTAAAAACGTGTGTTACATTTTTATTTTTTGTAATTTATATTAAGTAGTTATCAAAATTTAATTTCGTGGGCTGACTAGATAAATAGGTGACAAGTAACTGCGTATTCTTTAAAAAACTAGATATCTCATGGTTATTGAGAAATTTGAACTGAAAAAAAAATAATTTTCGGTTTTTAGACCGCAAAATTGATAGGGACCCTTAAGCGATTCGCAGACAGGTACAAGACAATTCTTTGTTTCACCTATTTACTTAACAGCTACAAATAATGTTATGTTTGCCTAATTTAATGCATCATTACTTATTTCAAACATGTCTAGCTAAAGTTTTCCTTATGCGTGTAGGTAATGTATTAGCTGTTATGTAAATATAAGGTAAAGAACCCCGAGTCAAGAAAGATTTGGCGGATAATATATACAATTATGTAATTTATAAGGGTTGGAACCAGGTTGTATGACTAGATGTATGAACGTGGATGAGGCGAAAGTAGTATGTAAGGATCGTAGCAAGTGGCGTTCTGTGGTTTCTGCCTACCCCCATGGGAAAACGGCGTGAGTTTATATATGTATGTATGTTAATTTATGGGTTAATTTATGTTTTTGGAATTTATGTTTTCAGGTTAATTTATGAACTGAATTTTGAATTTGAATTTATGACTGGCAGTAATCGTCACGTAAGGAAAAAGGGTTATGTATAACCTTTTCAGGCGGCTTTCCTTCTCTTTCTTTATCTATCTGTCTGTCTCTTTCTGTTATATTTGTTTTTGTAATTTGTTCAAGTTACGTTTTTATTCTAATTTAAAATACAAAACTTATAAAAAGTGATAAAATTACCAAATTATATACGATTTATGAAATAGAAAGGGATAAAAAAACTCGTCCGCCTTGCTGTCAATGAGACAAGTGCCCAAAAGGCTGGCAGCATTGCCATGTTGTATGGCATAACAATAAGTTACGCCTTGACATATTATTATGATGGATTTAGGCGTAGGCAGAATCAGTCTACAGTTTACGGGTCAATGACCCGTAGACAGGTGTTACATCGAGAATTCAAGGCTTATCTTACAATCGTTTAAAAGTATCAAAATGTGCTAATAAAGATTCTAAACCTGTCTAGAATTATTGTCTGTAATTATTGTGATTATTAATTTTTCAAATATTTTAAAACAATAATTCTGAAATTCAGTTAAATATTATTTTATTCTACAAAAAATGCTTAGAAAAATATTGTAAAATATCAAAACGAATTTTCGACCGTGACAGGACTCGAACCTGCAATCTTCGGATCCGAAGTCCGACGCCTTATCCATTAGGCCACACGGTCGCTGAGTAACATTGCGAAATAGGTCATCATATTCCGCTACGCAAGCCTCCTGCGCAGTACGTCACGGATGACGTCACAAGGTCGTTCACCCCGCCCGGCCTCCGTGCCGTACAGAATTTTCCAATAATTTCGTTTTCATTCGAGTTTCACGTACATACACGTTTATTTACCCGTATTATGTACAGATTATTCTTACAAGGTTACTAGTAATTTTGTTACTGTTTATTTTATTTATACAAAAATTGTTGGGTAAATCAATCAACAGCGAAATGTAAGAAAAGTCATTAGCACTTAATTGTTAAATAAATAATTGCGCATAATAATTAAAGTATTGGCAATAACCATTTCATTTACTTACATAAAAAAATTCCTTTGTATTTTCAGTAGCCATTGTTTTAGAAGTACTTAAGCCTATGTATTATGTGTAAGTACTTACATTATCTACTTTTGCCTGCGTAATAAGTTGGATGTTATTCTGCCAGAACGAACCAACCTATGTCAATTGCTTTTTACCATTTTCTCGATGTAATTGTTATGATTCTGAAATCTATTTTAATCAACAATTTTTTATGTGACACGACGATTTAACGTAATTAATGTACCAGAAACGCAATTATTGAAAGATTGTGGGTTAGAACATTTTTACTGATATAAAGCTAAAAATGTTTTTTGTTAATTTGTTTAAACGCACTAAATCTTTGGAACTTACTTTACTTTTTTTACTTGAATTCTTTTTGTATATAATAGCCAACTTCATGGAAAATAGTCTAGGCTAATATCATAACGGTACGACACACGGGAGCATCGCAGTAACTAAAGACGTCACTTAACAAAAAACGCGAACGAAGTCGCGGGTAAAAATTAGTACTTACATAATCTATGTTCGTAGGTAAACCATTGTATTTTCCAAGGTTACTACTAACTACTATGTAACTGATATGGATTCATACGTTTAAAATGTGACGTCATATGAATGACATCATAGGCTTAGGCGGCACGGTTGGCGCAGCAGCTGAGCGATTGGCTGCTGCGTTTCGTGTTGCGATTCGATTCCCGCACGGAATAAATATGGCATACGGACAGTTGTTCGGGGATTAGCTGTTTGTGTACCTATGTGAGGTTATGTGTTTGTAAACGTACCCACTACACAAATAACATTCCTAGTCTGGGGCAACGTTAAAAAAAAAATCGGTTGCGTTAATTCATGAAAACAGCTGATTCCTTTTTTTAATTTTTTTTACAGTGTAGGTCCCGTTGTTGTAAGTATACAATTTATAACTTTTTGAATCTTGTCACAATCTCATCTCAATGAAAAATATATGTAAATAAGGGCTATTTTTGGTAGACTCCGATTAAGTAGCAATCGTTCTTATAAGTTAGTAGAATTGCCCTTCTTATCTAAATCCTGATAAATGACCCCACTGGATCAACTAGTCGATTTTGAATAAATTATCGTTATGTGTCAGAAAGCGCGTTTATCTAGGTAGATTATAAGCTATATACGTATACATTACGCTACAGCATACGGAAGTATGGTAGTACTCAAAAACGTATCAAACCGCATTGTCGTTAGATTTGTTCGACATGACATTATTACTGATTCCAAATGGTTGCGTCATTGTTTTATGGTAATGAGATTTGTCGATGTACCTTTTAGAATTTGGGAAAAGGGACTGTTTATGACTCAGTATGAGGTTTGAGAACAGTGAGTCATCAACTGCATCATCAGACAAGCCCCTTCAATCGGGGGCAGGGATCAGGCGTAAATTATTATTTATTGTTAATAATAATTATTTTTTCCTGCTGTTCTTTTTTGATTTCGTGGTTGGGGAATAATGCTGCGTGATATATAGGTACAATAAAAAAAAACCATCCGTCATGATGTGTATTCAGGCTTCCAACTGGTGGACGGGGAGAGATCAGACGCAGGACCAACGGCTTTACATGTTTGCCGAGCCACGGAGATGTCACACCACCAATTTATAAATTCTGTCTGCTATTGATCAAAAAGCCTAACAATAGTTTGTCCGACCTGTGAATTGAACCCAAGACGCCACACTCAACAGTCGCGCTTGTGACCACGGTACCGGGGCATCAAAGACAAGGATGGCCATTTTATCCATAGAAGCGGCTATTGTGGATATAGGCGTGTATAAATAAGCGAATCAGTAAGCGTAGGGGGCGCGCTCTCAGGCTAAGTAGAGCGCCTTTGTTCTCTGGGCGCCTGGTAGCAACTGGGTTCAAATATAGCCGAGGATTGAGTTTAATGGCATGTTTGGAGTGGCCTATGTCCAGTAGCAGACTGCTGACCACCACCTAAATGTTTAAAAAAGTAACTCTGTCTGTCTGTTTGTTAACTCATTACGACAAAATCGCTGAACCGATCATAATTCAATTTTACACAGATTTCGCTTAGATTCTGGATAACAACCATATTCAACTTTTTATTCTGTGACACGTTATTTTCGACCGCGATAACTGACATTTACGCGGATAACATTACTGGTAAAAGCTATAAAAGTAGAGTAATAAATTAATTTAGTTTATAATTTTAGCCAAAACAATGTCTTAGACTGATCATTATCAGTCTAAGACGTTGTTTTGACTAAAATCTATCCTAAAAACTGAGGAAAGATTAGCCATTTTTTAAGGAAATAAACCAGCAATAGGCACATGAAATTTAAAGTGGCCTATTTTAATGTCATCTTGCCAAACCGTTTTGGCTAATAACGTAAATAAGATTATATCACAAAAATGGCAAATTTTCTTCTACATGATTGTCAACAATTAAGATTGCTATCTAAAAATAGTCGTCCGAGTAGTTTTTTTGTACATAATAATCCTATGATTACCACTTAACCTGTTATTGTTGTACTAAATCCCAGCATTATTCCTAATTACAGCATTATATGGGAAAAAAGCTATTGTTCTAGCAACATTTTATTTTACGATAACAACGTAAACGGTTTGAATTTAGAACACTTCCTGTTATCTCTGACCACTAATAATAACGATAAAAAAACCTGATATTTTTTATGTGTTTATGAAGTTAACTTCTTTTTGACACGCAATAATAACGTATTAAATTCTTTAATCTTAGGTTATTATTACGACGTCAATTAGAGATGACTTTGAATCGGCGGGCGATATCAACCACGATATTATTATTGCGCAATCTTGTTAACAAGGATGTGTCATCGCTTACCGTATCATTCATAGCGTACTACGTATCGCACGCTGTACAACGTTACGTCATGCAGACGTGTTTAATAAATATGTATAAAAAACTGTCTGGTCTACGACTGTGTGATTGTATCCAAGTAAAAATACTTGGCTTTTTGAACGATAATAATCATAGAACAAAAATGTTCTATGATTATTATCGAACAAAAAAGCTGTGTTCTAGATACTGTTTCGACCTGGAAACGTTAGTCCTTACTTTCATACTAATGTTATAAATGCGAAAGTAACTCAGTCTATCTGTCTGTTACGCTTTCACGACTAAACCGCTGAACCGATTTTGATGAAATTCGGTACAGGTAAGTTTGAACCCCAACCAATAAGCATATTATGCTACATTTTATTCCGCGACTTCGTCTGCAACCACGATAGCCGATTTTTATGTGGACGAAGTCGCAGGCAAACGCTAGTTGCTGATAAAGTGAGGGTTCACTATCTTGTGGCCTTTATTGGAAGGTAGTGAAACAGACCCTTATGTTTTTACAGATCTGCTTAACCTTTTCCCAACCATGTTGGGGTCGGCTTCCAGTCTAACCGGATGCAGCTGAATACCAGTGTTTTACATGGAGCGACTGCCTATCTGACCTCCACAACCCAGTAACTGGGGAACACGATATCCCTTGGAGTTGTCAGACTTCTTGGCTTCTTGGCTTCTTATGTTTTTACAGATACAAAGGAATATAAGCACATAGCATTTAATCACAGGTTTGTCCCGTTAGTTCGATTCCCAGGTCGAGCAAAGTGCTATTGGGTTTTTCTATGAAATTCTCAGTAGCACCTTTGGGTTTAGGATTTGTGCCCTGTTTATGGCAATAGGATCGCTCCTATTACATGGAACCTACACATACCGCCGAACTGTGTGTACACCTCTGCCTAACCCTTTTTGTTTCTACTTCCTTGTTTCCTCGTTCGAACAATGACCCTCCAACACGGGCTAGTATTACTATTCTCATTTATTCATTGATAACATATTTAATACATTTTTAAATATTAGTATAAAAAAAATATAAAAACATTTAAAAATATAAAAATAGTAGCCCACCGGCGGCGTCGGGAACAGGGTCCAAGTCACCGGTGGTCAGGGCTCCTGAGAAAGGAATCTCCTAACTATACGCGCCGTGTCTAGGAGAACCGCTTTCTGAATCAAGCCCTTGATCCAGCCGCCCAACGAGAGCCTCCTAAGATGTTGGTCGAGGCTCTGGCTGAAACGACTATCTACTACTAGTATTACTTATTATTATAATTATCTAATCACAAATGACCCACAAAAAGCGACTTAACACCGCGAATTAATTAAATAAATTTAATCCATGTCACTACTGTTTACGTTTGACCTCGGAAAGAAAGTTTTCAAACAGTTTTGCCCACCCACGCAATGTGTCCAGTAGGTACAAAATAGGTCAAATTGTTCGTCACGATAGATAACACAAGTGACGATCGACATTGTTTATGCAAATCAATTTCAAAGTGTAATAGTGAAATCCCTGTGAAAAGGTCAGCGAGGGAAAATAAACAAGTCAATAAAGTTAGAATTAGATGTGATGTAGTATCCGCCTACTGTTAGAAATTTGGGGTAGTTCTGCCGAAATGAACCAACCCACATGAAAATTTTCTCCCATTTTTTTTGGATATTTAATGCTGATTCATTCTAAATAAAAAAAAAAGTTTTTTTTTTACGTTGAGTAATTGTGGGTTGGCTCAATTTTGCAGAATTAAGTTTAATTGTCAATCAATTCAACAGCATTATTTCTGTTTTATTTTTCCTGATCGATTTGAATATTCTTCCTGTTTCGATTTTGATTGATTTAAGTTGGATACCTGTTTATTATTTTTAGTAAGTACCTAGTAATCGATATTCACGGATATTATGGCAACACTTAGAAAAAACGGTCTCGGTGTCAATATTATTGAACCATTCAAATATATCTTGCATTACAGGCCGGTGTTACATTCCAAATATAAACATTTCCATAAAAAAATAATACAATTTAAATTAGTTCTAAAAATAAATCTCGCAATTGAATGGCAAGCCACGGAGGCGGCGCAATCAGTTTTTTTATTTGTTACTCTATATATAGATAGCTAAAACTGGTTATTGACCAACGATTAAGATGACTTGTGACCTTATTTTATTTATAACTAAGGACATTTTTGACGGGACCTCGAATTTATTGTTTGAAATTTTGTACACTTGTCATTGATGCAGATTAATTAGTATGGTTAAGTGTGCTTATCTTCTTCATATTGTTGGTAACCTGGTAGTTGATCTTGCATACAAATATTGTAAATCATTTATTTTATATGAGTAAGTATAGATAGAGTTTCTTGCCCATTCTCCTCCATTCGAAACTCCCTTTTGGAAGGGGCAATTTAACGGCATTCAATTGTTTTTTCTTATACATGACATTCAAAGGTCTAATTGAAATAAATCTATACAGTTTGACTTATTTGTGAAGTTGTTGTGTTTTCGTTACAGTTTTAATGAAATAGCTTCTTCACTCTACTTCGGAATTAAAGAAAAAGAAATGCAATTGATTGTAAAATAAAGAAAACAAATAACTTCTGGGAATAATCACCCACTAGAAAATGTAAAGAGTGCGGTAACGTAAAAACGTTCATTCATGCTTGCACAAGCTACCAAAGATTCCTGATACCCTAGTACAAATCGAAACCAGTTCTCGTTCTAAAAGCGAAAAAGTGCGTAAAGATGGTTTCGGATAAAAATAAATCAAGCAAAAAAACGTCCTATCGTGAACAAAACATATGTTTCAAACTTTCAATGCAATAACTGTGCAATAATAATTGCATCCACTATCTGTTATCAGGCATTCCTCAATTAGTCAGAGTGTACCACCCAAGGACCGCTGATAACCTAAAGATTTCTCGGCCGGAGGAATATTCCAATTGTTGTTTGTTTCGTTCAGTTAAATATAGCTTTTGAAAGAGCTGATGATGTCAATGGAATACAAGAATTTGATACCTAATGATTACTACTTATTGATTAAAAAAGAGGAGGTATACGCGTCATACGATCAGAGTTATGCAAAAATACCTAAAAAAATTGGAATACGATATAAATATCTAATGATATGTTGGTCTGTAATTTGAAAAAAAAGCCGTTCAGTCTTTCTTGTTCAGCATCATTCGCATTCACTATTTCACCAGGCCACACCCTCCGAAGCAGTTCCTACCAAAAAAATATTTCACTTGATAATAATAAAGCAACTTCCTAGTCGTCTTATTGCTTCAATTTATTTAAAGTATGGTTATAAAGATATTACACATGCACATTATTTTAAAATCCAAACTTAACCAGGAATTTGCGTTTGAGATTTGCCGATTGGCCTAATTTTTCAAATACTTTTTTTTTTTTTTGCAACTAAGAGTAACATAACAGCCGGCTATACTGATAAGCAGACACGCCACAGTTTAGTCAGAACAATTTCTTGTTATCAAAACAATATGTCTCAATGGAAGAAAAAAATCGAGCTTCTAATAGTATTTTTTGTCTATCTTTAATTCATATTAAACAGCTGTTCCTCAAAGATAACGAAGTATTAAATTGTGACGAGTTATCAAATGACGCGAATAGTTTGTAATAAAAGGTTACCTCTACAAACTGTTATCAGTGTGTCTGTTTGTTTGTTGCAGTGACGACCTCAATATCTTGAGATATTGTAGTACAACGCACAAATCTAACCCTGCAAATGCAGAGGTATTTTCTCAATAGAAATGAAAAGCGATAGTAGTGAGACTTTTTTTTCGGTCCCATCCGAACCTTTTTTTTCGAATGGGAAGTCAACATAAGACTTTTCCCGCCCTGGGCGGTGCGGGAGAGAGTGTCAGACTTTTACTGACTAAAACCCATCCATGTTCCTTCTTGTGCGCTTTGCGTTCCGGGGGCGCGGTATCTCTCTCAAACAACCCACAGCCTTGGCAGGCATCGGCCCCTGACTGGCCCCTCCGATTTGCTGACATCTCTTTGAAGTAGTGAGACTTGGGAGTGAGTTTGAGGGGTACCTAAGTAAGTACAGCCGTTTAAATATGCCTTTCAATGAAATAACAATACCTTCTTACACTTTTTTTTTATTTGTTCCTATAAGGAACTTCCTCATGTATACCTATTGTGTGCGTTTAAAAACATAAAAAAAAACTCATACACACAAACAGCTAGAAGACCCGGAACAACATTTTTGTTCCATTTGGAAATCGAACCAACGACATGCAGTGCATGTCGTTCGGTCAGTCACTACGCCAATCATATCACACAGTCTCCATAACACTACTGCGATGGTAGAGATCTAGATTTTAGTAATTTAAACGATAACTAGGCTAGAAAATGGGTCCTATACTTACTGTCCTTACTAGAGCACAAAATGCATTTGTTTTTGCATTTGAGGCCAGTACCCTTAATAATAGTATATTTGACTAGCTGTGCCGCGTCGATTAATCATGATTTATTTTTATTAAAAAAAATCCTCATTCATGTAATAAACCGGGTTAAGTAACACTATTTTTCAAACAACTATGAAATGAAAATGGTCTAATAAAGTTCGCCGGAAGGGGAGGCCTATGTTCAGCAGTGGACGTCCTATGACTGACATGATGATGATGATGAAATGAAAAAGATATTTAAGGCATCGAAAATTTGTTTATATCTCTTTCTTTCTAGCAAAACAAAATTTAACACGGAGTTTCTATGGCTGTAGTGTTATGTGACGTCACAGCCCATGTCGAATCTCTCTGTCTAATCGGTCGGTGCGTAGTTAGTTGGTTTAAATGCTTATATCGGCCGTATTTTCTGGCTGATTTTAATTTTAATTTCACTTTTTGTTATCTCCACGTTATTTTATACATTAAAAAAAGCGATTAAAAAAAAATCTCGACTATTGTTTTTTTAATTATCTTCCATACAAACCTGGTATC
This sequence comes from Caradrina clavipalpis, assembly GCA_932526535.1. Taxonomy (NCBI): domain Eukaryota; kingdom Metazoa; phylum Arthropoda; class Insecta; order Lepidoptera; family Noctuidae; genus Caradrina; species Caradrina clavipalpis. The sequence goes on from OW052106.1 coordinate 10,482,189, forward strand.
ATTGACTACTTAGCTTTAAATACTCAATATACCTACTCAGTACCTACCCATATTCTTATCATTAATAGGTCAAAAGTCTCATTTACGATTCCGCAGTAATAGTTTAAACATTATTATCTCAAAGGCAAAAGTTACTTTTATTAATATAACTTGTTTGCACTATTAATTAGCTTAATTAACTCATTATCTTTACAAAGTTGTAATACTACGTTGTAGTAGAGTTATACGGAATTTGTAAGGTTTTTGATGAAAGATGATGGATCTCTAATTATTTTCTTGAAAAGATAATAGAAAGAAAGATGGTTGCAATAAAAGTTCACATAGAAATATAATGTCAGCTTTTTATTGTCCCACTGCAGGGCAAAGGCCTCTTCTCATACAAAGAAGACACGAGCATTAATCACCACGCTAGTTCAAGGCGAAGAAGCGATTTGAGGCTTAAATTAAATATTACGAGGATATGGAGTTTCTTGCCCGTTCTTCTCCATACGAAACTACCTTTTGGAATGGGCACCTAGATTCAATTTTTTAAATTAATTGATGTTCAAAAGTGCTTTTTAATGATCTATTGGAATGAATGATTTGACTTTGACTTTATAAATTCAGATATTCTCACGACGTTTTTTGTTCACCTATGTCAGTGATGTCCAAGATAAACTTAGAAAGAACATATGAATTGAAAAAGTCTTATGCATTATTAAAATTGTAACTTGAAATATATTAAAACAATTTTTAAACAAGGCAAAACAGTATCTACTTGCTCATATTATCTCAATTAAACTACACCCAAAGTTTTTTACTTATCAAACTAATATTAATAATTCAAATAAACCTAAGTGCAATAACTATAAAGTTTTTAATGATACAGACTATGGGGTGCAGGGTTGAAGGTTGATAAACCTATTCAATCAAATAAGTGGCGTATTTTTATTGGAAAAATAATTTAATTTTGGAAAGACGGTAATGGTCCAATCATAAATAAGATTTCGATTAGATAGACGCAGAATTTCATTTTAGTGATAAGTTTTCGAGAAATGGAAAAAATGAGTACCTATTCATTTTATTTTATAGGCACACTAGCTCGTTGCCTGCGTCTTTGTTTGCGTACATTTTGTACTTTCAATTACAAGTAAAATAAACAAAAAAAAAAGAAAATTAAAATCAATCTTTTTACTTTCTTATTTATGCAAAATCTGAGGCTGATTAAGCCAAGTAATAAGATTTTTATTCACGCACAAAATATTACTGGAAGATGGCGTTTATTTATTTGTTGAAAAAACACTGTTTATGGTAGTACGCGAAGTAAACAAATGTGTAAAGTAAATAAATAAATAAGTATATAAAGTAAATAAATGTGTGCATGCAACAGTTAATTACATTTTTAAACAGATTATCGCAAAAACAATGATTGCAATGATGGGAACAAATGGAATTCAAATTCTTTATTTGCTTAAAACATGGTATTAATAGATCTTACAATTCAAAGTCAAAGTCAAAGTCAAATCATTTATTCCAAATAGACCATTATAAGGCACTTTCGGACGTCAATTAACTAAAACTATTGAATCTAGTTGCCCATTCCAAAAGGTAGTTTCGTATGGAGAAGAACGGGCAAGAAACTCCATACATACTCTTTTTAAAAAAACGTATTACATCATGTTGTGCATTTACATTAATTCCATAAAAAAATATACTAGTGTCAAAACGATCTATCAACAATAAAAGTCACTCATGGTACTACAATATGTACTAAGTGCTACGAATTAAGAAATGGAGGCTAAACCAATTGTAATATTTAACACCAATATTATGATCGTATATGATCACTTCTAACATTTCAAAAGACAACGAATCAGTGTGTGAGCCATAGTAATCACCAAATGTAACATTAATGTCTAAGAGAAGAATAGCAATAATAATCAAAACAAATAACTTTTACTTTAACCGTTAATTGAATTAGCAACCATTTGATTTTGTCAAGACTAAATTGTTCAGCGGAGCAGGACCAGCATGTTTCCAAGCAGCATTATCTTGAATGTAATCCTCTAATTTGTAATATGCTTGATTACAAAGTGTACTCTTAATATATCTTTTAAATTTTGATTCATTTAGTTTTAATATATCGCAAGGTATTTTATTATAACATTTAACACAGTACCCCATGAAAGATGTGTGCACTTTCGATAATCTAAAAGATGGTTGCGCTATTTTGTCCTTATTTCTAGTATTAATATTGTGTCTATCACTTATTTTATCAAAAAGATGTAGATTTTTTCTTACATACATTATATTTTCATATATGAATTGACAAGGCACTGTCATAATATTAATCTTTTTAAATAGTTCCCTAAGAGATTCGCAGCGACGGAGATTATAAATGGCTCTGACAGCTCTCTTTTGTAAAATAAAAATGGATTCAATGTCAGCAGCCCGACCCCACAGTAAAATGCCATACGACATAATGCTATGAAAGTAGCTAAAATAGACAAATAAATTAAAACAGAAGTACAAACATGTTTAGCTATTGGAACTATATAGCATGCAAAATCGAGTCATAACCTAAATATACAACTGTCGGCTTCTTATAGCATCTTTTTCCATCCGATACAGATGTCATCATACAATCCTTGGACCTTTCAACTTTAAAGGGCCGATAGCGCGTAGTTTTCCGGTATTTGTCAACACGTAATTGTCATGTTTACTAAACAATTGAGATAAGAAGCCATCAAGAAACCATTTCATAGATAATGCAGTTACTGGCCACAATTTTAATTGGATTATTTTGGTTAATATTATCCAATTTAGCTTGGCAATTTTTACTTATTTATATTTAGCCTGTGCCCCACTGCTGGGCAAAGTCTTAAAAAATCCCCAAAATCTTTACAAATATATTTTCTTTTCTTTTCACGACCGCAGGAAGACGCTGGGTGCAGGCCGCTTCCAACCGGTCTTTTTGGAAATCTATGGGGGAGGTCTATGTGCAGTAGTGGTTGTCCTGTGGCTGATTATGATGATGGTGATGATTCTTTTCCTGCGCCCTCTCAGTGCGAGCTTAGGTCATGTCGTCACCTCTTCCTGGGCCGGCCTCAGTAACGCCGTCCATCCTCAGGGCAATTATTAATTTATTCTTTCAATTTTATGAGGAACGGGAAATATATCCAATTATTAAATTATTATTAAGCACGTGCTTAGTTAAAGGTTATCGTACAGCAAATGTTTTACTAGTTGGGTTTAAAGATCGACCTAACGTCAATATGTAATAAGAGGTACCTATACAAAATTCATAGTACAGTGGAATATTTGCATTCACATTTTATGTTTTTTAAAACACATTATGGAAAATATAAACTGTTTCTGTGAACGTGCTGTTAAATATACGATGTAGCATTAAGTTGATATCTACGTAATAAATATTGTAACATCCATTTGATTTATGACTATGAATGAACTCTGCTTAAAAGTTAAAAATAACTTATGTCAGTCAAAAGACAAGATAACATGCGACGCTTGGTTAAAAGCCCTTCTATTTTTGTGAGTCATCTCATTAGAAATGCCATTAATCAATTTTATTATGACCGCGTTGTTCTTTGAACAATAAATAATTGATAAGGAGTTCCGCGATTATTTCCACGGACTGCCCATCCCGTATCCCGACCCTCTTCCCACCGTACGGTACCAGGCAGTCAGAAATACAGAGTAGCTCGCGTACAATATGCTACGTGTCACTGACAAGACCAGTATGGTATTTTCTATGCAGGAAACCTTATCTCGTGTGCAATAAGTCTCATTTTATTGTTACTGTACCTGCGGCTAACAGCTGGTGACACGGTGCTGTTTTGAATAGACTTTATGTACAAGGAATACGGACCACGTTGGTTTGTTGGTTGATTTTCGCGCGGGGTTTGATGCGACACCGCTTGCTGTATTCTGTGTCCCTGGTACCTCGGTCATATGTTTTCGTTCCGTGGTCGTTACGGCCGGTCCTGTGGACCCTTTTGTTTTAGTTTCAATGAATGCGTTTTGTTTGTTATTTTTTCGACTAATGATGACGAACGAAGAAAATTTGAATAGGCGTCACCAGATACTGCTATTTATTTTATTTTTGTTATGTGCGGAACTTTTATTAATAGTTGTTGGTATTTTTGTTTATATTATTTTCCGCATATTAAAATAACTTTTAATAAATCATAACAAGGTCTTAATTAGTTGCGGGGCAGTTTTTGTTTACAGTTAGAAGAAGTCGTTGTTGAGTATGTACTTTTAAATAATTAACTTTTGAAATTCGAAAAGCAAGTGAGTAAGTGTAGCCATACAATTTCACAGTCGCGTCACAAATTCTTTATTCAAATCTAACAAAGAAAGTCCTGTTGTTTATCTCTTTACCACCTATCGTTTACTGGTAAAAAATTCTAAGGCTTTATTCGCCGTACCTTTTGTTGCTTAAAGTTTAAAACAAATAAATAATAGCAGTGTTTTGTACCTGCGTCGTGGGCCTAGAGGTCCTAAGCGCGACTGCTACGCTAAAGGTCTTGGGTTCGATTCCCAGGTCGAGCAAAAAGTGTTATTGGGTTTTTTTTATGAAATTCTCAGTAGCAGCTCAGAGTTAGGATTTGTGTCCGATTAATGGCAATAGGCTTGCCCCCTATTACATGGGACCTAAATATACCGGCGAACTATGGGTGTACATTGGTACACCTCTGCCTAACCCTTCGGGAAAAATAGGCGTGATGGTATATTTTTATATTATGATGGTCAATGTTTCGTACTTAGTTATCACGTGACAATAACTTCACGTGAGATTAATGGGTTATTCACCAACTGGACACAAGAGACCGGACACACGTGTGTCCAGTTGGTGAAACTCAAAGTTAGTATCACTTATTATTTCGTCATCTGGACACGCCAAGATTTTCATTCGTGTCCACTTAGTGAAACTTAAATTATATCACTTTTATGTTTTCGCCAACTGGACACAAGTTCGCATTTTACCCGAATTCAAGGTAAAGTACAGTCAAGCACATTAATGTTTTGTGTCAAACATCATCGGCCACTGAACGTCCCACTACTGAAAATGGGTAATTAAGTATGTAATTTTAAAATTATTCACAATTTGTGAATTTATAAAGAATGTATTTTTGACACTGATAGTCACTATCTCTATCCTTGTTTTATAATCTTCAACATGTAACCAGTTTTATTACACTTTCTGTATTCCCGGCGGCCGGCGACTAACAATGACGTAGTTTGCTCTGATTGGTTGGAGCAGGTAAAAAATCCCAACCCGGTAACCCTTTGGTCATAATTCGTTATCAGTTTACTTCGGTTCGCGTGTGCATTAAGTGCAGTATTTGTGCCATTTAAAAGTGACGTGGATTTTAATATAGGTAAGTACCTACTCAGTTTTAGATTCAATATTGTATTTTTTAAGTTAATTTAGTTTAGCAATCCCGCTATATTTTCTTTTTTCTTAAAAAAATCTTGTTTATTGTTTCATGTAAAGACAAATATGTCTATTGAAGAAGTCGCAGGCCCATCATTGGCTAACAGAAATACATTTTCATTCATCAATTCCCAAAGAAATCGTCCAATTTTATTAAAAGATGATATAAATATGTACACCTAAAGAAAAATAATGATGGATCTTCAGTGTGGCGTTGCTCGAAAAAGTCAACTTGTAGAGCTATGCTCAAATTAAATTTCAATAACACCACTATATTAAAAGTGACTGATCATAATCATGAAGGCGATTTTACGAAAAACGAGATTTTAATCAATTTAAATGATGTCGAGGATCAAGTAAAGCATAATCTAGCTGCTTCTGTCTCAAGTCTATATTTTGATACTATTGAGCGAATAGAAGAGAAAGGACTCCATTTAGTTGCAAATATCCCACGTTTCCAAAGTGTGAAAAATAAACTATATAGAAAAAGGAACAAATCATTGGGCGTTCAGCGCATATCATTCAATAACATAAGTAATACAGTTGTACCTGAGCAATTTCAAGATATCTTGCTTGCAGATCGCATCGGAGATCAACGTATTCTCGTTTTTGCCCACCATATTATGAGAGAAATTGTTGCACATTCAAAAAGATTCTTCTGTGATGGAACATTTAAAACATGCGTTAGAAAATTCCATCAGCTATTCACCATTCATGTCGATATTGGGAGTACGAAATATCATACGAACATTATTCCCACTATTTATGCTCTGCTGCCCAATAGAACAGTTGACACTTATAAAACATTATTTTGTTTAATTAAAAGCCAAATACCGGAGTGGCACCCAGAATCCATCACATGTGATTTTGAAAAGCCTCTTATACAAGCTTTGCAACATGAATTTCCAAATATAAAAATTGTGGGGTGCTATACTCATTTCAAGAGATGTTGATGAACAAAGTCGAAATTGGGGAAAGATCACGTGAAGAGATGTTGTACATTGCCACTTTTACCGACTGACACACAATCTGATGCCTGGTTATATTATATCATGGCTGAATGCTTAAACACTGAAGATGTCACAAAATTTAACGATTATTTTATTAGAACGTGGCTCGATGAAAATTCCGAATATGCAAACACATACAACTGCTAAAAAAAAATAAAAAAAATGCAAAAATCAAGGATGAACGTTTCGACTCCGTACTCGTACAAATTTTACTGTAACTACATTTAATAAGAAAGCAAGCTTTGCAAGTTTGTATAAGAGTGGAGTGTATCTTTAAAGGTTAAAAACGTCATTGCGTTTAACCTTGAAAAATATAAAAATATATTTTGCTGTGTTTATGTATGACCTTGTATGATTTTTCTGTGATACTCGAAGATTATATTGAATATTGTCACGCTGATGTTATAAAAGCACCTACAGGTAATCAAAAAATAAAATTAGTTAAGTATAGTATTTTTCACAGTAATAAATCGTCATGATATTACTTAAATTTGTTTTATTTCAAAAATTGTCTTAAATACTCTAGAAGCTAATAAGGTTTTTCAAGTAAAAAAGTATGGCAGCTTTTTCATGAAATTGAGGCGATTAAGAAGCTGACTGTACCCTTTTTTGCAAAATAAAATTGTTGTGTCCAGTTGGCGAAAACATTAAAGTGATATAATTTAAGTTTCACTAAGTGGACACGAATGAAAATATTGGCGTGTCCAGATGACGAAATAATAAGTGATACTAACTTTGAGTTTCACCAACTGGACACACGTGTGTCCGGTCTCTTGTGTCCAGTTGGTGAATAACCCAGATTAATATGCGTATGCGCACGATATGACGGTACCCAGAAACGTCTTTAGTATGATGAGCAATACAATCTATTAATAAACGTCATTGAAGACTAAATAAATATTTAACCCCGATAAGCCTGGATAGGCCTAGACTTCTGCCAACACCACGCCGAAAGGCAAATTGGTAGTACCATATTCGTACTCAGTGAAGTCCCGATATGGTGGTGGAACCAATGAATTATAGTCACTTAGGTGACTAATACAAGACATTGTTTTCAACAACTATTGTTGTAGTATACAATATTAGGTCTAATAATGTAATTAAACGTTATTGTTAAACAATAAAATGTCGTGATGGTCCAGTGGCTTTTTTATTTATTTTAATTTTGCTTATTTTTACAATAAGTTGCATATCCAAAGCCGTTGTTCCTTACTACTATAAAGCTTAGTTTATATATTAACACGTTGTACGCGTACCTACTGTAAAAAAACACTGTACAAAGGTAGACTTAATGACTTGGGCATTTTCTACCAGTCTACCTTATGGTGATGCAGAGGTGAAACATAGTAGGTGCAAAGGAATGGGTTCGATACCAAGCCAGGCCAAGTACAATTGTGACATTTTTAACTTTTTTACGCCGAAAAAGAAAAGAAAAAAATAAGAAGAAAAATGAATAAAATAAATATATATAAATATACCACCACGCCTGTATTCCCCGAAGGGTTAGGCAGAGGTGTACCAATGTACACCCACAGTTCGCTGGTAAATTTAGGTCCTATGTAATAGGGGGCGAGCCTATTGCCATTAACCGGGCACAAATCCAAACTCCGAGCTGCTACTGAGAATTTGATAGAAAAATCCAATAACACTTTTTGCTCGACCTGGGAATCGAACCCGGGACCCCTTGCACAGCAGTCGCACTTGCAACCACGAGACCAACGGGGAAGAAAAATAAACCGAAAGAAAAAAACGGAAAAGAAAAAATAAGGTCAGTCAGACTGTGAGTGAAAAGTCAGACGGACAACACAGGTAATAGGATTCCTTTGACACCCTTCGGGTACGGAACCTTGAAAGCACACGGAATTGGAGCATCGCCAATGTTTCTACCGCGTGTCTTAAAACTTTTCCAATTTGCAATGCCATCTACGACCTCAAGGATCTTCAAATAAGGTGTTGTATAAGATTGTCTCAAGTGACGTTTGTCCACATTGTGTCTGCTTGTCCTACTTTGGGTCAAGGCCTTTCCGCATTTCGAAGATTAAGGTACTACACTGACCACCCTTGACTTGGCTTATTTGCAAACCTTGGCCAAGTATGTCCGTTTACTTGGTTTCTAAAACCTTAACAATAGTTTCGTTATGTGATTGTTAAGTTGTATAATTGAAATATTTAGTCGAAAAATAGTATACAATGCGATGAATATAATAGGAATACTTATCAAATTGTTATGGTTGAATAATGATTCTATTGTTTCTGTTAACCTGGTTAACAAAGGTTGCCGCATGGCTTTGCTGTGATTAAAATGGTTAACTTGGCCTATTAGTAGCCTAATCGCAGTTTAATGATGAGGCAGCCACGTTAGAATATAATTACTACAATATATTATAATAATAAATAAAAATGCCAGCCTATTACTGTCCCAACAGGGCAAATGCCTCTTTCATACACATAAAGCACGAGCATTGATTACCACGCTTGATTAGGACTGGTGATTTCAGACTTCCTTGCAAGTCCAGATTTTCCAACCGATCGTTTTGGAAATCTATGGGGGTGGCCTATGTCTAGCAGTAGATGTCCTGCAGCTAATATGATGATCAAGATATCAGAAATATCCAAGATAAACTTAGAAAGTAGATACATAATGGATTGAAACAGTCATATTGGCACTTGTCCGGTATAGAAACCGCAACCTCATGCATGAGAGGTGGGCCTTAACCACTAGGCCATCAGGACATTAAACAGTCAACATCAATAGCCGACATCAATTACTTTGTCATAAAAAGGTCATTGGCGAACACCCACCGGTTGCACTAATTCTAAAAAGGCTCGCGGGGTACACCGCACGCAACTTGGTACTCTCTTGTCATAACATCATTCCTACTGAAAATGTCCTGCCTTCCTAGTACCATCTACCAGCTATTACACCTTAATTACGTGTTTTTAACAGCCTTATTCATGTGAAAATTAACGACCACCTAGCTACTCAACTTTTATTCAATCCTCGTAGTAATAAAACGTTGAAATAGCCTCATAAATTCAGCAGTTGTTTGGTGTGGAAAAGTACAAGGTCCCATTGTAGTGAAACCAGACGTTTGACAATGATTTAAATTACGTAATAATAAACCATCGTAAAGTCTTCTGTATAAGGCATTGTTTTGTAATACACGCAAAAGTAGGTGCAAACTAAACAATGACAGAACAACTGTCACTAAGGAACAATAATGACTTCTTTCGGCATCTCCGGATAAGTTGTGACTAACTTTTTTGGAAGATAGTTTTTAATAGTAATTGTGTTTTCTTTTTTACATGTATGTAGTTGGTGACCAACTGTAGTGAAGTAAATAAAAAAAACTAGATAAAGGTTGGTGACAGAGAGACAGACAGATGCACGGACGGAGAACAAACTGATCCTACAAGGGTTGCGTTTTTTCTTTTTGAGGCACGGAACCCTAAACAGGTGCGTTGTATGACTTCTGAACTAAAATGGTATGCGTTTCTATCAATTAGGCTAACTGAATCTTCCGTTTGTTACTGAAGATTTTCGTGAAAAGGCACGTAGAACAAACGGCATTTTATTAAATAAAATATTTCTAAGGTCGAGCAAAGTGTTACTGCGTTTATGTACAAAATTCTCAGTAGCAGCTTGGAGTTAGGATTTGTGCCCGATTAATGGCAATAGGCTCGCCCCCTATGACATGGGACCTAAACATACCAGCGAACTGTAGGTGTACAATGGTACACCTCTGCCTATCCTTTCGGCGAGTACAGGAAAAATTTAATAAATGTGTGGTATAAGAAAAATACAGCACACGATTGAAAGCCATAGCTTAAATAGCAAATTATTTACTGATTCGAAGACAAGCTTCTAATAAGCGTTAACCTTTAGCCCGTCGAGAACACGTGTAGAGTTTCTTGTACCAACATTTTCATATAAACAGCTTTTCTTGTAGGTAAAACTTTGTAAGAAACAAACAATGAGTTCGTTCACCCCTAGATAGTGCAAGGTATTATCTGAAGGCGTCTGTCGCCTGACACCAGCCCTTAGGGAGAAAGGGACAATAGATTATTTACTTTGATTACTACAGGTAGTAAGTATTATCTGTGTACTTTTGTTATTCAGTAAAAACAGCTCAATCACAGATCACTGAACTAGACTCAATTTTCTTTTTTCTTTTCACGTAAATGACGTTCAAAAGTCCTTTTAGTGGTCTAATTGTAATTTGGCTTTGACTGACGTTGCTCAAGAAGCTGGAAAATTAAAGTTTGTCTTAACTAGCCATGTTTCGTGCATGCTTAACGAACGAACGAACGAACTGTGGGTAAAAAAGTGACTACGTGAGTGAGGCTATGGCTACATTTCTCGCAGGCTCAATGAGCTGTGGACCAAAAAACCACTACCTATGTGAAGTCCTGAGCTCCTGGTACCTACAGCCAGAAGGCGTTGTGGTACACCACGTACATAAAGTTGGCGAGAAAAGCTAAACAAAATTAATGAATAGCCAATGGTCCACACTTGTACTGAAACAGCTGAAAGTCATGGGAGATGTCTGTGCCCAGCTGTGGGATATTAATGTTTACGCTCACTTTGGTATTGGATCATCGATTTTCTTAATATTCAAAGAGTAAAGGTAAACGAAAAAAATAGGGTTGCATGGATGCAATCTTTTTATTTAGGTACCCAAACAAAAATACCAAATTTCCATCATTTTCTAAAAGTTTTCTTACATTAAAAACCTTGTACTGACAATTACGAACACAAAAACAGCCAAATCGGTCGAGCTGATCTCGAGAGATGATCATCCATACGCATGTATGAAAAGATCATCTTCAAGATAGACCATCAGGCCATTGATTTTTAATCTCATATAGATAGATAGTCCCCAATGAACTCTACAACACACTCAATAAACCTTTGACCTTATTGCTGTCATAAATAAAAAATGGCCGCGATCATCACAATGTTATCGTGTTCTATATTATCTACGGTAAGGTTACCATAAACAAGATACATTCACCTTGTGCACACCCCATGCAGTCTAATGAGATGAGATGTAATAATATTAAAACCTCATTATACTCAGGGTTTTTTATATAATACGTACTAAATTGGATATTAATATACCGAATCTATTACGGCTTTTTTAAAGATATAATTTTATAGATAGAAGTAAAAATTAATTATTAATTTTTATAATTTAATATGGTTAACCATATTTTAACAATTTAATATGGTTTTATTTATCTTGATTAATGTTACTGCAATAAAATTAATTATAATACCAGCCTTTTATTGTCCCACTGCAGGGCAAAGGCCTCTAATTGATCACCTGGGGTCCTTAAGGCAGATTAGCGCTTTTAGACTTACATTCGAAATTAAAAATCCAGCATTCAAAAGTTGCCAAAGTTTGCGGAATTTGTTCGAAAGAGTTACCGCGACCCTGAAACGCAAAGGGCATTAGAAGGAACACTAATGGGTTTTAGTCAGTAAGAGTCTGACACTCCCTTTTGCTTCGCCCAGTGTGGATGCAGTCATTTGATGATTTCCAACCCTTAAAAAATGAATATTGAATCTAGTTGCGGCTTTCAAGAGGTTCACGATGTCAGTGACGTCCAAGACTTAAAAGTACAAATATGAAATTTAAAAAGTCACATGACCGTGTCCAGTAGTGATCCCATAACCACATGCATGAGAGACGGGTGCCTAAGCCACTGGGCTATCACGACATTAAACAGTTCTTCAAGCTATTTTGACCTAACCAGCCAAACTATCCTATAACTCTTGTTAAGGCTGAATTCACACAATCCTCATTATCACAGTATACCATTAGATTCACCTTGTGTCCACCCCCTTAAGTTGAGGTCATGTTGGCACCCGATTAAACTAAATGACACTCGAGGCTGTCACACCGTCGTGTAACAGAGGAATAACATGGCGAAATTTTTTTAAGTGTTTTTTTTTTTAATATTAATTTACGTGCCTAAGATATTTTTATACCATTGGATGGCAAACGAGCCAACGGCCCACTTTATGTTAAGTGGTCACCGCTGCCTATAGAAATCTGCATTACCAGAGTCCCCTGTAAATGCCTTGCCATTCTAAAGACAAAGTTGAAATGTATCATGTGCCTAAAATTACACCGGCACCCATACCCTTCAAACCCGAACACAGCAACGCTGCTTTGCGGCAGAAATAGGTATGGTGGTAGTACTTCCCCGGACGAGCTCCATCACAAAGGGCTCTACTACTACTAAAACGAACTACTAACGAAAAATACACGTAACACTTTTCACTTAGTTACGTGACGGTGTAACAGCGGCATTTTAGCAAATAAGTCAAACGCTACAGCTTTTGACCCCGGTGGTTGAGGTTACCCCCGTTCAAGGTTACTGCATAACATCGTCTAACACTCAGCGAGGGGTTGTAGAGCTAAGTCGTCGCTTGTCTTGGGATTTGTAGCAGTTCACTTGACTTTCCAAGAGCTTTTTGTTTTGTGATTTTTACTAGAGTTCCGTAGTAGGGTTATTTGCTTATTCTATAATAATGCCGTGTGACTATTCTCACGGAAAATAATTTGGCGTTCGAGTTTGGTCTTTAAATCGTGTAAATTTAAATGATATTTTTTATAATGACTACTACTTTTTCTATTTCATATCAGTGACATCGGTAACCATGTCAGAGGTCCTTGGGGCGGCTCAGAAACTCTTGACCCTATGGTGTGTGGGGTCGTAAGACCTTATGCCCATCTGATAAAGAAAGAAGATAATGAAGTGACTAGATAAAAGGTGACGGCTAGTTGGGGGCTGGTAGCTAACGGTTTTTATTTTCCGTTACGAATCCGGCCGTGCTGTTGCCGTATCTAAGTGGTGCTGTCTTAATTAATGATGACCAGTAATGGATAAGAACAGACCCAACACCCTTAAGTTATTATGGCACAAGAAACAAGGATTTCTTAATAATTTGTAAAAGTAAGTAGTAAGTAAACCAAGTAAGCATGTAAAGCCAACCTTTATCCACTAGTATTTTATAGTTCCTAAATGAAGTTTTATCTATCCAAGAGGTGAATGATCCAGACATAACCCAATAATACTATATTTCATAAACTTTGCTCTTGAGAAGATGAGTTCCTACTTAGAAACACTACCTAAACTATCTGTAAATACGTAAGTTTATTAAAGCTGAAGAGCTTTTATGTTTGTTTAAACGCGTTTGTTTCATTTCTGGAACAAAATCAGAAAATAAATATTTTAATATTATAACCAGTTTCATGAGGAATAGTAGTCATCTTTCATCATCATCATCACATCAGCCTAGTCGTCCAAAGCCGAACGTAGGCCTCCCCCAAGCCGATGCCTGCCGGGGCTGCGGGTTGTTCGAAAGAGATACCGCGCCCCCGGAACGCAAAGGGCACATGAAGGAACATAGATGGGTTTTAGTCAGTAAAAGTCTGACACTAAGGGCGGGGAAAGTTATTTGATGATTTCCCACCTATAAAAAAAAGGCCTCCCCCAAAGAGCGCCAGCCATGTGCATTATATAGGAATAGTAGTATAGGGTATGCTATATAACATCACGCGACGACCCAAAGGAGCGAAACAGTGACCAAAGATAACCTAACGCGGATGAAAATACCACAAGGATGAAGTCACGAGTAGAAACTAGTGATAAATAAAAGTTCAAAAGACTATTGAACTCTAAAGCGCAATACACACTGAGCCCGCCGGGCCGCCGACAAACCCGGCGGCCTGTATGAAAAGAATCATGTCGGCAACATACGCCCGCGGGTGTTGCCCGCCGACATGTTGGCGGCTTGGGTACGCCTGCGCTCAGTTGCTCGGTGACGCTCGACCTGTAGTCCTTTATCGACACGCGGCAATCACTGACTGCCAAATAAATTTCTCATCTCAAGCCGCCGACATGCCGCCGACCAAATTTTCCGACATGTATTAAGTGAAGTCGCCAACTAGACCGCCGACAAAAAGTTGCCGACATATTATGTCGGCGGCTCGGCGGGCTCAGTGTGTATTGCGCTTTAAGTTCACAGTTTACGAGTAGAACAAGAGGACAGGTCAGTGACCTTTCAAATTGGATGCAGTTCATAAAGCCATCTATCATCATGTAGGTACTTGTGATCTATTGGTTTAACTTATTACGTTGTTAGATATGGGATCAGCTGTTTTAATATTTTATTTAGACTAATATTGTAGGTATTTGAACGCATATGATAATATTTGTTTTAATAGGCATATTATATGCTATTGTATGCTCTGTTGGTGAGCGTGGGGTCCTAGGTTCGAGTCTCAGATCGATCAAAAGGTTATTGGGTTTTTCCATTAGGAATTTCGCAGTAACAGCCCGGAATATGGAAGTTGGTAGTGTGACACCCCCGTGTCTCGGAAGTTTATTACTTCCGAGACACAGGGGTGTACATCGGCTTTCAATTAATTTAATTGGAGCACTATCTATACTTAATATTATAAAGCTGTAGAGTTTGTTCGTTTGGTTGGTTGAACGCGCTTATCTCAGGAACTACTGGTTCGAATTGAAAAATATTTTTGTATTCGTTATTCCTTTTATTGAAAAAGGCTATCACGCTTCGACCCACGGGAACGGAGCAGTATCCAAAAACGTACCTTGCACGGGAGACATAAGACACGCAGGCGAAGTCGCGGGCGGTTCGCTAGTATAGTATAATTATAAAGTAAAACATATCCTAATACTCAGCCCCACCACTATATACATATATGACATATATGACCACAGTACAAAAAAAGAGTATTTTACCCAAATATTAAGGTATTTCCCTGCAATATTTTTTTCTAAGTGTTATATTACTTCGTTTGATGACCATCAAACGTTTTATCATTGAAATTACAAGTCAGTCTTTCGACTGACTTTTCAAAAATACTGGAAATGTTCAAACTTTCTGAAAAACTGTGAGTAAACACAATTACCTGTAATAGTTTCTTGATATCAAGGGAGCGGTATTGGTCTGTATTGTGAACGAAACCATAGCGCGATCTAGCTTTTAGCTTCAACTGGTACAACGCCATCTATCGAGCCTGCCGATAAACAAAACATTGCCATACTTCGTTTTACAAAAATGAACTTAGTAGTTAATTTGCCCCTTTTAAATGACCCAAAAATTATATAAATTAAAAAAAAAATGTTTATCGGCAATAATAATCGTATACAGGACAAAGTTCTAATATGTGCGGTTTTTGTTTGGTAGTTTTGCAATAATAATGGAATACATTTCCATAAATGGTTATATACTTGATTTTTCTTGTATGTTTTGCATTTTTTAACTAAAATTACTACCATTTAGTTCGTGTCTGATGAAAACAGTGATTAGTTGTTAGGTCTTATTTTTAAGGGTGGGAAATCATTTTACTTCTTTTGCCCTGGGTGGAGCGAAAGGGGGAGTCAGACTTACTGACCAAAACCCGTCCGTGTTCCTCCTAGTTCCAGGGCCACGGTAACTCTTTCAAACAAATTCCGCAACCCTGACAGGCACTGACCCTAGCGGGCCCCGTCCAAGTTGCTAGGTCTGCGAGCCAAACCTGGCCAAATACCAAGAAAGAACTCAAGTTTAGAAGGAGAAAGGAAAGGCCTTTACCCAGCAGTACCAACGCCGCAGGCCGGAACGCAAAGGGCACATGAAGGAACATAGATGGTTTTTAGTCAGTAAAAGTCTGACACTCCCTCCCGCCCCGCCCAGGACGGGGGGGGGGGGGTCATTTGATGATTTTACCATCTTTAAAAAATAATACCATCACCATCACGCCTGTATTCCCCGAAGGGTTAGGCAGAGGTGCACCGATTTAGGTACACCCACAGTTCGCCGGTATATTTAGGTCCCATGTAATAGGGGGCGAGCCTATTGCCATTAACCGGGCACAAATCCAAACTCCGGGCTGCTACTGAAAAATTCCTAATGGAAAAACCCAATAACACTTTTTGCCCGACCTGGGAATCGAACCCGGGACCCCTTGCTCGGCAGTCGCGCTTGCGACCACGAGACCAACGGGGCAGTTCAAATCTTTAAAAAAAAAAAAAAAAAACCAGCAGTACAGCCAGCAGTATAAAAAATCATAGAACGGCCATACAATCTACAGTCTCCACAGTCACCATCATCATGTTTGTGCCCTTATCCCATGTTTCTTGGGGTAACACATTTTCTTCTTCCATGCCGTCCTGTCAACCGTCATGCTATCACTGACTGCTTTCTCTTTCATATCATTCTTTACACAATCCCTCCATTTTTTCTTTGGCCTCCCTCTTCCTCTACAGTCTCCACAATATATATTTTTTTCTTCTTCTTTTATCATGTGGGCAGTGTAAGGTCTAATGACCCCACACACCCTAGTGTCAGACTTTTAAAAACGCCTCGAGGGCCTCCACATTGTTACCGATGCCAGTGATGTCCAAGGTCAACTTAGAAAGTACATAGGAATTAGAAAAAGTCACATTGTTACTTGCCCATGCCCGGTTGCGAACCCACGACCTCGTCCATGAGAGGCGGGCGCCTTATCCACTGGGCCATCACGACATTACAGTATATAATAAAATGTTGTTTTTTACAAATACCAGTGCAAACTAAGTGTACATACGAAGTACATAAGCACTAAAACCGCTGTAATAATATAGAGATAAGGGTTATTACGAAATTGATAACGTAACGTACTTATAGTTCAATATTGCAGTGATAAGCTCTAATTAATTAGATAAGGGGTTTATTTTCAGATTTATATGCCACCATGAAGGTAGGTTCACACCGGTAAGGAAGGCAAGAATTGAAATTTGTATAATTAATAATGTACTCTAAACATGCAGCAATATAGTTTAATGTTGTATGAACAAGAGTTTCAATTCTCGTTTCGAACATCTTTGTGAAAAATCAAGATGCGCGTGGATTTGCGTAGCACGAATTGAAATATTTGTTCATACTACACCAAACTATCACGCCTGTATTCCCCGAAGGGTTAAATAGAAGTGTATCAATGTACACCCACAGTTCGCCGATATTTTTAGGTCCCATATAACAAGGGGCGAGCCTATTGCCATTAACCGGGCACAAATCTTAACTCCAAGCTGCTACCGAGAATTTTATAGAAAATCTCAATAACGCTAAAGCGCGCGAGCGTTTAAAGCTTCGAGTTTGTAATTAATCAATTGTAATTAATGTGTTGTTTGTTATTCTCTCAACTATCAAATCCGGGAAAGCTCATTTTAGATTTCCGGATTTTCCTAACCTTGTGTAACTACTATTTTTCTCCGAACTAATTTCTTTAGTTTTTGTAAATGTGTTTTTGTTTTTACACGGAAATTAAGCTTAGCATTTGGAAGCATGTTTTATGAATTGTATATTGATTTTGAAACTATTGCATGCATGAGATGTCACTGATTAAGAGGTTAATGATTAGCGTTGTCACCTGAATTTTATATTAAAGTAGTGTGCCATATTTATGGTAAATATACTGTATATTTTATACAAACATCCATGAACTGACGCGTTTTACCCATGGGGGTAGGCAGAAACCACAGAACGCCACCTGACACGATCCTTATATGACCAAATGTAAGTAAGAAGGTGGACGAGGCGATAGGAGTATGTATATTTTATGAGGGAAATAAAGTACCTACGTGAAAATACTTTGTTTTAACTTACTGGATTTTAAAGGGTTTTTTTTTTCAAAAATAAACAAAAAGAGAGATAACTTCTATAAAAAATGCAACACTTTATTTTCAGATGTACTGTTTTTGATTTTTGAGAAATTTCATGACTAAAACTTCCGATAGCGACTTCGGAAGTTTTAGAGCCATGAAATTTCTTGTTTGTCAATGTGTTTAAGCGAATAGGAATGTTATGTGCGAACATTACATTCCTATTCGCTTAGTAACACATTTATCAAACAAAAAAATTCCGCATTGCCTACCGCAAGCACGCGAGGCTCACGTTTCGCCGAATTTATTACAAATCAATATATTATTATACAATCAGCAGATACCAGATACCACTCAGCATTCACCACGTGAGCCCAAACGTGCCTAATTGGTGAAATACTAACAGGTACACTGTATACCTGGGTGCCTGGCAGAGTGCCAGAAACGTGAGCAATCAGTCTAATTCCTTTTCTCCAAATATTTATTTTACTTGATTTACTAAAACATCTGTCTCCACAGTTTTGGTTTATGTTGCCATTCACAGGTTAGTAGTTGTTTAGTTTTGTATTTGTTACGTTTTTTACGCAATGTTAAGGAGGAGTTTCATTGCTATTTTTTTTTTTTTTTTTATTCTACATTACATTTAATTAGAATGAAAAAAAAACTAAATAATAATTAAATTACAAACTATGTACAGTTAAAATAAAAAAGTAAGGTCATAGGGCGTCAAAAAACTCAACCGCATCGCCGTCAATGGGGCATGTGCCCAGAAGGCTGGCAGCATTGCCACGTTGTATGGCAATGCTGATTCTTTGGCCAAAGAATAGGCCAGCCCTCTGGGTCACGTGAAGAATCGACCAGTCGCTTCGCGATGTCGCGATAAACTAGATGAGCGCTCGGTCCCCATGGCCCTAGTGTTTCAACCCCAAACGGCTCAAACATAAACTTTCATGAAGGTTAATATATTTGCGCAGTTTGAGATTTTCCGCACCAGACGCAGCCGCCCCAGCACAACACGTCGTGCAAGGAAGATGGGATGGCGCAAGGGTGTCGACGCATGTTGCATCCCACACCAGAGGTCTACCCAACTTCCAAGGCATTATAGTCATCCCATCTGGTCTCTTCCCATCGTCGCGTGCCAGGCCAATTGGCTCCAAAACAGCTGGCACTCCGGCGGAGACAAGAGCACGACGGATGATGTCATTAATGCTGGCGTGCCGTGCCATGCGGCCAGCGCTCTTTTTGCATGACAGGCCATGGTGTCCGAGGCAGTCGACAGCTTCACCGCACTGACAGCGGTGCATGATGCTCAAAGCATTTACCTGTAATATTCTATTCTATTGTAACTCTTTGTTGAAATGTCGAAGATGTATTGAAGTTGAAATTTTAAACATATCTTAGTGGGCACTAAATAGCTACATGCCTGCGCCTGGGTGCACCTTGTGGGGCTCCCCCACAAGGTGCACCCCATTTAGTGCCCACTATGTGTCAGCCTCCCACGAATGAAATATTAAACATGACACCCGAAACTTTGTTACAACTTAATTTAACAAAACCAACGAGCGGAAATGTTTAAACAACTTCAATACATCTTCGGCATTTCAACAAAGAGTTACAATAGAATAGAATATTACAGGTAAATGCTTTGAGCATCACGTTGGTCACAATCTATCTATCTGCCTAGCCTTTTCCCAACTATGTTGGGGTCGGCTTCCAGTCGAACCGGATGCAGCTGAATATCAGTATTTTACATGGAGCGACTGCCTATCAGACCTCCACAACCCAGTAATGGGTAATACGATACTCTTGGTAAGACTGGTTGTCAGACTTTCTGGCTTCTGACTAACAGTAACGACTGTCAAAGATCTACAAATGACAACCGGGACCAATGGCTTTACGTGCTTTCCGAGGCACGGAGGAAACTCGCTATGGTAAATGGTCACCCATCCACAGACCAACCTCGGCAAGCGTGGCTTAACCCGGAAGATCGGTCTATGCGGCTGTAATTATTAAGCCACGAGCTCCTCGCGTCGCCACCTCCTCCTCTTCGCGTCCTCACGTTGGTCACAATTCTCAGGTGTTTATTCACTTTTGTATGAAAATGTTACGGCTGCATGGCAAGCAAGTACAAATTCTATGCTGCAATGAAACTACACCTTTAATTTGGTCTATCCGCAAATAATTTATCTTCGAGATAGATTTACTCGATGATCTTCGTTGACCACTGTAGCTGCTTGCATTCCTTACAACCTTTTTCTTTTGTTTTTGTTATATCAATTAACCACCACAATTCAGAAAAACTGATATTTGAAAATGAAGGAGTTCTAAGGGAACAAACATTAAAACAAAATACAGTCGAATGAGGAGCCACAGGCAAAACTGAGTATAGATGGCGCCAGGAGCAACTGTACCGTGTTTACTTGTCAAGACAAGATTGTGATTGATTTTTCGTTAATATTCTAAGTTAAATTCATTTAAAATGTACTCTTTTCTGACTGTCCCTCAACTTAAAGATGAGTTACGTAAGAGGAATGCGACAACTGCCGGTAAAAAGGCCGATTTGATTTAAAGGTAAAGACTTAAAATGGTTGAGGTTATAATTGATTTGTAAGGTTTTTTTTTTGTTTCTATGGACTAACTATCCTATTTTATTAGTAGATTAGAATCATATGACCGGAATCAAAATTTTGGTGCCGATTGCGACATCCACGAGGACTCCGAGTACAAGTGTCTACCTACAAACACGTTCATAGATGTAAATGCAGATACTCCTCTACCAATGATCAAAAGAGAGGTCATACAGGATTATTTTCAAAAGTAGGTACCTATATTCAAATAATAAATCTTTAAGAAGCTGTTTGCTATATACATAAGATAGTAGATAATGTAAGAAATATATTTATTGAATTAAGAACTTAGATTCGTCAATTACTGACTGATAGTAGAATATTATAAGTAGAACCACTGCGATGACTCACCTGTATACTTGCTTTTCCCATGATAATCGTTTTCAGTAAAATGCGCAGTACACAAACGTGCAGTATTACTTGCCTTAAAGTTTTTAATACGTAACGCCGATTCCCATTGTTTTCTGCGTTTATTATCCTTAGGAAACAAATGTACTCCTCTATTTTTACAATTTAACGCACTACACTGAGGCATCTTTCTCAAGATTAGGGAAAAAATAAATAATAATATTTACTGAATGCAAAAAACCATACGATTTGACAACTGGTATGTCAAAACAAGGTACAGTTGCTTATGCGCCCTCTGTCGTGATAAAAAGTTAGTGCTCCTCCTCATTGACAACCTCCTCCTTTTTTGAAGTCAGTTAAAAATATCTATAGTTTACCTACCCACTCACTTCTTTTACAGTCACTCTCACTCACTCCTCAATTTAAAATCTTTTTTAGGGATTTATTAATATCTATATATATAAAAGAAAGTCGTGTTTGTTACAACACTTATAACTCGAGAACGGCTGGACCGATTGCCATGGTTTTTGATTTGTTGGATTTGTTTCCGTCCCGAATAGCAGAATACATCTTAAAACCAATGAAACGAAAAAAAAAAACGGAAATGTCGGTAGGGGTAGGGTAGGGGTTGGGTAGGGGTAGGGTGAGGGTAGGGTAGGGGTAGGGTAGGGGTAGGGTAGGGGTAGGGTAGGGGTAGGGTAGGGGTAGAGTAGGGGTAAGGGTAGGGTACGGGTAAGGTAGGGGTAGGGTAGGGGTAGGATACCACGCGAACGAAGTCGTGGCGGGTCAGCTAGTTTTTAATAAATGTACAATATTTACAGTTTTAAAAAAAACCCTTAAAGAAATCAGTAATAATCTATATATATAAAAGAAAGTCGTGTTTGTTACAACACTTATAACTCGAGAACGGCTGGACCGATTGCCATGGTTTTTGATTTGTTGGATTTGTTTCCGTCCCGAATAGCAGAATACATCTTAAAAACAATGAAAACTCGATATGTGTAATAAATAATTAATCATTTCAATAGATGCTGATTTGTTTATTACATGTCAAACATTTGTTGTCCAATCCTGTCAAATAGTGTAACACCTTTTTTTTTTTGAGCTTATGGCCTGGTTGCTGAGGCCTTTAAGCCACAACTTAATTTTTTTCTGAAGACATCATGTGATACTTTTTATCCCGTTGGTGGGTAGGGTAGGTATGTAGGGGTAGGGTAGGTAGGTAGGTAGGTAGGTAGGGTAGGTATGTAGGTGTAGGGTAGGTAGGTAGGTATGTAGGGGTAGGGTAGGTAGGTAGGTAGGTAGGGTAGGTATGTAGGGGTAGGGTAGGTAAGTAGGTAGGCAGGGTAGGTATGTAGGGGTAAGGTAGGTAGTTAGGTAGGGTAGGTATGTAGGGGTAGGGTAGGTAAGTAGGTAGGTAGGGTAGGTATGTAGGGGTAGGGTAGGTATGTAGGGGTAGGGTAGGTAGGTAGGTAGGTGGGGTAGAGTAGGCTGGAACTGGGTTTTTGTACCGACTTTCAGGGCAGGACAACGTCTGCCGGGTCCGCTAGTAAAAAATAAACTAAAACTTATCTTACTTACTTAGGTACTGAACATCAACTTTCATCAAAAAAAAACGGTAATTTAAAAAACTAAAAAACCCGACTGCTATTTTTTAAAAAACCCTAAAACAAGATAAATTGTAGCAGTCGGGACCCATTCTAGAAATGGAGGATAAGTGAATTGAGAGCACATACCTATATTACATTGCAGATGGTCCCGAATGGGTCCCGACTGCTACAATTTATCTTGTTTTAGGGTTTTTTAAAAAATAGCAGTCGGGTTTTTTAGTTTTTTAAATTACCGTTTTTTATTTTTTATTTTTTTAGTGTTTTAAAAAAGAAATTAATATTCCCAGTATCACTCTTACAGCAAATACGAATCTACCGACACCTCTCAAGCTAAAATCCATCGAGCCGTTCAGCCTGCAGAGCGAGCCAAACATTTGAATTTGGCGCCAAAAATCCGCCATTTTGTTTTTTTTTTTTTTATATACCCAGTGTCACTCTGACAGTAAATACGAATCTAACGACACCTCTCAAGCTAAAATCCATCGAGCCGTTCAGCCTGCAGAGCGTGCCAAACAATTATACATACATACATACATACATACATACATACATACATACATACAAACATACCCTCGAAAAAAAACGGTAATTTAAAAAACTAAAAAACCCGACTGCTATTCTTTAAAAATCCCTAAAACAAGATAAATTGTAGCAGTCGGGACCCATTCTAGAAATGGAGGATTAGTGAATTGAGAGCACTTACCTATATTACATTGCAGATGGTCCCGAATGGGTCCCGACTGCTACAATTTATCTTGTTTTAGGGATTTTTAAAGAATAGCAGTCGGGTTTTTTAGTTTTTTAAATTACCGTTTTTTATTTTTTATTTTTTTAGTGTTTTAAAAAAGAAATTAA
The DNA here is from genome assembly GCA_932526535.1 of Caradrina clavipalpis. Classification (NCBI taxonomy): domain Eukaryota; kingdom Metazoa; phylum Arthropoda; class Insecta; order Lepidoptera; family Noctuidae; genus Caradrina; species Caradrina clavipalpis. Next base: position 10,505,743 of record OW052106.1, read on the forward strand.
TATACCCAGTATCACTCTTACAGAAAATACGAATCTACCGACACCTCTCAAGCTAAAATCCATCGAGCCGTTCAGCCTGCAGAGCGAGCCAAACATTTGAATTTGGCGCCAAAAATCCGCCATTTTGTTTTTTGTTTTTTTATATACCCAGTGTCACTCTCACAGTAAATACGAATCTAACGACACCTCTCAAGCTAAAATCCATCGAGCCGTTCAGCCTGCAGAGCGTGCCAAACAATTATACATACATACATACATACATACATACATACATACATACATACATACATACATACATACATACATACAAACATACCCTCGAAAAACATAACCCTCCTTCTGTCGCAGTCGGGTAAAAACATAACCCTCCTTCTGTCGCAGTCGGGTAAAAATGAATATTCATTATCTGCCTGCAGTTATCAACAAGTAATTAAGATAATGTGTTCACAATCGATCGTTTGAGCGCACGATACATAATAATCACTATGATGATGTTATCATGGCGGCTTGTCTTTTGACCTGTGATGTGAGCTACGGTGAGTGTTGTATTTTGCATGATACAAACTAATTGATAAGCAGGTAGGTTGGCATGTAAAAACAACAACATAGTACAATCCGAGTACATACCATCACGCCTGTAGTCCCCGAAGGGTTAGGCAGAGGTGTACCCATGTACAACCATAGTTTGAAGGTATGTTTAGGTCCCATGTAATAGGGGGTGAGCCTATAACCGGACACAAATCCTAACTCCAAACTGCTACACACTGCTGCTTACAATGATTAAATCATAAGATCCTTTTTCATGTAAATAAACACATTGTAAAGTAAATGTACTAGGAGTACAGACACGCCTACAAGTGGTGTAAAGTAACCTTTAATGGATATTACCGCTAATTACAAGTAACTGTATGTTTGTTTACTCTATGTCATCATGAGTCGTCTCGTCTGCCTGTCCTTGAGAAGTTATTAAGAAATTACTTGAAGATAGTGAAAAATATACTTCAAAGCGTTATGATATTAATCCGGTTATTTCCAGGTTATTATGTAAAACATATGTTTTGCAATATATTAGCTTTAAATAATGACAATTACATCCCTTTACTTGATACCGTATCTAATAATGCACACATTCTAAGAAAAAATATTTGAGTAAAGTTTTGGTACTTATGTTTCTTTTTATTTTTTAACTGATATATGAGAGAGTTGTAGTTGGTAGAAAAAATAGTATATATCACATCTGCCTACAATTGAAGTCAGTAGATCGCAAGATAGCGGAGCGTGCGCGTGCGCCTACGAGTTATAAGGTAAACATCGATTATAATCTTAATAAAATATCAATATTACGATAAATAAATATAGTTATTATTTGATTGAATGTGCATTCTTTTGATTACGTACAAAATTTTGATCATACAACAATGTTTTTTACCTAAAATATGACTGTCAATATTCATGTTGTATCTATAAATGCACACTGCCAAGTAAGCATATTATGACTTGATTTTTGCAGTGTGCATTTTAAGATGCATTGCCAAAGATACAGCATAGAGCTTATATTATGCAATATGCATTTGCAGATGCACTGCTACTCAATCGTCACAATAATGAGGTTATTTTGAATCGTATTGTTACTTGTGATGAAAAATCATGAAAAATGGATAATGTACGATAATCGGAAACGCTTATCACAATGGCTAAAGCCAGGAGAACCGGCCTAGTTCTGCCCCAAGCGAAAGTTGACTCAGAAAAAGGTACTGTTAAGCATCTGGTGGACCAGTGCTGGTGTCATCCACTACAGCGTCCAAAGATTTGGCCAGACGATTATGGCAGATCTGTATTTTCAACACTTACAAACCTTGCTTACAAGCTAGCCGTTAAACAACCGAGGCTGGTCAATTGCTCTACCCCCCATTGCTGCTTCAGGACAACGCCAGACCACACACTGCACAACAGAGGGTCGCTAAATTAGAGGAGCTGCGATTAGAATGTCTCCGACACCCACCGTACTTAAGCCGGGGATCCTGGGAACGTACGCGCCTTCCGCGATCCCCGACTGGTGCTGACCAGCCACTGCGGGCCTTCTCAGGTCAGGGGGGGGGGGGGGGGGAGTGAGGTGTTAGACTCCCTCCGCAAACGTCACAGAGGGGTGCGCGTGGAACACTACGCGCCGCCACCTCGGGTCCAGTTGAATAGAGGGCGACAGACTTCCCCAAGCCCGACGCTCCTGGACCAATTCAGGGGGGCCGGAGGAGGGCGTTGTCCGCCTTCCGCCGACGCCCGGTGCGCCTGTTGCGGGCCGGAAGAGAGGTTGTGATCTCTCTCTCCCTTTCCGCAGCCTCAGTGAAGAGGCCTGGAACGCGGTGGTTTCCTTCTGCGAAACGGTCATCTCGCAGAAGGAAACCACCGCGTGCCAGGCCTCTTCACTGCCGATCATCGAAGTGACTACGGCCTACAACGACAGGTCACTGCCTACTTCTGATATGAGGGGATGCGCGTCTCCTCCCAAGCGGTACACTCTGATAGCGTATGCCGCGATGTGTGCTCCCAGCAGTCCACGCAGTGGTGACACCGGGCGATAACTTGCTTTAACTTTTAATTATTAAGAAGAAGATGTTGTTATGTTCCTACTTTACACTGAAGACTGTGATTTTACATATTTTGGTTAAGATATATGTGTCTAATATGACTGCATAAATATTTTTTTTATAAAATAAAAATGTATTACATTCTCTACCAATAAGGCAGTGTTTCCTACAGTGCACATGATTTTTTAAAGTTTTATGCATGACAGCTTGGTAGTGTGCATAATTAGATACATGGTATAAATACAAAACTAATATAGGGAGAATTTATTTTTTATTTTTCTGGTGTCTATTTACCTGGTAACAACCCAAATATACTAAAGAAATAAAAAAAATTGACATCAAACTCTCTGCCAAATTAAGGGTTAAGTAGCATTTATAAAGACGGGGGACTTATTCTCCTATTCATGAGCTCCTAATACCGCGGTTTACTTAAACCCAGCTCACAGTTTTGTTATCTATCGAAAAGAGACGCTAATTACCAGTGTTGCCAACTTATTAGCTTACGACAAGGACACGTAATTACCTATCGCGGAAAAATGTCATGGGAAATGTCATTTTTCCCCTTACTTTTTGAACCCGGACTTTGAAAAATGCCGTAGAATTTACAGTATCTTAGATGACTCATATATATATATATACCATCACGCCTGTATTCCCCGAAGGGTTAGGCAGAGGTGCACCAATGTACACCCACAGTTCGCCGGTATATTTAGGTCCCATGTAATAGGGGGCGAGCCTATTGCCATTAACCGGGCACAAATCCAAACTCCGAGCTGCTACTGAGAATTTCATAGAAAAACCCAATAACACTTTTTGCTCGACCCGGGAATCGAACCCAGGACCTCTAGCGTAGCAGTCGCGCTCAGAACCACTAGGCCAACGAGGCAGTTGACTCATTGTCTGCCTAAAGTCGTTTTGACCAAAATATTGACATTATGCCTCCGTTAAACAACAAGCTAGGATTCTCGGATTTATTTGATTACTCCATTGACTCAGTAAGCCGTAGTTTTGTCAAGGATTCGCAAATATTGTCTCCTGTCAATGTACATCTCAGGGCTATCACATGTTCTATGTAATGGGGATAAAAGAATATCGAATAGGCGATTTCACACCTAAGTATATTATTATTTAAGGTCATATTGTTTCCTCGCGATGTTTTTCTTCACCGTTGTCAGTAATGACTGATGACCAAGATACATAATTGCAAAAAGTACAAATGAAATTGAAAAAGCCACATGCGGCTTTAATTAATATTCGTATGTATTTTTACAAAAGAAAAATGTTCCTCTTGAATCACTCTATCTGTAAATTGATGAAAACTGCATAAAATTCGTTGCGTGGTTTAAAGTGTACAGAGGGAAATACGGTGCGAAGCGTCTCTGTTTTATGCCGTGAAAAAAGTTGAAAAGTTCCTGAAATCGCGTCATTTCTTTGGGAAATATTTTTAGTATACTTTAATATAGGTAGGACTGCCATACGTCGTATGTGTAGAGAAGATTTATCAATAGCTTTCAACTATAAAGCTAAAATAAAATAAAAACATAACGACGTTTATTTATTTTTTTGGTTTATAAAATACAAAAGTTTTTTGTTTTAACTTTGATCCATGATTTTAAATTAAAATAATTTCAAAATATGGATGATTATGGCAATATTGTGAGTTTAGCAGAAAATTACAACAATAATTATTTACTAACACTGTTATTACATAGCATCCCTCACAGAATCCATTACCCAGTTCTTCGTGAACTCATCCATAATAATATGTATTGACGAACAAAGCCTCATCACTTTTTCTAAGTACCTACCCGTATCAAGTGGATATCTAAGAAGCGCGCTTCGTGCAAATAATTGACCATACAACGTTTACAAGGAAAATGGACAATGAAAATGATATTCTTCGTGATTTTTAAACATTCTTTGTTGCCTCGCAATGGAAAAACAGGGTGTTAAAAGTATGCGATGGTTACTCTGTATCTGAGTGAAGGTACCAGGACTGCAGAAAATGTTAGGTTATAGTGTAATTTTTTAGTATCTACTGGAATGACAAATATGTAACATTGTGTTGCAGAATAACTCGTGACTGTTTTCATTGTAAGTTTATTGCTGCCCGCCATGTTTTTCTGAAGACGAACTACTAGGAGCACATAGAAGTCTAAGTTGTAACATTAGGTTTAAAATTCGCAGTGTTTGCTCAATTTTCCTTACCATCCCGTCTTTTGCCCTTTGTTCCGTGATAGAAATAAATATATAATTTAATAGTACTATGTTAAAATAAATGTTGTTGGCTTCTTCCAGAACATTTGCCAAGTCATCACGTATTATTTAAATTACAGTACTACGAATAGTTGATAACAAAATCTATGTTGTTTGCCGTAAAACATACACATTAACAGCATCAACGAGAATGCGTTGACGTGTGGAAAATCTTCATTTATTAAGGCGAGGATTATCAAAATCATAAACAGCTTAGCTATTTTGAGTAGGTGAGTTAAAATCCTGGATTTTCTGCCATCCTAGTGGTCTCTGATCAGCAGCTAAATCTCTGAATATTAGCGTTTGGTGAAAATAACCTACCTATCTATCGACGAAAATGCATGGCACTTTATTACTTGTGAGTTCATAATACGATTTCTATAACTCTCTATAAAATGCCTCCAAGTCGCATTATTACCGTAACTAATTAAACTTTTTGCACATAATGTAAAAAATACACTGTACAAAGGCGGACTTAATGCCTATCCAAATACAAGAATCTATAAGAGTAATTCTGCCGTACGTAATTTATGTAATATTTTCTATAAACTGTTTTAAAATTTTAATGACATCTGTTAAAATTTCATTGAATAATATAGCTTCATTGCTAGTTTATTTCCCATGACTAAATTTTTTCACTTATATTTATATTTAATGTTGAATTCTTTATCAGCACCCGAGACTTATAGTCTGGCCAAAATTAAAGTATTATCCCACAGGGACGCGGGTCTGTGGACGGTGAGCAATGGGTAGCTCACCGTCCGTACGTTCACTAGCGACAGACCGTGTCGACGGCGCGTCCGTGTTCCACGCGCGCCTCAAAGAGATGTCAGCAAATTGGATGGGGCCACTGAGGGCCGATGCCTGCCGGGGCTGCGGGTTGTTCGAAAGAGATACCGCGCCCCCGGAACGCAAAGGGCACATGAAGGAACATAGACGGGTTTTAGTCAGTAAAAGTCTGACACTCCCTCCCGCCCCGCCCAGGGCGGGGGAAGTTATTTGATGATTTCCCGTCTATAAAAAAAAAAAAAAAAAAAAACCCACAGGGAACCGTTATTCCAGACTACAATCTATCTCAATGCTTAAATATCATCTTGACCCATTCAACCGTTCTGTCATGATTAAGCAACAAACATTAACCCATCCAAACTTTCGCATTGATACTAGTAGTGCTAGTAGTAAGATGGTCATGATCAAGCTGATAGTTAAACAATTGATTATTATTAAGTCATTAGTATTAGTCAGACAGGCGAGGTACCTATCCGTCTAATAATGAACAGCTATCAACTGTCGAGTCAACAAACCTTATCGTCTCACCTCTGCCCTCACGTATTATCGGGCAAAAACTTGCTTAATAATGAAACAAACTTCGCAGGTACTTATACACCTGTATATGTTTAAGAAATAGAAACAAACGTTATTCTATATAAATAAAAATGAATGGATAAATCTGTTGCTAAGCGCAAAACTGGAGACCAACTGGACTGAGTTGGCTGATAATTTTTTTGTGTTTTCTTAATTTTTTGAGTAACTTTTTGCGAAACATGTTTTTGGAAAATCCACCTTTAAAGTTGGAATTCAAGTTCACCTGTGTTTGCGCACACTTGTGCACTATAAAATCTCCTGCGTACGTGGCTAGTCTCCATCTGCATTAAGTTTAGCCAGCGTGGCCGGAATTAGTCTGGAGAATTACTTCTTTTTTTTTACATGCTATAAAAATCAATTGATTGATCCATTTGAAAAAAAAAATGGTTTCATTCACCTCAAAACTACGGTATAAAGAAAATGAGGAAAACAAAAATTTTGGTGTGTTTGCAAAAGAAGCCGGTTAACAACAAAAAAATAAGTAATAATACAAGAAATTTCAAATAACAGCATTTTCTTTAATAGGTTCCGAATATTTAGTAGTTAACTCTTAGAAGGTACTCAAGGTTCATCGGCGCTATCATAATCGTAATAATTATAGTAAAATTTTAGTACCTGTCCTTTGCACCAGGATCGCAGAACTACCCTATATTACGCGGAAACCTCCGAAACTATAGCCATTCTGGAAAATATTCAGCTCCTCAACTTTTTTTATAGAATACCTTTATCACCTTTATTAACTTAAGGAAAAGTCAAAACATTTATGTCAAGTTAACCATTCACAGGTCAAAGGCACGTTAGAATTGTTAACGCTTTCTGTGCGGGCAACAAACATGTGCGTTTTTTTTGACGCGTATGCGCGTCGCCCGCCCAACCCCTCGGCCGCTCTAGAACATTCTCAATAAACCTCCCAATTGTCCTCTTATGATCATATGTTGATCATACGACAGTTGGGGCATTTTTTCCTTATGATCAAGGTTTGATCATACGACGTTTTAAGGGTTAAAGAGCTAAAGAGTCAATTAGTTTTTCGAGACGTTGAAGCTCATTCCAAAACGTATGTAGGTCTCTATAGAGAAGAACAAGCAAAAAACTCCAAGTACACTCTTTTCAATTATGTTTTTTTTATGCTATTTGATAGCAATCAAGCCCACCAAAGGTAAGAAGGTAAGTAAGTGGTACCTATAGAAATCTGCAATACCACAGGCCATGCAAATGCGTTGCCATCCCAGAGACGAAGTTGAAATGTCTTACGTGCCTGTTATTACAACAGCGCCCATACCGTTCAAACCGGAACACAGCAACGCTGCTTTGCGGCAGATATAGGTATGGTGGTAGAATTTCCCCTTACGAGCTCCTTCACAAAGAGCTCTACTACCACTAAAAGCGTAAATAAGTAGTAAGTTTTTACAAAATCAGTCATCACCTTAACTGAAATGCTAGCATAACATAATGAAAGGTTTGAGTGATGCTTCCCTGCACAATATTGTTTGTTATAGAATTTTCCATACAGTCTCTCAGTAGCCACTGCATAGGAATTTTCCAAGGGACTTATAACTAAAATTACAGCTTAGGTAATAAGATAATAGCCAGTAAGTATAGAGCGTCTCCACGTGGATGTCGTAATAAGTAAACAAGAGTTAAAATAGGCAATTACCAAACTGCCTATGTATGACATAAGAGAATTATGAAAGAGTTCATCTTGAGATGTAACCACAGATCTGTGGTCGTACCGTTAGCCGTAAATTCAAAAAAATGATGAGGCACAAAATAATGTAAGATTTAAAACTGAATAAAAAAAGTTATTTGACTCATCATATTTTTTTTGTGTTATTGGGTTTTTCTATGAAATGCTCAGTATCAGCTCGGAGTTAGGATTTAACATACAATTACGCCTGTACTCCCCGAAGGGCTAGGCAGAGATGTACCAATATACACCCACAGTTCACAGTATGTTTAGGTCCCATGTAATAGGGGGCGAGCCTATTGCCATTAGCCGGGCACAAATCCTAACTCAATCTCGTGGCTCGTGGCTCGTGGCTCGTGGACTGTGGGTGTATATTGGTACCTCTGCTTACCCCTTCTGGGAATACAAACGTAGTTGTATGTGTATAAAATTATATAATACCTATTACTGTGAAAAAAAACTACCTGAAAAAAATTAATGTAAAATTTTTAATGTCATTTTTTTAACTTTTTATTGGCAATGTAGGACAGTGAGAAAATTAAAAAAAAAAGGTCCGGTAGCATCTTCACTGGCTTATCTTTTTTCTCGACGTAGGTGCTTAAAGCAAAAGAAAAAAAGCAAAAGAAGAAGCAGCATCAACATTCTTGTGAGACGTAGATCTATCTTTCATCATCATCTGAGAGAAATATCACGCCTGGTGTCCTGGCCTACCAGGACAACAGTCTACTAAAGAGATTCCTTGTACAAATCTCATAGGAAATTAAATCTTCTATGACGCCGCGTAAAAGAAAACCCATTACGAAAATCTTAAACTTTAAAATCATCAATAACTAATAATAGCAGGTGTAGATGATGCAATAAAAAATGCAATTAATCAATTTAATTGATCAGCAAATAGTTAAAATGACCCGGATATCGATTGTAACTGTGTTACACGAGTCTTCTTGTTGCTGATTTCCGCATAAATTATAACTCTGTTATAGGCTGGGATCCTAGTATCACCAGACCTATGCCACTTAAGGATGGCTGAAATACTTAGAACAGATAGAGACAGGTATTTATGAAGGTATACTGGCTAAATTTAATGCTGGATCCTTTTTCCGGAATAAGGCATTAAAAGTGCCTTACTTACATATGTTCAAGGGACAAGTGAGTTATTATTTTATTTACACCGATATTGTTAAAAACTAAGATCAGATGGAAGTTTAGATATTTGTGGTACCTGCAATTACTACTCATGTGATTTTTACATTTATTTTACTTTTAAGATTTTAGATAATAAGTTGTTGCTGCATAGCCCTTTCCTCTCTCCTATGTATTTTGCTGTGCCCGACAGGGTCCATAATTGATTCTTACTTTTATATTGTTTATGACCACTATGTACATTATGGAACGCAATAAATAATTGAGTATTGAGTATTGAGTACTTTCTCTTCTGGTTGATAAAGTAGGTTTTGCATTAAGAATTTATTATTGTGTTATTGGAATTTTTCTATATGAAGTTCTCAGTAGCAGCTCGGAGTTAGGATTTAATTGTACCCGGTTAATGGCAATAGGCTCATCTCCTATTACATAGGACCTAAACATACCGGCGAACTGAGGGTGTACATTGGTACACATCTGCCCAACTCTTCGGGGAATACAGGCGTGACGGTATGTTATTTCTTTTTCTATCCTCAAATTTCAGCCATTTTATAATGACGTTGGTCTAGAGGCACTGGGGTCTTGGACTGTTATGTTGCTAACTGCAGAAATAATGCAGATTTGTGTTAAGACACTTGCACGTAGGAATATATATTTCTGTTGAGGTAGGTGCTCTCAAATTAATATTGGTAGGTATTAAAATTTATATGAATGTGGTTTTGAATAAGATCGATAAAATATGGTATTATGTAAGAATGTACCTATATTGAATTGTGTACTGTTAGCAATAGATGTCGATTAACAGTTAAGATTTTTAAACCAAATTATTGATAGAAAGAAATTAGAACGCATTTAAAAAAAGACGAAACTTTAGGAAATTCTTAGCTGAAATGCTGAAAGCAATGATATTATGGCTATTAATATATGTATCTATAAATAACAGAGGCATTACAGACGGTATACATTAGTAGTAATCTCAAAACTATTTGATGGATGTATGACATCATACCATTATACCAGGCTGGATAAGTATGAAAACCCCCAAATACTTAAAAAAACAATTAGTTACATCAAATCAATGTGCCAAATATGATACAGTACTATCCAGCAATGTGTAACTCTCCAGACCGACTCCGGTCACGGCGGCTAATTTTAATGCAGACTAGCCAATTACGCAAGAGATATTATAATGCACAAGTGTGTGCGCATGGGTGCACTGCCTCTTCCCTAAATCTCATAGTCCGATGGGGCAGCAATCCGACACATCCGGAGACAGTTTAGGCGCAGCCTTACGTGCTTTTCGACTGACGGGTGAGTCACACCACCAACTCAACTTTCAAACTCTGGGCTGAAGAAATTCCTAATGAAAAAACCCAATAACACTTTTTGCCCGACCTGGGAATCGAACCCAGGAGCCCTCGCTCAGCAGTCGCGCTCGCGAAGAAGAGACCAACGGGGCACTCAATAGTAATTACTTTAAAATTTTGGCATCTATTGATTCGTTTTGACAAGATAAATCATAATTAAACTAGGTACTAGGATAAAAAACTCACATTCCAATATAATTATGGAAATCAAATCGCTACAGATACTTATATCGTAGTTATATAATTGCTTGGCCGTTATAATAGGATTATATCAACATAATCTTCATTCTGTACATACCAATGCAATGCAGACAGATTCTATTTTAATTGCTGAATGCGTTTATTAAGCCGGTCACATGTTTCAAGCATGGCTTCACAGCTGTGTTACACATTATACAATAATATAATATTAATAGCTATACAAGCTGTTGATTTGCATCCTTGTCAAATTTTAGGAGCTTGTCTTAAAAAAACAGAAGTAATCGAATATAATTACGATACCTGGCTAATATTTAATAAATACTTGTTTTTTTACTTGCAACTATCAAAAAACAGTATTCCAGAATACTCCTCTCGCAAAATTCAGAATCGCCCAGTTGCGTATGCGGTAGGCAGAGTTGTCGCGCGGCTAAATCAATATGTGCATAGCGCCTAAACCCTCTGGCGAGATGGCTAGCTCGAATATGAAAATCACGTCAAAATTTTTTATTTTTTATTTTTTTAAACTATTCCTTTACGATGTCACAAAGTTTCATCACCAAAATATCAGCCGAACAACGTCTACTGCTGGACATAGGCCTCCGCTAAAGATAGCCACAAAGACCGGTCCGATTTCCCGCGACCTATACCACGTACTTTATAAGTACTTAATAATATAACAACACTAAATGTATTAATATTCCAAGGTTATTAATCACAATAAGGTATGAGGTTTGGTATATTAAATAAACCTATTCATAAACGTATTGTAAGAAACTATTATGATCGTCAAAGGGGCAGAGATCAAACATTTGAAATGTCTGAACTAACATAGCGGAATGGCAAACGCCCTTTTCGTCTCAAGAACACAAGAAATAATATGATTAAATAAAATATTAATTATGATTATGATTGAAACCTATCGATTAGTGTCGTAAAAGTATAGGATGCCATTATTTTACTCGGTCCGATGCCCGGGTGTGGCAAGCGTATTTTTAAAAACCGTATAACAGTTTTGCTTATTTTTATCAATAAAGAAATGTTTGGTTCGAGTAAATTTGCTACCTTTAGTATAAGTAGAGTAATTTTCCTCCAGGTACGCTTCGAAATTTCCATCCTGTATCCAATATGACTTTTAATCCACAGGCAGTCGCTCCATGTAAAACACTGGTATCCAGCTGCATCCAGTTTATAGACTAGAACCCGACCCCAATAGTTGGGAAAAGGCTGGGCAGAAGATGATGATGACTTTTAATCCATACTAATATTATAAATGCGAAAGTAACTTCGTCTGTCTGTTCGTTTTTCAAGACTAAACTACTGCACCGATTTTGATGAAAGATAATGGGTAAGTTTGAAGCCCTAGTAAGGAACATAGGTTACTTCTTACTCCGCGAATTCATCCGCATCCGCGATAACCAACGTTTACGCAGACGAAGTCGTGGGCAAAATGTAGTTCATTATACATCTTCTAAGTAATAAACTAACCCAGACTAATAAAATAATTGTAACAAAAGAAAAAAGGTACAACAAAGGCCAATGAACCTCTAGAAAAGTACTTCTTATAAATCTAGAATCTAGGCAGGAATTCCGGACCTGAATTCGTGATCCGATTTCCGGCGGACGAACTGTGAACTGTTATGTAGATTTTAGTATTGTGTAGGCACGAGTACCTACGCTAAAGTATTTAATACGAGGCAATTTTCGAATGAAAAGTAGAACTATTGTATTCCATTTTTCGTCATAGCGCGATGGCATCTCGTAGGTAAACCTAGGAGGTTGTCGACTGCCGGTCATTCTTGTCTGACATAAAAATTAATGCTGGCAGTCAGGGCTTACCAATTCTCGTAAAGCAAGGTTTCATTTTATACGACAAGCCTAATTAGGATCACCCATTGAAATATCTAGCCATTTTTTTTAAATATTATTATATCAAAAACGGATTTTCAAATTTAAATATCGTTCTGGTTTACGTTTTAAACCTGTGTTAGGAAGTAACTTGACCCTGTTGCAAGATTAACATTGCTTTTTTAAAAGACTAAGTTTGGAGTTTATTGCCCATTTTTCTCCATACGAAACTACATTTTGGAAGGAACAACTACATTCAGTTCTTATTTTTTCTTGTATAAGAGGCATAAGTGCCTTTTAATGTCCTAACTGTAATAAATGATTTGAGCAGGCCTTACATGTACTTAAAAGTAGAATTTTGAGCACAATTCAATTTCAATTTCCAAATGTAAAAAGTGCGCAATTTGCGTATTACCAATATTAGATAATTTACTCAATGAAGGTAATTTCGCAACATATATTTTCAGTCCGCCGATAACAGCATGCTCATAAATCGTCGGGTTAACCCGGACACCCCCTTTTTACCTTAATTTATAACCCCCTCATTTAATTTATGAATGGGAACGGATGTGATACTACAAAGTATTCTACTTGACTTCTAGATCAAAATCATAAACGGTCTCTTTGCCTTTGCTTTTGAGGTTAACAGCGGAAAAATCAATAATCCTATTCCTAACTTCACACTTATATTATAAAGGCGTAAGTTTGTGTGTTTGTCTCTTCTTCACGCTCAAACGGCTGAACGGATCTGGATGAAATTTTTCACTGAGATAGATTGTAGTGTGGAATAACATATGGGATACTTTATATATACAACTTTGACGCGGACGAAGTTTCGGGTAAAATATAGTAATCTATACTTAATATTATAAAGCTAAAGAGTTTGTTTGTTTGAACGCGCTAATCTCAGGGACTACTGGTTGGAATTGGAAAATTCTTTTAGTGTTGGATAGTCCATTTCTTGAGGAAGGCTATAGGTTATGTAACATCACGCTACGACCAACAGGTGCTGAGCAGCGAGGGTGAAACCGCGGGGAACAGCTAGTAATATTATAAATGTGAAAGTAAGTTTGTTTGTTACCATTTCACACCTAAACCGCTGAACCAATCATGTTGAAATTTTACATACATATGTATACGTTGTTAGGTATACAGAAACGGACATAGGGCACCTTTCATACCGAAGAAAAGTACTGTTACAGAGGCAAACAACAATGAACGTTCTTATCAAAACAGATGGCGCCACGTGTCTTTCAAATTTTGATTGAATTTTACCAACAAATAAATCCTGCGGATCATGTCGCGGTCAGAAGCTAGTTTATTATATTGGATTGAGATTAGATGCCTCATATGTTAACTCTTGCAGAACTGATAAAGTTATATATAAACTTAATCTGTAAAGGTTATCTACCTTTCAGTTTTGAATAGAACTGTACTTCGGTTTATTCCGTTTGTAGTTTATAGAATTTCATTGTTTAATCCAAAACCGATCTATTTTCATAAACTATAAGAAAACCGGGATCAATAACGGACTAGTGTCAATGTGGCTTTTTCAGATTATTTTATGTAACTTCTAAGTTTATTTTAGACACAAATATTAAACTTTCTACTATATATTAATTAGATAGGAAAAACATCGTGAGGAAATCTGGATTTGTAGATAATCTGAAATGCAAGCGTGGAGATCAATGTTCCACACACAGTGCAATACTTAGTGTGGAACAGATCTTTTTTTTTAAATCATGTAGTTACTGAATCCGTGGTATTTTTTTTATCTTCCATCACATGATAGAAGATGATTTTTTTAATAAAAATAAACATATATTGACTAATATTATATAGCTAAATGAGTTTCTTTTAACGCGCTAATCTCCGTAACAGCTGCTCCAATGCTAAAAATCCTTCTTCTTTTCTAAACTAACAGTTAGCTACGTTGTTTGAGTGCTGTATTTTATGATAAAAATATTAGGGGACAATATAGGTTGTAAAAAAAGTTTATGCGGGCGAAATCGCGAGGAAAAGCTAGTGCACTATGCGAATGAGCTACTTTAGCTTTAAAACCTATTTACCTTATTGTAAACCTGTACTACTTCTACAACTAATACTTCAATTCCCAGATATACTTCAAAAGAAATCGGTCAAAATAACATTCAATCAAACAAAATTCCTGATACTTTTCCCGTAACAAAGAATAGATCACATGGTTTACGTAATAATTCATTGTGTGACTGCAACTGACGAGCCCTAGAAACCTAGTTTTTTTAATAGTCCACACAGCTGTACTGGTGTAAACATACGCATTCCTATTTGTTACGAGATGTCCAGTAACGATTTTGGAGAGATTTTCCTTGTATTTATGCATGCCTAGTAATAGACGAAGATAGTGAAAAAAAAAAAGAAAAACTGAATCTTATAAAATATCTCTATCCTTTAAATAATATTGAATATTCATACATACATACTATCACTCCTGTATTTCCCAAAGGGTTAGGCAGAAGTGTAGCCAGTATACACCCACAGTTCGCCGGTATGTTTAGGAGCCATGTGATGTGCGAACTTATTCCCATTAACCGGACACAAACCCTAATATAGTTTGTCATCGAAACGCTAAGAGAGAGAGAAACCCTAACTCCGAGCTGCAACTGAGAATTTCATAGAAAAACCCAATAACGCTTTTTTGTCGAACTGGGAATCAAACTCAAGACCTCTAGCATAGCAGGCGCGCTTAGCACCACTACACTAACGGAACTTAAAATACCCACACTCACAGGGGGACATTCACTGTGACAACATCATCCCCCTGTATTACATTCTTAAGCCTATTGTAGATACAATATTTATAGATTTTTCTACAAGAATTCGAAAAGAAAAACAAAATTATAATTAAATAATTACATTTAACCAATTATTTGCAATTTAGTTTTAGGTTATTTATTCTTTCTTCTGAAAATCTAAACAAAAACATCTAACTTCGTTTATCCGATAAATTAATTATCATCTAAATTCTGAATAATATTTATCTACGTTCACAAAAATTACAATTCAATGACCCCGGCCTCTAAAGACACGAATGCAAACGCATGTCCACACACGTGCACTATACTAGCAACCTGCCTGCGACTTTGTTCGCGTGGCTTATTTCACCCGCGTTAAGTTACGTCTCTGACTGCTCCGCTCTCGTGTGTCATAGCGAGATGTTATATAGCCTATGTTTCTCTGGAATAATGTAGCTATCTATTGGTGAAAAAATGGTTAAAATCGGTCCAGTAGTTTTGAAGCCTTTTCGGTGTAAACCAACAATCAAATAACCAAACAAAAACTTTTTTCTTCTTATAATGTTACTTTTTGCGCGTGGCTTATTTCACCCGCGTTAATACTTACTGCTGCGCGCCTGTCCGTCGCAGTGTGAAGTTATATGGCCAATGTTACTCAGGAATAATGTAGCTAGGTATCCATTGGTGAAAAATGGTTAAAATTGGTTCAGTAGTTTCGGAGCCTATTCGTTACAAACAAACAAAACAATCTTAACTCTTTATAATATTAGTATAGACTAGCGAACTGGTCGCGAATTCGTCGGTGTGGCTTATTTCAACCGCGTTAAGTTACGTCTTTCGTTACTGCTCCGTGCCGTAGCGTGATGTTATATAGCTTACTTATGTTACTCTGGAATAATGTAGCTATCTACCTAATGGTGAAAAAATGGTTAAAATTGGTCCTGTAGTTTAGTCGCCAATTGGGTAAATGACACCACTAATCAATTGACGTACTTTTTATGAGCTGTCAAAACGCAATTCCCCATAGATTTTGTATGGCAATACTCAACTATGACGTCACTTTTTTGTCGACTCAATTCAGTAACTATTTATTGATTTCAAAGCAACTAAAAATTGATGATAATAGTTATTAAAAAAATTATCGGGTGTTCAGGGCTAAAATAAAGTGTTTTTTTAGTGAAGTTGTGTCTTGGAATTATTTGTTAGTGGTGTCATCTACCCAATTCGTTACAAACAAACAAAAAAATCTTTCCTCTTGACAATATTAGTATAAAAATATGTAGATTTATTGTTTAAAAACGTGCTATAATTTAGTAAAATAAACCTAGCATGTGCCTTTTAAGTGGTGTCAAAATAAACACGTGTTGATCCACTCGAAGGCACGAGCAGCAAACATTGGGTTTTAATAGGTCGCGCTATTGAGGGAAGTAGGTCATCAAGTGGTATGTCTATATATGTACCTATATAGAGTACAAAATGACACATAACATAACAGCAGTGGCATTCTATACGGGAACTCCACCGTCACTTCGACGCTCACTTCGCACTTCAAAGTGTAAAATAAATCAATGTCATTTGAATTTGATTGAATATTTGATGTCATTGAATAGCGACGTGAGATGCGAGTTCATGTCTGAATTTTACAGAATCGACGTACTGTTAACTGCGCATCCTGCCTGTCAAATTATGTAACATTGAGCGAAAACTATTGCTAGGAAATGACTTTTCTATTTTGTATAAACAGTCACTGTATCGGTATACGCAAAACATCATAGGTCATTCACGACCTCTGTTTTGTATGAAAAGTTGAGCTAGATAATTTAAAGTTTGCTACCGTAAAAAAACGTAGAAACAAATATGGAACTTTGACCTTCAATATCTTCCAAACCAGAAGGTCCCTAGATCCAGAACAAAAAATAGGTAAAACGCATTAATGGTTTGGAACCTGAAAACATGTTGTTTTATATCAGCTTTTAATAGTTTCTACAGCTTATACGAGGGGAGATCAAAAAGTAATGAGGTCCGCATAAAAACGCAAAAAAAGTTTTTTTTGCTTGCTTATGTACTCACTACTTCAGCCTAAAAAAATCATATACATATATCACGATTTCCGGGAGTTATTTTCATTTGAATACGAACTGTCGAAGAGATAACACCAACTTGGAGAAAAACTAAATTAGAGCAGTCATAAAGCGCCTCTGTTTGAAAAAAAAATCTACTATAGACATACACAGTGACTTAGTGGAAAAATTGGGGGACTCTGCTCTTCTATATTCTACAGTTGCACGCTGGACCAAGGAATTTAAACTGGGCAGAGTATCCACTGAAGATGAACATCGCGAAGGACGCTCATCCACGTCCCTCACTGAAGACAACGTGAAAAAAGTCGAAGATTTTGTGTTGCCAGATCGAAGAGTGACCATCAGGCATGTAGCTGAGGTCACAGGGATCTCATATGGCAGCATTCAAAAAATCCTTGCGAACGAGTTGCATATGAAAAAGGTCTCCGCGCGTTGGGTACCCAGGATGTTTACCGACGAGCAAAAGCAGCGGTTCACAAAGCCGCAGTTGCGATGGCTGCCATTCAAGAAACTGGATTCGAACTGCTCGAACACCCTCCCTATTCGCTAGATCTGGCTCCTAGTAACTTCTATCTCTTTCCTAGGCTCAAGGAACAACTCCGAAGCAAGAAATTTGAAGACGATAGCGAAGTGATGGTCACTTTTGAGGCGTTTTGGGAGGGTTAAGAAAAATATTTTTTTCAAAGGGAATCCTGGGTTTAGAAAAAAGATGGAATAAATGTATTGATTTGTAAGGAGACTATGTAGAAGAATAAATTATTATTTTAACTTTAATTACCGCGTTTTATCTTCATTCTCATTACTTTTTGATTCGCCCTCGTAGTATGTACTAAATAAAGTGGATTCTAATAAAAAAAAAACATGAAAAAAGCTAAACAAAGAAGGGTTACTAACTGCAAACAAATTAGGTAATAAAACAGTTACTTTGGTAACTCATAAAAATAAATACAAAAGAAAGTAACATCTACAAAGAAAAAGCAAAATAATGCTTAAAAAGAAATTCCTTTCACGATAATAATTAAATACATCTTTACAGTGCAGTCGAGCGCCATAAAACGATTTTAAACGCGACCACACATTAAAATCTAAATATATAACATTGTGTACTGTGTACCGACTTCAAAGGATGCGGCAAATGAGTTCAACAATGCATCCTCGATCTCATTGTTTATTGATTAATAAAGATTATGTTTTGTTTGAAAGGTAGAGGGACGCCTAGTTCGGTAAACTTCGGTAATTTTCGGCTTTGGAGACAAAATGGCCGCTATCTTGATGATGATTATCACAGATAAAAAATAAAATCAGCCTGTTTTACTCTCACTGCAGGGCAAAACCTTTTTTTCTATACCTACTTGCGAAGGCGAGTATCGATCATCACGCTTGCTCAAGGCGGATTGGCGATTTCAGACTTACATCAATTTATGAGTCTAAGTTTTCCCACGATGTTTTCCTTCACCGATGTCTTTGATGGTCAAGATAACTTAAAAGAAATACCATCACGCCTGTATTCCCCGAAGGGTTAGGCATAGGTGTACCAATAAAAACAATAAACAAACAACAATAAACTTAAAAAGAGAATGATAAAGTCACATTTTTAATTGCATGGTACCGAACCCTCCAACTCGAAACCCTCAGACTCAAGAGGCGGGAGTCATCACGTTTTAAAAAAGAAATTGCAGTTTATTTCAGGGTGTACATATTTAAAATATGCTCCACCCGTAGCTAAGTGATAAGACCCAAGCAAATGGCAGTTAAGGAAGGATCCAAGGTGAGGAATCTCCTCACTATACGTGGCATGTCCAAGACTACCATCTTCTACATCTGATTCTTGACCCTTCAGTTGAGCGATAGTTTCTCAATCCAACTATATCAATACCACTATAAATTACTATGCTATTTTAGGAAAATAGTTTAGTTTATATGGAGGTCAAATAACGATAATATTCAACAACACATTAACGATACATTAATATATCAAGTAGTTACATTTAACAGATCCCGTCATTATGGTGTAGCAAACTCGAAAAGGAGGTCACCCAAGTACCACGTCCTTGAACTTCATTGATTTTTGAAGACTGGCTTATGCCCGCGACTTTTTTCGCGTGGAAGTCGGTAGTCACCTGTTTTTTTCCATAATAACAGCGTAAGTTTCTTATAACATCAGCTAATTGCCAGTGCAGTCCCGTCAAAATTGGTCTAGCCGTTTCTGAGATTACCAGTAAAAAACGTAGAGACAACAATTTTAATACTGTTTTTTTTTCGTGTAATTGTCGTGTAAACATTCCATTATTTATTAAGTGCAAACAGACACTTTAATTTTATTTATTTAAATAGATAGCTAAAAAATACCGATCAGGGATTTAGCGAAAGCAATACCAAGCTTCGCCGAACTTTCATAAGCCATTTGCAATCTTGGTTCAACTCTATAATGACATGACTCATGCGATGTACATCTGTAAATACAACCATTTGGTTTGAATCACTTTGTTTAGCCTTACAAGGGTCATTGGGTAATTAATTTCATGAATGTAAGATTTGTTACATATTTACATTATTCCTAATACATAATGGTAGATTGTACTTGTTTTGATGATTTTGTCCGTCTAAACGGTGAATTGGGCAGTGATGGCAAACCTATTGTGTTGGTAAAATCTGCAATGCAAAGGCCTCTTCTCATACAGAGAAGGCGTGAGCATTCATCACCACGCTTGCCCAAGACGAATCGGCGATTTCATACTTATATTAGGTAGTTATAAGTTTAGGTTTCCTCTTGATGTTTTCCTTCAGCAATGTCAGTGATCTCCAAGATAAACTTAGATAGATAGTAGGTACATATGTAATAGAAAGCCATACCTACTTTGGTACAGCCTCGTGCATGAGAGGCGGGCGTCTTAACCATTGGGCCATCACGACAACACTACAACATGACATTGACGACCAATACATTGTATTTAAAATATTGTTTTTTTATAAAATTAAGATATTTATGTAGGTCTGAGGCGGTGAAATAATAGCAGATTAACTTATTTGGACTTTTATTAGTTTCAAATTACACAGAGTACACGCATTAGTTCCTACGGTTATCGCCATCTTAACTTTTCCCCTTCCGTCCTTTCTCTCTCTCTCTCACACATACGTCGTCTCGCTTACACTCAGTCATGCTTATAATATAACCTCTAAGTACACATTTTAAAATCCTACAACTCGGCTGTTCTGATAATTTGTCTGCCCTCAGACAACCTTAATTACAATTTCAATCTTCAGCTTAAATAACAAAATGAACCAACCTCTAATCTTAAATAACAAAATGAACCAACCTCTTATCTTAAATAACAAAATGAACCAACCTCTTATCTTAAAGTTAAGGAACAATGAACAATCATACATCAAGAATTGTTCTATACTAAGTTACAATAATACCAGTTTAAAATGGAAGTTACCCTGCTTTACAACATTACACATTTATTTGGAACTCATTACAAACAAAATATGGTTAATTGGTGTACAAATACACAATTAATAAAGTGTGAACAACGACAGATCACATAATATTATATCAATACAGAATACACACCGTTTATGCTAATAAACATTACAGTTGATATAAAAAGGGTTCTGTTTTGTTTACTTAACCTTTCATCCATCTACTAACAACAAAAATAATTAAAGAAAATACCTACTGCGGCCATTTCCCCTCGGGACTCCTGTGGTGATGGTAACATGTTGTATGTTCTCCTCTTGGCAGTACTCTTGAAATTCACCTCCAGTAAATGCAGTCCCCCGGTCGCTTATTATCCTCACAGGGTTTCCATAGTGCTGTTGATGTATCTTTAGTTTTTCAACCGTTTCTTTACTTGTTGTACTCCTCGTAGGGAAGATCCACGTGAATTTAGTGAAACCATCCACTATTGTCAATATGTGATTGTACATTTTCTTCGTATCCGTCAGTGGTCCCAAATGATCTATATGTAGAGTGTGTAATGGGGTACCTTCTTTATCAATTGGATTCAGATATCCCTCTTGCTTGCCTGCCTTCTTCGTGGCCAGTAGACATGGTATGCAAGACACCACAAACTCTTGTAGCTTCTTATCCAAATCTTGGATAACATAATCTTGTTTTATAATTTCTTTCATTTTTTTCATAGAGAAATGCCCCTTACTGTGAACTTGCTTTATGATTTCTTTCTCCAGTGACTTCGGTATAACAAGCTGCTTATGCTCTCCTTTGTATAGAAGTCCATTGTCTAGCCAGTAATCTTTAAAAGAACCATGTTTTAGTACTTCACACACTGCCTTTAATCCGTCATCATTTTGTTGAGCCAGCTTTATTTGGTTTTGTAGACTGTTTACTGTTATAATCATACACGGATGTCGGCTTAACGCGTCGGCATGCTGCATCTTCGTGCCAGCTCTGTGCTCAATGTCATAGTCAAACTGATCTAAGTACAAGACCCAGCGAGCTACTTTCGGTGACAGTTCTTTCTTCTTCAGTGTCAACTGAAAGGCTTGACAGTCAGTCACTATCTTAAAATGGATACCATATAAATAAATTCGAAACTTCTTCACTCCCTCAATGATGGCTAATGCTTCTAGTTCATAGCTTGAATACCTCGATTCGGCGTCAGTAGTCCTCTTGCTCATGTAGTAAACAGGGTGCCAGCCGTCTTCGTGTAGCTGCAGCAGTATGGCAGAACAGGCAACAGCAGAAGCGTCTGTGTGCAATTCGGTGGGTAAATAAGAATCATAAATCTTCAATACTGGCGAATTTCCTAACTTACGTTTTAAGTTCTCAAATGCCATTGTTTCTTTCTCACCGAACTCAAACAGAGCATCCTTCTTGAGTAAGTCTGATAAGGGTTTGGCTATAAATGCATAATCTTTAATGTACTTTCTAAAATATGAAGTGAGGCCAAGAAAACTATGAACTTGCCTTGTTGTTGATGGTCTTGGATACCTCATGACAGCATCTATCTTCTCAGTAGAGGGTCTCACTTCTCCGTTCTTCACTATGTGCCCCAAGTACTCTATTTCTCGGGAGATCAATTTTGCTTTCTTCCAATTCATCTCTAAACCATATTGCTCTGAAATCATAAGTACTT
This sequence comes from Caradrina clavipalpis, assembly GCA_932526535.1. Classification (NCBI taxonomy): domain Eukaryota; kingdom Metazoa; phylum Arthropoda; class Insecta; order Lepidoptera; family Noctuidae; genus Caradrina; species Caradrina clavipalpis. The sequence continues at coordinate 10,528,146 of OW052106.1, forward strand.
TCTTAAGCCGTTGCACAGCTTGGACCTCATCTTTTGCCGGTATCAATATATCGTCAATAAATATTATGACTTCATCCTTTGCTAGTAGTTCTCTGAAAATAATCGTTATAAATCTCATAAAATATTTTGGACAAATACTTAAACCAAAAGGAGCCCTCAAGAATTCATATTGTCCATTGTGTGTGACAAAAGCAGTATACTTGACGGACTCTTCGCACACTCTCAGGTGAAAAAAACCATTTTTTAAATCGAGTACACTGTAGACCCTAGCATCTTTTAATTTATCAATCAGATCTTCTATTACTGGTAACGGAAATTCATCTTTAACCATTTTTCTATTTAACAATCTATAGTCAACACAGACTCTAACAGAATTATCTTTTTTCTTAACCAATACCAGCGGGCTACTATATTCTGAATAACTCACGCGTATGATATCCTTTTCTAACCATTCTGCAACCTGTTTAACTACTATTTCCTGCTCCTTCAGCGCCAAACGTCGTGGTCGTTGCGCCACCGGAACGTCATCCTTGAGCACGATTTGCAGTTGCAGCGGTGCTTCTTTCGTTTGATGAGGCTTGTAGTTTCGTACACAATTTAGTACTTCTTCCCTTAACGCCGGATCCTTCATGTGACCTACAACAGAATCAGATGGGCATACCTCACTCACATGACATCCCAGTCGCTCCCACTCTTTGCTATAAAATTTCACGCAACCCCTTTTTAAGACAACTGTGACGTCGTTAAGAAATTCCTGACCTATTATTACATCGTACGGTATATAGTCTTTACATAGAACGTGAAATATAACATCTGGGTAGCACTGTTTGTCCACGCACAAATTCAAACGACACTTTCCCATCGAACGCACTTTTGATTGTCCAATGCCGGAGAGTAATAATTCATCCTTTTCGTATTCTGGTTTTCCAATCGCATCATAAACATCCGCCGAAATAATGTTCACGTCGCTGCCCGTGTCTACTAACGCTTTTAACTGCACGTTATTTATCTCCAACAAAACAACCGGCTTTTTCTCTTTTGTCAACATTGACATTGAAACTTCTTCGTCGTTGTAAACAAACGCCGCCATTTTCGATTCGTCGTTCGAAAAGTATCCGCTTGGGGCGCTGTCTTCTTCGTCATTCACCGTCGTCGTGAACATTGCTCGCTTTGTGTGTTGGTAGTCCTGTAGTTCGTTACACCGGAGGTCGCTAGAGGCGCCACTGTCGTCTTGTGTGACGTCCGCCGCGAACATCGCGCTCTTCGTATGTTGCTGTTGGTAGCTCCGTCGTGTTTTACCGATCTCGTCCGATGATGCACGATGGCTGGGTTTCGACGTCGCCGCCGCCAATGAAGTGCACGCCGATCCAACATGTCCGAATTGGTTACATTTAAAACACTTCAATCCTTTGCTTTTATGCGGGCAATCGACTGATGCATGTCCAACTTCACCACATCCATAGCACCGAATCCATGGTTTGCCGCTTGAATGGGGTTTATCTTTATTGCTACTTGTACTCACTGCTGAACGCCTCTGCACCTGCGCCGCACTTTGCATCTTTTTGCTTATAGCTTCATAAATCTTAAGTTTTTCTTTAAGGTCGTTATACGAGGTGACACCATACAACATGATTTTATTTGTTTCGACATCCACAATTCCATCCACTATGTACTTAATTGCGACGTAGTCAGGCATCTTACCGCGCTTTCCAAGTTCCTTCATAACAAGCATGTAGTCTAAACAGGATTCATTCGGCAGCTTCTTTCTGTTGCTCATTAATTCATGGATGGATTTGATGTCGACAGTGTCTGGAAATTCTTTTACAAGCGCTGCCTTGAGCTCTTCCCAAGTCTTGTGTGGACGCTCCGCCCGTAACCATAGCTGTGCTGTACCTGTCAGTGCTCGTTTTGCAATTAGGAGCTGCTGAAGCGATGTCCACTCGAATATCTCGGCGTTGGATTCTACTTCGTCTATCCACCGCGTCACTGGATAGGTGTCGTCGCGGCCGCTAAAGCTGGGTATCAGCTCGGCCGTCATCTGAAGCATGTTGCCGTTACGCTTTTTCGCATCGAAGTCATCCTGGCAGTCGCTGTAGTCTTCTTGCCGACTTCTCCTGCGATCTTTCACTGGTTTGGACATTTCGTCGTAGTCGTTGAGACAGCTTGAGTCTTCTACCGCAGAAACCGCCGTCGTCGTTCACGTGTTTTTTCTGTGCACGTCGTAGCCGATCTGCACACGTCGTTTTTATTTCACCGGCCGTACTATTCCGCCTTTGTTTTTGATATCCCGGACGAGCCCCCAATTTTGTAGGTCTGAGGCGGTGAAATAATAGCAGATTAACTTATTTGGACTTTTATTAGTTTCAAATTACACAGAGTACACGCATTAGTTCCTACGGTTATCGCCATCTTAACTTTTCCCCTTCCGTCCTTTCTCTCTCTCTCTCACACATACGTCGTCTCGCTTACACTCAGTCATGCTTATAATATAACCTCTAAGTACACATTTTAAAATCCTACATTTATTATTTATTCTTAATATAATTAGTCTAAAAACAACAAAAAAAAAAAACACAGTTAAGCGTGCAGTATAAAACTGCTTTTGGAGCAGCTTCAAGTTTATACTTCTATCGACAGTCCCATTGATTGCCAATTGGTATAATAACATGGGTAAAGGTCAACAAACCACGGTAACTACAGATTCAGATGACATAATCTATATAATTAACTTGCTAATTTCAACTCACAACCAAAACCCGATTAAAATTCAAATTCGGCAATAAAAATCCGCCTCTAAGCCAAATGATTAAATTCCACAGTTACAAGTTTCTTACATCCTATGCCAGGGATGGCGAACGTTTATCGGTTAACGTGGCATTTTTTATAAAAAAAAAATATTAATGTAATCATGACGTGCCATCAATGAATCTTTACTAAGCCATTTTATGGATAAAAAGAAAACTGCAACTCGTTTGTACAAAAATCGTAATAATTACTATATATTTAATATTTGTTTAAAAAAATGCTCGCCCCCTATTACATGGGACCTAAATATACCGGCGAACTGTGGGGGTACGTTGGTACACCTCTGCCTAACCCTTCGGGGAATACGGGCGTGATGGTAAAAAAAAGGTTACTGTGATTTCTGCTGTTACAAATTATTTCGTTCAAATTAGTCAAATACCAGCGTGCCCGAATTATTTTGCCGCGTGCCACTGCTGCCATTGGTTTGCCATCCCTGTCCTATGCGCAGGCGTCGCCTCGTGACAGATGCGCGTGCACAGTCACGTGCAGTATCGATTGAATATCGATGATGCCTCGGTGTAAGAGAGCACGAGGGCTTTCTGTAGTTTTAAATATGTACAATAGGAAGATTAAATCTATAATTGTAACAATATTTGATTTTCCTATAAATATAGATGCTTTTGCGCTATCAAATGATGTATGTTTTGATTATCTAGTCCTAGGTTATTTTTAGCATTAATGTAACTTAGGATACATCTAGAATTAAGGTAAATATATGATTCTAGATTATAAGTAAATTTAATGACAAAAATGTGCATACTTGATTGGTGGAACATTTGTTGATGATGTCGCGCCCTACCCACTACTTCCACCACCGTAGAGACATATGGGAGAAATACTGTGACGTGATTGGTGCAAACACCTTTTGTTATTTTATTTGTCATGGCACTACTTGCACCCACGTAGGAAAGTCATAAATATAGCCGCCTCACGGCAAAATTTGTCAGTCGTAAGTCAGTCGTACTGTAGCAATCATCGGAAGCTTGTGAACAACAATATAAGTGGTTGAAGACTCTGCTCGTCTTTTATTTAATTCTTCGGAACCCTCGACCCGTGCGCCTGAATATTCTACAATTTTGGTCCTTCGAGCCGGATCCTGCGTCTGAAGAATTACATCTCAAGCCTGAAGAGTTTGAAGTTTCAAGCCTGAGAAGTCTGAAGCATTCAAGATGAGTGAACGAAGCTCAGTCGCCACGAGGAGCAAGCTGCGCAAATTGGAGGCAGCGTTGAACAAGCGACGAGAGATGGAAGCCGATTCAGGAGTGCCGTCTGAAATGGCACCGGGATCACCTTCGATAGCGCCTACAGTGTCGTCGGCATTACCCGCACCCGTGATTCCATTGGCGGGCCCCGGACGCGTGATTGACCATCGCGACGCGGCTGCAGTGCCTCGGGAATCGGAGATACTACGGGTGGTACGGACGCCGAGATCAAGAACCAGCCACGTCTCATCGAAGAGCGGCCAGAAGAGTGCCGATTACCTCCGCCGGAGGGCCGAGTACAAGGCTGAGAGGGAATTAGTGCGCCTGAGGGAAAATCTCGTCAAGAAGAAGTTGGAGGCGGAACTGGCCGAGATAGATGCCGTCGCCGAAGAAGACTCGTCCGATGAAGAAACTACAACACGCCGTGTGGAAGATTGGATCACACACTCAGTGCCGAGTGAAACACAAGTGATCGCAGAAGCTCACGACGCGCAAGAAACAGTGCCAGTGCCAGTGCCCGCAGTAGTAACGACTGCGTACGGAGTGCCTGCAACCGAGAGTGCCGCGACCTCCCGCGGAGTGACAGTGACCGCGCCGCAAACAGCGTACGAACCGCAAACAGTGACCGCGCCGCAAACAGTGACCGCGCAACCGCATACAGTATATACGACCTCGATATCTGCGCTCCCTCAGTGTGCGCCCGCGACCGTACAGTTCCGCGAATATACGCCGATAGTAACGGCTAGTGTTCCGCGAGTGCCACCACGTGAAGTGCCTGAATGGGATCAATCGTTCGCCGAAGAAACGGAGAGAAGCAAGCCGCGAGACAGGAAAATAGATCAGCTGGCAGAAGCTATTTCAAACCTAGCTCGTCCGCGGCCAGTACCCAGGCAAGCCTATGAGTTGCCATACTTCAACGGTGACCCGGCAGAGTGGCTATCGTACAAGAACATGTACTGGGACACAACAGCTATGTACAACTTTAAGCCGCACGAGAACTTAGCGCGCTTGAAAACGTCACTGCAGGGAGAGGCAAAAATAGCGGTAGAAGACTTATTGCGGACATCAACTAACCCATCGGAGATTATGAAGGCACTGGATGAAGAGTTCGGACATCCTAATTTAATATTGGAGTGTGCGTTGAAGAAAGTGCGTGCGTTACCGAAAGTAACAGAAAGTGGTCGTGAGTTGAGAAAGTTCTCATCTACAGTGAGGAATTGTGTGTCGCTGTTGAGGAATGTGCACGCGAATGGATACCTGAACAACCCACAACTGGTGAGTGAATTACTGAGTAAATTAACGCCTGTGCAGAGGGCTCAATATGGCGACTTCGCAATGGGTATGGCGGCGTCTCAGGGCATCGATGTGAGAGTGTCACCCAGCCTAGAGATATTATCTGAATTCCTGAGCCATTTAGCCCGAGCTACGTCATTTTATGTGCAGATGGACATGGGCGCTGCCGGTCAAACGGCTAATGTTAAAAGTTTGAGAAGCGCACATAGTAAGCCAGGCATTCACTTTAAAAATGTTCAGAGATTACATGTACAAAGCGACAGCGAACAAGATAATAAGAACAATGTGCAGTGTGCTATGTGCAAGGGAGATCATAAATTACCGAAGTGTGAAAAGTTTGCGAAACTAACTTCTGATGAGAGATGGCAATTTGTAAAAGATCAGAGGATGTGTTTTAATTGTATAATAAAACAACATGCGAAGAAGTTCTGCCGAGCAAGCAAATGCTCGAAATGCCACTATGCACATCACGACTTACTGCACGTAGATAGAGAGCATAAAACTGAAAGCGTCACTAATGTGAAAGAATATAACGGCAAAGCGTTGTTGAAGATAATTCCCGTCTCCGTGTCAGTGAACGGAAACGAACGAGATTGCTACGCTCTACTGGACGACGGAGCTACAGTATCGCTTATCGACGACTCGATAGCTGGAAAGGCAACGGGTGATAGAATACCTTTAGTGCTAAAAAGTGCGCGCGGTAATGAGGTGTCTGATAAATCCTCAAGGAAAATATATGTGACAGTGCGCGGGCCAAATAAAGTGAATCACAAAATAAGTGTGCGTACGTTCAAGAGGCTGGATTTGCCCGCCCAAACGGTGCCGGCTGCGTTGATAAAGGAGCTCGCCCACCTGCGTGACTTGGGCCTGGAGGAAATGTGCGGAGTCAAGCCGATGCTGTTGCTGGGACAGGACAACTGGGAGTTGCTGGTCGGCGAGGAGATTCGCCGAGGAAAGTCCGGTAAGCCAGTTGCATCTTTGACCAAGCTAGGCTGGGTTCTGCATGGGCCCATAGGTAAAGGGTTTAGGGTAGGCTACGAAGCCGTGAACTGTTTAGCGGAACCTCTGTCTGAACTGCATGATATGGTGAAAAACCAATTCGAATTAGAAGCAATAGGTATAACCGAAATCCCTAGGTCTCATAAAGACATCGACAGAGCTTTAAAAATATTAGATGAAACCAGTAGCTTCACTATTAACGGCGAATGGGAAGTAGGATTGTTGTGGAGGCGTGACGATCCACAGCTACCCGATAACTATGCTTATGCGCGACAGAGACTGTCGGGAATAGAACGTAGGTTGCATAAGAATCCTACGTACGCGGAAGCATATGAAAATCAAATTGAACGATTAATTAGCGAGGGTTATGCGAGTAAAGCGGACGGCCGCTTCGAAGATCCGGTGTGGTACCTACCTCACTTTGGGGTACAGAATCCTAATAAGCCGGGGAAATTGAGACTAGTCTTCGACGCCGCCGCCACTTTTCAAGGTACCGCTCTTAACGATTGCTTGCTCGCGGGGCCAGACCTATTAAATTCTCTTTTAGGAATTCTAATTAGATTCCGATTGGGACCGGTAGCATTCACCGGAGATATAGCGGACATGTTCCTACGTATAAAAATCAGAGAACGTGACCGAGGGGCACAGCTTTTCTTGTGGAATAAAAATAATAGTGGAGAACCTGACACGTTTGTCATGAATTCAATGATTTTCGGTGCTGTGTCTTCCCCTACATCCGCAATCTATATTTTGAATAAAAATGCGGCCAGATTTAATAGTCAGTATCCCGAAGCAGTGTCGGCTATACATAACAGTCATTACATGGACGACTATTTAGATAGTGCATGGTCCGTCGCGCAGGCTAGCAAACGCATAGAGGAGGTGGCTCACATCCACGCCGAAGGCGGGTTTAATATACGGGGGTGGGTCACCAATTCGCCACAACTCAGGGAGATTCTCGAAATAGAGATGCCCGACAGAGTCTCGTTAGAAAAAGACGAGGGCGCCACAGAGCGCACCTTAGGTATGATTTGGTCACCGGGGACCGATGAATTGGCTTTTGACCTATCATTTAAAAAGTTACCGAAGACAATTATAGAGGGTGACGTTGTTCCTACGAAGCGAGAGTTTCTTCGCTTCATAATGTCGGTGTTCGACCCGCTGGGTTTCCTGTATCCATGCGTCATTCAGTCGCGCATATTAATGCAGCAGATATGGCGTACAGGAATCCAGTGGGACGAGAGGCTGCATGAAGCGGAGGCAACTTTATGGTTCGCGTGGTTACGGAACCTTATAATCTTAAACAATATAACCATCCCGCGATGGTACGGTATAAAGTTATCAGAGGTAGAACTTCACGTCTTCGGGGACGCTAGTGAATCCGCCTACGCGGCAGTCGCCTACTTGGTGGGAAAAGATGCACTCGGCGTTAGGCGCGTTAGCTTCGTGATGGGGAAAGCTAGAGTGGCACCTAAAAAGGTGATTTCAATCCCACGCCTTGAGTTACAGGCGGCAGTGTTGGCCTGCAGGGTAGCCGACACCGTGGAGAAAGAGTTAGGAGTTGAAATCACCCGAAAGGTCTTATGGACAGATAGTAGGACAGTACTCAAATGGATCCACTCGGAAGCAACCGACTTCCAACGTTTTGTATCTCATAGGTTAGCAGAGATAGATAAAAGGTCAAAGATGAAAGACTGGCGCTGGGTTCCCTCGGCGATGAACCCAGCCGATAAAGGCACCCGGTTGGAGTGGCCCGTCAACAGTAATATGTGGCTTTCGGGTCCCTCATTTCTTTCCAGCCCACAGGAGCAATGGCCGGTGGACTCTGGAGTTGACGCAGTGTCAGAGGCAGACCTAGAGCGGGTACACAACGTGAACGTCACTACTAAGGCCGAACCCGCGCTGCCCTATGAAAGGTATAGTACGTGGACACGCATCTTATACGTAGTAGCACGTATAAAGGTCTTCACGGACCGCTGTCGCAAACGACGCGACTCGACAACCGTAACGGTCGACGATCTACGAGAGGCGGAGCTACGTTTACTGAAGATAGCACAAACTGAGAGCTTCGAGGAAGAATCAAAAGCTCTACAAGAAGCCCGCCCGCTACCACGGAACAGTAAGATTAAAAAACTAGACCCAATGTTATTTGAAGATGGTTTGATACGGGTACGCGGCAGGTTGGGCGCCTGCAGTGAACTTACTTTCGGAGCGCGTCACCCCATTATTTTAGACGGAAAGCACGCCTTGACTCGGCTTATCATTAAAAGATACCACACAACAGCGCTTCACGCCAACCAGGAAACCGTGGTGAACTCTTTAAGAGAAAAGTTCTGGATAACGAACTTACGGTCAACAGTGAAAGCAATCGCAAGAGAATGTCAAACGTGCAGGATTAAGAAAGCCCAGCCGTCGACGCCTAAGATGGGCGACCTACCCATCGCGAGATTGGAGATTAATCGCCGGGCATTCGTCCACTGTGGAGTGGATTATTTTGGCCCTATGGAGGTGAGCATCGGTCGGCGCCGGGAGAAGAGATGGGGCGTTCTATTTACTTGCCTCACCACACGCGCCGTACACCTGGAACTAGCGGCGTCGCTGAGTGCAGACTCAGCCATATTGGCGTTGCGACGCCTGATCGCACGTCGAGGATGTCCCGCGGACATATACTCCGACCGCGGGACCAACTTCGTTGGAGCACACGCCGAGCTACGCCAGGCCCTGCGCGACCTAGACGTGGGTCGCATTAGAAGCGAGGCGACAGGTCGGGGAATCGCCTGGCACTTTAACTCGCCAGCCGCCCCGCACATGGGCGGGAGCTGGGAGCGACTGGTGCGCTCCGTGAAGAACGCGCTGCGCTCTACTTTAAAAGAGCGCGCGCCTCGGGAGGAGGTGCTACTCACTCTCCTCGCAGAAGCCGAGCTGGTAATTAACAGCCGGCCACTAGCCTACGTGAGCACCGATGCTGAGCAACCCGTCGTGTTGACACCGAACCATCTCCTGCTTGGCACTGCCGCGGGAGATGCTCCGTGTACGCGTCAGCATGCCGCCGACATCGACTCGCGGCGCATGTGGCGCCAAGTAAACGCGCTGGCCGACCTCTTTTGGAGGCGATGGCTGCGCGAGTACCTGCCTACGCTCCAGCAACGACAAAAGTGGAACAGTGTAGTGCCGAACGTAAAAGTGGGCGATGTAGTGATAGTGGTCGATGACAACAAATCACGTAGTGAATGGACCAAAGGCATTATAGCCAAAGTGCATCCAGGTGCGGATAGTATTGTAAGAATTGTAGATATCAAAACTACAAAGGGTACGCTGCGTCGGCCCGTAGTAAAAGTTGTCGTGCTCCCTACTGACGGAAGCGCAATCGGTTGAACCCTCTTGCGGGGGGTGGAATTGTAAGAGAGCACGAGGGCTTTCTGTAGTTTTAAATATGTACAATAGGAAGATTAAATCTATAATTGTAACAATATTTGATTTTCCTATAAATATAGATGCTTTTGCGCTATCAAATGATGTATGTTTTGATTATCTAGTCCTAGGTTATTTTTAGCATTAATGTAACTTAGGATACATCTAGAATTAAGGTAAATATATGATTCTAGATTATAAGTAAATTTAATGACAAAAATGTGCATACTTGATTGGTGGAACATTTGTTGATGATGTCGCGCCCTACCCACTACTTCCACCACCGTAGAGACATATGGGAGAAATACTGTGACGTGATTGGTGCAAACACCTTTTGTTATTTTATTTGTCATGGCACTACTTGCACCCACGTAGGAAAGTCATAAATATAGCCGCCTCACGGCAAAATTTGTCAGTCGTAAGTCAGTCGTACTGTAGCAATCATCGGAAGCTTGTGAACAACAATATAAGTGGTTGAAGACTCTGCTCGTCTTTTATTTAATTCTTCGGAACCCTCGACCCGTGCGCCTGAATATTCTACACTCGGATCGAATGTCGCATCACCTGCTGATATTCGGTCTTTGCAATGGCGTAATGCAAATTATGACTAAGATTTGTAAATATGTGTATTTCTAGGCTACACGAGGTTTCGTCTAAGGTGATCTGGGGTCATGTTTGTAAATACGGAAATTGTATTTGCTTGTGTTTCTACGCAGTATAGATATTTGTAGATTTATGTGGACCGCTGTGGCGATTTTTTGGGCGACGAAAAATGACATCCCTTGGTTTTCTAAAAAGTATAGTTAAGAAATTCTTAACTATCGATATATTCTCAACAAGAATGTATTGATGATGGGCCATTTCTCAGGTATCAAGTACAAAATATACACTTTAACTACTTCAGTACATTGTTAAAAAACAACACGCATTTTTGCCAAACACTTTTCGTGGCCCATAACTTTAGCCAGACAACTTAAGACCTATCCTTTAACCAAACAAAGTAATTTGTTGCAGACAGCCATTAGACAAGCAAGAATTGTGCTAGAAAAAAAAACGTTTACGTAGTCAGTTTTTTTTTAAAGAAATGCATTTTGAAATTGTAATTCGACTTCCTGCACGCGACGTCATATGACACTTGACGTTGTAATATTATATCTGACACGTTTTGCACAACTGTAAAACGTGCAGACCTACATAATTTAAAATTACATATCCTTGTCTATTATGGTATGGTTCAAAGATCATCATCATATCAGCCGCAGGAAGTCCACTGCTGGACATAGGCCTCCCCCATAGATTTACAAAAGGACCTGTTGGATGCGGCTCGCATCCAGCGCCTTACCTACTGCGGTCTTAATCAGATTCGAAGATATCTGTAATTAAAATTGGAAAACGAAACTAAACGTAACCTCCTCTCTTGCATGTGGTTAAAACTCTTTAAAGTCCGTAAAAGTAAATCGATAAATTATTTCAAAGATTCATAGATTTACAATAATTTATTATACAGGAAAACGTAACTGAAAAAAAGTCTGCAATGAAAAGATAAACAATGGCTAGTGCATTAATAAGACTATTAATTACAGATGTCATGTAAAGTTAATTATGCCACTGCCACTGTTGAACTGCCCCGTTAATCTCGTGGTCGCAAGCGCAACTCATAAGCATGGAGTCCTGGGTTCGATTCCTGAGTTTAGGCAGAAAAGTGTCGTTGGCATTTTCCATTACGAATTTCTCAGTAACAGCCCGGAGATTGGAAGTTGGTGGTTCTTTTTTTACAATATTTTCATCAAGTCATGTTATATTTTATATTAGCAATATCTATTTCCCCTCAATCGGAAATAAACAACCCTACTAGAAAAATACGTCTTCGAACAAATACATACATACATACATAGATAAACTCACGCCTTTTTCCCATGGGGGGCAGCTAGGCAGAAACCACAGAACGCTACCTGATACGATCCTTATAAATAATGGTGTCTTTTCTATGAGGAAAACTGCAGATGCTTTTAATCTACAACCATTTACACTGAAAAGAAACAGACATTTGTTAAAAAAAATATTAAAACAACATATTATTAGGAAATACTTTGCTAATTCTTATTTTGTACATTGGGGATCGGAGATCAGTTAGAGATATAAATATTACCTATATCCAAAATATTTTTGTTAATGCCTCAATCGATACAAATAAATAAATTGACGTGTCAAAATAACAGGTTTTTACTAAATGCATAGGTACTAATGTTCACACGGTATTAATACCAAAAACGCATTTTATTTTTATTTTTGCCCATCTATCTGTTTATTTCGGCTAATCTCCGAAATGGCTTTACCGATTTTAACGAGCCTTTCACTAACCGATAGGTGATGTGATATTTATTTTAGCAAATTAATTAGTGTCCCGTGCAAAAGAAAAACTTTGAGAACCGACGGATTCACGAATAAGATGTCGTGGGTTTATAGCAAAATATGTAATTTATATTGGGCCAACACAATTTGCTGCCAAATGTTGGTCTGTCAAGTGGCACCAACATTGGTCCCCATGTAAATTGCTATACAAAGCGACCAATCATCATAATTCTTCCGCCAATAAGCACCAATATAGGCAAGTAGCTAAGTAGGTGTAATGTACATACAAGAATCTTACTCACCAGGAAAAGAGAAATAAGTAGGAAAGAGATACTTAACCTAATGTGAGCAATGGCGCCGAACACTTGACATTATTGTGTTGATTGTATTCTCAGAAACAAATTGATTCTTATTAGTTAGTAGGGTACTCACTGTCCTGTTGGTCTCATAGTAACTATATTGTCTTGGGGAACTAGGTTTTAGTCCCAGGTCGAGCAAAAAGTGTTATGGGGTTTTTCTATGAAATTTGCAGTAGCAGCTCGGAGTTTGGATTTGTGCCCGGTTAATGTCAATAGGCTCACCCCCTATTACATGGGACCTAAACATACCGGCGAACTGTGGGTGTACATCGGTACACCTTTGTCTAACCCTTCGGGGAATACAGGCGTGATTGTATGTATGTAGTGGTGTGTAGGCGGGTAAAGCCGTTGGTTCTGCGCCTAATCTCTTTCCGGTCTTATCAGATTGCAGTTCCGTCGGACTATAAAGAGTCCGGAAAGATTAAGTGCACCTAATTTTGCGCATACACTTGTGCACTTTATTATTTAGTGCGTACATGGCTAGTCTCCTTTTAAATAGGTTTCGTGATCCAAATTCGGTCTGTAGAATATTCATTCTACGAAGAAAAGTCCATAAACATGCACACAAAAAAATATCATATCTTTAAGAAAGTCGTTTGTTATCACGTGTTTAAGTATCGGTTATTTTGAGCAGTTTACTATATTTGATTCGTGACTACACGGTTAATACATAAACAACATAACATACTAAGTATGCCAAAACACAAATACAATTAAAATCTACTTTCACCAACATAATAACATTTTTAACTAAATATTTAATGGTGTCACGACTCCCGGTCTAACAACAGATTCTAATATTACATTTTGTTTTCGACATATAATCACGCCTGTATTCTCGTAAGGGTTAGGCAGAGGTGAAACCAATGTACACCCCACAGTTCGCCGGTATGTTTTTAAGTCCCAAGTAACAGGGGGCGAGCCTATTGCCATCAACCGGGCACAACATCCTAACTGAGAGCTGCTACTGGGAATTTTATAGAAAAACTCAATAACACTTTGCTCGATCTGAGAATCGAACCAAGACCTGTAACGTAGCAGCCGCGTGTTTGTTTTCGAGTAATTTCTTTAAAACGTACACACGTGATATTTGTGATTACGTACGTAATCACAAATCACAAGTAGCTTCAAATGTATTAAAGGTAAATGACCTATTAAGAAATTAAGAATGTCAGTGTAATTTTATACTACCTATTAGCTTCTGCCCGTGACTTCGTTCGCATGGTATTTTCCACCCAAGATACATCTTTGGTTACTGCTCCACTCCCGTCGGTCTATAAGTAAGTAGGTCCAACGGTATATAGCCTATACTATACCATTCCTCGGAAATTAGGCTATCATACACAGGAAGTGTTAAAGGACTTTCCATTACGCATTTGTTCTCAGCAGCAGCCCGGAGAGACACTCCCGTGACTCGGAAAGCAGATAAAGCTGTTGGTCCTGCGTCTGATCTCATCCCTGTCTTGCCGAATTGTCGTCTCATCGGACTATGACAGTACGGGAAGAGAGTGAGCATCTGCTTACTTGACTAATCTCCACTAAGATTTACTGTTGTGACCGACACTCAGTCGGGAATATCATCATCATATCACCTGCAGGACGTCCACTGCTGGACATAGGCCTACCATATAGATTTCCAAAAGGACCGGTTGGCAGTGGCCTGCGTCCATCGCCTTCCTGCGGTTTTAATCAGGTCGTCCGTCCACCTTGTGGGTGGACGTCCTACGCTGAGCTTGCTGGTGCGTGGTGTCCATTCGAGGACTTATCAACCATCATCAGTCGCGAGGATATTAGCAAAGCAAAGGAGTACACCAAAATAATACCTTTGCTAAATGTTTGTCATGATATGTGATTTGTGTCTTTTGTTCGAGATCCTAAATTAATAAATAACAATAAACGCCACTGCAGTTACCATTATTAATGTTTGACCCCAATTGATTAATAAAAAAACAACAATAAACAAATTAAATAAATTAACTTATCTCCATGCACCGTTTACCTCCGACTGAATCCTTGAAGATAATAGCAACAATTAAAATAAATTCTCTCATGACACCGGAAGTATAGTTAATTAACAGGATATTGCGTTACAATGCATCGTTAAATCATAGAGTAGTTAAAGTGGAACAGATTGCGAAATGGTGTATGTTGATTGGCTGTTGAGATGTGGGTATCTTAAGTTTTTATTCACTGAAAGGCGACTAACAAAAGGGATTTATATGGTAGATGTGAGTGGCAACGCCGGGAGGGGACGCCCTAGAAAGACCTATCCCTTTTTTTGCTACGCGGTGGAAATCCTCATGGAGTTCCTCCATCATGGGGGGTGACGGAGGGGCTTGCCGGACTCTTACCGGCTAAAACCACCGCGGTGTTTCACCACTGCCCATGGCCGGGGGTGCAGGATTTGCATAAGCATTCACCGCTCCCCTGACAGGAAAGACGTACCCTGACCTTATTGGTGAGGTTCTTCAAAAAGGTCGGGTGCGCAGAACTCGTAACCGGCGTGCTTGAATAAACGTGGACGAGGCGAAAGGAGTATGTAAAGATCGTAGCAGGTGGCGTTCTGTGGTTTCTGTCTACCCCCATGGGAAAAGGCGTGAGTTTATGTACGAGTATGTATGTTTAATGAGTTCTTTCTTTCTATGTCATTGGATGGCAAACAAGCCGACAGCCCACCTCATGTGAAGTGGTCACCACTGTCTATAGACATCTGCAATACCAGAGGCCTTGCAAATGCGTTGCCATCTCAGAGACAAAGTTGAAATGTCTCATGTGCCTCTACTTAAACCGGCACCCATACCCTTCATACAGGACACAGCAACGCAGCTTTGCGGCAGAAATAGGTATGGTGGTAGTACTTCCCCGGACGAGCTCCCTAAGAAAGAGCTCTACTATTACTATGTTTACCTACGTGAAGTGAGCTTGATGTGAGTTGTCATCCAATGAAGCGATTGACAGGTCACTTCACTCCTTAATTCGTCGAGGGAGATATTGACAGAATTGCACACTGAACCTAACATGTTGTTTACACAACGTCAAAGAGGTCAAAGGTCATATAAAATTAATAATGTTTCGTTCACATCATGCCTATATTCCCCGAAGGGTGTAGAGGTGTTCCAATGTACACAAACAGTTCGCTGGCATTTTTAGGTCCCATATAATAGGGGGCGAGCCTACTATCCGGAGAGCCATTATCCGGAAATACATCCTAACTCCGAGCTGCTACTGAGTTTTTTTTAAAAAGAACCCAATAACACTTTGGTCGACCTTCGAATCGAACTCAAAACCTCTAGCGTAGCAGTCGCGCTTAGGACCACTAGCCTAACTAGACAGGTAAATAAAATAAAATATATACCATCACGCCTGTATTCCCCGAAGGGTTAGGCAGAGGTGCACCAATTTAGGTACACCCACAGTTCGCCGGTATATTTAGGTCCCATGTAATAGGGGGCGAGCCTATTGCCATTAACCGGGCACAAATCCAAACTCCGGGCTGCTACTGAGAAATTCCTAATGGAAAAACCCAATAACACTTTTTGCCCGACCTGGGAATCGAACCCGGGACCCCTTGCTCGGCAGTCGCGCTTGCGACCACGAGACCAACGGGGCAGTTAGGCACTAGACAGGTACAGGTAGTTGGTTAGGGGCTAGACAGGTACTAAAAATAATACTATTTAATTTGAAACCTATCCACGAGTACGTAAAGTAACTACCATAGTAAGTATAAATAAATCAATTATAAGAAATTAATAAGTATTCATAGTTCACAAGAAACACTTTGACCTTGAAGAGTGAAGTCGCACGGAAACAATACGATGGTGTGGTATCCACGATCGATGTGGTGTTCAATATTAATACCTGCCTTTGTCACGAACTGTACTGTAAGAAAAATTGTAGGTAAAGATTTTTATATTAATTATACCCATAACACGTGTTTAAGATTGTTGTAGTGGGTGAAAGTCCTATATAAACAATTGGGTAGTTTACACGAAAGGTAATTAATGGCTAGTAATAATACTAGCCATTAATTGTCCCACTACGAGGCCCAGGCTTAGTCTTATAAAGAGAAGGCACAAGCATTGATCACCACGCTTGCTTAAGGCGGATTGGCGATTTCAGACTTAGGCATAATTACGGTTTAAGATATTTATTTCTCAAAAGATTACAATAATCACTTACTGAGAAAATACAATACTTAATAAGAAAAACAAAATAACAATAACCGATTAGCGATTACATTAATTACAAGTCCAAGTTTTCTTTTACAATACCAATAATACATAGTTGACAGTGACACCATTAAGCAATGATTCCAAGACACAATTTCTTAATAAAAAACTGTTTAATAGCCCTGAAAACTCGATAAAATTTTAATCAATAGTAAAATTAGATTTTTAATAGCTTTAACTTTAATATCAATAAATAGTTAATGACAAAAAGAGATGTCACAGTTTACAATTTCCATACAAAATCTTAGGGGAATCGCGTTTTGACAGCTCATCAAAACTTTATCAATTGATTGGTGGTATCAAGTATACAATTCTGATAATTACGTAAAAAATCTGCTGTTTTACAAACATGCAATATGAATTGATCAAATTGGATGGACCAGTCTAATTTTCTTTTTGATATTTTTCAGACTGGTTTCATAGTGAAAGTTGTTTATGCAACATGAATTTTAATTCGTTATAAATTTTTCAGAAGGTGAAAGTTCTCATGAAAATGAAGATTTTTTATTACTATACTTGCTCTGAAATATGTTGGTATAAGGCAATAACTTGGTAAGAGTAATAACTTCCGTTTTTACGACGAATACAGAACAAGGAAGGCTAGAAGAGTAGTCGTCACTCAAAGAAACTATGCAAAAAATTCAGTAATTTTAATAATATAACGCAAAAACTACCGTTTTTTACTGTTATTTTTTTATTAATAGGTAAATGGTGTCTAAACTCCATTAAAAAAATACGTAGGTACGTATTTGTACATTTACAGATACAAAGTGCTAAAAGTAAAGCTTTTATTAGTAATATAATCTGATGTTTTTCAGAAAACCATCACCATCACGCCTGTATTCCCCGAAGGGTTAGGCAGAGGTGTACCAATGTACACCCACAGAAACCCAAGAAAACCAAGCTCAAAAAATACTGGACTGGACTCAATATACACCTTCTTTCGCGAATTCGCCTTGAGCAAGCGTGGTGATCAATGTTCGTGCCTTCTCTGAACGAGAAGAGGCCTTTGCCCTGCAGTGGCACAATAATAGGCTGGTACTACCTAGTATTTTTTTTTTAAATCTTAATTTTCTATACTAACACATTATTTACACATATAACTCTAACGCCTCCACAGATCGTTGACCCCGGTTTGCCTCCAAGCTCCACCTTGACCGATCAGCGTCAACAGATGTTCCGATGACATTGACTCACGATTTTGACAGATGTCACGGCCAATGTGACGTCACTGTTGCGTCATCTTTCACAAGATGGCGGCGTTGAATTCTGTTTTTAAATAAATTGTGGCGGGCTTTGCCAAACGACGCTTGGAGCTTGGATGTTCTTTCCGTCATTAGTGGAGCAATTGGATAGTTAAAACCATTTAACTAATAGTAGACACAATTTTTTTAAAAAACACTTTATTTTATTACTAAAAACCCCATGCATGTTCAGTTAAAAACTGTAAATTGGATTGTTAGTTGGTTTGGAATTAATAAATAGTTAGTCAATTAAGATGGCAAATAAGAGACGTAACTATTTGCTATTGCTATGCAAAATCTATGGGAAATCGCGTTTTGACAGCTCATAAAGTGTAATGGTAATTGATATAATTATATCAATATTGACACCTACTAGGTGACACTAGGGACTAACACTAGGGACTAGGTGACAACTATCGAATTCTAATTTCTCAGTGTCAAAAACGCCTATAATTTAGATACATTACTTTTTTTAAATAATGATATAGCCCACCGGATTAGCAAGCTGAAGTGGCAATGGGCAGGCCATATTGCTCGCAGAGCAGATGGGCGATGGGGTCGAAAAGTGCTAGAGTGGAGACCACGGACTAGCAAGCGCAGCGTGGGACGTCCACCAACAAGATGGACAGACGACCTAATAAAGGTCGCCGGAAGACGCTGGATGCAGGTCGCTTCCAACCGGTATATGTGGAGATCTAAAGGGGAGGCCTATGTTCAGCAGTGGACGTCCTATGGCTGAGATGATGATGATTTATTTTACATTGATCGCAGCTGAGATTAGATGAACGTTATATTCCGGGGAACATGACAATTGAATATCTATGAATCGATGACAATTCAATGACCTTCAACATATTCAATAGGCCTTTCAAATAGGAGAAGTATATCATACATTATTAGAGCCTAGTATACTTATACCTGAACCTACAAATGAACTTTACAAAATTAATTTAGTCCCAACGACATTTTCAGTATTCTGCACTCGTTCGTATTGTCTCCCTTATAAGGCAAGTTTTTGGAGCGACTGCTGTCCTTATTTCTATTGTTATTTATAACTATGCTTCATTAGTAATTGAAGAGCCGGAAGCCGGTCTCGTAAAATTCGGGATAAATAACACCGGGTGAATGATGAGACACTGGTACCGATTTAATTGTGCACGTGCTCATTTGGCTATTTCTGTCTTTTTCTATCTAATAAAATGAGAGAGGGATGGAACAACATTGGAGCAGTTTTGGGGTGATAATTGACTTCCTAAAAAGTATCTGAAAACCTCCTTATGATTTGACATGTATGATAAAAAGACGGCGAAGTTTAATACAAAACTAATTTGTCTTTTTTAACTTAGTTTGAAAATGTCGCCATCATTTTCCAAAGCTGTATATTATAAAGAGATGTCAATTATTTTATTAGTATTCAAGTATTTATTTGCATTCCATATGTGTTAAATATGTTACAACAGGCTTTAAGCTAAGTACATAATGGAACCTGTTAGGGCACAGCAATATAAAATTAATATTATCTTAAATTTAAAATTTTATAAAGTACACATAGTGTTTGGTTTACGCACATGGGAACCGGCAACATGATCATTTGAAAATAGAATTCACTATTCATTTAAAACGCTACATTTTCAGTAAGTGGCAAACGAAATAAAGAAAAAACAAATTCAAGAGTTCATTTCCGTATATTCTATCAATAACACAAGTCTTATGTATAACGCAATAAGATACAAAATTCTTTGTTAAATTAAAAAAAGAGTGATTGCCAAAAGACAATGCTGGGACGTCACGATCCAGTTACAAAGTCGGCGATGTTAAAATATTTTCTGGCAAACACACAAAATGTATGAATGAGACTTTTAAAAAGCTTCTAAAGTAATTACGTGTGCACATTCAATTAGTAGCAAAGTGACACTTAATAACATATGTAACGTATGATCCATTTCATTAATGAAAATAAACCGGTTTTTGTCGTCACTTTGTCTTTAGGGTTTCGTAGTAAGGATGCGTAACGGGACTCAGGGTGTGTCTGGAACGGGGCTAGGTAGAAACGTGACTGCCCCGTTGCCGTTGGTCTCGCAAGCGCGACTGATGAGCGTGAGGTCCCGGGTACGATTTCCACGTCGGGCAAAAAGTGTTATTGGATTTTTCATTCGGAATTTCTCAGTAACAGCCCGGAGTTTGGAAGTTGGTGGTGTGACACCCCCGTGTCTCGGAAAGCATGTAAGGCTGTTGGTCCCGGTTGTCATTCGTAGATCTTTAACAGTCGTTACGGATAGTCAGAAAGAAGCCAAGAAGTCTGACAAACCAGTCTAACCAAGGGGTATCGTGTTGCCCAGTTACTGGGTTGTGGAAGTCAGATAGGCAGTCGCTCCATGTAAAACACTGGTATTCAGCTGCATCTGGTTAGACTGGAAGCCGACCACAACATAGTTGGGAAAAGGTTAAGCAGATGATTAGGTAGAAACGTGAATTTCAGAGCATGTATTACTACGATGGCTAGTGCAAAATAATAAAAATAAAATTCAATATTAAAGGGGACACATAATAATATAAGTAACGTGTTTATTTTTGTATTAGTTAGTCGGTTTTTTTAAGAACTTGGCAAAGCGTGAAATAAAAAGACGTGCATAGTATTTTTATATTCATTCATGTGCAATACCAACCTATTATCTCTCAATTCCTTTTTGAAAACAATAGCCTAATAGTACTAAAGGAAAATATAGCTTCCTATTAGCTAAAGAATTTTAAGAATGGGACCTGTAGATCCAAAGATTAGAACAAACTCAAACGAACTAACTCTTCAACTACATAATAGTTATTAAGGGCGCTTTCAATTTAGACGGTTGGTGCCGGACTGCTGCCGCACGGTTGTTACGATCATGAGCCGTACTGCTGCCGGACGACAGCAGTACGACGTAAATCGTCTTATTTGAAGAGATACGCGGCTGCAGTCCGGTCGTATTTCTAAGAAACACGATGCGTTCACAGCACTAGCGAACAACGACTGAGCTGAGACACTGACAGGTTGTTGCCGTTCCGCCAACGGACGTGCGCCGCACTGCTGTCGCACGACTTTGCGTCGAGACATTTTGTATGAAAAATCATAACCGCCCGTGCGCAGTACGATACCCGGACTGCAGCAGTCCGGCACCAATCGTCTAAATTGAAAGCGCCCTAATAGTACCCACAGATTTAATTAAAATAAGAATAAAGACTTGATCATCTGATTATTTTGCATTTAATTAACATTTTATTATAAAGTTTTAGGGTAGGTGTTATCACAACCGGTCGCTCAATTGCTTCCTGCTTGGAACCTTAAAGATGTACAGTTTTATTGATGTACTCTAAATTAATGTGCAGAAGTATTAAATTTGTAATTAGCAAGAACCGGCCTAAGTGGGTTAACAGGATTAGGTTTGATCATGTTTAAAATACCTCCATAATAGAGTTTAATTAACAAAACACCTTTTCAAGTTATTGGATGACAGACAGACAGATGATGTTCTCCATATTACATGGGACCTAAACATCTCTGCCTGACCCTTCGGTGAAAAAAGGGGTGATGGTATGTTATATGGATGATAGACAATTAATGTAAGTTTTAAGTTCACTCCACACAAAATGACATTTCACCCGTGTGCCTGCAGAGTGCTGTTGATATTGTGCAAGGATTAACAATTCGTCGGCATTTGACTTCCAGTACAATATATTCACTTGTTTTACTTTTGACTTATCACTGCGTTTTGCAACTGTTAGGACTTTGTACGCATGTGTATAAACTTAATGATAAACTTAGTCACACATTCCCTAGTCACACATTCCCTTCACTACAATTTATATCTACCTCCATTTCAGCTATTTTCTTTATTTTTTTCTTGATTATGTATCTACCTACATTTTTAATGTTTATGATAAAGCTGGTTTACATCCGTAGCACGTCATGCACAAAGGTCCAGCTGAAAACCAGCGTCAGGCCCAAGTGGTCTGGCATTTATGCTGAACTGGGCCTGTTTGGCGCAGCCGTGAGGCACACAGTTATGTTGTTTTCTTTTTCTTTTTTTTTTTCTTTTATATTAAACTAGCTTCTGCCCGCGACTTCGTCCGCGTCACAGTTGATGTGTTATCCTACGGGTACCGTACATTTTCCCGGGATAAAAAGTAGCCTATGTGTTATTCCAGACTATAATCTATCTTTGTGCCAAATTTCATCCAGATCCATTCAGCCGTTTAAGCGTGAAAGAGTAACAAACATCCATACATCCATACATCCATACATCCATACATACAAACTTTCGCCTTTATAATAGTAGTAGGATAACCTTTTTGTAAGTATATCTGTGTGCACATGGTTTGTGTCAATAAACTTTTTTCTTTCTTTCTTTCTTTCATGTACGATTTCCACCAACCCGGCGGCATCGGAGCGCATTTACACTGTGCTAAAGAAAATTTAGCCTTATGGTCAGGATACTCAGGATGCTATAATTGCCACCAATATAACTCACAGACTTTGATCCCAATCAAGTTTGCACAAAAATAACACATTTTCCTGAGATGACTGAAATTCCAGAAAAATCTAGCCGACAAACAATGGCAGTTTTGTTTGAAGTTCAAGATAAAAACGAATTGATTTTAAAGTCATGCTAGATAATTATAGCGCAAGTTCCAGATTATTAGGTACTAGCTTTTGCCATCGATTTCGTCTTCGTAGAAGATAAATGTACCATTGCTAAAACATATATTATGCCACCAAATAATGTACCTATCTATTTATTTATTCAAATATTACTGTTTTAGGGTTCTGTATTTAAAAGGTGCCAAATGGAACCCTATCACTTTTTTTTTTTTTTTATAGACGGGAAATCATCAAATAACTTCCCCCGCCCTGGGCGGGGCGGGAGGGAGTGTCAGACTTTTACTGACTAAAACCCGTCTATGTTCCTTCATGTGCCCTTTGCGTTCCGGGGGCGCGGTATCTCTTTCGAACAACCCGCAGATCACTAAGACTCCGCTGGCTGTCAGCCCGCCTGACACAGGGCTATTTCTTTTGAACCATAATAAGTAGACAAACTGCAAGCACACAGCTGCGCTGCTGAACTGTAGCAGCTCGGACTTTGGATTTGTGCCCGGTTAATGCCTCGCCCCCTATTACATGGGACCTAAAATATACCGGCGAACTGTGGGTGTACATTGGTACACCCACAGCCTAACCCTTCGGGGAATACAGGCGTGATGATGGATGGGTAAGTAGACATTTTAAATTATCAGTGTACGTTACAACGGTCGCTATAAAAAAAATAAAAGATATGGTATAATTGTAAGTAGTAATATTTTTTTTACCTTATTGGTGAGGTTCTACAGAAAGGTCAGGTGCGCAGTACTCGTAGCCAGCATGCTTATGCACATAAAGGAGACGAAATGAGTATGTAAGAATTGTAGCAGGTGGTGTTTTCTGGTTTCTGCCTACCCCTGTGGGAAGAAGGCGTGAGTTTATGTATTTGTATGTATGTAATTTTTAATATTGTATGGCCGTACGGAACTATTAACGTGCAAGTTCAACACACACTTGATCGTTTTTTTTCTATAACTTGGCAAAGCATTGAATGAAACACACGCTCGCACTATTTTTATATTCATTCAACCACAATACGTGCCTATTATCGAAAATGTTTTATTGATAGTAAAAGAGATTTATGTGGGTACCTACGATTGTATGGCGCAATACTTTAGATTTTACTAATTTTCCTCCATCAGCTCTTTGGAGATGATGTCACTAGAAACAAATGAATAGACTTTAATTTTTTAGGGTTTTGCGTATCTTGTTCTATTTTTGTTGTATTTTAATTGGGTATTTGACACCTATCTATCTGCTTAGCCTTTTCCAAACTATGTTGGCCGGCTTCCAGTCTAATCGAATGTAGCTAAATACCAGTGTTTTACATGGAGCGACTGCCTATCTGACCTCCACAAGTCAGTTACTGGGCAACACGATACTTCTTGGTAAGGCTAGTTGTCAGACTTCCCGGCTTATGAAAATTTTACACCATTCCACTTTTTCAAAAAAATGTTTTTGAGACCATAAAAACCTGATTAAATTAAATTTTACTGTAAAATTAGATTTTTAGAGGCTTTAGAATAAATAAAAATCTTCACAAATTAATATTGCCATACAAAATCTACTGAGGAATCGCGTTTTGACATATCATAAAAAGTTATTAACACAATTGCAATAATTGTGAACAAAACTTTTGTGACCGGCGAACTGTGGGTGTGCTTTAGTACACCAGCTCTGCCTAGCCCTTCGGGTAGTACAGGCGTGATGGTATTTTTTTTTTTTTTTTACTTTTATAAAAGTTGAAAATCTACAATCGACAGAAATTGTTGGCGGATAGTATTTTCGTATGAAAATCTTAATAAACCAGTTACTTATGTGTCCTACTGCTGGGCAAAGACCTTCTTCCTTTTTAATCCGACTGCACCAGAAGGAAGGTTCTATCCATTTTTCTCTTAATTTAGCAACCTGAGCCCAATCTTTAATCGTTAACAGATGGATAATAATAATAATCCTCACAAGTTAACTTTGTCAGCTAGCTATGACTGCCTAGCTTCCTCAACATACCTCATTAATTCATAATACTTTTGACAAAAGTCACAGGTCACCACCGTCTTGCCATTATGAATTTCAGAAGTAATAAATATTTAACACTGGTTTTCACTTTCAAAGCAAGTAAAGTCAAGGTAATACTATATTGCATAATATAAATAACAATACGATTATTGAATAAAAATTTGAATAAACAATAATCTATACTAATATGATTAAGCTCGAAGAGTTTTTTGTTTGTTTGTTTAAAAGTGCAAATCTCGGGATCTCGTCGTCGGATTGACAAAATTATTGTTGTACATGATAGCCAGATTCATGAGGAGTAGTATCTATAGGTTATATGACATAAAAACCGGCCAAGTGCTAGTCGGACTCGCGCACGGAAGGTTCCGTACCATAGTAGGTAATATAAAAACGGAAAAAAATCACGTCTTTTTTATGGGAGCCCCCTTAAATATTTTTTTATTTTATTTTTTAGTATTGGTTGTTTTAGTGGCAACAGAAATACATCATCTGGGAAAATTTCAACTGTCTACCTAGCACGGTTCGTGAGATACAGCCTGGTGACAGACGGACGGACAGACAGACAGACAGACAGACAAACTGCGAAGTCTTAGTAATAGGGTCCCGTTTTACCCTTTGTGTACCATAAAAACTACACATACGAAGTCGCGAGCAGAATCTTGTATTTTAATAAACTAACACTCACGTTGTGGATTTAAGAGAAGTCAGGTTATCACGTTGTTTTTAAATTATGTGCATATAACGTTTTCCAAGAAGAATAGGAAATCATGACGAAAAAACTGTATGTATGAACTCTGGAGCATAATTTATTGGTAAATAAATCAAAATAACTATTTCGGTTGGATTATAATATGTATAACAATCATGGAGGATGAAATAAAACGTGTAACGCCCATTTCCGCCAAAACCCTAACTCGGAGTCAGTTGTCAACAGGAGGTTAAATAAAAAAAAAAGACGGATAGCAAACTAGCCGATGTCAGCACAGTGGTCACCACTGCCTATAGACATCTGCAATACCAAAGGCCTTGCAATTGCGTTGCCATTTCAGAGGCTAAGTTGAAATGTCTCATGTGCCTGTAATTTCACCGGCATCCATACCCTTCAAACTGGGACACAGCAACGCTGTTTTGTAGCAGAAATAGGTATGGTGGCAGTACTTCCCCGGACGACTTATCCTTCACTAAGATCTCTTCTATTACTACTGCTCTGTAATTTTCGAAAGTGGTTGTCGTTTTTGTAAAATACCTACTTTGAACACTGACTTATTTATATACCATCACGCCTGTATTCCCCGAAGGGTTAGGCAGAGGTGTACCAATGTACACCCACAGTTCGCCGGTATATTTAGGTCCCATGTAATAGGGGGCGAGCCTATTGCCATTAACCGGGCACAAATCCAAACTCCGAGCTGCTACTGAGAATTTCATAGAAAAAACCCAACTTTGCTCGACCTGGGAATCGAACCCGGGACCCCTTGCACAGCAGTCGCACTTGCAACCACGAGACCAACGGGGCAGTGACTTATTTACTAACACTCAAACGTATTAAATTCTAACAACGGTTCAATCATTTAAGTAACTGTAAGTACAGTACAGTCTTCCGGCTGCCATATATCTGATAAAAACATCGAAATTATAGTGACACATAGAAACGGTGCATTATTATTATACGTAACAACTCCCAAACCGTTGCTCACATAGATCTATGAAACTAGGCTGATACGCCTTCTCTCTATATCGTGTAGGCGGCAAGGTCGAACGACCCCACACACCCTAGTGTCAGAGTTTCTAAACCGCCTCAAGAGCTTCTGACATGGTTACCGATGTAAGTGATGTCCTAGATAAACTTAGAAAGTATGAATTAGGAAAAGTCACATTTGTACTTGCCCGTGTCCAGTTAAGAACCCACAACCTCGTGAATGAGAGGCGGGCGCTTGAACCACTGGGCCATCACGATGTCCCATTAAAGGATATGCCGTGATTAACAGACGGACAGACTACCGTCTAGAAGTCAGTTCCCGACTCAATAACAAAGTGCGAAAATACAAAACCTTCTTTGGTATTTTCTTTAGATTGTAAGTAGGTAAGATACCACTTACTCATATTTAAGGAAGAACAAAGTCCCTGCTTTGTTCCTGCATGTCTCCGAATCGCCTAAGCCAATTTTGACGGGACTTCCACTGGAAGATAGCTGATGTTATAAAGAGTAAATACTACTTTTTTTTACCTGGCCTTTCATGTCCCACTGTTGGACAAAGGCCTCCCCAAAATCCTTCCAAATATTATTTTCTAGCGCCCCCTCGAACCAGCCTTCCCGGTGCGAGTCCAGGTCATCTCGCCACCTCTTCCAGGGCCGGCCTCGGTGACGCCGACCATCCTTAGGCTATGGAACAACTACAACTATACTACATCTATTTTAGTAAAAGAATTTAAATATAAGACTATAATGATATAAGACCATCTGCCCCGTTGGTCCCGTGGTCGCAAGTGCGACAGCTGTGCAAGGGGTCCCGGGTTCGATTCCCGGGTCGAGCAAAAAGTGTTATTGGGTTTTTCTATGAAGTTCTCAGTAGCGGCTCGGAGTTTGGATTTGTGCCCGGTTAATGGCAATAGGCTCGCCCCCTATTACATGGGATCTAAATATACCGGCGAACTGTGGTGTACATTGGTACACCTCTGCCTAACCCTTCGGGGAGTACAGGCGTGATGGTATATTTTATTTTAGTAAAAGAATTTAAATATAAGTCTATAATAATATAAGACCAAATAATGTTACACGTGAAACCACCGATTTTATGGGTCCTGATATTTCAATGTGAATAAATTGAATATATTTAGAGCTGACAAATTGTTTACAATCACCATAGCAACACGATCTCAACTCCCGTTCTAAGTATAACACACATCCATCACTTCTATAATCCTAGATTACATAACGCAACTCCATTGCCTTATCTAGGTCATCTAGCAGGCAATAAAAGAGCTATCACAGTAATCTACTATACAACGATAGGCTACATGGAATATTTCTGGATTTGTCATGACAGACACTGAAACAATTGACCGATTGTATTTGTGGAAACAACCCATTGTGGGGCTGAATGTGATGATAATGAGTGTATTGATAGTGTCAATCGGTAGGATATTTCCAGTTGTACAAGAATTGTGGCAATGTTGTTGTTTGTTGTTGTTGTTGGGTCAAAGGTACAGATTGGGTAAAAACCAAGATTATATTAGTGTATAGTATTTACTCCCTATGTGATTTTCGATGACAGCACTAATCCCTTGTATCCCAGATAGAAGAATCACTCAAAGTCAAATGATTTGTCAATTTATTAGACCACTAAACAACACTTTTGAACGTCATTTACCAGAAAGAAAGAAAAAACTTGTTTCCCATTCCAAAAGGTAGTTTCGTATGGAGACAAAGTAAAAGAAACTCCATACATACTCTTTCAAAAAATGGTTTACATTTAGTTATACAGGTACCTACATCAATTCAATAAGTTATGCAAATGTGAAGACGATGTGCCAAAAATTATATTAAATTAAAAATATAATAAAAAAAATACTACCGGACCGATGTTGCATTTAGGATACGATCATCCCGAGCAGTCCCCCAACGTGACGTATTTTTTTTATTATTATTTTTTTACTTTTTAAAGGGAACTTAGGCTTTTGTGTTGGGGTTTTTTTTTGTTTTTTTATTTACTTTTTTTTAGGTACCTACTTATTATAATGTCGATTTTGTTAAGTTTGAGACCCCACTCGTCTATATTAACAGACATTCGGTTTTTCTTCCCTACTTTCACCCCCACAACTTTTAAACGGCTCAACCGCCACGTCACGAGACACGTTAAACTTATAACACCCCTCTTTTTGCGTCGGGGGTTAAAAAGTCATTCAAAGTAAGTATACAACATCACGTACCTACCTGAAAAAAGATAAATTTACGTTTTTGTTGTTAGTAGTCGGTAGATGGTCCATTCATATATTATTCCACTTGGGTGACAGTGGAATTGCCAGGTACTCGTATTTGTCCTACTAATTAGTTTAAAGCATTGGTGCTAGGCAATTGGGTTTTTTCTAGTTCTCAATCTGCCTGTTAGCCTAACTGTGTTGTGTTTGTGCTGGATAAGGGAATTATACTATTACCCATTATCGTATCGTATCGTATTATCGTATTACCCATTACTGAGTTGTGGAGGTCTGACAGGCAGTCGCTCCATGTAAAATACTGAGATTCAGCTGCATCCGGTTCGACTGGAAGCCGACCCCAACATAGTTGGGAAAAAAAGGCTAGGCAGATGATGATGGGAATTATACTCTACTGGCAATACTCGAAATAATGCTCGTTTATCCAAACAGTTGCAAGGATATTCTCCTTTCCTTATATAAGATCGCGTGCAAATATCGGTCAGTAGCACTCGATCAACGCTAAATCTTAAGTCAAGGTTGAATCAATCAGCCATACACTCAATGTAATCCTTCATATTTCGGTGTTGTACCGTCACTCTACCGATAAAAAGTAAGATGACGTCATAACATATCCAAGTGTAATTCTCAGAACCTGATTGAAATTCGGGTAACATCATTAAAAAACTGCATTCAATTTGGCTCAGCGGTTTTCAAGAAAAATGTTAATAGGTCAGATGACTCCTAAAAAACCAGCCAAGTGCGAGTCGGACTCACACATGAAAAGTTTTGTACAATATTAAAACACTACGTACCAAAAACGTACATACATGTTTCTTGAATGGGATTCCTACCCCTTTAATTTTTTTTTTTATTAACCTTTCCCCCTATAATTTGTAACTTTTTTTATTGTTTGTTGTAATAATAAAGTTTTATTTTATTAATTTAAAATTTTATTAAATTAAAATTTTATTAATTTAAAATGTTATTAATTTAAAATTTTATTTTATTATAATGTTGTAATAATAAAATGTTAATCTATTATTTGTTGTAATAGTTGCAATAGCAATACACACTGAAAATAACAACTCTCTACCTATTACAGTTCATGATATACAACCACAGAGCACAACAACCAGTAGAGAGCGCATTGACAAGCTTTTGTTCTAAATCAAAGTCACCTAAAAACGGCGGGGGGAGAGGTAAGACTCGCCGCTGTGATTGGGTGAAGAATTCACAAACAAATGACAACGGATTATCTAGAGATTCCAAAAATGTACTTTAAAAATATCGATATCGATAATTATTTGACTTTGTTTGATACGGAGATTTCTGGTTCGATTTTGAAATAAAACAGGTGTTTATTTACAAGATTTCATTTATACAATCAGAGATAACTTTTTCTGTAGCTCTAATCCAAATTTCTTCTCGATGTCATCGTTGGGAAGTCAGCAAATTTTAATGCATATAAAATACTTTTTTTAACTTATTACATTGGCGTTAACTAAAGCACGTGCACAAATAAATGGGGCTAGCAAAGTGTTCGCATACCAACCATTCAGCCCCTTTTAATACAAAAACAAACTTTGAGATATACACACTATTCTTTGAAAAAAGAATCATTGAAGTCAGATTACACTGTGAAAAGTTAGTCGTAATCAAACGTCAAAAAAAAAATAAGTGTCCTTTTGAAAACTTCCATTTTTTGGCGTCGGTGAAAAATCTTTTTTATTTATATAATGATCTTAAACTAAATTTTGTGTAAAAGGCAGGCATAGGCATCATACGCTTACAGTTTTTTTCTGTTATGTACAAGTAAAGTTTTATACTAGTATTATGTATTTCAACATACATATTATTCATTCTCTGCACATTTGTTAGCAAAGCCAAGGGCATAAGCATGTTTTAAAATAAAGCAATAAAAATACAAAAATAAGAAAGATTATATCGATATATTTTAAATTAGATCGATACAATCGTCGCGATGTTGCGAACAGCACTATCGAGAGTGGCTAAAAGTAGCGTATGCTTGGTGACCGCGGTAGCCTCCGCATGCGCTCTCTACTGGTTTTTCTGCTCGTTGTATACAACCCTATTATAGACAGACAGACAACGGAGTCTTAGTAATAGGATGCCATAGGTTCCCTTTAGGCCCAGTACTCTTAAAACTATCACACGAAGCTGTTCTCCTAGATATTTTTTATCAGATAACCACGTAAACAAACGAACCAATATTTATCAACATCACGATTCTATGTCAATACACCACGCTGTACAGAATCTATGCATCGTCATGATTCAACAAAAAAATGACGATCACAAGACTATTATTTACATTTTTTGCTTCTAGTGACGTGTGCTTGAAGAGTTCAATACTTTTTGTTAAATCTTACGTCAATTGTTTCATGTTCATTGATTGCTTGTACTATGACTATCGGTTTACAACGTCATAACTCATAATACTAGTTTAAATATTATTGTATGTTACGTGTTCCGTGTTTTTGCATAGATTAGTATATGTATTGGTATTTCATTTAAACTATCCGTTTTTCCGAACTAATATTATAAATGCTGAAGTAAGTTTGTCTGTCTATCTGTTACCCTTCCACGATTAAATCACTGAACCGATTTTCATAAAATTTGATACGGGGTAAGTTTGATCCCCAAGAAAGGTAGGGTACTTTTTATTCCGCGGCTTTCTCTGCGTCCGCGATAACTGACGTTTATTCGGATGTTGTCGTGGGCAAAACGAAGTTATTCATATTATTATTATAAAGCTGGAAGTTTCTTTGGACACGGATATGTAGCCCGTTCATCGAAGAAGATTATAGGCTAACAACAACACGCTACATTCACGGGAGCGGAGCAATAATCAAAGACGTAACTTAACGCAAGTGAAACCGCAGGGAATTTCTAGTTTCTTATGGTATGGTCTATTTTGAACATCACTGACACCAATGAAGGAAAGCATCGTGACGAAACCTGGACTTCTACTAAGTGTAAGTCTAAAATCGCCAATCAACCTTAAGCTTAGTAGCGAAACTGGCCCAACTGTTTGCCTTCATGACATTTTACCCCCGAAAGTTACCAAAACTCGTAACTCAGTAAAAAGGCGTTCTTTCTCTTCCACCAATCACAGCGCGTGGCATCGTTCGCGTGCACCGCACCGTCCAAGGTCAGGCGCAGGTAGGCTGCAGACAAATCACTGCGCAAAGACTAAGTGCTTTCACTGTTAGACACGCAGAGGAGACGAGTCGCCCTGGTCCATAAAAGCCAGCAAGTGCTTTTTTTTTTAAATTGGGACAAGCCCACCACACTTTTTCCAAACCACTGCAACTTCTGTAAGCCAGAATCAACAGTGGCGATCACAAGAAAAGCACCGAGACAATGAAGCTCGACGAGCCCCGGAGAAACGATTCAACTATCTTGGATCCCGCAACGAAATCAGAAAAGATTAGCGGAGGAGTAAGAAACAAAGTGCATATTGTACAGTCAAGATCTAGGAATATATGGATCTAGGGATCTAGGATCTATTTATCGTAGATCCATGTAATAGGGGTCCTTATTAAGAGGACCTAAGCATACCGGCAAACTGTGGGTGTACAAGTTCACCTCTGCCTAACCCTTCGGGGAATACAGGCGTGATGATGTATGTAGGTAAGATCTAGGAATTGCGGTTCTGACGATTGAATTCTGTGACAGACAGACTAGTTAACCTAGGGTGCTGTTGGCTCAAGTTTCAGTACCCCGGGACGTAGCTAAGTAATTGAACTGCATAATTAACAGCATGTAATTAATAGCCTATAGCCATAAAATGGTAAAAAATATTTCCACATTGAAACTCGTTTGATCTCTTTTTGACCGGGAAAACCAATGTCCACCAGACCGGTATTAAGATGAGCTATTTTAAGAGCAAAACCCACTTATAAATACGAATAAAATGCCTACCTATTCTTGCCATCCGAAAATATCACACAGGTAGGAAAATAACGGATAAAAAATTCCATAACCCAAAAACCCAATGTTTAGGCAAAAAAACATCGCCTGGCAACCATTCTTCATAAAATTTGCAGACTGCAGCCACGCCCACATTCATTGACTCACCTGACTGGTCATTGACCTCTGAAGTAGGTGATACGATGATGCGTTAAGATTTTTGTCCGTCAGTTTGTCTGTCAGTCTGTCATCGGGAATTACTATTTCCTGCTTATGAATGGAGACGTCTACGTCTGTGTTGCTAATGCTTTTGACACTTTCGCAAATTGCGGAAGTGTTTCAAGATAGCAATATTATCTTTATTAATAGTTTGGACATAAATAGTCGATATTATAATTAGTTTCTCTTCTCTCTCCAAGTAAAGAGTATGTATGGAATTTCTTGCTAATTCGTCTCTATACGAAACTAACTTTTGGAACGGCAACTAGATTGAAATTTTTTATTTTTCTTGAATATCATGTTCAAAAGTGTCTTGTAACGGTCTAATTGAAATAAATGATCTGATTTTCATTTTAAGAAATCGTGTCTTTTCATGTCTTTCGTAGTTGAAGATGGAAATGGCGAAGGGATAACGTGAATAAAATGGAATGTTAACTGTACTATTACATAATATTATTACTACCAGGCTATTATTGTCTCACTGCAGAGCAAAGGCCTTTTCTCAAACAGAGAAGGGACTAGCAATGATCACCGTACTTGTATATTGGCGATTTTAGTCTTATCTTAAAAGAATTAATACTAATTAATGAGCTGTTACGGATAGTCAGAAGCCAAGAAGTCTGACAACCAGTCTAACCAAGAGGTATCATGTTACCCAGTTACTGGGTTGTGGAGGTCAGATAGGCAGTCGCTCCATGTAAAACACTGGTATTCAGCTGCATCCGGTTAGACTGTAAGCCGACCCCAAGATAGTTAGGCTTAGCAGATGATGACTTATTAATGAATTGTATCTCCTTTTAGAACTATAAGTCCAGGTTTCGTCACAATGTTTTCCTTCGCCGATGTCAGTGATGTAGAAGATAAACTTAGAAAGTACATATGAATTGAAAAAGGTAAACCACAGGATTCTTGCAAGGATAATAATCATACGATATCCATTGGTACTACGATTCTTAATATCCGTCCTATTGGAACGCATTAGGTATGCATAGTTTCCCCGGAGATGTGAATGGACTCCCTCATCACCTTGCTAAACACGATGGCATCTCAAACAAATATAAAAGTAAATAAGTAGTACTATACTCATTCTTTACCAACAAACCGATTGTTTCCAAGAATTCAGCCATGTTATGACTTATATTCATTTTAACAAAGACAATAGCATAAAAATAGTTTGAATCACTTGGAATTTCTTCTGTATCGTGGGTTCGTTTATAAACATTATTATGAACTCACATACACTACGACCACACACGGAACAACTCCCTGTACTGGGAATCGAACCCGCGATATCCAGTATAACAGCCAATCCTTCAGCCACCGCGCCAACGGTGTCGTCAAAATTTTATTTTTTTCATCATTGGACAAGGGGAATCATTGGGAAACAATCTGACGGCCCACCTGATGCTAAGTGGTCAACGCTGCCTATAGACAACAGCCATAGCAGAGGCCTTGCACATGCGCTGCCATCCCAGAGAGACATACAAAGGTGAAATGTCTCAAGCCTCACTTCGTAATTCGAAAGCTGAATCCGCAGTGAGATTACAAAATGGTATTCTGTTAAACACGACACGCCGGTGACGTCACCACGGCGAACGAATACTAAACCAATGACAATATAATAATAATAATATAATAATAAATTTTATTGCAATAAAAAGTTACATTTGGTATAAACATTGGCCCCAAACTAGGCAAGCCTGTATCTTGGGTACCAATATGAAAGATTTACCTCTAAACATTTTTATCAATTGTCATCAATTACAATTACCTACACAAAGCAACAAAAATAAAATAAAATAATCAAAAAAAGTTAAAAATTAAAAGTTAAAAATTAAATAAAAATGAAACAGTCTAGAAATGAACGCTTGACTGTAATGTATGTGTAAGGGTATCTATGTTTGAGGAAAACTAGTGTTTTGATTGTGTGTGTGAGTGTGAGGGTGAGTGTGTGAGTGAGAGGGTGAGTGAGTGTGGGGTGTAGGTAGGTATGAGTTTTAGGGAGTGTAAGGAAGAGACATGAGAGCAGCAGATATATTCAGTCTTATTTTGCTACTCTAATGACTTGTTCTGCTTCGTCATATGATAGGTTCAGTAGCCAAGATGTAAGTCTGTTCTTAATTTGTTTACGAGTAAAGTTTCGTATATTGCACTGTTTGATAACCGCATTATAGACGTGAAGATGTAAAAAGTATGGAAGTCTTTGTGCATAAGCAGATTTCACTGCGGGAGTTGGAATTCTGAAATTTCGTTTAGCCTGCAAACTGCTAAGATCACTCCTTTTCGAAATATCCATGTGGGCTTTTGTTGTTACATTCAATATAAACAGTTTTCTGACACTCAGCAGAGAGGCCTCAGCGTATAAGGTTTCTGTAGAAAAGAGGTATGGCTTATGTAGCAAAGTTTTTAACACTGCGCGTTGGGCTCTTTCGAGGATAATTAAATGAGATTTGGCCACTCCTCCCCAAATTGCAATGCAATATTGAATCAGTGATTGACACAAGGCTATGTAGACAAGTTTTTTTACATCTGCCGATGCACTATCTCTTAACAATTTCATAATGTAGATTTGTTTCCGGACGCGTTTCGCAAGTTCCCTGATTTGTGGTTTAAAAGATAGGTGTTGGTCGATGATTACTCCTAAATATCTTATTTCATCTACTCTGTCAATATTGCTGCATAGGCATTTAGTGTCGGTGTTAAGAGAGTTGTGGCATAAGTTCCCGTGAATTTTCAAATTCCATAATGGAAGTTTGGAAGCCAGTGTCTTCCTGAATACAATGTATTTGGTCTTTTTAACATTGAGTGTCAGGAGGTTCGTGTCTAGCCAATTTGAGATCTTAACCATTCCTGATTCGGCTTTCTTGTAGGCATCATCCCAATCTGTTCCATGGAATAGTACAACAGTGTCATCTGCGTAGCAAATAAGGTCAGCGTTTGGAATGGTAATTTTGAGAAGGTCGTCCATGTATATTGTAAATAATGTTGGGCCAAGTATACTGCCCTGTGGAACTCCAAAGCTGATTTCCTGTTCATCGCTGATCAAGTTTGAACAGGAAATCAGCTTTGGAGTTCGTTGTCGAAGTTGGTTCGTTATCGAAGTGAGCGCGATCACTTTAGTGAGATTCGTTTTCGACTTTGCATTTTAGAGAATCGCACTACTGATGATGTGAAACTAATTGAAAGTCGCTGATTCAACTGATTTGAAGTGTTGTCAGTATGCTATACAGTGCCCCGGATCTAGTGTTAAAGCCCTTGGTCCTGTACTTGATCTCTCCCCTGTCGTGTCAGATTGCCAGCCCATCGGACTACGAGAGGGATGAGGCAGTGCAACTGTATTTGTCCACACACTTATGCACAATACTCTTGCTCAATAATGCATCTGTTTGAGGCGCAGTATGCGCAGTTAAAGGCATAGGCGTATATGGGGGGGGGGGGGGGGGGGGCGTGCCCACCCCAGAATGGTCTTGTGCCTACCCCAGGCTGTAGGGCTCACCTTCCGCCTGACCGCATTGCATCGCATCGGCCATGGCATCTTAGGGGCCAGGCCCCCCCTGAAAACTAACTCTAGACACGCCAATGGTTAAAGGGTATGTAATGAGTTAAGCTTCTGCTGCCTTTCCAGTCATTTCTGGGTTTTAGAGTGATTTTTAAATTCCACAGCAACCTTTATATCCGTGGGAAAATACAAATCACCCATTTATATATTGGAAACTAAACAACTTTCTCTTTCAATTTAAATAATGTAATTAAATGTTGTTTATATGTATATGAGTCACGTGTTGTTTTGGTACAATAAAAATCCCCAGTCCAACCGTCAGTTTGGAGAAATTTCCAGTTCGTTTATATTTAAACATTAGCGAACTGCCCGCGTCTTCGAGTAATTTCACCCGCCATAAGTTACGTTTTCGGTTACTGCTCCGCTCCCGTAGGCGTAGCGTGATGTGCAAAAATGGTTACAATCGGTCCAGTAGTTTCGGAGCCTATTCGTTATAAACAAGCAAAAAAATCTTTTCTCTTTATAATAATAGTAAGAAGTGTGCGTTCGACTTATTTCTGTTTTGGCAAGTGTTTTTCAATTACCGATTTGTCGTGACGTCAATAGTCACTCTTCTTGGGAACGAGAAGATTCTGAGCAAATGATTTTACGTCAACAGGATGATTGCTTTTGTTATCTCTGTATTGATAGCCATAACAGTTTTTTGGTTCCTACAAGCAACGAACGGACGTTCGTCAAGTGAGGTACTATGACGTAACTGTCATGAGATTTAAAATAAGAACAATTTAAAAAGTTAACGCTTTTTGAGCGTTCTACTGTTTTAAATTTCGAACGAATCTATGTCTGTCACAGATTCGTTCGGAATTCAAAATAGTCGTTATATGAAATGATGCCTGTTGATGAGAGTATTTCGGTTGAAAATCTGTTGGTTTATCTGATCATAAAAAGCTTATAAACACCTGTAGCTTCTCCATTTCAAACGTGTAGTTAAAATTATTGCAATTGGGTAGATGACACCACTAACAAATAATTCCAAGACACAACTTCACTAAAAAAACACTTTATTTTAGCCCTGAAAACCCGATAAATTTTTGAATAACTATTATCATCAATTTTTAGTTGCTTTGAAATCAATAAATAGTTACTGAATTGAGTCGACAAAAAAGTGACGTCATCGTTGAGTATTGTCATACAAAATCTAAGGGGAATTGCGTTTTGACAGCTCATAAAAAGTACGTCAATTGATTAGTGGTGTCATCTACCCAATTTCACCGGTCCCCCTTCAAACCGGAATTGGAACACAGCATACAGCTCTCCTGTCATGTATCAGTAACGTGATGGCAAATTGGTTCATACATGAGGTTGTGGATTCCACGAATATGATTTTTTTATTTCAAAATGTTCTTTCTACCTTTATCTTGGACATCACTGACATCGTTGAAGGAGAGATCGTGAGAAAACTTGGACTTAAAATTAATATAAGTCGGAAATCGCAAGTCCGCCTTGTGCAAGCGTGGTGATCCATCCTCGTGCTTTTGTATGAAAAGAGGCCTTTGTCTTGCAGTGGGCCAATAATAGGCTAGTATGTTTTTTTTATTGATTGTTATGATTATTAATGCGCTCCCTGTTAAGATTTTCCTAAGAGACTACAGCATGGGGTTCTTCAAGAAAGAAGTTTTGAGGTTTTTACGGGGTCGGCAACCCACGAGTGATGCCTCTGATGTTGCAAGTGTCCATAGGCAGCGGTGACCGCTTAACATCAGGAGGGCTTGCTTGCCATATTCAGTGGCATAAAAAAAACTGAAACTTTGTAAATTGGCCAGAAATCCCAATTTAATTAGTTGTACATTGGTATACCTCTGCCTAACCCTTTGGGAAATACAGGCGTGATGGTACGATGGTAAATCCCCAACATAATGACGAAATCATTTGTTTATGTGCCTGCATCATAAAACCCTTATTGGTCGTCTTCTCACCGACGGTCGTCAACCTCGGTAGTAGCCTTGTAAAGGGACTGTGTACTGTCAGCAACATAAGTGTGAAATGTCTGAACAATATATATATTTTATTGTACTTTCTTTTGTAGAATGCTGAAGTGCTGTGTGGTGATAAAAGTGTCACTGAATGAGTCTTGTGATTTTGTTCTGTTAAGTTTTAAATATTTTTTTCTTATTGGTGAAAGCAGAAATACAAAGTCTTCTTTCTTCTTCTTTATCGTGTGGGCAGTAAGGTCTTATGACCCCACACACCCTAGAAAAACAAAATACGAAGAAATACAAAAAAAAAACCTAGAAATACAAAGTAGCCTAATTTAGTAAAATGTACACAAGTAATACTTACTTTTATATGTATAGTTTAATAAACCATTACTAAACTATACATTAAAAAAGCATATTTGTGTACATTTTACTTTACGTTTTTTTTTAATGAAATTGTGTCATAAACTGTAAACAACGTAAAAGGGTAATGT
This sequence comes from Caradrina clavipalpis, assembly GCA_932526535.1. Taxonomy (NCBI): domain Eukaryota; kingdom Metazoa; phylum Arthropoda; class Insecta; order Lepidoptera; family Noctuidae; genus Caradrina; species Caradrina clavipalpis. Next base: position 10,566,707 of record OW052106.1, read on the forward strand.
ACTATTATTTAAGTCCATATGAAAAAAAAACGAACTAAAACTACTGCCTTTTTTATGCCACTGAAGGTGGTAAACAAGCTAACGGCCGCCTGATGTTAAGCGGTCACCGCTGCCTATGCACACTTGCAACACCAGAGGCATCATTCGTTAACCTAGTGGTCCTAAAGCGCCTGCTACGTTAGAAGTCTTGGGTTCGATTCCCAGGTCAAGCAGTGTTATTGGGTTTTTATATAAAATTCTAAGTAACAGCTCGGAGTTAGGATTTGTTCCCGGTCAATGGCAATAGGCTCGCCCCCTACTACATGGGACCTAAAATATACCGGCGAAATTCGGAAATTCAGAAGTGATGGTATTTGATGTTTTACCTACATTCTTGTCTCAAAATGTTTACCATTTGGTTGTCTAGTCATAGTGACTCCTTGTCATTACATTTTCCGATTAAACCGTTGTTTAATACTCCATTATTTTATTTTTTAAGTTTTTTAGATTACCTTTTGTGCCAACCTTACTTTACTAAACACAAGTTGCATTATACCGCGGGAAGTAGAGAGATGATTGTGTGCAAATTAACTCCAAACTGTAAGTTAATTAGCAATGATTTCAAAGGAAAATAGCCCTTATATGTAGCGACAGGTGGTATGATACGCATTGCATAAATGATTTACGTTTATGAAAATGGTATTGACAAATTAATTGACAACATATTGTTAATCTAGGTTTTGCCTGCGACTTCGTCCGTGAATTTTGCACCCGCGTCACGTTACGTCTTTGGTTGCTGAAAGTCAAAACCATCACGCCTGTATTCCCCGAAGAGTTAGGCAGAGGTGTACCAATGTACACCCACAGTTCGCCGGTATATTTGGGTCCCATGTAATAGGGGGCGAGCCTATAAAGTCAAAACATTTCTTTCAATTAGGCCATTTATGACCTGCAGTGTGATTCTCTAAGCCTCACTTCATAATTCGAAAGCTGAATCCGCAGTGAGATTACAAAATGGTATTCTGTTAAACACGATCACGCCGGTGACGTCACCACGGCGAACGAAAACTAAACCAATGACAAATTGGTTCGTTATCGAAGTGAGCGCGGTCACTTTAATGATACTCGTTTTTGAGTTTGCATTTTAGAGTATCGCACTATTGATGTATGAATGTAGATGAGGCGAAAGGAGTATGTAATGATCGTAGCAGGTGGCGTACTGTGGTTTCTGCCTACCCCCATGGGAAAACGGCGTGAGCTTATTTATGTATGTATGTAGACCATTTACAGGCACTTTTGAATTGTCAACAAGTTACAGTTTAAAGTTGAAGCTTGTTGCTCGTTCTAAAACGTAGGTCTCTATAGAAATGACCGCTCTGCTCTTGCTACTGCTCCGCTCCCGTGAGTCTTAGCGAGATGTTTTATAGCCTATACTATTCCTCATGAATCTGGCTATCATATACAAAAAGATTTGTGCCAATCCGACTATGAGTTCCAGAGATTAGACGCGTGTAAACAAACAAACAAAAGAATCTCTTTAGCTTTATTAGATTATAGTATGCTTATATATGGTACTAATTAAGATGTATTAATATGGTAAGCCGTCATTTGTTTATTTAAATGTAATCTTAGGCGTTGATTGTTTTTGTAATGTTTTTTTTTCTTTCCAGACTACTGCGTTGTGTGGACACTGCATTTTCTTTAAAAAATAAAATAAATATAAATATACCATCACGCCTGTTTTCCCCGAAGGGTTAGGCAGAGGTATACCAATGTACACCCACAGTGCGCCGGTATTTTTAGGTCCCATGTAATAGGGGGCGAGCCTATTGCCATTCAGGCACAAATCCAAACTCCGAGCTGCCACTGAGAATTTCGTAGAAAAACCCAATAACATTTTTTGCTCGACCTGGGAATCGAACCCGGGACCCCTTGCACAGCAGTCGCACTTGCGACCACGAGACCAATGGGGCAGTTCTTCAGTGGGGCATTTTCTTTATACTTGTATTTACGTTTTTTTTCTACTTTCTAAGCCGGTTAAAATTCGATCTCATTTTCAAAATTATGTACTTACTTAAAGAGTGGAACGAGCCACTAGCGTCAATTTTCTTTCTGTTTGACTCCTTGACAATTCAAAAGTAGGCGTGAATGATTCAGCCGTTTCGCGCGGTAGTGGCGCATATATCCTTCAATACTATTATTCTCATTTATTCATTCATAATAGATATTGATTGTATTTTATTTTTTCTTATTGTTATTTTTTATTTGCTTTTTATGTGTTGTGCGTCGCTTTCGCAAGAATAAATGGTTTTTCTTTCTTTCTTTATTTATTTGATATAAATGATTAGATTGTAATTATGGGGCGGAATAACATTATTTTCACTTAAAATCTAGTAGCAGGATTTTCATTTTTTATTTAACGGCTTAGTACTACCTACCTTTTTATGAGTAAAACCACAGTTTAATCGCTTTTACAAAAGGACAATTTAATTGTCAAACAGCCATTAATAGTTACTCTACCAATAAGTTTAAAAAAACGATTTATAGTTCATCTGAAATCTTGGTAGGTTTCAATTGAAATCATCAGAAGATTGATGATATCAGAGGTATTCAGAGGGTTATGAACGCAATTGTAATCAATATGACAATAGTTTTGTAATTGAATCCTTGTACGGGGTAATTGCGGTGAGGACCACTGCCTATCACGTATTTTATTACCACCACCGCTAAGTTTCAATCTTATTACACAATTAATTAATGACGATACTAGAGTCACCTTCCTAATTGTAAAACAACACGATTTTTTTAAGAAACTATTAAAATATTCAAAGTCAAAGTTGTCAAAACAAAACAAAACTGTAACTCAACATTGAAAAATAAGACAAGACTAGGCACAATCCTCCCATATCGACACCCAGTACTTCCTTATAATATATGTGAGCCTGGTAGCTGCAGCGTGTTAGGTGTTTCTCGCCAGTTCATAGAGGCGCTGTTGTTGCGGGAAAACTTCTTTAGCTGTACTTTCATGCACTTATGTGAACCTAGTACCTGCAGCGCATCTAGTATGTCTCGCCAGTTCATAGTGGCGCTGATGGTATTCATGGTATGAGAAAACTTACTTACTCCGCGTACTCTCTCGCATTTCTGCCCGCCTGGTACCTAAGCGCGTCCAATATTTCTCGATGGTTCATAGAGGCGCTGCTCGCAAAGGAAAACTAGTGTCAAAAACATTCCATTTTCATTCAGTTTTCTTATTCCATTGTAAATTCATTAATTTAAAAGAAATAATGCAATATTTACGTCATTATTCTAACAGGTTTTTTTTATGAACAAAAAAGCTATGATTGTTTATTACAGAAACTGTATGGTTAATAAAATTATATGAATTTATTTGGTGAAAATGGAACGTAACGCGAAACAGGGGTAGAGTTATACAGGGGAGAGGGATGACAAATCGCGCATGCGCTATTCGGTTGAAGGTGGGGGATGTGCACACGACAAAGAAAAATAATAACAGCATCGTCGCGTCGACATCTTGTACTCCTATTATTTTCCAAATTTGAGGTCTAAAGCCATCAAAATTTGCAGAAAAATGACTCCCTCGGTAGAGTCGAAGAGGCGTGTGAGATTGAAAAGAAGATTGCGTGAAAGCGGAGTAGCTAAGGTTAGAAAGCCGAAGGAGAACAAACAATTCTCTCGGGCCTACATCAACACGGTGATCAAAAAGTTATTAAAGCGCAGGGTTAATGTCAACGACCCAGTGGATGTGATATATAGGACCTATCGCCGGCTGATCAAGTTGGTGTGTGAGGCGATAGTCCGCCGTCATAGGAAGATGACTCTTAAAGAGGCTTATTTTGCTGTGGCTAAGCTGATTCCCAAGGATCACGCGATGGGTGCAATTAGGGAGTTCCGCCAGCAACCGCTAGGCACCGTGGTGGGGCCATCGGCGGGACCATCGGCACGCCGATCAGCGGGAGGATTGGCTGGGCCATCGGCGGGACCATCTTCTCGTCGAACAGCGGGCCTATTGGCTGGGCCATCGGCTGGCACGTCAGCGGGGCCATTGGCTGGGCCATCGGGGAAAACTGGACTATCGGCAGGACCATTGGCGGGACCATCAGCTGAACCGTCAGCTGGGCTATCAGCTGTACCAGCCGCTAAACCATCAGCTGATCCAAAGGCGGGACCAATCGTAGAACCGTCCGCGGGAAAGTAGGCGGGATCGTGGGCGTGACCATCGGCGCCTCCAGCTGCTTCTTAGACCGAAGTCTAAATCGTGTTTTGTGTTGCTTTCTTTGTAGTAATTTGTCATCATGAAGTAAATAGATAGTACTTACGATAATAATAAGTCTGTGTTTACACTAGCGAAAGACATTTACACATTCACTCACTCACACACAAACACGAAATGTCAAAAACTACTTGACCTATGACTTGAAATTTGAGAGAATGGAAACATTAACTACGCAAGTGACGGGCGAATGCTTGCTAGTGTTACATTTAAAGGTAAGTAAGTAATACATCAGTTTCGCTAAGCGATGGATATAACAGTAGACAATTAGGTACTTCCATAGGCGTATATATATGGGGCCGGGTGGGCCGGGCCCACCCCAGGATGGTCTTGTGCCCACCCCAGGCTGTAGGGCTCACCTTCCGCCTGACCACATTGCATCGCATCGGCCATGGCATCTTAGGGGCCAGGCCCTGAAAACTAACTCTAGATACGCCACTGGGTACTTCCCAAGCTAAAGATGAGTACCCATCCTATTTAAACATCTCTTAGAATAGCAGTTAATTTGTTGAGATGATTATGCAAGATTTTATCATTGGGTAGGGCTGCCAGTTTTAAAACTTAAAACTTTTTTTAGCTCAAGACATTTGCACTAACTTAAATAATAAACAAGTGAAAGTAAATACATGTAGTTTTGTTTTGTTTTTCTTAATATATAAAATACAAATAATTCCAGCCTATAATTTGTCTCCCGGGCAACCAAAGGCATCCTCATGTGACTTATTCAATTCATATGTACTTTCTAAGTTTATCTTAGACATCACTGACATGAAGGAAAACATCGTGAGGAAACCTGGACTTATAATTAATATACATCTGAAATCACCAATCCGTCTAGCGCAAGCGTGGTGTTCAATGCTCGTGCCTTCTCTGTAGGAGAAGAGGTTCTTCTTCTTAGCGTTGCGATGACTAGGTGGTAATATTGTTGCGGCCCAGAATTTGGCCACTTATGTCGGAGGCAGCCATTAAATCTTCTTGCGTGCAGACCAAAGAGAAGAGGTTCAAAATAAAAATAAAATATAAAATAAATATACCATCACGCCTGTATTCCCCGAAGGGTTAGGCAGAGGTGTACCAATGTACACCCACAGTTCGCCGGTATATTTAGGTCCCATGTAATAGGGGGCGAGCCTATTGCCATTAACCGGGCACAAATCCAAACTCCGAGCTGCTACTGAGAATTTCATAGAAAAACCCAATAACACTTTTTGCTTTTTTGGTTCAAAATATATTATTCTTTATGAAGTTCTTTATACTGTTTATTCTTTTGTATCCATGATGACAACCTTAATGAAAACTCACGTGTCCATTGTATATTTAATAAGTATAATTAAAACGATAATCATGAGTACCTTCTGCAGCTACTGATGATGATTCCATAATGACTTTAACAATTGTGTCGTTGTGCTGTAATGAAAATGATGATTTCAATGGCAATTAATTTGATACGCGTTATCATTAACTTGAGTGTGTTCATTTTGTTGTTAGGTCACTCTGTCAGTACGAAGTAGCTGTCCTTTCTCGACTTTGTCTCTTTAGTCAATGCACTCTCTGACCAGGGATATTCACCTGAAAGGTTCAGAATCGAGCGGAAAAAATCGAATCTTGGATTGTTTAATTACCGTATCATCATCCCATTGGGCTATAAGAGTTAGGGAAGAGGGAGTTCACCTGTGTTTGTGCACACTCTTGTGCACTATAATATCTCCTGCGTACGTTGCTAGTCTGCATTAAGATTAGTCGCCGTGGCCGGAATCGGTCTGGAGAATTACATTTACAATAATTTATTTACTAGCTGTGCCCCGCGGTTTCACCCGCGTTACGTTAGGTTTTTGATTACTGAACCGTTCCCGTAGCTCATAGCGCGATGTTATGTAGCCTATAATCTAATATTCTGAGGTACAGGCTACGAAATGTCTCGCAGAGTCATTATTTTGCTGCAAAGTTATTTTAAAACTGTGATATCTCCTGAGATATTCATTGAAATTAAATGATGTAAAGGGCAATTTTGTTCAAAATTAAACACTTGTGATGAATAACGTATTTATGTTGATAAGGATTAGTGCTATGTTTATAAAAACACCTTCGCAAATAATGCATTGTTTTAAAACAAATTTTCTGGCCATAAAAATGGCTATAGTGAGTCAACCTTAAAAGATAGGCATGTACTACCGCGGACTTTTTTTTTGTATATTTTAAGAGGAACAATTCTTTCATACATTATTTATGCGTAACTTTAACCGTTCACGCAGCGCACGCAACGAAAGCCCTCAAAAAGAATATTTTTTCCCGTTTTTGCCACATTTTTCATTGCTGCTCCGCTCCAATTGGTCGTAGCGTGATGTTATATAGCCTATAGCACTCACGAATAATGTAGCTTTCTACCAGTGAAACAATTTTTAAAATCGGTTCACTACTTCCGGAGATTACCCCCTACATACAAACTTACAAACTTACAAACAAATGTTACCTCTTTATAATATTAGTATAGAAGTATAGATGAGAAATGAGATAAGAAGGAGGAGAAGGAGAATTAAGAAGGGAGAAAAGCGTGGTTAACGCACGTACATTTCTTCTCTGGCGAATGGGCAACCATTAATATCATCATCAATTAATTATCATCAATTAATTATTATCATTATTAATTATCATCATCGTATCAGCCGCAGGACGTCCACTGCTGGACATTGGCCTCCCCCATAGATTATGCGTGAGTCCAGCGTCTTTCTGCGTCGTATGGGCATTACAAGGACCACGGATGACTTTTAGTCAATAAGAGTCTGACACTCCCTTCCAATCCGCTTAAAGCCAAAGAAGTTATGATGATTTCCCATACTTAAAAAAGAAACTGCCTCGTTGGCCTAGTGGTCCTGAGTGCGACTGCTACGCTAGAGGTCCTGGGTTCGATTCCCAAGTCGAGCAAAAAGTGTTATTGGGTTTTTCTCTGAAATTCTCAGTAGCAGCTCGGAGTTTGGATTTGTGCCCGGTTAATGGCAATAGGCTCGCCACCTATTACATGGGACCTAAATCTACTGGTGAACTGTGGGTGTACATCGGTACACCTCTGCCTAACCCTTCGGGGAATACAGGCGTGATGGTTAAAAATGAAACCTATTTTGACACTATGTGTAAATATTGAAACTGTTTCTTGCTAGTGTTATTTCGATGCCAATATAACACCACAGACGGATCAATACGAAATGAAAACTAGAATAACTTCCAGTTCTGTGAGTCTGTGTTGATAGTTACATATTTTATTAGATACTAACGGACCGGCTTCACACGGGTGGAAATATTCGAAGTTTCCCGTGGAATTTCCAAAAAAAAAACTTTAATAAAAACTGAGAACATAACACAAGATGGCTAAATGACATGACTATACTATATTATAATGACAATGGATTGTAATAGTTTTAGTATGTACCGTCAGCAAAAGAGATAAGTAACCAGTGTCGCCTAATAAATTCAAAGTTTTTTAAAAAGCGATAGAAGTTTTTTAATAAATTTTGTTTCTATTCATCCAAACTAATATTATAAATGCGAAAGTAACTCTGTCTGTCTTTCTGTCTGTCTGTCTGTCTGTCTCTTCTTCACGCCTAAAGCACTGAACCGATTTCAATGAAATTTGGTACAGATATACTGCCCTGATAACAAAGAATGCAGTAATCGACATTTTTGAGATTTTCACTTTTTTCCAGAAATGGCATCCCAGGAGGTTCATGCACATGAAAAAAAATTATTTTCATAAAAAAATTCACTCGAAGTATGTTTTTTATGATATGATTTTCGCCGTACTTGCATGAAAACTGCTTCAATGATAAGAAAAAACGCAGTATTAAGCATGACCTAAGAAAAAATGCAGTACTTGCAAGAATAAACTAAAACAGAATGCAGTAATATCCACTACTTTATTGTTTTGTTTTACATCCAGTAGACAAATTGCTAAATCAAAACGCAGTACTCCACATTACTGTATTTAAGTGTAGTAAAGACTTGCGAAGTCGTAGCCGTAGTCGTAGCAGTGCGATCCATTGCCGCGTTTTGTCTTAGTAAATCAGTTCGGCGACGTCATTCGGTGGAGTAATACGAATACGAATTTGCAAAAACATGTTTTTTTTTTACTTCACCCTAATGCTGCATATTATAAGAACATAAAGTAGGTTTTCAACATCCGTATAGTTTACTCAATACTTTATTTGCATTCCACGATGTAAAAACTTAGGTCGTAGCTAAGAAACTAAAAAAACCTTAACCTTAAAATGCACCTATATAAATCGTTGAGAAGACACAGTACACTTCAACTTAGTTCCGAGCATATAATAATGGCAATAATTACTAAAAAAAAACGGTAATTTAAAAAACTAAAAAACCCGACTGCTATTCTTTAAAAATCCCTAAAACAAGATAAGTTGTAGCAGTCGGAACCCATTCTAGAAATGGAGGATTAGTGAATTGAGAGCACATACCTATATTACATTGCAGATGGTCCCGAATGGGTCCCGACTGCTACAACTTATCTTGTTTTAGGGATTTTTAAAGAATAGCAGTCGGGTTTTTTAGTTTTTTAAATTACCGTTTTTTATTTTTTATTTTTTTAGTGTTTTAAAAAAGAAATTAATATACCCAGTATCACTCTTACAGTAAATACGAATCTACCGACACCTTTCAAGCTAAAATCCATCGAGCCGTTCAGCCTGCAGAGCGAGCCAAACATTTGAATTTGGCGCCAAAAATCCGCCATTTTGTTTTTTTTTTTTTTATATACCCAGTGTCACTCTCACAGTAAATATGAATCTAACGACACCTCTCAAGCTAAAATCCATCGAGCCGTTCAGCCTGCAGAGCGTGCCAAACAATTATACATACATAAATACATACATACATACATACATACAAACATACCCTCGAAAAACATAACCCTCCTTCTGTCGCAGTCGGGTAAAAAGAATGCAGTAATCAACTTGTGCTAAGACATAATGCAGTAATACGCGCAAGTGCTGCATTTAGTTTTAGTATCCTGTGACTCGGAAACGACCTGATAATAAACCGAAACGCAGTAATACGTATTATAATTGCATATATTAGTAAATTAAATAAAGGAAAATTATCTTGTAAAAGCTTGATTTTTTTCCGATTTTTTAGATATATAATATGGCCAATAAAATACGAACAACTGGCTCAGATCATATGAAATATGTTTTTTGCGTTTATCTCGGAACCGCCATTTTGCGATTACTGCATTCTTAGTTATGACGGCAGTATAGCCTGGGACCCGAGAAAGGACATAGGATAGTTTTCATCCCGGAAATCCCCCGGGAACGGGAACTATTAATCCACGCGGACGAAGTCGCGGGCAAAAGCTAGTAGAAAATAAACAGTTTTTTTATTAAATTAAATTTCATTTAAACACTACCCCTGGTTTGAGAGGAAACTTCAACTATATTAGACGGTCTGGTTACTTATCTCTTTTGTTCACTGTACCTACCTACTGCATTCCCCTGTTGATAGAAGTTCCCCGTTGGTCTCGTGGTCACAAGCGCTACTGCTGAGCGAGGGGTCCTGGGTTCGATTTCCAGGTCGGGCAAAAAGTGTTATTGAGTTTTTTCATTATGAATTTCTCAGTAGCAGCCCGGAGTTTGGAAGTTGGTGGTGTGATACCCGTGCCTCGGAAAGCACGTAAAGCCGTTGGTACTGCGACTGATCTCTCTCCGGTCGTGTCATATTTCCGTCCCATCGGGTTATGAGAGTTAGGGAAGAGGGAGTGCACCTGTATTTGCGCACACACTTGTGCCCTATAATATGTCCTGCGTTCGTGGCTAGTCTGCGCTAAGATTAGCCGCCGTGGCCGGAATCGGTCTGGAAAACTACATAGGAGATGACGTAAAATACCGTTATTTAATGAGCAGTGCTGTCAATCAGTCGGATGACAGCTCACGTCAATGTCACTTCACCTAAATTCACCTTCACCATTCACCAAAATAGTCCTTAATTTAAAAGAACACTTTTGTTTTAAAAGGGACCAGTTTAAAAGGGACCACTTAGAAATTACAAGTAATCAAGTAGGTATAGTAATTAAACTGCATTGCTCACGTGAGTAAACACTAATAAAATAGTAAAATAATTATCACTTATTAATTGTTGCGTAAATACTGAGAATTCTCGCTTTTCTCACTGTGTTAGGATGATAGTGCATAAAATGAAACATGTGAGTTTAATTAATTATGGCACAGAATTGACTCCATTTTTATATGGTTGTGAAGTCATCATAATAATGACTTCTTTCGCTCGAAGCGGAAGGGAGTGTCAGAGTCTTACTGACTAAAACCTATCCGTCTTCTTTCTAATACCCTTTGCGTTCCAGGGCCGCAGTAACTCTTTCGAACAAATTCCGCAAAACAGAATTCTCCCCTGCACTCAAAAGGTTACAATAGGTACCTGGCACTGTGAAGGTTGCATATCACTGCATGCTGGCCAAAAAGTTTTTTAATTTAAACCTTTAGCCGAATTCCATAAAGGATTCGAAATTTGAAAATAATAGGCGATAGTGTTTTGTTTATATTGGGCAGTTATTTACCGCCCCGCTCAGGGACAGACAGACAGAGTTACTTTCGCATTTATAATATTAGTACGGATTTACAACAAAAAATATGACACAAATCATGACATAGAAATAGAAGTCAGCAAAAGCTATTAAGTTGCTGTACGCCTTCGTTCCTACATCTCATACAGAGATCAATATAAATCTTCATCATCTGCTTAGCCCTTTTCGCAACTATGTTGGGGGGGGGGGGGGGGGGGGGGGTTCCTGTATAACTGTGCGAATACCAGCAGTAGTTTTACATAGAGCGACTGCCTATCTGACCTCCACAACCCAGTTACTGGGCGACGAAATGCCAATAGTTAGAGATCAATATAAAAAAATAACTATTTGGTAACTTATCTCGGGACCCTAGGGTCCCGGGCCTTTGGAAGGCGTACGAGGAGCCGAAGCCAACTCGCAGAGGCCCCTTACATGGCTTTACAATGAAATAGAAAAAATAACTATTATTATTATATTGTAATTAACTGCATCAAATAAAAAAATTACTTCTAAGAGACATTGAACTGCATTGACATAATTATGTGGGGTTTTTCTATTTTCAGTGCCTAACGTGTAAGATATAAATACCAAGCAATTGTATGCACATAGGTATAATTAGCTCGTGGAAGATTTTGCATCACTGTTGCATCGTTAAAACAATGCTGTTTAACTATAAAATGACCTCATGTGGACAAATTAATGTGTGTACTCTTGACAATGAGTCAAAAGTACATCGGTCATCGTATTTCGGAGAATCTGGAGAGTAAATGTATGATGTTGTTGCATGGTGTGGATGAGTGACCATCTATATTAAACTGAGACGTCTCGGAACTTGGAAATCTCGTTATGGTGGTCGCTCATTACAAACAGTACTGTTCCAACATGGCAATAGCTCAGCCGACATCGTACGTAAGATGCCAGCACGCCACCCGGGAGCTGTCACCTTTTTTTTATTTCGTCAGTGTGAAAATGGTTTTAACGAGCACGATTTAAAGTCTTAATTTGATTGGCAAATTATATGCTGTGTCTTTGCTGCAAGTGAATGAGCAATGATCTCTTGTTGGGGTTAATTCTGCCAAGCAGAAGCAACTAACATAAAAAAAACTCGCAGTTTTCAAACCAATCATTGATTGCTTTTGTATCTCTTTTAGGCATAAGTTTGGGAAGTACCTTAAAGTGTTATTCCTGGATAACAACATTTGACATATTTATTCAGTTTGATGTAATGTATTGCACTTTTAAGGTTGCAGTGGCAACTCGTTAACTGGCAGAATTTAATTCAATTATAAGAGAGCTATAACAGATTAACTGCCCATCACTTATACATAGTTATTTACCAACAAAATTTTCGCCTAGGTAAAAAAATAGTTCACCTACTATGTTTATCTTGACGGTAAACGAAGAAATTAATTGAATTACTAATTTTACTGCTACACTGGTTAATGAGTAGTAAAACTAGCTTATTTTTACCTATGGCCACTTTAACTGACTTTTAGTGTTTTACGGAGAATAAGCAGGTGGTACTAATCCTATTACAGGAGTTGTGAACATTTTGGAATTATGTGCAATCTTACATTTTATAAATGCGAAAGTTTGCATGGATGGATGTTTGTTACTCAATCAAGACGCGGCTGAACGGATCTAGATGAGATTTGTCACAGAGATAAATAGTCTAGACAATCACATAAACTACTTTTTATCCCTGAAAAATGTAACCTTGAATGCTCACCTTAAGCTCATTTTACCTTTATTCGCCGAGAGGGATTTTTACAGAATAGACTTACTCTTTGTTAGTTTACGGCCATCTTGAATGATGCTGGATGCAGGCCGCTTCCAATCGGTCCTTCTGGAAATCTATGGGGGAGGCCTATGTCCAGCAGTGGACATCCTGCGGCTGATATGATGATAATGATGATGATGAGTAAAACTTACTGAAAATGGGTTTTGTAAATCCAATTTTAAAATGGCGTCAGTTCTAAAAAAATATTTTGCTAAATTCAAAATGTTTGTCACCCCATCACAGCGTTTCACTCAATCCCGGACATCGATACAGTCATGAATCTTTCAATCAGGAATATTTAGATAGAACACGTAAATAACTACATAAATTAGTTGGTATTTTATGTTAAAGCTGGCTGAGATTGAAACCTAAAACACGCACCACCTGCAATGAAAAAAAAAAGTAAAGCAGGTCGGTTTTCTAACAATGTATAGTTCCAATAGTAAATTAGTTCCTTCTTCTTCTTTCATGTCGATTGACACACATACCATCACGCCTTTATTCCTCGAAGGGTTAGGCAGAGGTGTAGTCTCTTTTAAATTCTAGTTGTTGAGGTTCAGAATGTCGTGATAGCCCAGTGATTTAGGCCGCGTCATGCACGAGACTGTCAGCTCATAATCGGGCACAATCAAGTACCAAGGTGACCTTTTCTATTTACAATTATGTACTTTTAAAGTTTATCTGCAACATCACTGTCATATGTGAAGGAAAACACCGTGAGGAAACCTAGACTTACAATGAAAACAAGTCTGAAATCGCCAATTTTCCTTGAGCAAGCGTAGTGATAAATTCTCGTGTCTACTCTATATGAGCAGAGCCCTGCACAATGGGACATGAAACAATAATAAACTGGTGTTATTATTATTTTATCTAGTTATTGTAGCAGTATAACAATTGTATTAATGTCTAATTAGTGTCTAGATTTTACTAGAATTCTAAGAAAATGCGCATCATATAAATAATGTCTGTCCAAGATCTAAGTATAACTCGTGTAATAATTACTTTAGATTAAATCATTATTATTTTGTTGATATAATAACAATGTGTGAGAGCCAAATTTTTCCTATTCTCTAATTAAACAAAATTATTTTGACACAGAATGGTGTCCGAAGTTCCATTTCAAACGATTTGTGATATGAAATCATCCTTTCGCAATTCACAGTTGGCTTTTTCTAGGTCCAGTTAGGGATCACGGAATACGCTCCCGGCAAATAAAATCATTTATTTCATATAATCCATGTACATCTGTAATGAATAACTTTTGAATTGTCAAAGCGTCAGTCGGTCAGTAAGTTGACCTAGACTAGTCTAGGCTGGACTTTAGAGTCAAGAGCCTACCCATCTCGTAAAAAACAAAAAAAAGTGGTACTAGTGAAATGTTCCAGTGTTAGCAACATTGTTCCCAAAGTTTATGGGACTTTATTCCAAAATGTTTAGCAAAGCTTATCTATAAAAATCTTCCTAAATAGTATGCTTGTGGTTAGCTGTCAATTCGTTACCCCTAGTCTCCGATGGGATGACAGCTCAGCTCACAATCACTTCACCAAAATTCACCTAGGAAGAATTTTACAGAATAACACTGCTGCTTCTCGTATTTATAGTATAAATTACTACAAACTTTGATAAATTGAGCAGATATTAATTATGATGTCTACAGTGACGGCTACACCTGTTTTAACGTTAATTAATGGTTATTAATTTGATAATATCTCTCACCACGTTCTTCCAGAAAATTCGATTTAATACCAAATTCACGTGAAGTCGTTTTGCCAAAAGTATTTAGTTAATTACTGCATGTTATGGAAGCCAACAATTGCAACGATGTAGAAATATGAATCATAGAATGTTTTGATTGTAATATGAAATGGAAAAACCCAAAAATTTGCAACGTACATGTAAGTACTAATTGTTTTTAAAATCCGTCAACAAGAGCTGACCTGGTTAAATGAGTACCTATCTATGTAAAATTGTTTCAGTAGGTAGGTATACTATAGTTAAAATAATACTAGCCTATTAATGGTCCATTGCAGGGCTAAGCTAAGGCTTTTTCTCATACAGAGAAGGCACGAGCATTGATCACTACGCTTGCTCAAGGCGGATTGGCGATTCTAGATTTATATTAATTATCTAAATGAAAAGTCCAGGTTTCCTCACGAAGTTTTCCTTCACCGATATCAATGATGTCCAAGATAATCTTAGAAAGTACATATGAAATAGAAAATAACAGATTGGTAATTGCCCATGCCCGGTTGCGAACCCACAGCCTCATTGAGGCATAAGTCTGGCCCAGTCAGACTTTTCACGACATTTTACATACATACTATGGTTACTTAGGTACTTACTATTTACCGATGTGACCTTTATCAAAGATATCATTGCTCTTGCAATGTCTTTCATCTGACATTTAGTTTCCACCAGACATATTATTTGTTTTTTTTTTTTAACTAGCTCGTACTGGTCCACAGTTGAGATACAATCTTTGCCCATCTCTCCGGATATATTCGCGCGACGTGGCCAGTCCTGCCCCAAATCAGCCAGTTTTTTCCCCAACATTAAAAATAAGTATATGTCAGACCTGAAGATTAAATTCCTGTATCCCCATTTTTTATCTATTCCCTGACCAGGAATCACACCACTATAATCTTCTATGTAACTGCACATAATCCTATCGTCAATAACTTTTTCGACATAAGTAATTTCCCATTATTGAATGACCGTAATAGGAAATTTCATATCTTCATCACAAATAATCCTAAATTATTCTTTAAATTAAATGATTGTTTCACAGTAAGGTATTTATGTGGCAGATGTGAGTGGCAACGCCGGGAGGGGACGCCCTAGAAAGACCTACCCTGACCTTATCGGTGAGGTTCTTCAGAAAGGTCGGGTGCGCAGTACTCGTAACCGGCGTGCTTGTATGACCAGCGGTGTTATTCTGTAAAACCCTCCTTCCGTGAAGTGAGCGTGTGCGATCTGTCAATCCCTAGCATCGTACCTATAGTGACAGCCCAGTTTTAGCTCACTTCACCTTAATTCACTGAGGGAGATTTCTTACAGAATAAGCCGGCAGATGTATGAACGTGAACGAGGCGAAAGTAGTATGTCAGGATCGTAGCAGGTGGCGTTCTGTGGTTTCTGCCTACCCCCATGGGAAAAAGGCGTGAGTTTATGTATGTATGTATGCATAATAGGAAATTTCTTATCTTCATCACAAATAATCCTAAATTATTCTTTAAATTAAATGATTGTTTCACAGTACTGCCACCAGACGGCGCCACTTCCAAATCGTTCCTACGCAAACATGGCCGAGGTAAGGTGGGAAACCTCGCACTGCCACACTCAAACTCCAGCGTGTCAACAACTCATAACTTACTATCGACGTTCGTACTCTGTTATCTCATGAATGGCGTGACGTAAGGCCAAGCCCCCGCTTATCAGAGTACGCGTGTAGGTATGTATGACACGGCTTATTAACGCCTGCTATTATAACTAGGTGTGAGTTCTGAGGTGTTAAAGGAGGTGGCGAAGATTTGTCATTGGAATTTCTGTCTATTTTTGCTTGAGTGAGAATCTGCTTTCGACCTTAGCAGGAGCGCGAACGCCTCTTTTTGCGAAGAAGTGATGCATGGGATCCGGTTCTGGCCGATACCAGTCAGGAGCGCAGATTACGCATCTTGTATTCACCGGTCTCAAAGTTACAAACCCAACACACTATTCCCAACCACTGCAACTTCTGAAAGCCAGAATCAACAGTTCGACCGCCAAAAAGCGCCGAAGCAAAATTTCGACGAGTCCCGGAAAAACGATTCAACTGTTTTGGATTCCGCAACAAAATTAATAAAAAAAAAACACATCTAGAGACACAATTACGCACTATCATAAAAAGTAATTCTTCACTAAATCAAAAAAGTCGTTTCCCATCTAAAATGTTTGCTCAAAGTTACATAATTTGATGGTAGTATGCGTAGTTAATAGCTATGTAATATGTATCTTATAACCATTCTATATTTTGACGGGAATCACTTAGCAAATTCTGATGCAATCAATGTGTATGTTACCCTCGGAGCATATTCATATCAGTAGAGGAAAGAAACCAAAGATAATATCACTCTATTTGTACAAACATGTTGAGTTATTTACATTAATAAAATACCTATATTTTAGTCATTGCGAGGTTATTTTTGAACTAGTATTATTGACTCAGGACAGTTAAAAATAAACGGATATAGTAGACGCATGATAGTGTTTGATAAGATATGTGGATCTTATCATTTATCTATAATTCCTCTTATGTGTGAAAGAGTGTGAGATACGTGATAATTTAGTTATCATGAACTATTTCTTATCTGTTAATTCATCATGAAGCGCTCTAACTATAGTGTGTTTTTTAATCTCAGAGACTGATTTGACGGCTTCTTACGTCAAACTTGAAAATAGTGTGCTTTATGTTTATGAGCCGAAAGCGCATTATTTTTATCTTTGACGTATGAAACTGGTAATTTAGTCTACGAGATTAAAAAACACACCTTAGAATCTCGAAAATATTATCGGGCAAATTCTCTAATGATGCAACTGAATTTCAAGTCACCTTAGATCTTATGCTATCTCTGTCACTTTAACGTGTGTTGTAGCGACAGAGATACATTTCTAAAAGTTCTTTTTTTTCTATCATGGATGGCAAACAAGCATTTGGCCCATCTGATGTTAAGTGGTAACCGCTGCCTGTAGATATCTGCAATACCAAAGGCCTTGCGTCGCCATTCCAGAGACAAAGATGAAATGTCTCAAGTGCCTGTAATTACATTGGAACCCATAATTACCATTTATTCAAACTATCAGCCAAATTCTCAAACTCAACTCAATTTCAAATCGCCTTTAAGAGTCATGCTATCTCTGTCAGTTCAAGGTGTATTGTAGCGTCAGAATAACATTTAGGCGATACGCACTCTGCCCCGCGTACGCTCCGTGGTGCGTGGCGACAGAGCTCTGGCATTGGCGTATCTAGAGTTAGTTTTTTGGGGCTGGCCCCTAAGATGCCATGGCCGATGCAATGCAGTCAGGCGGAAGGTGAGCCCTACAGCCTGGGGTAGGCACAAGACCATTCGGGGGTGGGCACGGCCCACCCGGCCCCCCCTCTATATACGCGCAGTGTTGCAGATCACCAGAGCAGCTCTGGTGATCTGCAACACTGCGCATGAACGCATTTTCTGTGTGTTGCACTATGTCTTGGGCACTTGAGGAGGACACTTGTTTGCTTTCTATACAAACACAGATACTTGCAAACAACGTGCTCCCGCCCTACGCTCCGTGATGCGGGGCCGAGTGCAAATCGCCTTAGTGTCTTTGAAAATTCGGGAGTAAAATTACAATTTCTTATCCCAACCAGTCTCATTTCAAGTGCAACCACACCTACTTACCGCTGTATCCATAATATTTGCTTATAGGTGAGTGTCTCTTACTCACAATAAGCCTATTTTGAGTTCAAAGTTCAAACATTATCACTGGACCGACTCAGGCGCCAAGTCACACAATGACAATGATGTTGTTATATCTAGAGGGAGAAAGATAGAGAACTGTAAAGCGTTGTCTCTTTTCTGCATCGTCTAAAACAACTGACAGTCGATACACTACATTTTAGAGTACCTATATCATAAATCACCATAATTTTTCCATCAATCGCCAAGTATAGCCTATTACGCTACACAACTACCCTTCTATGCTATGTCTTCCTGGTACCGGCAGTGTCTGATCCAGGTGTCATCCATAGTTGCTTGTTCTGTCATCCATCACTATTTTGTGTCACTATTTAGTGACAAATTAATCATAATAAAAGACAATTTAGATAAATATAAAATCGAAGTTAGAAACGCCGCAAAAAACATGTTTTTGTATGGTACATACATAAACTCACGCCTTTTACCCATGGGGGTAGGCAGAAACCACGGAACGCCACCTGCTACGATCCTAACATACTTCTTTCGCCTCGTCCACATTCATACATCTGGTCATACAAGCACGCCGGTTACGAGTTCTGACCTTTCTGTATGCTTTTTCCATGGTAGCCCCATTTAACTTCTATTATTTGCTGTAATAGCGTCTAATAGTCTAGCTATTATGGTTCAAGAGATACAGCCCTATGAGAGAAGGTGGAAACGTTGAATACATAAAAAGGGCAGTTGCCAACCTTTGAAAATGGAACACAAAAAAATAGGTATAAATATTGTGTATAAAAATCTTTTTGCCTTCAAAAACTATAATTCCAAAACCGCGAGCGCCGCATTGTTTGACCCTCTTTCTGCCAACCCCTTTGGGAAAAAAGGCGTGAATTTATTTACGTACGTAATAAATAAATCTGGTTATATGTTAATACGTCACTGGTCTATTTATATGAAGCGCAAACTCCCCGCTGGGACCGCTAGAGGTCGCGAGGTTATCTTACTGGGTTAATAAATGGGAACTGATATCAAAATTCGGAAACAACATTGAAATGACACTGGGAGGATTTTGTTTGTGGAAGATTTATTGGGTGTGGGGTGGAGATTAACCCTATGGGTCGTGAGATCCTAGTACTTTATTTTTATTTTTAAAAACCTTTCTCTACTCTAGAAATGTATGTATAATATTTAATTATTTATTTATTTACTTATAGTACTGTGGGTGCGTTTAAAAGCACATTTCACACTGGCTACTGCCTGCGACTTCTTCCGCGTCAATTTTGATATACCTAAATATCCCACGGGAACCGCACATTTTTCCGGGATAACAAGTATCCTATGTGTAATTCCACACTACAATCTATCTTCGTACCAAATTTTATCTGGATCTGTTCAGCCGTTAAAGCGTGAAAGAGTAACAAACATCTATCTATCCATCCATCCTTACAAACTTTCGCATTTATAATCTACTAGCTTCTGCCCGCGACTTCGTCCGCGTCACAGTTGATGTGTTATCCTACGGGTACCGTACATTTTCCCGGGATAAAAAGTAGCCTATGTGTTATTCCAGACTATAATCTATCTTTGTGCCAAATTTCATCCAGATCCATTCAGCCGTTTAAGCGTGAAAGAGTAACAAACATCCATACATACATCCATACATCCATACATACAAACTTTCGCCTTTATAATAGTAGTAGGATCTATAATATAAAAATGAATCGCAAAATGTGTTGGTAAGCGCATAACTCGAGAACGGGTGGACCGATTTCGCTAATTCTTTTTTTAAAATATTCCTTGAAGTACGAGGATGGTTCTTACGGGGAGAAACATTGTAAAAAAAAAAAAATGTCGGTAGGGGTTGGGTAGGGGTTGGGTAGGGGTAGGGGTAGGGTAGGGGTAGGGTAGGGGTAGGGGTAGGGTAGGGGTAGGGGTAGGGTAGGGGTAGGGTAGGGGTAGGGTAGGGGTAGGGTAGGGGTAGGGTAGGGGTAGGGTAGGGTAGGGGTAGGGTAGGGGTAGGGTAGGGTAGGGGTAGGGTAGGGCTATGGTAGGGGTAGGGTAGGTGTAGGGTAGGGGTAGGGTAGGGTAGGGGTAGGGGTAGGGTAGGGGTAGGGTAGGGTAGGGGTAGGGTACGGGTAAGGTAGGGGTAGGGTAGGGTAGGGTAGGGGTAGGATACCACGCGAACGAAGTCGTGGCGGGTCAGCTAGTACTTATATATATACTTATTATTTTAAGGTTCCGTCCGTCTTTCACAAAGTATTTCAAGAAAAAAAATGTAAGAATATTTTTTCTTATACATCTCATTGAGATCTCATACCGGACAAAATGACAATAAAATCATCATCTACTTCCCGTGCAATTTCTTGTAAGCACATTTTTTCTCAGTAGCAGTTCGGAGTTTGGATTTGTGCCCGGTTAATGGCAATAGGCTCGCCTCCTATTAAATAACCGACCTAAATATACCGGCGAACT
Source organism: Caradrina clavipalpis (assembly GCA_932526535.1). Lineage (NCBI taxonomy): Eukaryota > Metazoa > Arthropoda > Insecta > Lepidoptera > Noctuidae > Caradrina > Caradrina clavipalpis. The sequence goes on from OW052106.1 coordinate 10,587,247, forward strand.
GTGGGTTTACATTAATACAACTCTGCCTAACCCTTCGGGGAATACTGGCGCGATGGTATGGTATATTACATTTTTTCTCTACATTCTTCTAAAAAGACTCACGTATTCTCTGTATATAAGCTGCCAGTCATCGAGCTGAACATCATAACAACACAAGTAAACATGTTGTACCATGTGCAACTATTGCGCGCTTTACATGTTCTAGACTTGACAACATAAACATTAACTGTCATGTTTTATATATTCCGGTCTTAACTTGAAAATAATCATAAATAAAAAATAAAACATACCGGCGAACTGTGGGTGGACATTGGTACTACACCTCTGCTTAACTCTTCGGGGAATACAGGCGTGATTGTATGTATATAGTTTGAAAATATGTGATATTAGGATGCAGTAAAGTGTCATAAAAGTCAAAGGAAAATACCTCGTTGTGTGAATTCAAATTAGAGCTTTAAAATAAATTGAATGCATTGAAATAATTTTTAACCGCTTTTAAAAAAGAGTGGTCGTTAGCCTAGTGGTCTTCGGTGCGACTGCTACGGTAGAGGGCTCGGTTTCAATTCCCAGGTCGAGCAGGTGTCATTGGGGTTTTCTATAAGAATTCTGCTGCTACTAGCTCGGAGTTAGGAATTGTGCCTGGTTAATGGTTATAGGCTCGCCCCTTTTGTGTCCGGTTGATGGCAACAGGCTCGCCCTCTATTACATGGAACCTAAACAAATTGATGAAATGTGGGTGTTCTTTGGTACATCTCTGCCAAACCCTTCGGGAAATACAGGCGTGATGGTTTATTTCTGCATGAATTATCACCCTAAGGTAAACTGGTAGAAAACGCCCAAGGCATTAATTACTTTGTGCAGTTTCTTTTTTTACATTCTGTGCATAAACTTATAATAATCAATAATATCACCTCCCGCTCCGATTTCTCGCCGTCCGACCATTATTTTTTATTACAACAATGATTCTGTAATCGACCCATATGCGTTCGCAACAAACACACAGTATTACGCGTTCAAGTACATTGACATCAGAACACGACCAGCTGTAATGTGTTCATGACTAACTTATATCTACCTACTTATAAAATACTGAATTACTTTTGAAATAAATATGATGCGCATCTGTTCCGTAAATATTGTTCAAAGAGTATATTTACTTCATAACTGTTAAATAATATTGAACATCACTATAAATATCTAAATATCGCATTGAGGAATTCTGCCCGGTCAATGGCAATAGGCTCGCCCCCTATTACGGGACCTAAACATACTGGCGAACTGTGGGTGTCCATTGGTACACCTCTGCCTAAACCTTCGGGGAATACAGGCGTGATGGTATGTTGATCTACCCAAAAGTCTCAAAAATCTATTTGTTATGCATGCTCACAGTATCAGAATTATTGCTTCAATACATTACATTAATTTATCATAGTTAAACTTTGATCTCACTAAAACAATTTTCTATAAATTCCTACCTTTATTAGGTTTTCCATAGAATATGATTGCGTAATACCAGTAGGTGATAATAATCATCTGAAGACTGATCTAATACCTATTTGCTACAATCATTGTGTTTTTTACATGTTTTTTCCATTAGGCATGCGTCAATGGCAGCTAGAAGCCCGGAGCCTGTATTACGCCTGGTTGATGAATAGGCTTACCGTATATTATTAAATGAGGCGTTAACTTAATAAGCGACAAATGCCCAAAATACTACTTCAGTAGTAGTAGAGCTCTTTGTGAAGGAGCTCGTCCGGGGAAGTATTACCACCATACTTATTTCAGCCGAAATGCAGCGTTGCTGTGTTCCGGTTTGAAGGGTATGGGTGCCGGTGTAATTACAGGTACATGCGCTTCAACTTTGTCTCTGGGAGGGCAACGCATTTTTAAGGCCTCTGGTATTGCAGATGTCTATAGGTAGCGGTGACCACTTAACCCTGCAGTGGTCGCGCCTTAAAAAGTCACGTGGGTGGTCGCGCGGACTACATATGTAGCAATTTGTTTTGTCGTTTTTTAAATGAAATTTAATTGTTGTATTATTTTCTTATTAAAATATGACAAATTAACTCTTCTAAAATGAAATTAAAACGAAAAACAAACATAAATCTTCATCGATCTTGTTTAAATCAGCTATGAAAAAAAAGTGCGCAAAAAGTCATGTCAGTTTAAACAACCGTGGACTACATATGTAGTTCGCGCGACGACTCCAGGCATCAGGTGAGCCGTTGGCTTGTTTGCCAGCGAATGGCATTAAAATGCATCATTGTCGAGTTGTATGGTAATGCTGATTCTTTGGCCCAAGAAAAGGTCAGCGCTCAGTAGTGCGATTCTCTAAAATGCAAACTCGATAACGAGTCTCACTAAAGTGATCGCGCTCACTTCGATAACGAACCAACTTGTCATTGGTTTAGTATTCGTTCGCCGTGGTGACGTCGCCGGCGTGATCGTGTTTAACAGAATACCATTTTGTAATCTCACTGCGGATTCAGCTTTCGAATTAAGAAGTGAGGCTTAGAAAATCGCACTGCTGGTCGCGAAGAGTCAACCAGTCGCTTGGCGATGTCCCGAGAAACTAAATGAGCGCTCGGATCTCATGGCCCTAGTGTAATGTTAGCAATGACATAATAATGTCAATAATATTAGTAGAATACTACTAATATTATAAATGCGAAAGTTTGTGAGGAAGGATGGATGTTTGTTACTCTTTAACGCTTAAACGGCTGAACGGATCTGGATGATATTTGGCATTGAGATAGATTGTTATCTAAGTTACATAGGCTACTTTTCATCCCGGAAAAATGTACAGGTCCCGTAGGATAATACATCAACTTTGACTCCGACGAAGTCGCGGGCAAAATCTAGTGTCATAATAACAATAATACACGTTAATGATACGATGCAGTTCTTGGTTTATTCCACTATCAACAAGACTGTTTACTATAAACACATCTACAATAGATTGTTTACAACTTACTCTCATTTTCATAATGGAAGCTGTTTTATGACCAGAATCATTATCTTATCCAGCGTATCGATATCTCTGATAATTAATGTTATTACACATTATGGTTTGTGCTGATAATTCTTCTAATTGATTAACGCATTTGTCGTTGATAAATCTGTGAATGTGTGAGCTGTTGCGCTATGTAAAATACCTTCAGGTTATGTTTCCCTGGTACCAACTCTGTGTCTGACAAGGATTTCTTATCAAAGAAAGAGAACTTTGAAACCAGAAAAAAATTTAAACTTTTTTTTATGAATTAATGTTTTGTTTTATCTTTTTAGTTTTAATAGATCACTTTTTAACTTGAGTAACGAACAATTGTATGTCTGCTGGTAAAATAGAGTGTGGGATTCTTACCTCACTAAACGCGCCCTGGTGGTCACCATCAGCACAAGGAAAGATCTGTTTCCTTGTAAGAGACCACACTGAAACTCCGTGTGCAGCGCCTGTCAGGGTAAATCCTTGGGGAGACTGTTAGGGGGTCTTCCCTGACCTCCGCCGTCCATGGTAGCTTGTGACCACTGCACTACCGTCATCACTAAGGTCGCTTTGGTGGACGGACAGTCTTCATTTCCCTTCTCTAGGTTCTCTTTCGGAAATTTTTCGGGAACACCTATGTCCAGCAGTCAAGGAGACGTCCTGCGGCTGATATGATGATGAAGTAGTGACCTATCTATAATTATGTCCTAAACTGTAGGAAACTAAACCAATACCATTCACCTTGAGTTGCACAATCCCATCACACATGCACTGCATGTCCACATACCACATTCCTTTATCCGCGAATCAGTATGGAAATGTCCAAGATGAGCATAGTAATGTCTATCGAATATAATTAATGAAGTGCTTCGTTTTATTCCGCTACTACGGCTATTGTAGATAACCATTTACTATGGAGTCTCATTTCCATCATATATTTACTTCACTGAACATTGAGTTTGACAGCTTAGGCGCCTTGTAGACGTAGCGACTTTAATATGAGCGGTGAGGCAAAAGGCAACTCACAAGCAGCTGTTTGCACTGGCAACTAATATAATAAAATAATAATACCAGCCTACAAATGTGGCGGTTCTTACCAGGGCCAAGGCGGCCATAAATCTTGGCGAGCTGGGGATCACGGGTCTCCAGCTCAGGGTGACGGCAACGGGGGCCAGGATGTTGGAGGTCCCCGGTGCCACCAGCGGCCCGTCTGCAGACGCTCTAGCAGAGAGGCTCAGAGCGTCCCTGGATGCGGATGTGGCCCGAGTGTCCAGGCCCGTCAGATGCGCAGACTTGCGCATCCTGGGCCTGGACGACTCCGTCACCCCGGAGGAGGTGGTAGCCGCCGTCGCCAGGACGGGTGGATGCCTTGCCGAGGAGGTGAGGGCAGGCACCATCCGCCCAGAGCGCACGGGCATGCAGACCATCACGGTCAGCTGCCCAGTGACGGCGGCTAAAGCCATTGTTGGGGGGGGCCGCCTACTGGTGGGCTGGGTGTCGGCGCGGGTTCGCCTGCTCGAGCCCAGGCCCCTGAGGTGCTACCGTTGCCACGTGGGGAAGCACGTGGCATGTCGGTGCGCCTCGGAGGTGGACCGCAGCGCCCTGTGTTTCCGCTGCGGTCAGCCCGGTCACAAGGCCGCGGCTTGTGATGCTAACAGGCCGGCCGATCACCGGGCTGGGGGCAAGGCCTGCGCCGTACCCGCCAGGTCCGGGGGAGGGCCCCGCACCGCCGCCGCCGCCGCCGCCGCTGCCGCCGCCACCGTTGCCGTGGCCGCACCCGCCGCCGCCGCTGACGCCGCGTCCGCCGGCGCAATGGATTGCCAATAACGGCACCATTGCGCCTCCCGCAGGCGGACACCGTAGGCACGGTCTGTGGACGGTGAGCAATGGGTAGCTCACCGTCCGTACGTTATTTAACGACAGACCGTGTCGACGGCGCGTTCATGTTCCGCGCAAAGAGGTGTCAGCACAAGGAAGGGGCCACTAAGGGCCAAGGCCTGCCGGGGCTGCGGTTTGTTCGAAAGAGATACCGCGCCCCCGGAACGCAAAGGGCACATGAAGGAACATAGATGGTTTTTAGTCAGTAAAAGTCTGACACTCCCTCCCGCCCCGCCCAGGACGGGGGGGGTCATTTGATGATTTTACCATCTTAAAAAAAAAAAAAAAAAAAAGCCTACAAATGTCTCACTGCAGGGCATAGGCCTCTTCCCATACAGAGAAAGTACGAGGATTGATCACCATGCTTGCTCAAGGCAAAATAAAATTAAATAAAACGTTACCCCACAGTATGGGATTTCTCCTGTATCGTTGGTGCGTTTACAAACTTATAAGCTTACATACACAAATAGCCAGACCCAAACAAATAAATAGTTGTTCATCTATCTAGCCTAAAAATGTAAGCCATACAAAGATTTGTTCCATGTGGGAATCGAACCAGTGACACGCAGCTCAACAGCCAAAAAGAAAAGAGTAAAGTTAACATACGTCAACTGAAATTGCACAGTCAGTGGAGCGCCTTATTTAATACGCCATGCGTCAATTTGTGTGAAATTATGGCGTGATTAAACAATGGCTGTTAGTTGATTTTGTACTGATAAAGGTGCGCAAGTTAGTGTTTAATTTACTTAACCCTAGAAGCCTAATCTACGTCTGCGAGGCGTACACGAAACCGAATATCGTTTGTCTCTTTGTAACGATTGAAGCTAGCGCGTCGTGCTCTTTCGCCAACTCAGTGGCCGCCGGGAGCTAACTTACGGGGCCCATATCGTTAAGGTAAGTCCCGCCATTTTTGATTTATCGAAGTATTGCACGCCTGCGAGACGTATGTTTAGGCTTTGCGTAACTTTTAACTAGGTTTATGTGATTTTACTTTTGTTCGTTTTTCGTATATTTTATATTTTCGGCGTTGTTTCAGATAATATAAAATATATCACGGTCTCGAAGATTAGACGGAGACGATATTTTAGCAATCCTAAACGAGGAAGATGATCCTTCTTTGAAAGATTCGGATTCCAAATTAGAGGATGACCAGGTTATCAACGACGTTCAAAGCGAAGATGAAAATAGTTATGTGACTGAGTATGTTTCGTCTTTACAAGAACCTGCTTCCTCTGAAGGAACCGACCCAGCCCTTGTTACAGAAGATGGTCCATCATCTGACGCTGACCGTGTTTCACCACCTGCCAACTTGGGGCGAATTGATATTTGTGTAGACTGCTCTTAAAGTTTACCTAGTCTTTTGAAATCTGATTAGTTTTAATATTTGGTCTAAGAATAACTAATTAGCGTTAAAAAAAGAAAATTTTCTATGAAAATATAATATGTTTCTGTTGATTTTGAAGAAGTTGATTTTTTTGTTCGAATTTATTCACCTAGTTTTATTTTTGTAATAAATAACTGTGATTATAGAAATTATTCATAACAGTGTTGTTTTAATTTTAGCTTATAAACCAAATTTAAATTTCCACTACAAAAAAAAAACAAAATAAGGCTATTTTATATAAAAAAAATTGAATTATATGTGTACGCCTCTGAGACGTATGTTAAGGCTTTGTGTACTTCTGAAATAGATTAGGCTTCTAGGGTTAAGGTTAGATAAAGCAATTTTCTACTAAGTACATTAGAACTTCGATTATCCGAACTAATTCGGAACTAATTCGAAAAATTCGGAGAATCGAAATGTGGGTTTTTTGGGGCAAGCTCAAACAAAAACAACACCTTTACCACACACAGTAATACATACAGTCTATTAAAGACATACATAAGTTGAAATATATTGTGGGTGTTTTACGTCGTAAAAAAAGTAAGTCTTGCAGACGTTTGAGAAGGAGCAGGAAGAAGAAGGAAGAAAGGAAGATCATTAAGCGCTCGAATAAACTAAGACAGCGTTCGGATTATTCAAGGTTCTGATAATCAAGGTTTTACTGTAAGTGAGTAGGAAGATTTTGAGTTTGTAGTAAAAAAATATGTCATTTACGCGTTTCTGCACACCGCGCCTAATTATAAGTCTACACGTGCGTCAGTAGTCACGGTTATATATGATTTCCAGCAAGATTGAACGTGTCAACCGTCATAACTTAGTAGGTACTTAAAGTTCAAAATCGATCCAAAATTTTACAAAATCGAGCTCCACGATGTTCGGTTATACCAGCTTATCGCATATCAACTTTTATGTAGAAATTACGCACACAGAACATATTAAACTGTTAGCCCTTGTTGAGAAAATAGTTTTTATTGTATAGAATGAGGGTTATCTACATCTTGTAGGAAGCTTGGTTGCTGGTGGATTCTCGAGATTTGGAACTGCAAAAATTTGACGGAAATCACTTCTGATATTCTGTACAAAAGTGCTTAGACCGTAACCTAGCCTCCTAACACTTCTTGTTATACGTTACCAGCCTTTACATCTGCCAAGAATTTTTCCAACGATATTGTGGTCGGCTTCCAGTCTAATCAAATGCAGCTGAACACCAGTGTTTTACATGCAGCGACTGCCTATCTTACCTCCACAACCCAGTTCATCCATCCATCCTCTTGATAAGAATGGTTGTCAGGTATCTTTCTGCCAACCCAAAGATCTACGAACGACAGCCCGTACCGTTTACATGTTATCCGGAACCATGTTACTCGCCTAACCCGCTACAATAATTACTAGGCTAACATAAACATCAGGTGCTTATCGTAAACACGTTATACGCTGCTACAGTTGAATGGATTCGAGTCAGTGACGTCAGAACAGCTGGTACGATGTACTTAATGATCTTCACACCTTGATGACGTGTTTAATACATAACGCTTATATACATATGTTTGTGTATATATAGGTATTTATATAAATGGCGCTGTTTTGTTGTGGTAGTTTTAGTATAGTATGGTGTGTTATTTGTGGGTGTACCTTTCATACTATACATAAACCATACAACGCCACCTGCTACGATCCTTAATTACTTCTTTCGCCTCGTCTACGTTCATACATCTGGTCATACAAGCACGCCGGTTACTAGTACTGCGCACCTTTCTGAAGAACCTCACCAATAAGGTCTGCGTCAGTGTTTCTAGTACGTCCTCTCCTTGAGTTAGGTACTTGTGATTTTCATTGTTTAGGTTTGGTTTGGCCAATCCATGTCAAAATTCGACCCATCTTTCTTTTTTGATTTTGGATATTTAATGATAATTAATTGTAAATTATTTTATTCTAAGCATAAGTTTTGGATGTCCATTGCACTGTTACTATTAAATACTAGTAAAATCCCGCAGTTTCACCTGCGCTAAGTTACGTCTTTGATAACTGCTCCGCTCCCGGTCATAGTATGAAGTTATAGAGCCTATGTTGCTCGCTGATAATGTAGCTTTCTATAGGTGAAATAATGTCTAAAATCGGTTAAGTAGTTTTTGAGTTTGTTGTTTGTGTATGTAAGTTTATTTTATTATGTTTGTTAGCGCACCCATGATACAGGAGAAATTACTAGTGTGGGGTCACTTTTTTCTAAAAAAAGAATAAAGAAGAAAGAAAGTTTTTATCCATTACGAACAAAAATACAAACATATTCTTTTAAAATATTAGTTTATATAGTAACGTAGGTAACACAGCATATTAAGTTCAATACCTATTTCAGTCTGAAATTATTTAGCCTTTTATTTTCACTGTATGATAAGAATTCATTACTTAATTATAATAATTAATTATTTCGGTTTTAATGAGGCGTATATTCATTAGTGAATATTAATTTCTACCAATTATTTTTTACCGAAATAACTGAGTTACCTACTAAAATTGTTTTTCGTACCAGCTGATAAGTAGGTGTAAACTAAATTCATGTTTTGACGGACTGACCCGTCTTCGAAATTATGTAATTTCGTGATTAAATAAAAATATAGGTATTAACGGTCTAAACGCAGTTTAACTTTATTACCGAAGTCATTGCCATATCAAAGTATGTTTTAATTATCTTATAATTAGCAGGTCTCCGAGTAGATTTATTTATTTTGAACCTTTATGTAACAAAAAACGACAAAGGCGGACTGAATACATTAGGCATTAACTACTAGTCAATCAAAGATGGTGAAGAGAGTCATCTCTTCACCATCTTTGGTTGACTGTGCAAATCAAAATCGGAACTATTTTTTTTTCTGGTTTACGGGATTAAATATCCTCATGGATGTCCTCCGCTCTAGGATATCGTGGTCTATCAGACCATGCCTGAAATTTTGATAATAATAGAATATGAAGTCAAGAAGGTATAGATACTCACTAGCTTAAGCTTAGCTTAATAATCCCTTTGTGCCTATTGGCCTAATTCTGTTCTGTCTCCTGCTTGTTTGGAGGGAAGTGGAAATTATATTTTTCTTACTCCTCTGCTAATCTTTTCTGATTAATTTCGTTGCGGGATCCAAGACAGTTGAATCGCTTCTCTGGGACTCGTCGAGCTTCATTGCCTCGGCGCTTTTCTTGTGGTCGCCACTGTTGATTCTGGCTTACAGAAGTTGCAGTGGTTTGGGAACAGTGTGGCGGGCTTGTCCCATTTAAAAAAAATACTCACTAGCTTCTTTTATGGCTCCTTTTTCACGGATCAGATATACATGTAGATTTTAAATAATATCCCACAAATCGTGTGTAAAAACCAGCCATCACATTTTAACGTAAATGGGTAAGTTTTTTTTTTATATAATTATAAATAATAAATAATAAATGCGGCAAAAATAGGAATGGTGGTAGTAGTTTCCTACTCCTAAAGTAGCCTTTTGGGCACTTGCCGCTTATTAAGTTAACGCCTTGATAATATAGGGTTAGCCCATTCATAAACCAGGCATAGACTTATAGACCATAATAAAGACTCCCGGCTTCTAGCTGTCTAATGGAAAAAAACATGTAACGATGATTCTCTCTAATAGGTACCACTAAAACAATTTCGGTATATTTTATACCTGATTCCTTAAAAATGGTCCAGCAGTGCCGATCATCTACGCATACCTTTTTATTACATATTCCGCTATCTAGGCCTAAGTATAGCAGCGGATGTCTATAGGCTGATATGATGATGATGTTGATTCCCAAACAGCCAAGCCGACATGACGTAAGTCTGGCGACTCCTGGATCTCAGTTACTATTACATCACTACGACTATTTTGCCCCCGTATCATGCACACTATGTTTGACAGATCATGACACTAGCGTGACAGTAATATAAATACGGAGTTCTCGCTAGTGACGGTGCGTTTGATACCGCTTATTACGTTTTAATTGGACGTCGTGGATTGTGTAGTTGGTATAATTTATTGTAGATTGTAATTTTTTCACATACATCATACAATTTTAAGTAGATATTTCTTTTTAAACAAAATTATAATGTGAAAAATTCATGTATTTTTTCGCCTTTGTATTAAAAAGTAGCTACATCATTATATTTTATTACATAAAGTTGAAGTAAATGATTATTATTCATATACCATGAAAAATACGATATACGATTCAACTGTCTTGGATCCCGCAACGAAATTAATCAGAAAAGATTAGCGGAGGAGTAAGAAAAATGTAATTTCCACTTCCCTCCAAACAAGCAGGAGACAGAACAGAATTAGGCCAATAGGCACAAAGGGATGTTTACAACCCCCGACTGCCCCGTATTACAAACTCAGTAGCAACCCGGAGTTTGGAAGTTGGTGGTGTGATACCCTCGTGGCTCGAAAAGCACGTAAAGCCGTTGGTCCCGGCGCGGTCATTCGTAAATCTTTGACAGTCGTTACGAATAGTCTGACAACCATCTTCTCGTCTTACCAAGAGGTATAGTGTTAACCAGTAAATAATTGTGGAGGTCAGATAGGTTGGGAAAACGGTAAGCCAAATACGATGATGAACCTTAAAAATAAAGCCATTTCATCTTAAAACTCGTTTCCTACCTACCTATTCGTCTACAACAATTTTCTCAAATCAAAGCCTTAAGTTTTTCTGATACCTACACCATAGTAATTATATTATAATTATAATATATTTCTAGGAGGTTCTGTTGCTATGTATCGAAGTAATTAAACATTGACTCACAAAGGTATCTTGTTTACATACAAGTTATATCAGTAAAATGATTTGATAATAGATTTTCTGATGGTAAAAACTTGAATTAATTAGATGAAGAAACCCACTTTTTATTGAATAGTTAATAGAGTATGAAAGGATTTTGTTTATCATTCAATATTTAGGTATTGTGTGAGAGTTCATGTATTTATAGATGCTGTATCTATGTGTAATCTACGATTGGCTAAATTTTTTATACGTTTTTTATGTAGGTATATTTCCAATTTTTTTCAAGCTGAAGTGTTTGTTTTTTTTTTTTTAAACGCGCTAATCTCAGGAGCTACTGGTCCGATTCTAAAAATTCTTTCGCTAATAGAAAGCTACGTTATCCCTGAGTACTATAGGCTCGTTTTGTGAACAAAAAGTTAGAGATTAGCAAGTAAATTCACGTGAATAAAGTCGCGGGAGAAACCTAAATAAAAAAGTCTACCTGTCTTATGCTTTTTCTACCAAACTATTTTTATTCAAATGTAGTTACGACGGTTAATAAACCTGATATTAAAAATAAATAACTAAAAAATATTACCCTAAATGCAAAAAAAAATCTACACACCAACTAAGTTATAAATATAGAGGTATTATAATATTAGCGGCTTAAAAACACATTTTAACATAGATTTGAATAAAAACTTAAACACGTGAGATAGAGGAAAACATCACAAAAATAACCACAAATATATTGAAAATACTAGCTATTAGATTTCTAATAATATATCAAATCTAATAGCTCATAAAAAGAAAGCTAAATCTGACAGTTTTTTGCTGATGAATTAGTTTCTTGATTGACCAGGTTGCAATCTGTGGAAAATTTCGATTGACCATGTAAACATTTCTAACTTGAGACCTAGTAATAATACCAGCATATTGTAGTCCCACTGCAGGGCAAAAGCCTATTCTTATACAGAGAAGGTACGAGGCTTGGTCACCACGCTTGCTCCAAGTAGATAACTACATTTTTCGTCTACATTTTTTGTTGAGACAGCCCCGCCATACTATTCCCAACCACTTCAACTCCTGAAAGCCAGAACCCACCGTGGAGCCCACCAGAAAAGCGCCGAAGCAATGAAGTTCGACGAGTCCCGGAGAAACGATTCAACTGACTTGATCCTGCAACGAAATTAATCAGAAAAGACTAGCGGAGGTGTAAAAAAAAATAAAACGTATAATAATTATGTAATGTAAGGGAGGCCTATGTACCTAAAGATAACCACAATGACCGGATCTACGCTGCAAGATCGAATCAAAAATGAGGAGATCCGTAGAAGAACCTAAGGTAGCCGACATAGGTCTCAAAATTGCAAAACACCTTAACCTTACAAAATTCACCAAGGGAGATGTGTGCGTGTTTTGTTTTACAGTATGTCTGCAACTCTTCGGTGATCAAAATTGGCCCTTAGCGTTCAGATGTTTTTGCGAAAAAGTATAGTATGAAAATATACTACATAGTTAAGTAACTACCTACTTATGTAAATATAATTAAATATAGTTACCCACATAATTCGGTAATTAACAACCCTAACAAAAACCATTGGCATTTTAAAAACTCGATTCGAGACGTTTAATAAACGATTCTAAGGCACTTATTTTTAGACTTATTTATATTTTGAAGTCAAGGTCTGTTTAACATGAGAAGTTATTTGGGTCCGTGGGTTACGCTCCCAGTCGTCGAGGCACCTGTGGTCGACGCACCCGATTCGATTTATTTAATTCAAGTCAATTTTTGATCAAATGTAACGTCAGGCACAAAACTATTTTACAAAAATATTAAATGTATATTGTTGGTATAATGTATAACAAAAAAATCATAATTATATTTAAAACAAACAAATGCTTTTATATTGGTATGTTTTGAAAAATTTAAGATTCAGTAATTTTTCATTCTTTATTTATATAACTCAATAAGAACACTATTAATTTTTTTTTTTTATTATATACCTATCACAGTTTTCATCACCTATAAATCAAGAGAATCATTTAACTTAATTAAATAATAAGTCTGGAGGAGTGTGTAAGGATCGTAGCAGGTGGCGGTCCTTGGTTTCTGCCTACCCCCATGGGAAAAAGGCGTGAGTTTATGTATGTATGTATGTAAATAATAAGTCTCACATGTAATACAATAAAAAAATATTTAAAAAAAAACAGTCTTAAAAATTACTGCAGAGCAACTATGTAAGTTTATACATAGTGAAATATTATTTTTATCTTTGTAACAATAATAATTAAACTGTGTAACCAAACGAATGAGAATAATTTAACCTAAACCGATTATATAACTAATTTAACCTAACAACGTCAGCATACGGCCCTGATAATATTCCAGCATTTTTGGTAAAAGACTGCTTGCGTGTTTTGGGACTACCTTTACTGTATGTGTTTAATCTGTCGCTTCAGCAATGTATCTATCCCGCAAGATGGAAAGTGTCTAGGGTAACTCCAGTGCCTAAGAGTGGATCATCTATCGACATCACTAACTTCAGACCGATTGCGGTGTTACCAGTATTTGGTAAGATATTTGAATCCATTATTAATACGTATATTTCAAAGCAAATCATGCCCCTATTAGATAATTGTCAGCATGGGTTTAGGCCTGGACGCTCTACTCTAACCAATCATATTCAATTTGTAGATTATGTGAACAGCAGAGTCAAACCTGGTTGCCAAGTCGATGCGGCATATTTTGATTTTAAAAAGGCATTCGACCTAGTTGATAACGATGTTCTTATATCAAAATTTGCTTCTCTGGGTTTTGCAACGCCACTTCTACAATTTATGGCCAATTACTTAAGGGATCGCAAGCAGTTTGTTAGAACAGGAGGGTATACATCTCAAGAATACTTTACTCGCTCTGGAGTAAGTCAAGGGAGTACCTTGGGCCCTACCCAATTCTTAATAATGATCAATGACTTGCCTAAAGTCATCTCAAAGGCAGAATGCCTAATGTTTGCTGATGACCTAAAACTTTACCTCTCAATAGGTGGGGTTGAAGATAGCGCAGCACTGCAAAGTGACATTGACGCAGTGGTAGAATGGAGTGAAAAAAATAAATTGTCTTTTAATAGCTCAAAATGCAAAGTATTAACTTTTTCTCGATCTCGTACTCCAATCATAGCGACATACCAGTTAGCAGGCACTCCATTAGAGCGCGTTTTTTCAATTCGCGATTTAGGCTTAATCATGGATGCCAAATTAAATTACCACGAGCATATAACTAAAATATGCAAAGACGCGAACAAATGTCTAGGTTTTGTGATGAGAACATCGTATCAGTTTAAAAATATCCACGTTATAAAATTATTGTACTATGCCTATGTGCGGAGTAAGTTAGAATACAATGCTATCGTTTGGGATCCCCGGGAAAGCCTTTATATAATGATGGTGGAAAAAATACAACGGAAGTTTGCTAGGTACCTCTTCAAACGCCAGTATGGATACTATCCATTCCTATATCCGTCGATGTTTGTGTCAGGGATGGTATGCCTCGACACTTTACAATTTAGAAGAGAGTTTATGAAAATAATGCACTATTACCTAATAATCACAAACAAAGTAGACAACCCTGCAATACGAGAGAGCATTTATTTATATGTGCCTAGCCAATATATGCGTGGCATTGGCAGGCGACAACATAAACTCTTCTCCCATCCACCTGAGTGGCCCTTACGCCTAGCGGACAACACTCCCACTGGTAGAGCTATCAAGCTCATTAATAGTTTTCTTGAGACGAATCCAGATGCAGATATATTTTTCGATCCACCACGTGTTGTAAATAATAATGTTTTAATGTATTTGAATTGGAAATAATAATTAATAATAACAATGTATTTTTAGTTATAATTAGTCATGATGATGATAATTGAATTATTTGGATTATTGAATTATTTGGATTATTTAATTATTGTATTGTATTATTATTATTATTTTTTGACATTTTTTGACATTATCTTTCTGACATTATCTTATAATATTGTAATGTAATTAAAATGAATAGCACCTATAGTATAGATATAAGCGACTTGGTTTGTAAACTGTAAGCTTATGTTTTAATGAATAAATGAATTATTATTAAATATAACAGTCAGTTTCAATAACAAAATAATCAAGCTTTCAAAATAACTGTATGTGAAATGTAACGTTTTTTTTTTAAAGCGTAGTAGTAATCTACTGTGAAACCTTAAATATATATTTAAAAAAAAAAACACAAAATAGTATATATGTACAAGCAAATTATCACTTTTCACTAAAGGTTAAGTGGCGATCGTATACTCTCTGCTACGTGATAGATAACTTTTGTTTAGCAAGGAAAAATACTTTATTATTATGATGAAACACTTTTTTCGTTTACTGTACTAAGTGAAAAAGCACAATAAAAAAAAGATATGAAATTAATCGAATCGGGTGCGTCAACCACAGGTGCCTCGACGACTGGGAGCCTAACCCACGGACCCAGTTATTTGGGGCATAATATGAATTATTTTTGGTAGAAAATATTGCTTTTTAACTTATTTCGGTAGGAACATAACATACCATGTCGCCTGTATTCCTCGAAGAGTTAGGCAGAAGTGTTACGAATGCACATTCACCGTTCGCCGGTACGTTTTTAAGTCCCATGTAATAGGGGCGAGCCTATTGCCATTTAGGTAGCTCCTATTGCTTGCTATTGGTTAGCTATCTATTAGTGAAAAAATCGTTAGAATCGGTCCTGTAGTTTTGTTGCTTATTTGGTACAAAGAAACAAACAAAAAAACTTTGCTGATTTTAAAATTAGTAATAGTAATATGGCAGTTGACCTAGTTGACCTATTAAATATTTGAAGCTTTGTAGTTTCAGAGATTTACGTGAGACGAGATTCAGTGGTTTTCGCTTTTACTAACATTATAAATACGTAAGTTATTATGATTTGTGTGTTATCTGAAAATATTTAAGTTATGTTAAAAGCTATGAAAGAAATGTTTACATCTATCGGATATTATAAATATTTCTTTATGTTTGGATCGAACCACTTACTTTTGTAATATATTGTTTTTATGCTGCAGAAGAGTTTCGTTATGTACAAAAATGATTTTGAATCGGTTTCGAAAATAGAATTTTTGGATTAATTGGTCATTAATAATTTAATTAAGTTAGTAACTTTCTCTTTTAACATTATTTGAAAACAATAACCTTTCTTTCTTCTAAGTCCAAATCCGTTAAAAAAAAAACAATAAAATTTTACTCGAAATCTCAATATTGGTACCAGGATCACATAAAAAATAAGCATTTATTCATCAAAACGATTACAGCATTTTGTTTGTAAGTTTATGTTTTTTATCATATTAGGACTACTTTCTCCAGTTTAGCAAGATTAGAATTTGAACATGGAATATTTTTTTATGTTAGAATGTTTTTAAAAGTTATTACTTTTTTATAGTTTTTTTACTTGTCAATGCTACATGTTGGTTATTATGTAATCCTAGTACAATTTAATGTTTGGCTCAGCCTTGATTTGATATTATTTAAGTACCTAAGTTATTTTTTACCAACCGTATCATGTAAGAGACTTTCATTTGACATCTCTTTTAAGTGATTAAGTAATTAATTAATTAAACACTTCCTAAGTGGTATCATGTTGTAATTTGACGTTTAATTTTGACAGCTACATGAATGTCACTTATGAGTTTGACAGCAGTTTATTTTGAGCCAAAGATTGCGAACCTTCTAGAACTAGTAGAGACATGTAACTAAACGTCTTTCTTATTAGTCTGGGGTCAGTTACATACATACCATCAAAGCGTGATGGTAGTCAGTAAAAGTCTGACACTCCCTCCCACCGGGGAAGTCATTTGATGATTTCCCGTCTTCTGACCCCAGACTAAAAAGATTGTGTGGTTGTGTGTGTTATTTTTCCATATTTCTTTTTCACAATTTAAATCTTAAACCAAAATTAAACAAATAAACTATTAGTTAATCTGTGATACAAATAAGACTTAAAAATTATGAATAAAATTTTGTTTCAAGTTTAAGTTTCAATCTGTCAAAAATACGTTTATTTTACCTAGTTTTTTGTTTAAGTTTTTGACATTAGTTGTCCCTATGTTGAAATTGCGACTATATTCTGAATGTTTTTAATTGCAAGATTAAAGTTAAATGTTTCTTATCTATTCCGCTGTTCTTGTGTTACGCAACTAAATAGTCAGTTAACTCAAACTGTAAAGGACTGTTTCAACAGTTCACAATTTTCCTTCTCTTTCTAACTTTCTAAACGAAGCGAGAAGTCACATTCCATCACAAAAGTTATGTCAATAACACACTTTAGTACCCTCATAACTTAGTCACTTTACTGAAGCAGAATAACAATCAGTTAACGTTCTGTAACTGAAAATACAGTACAAATGTTTGTGTTGCAAACTTCTTAGTCTCGTGGAAAATTGTTGTTTAAATCAGTCATAGACTAACGAGACTGGTTGTCAAACAGACTAATATAAAACCTGTTTTGAAAACCTATTTTGAAATTGGTTCGGTATGCGGAAAACCAGCCAGTGTTGTGTTCCTTGCATTCAGTTTGTGTTTGGAACATCAAAACATGCTTACAGACTGCCAAACAGAAAAAATGAAAAATGAAATGAATGAATGGCCAATGAAATGGTGCAAGCAATAAATGAATGGATGAAATTGATCATAAGATTAATAAAATTGACTTTCGGAATTAATGCAAATTTTAATTAAGTAATTGTTAAAAAACACATAAAAAAATTACTTCTTATCTTTGACGCCGAATTTCTATAATCTATTTATGTTTGTTTGTAAGAGACAATCTCTGGAACTACCGGTTAGATCACAAAAAACTATATCTGATAGAAAGCAACACTATTGCAGAATTAAGTTCCATTCCGATGAAGTCGCGACTTCTTATCTGCCAAAAAGTCTATGCTATAATATTGTAAAGAGGAAAGATTTTTTTGTTTGTTTGTTTGTATCGAGTAGGCTCCAAAATTACTGGACCGAATATGACCTTTTTTCACCAATAGATAGCAACATTATTCATTATAGAGTAACATAGCCTATATAAGATCACGTTAAGACCCACGGGATTGGAGCAGTAATTAAAGACGTAACTAAATGCGGGAAGAGGCGACCAGTACGCTAATAAAAAATAATTTGGTTTAAAAGTGCATCTATTTTCTTCGCTGCACCTAGCTTCTGTATTCAGAAGCTATTATTTAATGCTGTGGGTGTACATTGGTACACCTCTGCCTAACCCTTCGGGGAATACAGGCGTGAAGGTATATTTAATTTTTTATATTTTATATTTTATTTAATGCCTATAAAAGCGGTCTAACTCACGGTCCTTACCGAGAGTGCACTACATCGCACGACAGACAATGCTCATTGTTCTAAAGTTTGTAATCCAACCGTTTGTTTAATTTACATAATACACACGAAACGAAAGGAGAATAAAATTGTGTTTCAGCTGATATCTTGTTATAACTATAGTTGATCTTACAAGGGTGATTTTCCATGATTTCATGACTGCATGTTTTATTTTTTTTATAGACGGGAAATCCTCATATACCTTCCCCCGCCCTTTAGTGTCAGATTTCTACTGACTAAAACCCATCCATGTTCCTTCATGTGCCCTTTGCTTTCCGGGAACGCGGTATCTCTTTCGAACAACCCGCAGCCCCGGCAGGCATCGGCCCTCAGTGGCTCCTTCCAAGTTTGCTGACATCTCTTTGAGGCGCGCGTGGAACAGGAACGCGCCACCGCGCCGCCGTCGACACGGTCTGTCGTTAGTAAACGTACGGACGGTGAGCTACCCATTGCTCACCGCCCACAGACCCGCGTCTACGGTGGCCGGGAGTCGTCTCGTGGCTATGACTGCATGACTATCTAGACGTCACAATACACATAATCGGTTCGGTGGATTCGGTTCGGCATTTTGGAACCGAACCGATAAGTCTGACCCGCTTAAGTGTGGTCTCTATACACTTTTGATTCGTTGATCGTGACTAAGAGAATTTTCGATGTATGCTTTTGCAGTTGTCGCACACGCTCTCAACGTGTCAGGTAGGTATATGATGCCGCAGCAGTCACCAGATACCAATGTATTAGTTGCTAACCTAATACCTATACATCTAATAAAACCTACATTCCATGCAAATAAAGTGTACTATTGTATTCTAATGTATAGGTACTATTGTAAAACATTTTGGGCCTTACTTATAAAAATAACGCTAATTCATACTTAGCTACCTCTTATGTGACTGACTGAACGATGTAACACTATTTTAATCTGCCAACACTTAGACGGTCAGCATAGAGTATAATTGTCAAAATTTACAATAGAATCCATAGACCAAAAATGTCATCGTCACAGCTGATTGTAGCCCGCCATCTTACTTCCGAACTATACTTAAACAACGGGTCGCCGCTGTTTAAATTTTCTGTCACTTAGGCAACGTCTCAACGCTGATTAACGTTTATAGGTAAGATTTTTCACCTGAGACACCCTTGAAAGTGGTTGCTATGTGAAAAATAATTGATTTTTAGTCAAGGATTTGAGAGTTAATCAATTGATAGGTAGCTAAGTATTATTTAGCGTTATTTTTATATGTAGGTAAGGCTAATTGTTTTTAAAGAGTTGGTTTATTTTTGAAAAATCCGTAAATGGGTATGACCTAGGGTGGCCTAGACCATTAAAAATAACGTAAAACATATTACTTTTGGCTTCACACAGTGTCTCTTTACACCATTTGTACCTTGCCACTACTAATGTTAAGTACTCATTTTACATACGCTATCAAAGTACCGTTTGCTAAACACGTGGGTATTAACAGCTGGGTTATGTACTTATGTACATATTGAATAGGTACTAAAGTGCACATTAATGCACTCTGCGATGAACAATTTTATTGTTAAGATTAATTTTATTTCATATTGGTTTACAACTTCGTTACTTACATCGAAATTGGTCTTGTGTACTTTGAAAAAAAAAATAGTTTTGTATTTTACTTTTTATACCCTTCAAGCTCTTTTCTCGCGATAAAAAATAGCCTATGTCCTTTTCCAAGGTCTAATCTATCTCTGTACCAAATTTCATCGAAATCGGTTCAGCCGTTTAGGCGTGAAAGCGTAACAGACGGACAGAATTACTTTCCAAATTTTAATTTTACTATAGATAGCGATATCCTTATCCTAAAAATCAGTTGTTTTGATGCTAATCTTTTCATCTAAATTTGGTGATTCACAACCCAATAATATGTTATTTACACAGGCCATGCCTGGGGATTTACCCTGTATGTTAATATGCCACTCTTTTCCCATGTACAAGCCATAAGAGGGTATTATAGGATTACTGTTATCAGACAGATAAGAATGCACATGTAGGTTGATAACGTGATTCGATCATGAATCTGCTTGCATAGGCATAGATAGATGATTCTGCAGTAACATACCATCACGCCTATATTCCCCTAAGGGTTAGGCAGTGGTGTACTATTGTACACTCACAGTTCGCAGGCATGTTTAGGTCCCATGTAATAGGGGGCGAGCCTATTGCCATTAACCGGGCACAAATACGTACCTCCGAGCTGCTACTGAGAATTTCATAGAAAAACCCAATAAGTAACACTTTTTGCTCGACCTGGGAATCTAACCCAAGACTTCTAGCGTAGCAGTCGCGCTTAGGACCGCTAGGCTAACGTGGCAGTCAAGAACTGTTCTTTTTATTATAATCCTCTTTCTTTTGTTATTCATAGTGGGTTTAGATTTAGTTAAACTTTTTGCCCTTTTCTTTCTCTACATAATTATAGTCTTATAATTCTGTTATCATACTTAGAATCTTCATCTGGATGGTCTCCTGTAGCATCAGCAGCATTCGTAGTTTTTCTGGTACCAAGTGTTTTCACACTTTTATATCCGCAGGGCAGTTTGTGGCGAGCTGTTGGGCAGTAGCTACCCCACGGACCCTATTCCCAGGGAGAAGTCTTGCTCCTCATCTCTGGCTTGCCTTTATTGGGCCCAGTCAGTGTGAATACTGAGGAGGATCAGAGCTCCAACCTCTCTCCTGCCTTCATTGGCCGGTTTGAGTGGAGATTCTCAAGACCAAACGTTTTTTTTTTCTACCAAGAGTTTTCACTTTTATTTCTGTTATATCAGTAACCATTTCTATTTGGGACCTACTATCATTAGTTACAGACTAGTTGGTAATAGTGTGGCGTTACAATTCTGCTATCAGTTTCTGTCGATGTCATTAGTCTATTTATTTTGTTGCTAGCTAAACCCCGCGGTGCTACCCGCGTTCAGTTATTACGTCTTTGGTTACTGCTCCGGCCCCGCTGATCGTAGCATGATGTTCTATTATAAACCTTCCACTTGAATCACTCTATCTACGAGTATTGATGAAACTATTAAAATTTGTTGAGTAGTCTAAAAGATCTAAGCGTACAGATGGACAGATGACGCGAAACGGCATTGTTTTATACTATGCATAAGGATCATATACTTTCTCTGTCATTACGACTTTAATTTGTGTCTTTCTACCTTTATTTTTATCGTCGTTTGTAGATAACTGTAGCATTTGTAGTGTGTCAGGTTCCAAGTATTTTTATATTTGGCGCTGTCTATCGTTTGATCGTATGTCATTAATTACAGAAGACCTGGCAATAAATTTAAGTGTACCCATTTCGTTATCAGTTTTTTTCGATACTATCCAATATTTGTAATGGTGGATATTCTGGCTTTTATTTACTTTGTGTAGTGTGTGTGGTGTTATATTTTTGACGGTCATTTCTAAATTGAATGTACTGTGTATTGAATGTTACAGTGGGTGGCTACTTAATATCAGTGTTGATGAAATATTTTGTTTCTTTTATGTTTTGTTGGGCTCGATCTCTTAGAGCTCTGAGTTGTGTAAAGTAATCTTATGTTTTGTAATCTAGTATGTAATGAGTCACAGTCTCACTTGGTCTCAACCTTCACATTACTATTTCATTCGTGTGTAAAATCTGATTGGTGCGGTTTAGCTCCAAACCGCGACTATTAGGGTCATATGCAATCAAAACAACAATTATATATTTACTTCAATACGTTTTTATTTTCTTACTATTATCAGGTAATAAAAATTGGCTCCGCTCAGCGGAAAGGTACGTGGACACAATAAATTAACTTAATACTAAATCAGTCTAACGGTCGCGCCGAGCGCGTTGCGGCTTAGCCTAGTATCACAGATGAGTAGAGCGGTGGGACGCGGGGCGAAGCGCACCCGCGAGGTCGTGTGCGCGGGCGCGCGGGGTGGCGGTCACTCGTCCGACGCGGACGACAGCTGCGTGCTGCCACCCGAGCTGAACGAGCCGCGGCAGGCCTCCCCGCTGCTCGCAGCGCCGGACTCCGGCGCCGAGCTGCCCGGCGACAGCGTGCGCAGCAGCTCGAGCGCAGCCCGCGCACGCTGCCCGTCCACCGCCGCCGCAGACGCGACCCCCGACGCTCTCTCCCACGCGCTCTTCTCTGGCAGAAGAAGCCTGCGCGCCTCTCTTTGCACGCGACGCGAACGCAGCGCGAATAGGAACGGTGATAGCGCCGATGCTAGTAGCAACAGCGCCAACGACGGTGTGCGCGCGCAGTCCGCCAGGCCCGGCGCGGCCGCCGACACGACGGCTGCCACGGCGTGCGGCACGTGCAGCATCACCAACGCGCCCGTCAGCAGCCCCACGCGGGCCGCGCGAGATTCTTCTCTATATCTAAACAGTGACGCGTTTGATATGCGGCATCTGATTGAAGTGATTCTGGATCCATTATGACTAGGCTGCGGCGTGCGCGGCTGTACGGCTAGCAGTGGTGCCGCTAGCGAGGGCGCCGAGCTCACAGCCGGCAGCCCCTTCCTCAGATCCTCGTTAGACTTGCCTTCCTTACGGGAATTGCGTAAACTAGCAACCGATGGGCAGCGAACTGGGCGTTCGGGCGGTAGTAGGAATGGCCCGAATTTCCTGTCGCTCTCCACAGTTACGGAGCACTCAGGTCCGTCGATTTTGAGGGTTAGTCCCTCTCCCTCCTCAGCAAGATCGGGTAGGATCGTGGGAGGTTCGTGAAGCTGTAGTGCGCTGGCACCATGCGCTCGCGCTCGCAGTCCTGATGAGCGCGCCGCACGATAGATCCTGGCGTACATGAAGCACACGATGGCGATGGGAGTGATGACTCCAAGTATTAAGTACACGATGTAGTAGGCCAGCTCGACTCCTTGCACGACGGGCTCGAGCGGGCAGTAGTGGCGCACGACGGCGATAGCGGCGCGGATGGCGGCAGCGCTAGCGGCCGCCAGCCACGTGCCGGCGCAGAGCGCGGCCGGGCGGCGCTGCAGCAGGCGCGTGTGGCAGCGCAGCGGGTCCGTGACGGCGTGGTGCTGGTCCAGTGCGATCAGCATGATGGACAGCAGCGAGGCCAGGCTGCAGGCCGCCGCCGCCGCGTCTCCGGCCTCCACCCACGACCGAATGTCCTCCCTCGCCGAGTGCTCGCCGAACAGCGCGGGCGCCAGCAGGGAGGTCGTCAAAAGATTCGTCGCAAGCAGATTGATGACGAACCTGTAACAATAAAAAGGTCTACGTTAGCATACTTTGGTACAATGTCCACATAATGTAGCGTCGGGTCATGTTTGCGCGGCCCCTCACGTTTGAACGCGCCGCGCACCAAGGTTGCATCAGAAAGGCCGTATTTCGTACGTTTTACAAATTCGATTCAACAACAATTAATTTGACGTTCGCGCGATAACATTCGGAACCTATTAGGTCTGTGGTATTGTTTATAAACATTACATTAGCCACGTCATTCGGCATTGTTAACAAAAATAGTAGCTCATGAACTCGTACGTATGGTCATGAACCGCGTATTGCGACAAGGAAGCGGGCAAACAAAGCGATTCCGCGGAAAAATATTGATTGGCACGCAAGCCGTAGTACACCAAGCCCCTTGACTTACGTAAGTCTCCATTAATCCTGGTGATTTGAACTGTCGCAAGAAATAGATGAGAAGAGATGTGATGAGATGATGTGTTCGTAGATTATGTTGAACATTTTGAGAGTGCAAGAACTTTCGTAAACTGACCACCGCCGCGCCGAGTGCGCAATCCGACCGAGTTACGATGTTCACGAATTATTTGATAACAAACTTATGATTACTATTGTTAATACTAATAATGTGAATGTCAGACAATTAATAGCAAAACATTTCCTAATAAAAATAATGTGCTAAATGGCACTAGCACTGGTTCTCTATTAGAACATGAAGTCATCACGCTTTTGTATAATTTCTTAATCTAGACTCATTTTTTGACTTCAAAACATTATTAATATGCGTTCATAGTATATTAAAATTAATTTAAATGCTAATAGGCTTATATAAGTTGACTTTTAATATTGTTTTATATTGGCTAAACGATTTGACTAAATTAATTTCCAAACGCAATTGTAGTTAACTCTAAACTCTAACCTTTTAATTAAGTAATTAACTAAAGTCATAAATCTAGACACTACAATTTGTATTTGCATGCATAGTTGCAATATTTACGCCTTATGTAAACTACTTCTGTTTGCAGAGCAGTTATTTTATTTGCCGAAATTATTTGTTGTTACAAAGCAAACAGATAGTATAAATATTGATACTTAACATTAAATTGCAATAGGGTAAATATTTGATAAGAAAAATTGGTGTTTGGATTTAGGGTTAGAATAAAAAGGAAAAAATAGACGTTGATAAAATGCTCAGTTAACAAATAAGTGTAAAAATAGTCAAAGAAGAGATATTGCTCAAAGGAACATCAACAGTACACACTCCATATTTCAACAATCTTCAAGGGAAGGTTGTCTTTAATATTAACAAACAAACAGATGAAAAGACTGACTAAGGTCTAATAAACAGTGTGTCACTCAAAACATTCGGGAAGTAATATCATCGACTTTAGATCCCACGTGAAAACCACGTGAGTGAACAATCTCGGTTAAAGAAAAACCAGATTGATTCATGGCACAACTGGTTATTGATAAAACATGAAATTGCTAGTTAGAATAATTTTTGAACTTGGAAAATCCATTTGCAACGAACCATCTGTAGTTTATCCATTTTTAAATTGTCAGGTGTTATTTTTTTCTTCTTGTTTATCAGTTCGAAAATAGACATGGGTAAAGCCAAGGAGGTCTGATATCCTAGAATTAGCGGTATCGATACAAGTTATATTCAAACTCATTATTATTCAATTTAAGGTTAATAGAATAATATTGTAAAACCAGTTGCGGTCTGATTCACTAGAGACTCGGTCTAAAACAAGTTCATCTGTGTGAACACATACGTTTTGAAAGATATCTGTTGTGAAGAGGCAAAAAAGATTAAGTCTCGGAATTGTTTTTGCATCACCATATGGTATAACTCCACTCACAGTCTTGTTGGGGTTTCCAAGTGTATCCTTATTTATTAAATGTGTTGTTTTGATTATTATAGAATGTTCCCATTCGTAAAAAATTACATGTGCCATTTAGGTGTCATAATTTGTATTAAAACCGATACTATGAAGTTACTTGCTCTGGACACGAGAATTACACTCTTGGGCTCCTAAATCTAGACACACTACTAAATTCAAATTTGGAATAATGATGTCACCAAAATAATGGCCAGTATGATAACTACCTATGATATAATTATCATCATTAGATGATAATTATATCATAGGTACATAGGTAGGTATCATAGGTAGGCATATAAAACATTAGTTTTATATGCCTACCCATAAGAATGCACGGTCTAATGCTTAGTCATCTACCAACCCTATATCTCTAACCTTGTAAATATCCATCTTTATTTATAGATAGTTCAGATTGTTCCTGTATGTATTACATAAATGTTAAACGCTAACCTTGTAGATTATATAAAGCATGACTTTGTCTCCTCAATGGCCTTCGAATGCAAGAGAATTGACATTTGAAAATCAAATAAAGATAACACTATTCATATGCAATTTTTATCTGGGATAAGACATTACAAATGCATACATCAATGAGATCTGATTGTTTAGCCAAGGATTAAGATGCTCTAGAATAGTTTGAAGCATAATTTATTTACACGGGAGAAGGAGTAGAAATGTCAACTAATGATATAACTATCCTTTATTAAAGATAATGGAACGATTTTTGATTCTTAGAATTCTTGGTGACTCCTGGGTTAAAAACTGCCAAATCACGACAAAATTTATGCAATTTTTCCAAATAATGATTTCGAATATTTGACGCTGATTTGGAATGTACATTGTACATTGCTGCAGAGTAATGGTGTATTGAATTAGTTTTAAAAATAAACTAAGCACAATTTCAATTAGAAGGAAAAATAGACAAGATAAACAATCAGATTCAGCTAACTCAAAGGCCTTAGAACTTCCCATAGATATAAATCTAATTTATGAACAGTGTAGGATGCGAAGGTGTCCCTAATGTTATATGGCCATAATAAAAGGTGAAACCGTTTTGCTATATTAACAACAAAAGGCTATTCTTTACTGTGTCGAGGTCAATTACGTACGCAGTCAATGTAATGTTTAATATCTCGGATTTGCAAAATTTTTGGAAGCAAACGCAATTTAATTTAATGGTCGGATGCACAAAGTTGAAGTAACAAGTTAGGTTAGGTCAGTACTTGAAGATGGTATATTTAATAGTGGACTTTATAGCAATGAAGAAGGTGAACAAATTAAAGAAATAATCAAGTCTGTAGAACCAATATTCAAATTGTTTGATGGGAAACGAAAGTTTGAAGATAAAACCAGTCTAAATATCGAGTCGGAAATGTCTAAATACACTCGGATATTAACCTAACGGTCCTACAGTGAAACGAATGTTACCAGGGCCGGATCTAGTATAAACTTTTTGGGCTGCACCCCAGAAAATCTGGGCCTTTTTAAATAAAGGGGCCCAGATCTTTTATCACTAGACTCTTAGTTTTATTATGCAATCCGTCTTGACTGTAACGACAAACTTCTATCATAATATAATGATATCATATTTCCATTTTTGACAAAAAAAGTAGTGTTAGCCTAGGGTCCCACAAAATCTTGGTCCACCCCTGGTTCTAACTCAATAGAAACTTTCCTACTGTTGCAAAACGTAAACATAAGAGCCGGAAGTTTGTACTGTATCTCTATGAAATCCTTGAGATCATATGAATATTAAAGATCACTCAATGTCATTTCCCAGACATCAAAACGATCAACTTTTGCATCCGGGGATGTGCGAAAATGTATGTCAAGTGAAGTATCAAGATTTATTTTCTTATGATCATTAAGTTTTTTATGACAGCAATTAAAACGTTTCATTATTATTTCTTCTATTGATGTTTGTCTTTCCTTGTCATGTTTTCTCTGAACCTACAAGCTACTGGTATTTTTTTAATTCCGATTACCTTGTTAGACCGACCTTCGTTATTTACTTAAAAACTATTTAGTTTTCATCGCGTCTTATAAAAATAAGTGTTAAAATGTAAATAAGCGTGCGTATTTGCCGCAATTTCGTAAACACGTAGACTTTATTTGTGTTAAAGGTCGATATAACCAAAAATAAAATCACCGAGGTCGGGGAAACCCCGATGTAAAGATACAGTCTAAACCTGTTGCAATTACTTATCAATTACTTGCGACAATCATTAAAACAACCTAGCCGTGTGGTTTCAACAATGTTATTATTGCAATATAAAATCTTGAACTACATACTTATAATTTCAAATCTTTTGTATTGTAGATTCTAGCTGCAAGGCGTCCTTTACAAAACAAAAGAATGTTTGCAAGCCAATGCACTCATAGATATACTCTTAACCTTAAATGTAAGAAAAACAATACATGTCAGAACGTGCAAAGTCAGCCATTTTGAGTGAAATGCATCGAACCGCGTACAATTCGACAGTCATTTTAAGTCACAAATCGGCGGTTTTTTTCGTATTTCAATATCATGAAACCAAATATCACAGGAAACAAACTATCAACATCAGATTTAAAAACTAAAAAGCTTGTGCCTAATCGTTTAACACGATTGAAGGTCGACACAAACTTCAAATAGACAGGTGACGTTTCTGAGCTCTTTCAAACGACAAACGGAAACTAATATAGCAGTATTACATAATTTCACACGTCAAAATTAAAATTTCCATGTCCATTGCGTTTTAGACAAGTATAATTTGACTTTGGAACTGAACAGTTAGCGCAATGATTGGGGAAGTGAAGAATCTATTGTTGGCAACATCCTTTAAGACTCCTTTGACATCATGCAAGCGATCATGCGATCATGCAAGTCGCTCGTGTTAGATTGTGATGATTGTCTAGGAGGATATGAAAAAATTGCAAATGTCCCCTCTAATGGTGATTAGGTGAAAAACCCGGCCACGTGCATGGCGGACTCGCCTAGAAAAGGCTCCGTATTACCGTATTATATTTAACTAGACCATATGCAAAAAATATGAAATACACATTCTGTAAAAAATTCAACTCTCTACGGACGGAGGCTTTGTAATAAGATAGTAACCCTGAAAATGGTTTCTTTACTACTTAATATCACTTAATATCATGGACTCTAGAGGTTTTGGGTTCAATCCCTAGGTCAAGCAACGTGTTATTGGGCTCTTCTATGAAATTCCCGGTTAATGGCAATATTCTCGCCCCCTATTACATGGGACAATTGGTGTGTACATTGGTACACCTCAGCCGAACCCTTCGGGGAATACAAGCATGATGGTACGTTAATATCATTGCAGTTATTCTCCTCGACTACTTTGATTAATGGTAGCCGTGATCCGAAACTTTCTCGCGGCAACTGGTCTATAAATAGCCCGCCATTAATCTTTTCGAGTGCCAATATTTTATAAACAAACTCCAAATTTCTCAGAAATGTTATTATTTTTAAATTAAATCGTACCGGAAGAAAGATGAATGCTGTTTGAAGACAGGGTAAAGTAAATATTAAATATATTTTAATACCGTTATGTGACGCGCGGTAATAATCGTTAGGAGATATCAACATTTATTTTAATATTTACATGTACTCGTAAAAGGTTGATAGATGATGGTCTTAAAGAGTACCATTTCAATATTACTTTGTAATTTCAGTTATTGGATTTTCAACTGTCGGCGCTGTGCCAAGAGTTGAAAATTCAACATTGCACAAGGCAAAGTAATATTACAGTAATATTATTCTAAGAGAGGTAGCCTTACTTTGAGAATTATGCCCCCTGAGACTATCCCGCCACAAATATGGCCTTGATGCAAATACCCGTCTGTGTAGCCAAATCTCAGAAACAGCTGAACTGATTACGATAAATGAGTTGCGAACCTTGACTTGTATGAGGAAGTGGGATGACATTACGCGAATCTGCGACTTTGTTTACGAAAGTTGGCATTATTATGTGTGAATGTTTTTTTTTTTATCGCAAAATTATCGAATTTCGAACTTGACATGTTTTTTTTTTTGTAATGTCATTTAATTGCGTTGACACTTAATTTAAGTGTATATGATTACAAAATTATTCACAAAAGTGGATCGTTTTAGTAATTAACGGTGATTAGTGGAAAAAGAGTGGGCGACTTTACAGATTGTATTAATGAAAGCACTTGTTTGAAAACATCCGTTAATTAAACAATCCTATAATTCAACAACTCTTAACGCTGCTAAAGCAATCGTCATTATTATTTTTTCCCCTACATTTTATTTGTAAACACAACACTAAATTTTTTTGAGAAAACAATATTATTTTTTATGATTGAATCGTGTGATGACAGCTTTATTTATTTTTCAAACATTTATCATCTGTTCCGTGCAATGACAACAGATAAAGTTAATAAAATATTCGGAAGCGGCTAGTGCCATTAATGATAACAAAAAAAAAACACTATCTATACTTGCCAGTATTATTTCCGCAACGCAAAAAGTATGAAAGGTTTTTTTATTACACAGGAAAGCTTCAATAGTATTTGTTTTGACATTAGACTATAGACTTCCTCGTTAACGTCAAAACTGATTAGTTACGGAAGAATATCCTAATAACAGATTATTAAGGAACCAACTGTAGGTATGTATGTCCCATTTCCCACAAAAATCTTCCTCCATCTCCTTAATCATACAAACATAAACTACAATAATTACTTTATTAGTTAATTAACCCATTGCCCTTAACCGTGTCAGTAGTAAAAGTGAGTGGTATTTGCAAGCCACTCAGCTTTATTAGGTGTTACCCGGTCAAATGAAGAAGTAGGTACATAGATCTCTGCAAAAGAGATTGGCCTACTTTTTGAATTGGTCACGGTATACGCGTTTGCAAATTTTAATCTTCCGTGACGTCATTTGGAACTTTTACTATGACGCGGTAAGTAAACATTGGGGCTCAACAGATCAATGTACAGATTCTAAAATAATAAATTAGTGCATAGGAAAAGATCGCATGTTTTTTTCATCCAAAATGGACCTGTTTATCTGTCAAATATTTTAAAAAATAAAAAAAAACTGCTTCTTTAACCCAGGTTTCCTGAATTTCTGTAAATACATAATGTTCAAAGTTAATTATTAATCTCAATTCACCAATAAATCTTCAATTAAATATCGATTTGACCTTTTGCAACACAGTAAATCGTAGAAGGACTGATGACAAGTACTTGCATCAAGCAGGTACTTAAACTACTAATACCAAGGAACTAGGAAGCTGTTTCAGTAGGTTACAGCCCACCATAAACATAAACTTTGCAAACAATAACGATGCCACAAACCAGTTAATTAACAGCACTTGTTTAGATAAAGATCATGTGGGACGTAAGGATTTTCCGTTTATGCATATCCGTGTACATGCATTTATTAAAACAAGCAAACACGCAGCAAAAAAGCAGTCAAACAACGCAGATCTACACCAAAATTACACAGTTCACTTTTACCCAATTTGGTTGAATCAACCAAATTATTAAATAGTGTTAAGAAAAAAGTGAACCAATTTGGTTGAACCGTCTAAATATTAGTCATTGGTATTTTAAGAGAAGTTCATTGCCCTAATCATAGACAAAAGTTTAATTAAAATGTCAGTCTATCGAAGCTCATTGAAATCGTGCCAAAATCGGCTAATAAGTTTCTAAGGAGAAAAATGGTGTACAGTCGAAATTAGACTGAAGAAAATAAATTATGGTGACTACTCTCCTTATTTTAAAAGAGAAATTGGCTTAAACGTTTGAAAAGTGATTGCTGGCAGTCTCCAGTTGTTCTCTGTCAAAAAGAGACTAGTTTGCTATCAACAACTAGAAATAATTTATGCACTGAAATTAGTTTTATGCCAAGAATCTTAAAAGCAATTCTTTTCTGAACGGTATTAAATTCTATTTTATTATGCTGTGGACAGCTTGTTAAAACCAAGTTGCCAACGTAATAAAACTTAACAAAAAAATTCAAAAAAAGATTATTCATTAGAAATTCTCGGTTCGCACGTCACAATACTATCATCAATTTTGGTGAACAATAAAATGTAATTGATGACTGAGTCAACCTTGTATGAAGGTAACACACCACCATACAACTCATCCATAAAAACGCAATAAATAATATGGAGTCTTCCAAACGCTTGCCGAAAACTAAATGGCCAATTAACTTCGCTATGGTGTCATAAAGTGTAATTGCCAACCGATTTGGCGGTAATATGACATTATAAGCCAAGTGTCTTCGTACCTAATGGCGGAATTATTAAGCGAATTTTGGCAAGCAAGACTGTCATGACTATAGTAAGAGTGGAATGCGACTCTATCCATTTCATTTTAATTTACTAGTACTATATTTATTCTTTAATATTCAAAAATATTTAGCCTGCATTAAAAAAAACGTAAAAACCCACGATAATACAATAGTCTATAAACGTCACTATTATAACATAAATATCTACAAACATAATTAATTGAATTTTCCACGACAACGTCAACCAGTTCTTTTTTTGAAAATGGCAATTTTTAAAAGCTGTTCTTTTTTCAATTTGATCAAAGACTAGGTACCCTAATGACGTGCAACCTTCTGCATTGTTACGTGTTGCCATTAAGAAAAAAAGTGCTCGGTTTATTTTTGTTTTTTTTAACTGAGCTTTGAATGCTTACGTCGCGATGCTTATGTTAAAACCTGTTTAGAATCTCGCGACGCAAGTCCTCACTAGAAACTGCACTCTCTCTCGAATCAACTGTGGGTTAATAAACTAAATGGTAACATTACGAATGAACGTTAATCGTTACAGTTAAATATCTATAGCTTAGGCTTTCATTAAGATTATGTTTGTCGATGTTTAAATGTTGATCGAGACTTGTATTTAATTATTACGTCATGTTTCTAACCTAGACAGAAGTCTGTAGAACTTCAAGTTTGTTGTATTTTTCTTACTAATTTTCACTTGTTTTTCTATTCTCTTAGGTACCGACCGACTTGATTACGTGAACTTCCGACCTTATCTGTTAACGTACCGATCGTGACGTAATGTTTATATTTTGACACAAAACGCTAATGATCATTGCAAACATGTAAACTCATTGAAGGTTGTAGCGAAAGTGAAAAATGTGTTTCTCCATGAAATGTCAAAATGTAATTTCGCGGCTGTTTGTAATTTTGAATTTGGAAGTATTTTTTTTTCAAGATATGATTTTCTTTTATGCCTTAGTTTTTACAAAAAAAATGTAGTAAGTACATGAAATTATCACTGGTTAATTCTACATTAATAAATATTTTACATTTTATACAAATTTTGATAAAGTAACGAAGAAAATGCTATGCACGTGCATACGCTTGACGCATAAAACAGCCTACCCATATTTTATTCGTGTTTCAACACGTAACAAACATATTCATGAAATATAACAAACCGATCTTTGTTTGATATCAAAAGTAGGTACAACCATCGAATACAAATAGTTTTAAACGTGTTACCATCATATCATTGTGGACCTACGTGAGACCTTCAATGGGTTTTACGTTGAATAATGTAGATTTTTTTATTATCTAACTTCAAGAAGACAAAGCATTACGTGCCCCAAGAACACGCTTTCTAGTTAAACAAGCGTGATTATCAATTTTATATCAACTTCGTAAAACCATTTGCTCTATTTAAGAAGAAGATATGACATTTTGAAAAAAGAATAGAATCGTTTTCAATTTAGTAATTTGCATCGTAAGCGAGAATTTAAAAATGGAATTGTTTTAAAATTTACTTCAGAAGATGGTTTTCTTATTTTAAATGAAAAACTTATCAAATTTCATTTAACAAGACCGTGTAACTGTTTCTTTTCAGCTGCTAAAGCATGCCATTTTATTGCTTTTTTAATGGAATTTTTAACGTTAAAAATAGTTTAGTATGACAATAAATAATTTATTACCATAGTAGTCATGGTTCAACTGAACAAACATTGTTTTCATGTGAATAAAAAATCATCGATGAAAAAATAATTTATGCAATTATCGGTTACATCAAAAAGTATTTATTTGGGCTAAAGTGTCAATATTTCATTAAAAGTTGTTT
The DNA here is from genome assembly GCA_932526535.1 of Caradrina clavipalpis. Classification (NCBI taxonomy): domain Eukaryota; kingdom Metazoa; phylum Arthropoda; class Insecta; order Lepidoptera; family Noctuidae; genus Caradrina; species Caradrina clavipalpis. Next base: position 10,620,810 of record OW052106.1, read on the forward strand.
ATTATAAGATCAAGATTTTATTTAAAATGTAGCACGATTACCTAATTTGACACAACAGCCATTGCAAAAAATAAAATTATAATCAAATATCAAAATCAACCAAAGATCCAAAGACAACATTATTTTTATTAGTCAAACTGCATGCTTAGAAACGTGATTTAAAAAGTCTATTGATAATTTTCAATTAAGAACACTGACAACACTGCCAGTACCTACAGCTAATAATAATGCACCGTCGATCGTATCGTGCTTTAGATATGAGCACAGTATTGAGTATTCAGTAGTACTCAGAATGTCTATACAAAAGCAATTGTTGTGGGGAATACCGATTTAGTACAAATGTTTTCCTCCTGCAAGTTCAATTTTTGGTATAGAAAAAGATTGCAATCAGTTAGTACACGTTGATCAGTCAAAGTGACGGTTTGACCTTGCATCTTAAACTCTTTAGAAAGATGAGCACTCAAACTTTAGATTCCATTTTTAAAATACTACACTTTTAAATGTGGGCGTAATGAAGATAACTTACACGCATATTCTTAATTTAAAAAATCTGACATTTAGAAGCTTTGCAGATTAAAAATAGTGCATCTAACTAAAATGTCAATCTATTCGTTCGAAAACCTGCCAGTATCAATGTCGTTAACGCTTACATTCTAAAGACTATGTTTTTATTATTATCAAGGGTTAACAACCTTCGTAGATTTAAATTTAAAAAAAGAATTGAGGAAATATTCGGTTTCAATATTCAGGTCCTGTATGAAGTATGGACAAAGGAGTTTGTAATTATCTTATGAGTGAAAGGAACTTGGCACAATCGTGATCAGCTTAGCAGTATTAATCACAAAGACGGATGTTAGAAGACAAATAATAACATTAAGAAAAACCATTTAAAGCTAATTTAACATAAAACGACATAATTACGTTTACTTTTCTCAGAATTTTATAACATGTTATTTGGAATAATAAAACAATTAAAAGCTGGTATTTACATTGTTTTGACAAAGTACGTTTAGGTAACGGGTTACATAATAAATGTAAATTAAATTAAACCATAGTATAATTACTATACAGTCCTAAAAACATTGTCGTTTGTTCAATATTATTTACGTCCCATACAACTTTGCTGTGACTAAAATTTTGGCTAGAAGCCGAAGTGTCACTAACTGGCCCACTCATTTTATTATCCGTTGCATTGTTATTAGTCAAAATAAAAATAAAAATAAAATCTTGGACATTGATTTCAAAAAAGGAACACATTTGATTGTCAGGATGAAATTGGGCCAGTAATTTCAGTTGAGTAAATAAAACATTATTTTTATTTTTGTTTAGCATTTTCCGAGAAAATGTCTACACATTCATTGAAAATATATTCAAAAATAATTTTGAAGTTGTGAACGCTAGTTGAAGTAGACGAAACACAGTTTAAATAAAGTTATTGTAATCTACATAACATTCTGACATAATGACAATTCAGGTATCATTCCACCACAGCGTGTAACTACAATACGCATGCGCGAACGGAAGCCACCATTGTTATGCGCAGCCGCTTCAAGATGGCGGCCGATGTAGAATAAAAAAAATCAAAATAGGCTCTATTTTTACCCCCATTGTGTCCAATGTCATGGATGTCAGTTTTGAAACTGATCGTCGAGATATCTGGCTGAGTTACAGCCTGGAAAATTTGGAGGATAAAATGTAAATTAAGTGACAGATAATCTGAGATGTGAGAGGTTAGATTTGAAGTTTCCTCTTTGTTGTACTTGATAGTTCCAGAGTCAGTTAGATTTGAACTATTAACCTATTCTTGAATAAAAATCATCTATATTTATTTTAGTTGCGACATCAACGCCCTAAAAAAGTTATTTCCCATTAAATTGTAAAACTGCATACATCAAAGCTCTCCTATTATAATTGTTATTGTTTTGTATACGTTGCACTCACCTTCACCTGGTAACATGAATACCGGCTATAGGAGCTGACCTAATTCTGAGGATATAGGGTTGAAACCTGTTGACATTATGACAAGTTGTTGAAAGGTAAAGAAGAGAGAAAAAGCTGTCATTTCCGAAAACTCTGCCTCTAAAAAACGGCTAGAGTCTTTGTAATTGCTGCAGCGTTTTGTGCATTTTTTTAATTGTTGGTTTTTAAGATCATTCTTATAATGTTCTCTGTATTCTGTGGGTTTAGGTATATTTTCGGACAATACTTTGAAGTTAATAGAATTTTGTCTAGACAAAATAGTTTTGACAACCCTATCCACAAGTAGGTAATGTAAACTTGAGTTTTTCCTTTTATACCGTGTTCACGAAGCTATTAAAGCAGCAAGTGAAATATTTTCTAAATAGACGACTTCACGGGGAATTTTCCTTTCATATCAAAAGAAGTGTAATCATAAACATTTTGGTAATAAATTTACGCATATACAAAATGGATTTTCTTACTTTGTAAAATGTAATACAAACGCCTATAGGTATAAGGAAACACTTGAGTTATTCATATTTTGATTGAACCACTATTGAACCACCACTTAATATTAGATACCAATTTTGAAGCATTTTGGAACATTATCAATTTGTAGTAATAGCTTGTTTTCTAGAAAGCTGACTTTCATTCACCCAGGTTACTTTTACAAAAAAAAACGGACCAATTAAATGATTAAGTATGGAAAATTAATGGAAATATTGGCTCTGTTGGTAAATATGTGAAAACCCCGATTAATATTTATCAAGGTTAGTGTGGTTAGCGACAAGACTATAGTCTATGTATCTATACACATTGGTGACCGCATGCCTGTGGGTTGCATATCCATTCCGAGATTCCTTTTACAAAAAACCCGTCTCAGCCATTTAAAAAACTAAACAAAGGAGGTCTATACCTACTTCTATAGTCTATGTTGAAACATTTTAATGTCGTAGGAATTTATTGGCGCGTAAATGCAAAGTTCTAGAATCTATGGTGAGCACTTGAAGTTTAATAGATTGTGACATTTATTTATACTGCGTCTTGAGTGGCGTGGTTTGTAATTTATGGAAACTAAGCTGGGATGGTAGTTTTCTTACTTGAATTTTCTAGTTTTTATCGTGGATATTTGTCAGATATGTGTGTAGTTAAAGTTAACTTCACTTAACCCAAAAACGGTAACAAGCATTCGCAAAAGCCACTAACTTAATGCATATAGCGTTTAAATGGGTCAATGGAAGCGGCCATCAAGGCGAAACCTACATCTACCTGGTGCACGAGACCTCGTTCCGCTGTAGGTACACGTGGAATAGAGCAATAGACATTAAATGAGGTTTTTTTTCTGGAATGTTTGTTCGACGTAATTGACTATAAAAAGGCGATTCTTTTGTTTTTAAATCAAATAAATTGTTGTTTGGAATCTTATTGAAGCTTAAGATGTTAGTAGAATATATTACGTGATACTTATTAATAGACATTTTAAAAGATTTGAATTCAGAAGGTTCTTGTTATCTAAAAATAATACAAAAAAAGGTCCTACAAAGAGAAGCGTGTCGTCCGATGATAAGTTAATGACTATGACAATAGCAATTGTAATTGTCAACGTTTAAATGACACGTGATCGGGTCCATTGTGGTGTGTTCACACGATTGTAAAAAAATACAGATCGAGTTAATTACTCGACATTTTTCACAGAATTTTTCTACTAGAGGTGTTAGATGTGAGATTTGAATTTTTCACCAACAATAGCGTTTAAGAAATTCCGGAGAAATAATTGTTACATAATAATGAATGCTAGGAATTTCTTAGCGACTGATTTAGTAATGGCAATCTTGGGTTTTAACTTTTATTCAGTCAAATCTTCAGAAAAAACAGTGACAAATTGTCAAAAGCTAAGGAAGACCTTTTTAAATCAATGATTAACGCAAGCATTATAAGAATAGACAAAAAATACTTGAAAAAAAAAACAGTGATTGTCAATGGCGGAACACGCAGGTTTTAATTTCCGTTTTCCACCAGTACAAATAGCTTTTTTGCAATTGTAGGTACCTATATTAGTTTAACTTCCTACTTCAAACGTTGAAGTTTACACAGACAAGAATTAAAAGAAGAATGTTTTAATTCTTGTCTATTGTTAAGTAGAATACAAATGTTTGTGACCTATTTAAAAATATAAAAAATATAAGTTATGTAAGTTTTTCTTATTTCATTTAAAATTACTGTTAAAATATATAAGACTTATATATTCATTAAATAATGAATGACAATAATGTTTTTCCCTTTATTCTTCAGTTCATCATCAAAGTCGCCATAGAAATTGACAAAACAATTATGACAATTAAAATCAATTGTTTCTTTTAACTATCCATTGAAGAACTTTAATTACTCAGTTACTGGATAAACTAAGAAAAAAGTTGACGTGACTAAGATTGGTCTAGTTAACAATAATCGTAGCACCCGGATTTATTAATGACGTCAAAGTTACATGTCCAGGAGATTTTACTACGTCAAAGATAATTACTAAATGATAATAGAATGAAACTAGATCGATTAAGTAGTAATTTTTCACAAGAAAACCTTTTACTGTAAACGAATTTTATCTTTAAAAGATGAGTAAAGTTTTAGGTTGACAACCTTTGAAAACTTTTCAGATTTGTCTTCGGGAAAGTTGGCCTAAATTTGGGCCATTGAGTGAATGGAAGTTAGGATAATTATAGACGATAAAATGAAGCAACAATTGTTTTCACTGCTGCCAAATTGTTCCTCAATTACAAGATGGGACGAGAACAGCTACTGACTAATTCAATTAGTCAAACTTCACTAATAAGTTCTGTATTTGACAGTTTGTTGTCAATTACAATAGCTTACTTGCGATTAGGATACCTAATTGAGTACTAACAGTGATTAGTGCGATTACGCTAGTGTTGATTTGATAAATGTATGACAAAATGTTAGACAAATGAATACCTATCGAATCTTGTGCAAGAATTCTGAGGAAATAGCAATATTGTTTCAACATAAAAATAAAACCTATACTTCCCGTCACGCTTTAGTACGTATTACAAATTACGTATGGAAAAACAAAAATATATTATGTACTAGAATTTTCGCTGTCAATGTCAATAAATACTGCCCATAATTTAGCGCTAATAGTTCCTATTCCCGTTGTCAACTGTCAAGAAAGAAAACATGAGCTATTTAGTTACTCTTGTCTAACCACTAGAACAACAAATAGGAAACGATTTACACCGTTCCCTTCAAATTGTGCAATTACATGGACTACAAAATTATTTAATTGCGTTTGCAATGTCAGCCAAAGGCTATATGAAAGCGATTCAAGCAATATGATTGTAAGTTTAAAGGCCGATGCAATATGGAGTACGATAATGAAGTTTAAGGAAACTGTTTGAACGTAAAATGAACTTTGCAGTCTTTATTTGAAAAGTATGAAAAACTGGGGAATAATGATGACGTGTTGAAGTTGAAGTATCATCATGAACATTTTGCAGTTTATTCTCCTCAAAATATATAAAGAACCTAAGCCAGGCGAACCTCAAAATTATCGATGTTGACGATTTGTTGAACGACAGTTAAACGGCTGAACGCCATGCAAACCCCGATTTAGACTAAAGTTCGTGACTGCACCGCCATCTTGATTCCTCGCCTTCCATATTCGAATTCAGAATAGGAGTTGCCATACTTTCGCTAATTTTATTTTATCGACGTTTATTTTGGGAGTTTTTATGGTTCACGACGATAGACGTTTGTGGCAAAATTTTATAGGCTGAGTATATTGTCAGTTTGATAGAAGACTTGACATGAGAAAGTACTATGAACGTTATATTAAATGGGCATGGATAGGAGAAGTTCAATGTCAGTCAAGTTCATGACCTTTTTGGCTTGAAGCAAGCATTTATTGCAGGCACAAACACAATGTATTGTATTAAAATAATAAAAGGCAAATAACGTGTACTATTTCTGTTATTGAATAGGTAAAGTATTCAAATAACTTGAAAACTTTCCGAGGTTTCAATTGGAAGCGACCCGATGAGTATGCGAAAAATAATCTTTTTCACAACAATGGCGGTTTGACCGTGAAATCAGCGGTAATAGCCTTGCTACTTATTGTCAGTAGATATTAATTACTGTAATCAATTTAAACGGTTTCTTTGGAACGAAAATTATATGCATTACTTTTACATTCATCAAGATAAGTGTCTTGTTATACTGATGTCTTAGTAAAATCCTTTATACTTGAAGTTTAAGGAATAAGATTGAGAAGCTTGTTTACTAAGATGGGACTCCTACGCAACCAAATTGTATTACTTGTAGAAGTAATCACTGCATTTTGATGTCATAAAGCCTAAAAATAACTAAAATATGACTTAATGTTATCTAGACCGAGAACCTACTACAATTTTTATATACTAGCTATATAACGCATGTCTCCTGCCTTCAGTTACGTTTTTGGTTACTGCTCCGCTCCCGTTAGTCACAGCGTGATGTTTTATACGTATATACCTTACTCTTGAATCACTCTATTTATTCATGAAAACCGCATTAAAATCCGTTGCAGTGTTTAAAAGTACTAATCATACAGACGGCGGGACGAGTCTTTGTTTTATACTATCGAAGTAACTACCTATTCATTATTTTTTAAACAAATGAACCGTGAAGTAGCTACCTTGATAGTTTATTGTCTATTTCAATCAATCTATTTCTGTATCTTAAGTATCTTTCAATAATGCATTCATAATTTACTGGTAGTTAAAATCGATATAGGACATTAATATAAGAGAACGTAATTGCTTCAACCCAATGCATTGCCCACGCTGTGAATAAAATAGGAGCAAAGTCCAAAAAAGTTGCCCACATAAAAATCTGTCGACGGTTACTATGGTCAGGCCAAATTAGAAGTTCAAATATACACGATAATAAAAAAAAACTATGTTCTATATTCAAAATCCGGGTGACGTGTGCCTTTACGGGCACCGCCATTTTGAGCTGTCAAATTATAGTGATACAGTATTGGCACAAGAAGTCGCCAAAAAAAAAAAACTAATGATATTGTCTATTCTCGGTTTGGTTAATCTACAAAGAGGTAGGTTATTTTTAGAACGCTTACTAATGATGTGATGACATTTTCTTATAAAAAATAATGTGGGCTTGTCTATTATTATTTTGGCAGTACTTATTGCATTGCAATTGTATTTTACAGAGCAAATCTGTATGGCTTTGTAATAAATAAATGGCTTTTCGAAAGAGTTTTTAGAGCTACATCAAAAGTAAATGAAATGATTTAATGAGGACTTTTTTTAAGATAGACAGTGAGTTGCGACCCAATTATTTTCCTTGTTTTATGATGACCCAAATGTTTACACAGACATTTCAATGCCACCTGCTAGAGTGCTTTGTTCTACACAAAGATCTGAAGAATTAATTAAAATATTATAATCTTATTTGTGCGAAAAATATAAAAATATACAACAAGTTTCTAGAGCCAACTTACAACACCTTTTTTAGACAAAGTACCAAGTAATATAATAAATAATACACCTATTCATAAATAAAATATTAGTTTTTTCTATCTCAGGGTCGTAATTACCTTAATTGCAGACAAACTAATATATTTCTAACAATAATTCTTAAACACAAAGTCTTTATTTACCTTCACGCATTCCTAAAATGTGGCAGTCTAGTCGTTTCCGTTGCTACATTAAACCAAAGCATCCTGGCCAGTACGAAAATAATTTCGATTGAAGTGTTAGTCATACTGTGGATAAATGCATTAACCGTAGATTTTAAAATACAGTTTAAAATTATTTTACTGTTTTACAGTTTACTGTCAAAAATGACACTTCCTCAACTGTCAACTCCCTACATTTGACAGTTACAGGGTTACACTTGCTAATACCATGCAATTTTAGATTGCATAAATTCTCTTTGGCTAGTGATTGGTCAGAGTTACACACAAACAGTTGCAGTAATCTTTTGAAGCAAGGTTAACCTTAATTTTACCAAGGGAACGGTACATCGCACGTAATTATAGAGGCCTGGGACTTCTGCTTACCCAGTTAGCAATAAGAGCATGACGTTACAACTACTTACAAGTAGACATAGACAACCAATATCATCGTTGGTGTATTTTTTCTTGAAACCTTTTTTTATATTTTTTTTAATGTAAATTACGAATTTTCACATCAATCAAATACTTTGAAATTAAATATGTTTTTTTTTGTGGCTTTGTCGATTTGTCATTTTGAATTTTCGTAAAATCCAAAGAGTACGATATGTTTTTTTTATGAAATAAGAAAACTAAATCAATTACACGTTGCATTAAAATCTAAACAACAAAGGACTTTCTCTTGTAATGCAAGTACGTACCTACTTATACAATGAAAGTCACAAGTCAAATAAATTTTAATTGTAAAACCACTCACCAGGTTCTTTGAACCTGTCATGAGGTTATGTGAATACTTTTTAATTAACTACGATATGAGAGCAAGTCTCTAAGCAATGGGTGCCTGAGGATGGTCGCTGAAGTCAGCCCAGGAAGAGGTGGCCAGATGAACTAGACTCGCACCGAGACAAGAAAAGAATACTTGGAAGGACTTCGGGGAGGCCTTTGCCCAGTAGTGGCAATTTTTTGGATACGTTGTCGTTGCTACTTTAAAAATATTGCGTAGTAACACATAATGGATAAGTAGATATTAATTACCATTGTCGTAACATCGCAACAAGGAATTTGAGACACATTAATTCTATTTCGTAAGTAAGCGTTAGTAATTAATCTACCAATCAAGGCTAAAACAATACAGTCGAATTCTAAGGAATCGAAAGTGGCTAACTAATGAAAGCTACATCACTCATTTGTCAAACAGCTAGTTTCGCTGCTGACGAATCGATTAATTTATCTTAATCGATAAATAATCGACTTTTTTTTAAAGAAAACGGTTCTTGGAAATACACTGAAGGTTATTTAATACGGATTCAAATATCGAACGTGATATCGTCTAGTTCAGCGTTCCCATTTAGTTTACGCGTGCCCTTTCCTTTGAAAACAAGGAGATCATTATTATTATGAATGTATAATGATTAATGAGATTCCGTACGTAGGGAACATATTCTGCGTTTGTTTTTGCTCAGTCAATCGAGAGGTAAACGCCCACGTCTTGGCTTTATGATCTAGACGAGTTATACGTCATGGTGTCGTTAATCATTCAGCAAATTCAGAAATACCTCATGCCCATACGTGAACAGGTATGAGACGGAACGACTGTGACGTCTTTGCGACGCAGGGTATTAGTTTATTGTCAATTTCTATGTTTTATTTAAAGATCTAAAGAGATTAAAACCTGAATATTTCTAGATCAAAGCAAAAACGATTTGATTTTGAAGCAAAATTCAATTTAAAACGATACAATTGACAGTAACTCCTTAATCTATGGTACATGACTTTCCCGCCTTTTTAGCTGTCACATGAATTTTCTTTTTCGGTTGCACTTTTTTGTGTCTGTAAAGCTGTCACCGTGTTCCACTTTTGAAAAAAAAATGGCGTCGTCATTTACATACTGTTTCCAGCCAGTATATCACTAACTGCGTTCAACACGGTATCCATTTAGATAGTGAAAAAGGTGAGAATGTCTTAGAAAGTCACTTTGGTTGATAACGTCATTAGTGTTGCCCAACATTAAGCACCACTTAAGTTGTTTACATAGACTTTACGAGTTCTTTATTTGCTGGAAAGAGGGAATTCCAAATAATTCCTCGGTCTCTTAACTTTTAATGTTTTAAAACTATAAGCGCATAGGCAATAAAACATCGTGCCAAGAGACGCTTAACGGATTTAATATAGGGAATAAGAATATTTAATTATGTTTCGTAAATCTTCGGTTGTTTAAGAGTTATTTTAGTTTGCTTTAATCTTTCTTGTTTTAGTGAGCCGGTAGACGAATAATATTAATTTGAAAATTATGTTAAACGTGGATAAAAGCTGACAACATACAATGTTCATTTGAGACAGCTAATATATTATGTACATTTAAACGTAGGTAGATACTCTTCGATTGGTTACTAAAATAATTATTTATCAACATCAATTTGATCGTAGTTTCTAAGAATCATTTCACTAAAAATAAATAATTAAAAAGATAAACCTCAAAATATAATTCTAATGCAATCTTTGTATTTAGCTCAACAATATAAATTAAATTTAACTTAATATGCCACAAATATTACAAATTCTATGTAAATCATTGACATTGACATTCATGCTACTTCAACAACTTCAACGATATCCAATCAAAACAAGATCATATTAAAAAAATAAAGTAACCCGGCTTTAAATCTTGATGATTGATAGTATTTGACCTCATTCATATTATTGTAAGGTTAAAACAGTAATTTTACGATTAGTCATACAGACCGGGTGCTGCCAAAAATTAGTATTTAGATCTCCTTCACTCATATTAATAATAGGCCATTTAATACTAATTCTTGTAATGAATCATTCAATTTAATGAATTAGAAATTATTTCTTAAATTATCCGGTTATTATTGAACTTGGCAGCACTTCCAATAGTTACTTCAAGTGGTTTGAAGCACTTGACACAGTTTACATAGAGTCAATTCATGAGATCTGCACAATGTCAGTCGATCGATTTCAAAACTATTCAAATATTCTCCGATATTAATCTACCGCGAGAAAGATGGATAGTTTCAAAACAAACGGTAGCCTGTGGCAAAGACAGATTAAAAATTATTAAGTGAACGTAGTTCCACAGACAACAAATTAGTGTTTTCGCAAGATCCGATGACAACCGGATTAACAATCCTGACAAACATTTTGAGTGAAACCTCTTGGCAACGGCTAAGTATAATTTCATCTGGACATTCACGAGACGTAATTACTGTACATTGACAAATTTACTGTTTCAGTTAGCAGTTAATTGGACTAGGCTGAATAAATGGTAGTCTGTGTCTGACGTAAAAAAATAATTTAGTGCTGTCAAGTGTCAAAAATAGTGCGAGTACGCAATTGACGTATTCATTTTTTTTTTCCTAAAAGAGAACAAACAGTGCACGTAGGTTTTAATAAAGTATTTTAAGTGTACTAGGCAAAGGGAACAAAGCGTGATCAAAGATACTTTTCAATACAATTAGTACCAATTGAATAAATATTATTCGTTCTAAATCAGAACGGATGACGCAAATTTATTGTTATTAATCAGTATACTTGATCAAATAGATCGCAATGCTATAAATACTGACAGTCTTAGACTTAGAGTATTTATTAAAATTACTGGTATTGTGTTCCGTTAGGCTTAGTGAAATTATTCGGCCGGCATTGATTGATTTCCTAAATAGTTCATTAGGCTAATTGCTTTGACTTAAAAGCCTATGTGCTTACCATCCAAAGATAACGTAATGTTTTTTTTCTATGGTTGACAGTTGCCAGTTTTCGCGCTAAAATTGTTCGCCACTAATTTTGACATCGCCAAAATAAGCGGTCAAGTACGAACTTGTGAAATGTGTGCGAATGAACGTAGGTTGCACTTTTTTAGTCTAACTTCTACATATAATGAAGCGCAATTCGCTATCTGTTGATCAACTAAGTAGATATTTATAACGTGTTAGGAAACTATAATTAATAATTTTAAGGTTAATAGTTAATTTAAAAATAAAAAAAACTTGATTAATTTACATGCACTTACATTATGATAGTGCTTATCGATCTAATTAAATTATATCAACCAGGAAGTTAACACCATTTTTATACTCAGCGTTTGACTACCTATCTAGATTCTAGACTTAAATTTAGCCAATCACAGACACTAAAAACCTAGTAACACATATTCTATCAGATATTAACGTCCTTTGTTTAAAATATCTGTTCCCTATTCAAATGAACCATTGATATTATTTAAAAAAAAGTAACAGTTTTTTTTTCGTCTGTCGTTCCTAATTCAAAAGCTGCACGTTTTAACAATGGCCGTCGACCTAACTCGCTTGACTGCGTCTCCACCAATCATAATCTAGGTGCTATTAATTATTACGATAAGACTGTAAACAAGAGTGGGATTATTGTCTGCGCTAACTTAGGTTTCTTCCATTCAATAATAACGGTTATCCGGCAATACGTTGCATTGATTTACAATATGGCGCCTGAGTCATTCGGTACACTCGCCATTCTGTTTGTAGAAGGCGTAAGATAAATTGAAAATTGTAGTAAGCTAGCGGTCAGTTTTAATAACAGTTTAACATGTGTAGGTGATCTTATACGAAAACGATGAGTTCTCAATCGCGTTTATAACACACGACCGATTTTTGACGGATTCTCGGGCCGATTTTTGACAGATTTCTTCGTCGGCGAGAAGTAACTGTCAAAATCGGCTCAACAATAATTGGTCGTGTGCAAGAAACGCATATCTGCAAAGCGAACTATATGTCAAGGTGCGTACGGATAGCGCGTTCCTGTGTTACGCGTAGTTGGGAAACACTGTCCACGCGTACATTGGATGCGCGTACAGCTCTTGTACGGACCGCCGCGAACCTGTACGCGAGGTCAATCGATCCAGAGCGCTCCGCGAGCCCCAGTCATTCGCCATGACTCCGACAAACTTAGCGGTTGCGTGCATTTTGCCGTCCAAATATAGCGTAGCCGGCCGCGTGCGTCCTCTTTGACGCGCGACCAAAAACCGACTGACGGTGGCTCGCGCTGCGAGTTGGCTCGCGCGGTACGCGTACCCCAAGAGTGAACGCGTAGCTGCAGGTATGGACTAGGCGTTCCGGATACGCGTAAACTGAGTACGCGTACCAGGGTACGCGCAATCCGTATGCACCTTCAAGATTTCTACCAATGTTCGAAATTTAAATTTTGAAATTCAATTTGTTATTCACCGTAGAGGTCTATCTACGTTTAGGAATAAGCAACTAGCTTCAACTTTTTGGTAACTGACCGAACCCTTGAGAACGCAATGGTATAGTATAATTGAAATAAATGCTTTGACTTTGATGCAACGAATTTAATTATTAAAACATTAGGTACATAGTTTTTTAAATTGTAAAATATAGCTAATTTGAATCGCTAATTTTTACTTGCAAACATGTGTTTGCAAGTAAAAATTAGTATGTAGTAGGAAGGTATTTTTAAAGCCTAGACAATGAATGGCACATAGCCAGAACTAATCATCTCGACCTTTCTGTTGTTACAGTTTAAAACAATAACTATTATGCAAGTGTTACATATTATCACGCTTTAATCACATGTGGTGTAAGCAGAGTTCAACGTGGCCCACGTGGGGTTATGTAAACCAATAATATCACAAACGCACTGAATGTTATTTATTTATAAGTTCTACTACTACTAGATAAATACAATAATAGATCACTGACATCGGTGAAGGAAAACATAGACTTAAAATAATATAAGTGAAATCGCCAATCCGCCTTGAGCAAGCGCGGTGATCAATGCTCGTGCCTTCTCTGTATGAGAAGAGGCCTTTGCCTTGCAATGGCACAATAAAAGCCTGATATTAATAATTAATTAATTTAACTACTACTGCCTTCCTCAAAGCATGTACTATTAAAATCCATAATTGCAATAAATCAAGTACAGTCGCCAGCACAGCAAGCTATCCCCAAACAGTCAAATTTTCCCAATTAAATATGAACCTTATCTTTTTGTAATACAGTTAAATATCTATCAAAGTAATTTGTCAGATTGTAGTAGCTTGATGTGCATAAACCTTGACTTGAGAATCAATGACAGATTATATTTTGTAAAAGAAATAGAATCCAATACTTCCGTTCACAAATGGATAATTAAATTGCACTACAATCGAACTACCGAATTAAATCGAGGAAATTACAGTAGTAATGAATTTAACATTTATTATTTGTAATCAAATGTGCGTTTGTAATAAATGGAAACGGGTTACTATTACAGAATAAATTTAATTACAAATGTAATTAGGGATTTGATTGCAACGTCATTTGTTTTCGGGATGTTGGTGAAGAAATTTCCGAATACGCCTTATATTGTCTGCTTATTACACCGTACTGTATCATGAACGTATTAGGCACGGGAGGAATCGAAATGTCCACTAAAATATATCAATTCAACAGTGTATCAACCGACTATTGTTAAAACTCCGTGCATAGTATGCGACGGTGTTGGTCGATGATGGAACTGTCTAGTGGGCGTAGTCTCATACTTTTCAATAGACAGAATATTTTTTTTGACTGACTCTTTGTTCTCCATGTAATAGGCAGAATCCTTTAGAGTATAACCGAATCTACTAAAACAAAAAAGAACAAAAACTTTCTGTTTACAAACAGACCCATTTTTTGTTAATTTACTTTACACGTGAGTTAACATTCTTTTGTCATGAATGTCGTGATTTAACAATAAACATTAAACCAAATTCCTCTTTACAAATAGTTACTTAGTTGAATAGTTTTAAAACAATGTGTTTGCATCGATAAGGAATTAACATTAAGTGACATTCAATGATAAAGTAAATTCTAACAGCCATTACGATTTGTATTAAGAAATCAGATGAAAGAAAAAGATAAGCGAAAGTTCATAATTATTATTGTCATGTCCGTCTAAGCAATTAGCTGTTGCTTTAAGTGTCGTGGTTTCAATTCCTGCACTGGACAAATATTTGTATGGCCTACAATCTGTAGGCCATACAACTATCTGTTGTTCCGAGTCTAGTTATTTGTGTATGTGACCCACGATACAAGAGAAATTCCTAGTAAGGATCAACATTTTCTAAGAAAAAGGAAATGAGTATCAAGGTTTGTTTATACTCAATGCATGTATACAGCTTCTTATAAAAGTTCATATAAATTCTTAGGAAACATCTTTAAAATATAAGATGTACGGAAACAAGAAGGAAATCCCATTGTTTGTTTTGATCCATTGAAAAGTAGTCGTGATTTTCCATCAGCTCCAACGCTATCATTATATCAATTAATGAGGAAAAGTCTGTTACGACTGCATAAGAGAACGACAGTACGATTATTCCATTTGAACCTTATAATCGCGTAGTATCCGGACAAATTGCAAAACTACATCCAATGTTTAAGGTACCCACGCCTGTTGAACCATTCACAATTGGCTGGATAATCATTAGGGGTCAGGATTGAATGAATCATGGTGACGGTCCATGAGAAACTGTTTCGGAACAACCGATGTTACTATGGGATATTAATAGATTTCATGTACTTGAATGACTATCTAAAGAGGTTATCGAAGCAGTTTATGAGGTAGATGCATTGTTTGACGATGTTAGTAAACGTTAGCATATCATAGTAAATATGAATACAAATGGTTAGAGATATTGAATGAAGAAGGCCGGCTACCAATTTTGAATATAATTAGGAAGCGAAATGGTTAGAAGAATTCGACTAGTTTAATCAATTCCATGTTCAGACAGCGTGATCCAGCTCTAAGTCTTGATTGGCTCATTTTTTCAAGTTCTCCTATGGACCGTTAAATGGTTTGACGCCAAATTGAACAGAATCATTATGATTACTTTTAAAAGAAGTGTTTGTTTAGGTATAAACAAGCCGATCGTTAATGAGTTCTTTGGTAATGGCAGCAGTCATTTGTTCTTCTGTTGATTAGTGTCTCGGGTTTATGACATAGCTCACGTACAGAGGTCACTATCAAGTATATCGAATACTGTAATCTTGAAATGGATCTTCTTGATTTTTTACGTTCTAGTTCAATCTATACCGTGATGCAAATCGGAGTCATGGTCGGACGGAATTGTAGACTTCTACGCTTTTTAGATTGAAATCTTTGGTATTGTAAATAAATTAGTTAAGAATCCTAATTAAAAAGCGATTAGATGCGATGCTAAGAATTAGGAACAATTAGCTCGGCATGTTTGATGTCGGAACCAATAATCTAGGAGATAAAATCACGAGATTTTGTGTGCATACGCGCGGTTGCACTTCACATTTTATACGTGACGTAAAAATCAAAGCAGAGATTTAATCAGACATTCAGCTAGATAGTGGATTTTCTGCCTAACCTAAGTGACTCTTCAATATCTAAAAACAAAGAAAAGAATTCTAATCTCAATCCTTGATACCCGAATCTTAGACCAAGAAGTTTTTTGGAGTTAAAAACCCGATAAACCGGTGCAAACAAGATTATTTGGTACTTTTATAGACTAACAATGAATGATTTTCAATTCTCAACGGTCAACTGTGCAAACAGATATATTTTTTGTTGGAATCATCAGGTATTGCATTTCTGATGTTTTTGTGGTAATCAAGTTTTTTCTTATTTGACAATAATCCTTATTATGAGGTTTTAAAGCTTTTTAGAATACTCTTTGCTCGCTATCTGTGATTTGGAATTGGTTTGATCAATTGTCCATTCTGTTCAAGATTTATTCTTTTGAACCATTATTGAATCTTGTTCATCATTCGACACGTCGAATTTAATTATTATAAGAATGAAATTAGAAACATACGATTTCAAAGTATCGTCCTAATTATCTTCAGGGGCTAATGATTTCTTCTTATCAACTTAAGTAAATAAGCATTGTTTTGCCTTGATACTGCTGTAAATATGGAATTGACATTTTGATAAACTGCACCAGTTGCATTTCCATGTCCATTTCTCACGTCAACTCGCAAAATATGAGCTAAGTCTTGTTCTAATGGATTGGGGTCCACTTTCCTATTGTGCAATTTTGGTTCGTTTTCTTGACCATTGGGTTTCTATTATATTTCATATCAGTCGGAACTTGAACTGAGTAGTGGCCTTAGTCAGAAGCACAGGCCAATTTTATTATGTTGCAGTTTCATAATTTGGGTTATTTCAAGAATTCTGTTAAACCACATCAGCATGTACTGTTGTGGGGTGTAATGAACAATTACTTTAATGAGGCAAAAAAGATTTTTAAGAAATAAAATATAAAATAATTTTTTTAGCACTTCCTTAACAAGTTTTACTACTTTTCCGAGATTCGTCAAATATTTTGGCGAAAAGAACAAACATTTGCTAACAGAAATTTTTAGTCATTAACCGAACTTAAAAATTGGCTTTTAATTCTTTTTGGACTAGGCAACTAAGATCTTAACCTTCTGGCGAAACGTTTTGGCTACTCGTGGGAAGTGAGTTGAGCAAAAACCTTTTGTACCAGGAGAACAAAGCAGTGGGCCACATTGTTTCGAATGTTGAAAAAAAAAGAAGTTCGAACTTATGAAGTAAAATAAACGTTACGTGGCCAAATAGATTCTGGTATTCCTTTTGTGGTATTAACCAATCAATTGTTGCTTTACATTAATCTAGATTTATAATGTGGCAAACGTTCAAACCAGTTCTTGTTGAGAATTTTAATTTGGTTAAACAACATTGGATTTTTAAGTCGTAAAACTTAATGTGGGAATTACTGTTTTAAGTCTTTGTTTCCTATAGTCTTGGTTTTAACTATTCTTAAAGTCTTAGAATATCTTGAAGTTAGTTGAAATTTTAATACATTGTTGGACGAAGATAGTCATTACAATGAATACTAAGTGATGAGTTTTACAATTGAATATGAAACTGATTATATTTGATAAAATAAACGTGAAGGAATTTTATATCTTACTTAACCATCTTGATAGTAAATTTTACAATATTTTAATGATTAACGATTGACATCAATCAGTGTTACAATGATTTTGTACATTTTGTTGTGCAATATGTCACACAGCCTTTACGGATCATAAATCATGCATAGCGGTCGCAAAATAAACGAAAAGAGGTATGGCATCAGGTAGAGAGACTACAGCACCAAGTCTAATAATACTGTTGGTTTTGGCTAGTGGCCCAAGTTAGGAGGACTCTCATTAAACAAAGTACACTTCTCATTTCAAAATACAAGTCGTTTGAAATTTCATTGCGTTGTTTTATGTTCCTTTTGTACTTGTCCAACAGTTCCAACTATTTCCAAACTACCAACCCTAGCTTTTACATCATCGACATTATCTGACATGTCGAAAGTCGATTGTTACTATTGCTTTCGCCAGTAACGTTCATGTTTAATCTAATAAAAATTATTTTTACGACATCTGCAACTCTCTCTTGTGTTTGTTCAACAATTTGTGATACACCATCTAAACTTTTGAAACATTAAGTTTTAAGTTATGACTTTAATATTTTACTAACGGTTTTTTATTTGGGAACCTGTTGACCTTGAAAGCTAATGGCTCAGAGTCCTACTGACTTTTTTTCTGAAGTTTACACAAGTGAAAAATTAGGGTGACATAAAAAGTAAAGGTGAACTTACCGATTTGATATAGTTCTAAGTCCCGGTCGACGGCAGAAAACCAGTAAAGCCAACGAGTTGGCCGCAGTTGACACCAGGAACAGCGCTAGGAGTATAATCTCCTCCACAAGTCGGTCTCTCACATCCATCCCTGACATCAAAGCTTGTCCAGGAGACATGAGAACCAAATATTCCGAGACAATGTCATCACTATCACAACACTTAACTTTGCAACTGAACACTCTCAGTCAATAATGTTTTTGTATACTGCAGTTGTTAGTCGCGTAAAGTTTGGAGAACACGCTGGTCGTTTAGGCCGCGTCTTTCTCGCTCGGCTGTCGTGTGACAACTGGCTGGCTGCTCCGCTGCCGGAGCCGCCGCGGCCGGCGCGTGGCGGCCCCCTCCACACGCCGCCGCTAGTACTTCACTGGCGACAGTACATATAAATCTACAACTAATGTCGGTCAACATCCTGGGTTTTTGTTTTATCGCTTGTGAAATTTGCGGTGTGCGGTTTGTTTTGAGAATCGTTTGCATCGGATTTGATTGTTTTGAAGATGCTACCGATTGAATGTTTAGTTTTGTTTCAAACCTGTGGATTCTCATCTACTTGTTCCCACTTGAATTAAATCACATAATTATGCAAATTGTTCTACACAGATACACCTACTATAGCTGGACCTTTCCCAATCATCATTGGATTAGCCCACTTCATATTAATTTCAATGCCATTAGTCATCGTTTTCTTCTGAAATTTCTGATCGCAAATACTAATCATTACTAGCCACAAATCAATTCCAAAATTACTATTAAAATTTAGACTTCTGGAATTTGCAAACGTAAGAGGCATTGCGACAAAAGAAATATAACGTTGGGACAATAGACCGCTCGAAGGTCCTAAGAAACCAATAAGGATTTCAACGAAGGTTAATTAAATACGACAGCAAATTGATTGATTGGTTTAATGATTAAAACATGAATAAGAAGCCAGGTATTCAGCTGATTGATTCAAAGTTCAAATGGGAACAGTTACGGTTTTAGATGTTTACGTGACTGTTCGCAAAATGGGTTTATTCTATAATGTAGTAATTGGAATAAATAGAAAGAGAGAAAGAAAGAAAAACCATTTATTCCCGCGAAAGCGACGCAAAACACAAAAAAAAATGCTCAAAAAAAAAAAGACAAATTCTTTGACTTGGACAGATTTTTCCTACCCGACTGGTAGTTTCAGAAATAAGCATGTTTTAACAAACAAACAGAAACTGTTCAGCTTTATTATATTAGTAAGGATAGAACGAGACGGCAATACAGAGTTTCAGTTACATTACATGATTGTTATAAAGAATTTGTAAAGAAATGCCATGATTACTAAACTTGTGAGATAACATAAAAATAGTCCAAAAATATACCAAATACGCGGTTTTGTAAAACGTACTGTAAAACTTATGTAAGAAAGCTTCTTTTCTTTTGTGATTCCTTTTCGAAGTTGAGAGGACAAGTAAATTTTATTCGTAAGTGAAAGAAATATGTCGTAAAGCGTGTAATACAGAATTTTCATATTGTTTTGGGACTTTTGAATTCGCATACTTTTCTTAAATTAATAATATAAATAATAGTGAATGTAGATTAGTAGAAGGTATTTTAATACTTATTACGGTTTTAGATGTTTACGTGACTGTTCGCAAAATGGGTTTATTCTATAATGTAGTAATTGGAATAAGTAAATCTATTTCAGAAATTTTGTAATCAATTTCCCAGTGTTATAAGAAGTACATGGGTAAGAATTAGGTGGTAGGTGTTTGCGTGTTGTACAATAAATTCTTGAAATCCGTATGAATCATTGAATTGTTTTATCTAATCTACTATCTTTTTTATTTTTGCCGAAGTATGATGATTCAATTTCGTTTTCACAAATGTTTGAGTATGAGTACTTGAATTATTGATTATTTATTAAGTAATTATTCACAAAACATATCTACCATCATGCCTGTGTTCCCCGAAGGGTTAGGCAGAGATGTACCAAAGTACACGCACAGTTTGCCGGTATATTTTAGGTCCTATGTATTAGGGGGCGAGCCTATTGCCATTAAATGGGCACAAATCTTAACTCCGAGCTGATACTGAGAATTGTACAGAAAAACCCAATGACTCTCACACACACAGCATACGTCACTCGTCAGCATTGTAATTCTGTTAAATCTCCTTCGATGAAATATGCTGAAGTAAGCTGTCATCCCACTTGATACTCACCTCAAACTTCACTTCACCTAGGGAAAATTGTGTATAATTCTTATTCTATCTCATCAATTCAGAGCTCAATTTTAGGTATTGATTTTTTAAAGAAAATAAACTTACTTCTTTATCTTTATCATTACGTTGGACGCAGGTCCTTTTAGAAATCTATGGGGGAGGACTGTGTCCAGCAGTGGACGTCCTGCGGCTGATATGATGATGATGATCTTCATAGAAGGGATGAGAAAAGCATGGCGTTATAGTTCCTGTCCACCAGAAGCACCTGTTGCAATAACTGTTGCTTCTATTATAACGCTTACTTTTATTTTAGAAAAAGAAGTAGAGTTCCAGTTCCCAGTACCTAAAACTCGGAGTAAGGATTTGTAGGCTCGCCCCCTATTACATGGGACCTAAATATACCAGCGAACTGCGGGTCCACATTGGTACACCTCTGCTTAAACCTTCGGGGAATACAGGAATGATGGTATATTTTTTTAAATTTTTGATGAATGGTTCCGCAAAAAAAAACCCAATAATAACCGACATAAACGCGAACGAAACCACAGAAATAAGCTAGTCGTTGAAGTAAAACATGAAGCAGAATTCGATCAATACCAAGTAGAAGCGGTTCATAACATTATTTATCCTAGAAATGTGTTATGAGCCGTATTCATGAAATCTAAGCGTTCATAACCGTCGATAACCGGTATAAATAACCTGTTGTTGTCATTTTCTTTACAACTAGCTTCGGGCCGCGACGTCGTCTGTAATTTTTTCATGTGCGTTATTTTACGTCTTTGGTTATTGCTCTGCTCCCTTGTGTTGTAGCGTGATGGGATGTAGCCCATACTATTCTTTATGAATCTGTCTATCAATAATGAAATATTTTTTCTGGCTATCCAGCGAGTATATTTTTGTATATTGGGGATAAAGATGTGAATGTTTTGTTTATTTTATTGTATTGTTGAGTTTTATGTTTAAGTTTATTTTATGATGTAGTTTAGTTTGTGTGTAACATCGTTTTAGATTCATCTGTAAGATCTTGTAGTTGTTTATATGAATAAATAAATAAATAAAATAAAATAAATAAATATCTTGGGACAACTCACACACGGCTCTCTGATCCCAAGCTAAGCAGAGCTTGTGTTATGGTAACCAGACAACTGATATACATACTTATATAATTTATAAATATATACATATTATAGATAAATCACACCCAGACACAGAACAAACAATCATGCTCATCACACAAAGTTTGTCCTGGTTGGGAATCGAACCCACGACCTCCGGCTTAGCAGTCAGGGACGCTAACCACTAGACCAAAAGGCCCGTCAACAAAAAAAAAAATATATAAATAAATAAAATATCTATAGATCAAATACAGAGAGACAACTAGCCTCAACTTGCTGACTAACTTAATGACTCCTTGACAAGTCACAAGTGAATTCAAGCAAATCACGAGAAATTGAAATAAATAGAAAGAGAGAAAGAAAGAAAAACCATTTATTCCCGCGAAAGCGACGCAAAACACAAAAAAAAATGCTCAAAAAAAAAAAGACAAATTCTTTGACTTGGACAGATTTTTCCTACCCGACTGGTAGTTTCAGAAATAAGCATGTTTTAACAAACAAACAGAAACTGTTCAGCTTTATTATATTAGTAAGGATAGAACGAGACGGCAATACAGAGTTTCAGTTACATTACATGATTGTTATAAAGAATTTGTAAAGAAATGCCATGATTACTAAACTTGTGAGATAACATAAAAATAGTCCAAAAATATACCAAATACGCGGTTTTGTAAAACGTACTGTAAAACTTATGTAAGAAAGCTTCTTTTCTTTTGTGATTCCTTTTCGAAGTTGAGAGGACAAGTAAATTTTATTCGTAAGTGAAAGAAATATGTCGTAAAGCGTGTAATACAGAATTTTCATATTGTTTTGGGACTTTTGAATTCGCATACTTTTCTTAAATTAATAATATAAATAATAGTGAATGTAGATTAGTAGAAGGTATTTTAATACTTATTACATGTTGATTTCGTATTTCAGGTAGTTTTATTTGTAACTTGTAAACGAAACTTGTGAGGAAGCGTGCGTGAACTCGCACCAAAGTAAACAGACCCGGCTTATCTATCCATCCCGCTCGCTCTTCTGCTTTAACAAATAATAAAACTTGTAAACGAAACTTGTGACGAAGCGTGCGCGGACTCGCATCAAAGTAAACCATCACGGCGTATCTATCCATCCCGCTCGCTCTTTTGCTTGTCGCTGCGCGCCAAATGCGAGCCTTTTTAACCGACTTCAAAAAAAGGAGGAGGTTATCAATTCGACTGTATTTTTTTTTATGTTTGTTACCTCGAATTTCCCGACTGGGTGTACCGATTGTCATGATTCTTTTTTTATTTGAAAGCTGGTGCTTCCCGTGTGGTCCCATTGCCACCATTTCAATATCTGATGATGGGATCTTGTAGAAATCGAGGGAACTCTTCAATAAATAACAGCAGATTAACCGCGATTGTTGCTATATCATATCTAAGCATTGTTTATACCATCACACAACATAACATCACGCGTGTACACTCGAAAGGGTAACACAGATATATTCAGTAGTATTCGAAAATTGGTCCTCCAAGTAAACGAAATCGCATAAGTATTCTGCTTTCTTATGACTTTTTACTGGTGTTAAGTTAATTTACGTAGTATGACAGTTCCTTCATGGATTTGGATGACAGGAAGTTGATACTAAAAAGCAAAAAATAAAAAAACTTTCAAACAAAAAAACAACCGCCTTCAAAAACTAAAAATTAAAAATTTAAAAAACCCCCAACACAAAAACCTAAGTTCCCTTTAAAAAGTAAAAAA
This sequence comes from Caradrina clavipalpis, assembly GCA_932526535.1. Taxonomy (NCBI): domain Eukaryota; kingdom Metazoa; phylum Arthropoda; class Insecta; order Lepidoptera; family Noctuidae; genus Caradrina; species Caradrina clavipalpis. The sequence goes on from OW052106.1 coordinate 10,644,145, forward strand.
AATAACAAAAAAAATACGTCACGTTGGGGGACCGCTCGGGACGATCGTATCCTAAATGCAACATCGGTCCCCCAACGTGACGTATTTTTTTTACTTTTTAAAGGGAACTTAGGTTTTTGTGTTGGGGGTTTTTTAAATTTTTAATTTAATTTTTTATTTTATACTTTTTATAGGTACCTACTTATTATAATGTCGATTTTGTTAAGTTTGAGACCCCACTCGAGTATTTTTACAGATATTCGGTTTTTCTTCCCTACTTTCACCCCCACAACTTTTAAACGGCTCAACCGATTTTCATCAAACATGTCTAAGAACACTCGCAGATAGGTCACCTTTAATGCAAAAAAAACTAAATTGAAATCGCTTAATCCGTTCGGCAGCTATGATGCCACAGACAGACAGACAGACAGACAGACAGACAGACAGACAGACACGTCAAACTTATAACACCCCTCTTTTTGCGTCGGGGGTTAAAAAGTGAAAAATAACTTTAGCTTTGGAAGTCGGTGGCAATACAAAACAACAAACAGAACCAAAGCCACCGACTTCCAAAGCTAAAGTTATTTTTCACTTTTTAGTTTTTGAAGGCGGTTGTTTTTTTGTTTAAAAGTTTTTTGTGTTGGTCGTAAAGTGCTTCTTGCAATGAACATGGTTTATACACCAACGTCGCGAACTGCCTTTGGATTTACGACGTCTAATTTAAACTATGTTTAGGTAATGCATTTAACACGTTAGGGCGTATAAACCATTTACAATTAACGACTATTTTACGCCCTGAGTTAATATAAATTATGGTCATTACATCACAATAAAACTCTAAAAAAAAAACATTCGGCTGTTACATTGAAAATTTACTTTTTTTAAGAGGCTATGACCGAAAGTTTCTGGGTCGTATTAACCATTTTTGTGCGAATTTCTGCATTTCGTATATACAGATCGATAGAGACAAATATCTGAGAAAAATGGTATATATCACTCAATTTGGCCAAAATGGTTTATACGACCTTTTTACCCAAAGGTATCGACATGATTGTTATGAAGAATTTGTAAAGAAATGCCATGATTACTTGTGAGATAACATAAAAATAGTCCATAAATATACCAAATACGCGGTTTTGTAAAACGTACTGTAAAACCTATGTAAGAAAGCTTCTTTTCTTTTGTAATTCCTTCTCGAAGTTGAGAGGACAAGTAATTTTTATTCGTAAGTTAAAGAAATATGTCGTAAAGCGTGTAATACAGAATTTTCATATTGTTTTGGGACTTTTGAATTCGCATACTTTTCTTGTTGTTTGCCCGTAATTTTCTGTTGAAATCCAAGATAATTATGGGATTGTAATAATACCGACATCACATAGTTATTGACTACATAAATAGGTATCTACAACATTTTTATTTCGGGTGGGAAATCATCAAATGTCTTTTTCCGCCCTGGGCGGGGCGAGAGGGTGTGTCAGACTTTTACTGACTCAAACCCATCCATGTTTCTTCGTGTGCTCTTTGCGTTCCGGGGGCACGGTATCTCTTTCGAACAACCCGCAGCCCCGGTAGGCATCGGCCCTGAGTGGCCCCTCCGATTGATTTGCTGACATCTCTTGTAACCTCTCATTTCCTAGGGGTCCAGAGCAAAAAGATAAACTCAATGATCAAATCAAATCAAATCGTTTATTTGCATAAAACAGGTTCAGAGGATGTTATAAAAGGTCGAACGGTACACATTGGCGTATCTAGAGTTAGTTTTCAGGGGGGGCCTGGCCCCTAAGATGCCATGGCCGCTGCGATGCAATGCAGTCAGGCGGAAGGTGAGCCCTACAGCCTGGGGTGGGCACAAGACCATTCTGGGCTGGGCCTGGCCCACCCGCCCCCCCCCCCCTATATACGCCTATGACGGTACACTGTTAATAGCCAGGTGTGCAAATATAAAATAAGAATTTTACAACTAACTTTTATTTATTGGAAACTAGCTTTTGCCCGCGGCTTCGCTCGCGTTATGTATTCAAACTTTCATCCCCGATTTTATCTCCTTGGGGGTAGAATTGATTATAATCCTTTCTTAACGGATGCCTACGTCATAACATCTACCTGCATGCCAAATTTCAGCCCGATCCGTCCAGTGGTTTGGTTTGGTTTGGTTTGGGATAGATCACTATGTCAGTCAGTCAGTCAGTCAGTCACCTTTGAGTTATATATATTTAGATAACGTGTAACTTTCGGCTTTATTTGCACTCGTTATATTCGGACTGTGGACTGATGGGATCTCACTGTTCATTGTATACATTAAAATATACCTACCAACGATATCCAATGTCATCAAGTTTAAATGTAAACTGATCTTAACGGTCTTGGGAATATACCGGGTGTCAGATAACTTACAAAGGTGCACTGTCGTCAGATACGGGGTGACAACAAGGCTAAAAATAGACTGGAGCGTTGCTAAGCGGTGATGGTTTTAGTGTTTGAACTTTAGGGAAGATTTCTTACTAGCTTCTGCACGCGAGTTCGTCCGTGTGGAAGTATAGTGTCGTGTCATGAGTGTCGTGATGTCCGGGGCCCAGTGGGTAAGGCGCCCGCCTCTCATACACCAGGTTGTGGGTTCGTAAGCTGGGAGAGGCAATTGTGACATTTCCTAATTCTTTATGTACTATCTTAGTTTATCTTGGATATCACTGACATTGGTAACCATGTCAGTGAGGCCCTTGAAGTAGTTTTAAAACTCTGTCACTAGGGTGTGTGGGGTCGTCAGACCATACTGCCCACATGATAAAGAAGAAGAAGTGAATGTTTTATTTTTTGTAATCGGATTAGCACTTCCAGAGATTATTTCTTAAAAACTAAAAAAAGTATGTATTGTCTGCCGACAATTGCCGAAGACGCTGGATGCAGGCCGCTTCCGACCGGTCCTTTTGGAAATCTATGGAGGAGGCCTATGTTCAGCAGTGGACGTCCTGCGGCTGATATGATGATGATGATGACTGCCGATAAAATAGAACATTATATTTTTTGAAAAAACTTTTTTTTTCACGTTGATTACAGTATGAATAATTAATATGTCGTAATTAACAAGTTGACCGCTATGCGTCGCCAGTCTGACGCGACTCGTCACAAATTAGCATGTCGGTGACGCGACGCCATAACCTCTGGCAAACTTTACCTTCTTATACCTAAATAGATGCAGCAAGTCAAGATTTAAGTCTCGATGGATAGAGTCAAAATCTTCTAACGCAAAAGTAAATAAAAGAGTAGGTCAAACTCAAAATCAAAAGTCAAATCCCACTTTTGAACGTCAATTAATTAAAATTATTGAATCTAGTTGAGTAGAGGAAAACATTTATCCAGAACTCATCGAAGGAAAATAAAGATATAGAAATTTTTCAAATCTGGAACTCGTATTCATAAATCTCCTTTGTTTTTCGGCTGTCTCGTTAAGCTTTCTGTTGATTTGAAAAAAGAACATTAGGTACAAGTTGTCGTTGGGTTGACACTTCATTTTGACAGCTCAATAAAAAGTGGACTCTCTTCGAGAGTGTTTTAAAAAATAACTTCATAAAGTACGAGTCTTGACAGTTTATAATTAATTGTACTGATCTGTCTGTTCAAAAAAAATTAAAAAAATAATAAATCAAAAATAGTTTTTATGTATATCTACTACATAGCAGTATGAATTAAACTAAAATTTTTACAAGAGAAAAAAAACCTTAACGTTCGATGTTTAAAGGTAAACTGTCATTTTACAATTGTCAAATATTTCAAAATGTTCTAGAACAGCGCCAAAATTCCTAAATCTTTATCTTTAGATGTTGAATTTATAAATTAAGCTAATTTTAATGACATCATTTATTTTTTAACTATTGTTTTAATTAGTCAGCATCATTGTTTTAAAAGTTCAAGGAGCTATGTCACGAAGTCTGGAATCAAAATTGAATCGTTCACGCATAGCAACAATACAGCGCGTATCATTGGATAAAAGTCCTGTTCTTAGTCACCATTAATATAAACCTATAGAATGTCTACTTTCTTACATAAAAACTTTAAATAAAAAGATGCAGATTCACCTAGCTACATATTTTTGAGGCAGATTATAAATAGATATAAATATAATTATTTGATGCTCCTGTCCTGGCTCCGTATTTTTTCCTGATTACGGAGACTATCTATTTCTTTTTTATTGTTTAAAATTTTTAACAATGAACTGTAATACCTCATGCAGATGCTTCAGTTGAAATAAAAGCAATTGTTCTTGGACCGAACTAATAATGCTACTGACAATCATGTCAACTAATGTCGGGTATTTTGATTGTTTCCATATTTACAATTGCCCCAGTCAATAAAGGCCGACTTTATTTATTGTTTTTCGTAGTAAAAATATGGATTCCAAACATTTCCATACTTACTCATTTGCTAGTTTACCGAATTGGACTTCATTTATAAATATATAAAGAAGAATATTGGAAGTTGAACGAAAACATGGACTTTGAACTGTCAACAATCATACGTGTCACATAGGTACGTTATATGCTCGTGTTGTTGCTGTTTTCTCAGTAACTCATAAACCTGAGACGATAGCTACTTACCGTACCTACCTACGTACTTACTAGGTACCCCGCTTGATATTTCTTGATGTAAACACTTCGTATGTTAATTTGGTTTAAATTACATTTTTAAATAAATTCTATTATTTTAATTTGTTTACTTTTAATTGTACGAAGTGTAGATGAATTTTAAATATTTTTTTTATTTTTTTATTTGCTTTTATTTTATCATGGATTACTTTTTCGTAGGTTCTAATTTATACCCGTATAACTAATATTTAATTTTCCTACGGATTTTATCTGAAACTGTCTGAACCCCGCGGTGTCACCTCGTATAAAGGAACATTTTTTATTACCTACTCGCCGACGACGTCATGGATGATGCGTCATGTGAATACCGGCCACCTAACTTATGGAAGCAGGAGAAACCATGGGGTTTATAAGAGTCCGACTTAACCCTCCGTTCTTCCCAGGCGGAGGGCATCCATAGAGAAAACCTCACGAAAAAGAAATTCTAGTGACATTGAAAAACAAAGATACAATTCTAAATGTAGACTACCTTAATTGCAATGTATAGTTTTAGGTATGTTGTTCTTTCCTAAAAGGGACTTCGCTAACGACCTACGCAAAAGAAAGCGACCACTGTTGCCTAGGCACCAGACAGACTGTGTACTCTGTTGTGTAATGTCCCTACGTGAATTAAGGTAAACTGAGTTTGAGGTAGACCGACATACCATCACGCCTGTATTCCCCGAAGGGTTGAGCAGAGGTGCACCAATGTACTTGGTGTACATTGGTGCACGTCTGCTATAAGTTACTCATACCATCCTCACGCCTGTGTTCTCCGAAGGGTTAAGCAGAGACACACCAATGTACACCTACAGTTCACCGCTATATTTAGGTCCCATGTAATAGGGGGCGAGCCTATTGCCATTAACCGGGCACAAATACTAATACCGAGCTGCTACTGAGAATGTTATTGAAAAATACAAAAACACTTTGCTTGACCTGTGAATCTAACCCAAGACATTTAGCTTAGCAGTCGCGCTTAGATTCACTAGACCAGGGATGGCGAACCTTTGTTGGTCAACGTGCCATTTTGTATAAAAATTAAAAATAATGACATGTGACTATGACGTGCAATCAAAGAATCTTGACTTAGCCATTTAATGGAGAAAAATAAAACTAGGTGCTATTAACTCTTGGTTTGCAACTCGTTTGTACAAGCATCGTTATATTTACTATTTTATGCTTATTTAAATAAAAGGTTGTGTGATTGGTGTGTGATTTCTGCTGTTGCAAATTGGTTAGGATTATAATACTGGGATTTATTGGCGTGCCCGAATTATTTTGTTGCGTGCCACTTCTGGCACGCGTGCCATTGGTTCGCCATCCCTGCACTAGACTAACGAGGTAGTCAGTACACCGACAGTACCTGGTAAAGGCCACGTAAAATCGCTGGATGCGGACGGCTTAAGAACGGTAATTGTGGCTAATTTTTGGGGAGGCCTATGTCCAGCAGTAGACGACGCTCGGCTGATATGATGATGAGGAACACGGATGGGTTTTAGTCACTAAGAGTCTAACACTCCTTTCCGCTACCTTTTGGAATGGGCAACTAGATTCAATAGTTTTAATTCATTGACGTTCAATGGTGCCTTTTAATGGTCTAATATTGGAAAAAATGATTTGACTTTGACGCTCGGCCCAGAGCGGAAGAAGGCCCTTTGATGATTTCGCATTAAAAAAAAGGGTGTTATAGTGACATGGGGTGCACTGTCGATTCCTAGTTGTAATAACAGCTCATCTAAAGCTTACACGGAAATTGATCGGGGGAAATTTTACTAGAATAGTACTTTTGAAAAACCAAGTTACTTTCCAATACGTTGATGCCAATCCCGGCCATCGATGACGACACATTGCTTACTGACAATTTGCATGACGTCACATGTTCTAATGACGTAGCGGCATAGAGTAGATTCCTTTATACAAGGTGTTGATTGGCATCCTCGTCAAATTTTAGGAGCTTGCCATAAAAAAATAGAAGTAATCAAATATAATTACGATACCTGGCCAATATCTAATAAATACTTGTTTTTTTTCTGTTGCAACTATCAAAAAACAGTATTCCAGAATACTCCTCATGCAAAATTCAGAATCGCCAAGTTGCGTATGCGGTAGGCAGAGTTGTCGCGCGGCTATATCAATGTGTGCATAGCGCCTAAACCCGAGATGCGAGATGGCTATCTCGAATTTGAAAATCACGTAAAAAAAAGACAAATTCGAAACCATATTATTTTATTATTGATTCGTGTTAAGAATCACGAGCATAGTTAACTCCTTGAATTTGACCAGGATCAAATCAACGCCTTGTATAGTATACAGGGAAAACGGGAATACAAATAACTTTAAGGTAATTATTATGTGTGTCTTATCATTTTGGACATACGTAGTTGTTTACTTGTTTTACTCGTACGTGTGTGCGAATAACACACTTGTGTGCGACTTGTTTTACTCGTACAGTCGTACGTGTGTGCGAATAACAAACTTGTGTGCGACGGCACGAAAGTATGAGAATAACTTATGACGTGGTGAAAAAGTCTTACTGAGTTTTTCTTCTGTAGGTAAATAGGTTAGCAATAACACTTTTGCACTTTTTTTTATTACATATCATCACGCCTGTATTCCCCAAAGGGTTAGGCAGAGGTGTACCAATGTCACCCACAGTTCGCCGGTATGTTTGGTCCCATGTAATAGGAGGCAAGTCTATTGCCATTAACCGGGCACAAATCCTAACTCCTAGCTGCTACTGAGAATTTCATAGAAAAACCCAATAACTCTTTTCGTTCGACCTAGGAATCGAACCCAAGACCTCTAGCGTAGCAGTCGCGCTTAGGACCAGTAGGCTAACGAGGCTGTTAACGGAGAGGCGGTTAGGCGGTTCTTTTTAATTAATTAATTATTTATGTTAAGGCCACGCGAATGAAGTTGCGGGCTTTTCGTAAGTAAAAAATAAACAGTTTTTACATTGTGCACAATCATAAACTGTGATTTTTACACCAAAACTTGAACTCGTATCACAGTAAAGTAAGAAAAAAAAAGGAATATTTTTAGCCAATTTTTAGCAATTTTATATTAGGTACACTTTCTCGGAAGTATTCTACAGTAAAATCTCTTCAACCAAATGGCTTAGCAATACCGAGTAACGTTATGTCATTGAGTAGGTAATCCGTGACATTGATACTAGGGTATCATAAGATAGGCGATACACATGGTATACACTCGATCATATTTCGGAAACAACAATAAATTGTGACGTCACACGTAATCCTGTGCATCAAAACAACATTTTTTTTTGTCTTAATAAGATAATGTGTTATGTAAACACCTATATAAGGTGCAGTTTTGCTTATTAAATTTCAAGAGGCAATAATCAATCAATCAACCTTTTCTTGGGCCAAAGAATCAGCATTGCCATACAACGTGGCAATGCTGCCAGCCTTCTGGGCACTTGTGCCATTGACAGCGATGCGGATGAGTATTTTTATGCCCTATGACCTTTTTTTTTTATATTAACTGTACATTAGTTTGTAATTTAAGTATTATTACTTAACTAAGTTTTATGTTCGAAAAATAAATAATATTTTTTGTTAAATAAATATTTAAAAATAAATATCAAACATTTATTTTGTAAAACATAGGTATGGTTACAGTTAGTATTTTGACTAAAATATGTTCACTATGTTTTGCCAATAAATATGACGAACAAAATCAATATAAAACAAGTCATTACAATTAAGGTAGCATGTCAATAGATTGTTGAGACAGCTGTTTATGTTCGACAGTATTTCAGAATACACCTCTTTCAAAGAACAGAATCGCCCTGTTGCGTATGCGGTCTTTATCACTGTGTGCGTGCGGGTTCATCGCCCTGCCAGCCTAAACCAAGCGGCAAGATGGCTGTTCGAAATTTAAAATCACCCGCCAAAAATCCAACCAGCCATTAGTATGATCGATGAAATCGATCTGTTTAATGGCAACACCATACTTATAATTACTTTTGGATGTTGTAATTTATGACAGTTTTGACACCTGCGATAAAACTTTAATGTACGCGGTACCATATTGGTCTTAAAAGTCGTTATCAACGTGACACAATGACATCTTTGTAATAAATATTACGCATTCAATTGTTTTTATGTCATATCGAGTTGGCAACTTAGCATGACATCAATCAATTGACATACTTTTTATGAGCTGTCAAAACGTATTTCTCCCATAGATTTAGTTAACCTGTGACGTCATTTTTCTGCTAACTCAATTAACTAACTATTTATTGATTTCAAAGCAACTAAAATCTAATTTTACTGTTAATTGAAAATTAATCGTGGTGTGTCAAGTGTATTTTTTTAAAGAAATTACACACTTACACTACCACGCCTGTAATTCCTGAAGGGTTAGGCAGAGGTATAGCAATGTACACCCCAGTTTGCCGAATAATTATATCTCGCCCCCTATTACATGGGACCTAAACAGATTTTTGGGATCCTGACTCCGAGATGCTACTGAGAGCTTAATAAAAAAACCCAATAACATGTTTTGCTCGACCTGGGAATCGAACCCAAAACCTCTTGCGTAGCAGTCGCGCTTAGGACCGGTAGACTAACGAGGCAATTCAAAAGAAATTTTGTATTTGTATTATTGATTGCTGATGTCAACTACCCCATTGGTTAACGGCCTACCTGAGCCCAGACGGCCAATAATTCCATTAACTAAAAACGTTCAAAATCTAGACCCAATCTAATCTCAGGTAAAATCAATATCAATAAAATGTATGTAAATTAGCCGTATTTGTAACAGATTGATGCTGAGATAAGATTGCGATCGTTCTTAAAAGTTCAATTTCCCTCGATGTAAATTGGTTGTTACCATCTGTAACAATATAAGGTTTTCCGACTATTTCCTTATTGAAAGACAAAAATTTAGAGACGCAATTAATATGACTCATGTGCCTAATATATATATGACATCGACTATCAAGATTAAGATCTAAATAAATCAATGCTTATTGTCATCAACAACGATAATTGGAACCTACAGTAAATTAACCTGTGTTCAAGATATTTACTACCGGTATTTGAAATATTATGTGTTTGAAGTTTGCTTAACTTACTATTCCTTAATAATCCTGCTCACTCTCTAAACTTCCATCAAAAGGAGCAACTACCAGAAAAGCGCCAAAGCATGAAACTCGATAAGTCCCAGAAGTACAGTCCAACTGGCTTGAATCCCGCAACAAAATTAATCAGAAAAGTACTGCATAGAGTAAGCCAAAAACATAATTTCCACTTTCACCTATATCGAAAAGCTCAATTGGTCACTATCAAGTATAAGTAATAAAAATTATAGGTAGGTTAAAGGATTTGTGCCCGGTTAATGGCAATAGGCTCGCCCCCTATTAACTACATGGGATCTATGGGACTAAACATACCGGCGAATTTTGGTACAACTCTGCCTAACCCTTCGGGGAATACAGAGGCGTGATGGTGTGTTATAGCATTGTTGCCAAATCTTATTCAAGATAGCGATTTATTTTTAGCACATCTACTTCAACTGAAATATTTTTTTGATAGTTGATAGTTGCAGTCTAATTTTAGATATCGCTATATCTGCTATACCATGATAAAATCTATTTTTGATATACATATGTATCATCAATTGAGTACTGCTCAATCGATTTAGTTGATTTTGTTCTGATCGTTTTAATTTTTTTAGGAAAAGCTATCGCAATGTCGTAAATTTTAATGGTATTGCTGTATAAAAATATCAACGTTTAATAAATTATACCCGGATTAAGCCGGAACGGTTTAAAGTAAATAATACAAAATATCAAAACACCGATAATCTAATCTACTGATCATCTACTACAACAATAAATTAAGATCATACACGCTTTTGGAGACAAACAAACACAAATAGCTAGTACTTTCAACATTTGTGGTACTATCAACATTTTGATTTTGATTACAATCTTTTTGGGACACCTTTTAACATGTTGATCGTCTGGACAAATAAATAAATACATTATCTTAAGTTCCGGCTATTTACAGGTGAATAGAACATTAAACTTACTTGGCACATTGATGAAAATATGACATGTAAGATTAAAAAAAAACAAATCTTTTTGCGAAAAGTATAGTTTGAAATACTTTCTTTACGGTAAAAACAACACAATCATATCAATCACGCCTGTATTCCCCTGAAGGATTAGGCAGAGGTGTACCAATGTCACAGTTCGTCGGTATGTTTCAGGTCCCATGTAACAGGGGGCGTGCCTATTGCCATTAACTGGACACAAATTCTAACTCCCGAGCTGCTACTTAGAATTTTATAGAAAAACCCAATAACACCCAAGACCTCTAGCGTAGCAGTCGCGCTTAGGACCACTAGGCTACCGAGGCAGTCAATAGAAAAACAAACCGCCTTTGAAAATTACAAATCTGCCATTCACTTCTTTTTTTTTTGAAGGCGGTTGTCTTTTTGTATTTCTTTTTTCAAAATTACGTTAATTTGACAACTCCTTATTTTTTTAAGTCGGTTAAAAAGGTTAGGCAGATGTGAAATAAAATGTGTAAACAAAATAATGTTAATAATATTTTTTAGTCCATTACATTAGTCATACAGCGTGTTCCAGACTGTAATCTAGCCTCACCCTAGACCCAGATCTTTAATCCTAGGCATTAGTCAGACTACAGCTATCAACGCATGAAGTTTACTCATCAACTGGTCACTGATAACAGAAGGATTAGGTCTTGGAAAGATAATTAACGATAATTAGCTGAGATTTTGGTGATTCTAGAAACTGTCTTGTGTTTACCGGTTGAAAATCATGAAGAAACAACGTGTTGTGTTCGCGTCGCGTCGATTTGAAATGAGTTAGGATTAGAATATTACAGGCTATGATGATTTTATTTGTTCTAGAAATTATTTAACACAAAGAAGATGAACTTCGCAGACGAAGTCGCGGGAAGAAGCTAATATTTATTTATATTCATTTAATTTACATATAATTAAATGAAGTAATATTTTATTTGGATCTGCGTGACTGCTATGCTCTAGTGGTGGTCTTTGGTTCGAGCAAAAGTGTTTTTGGGTTTTTCTATGAAAATTCTTAGTAGCGGCTCGGCGTTAGGATTTGTGCCCGGTTAATGGCAATAGGCTCGCTCCCATGAGGCCTTCAACACACCGGCGAACTGTGGGTGTATATTGGAAAACCTCTGTCTAACCCTTTGGGGAATACAGGCGTGATGGTGATGACGGTTAACTTAGATACTGTAACACAAAAAAATCCAATGTTTTGACATTAGAAGATCTCGCATATTTGGGTCAGTGGTATTTTTATAAAACTTGTGTTTACTAACTATACAACGTAAACATTACTAGTTCAAGAGTTCATTTTACATCATCCTGGAATGATGAAATAAAATCTTAAATTAAAAAGTAGGTACAATTGAAATCTTAGCTTATACATTGATAATAATAATTTCATCATAATCATATACGGGATGTTAACGGTCCCGTTGTTGAGCGTCGGGTCCTGAGTTCGATTCCCAGGTCAGGCAAAAAGTGTTATTGGGCTTTTCCATTATGAATTTCTTAGTAACAGCACGGAGTTCAGAAGTTTTTGGTGTGGCACCCCCGCGCCACGGAAAGCACGTAAATCCGGATGAAATCTGGCACTAATATATTGTAGTGTGGAATAACATATAGGAGACTTTCTATCCTAGAAAAATGTACGTTTTCCATCGGATAGTATAAACTTTGACACAGGCGAAGCCACGAGCAGAAGCTAGTGTCTTTCCTTCGTTACAAAATGCGGAAAGGTCCGATATCTCATCGCGCAAATATTTTTATGTTGCAGATTATATTGTATACAAACATTATCTCGCGAACAATAATTCAAAACATCTGCTGTGATACTACATACTACTATGCGTAACCTGCTGATAATACACTGCAAAGGAATTCCCAATGCCGTATCTAAGTATCCTAATAATATTCCAATCACATAAACAAACAAACATCTGAAATCCGAATTTGTAATCATTATTATCGAATGACAAAATAAGACGTGACATAGATGATGTGAATAGGGTTATCCGTATTTCATACTAGCTCTTGCCCGCAACTTCGTCTGCTTAGATTTTAGAATTACGTAAGTCAAAACTTCTAAATTATTTAACAGGATCCGTGCATTTTTCTGGGATAAAAAGTAGACTATGTGCTAAAATTACAAAGATTTCTTTTTTGTTCCGGAAAAATGTAATGTTCCTCCCATTGGATAATACATCAACTTTGTCGCGAACGAAAACGAGCAGAAAATACTGAATAAATTCTTACCTGTATATAAATCTATGTATTCCAATGTAAACCTATATATAAATTAAAGTCGCTACCTACCGTATGTAGGCTTAGATCTTTTAAACTACGCAACGGATTTCAATGCGATTTTCATCAACAGATAGAGTGATTCAAAAAGAAGGTTTATACTTATAGAACATCACGCTACGACACAAGAGAGCGCAGCAGTAACCAAAGACGTAACTAAAAGCGAGTGACACCCCGTGGTGAATATACTTGAAAATACTAAAAGCAGTCGCGTCCCTTCGTTCTCAATTTAAAAGAACCACTAACGAGAGAGCTTTGACTTTTTCATTTACCTAAATTCCATTCTAAAACATAACCACACTCATATAGTAATTAACACACACTTTTCCTGTACATTTAGCGTTATTGCTCACCTACACTTGAAAAGGAATTCAGGTAGTTCAATGAACTTTAAGCTATTAAATGTTACTCGTTAAACAATTCGTCTTAGGGCACTATTACAGCCATCCATTCCCTTTATAGGGTGTTCAATAAATTGTTGGGAACAGCCGCCGGAGAAACTAATATTAGCTGCAACGTGGAAAGTTAGAAGTTTAGTTGGTAGTAGAGCTCTTGTAAAGGAGCTCGTCCGGAAAGTACTACCACCATACATTTCTGCCGCAAAGCAGCGTTGCTATGTTCTGGTTTTGAATGGTTTGGGTGCCGGTGAAATTATAGGCACTTGAGACATTTTAACTGTGTCTCTGGGATGGCTACGCCTTTGCAGGGCCTCTGGTATTGCAGATGTCTATAGGCAGAGGTGACTACTTAAAATCAGGCTGGGCGTCGGCTTGTTTGCCATAAGTACATCTATGTTTAAAAATAAATAAAAAAGAAGTTAATACCAAGGATACAGATTTTTCTTTTATTTATGTTTTTGTATTATGTAAAGATGTAGGAAAACTGTTTGAGCAAACCTTAACCTATAAATGTTCAGTGGGTCGATAACGACCGAAATAAATAATATAATATTTAACATAAATAATTTATGTTAAATATACATGATGCAGATTTTCATCCTCGTCAAACGGGAGCTTATCTTATACGAGGTAAGTAATAAAAAAAAATGCGGCACATTCGGTCAATAATTATTAAATATTGTTTTCGGTAGAGGATGTTTGACACTTTTCATTTCAGAATACACCTTTTCCAATTAACAGAAGCGCCCCGTTGCGTATGCGGTAGTCAGTGTCGCGCAATTATATTATCATTGTGTGCGTGCGGGTTCATTGCCCCGACTGCCTAAACCCAGCGACAAGATGCCTAGTTCAAATCCGAAAATCAGTATATTTATTTACATACATTCATACCATCACGCCTGTATTCCCTGAAGGGTTAGGCAGAGGTGCACCAATGTACACCCACAGTTCGCCGGTATATTTAAGTGCCATGTAATAGGGGGCGAGTCTATTGCCTATATTTATTTTATTTCATTTATTTTTGTGTTGAGAATCGCTAGCACAGTTGCCCCCATGAATTTGCACCTTGTCGGTTAAAAATAAATATCCGACAAGGAAGAATTTCTTCAGCTAAGCGGGTAGGTAATTCAGTCCACCTATTAGTCAGTGCACTTAAATATTTTATCAATATACTATACGTACATTCCAGACGACAACGCATTTCAGGTGCGCAGTACTCGTAACCGGCGTGCTTGTATGACCTGCCCCCGTAGCCAAGTCACAAACGATAATCGTAAACGCTCGGTAGGTACCAATAGATTTTCAACTTAATACCCAAGAGCCTTAAGTTGAAAATCTATTAAAGATTTCTAAGCGTTAGCGACTGGAAAGAACGAAAACGCTATGCAATCTTCATTAGATCTTCAACTTAAAACCAAGCACATAAAGTTGAAGATCTATTAAAGCCTACTCAGCGTTTGCGTTTATCGTTTGTTACATGGCTACAGGGGCAGATGTATGAATGTGGACGAGGCGAAAGGAGTGTGTAAGAATCGTAGCAGGTGGCGGTCCGTGGTTTCTGCCTACCCCCATGGGAAAAAGGCGTGAGTTTATGTATGTGTATGTATGTACCTTCCAGACGACCACTTCAGCTTGACTGAAATGTCGTAATCAAATAAATGACTAATTATTTTACCTTCACGATAATGACGAATTAACATTGAAACAATATCGAACAATTGAAAAATTGTGCGTAACACCAATTAAAGTACTTCTTTATCAGTTTAAGAAGGCTGTAAGTGATTGCATTTGAAGACAATTAATTACGATATAAGTACTTAATACTTGTATTTGGTTCATCCCCGTAGTTATCTGTCGTATTCTGTATTAGGTAATAATTGTGTGTGATATAAATCTTACATAATTTCTTAATCACCATCGTTGTGTGTTTTGGTGTATGTTGTGTCAAAGTCAAAGTTGAATAATTCATTTCAACTATTATACCTACACTACTAAAAGGCACTTCTGGAAGACATTTACGATACCCTTCCAAAAGAAAAGTTTGGTATTTATAAATTAATATATTTTAAATAAATATGATAATATATTTGTAAGACCATGTAACTAAAATAAAAACAATAATAAACTTCAGAGTAAAGGCCTATTCAGACCTAAGCGGTATTCGCTACCGCCTGCGGCAGAGAAAACCCAGTGGGTATGCGGTAATATTACTGTTCAGACCTAAGCGGTATTCGCTACCGTTCGTAACCCGCGCGGTATGTACCTCTACCCACAGCGGCAGCGAATATCGCTCAGGTCGCTGTAGCCGCGGTACTTGATAATCACAAGGGAATCAGTTATTTATTTATCTAGCTTACATATATACGCCGCATCACGCCTGTTTTCCCCCGAAGGGTTAGGCAGAGGTGTACCAATGTACACCCGCAGTTCGTCGGTATGTTTTAGGTCCCATGTAATAGGGGGCGAGCCTATTGCCATTAAGTGGGCCCAAATCCTAACTCCGAGCTGCTACTAAAAGTTTTATAGAAAAACCCTATAGAATAGAATAGAATAGAATAGAAAAACTCTTTATTCGAGTAGCACTTTATTCGGAAATTTGAACCCAAGACTTCTAGCGTAGCCTTCGCGCTTTCGAGGCATTATTTACATAAAGATAAATAATACCAGCTTATCATTGTCCCACTGCAGAGCAAACGCCTCTTTTCATGTAGACAAGCCACGAACATTAATCACCACGCGTGATCAATGCGGATTGGCGATTTGATCGATGCCTCTCTGCTGGGCCTCCCCCACATCCTTCCAAATTTATTTTCTTGTGCCACCTCGAACCAGCCCTCCCGGTGCAAGTCTAGGTTATCTCGCCACCTCTTTCTAGGCCGGCCGCGGACTACCCTCAGGCACCCATTGCGTGGAGACTTTTGGCCAATGGTCGCTTGCATGCGGCTGACGTGACCCGCCCAAACACACTTCATCATGGCAACCTTTTTACCCAATTCTATAATCCTGGTTTTAATGCGCAATATTTTTTCAATATTTAATTTTAACCCTTGCTAATTCCGCTGCATGCGTAAAGCCGTAGGTCTCGGCTGTCTTTAGTAGATCTTTGACAGTCGTTCCGCATAGTCAGAAGCTGAGAAGTCTGACAACCAGTCTTACTAAGAGGTATTGTGTTGCCAAGTACTAAGTTTAATTAATTGGCGTTCAAAAGTGCCTTTTTATGGTCTAATTGGAATAATTGATTTGCCTTTGACCTTGACTTTCACTAGGTTGTGGAGGTCAGATGGGCAGTCGTTCCATGTTAAACACTGGTATTCTGATATATCCTGTTAGAATGGAAGCCGACCCCAACATAGTTGGGAAAATGCTAGTCAGTAGTAGTAGTCACCCATGATAAAATGGCATAAGTCTGGCAATTCTGAGATCTTCAGTCAATTCTTTAGTATGGCAACCCAGTACAACCAACCGTGCCCTCTAGGACAAGAGGTCATTGTAGGAACTTAGTCGATCGATTGCCGTTTAATTAAAACCGTCTATCTAACTTTTTAGATAAACTCGCGAAAATGATACTGAGGCTTTTGACACCGTTTTAAGCAACCGTATCAGCTATCGAGCATTGACTTCTGAAAGAAAAAAATTGGAGTAAATAATAACAAGTTTTAGTAATGGAAGTTTCTAGCCGTCGTCGCAAATGTTTTTCTTCCCAATGGTACAATGTAGGTTATCTTGTGGAGTATTTAGAATCTCTGGGAAAAAGAATACAATAGAAAAGATATTTTTTTTCATATAACATCACGTAAAACATTTAACAGACACATTAATAAGAAATAGTTCCGTAATGTAAAATGTTAGGTGGGCGGACGACCTGATTAAGACCGCAGGAAGACGCTGGATGCAAGCCGCTTCCAACCGGTCCTTTTGGAAATCTATGGGGTAGGCTTATGTCCAGCAGTGGACGTCCTGCGGCTGATATGATGATGATTATATAAGGTTATATAACATCACGCTACGACCCACGGGAGCGGAGCAGTAACCAAAGACGTAACTTATGGCGGGTGAAATAAGCCGCGCGGACAAATCGTGGGCAGTTTTCTAGTCACATATAATTTTCCATATTTTTTCTAGACATTACAATTACCCACGTCTAACTAACAATGCGTTATTATAGATAGCGTTATGTTCCAAGAATTTTGTTTACAATAACATAATTCATAAAAGATTCGGCGCCATGATACCGGATGCATTCAAATTGAATAAATTGACAATGACGTCAGAAAAAATTTGAACTTGCATAATTCTATTAATTTAAATATGTACTTGAGGTTGGTCAATGTACAGGCCACATGGTTAGTTCCTGTTGATGACGTCACGGGGTACCACGAGACGTCAAAAGATTATTGGTGTGAAAAGCGCGACTGCTACGCTAGAGATCTTGAATTCGATTCCCAGGTCAGCAAAAAGTGTTATTGGGTTTTTCAATGGAATTTTCAGTAGCAGCTCGGAGTTAGGATTTGTGCCCGGTTAATGGCAATAGGCTCGCCCCCTATTACATGGGACCTAAACACACTGGTACATTGGTACACCTCTGCCTAACCCTTAAGGGTAACAGGCGTGACGATAGGTTAAGTATGTGTTATTGGCTGTTTATTGTAGTATTAAACGTATTACACCCAAAACATTGTGCCTATGCAGTACAGAGGTAATGTGAGTATTTAGAGTACTTATATTTAAAACATTTTTAGGTGATTTTCGTGAAAAAATAAATAAGAGAAGTTGGAATCTTCAACATTTCCGTAACCAAAAGATTCCCATTTAATTTTATTCCTTAAACTTACAGCAAAAACAATTAAATTTAAAACAAAAAAAAAACGACGGCACTCCGGGAGTGCCGGCAGAAGTGAAAACTTGAATATTAACGTTGTGCATTTTTGATATTTTGGAATGGTTAGGGAATAATTGCACGAATTGCTTTAATCATCAGTATATATGTAATATAATACAATATTTATTTATTGCGCTATCGTACACAAATATGATATATTCTTATATGATAGATTTTCGATCAGGACACGTGTCCTGACGCGAGTTTATTTTTTTTTTACCCATTACAAAAAAAGTGTACAACGCCTCTAAAGAAGTTTTCACTTCAAAAATATTTATTATTGAGTACCCTGTGAATTGATGTGAAAACAAAATCATTAGAGAGGTAGTTTGTTTGCTTTTTTTTTGTAACTAAATCACTGGAGGTCTACTAGACCGATTATCAAAAATTATTTCATTGATAAATAGCTACTTTTCTTTAATTTGGCTATGTTTTATGGTTAACTTGACACGCACGTAGATGAAATCACATTTAATATTTTGTGTGTC
This sequence comes from Caradrina clavipalpis, assembly GCA_932526535.1. Lineage (NCBI taxonomy): Eukaryota > Metazoa > Arthropoda > Insecta > Lepidoptera > Noctuidae > Caradrina > Caradrina clavipalpis. The sequence goes on from OW052106.1 coordinate 10,662,887, forward strand.
AGGATTGAAGGATTGAACTTTCTGTAAGAAATAAAATAGTCGAATTGTACTATCATCGTTGCCTGTATTCTGGTCTTGTGACAAGTTATTGACACATTACGAGAGTTTCTGGTATTGGATTAGGCTCTTGACCATTATGACCGCTAGCCTATGACCTAGTAAGCAAAGATCAAATCAGCTATATCGACAGATTTCAGTGCCAAATCTAGATGGATGTTCAAAATATTCCGTAGTGAGATTTCCCGTTCGATAGTGACGCGACGAAAGTACTAGGAGCGCAGAATCTGCTAGGAGATCTTTATTTCTGTTAACATTATTCAAAATTATGTCATTTGACCGAGAAGTAAAAGTTTAGTTTTTTGACGCCCTACGAGCGTCCTCCATTCTTCTTCTTTTTAAATTGTTTATTACCTACTTTGTAATTTTATTCTTATTATTTTTTCAGTTTTGTGTTTAGGTTAATTATTTATTACAATTATGGTCTGCCGAAAATTATCTGTAAAGTTGTCAAACATTACATCAAAAATGTTGATTTTGTTCATCAAAATGTTACTTGATGCGACGAAAGTACCAGGAGCGCATAATCTGCAAGGAAAACATTTCCATCGGAAACAATGATTAACTCAAAATAATACAAGTAAATCAATGCCTCAATTTTCCATTATCATTATTGTATTCGAATTATTGTATTGAATTCTTGAAAATAATTGAAAACATGACGTAATATTAAATTCTTTTGTTTTAAACCTTTTGTTTTTCCTTATAAAAGCAGTAATTGTTTCACCAAGCTGTGAGATGATATCTTTTCATAACATGGGAAAAAATATAACGATCAAATGGAAAGTGAGTCGATGTAAAGTATAATAATAACATTTTGCCGCCGACCGAATTTCGGATACGGCGGTTAAACACAATGTAGACTAGCCAAGTACGCAGGAGATATTATTATTATAGTATGTAATCTACACTTCTACACTAACATTATAAAGAGGAAAGATTTGTATTTTTGTATTTAACGAATAATTACTCGACCGATTTCAAAAAAAAAATCGCCGTTAGAAAGCTACGTTATCACTGAGTAACATAGGCTATATAACATCACGCTACGAATCACGGGAGCGAAGCAGTAGCCAAAGACATAACCTAAGGAATATATTAAAAAAAAAAAAGTGTGTTTCTATTGTATTCTATGTTGTATTCATTTTATAGTGTTATGTATTATAGTGTACAAGTGTACCTATACACAAACACGATCCTTCTTTCTTCACTCTCATAATTATTCTAAAGGTAAAGATAATCCGATACTACCGGGGAGAGATCAGGCACAGGACCAAGGGCTTTACCTGCTTTCCGAGTCACGGGGGTGTCACACCACGACCTTCAAAACTCCGGACTGCTACTGTGGTATACCTAATGGAAAAATCCGTGCCCCACCCGGAAATCGAACCCTAGACCCGTGCCATAACAAAATCAACAGTGAGTTTGTTGATAACTTAATATGTTATGAGTTATTTACTTTTTTTAAGTAAGTTGGTAACAAATAATCTTTTGAAAAGAGATTGTATGAAATTATATTCATGATTGCATTAGATTTCACCACTAAACATTGAACCTTATCGAAACTACCGAAAAAAATATTGCCGATATCATCAAAATCATACTTCTACATTATCTATTTACAATGTCAAGCGCCGTAGTACAAAAATATTGCTATGTCATCGTTGTTTTGGCTATTTAGTAATACACCAGATACTACAGGATTGTGCAATCTTTGGATGAGTTTTGTCATCCAAAATGATTCGCCTAGCGTTTTTCTAAACCTAGGATGACTTTTAGGCTAGCTAGATAAGCATAATCATACATGTTTTATGGAGCGAATCTTCCGTCAGCTATTTCATACAAGTTATGGTAGAAATCGATGAGAAAGTTATTAAATCTCTGAATATAGATGAGGTGAGTTTGACAAGGATTCAAGCTCACTTCATAGTCATTCACTGATGAATGTTTTTTACAGAATAACACCGTAGTTTTAAGATGACAACTCATCTTAAACTCACGTCACGTTAATTCACCAAGAGAGATTGTTACAGAATTTACCGATAGATTTTATTACAATTTCAATGGTTTTTAATACCTTTTCAGCATCGCAAACAGGATCCCAACTACCAGGCGGTCAGTAATCAAAAGAGAAACCTCCTTACCTAAGAAGTTCCTTTTTCTTCATCAAGCCCTTGACTCAAATACCTACTTAAAAATGATTAATAATTAGTTTGTTTTGATTTAAATAAAATGGGTTTTTTCAGTATTATGATTCAGTTTGTTATTTTCGTCTTGGTATATGTATAAAACATTTGTTAATTGGGCATTGCTGGTACTATCGTAGTACGTTACGTGATAAGGATAACATGAAACAAATTGACGTCATTATACGTGTTGTTTGGGAACCAATTGATAATGTCTACGATTTTTATTATTTCTGTAGTATGTAAAGAAAATTATTTATATTACAAAACAACTTGAAGTCAATGCATTTATTTCAATTAGACCATTTACAGGAACTTTTAAATTGTCAAAACGTGAGACAGAAAGTTGAACCTTGTTACTCGTTCCAAAACGTAGGTCTCTATGGAAAAGAACGGTCTAAATCTCCACGGACAATTTTTTCAATTTGCTTTTTACAAAAAGTAATCTAATAAGTAGATATATAACAGCATTATAGGCTATATACCATCACGCTACGACCAACGGGAGCGGAGAAATGGCCAAAACCGTAACTTAACGCAGAAACTAGTATTTGTATAAAAGTAAAAACATTTAGGAAGGATCAGGGTGTAAGCTACCGGAGGTCAGGGCTCCTGATAAAGGAATCTCCTAACAATACGCGCCGTGTCCAAGATTAAGCGATTTCTCTAGATATTTCGCTAATTACCGTACCCATTTTTATTTTTCACCGATTTGACTTAAACGCATAAAAACAAATTAAATAAAACAATAAATTAATCAGGCGTTAAATGCCTCATTAATTTATTGAATTCGTTCTTTGATGTGTTTCATGTTTTATTTAATGTGTTTAAGTCAAATCGCTGAAAAATAAAAATGGGTACGGTAATTAGGCGAAAGACGCTTAACCCGAGAATGACCGAAATAAGAAAGAAAGAAAGAAAGAAAAACCATTTATTCGTTCGTCACAACACGAAAATAAAAATAATAAAAAATAAAAAAATAACAATAACAACTAACACAACAACAAGAACTTGCTTCAACTGCCCAACCAGAGCCTTTTCTTTTGCCTTACTTATTATGTAACGTATCTCGGGACCCTAGGGTCCCGGACCTTTGGAAGGCGTACGAGGAGCCGAAGTCAACTCGCAGAGGTTACATGTCTTTACAATAAAATGGAACACCAACCGACAATTATCCCTGTTTGCACTAGGCAAATGCACCCAAGGACAATCCCCGGCTGACGCAGGTCTATTAAGAATATGGAAACAAAGAATAGGGCTATCGGTTTGGGTGGCTTAAATGGACTGGTTTCCTGACACTATAGAAGGACTATGGCCCCTGCCAATAATTAATTGTTTATTATTATTGTTATAATTACACGGGAATAACATACACCTTACATAAAACCACTATCTTAGAACATGTATAGTATCTCTTATCATTAGACTAACATTCACACGATTCGTGATTACAGATTGTTCTAGTAAAACTGCAAAATTGCCAATCTTCATAATACTAACAATCTGAAGATTATGACTTACAAGTAGGCATTTTTTATAAATCATTCAGTCAGATTATTTAGTTTATCAACGATGATTTTAATTGGATTTGGGTTTTTACGACAACAGACCTTATACGTACAATTAAGTCTAGTTTTTACTGGTTTTCAAATCGTTGCCCCACATTTGGAATTTCACCTGAAACGTGGGTGTGTTTACAGACATGTTATAAAATCGCATACACAAACCACCAGACCTGAGTTTTTTTTTGGACATCACTGACGACCTACCTCGGTGAAAGAATATATCGTGAGGAAACCTAAAATGTTAGTCTCAAATCGCCAATCCGTGTTCTCTTTACAAGGAGAGTCCTTTGCCCAACATTGGGACAATAATAGGGCGGTATTATTATTAATATTAACTATAAATATATTAGTTTTTTTGTGACTGCCTCGTTTAGCCAAATGGTCCTCATTAGCAGCTCGGAGTTAGGATTTGTGTTCGGTTAGTGGCAATAGGCTCGCCTTATTATATGGGACCTAAACATATCGGCGAACTGTGGATGCACATTGGTACACCTCTGCCTAACCCTTCGGGAAATACAGGCGTGATGGTATGGTAGGACATTTTTAAAAGTAGTTGCATATTAGGTGCTTTTAAACCAACTAACTTGTTCGTCAGTACACAGCAAAAAGAGGACTCAAAAGGTAAATAGGGTATTATGTCATCCGGATGTAATTTAGACGTAATCCCGTTCCCACCTTTTACGAAACAAAGATGAAGAGAGGGCCTAGCCCTCCGGGAGTGCCGGAGGACTTAATAGGTATTATGATAGTGACCTGTTTGAACAGAGGCGGGATATATTTTAGTCTTAGATATTATTAGAGCTTCTCTAGGGAATTGTTAGGTGCTACAGAATTGGCAATGGAGGACAGAAGTGGATTAAGCTTTAAGATCTTTGTGGTTTTAATCAAGGTATAAATTATCACTGGTGTAATTAGAATATAACTAGTTGTACACCGCGGTTTCACTCGCGTTCAGTTATGTGTTTGGTTACTGCTCCGCGCTCGTGAGTCGTAGTGGGATCTTATATAGCCTTTACTTTACTATTCCTCATGAATCTAATTACGACTTTTTTTTCAATAGTTCCAGAGATTAGTGCGTTTATTAAAAAAAAGCTTATTTATGTATAGCTTGATGAAAACAAAATGTCGTAAAAAAAATAAGTAGGTATGGAATTTTTCGTCTATTCTTTTCCAACAAAAAAACTATCTTGTAAATAAGTATCGTAATATTGAGACGAGCTGCCAATCTTCAGCTTGATGTGACTGTTGATACTAAGGATTGACGCTTCACCTCATAATCACTTTACTTATATAAATTCATCAAGTAGATTACCGAAGTCAGAAAAATTCAGTCGTTAGCTGAAAGCGCGCCACCCATGAACCGTCAACGTATAATCTTGTTATAAAAAAAAAAAAAAATTAACGCACAAGACAGTATACCAACAATATACATTTAATATTTTTGTAAAACAGTTTTGTGCCTGACGTTACATTTGATCAAAAATTGACTTGAATTAAATAAATCGAATCGGGTGCGTCAACCACAGGTGCCTCGACGACTGGGAGCGTAACCCACGGACCCGATGTAACGTCCTTATTTCAATGGCAAGTATATTTGCTGTCCGAGTGGGGCTGGTACACCTAGTAAGCGATAACAATTACCACCGAACGGGCCGCGCCTGCACACAGTTTGGAACTTCATACGCTTGAAACTAATTGAGTTCCAGGCAGTATAAATTCCATGCAAACATGAACCTTAACTACGACGCAAAAGCCTGAATTTTCTTTAGCATAGTACGAAACGCGCTCCCACACGACCTGGTTGGTGGAAACCGTACATTTCACTGCTGAAATGGAAATGAAACTCCAACATCCGTTGCTTCTTATAATAACACACTATTATTATATATTTACATTCTTATAACAATAACATAATTTCCGTTACGGTAAATGACCTACAAGGGAAGTTTATATTATATTATACCAGTCAAGGTTACGAATATATAAACTCACGCCTGTATTCCCTGAAGGGTTAGGGAGAGGAGTACCAATATACCTACAGTTCGCCTGTATGTTTTAGGTCCCTGTAATAGCGGGCGAGCCTTGCCATTAACCGGGCACAAATCCTAACTCCGAGCTGCTACTGAAAATCACATAGAAAAACCCAATAACACTGCTCGACCTGGGAATCGAACCTAAGACCTCTAGCGTAGCAGTCAGCGTACTGAGGCAGTTAAACTGAACATGAATTGAAATAGTAACATTGGTACTTGCCCTGTATCGTACCCACAATATCAGGCATTAGAGGCGGGTGCTTTAACCACTGGGCCATCACAAAACAAGGTTACTTAGAGGTAATTGATGGTTACCACTACATAATGTACAGTGAATGTTAAATAACAAACAAACAAAACAACAATGAAGTAAACAAAATGAATTTGTAGTACGTGGTTTAAATTAATTAGAATTACACACGCACGCACGTAAAGCCGTTGGTCATTCATAGATCTTTGACATTTGTTACGGATAGTCAGAAGCCAAGAAGTCTGATAACCAGTCTAACCAAGAGGTATCGTGTTGCCCAGTAACTGGGTTGTGGAGGTTCAGATAGGCAGTCGCTCCATGTATAAAACTGGTATTCAGCTGCATCCGGTTAGACTGGAAGCCGACCCCAATATATTGGAGAAAAGGCTAAGTAGGTACATGATGATTGTTTACTAGCAATGTCCCCGGATTTGATCACGTAGATCTAAAGTATAAAGGAAACAAGTATGTTTGTTTGTTTTTATTTAAAAAAAATCGTTGCCTCACATTAGAATTTTTTCCTATATCATTTACAAGAAAGAAAAATATTATAAAATTGAATCTAGTTGCTAGTTGAATAATGACAAAGAGTGGTCCAGAAACATACATGAACATTTATTAAAAGATGTTTTACAACATGAAATCCCGCACTAATAAAATATATAAATACCATCACGCCTGCATTCCCCGAAGGGTTAGGCAGAGGTGTACCAATGTACACCCACAGTTCGCCGTTTAGGTCCCATGTAATAGGGGGCGAGCCTATTGCCATTAACCGGGCACAAATCCAAACTCCGAGCTGCTACTGAGAATTTCATAGAAAAACCCAATAACACTTTTTGCTCGACCTGGGAATCGAACCCGGGACCCCTTGCACAGCAGTCGCACTTGGGACCACGAGACCAACGGGGCATCCCGCACTAACAAAAGAAGAAAATAATTTCAAAAGCCAGAAAATGCCAATTTTGAAATCTACATACTTCCAATTGAGGCAACAAAGTAACACAATAAAAGCAATAAAAACACAAAACAAACGGAGATTGGCGTGTGTCGAGTGAATTAATAAGTTGTTAACTTCAATAATGCGAGGTCGGACGGCGCCGGCGCAAGTGAACGTGCTTCTTTTATTACAGCCACGCTACTTCCTTTATTACTTTTACTAGCCTGTGTCGTGATGGCCCAGTGGTTAAGGCACCCGCCTCTAATGCACGAGGTTGTGGGTTCGCAACTGGGCACGGGCAAGTACCAATGTGACTGTTTCTAATTCATATGTACTTTCTAAGTTTACCTTGATCACCACTGACAGCGGTAACCATGTCAGAGGTCCTTGAGGCGGTTGACAAACTCTGACAGTAGGGGGTCTAGGGCTCTGCGGGTTGTTCGAAAGAGATACCGCGCCCCCGGAACGCAAAGGGCACATGAAGGAACATAGACGGGTTTTAGTCAGTAAAAGTCTGACACTCCCTCCCGCCCCGCCCAGGGCGGGGGAAGTTATTTGATGATTTCCCGTCTATAAAAAAAAAAAAAAAAAAAAAAAAAAAAAAAAAAAAAAAAGGGGGTCTAGGGCTAGACCTTACTGCTCACACGAAAAAGAATAAAAAGGAAGACAAGCTTGTGTTTTTCATTTGTTTATTAACACTCTGAGAATATTCATGTTCTTCTATTGCGAAGCCACAAATTTTCTACAATAGAGTATATGCATTTTTTCGCGTTTATTAACAAAATGTACACTCGAACTGTCTCTTTAGCCTAGTGGTCCTGCGCGACTGCTACGCTAGAGGTCTTGGGTTTGATTACCAGGTCGAGCAAGAAGTGTTTCTGGGTTTTTCTATGAAATTCTCAGCAGCAAAGTGAGTATTTGTGCCCGGTTAATGTCAATAGGCTCGCCCCCTATCACATGGGACCTAAACATGCCGGGCGAACTGTGAATGTACGCATTGGTACACCTCTGCCTAATCTTTCGGGAAACACAGGCGCGTTGGCGTGGTGATATGTTAACCAAATATGAAAATAATTATTAGTTGTTTGCCTTAAATAGGTACTGTTAAAAAGTTACAACCCTGTGACAGACAAACTGACAAATTCCAAGCAAATTAAAGTTCCCCAGAAGCAATTAAACATGACTTTCTCAAATTACATCAATTGCTAATCTCAAGATGTTTGAGACACAGCACGTTTTTTCAAACGCATCTGTGACACGTGTCCGGCATAATCGGCGTGTACACATGCCTGTATGGGTGGCGGTACCCAAATTGCTAAAGCCATTCAATTGATCTGTAGTTCAACAGGTCATATTAATGATCGAGTTTATAAAATGTTAATGGTCAATAAATCATTCATAATCTTACTACTGTAAATGCGGAAGCTCGGATGGATATTTGTTAGTCAATCACGCCAGAATGGCAAACCGAATCTAGTTGAAAGTTGGCTTAGAGGTAGAAAAGGATTTTTTTTTAGAGATGGGAAATCATCTAATGGCCCCCCGTCCCCCCACCCTGGGCGGGCCGGGAGGGAGAATCAGACTTTTACTGACAGGGTCTAGAATAACACATATATATTATCCCAGAAAAAAGTACGATTACTAAGAAGTATTGTAAGAGATGCCGTTACGGATAGTCAGAAGCCGAGAAGTCTGACAACCAATCTTACCAAGAGGTATAATCGTGTTGCCTAGTAACTGGGTTGAGATGGGTTAAGATCACAAAGGCAGTCGCTCCATGTAAAACATTGGTATTCAGCTGCATGCAGCTCGGAGTTAGGATTTGTGCCCGGTTAATGGCAATAGGCTCGCCCCCTATTACGTGCGACCTAAACTTACCGGCGAACTGCGGGTGAATATTGGTACACCTCTGCCTAACCCTTCGGGGAATACATGCGTGATGGTATGTATGTGTATGTCAGCTGCTGTTAGACTGGAAGCCGACCCCAAAACACTTGGGAAAAAGCTAGGCAGATGATGATTGTAATAAAAGTAATCAGTGAATTCATCACGTGTAGACGCGTGTGCCTTGCTTACACGCACTTGTCATTTTAATTATGATTAATATGAGCAACCTTTTCCTAGGTACCTCTTGATGGGCAATGTGAGCAATTTGCCATCAAGCAGACGTTATTTTGTAAACATGACACAAACACGTGCTTTATAAGACAAGATTTCGCAAGATCATAATATCATAGCGCATATCATGGCTAAGAATTTCTCACGGCTTATAAATAAAGATAAAAAATCAAGACGGACGGACGAGCTCGGACTTAGGATTTGTGCTCGGTTAATGGCAATAGGCATGCCTCCTAGAACATACAATATACTACATAGAACCTAAAACATACTTACGGACTGTGGGTGTACATTGGTACCTACACCACTGCCTTACCCTTCAGAGAATACAGACGTGATGGTATGTTTTAGATATTCAACTAGCTGAACATAATATAGGTTAATTTTTATCCTGTTTTTGCGTTTGTGTGGGATAATTTTGGACTTACTGCTAAAGTCTGTTTGCAAAGCGAAAGAGCTGTAGGTATATCACAAGAGTCGAGTCCAGATGCAGCTGGACGGAGGGGTCACGGCAGATCGAGGAGAAGATGGCGGGATGGATGGCTCCTCAGAAACTAGCAAAAGGAAGCACAACATAGAGAAGAGTGGAAGAACAAACAATAATTGTTAGACATAACTTCTCTAAAAAACACTTTATTTTTGCCCTAAATACCGATGAATTTTCAATTTATTGTAAAATTTGATTTTTACTTACTTTAAAAGCAATAAATCGTGAGTCGATTGAGTAGGCCGATAAGTGACGTCACATTTCGATATTGCCTTAAAAAATCTATGGGAGAATCGCATTTTGACAGTTCATAAAAAGTAGGTATGCCAATTGATGGTGGTGTCAACTATCCAAATGGGGGAGGCCTTTGCCCAGGAGTGGGGCAGTAATAGCTAGAAAAAAAAAGATGTAATGTCTATACAGACAAATCTGAAGCAAATGGTGCTATTATGTTTATATTTAGTCTGGTGTTACAAGTGGTATCGATTGTAAACCTTGTTTTGCCTAAGCGGTCATGTGGGATCACCACATGACCGCTTAGCCATTTTTAGTTTCTTGTTTAATGACTTCATCATTGCACAATTTGCAATTATGATGTCCAGATTTGGTAGTGTAAACTAATAGGTGTTAAAAGATTAATAGCGAATCTGAAAGTTACACATGTTCGTCCAATCACTGCTTAGAGCATTAAACCAACAATCATTGAGATCATTTGCTGTTCTGGATCTAGGAAGCGTCTGGTTTCGTAGATATTGAAGGTCTGAGCCACACCTAAGGGAAACCACTGACTAAGAGACGGACTAAGAGATCTTCAAACATTAAATAAATTATCTTTTCATACAAATCTTCTTTCAATGGCCCATAAAAAAACCGGTACAATCACCTAATAAACATTATAATTAAGTACATAAAAAAACAAATAAGATAGAGATGTAATAGGAATTACCTAGAACACGTTATGACGTCATCACAACAGAACGCAATCGCGCACACGCTTACCAAAAATCCTGCCCAAAACAATAAAACAAATGTAAGAACAGGGTCATTCCACGCGCATAATATTATATTAACGGTCGTCTTGTGACGTGTTAATGCAAAGCTACCGTATGCGTAGGCGCACATTGATGTGTGCTTGCGAAATCTTGTTCCTTTCATACACGTGCTATGATGTGCCTTAGTGTGCTCGATTAGGACTATGCGACAAAATAACGGAGGTATTAAATTATGAACTTTGACCTATATTGCAAGTATTCACACTAATTATACAAAGGCGAACCGCAAGTTTGTGTGTGTGTATGTTTGTCTCTTCTTCACGCTCAAACGGCTGAACGGATCTGGCTGAAATTTGGCACTGAGATAGATTGTATTTAGGAGGAATCCTGATGGGTTTTAGTCAGTAAGAGTCTGACACTCCCTTCCCCTCCACCCAGAGCGAAAGAAGTCATTTGATGATTTCCCATCCTTAAAAAAGATTGAAAGTGATATTTTTTTTTTAAATGATGCGTTTGTACTGTTTCTGAAACAGTCGGGGGCATGTTAGCAGGAGTAACCATGGGATTTTAGTTGGTAAGAGGCCGACATAACCCTCTCTTCCTCCCGAACGGAGGGCTCCATAAGGATTTCCCCATGAAACCTACCTACCTACGACCAAAAACTTGAAAAAAGTTGTCGTTATTATTAGTCTTGATTTTGACATACATATCACCAAGCCTGTAATCCTCGAAGGGTTAGGCAGAGGTGCAGCCACAGTTCGCCGGTTTGTTTAGGTCCCATGTAATAGGGGGCAAGCCTATTCCCATTAACTGAGCACAAATCCTAACCCCGAGCCCCTACTGAGAATTACACAGAAAACCAAAAACAAACACTTTTTGCTCGACCTCGAAATCAAACCCAAGACCTCTAGTGTAGCAGTCACGCTTATGACCACTAGGCTAACGGCGTCGGCGGTACGATATGTATTGTAAATAACTAAAAGTGTGCCAAATTTGAGCGAATTCCGTTCAGTAGTTAAAGCATGATTGAGTTACATACGTACTAACATTTATAATATTAGAAACATTAACCTAAGTACCTAGTAGTAAATTATATTTTAACTATAACAAGTTCTCATGGAAGCGCCATCCAGAAACTTTATTACTAACAGTTTACCTAGTTTTAACATCCATTATAAATAAACAAAATAGTGATTCACACTATGCCTGAGAAACAATGCCACGAATTACCTATTACACAGAAGGTACACCTTCATAAAGTAGATGCTGTTAAAATGTATTTATTCTCCAGACCGATTCCGGCCACGGCGGTTAATCTTAACGCAGACTAGACAAGTACGTAGGAGATATTATAGTGCACAAGTGTGTGCGCAAACACAGGTGTACTCCCTCTTCCCTAACACTCATAGCTGAAATAGTTTTATTCCACACTGCTATCACGCATATAGTGTTATTTATTTAACTTTATGCATCCAAAAACTACAAACGCCGACTTATGCCTTAAGAGTTCTCTACCAGGCAATCAGAGTTTGTGAAGAGATAATATGCCAGCCCCCCTAGCCAAGTCGCAAAAGATAATCGTAAACGGTAGGTACCAATAGATTTTCAACTTTATACCCCAGAACCTTAAGTTGAAAATCTATTAAAGATTTCTAAGCGTTAGCGACTGGAAAGAACGAAAACGCTATGCAATCTTCACTAGATCTTCAACTTAAAACCAAGCACATAAAGTTGAAGATCTATTAAAGCCTACTCAGCGTTTGCGTTTATCGTTTGTTACATGGCTACAGGGGCAGGTGCAAGTTATTGTGCAAGCGTAAGGCGATTGGCACACTGCCCCGCATCACGGAGCGTGGCGCGGGAGCACGTTTTTCGCAAGTATCTGTGTTTGTATAGAAAACACGCGTAGTCCAACACACTGAAAACGTGTTCACGCGTAGTGTTGCAGATCACCAGACCTCCGTCGCCGCGCACCACGAAGCCTCGCGCGGGGCAGTGTGCGAATCGCCTTAAACAGTAAACAAAACAATGGTGCTGATTCTCTTGTTCACAAACTTAACTAAATTTAAGTTAAATGCATCTTTCTCTTTCAATTTCTTAAAGAAAAGGACAGAAGATACATATTCGTTTAGTCCTGTCAAATTAGACAGCACCTGAAAAAAATTGGTGTGTTTCTACGTCGCCACGTTTTTAATCGCGTCTTAATTATCTATGGAGTGTCTAAATTTGACATAACTTAACTAAAATTTTATCTTCTGTCCTTTTCTTAATAAAATAGAAAGAGAAAGATGAACATAACTTAAATTTAGTTAAGTTTGTTAACAAGAGAATCAGCACCAATGTTTGCTTTAAGTGAACCTTTTAAACATATCTATACTGTGGCATTGCCCTCTTTGTGTTGCCAGACGGTCGCTTATAATTCCTATCGCACTAATGAGTACATTAATACGCATAACTAACAGTTAAGTACACAAAGAATTCACGGAAGTAAATGAGGAGAATAATTTTCAAATGCTTAGAAAAATATCTCCATGTTAGATGGGGCGACAGGGCCGGATTAGGGAGGTAACAAGGGCATTGCCATGGGACTCTTCGTACAACCTGTAACACATTAAACGCACAAACTGAAAAAAGTTTGCTCAGAATAGGCTATTAAATCGATTTTTGACACTAACATTTTTAAGAAACGCAATATTATGATGCTTTGTAGTTTGCAAGAAAAAATACGGCTCTTTTATTTTATTTAGCTGATGTTCTAAACTTTCAAAGGAAAGCCAGTAGGAATCGAATGGTATGGACTCCTCGCCACTATAGCGTTTACATACAAAATATGAAAAGAAAGGATTATAATTATATGGAAACATTTCTACAACTTAATCAATCAAAACCGGCCAAGTGCAAGTCGAACTCACGCACGAAGGGTTCCGTACCATTATTTATAATGCTATAAAAAAGCCAAATAAACAAGCCATGAAATCCAAGTCCACTATCGTAAATGACAAAGAATCACTTACACTGTTATTGTTGATGCAGTATTGTAGATAGCAGGTAACTATAGTAGACATGTATTACATTGCTACCGGAACAACTAAATTAATTGCTTTTATCAAAGGCCTCGAATCCTCAATGGCTGGCCGTCAAATACTATCGTTCAATGACATATCACGTCTATCTAATCTAGATTCACGGCAGCATGTTAGCCAAGTTCGGCGAATATTGAACTTTGTATATTTCATGAAACACTTTGTCTTTGGGATGGCAACGCATTTACAAGGCCTCTGGTATTACAGATGTGCAACAGCAGCTGTGATCTCTTAACATCAGGTGGGAGTGGGACCGTCGCCTTGTTTGCCGTCCAAGAAAGTTAAAAAAAAAACTACTTTGGAAAACATTACTCAAAAACTATAAGACCAACATTTATGCAATTTCGTTTGTCTAATGTCGTTAGTTTCAGTATTCCTACAGCAACGATTAAAACATGTGTTATGGGAACTTGGCACCCGTTAGATCCCAATTATTTTATCGGTACCGTACCCAAGTTCCGAAAGGTCGTTTTTTACCGAACTTGGCCCGTTTTTTATTACATTATTCTTTTGTTGGGTATTGTTTACGGAAATTGATTAGAAATATATAGAAAGTCCTGCGTGCCAAATACTTATTACTTATTAGTATACTTATTTTATTTTTGTGACGAGATTGATGTTGTCATGCCGATTTTGGTTACAGCTTTGCTTCTGGTGATAGTGGTCCCTTATATAGTACCAACTAGGTATATTTATCACACCACACGCACACACCCACCCACGATACAGAACAAATTCCTAGTGTGGGTAATTTTTTTTGAACAAAAAAAAATAAAATAAATAAATGACATATAATTATTTACTCAGTAATCATAGTCGGCACGGCTGGCAAAGTTCCTGAACTATACTGCTCTGTGTGTCGCAGGTCCCATTCCCGCACGGAACAAACATCCAGACCCGGAACACCTATCTGAAGGCCAAACAAAGCCTTCAGATAGGTGTTCCGGGTCTGGATGTTTGTGTGTATGAACTTGTATGTTTGTAAACGCTCTCATGATACAGGAAGAACCCCTAATGTGGGGTAACTTTTTTATTTAAAAAGCTATTATAATAATACCAGCCTATAACTGTCTCACTACAGGGTAAAGGCCTCTTCTCATACAGAGAAGGCATGAGCATTGATCACCACGATTGCTCAAGGCGGATTGGCGATTTTAGTTCCTCACGATAGTTTTCCTTCACCGATGTCAGTGATGTCCAAGACAAACTTAGAAAGTACATATGAATTAGAAACAGTCAAAAACAAAACAAAAAAGAGTTAAAAGCAATATAAAACAAGTTTTATTTTTTATCCATTGCAGACAAGTATCTACATAAATCAGCACGCAATTAATAAAAACGGAAACCACATCAAATTAGCAACACAGTTAATGAATTATTTAAATTAACAATCACTTTTTCGCATCAATAAATAAACAGAGAGGCGTAAATATTTACATTTTGATCGCCATTAAGATTATGAAGATTGAGATTTATATTAATTTTATTTAATTTCTGTGAACGATGACTTGTGGATGCAATTGTTTCCTTGACATCGGGAAGTGGACATGGTGAAATATGGTCGAGGAGGTTTTATTAATTATTTGACTTTTGACCTCTTTGGCGTGGTGTAAACAACATGTTAGGTTCACTGTACTATTCTGTCAATATCTCTCTCTCTCTCTCTCCTTTCCCGTGTCTCGCAAAGCACGTAAAGCCGTTGGTCCTGCGTCTGATCTATCTCCGGTCGTGTTGGATTGCCGTCCCATCGGGCTATGAGAGTTATGGAAGAGGGAGTGCACCTGTGTTTGCGCACACACTTGTGCACTAAAAATATCTATTGCGTACGTGGCTAGTCTGCATTAAGATTAGCCGCCGTGGCCGGAATCGGTCTGGAGGATTACATTTACATTACATTACACTATTCCGTCAATATCTCCCTCAACAAATTTAGGAGTGAATTGTGACCTGTCTATCCCTAGCTTCATTGGATGACAACTCACATCAAACTTTCTTCACTAAACGTAGTGGTACAGCTCTGTCGGAGGGACCACTAAGGGCCGATGCCTGCCGGGGCTGCGGGTTGTTCGAAAGAGATACCGCGCCACCGCGACGCAAAGGGCACAAGAAGGAACATGGATGGGTTTTAGTCAGTAAAAGTCTGACACTCCCTCCCGCTCCGCCCAGGGCAGAGGAAGTCATTTGATGATTTCCCATCGGTAAAAAAGAGCTCTCTGTGAAGGCGCTCATCAGATCTTATTCATCAATTTCCATCGAGCACCCATCCAACTGCCATTCCATCAAACTGCCTCGTTGGCCTAGTGATCCTAAGCGCGACTGCTACGCTAGAGATCTTGGGTTCGATTCCCAGGTCAAGCAAAAAGTGTTATTGGGTTTTTCCTCAGTAGCAGCTCTTAGTTAGGATTTGTGCCCTGTTAATGGCAATAGGCTCGCCCCCTATTACATGGGACCTAAATATACCGGCGAACTGTGGGTGTACATTGGTACACCTCTGCCTAGCCCTTCGGGGAAACAGGCGTGATGGATGGTCCATCGAGCACTAAGTAAGTAAGTTAGTAAGTGTAAGTTCAAGAGCGGTCACATTAAAAAGGATTAAATTCAAGATGGCGCCCGACACACGTGACAAAGTAACACGCGCCGATATTGGGCAACGGATCGTAATAGCATGCTGTAATCATATAATGTTTGTTATACATATAACATGCGATTGATTAAGTGCACACTGCAGTTGGATAACGGTAAGTACGTACCTATTGTTTTATGAGTACGATGACATGTAGGTATAATTTTATTAATACATACCATCGCGCTTGTATTTTCCGAAGGGTTAGGCAGAGGTGTACAAATGTAGACTCACGGTTCACCGGTATGTTTTGGTCCCATGTAATAGGGGGCGAGCCTATTGCCATTAACAAGGCACAAATTCTAACTCCGAGCTGCTATTGAGAATTCTATAGAAATACCCAATAACACTTTTTGCTCGTCTTGGGAATCGAAACCAAGACCTCTAGCGTAGCAGGTCACTAGGCTAAAGGTGCTCCCTCACCGGGAGCATTCACGTGTATTGTAACATTATAGATTCGACTTTGAGCATTACATTACAATAATACCTCCCTGACTAACGAGCATTTGCGTGTAATGTAACATATAGATTCGACTTTGAGCATTTACCGTGTTGTATCATTACAAGGTGCGCATTGTAATGCTCGGTTCTCCTCCTTCACTGATGTAATGCTCAAAGCTCAAATCTGTAACGTTACATTACACGCGAATGCTCCCGGTGAGGGGGCACCTTTAGAGGGAGATAACTAATTTATTATTAAGTATTCACAGCCGGATGGGATGATAATGGATAGAGCGCTAGAATGCGATTACTATGAAAAGGTTTGCAATTACGAGACAAGGCTTTTGCCTTGTGCCACATTGAGGTAGGTTATTACCAACCAATTAGCGCTATAATAATTAATGTTGTGATTTTGTTTATAAACGCGTGACTGCCATGGTATTTCATACGAACTTCAATAATATAATAAACCATCACGCCTGTATTACCCGAAGGGTTAAGCAGAGGTGTACCAATGTACACCCACAGTTTGCCGGTATGTTTAAGTCCCATGTAAAAGTGGGCGAGCCTATTGCCGTTAACCGGACACAAATTCTGACTCCGAGCTGCTACTCAGAATTTTATAGAAAAACCTAATAACACTTTGCTCGATGTGGAAATCGAATCCAAGAGCTCTAGCGTAGCAGTCGCGCGTAGGATCACTAGGCTAATAATACAGAAAAAAAAATACAACTCAAAAATAATTATTTTCTCATTAAAACTTTGTAAGGAATAAAGCTCCGTCAATTTTCTACATATCCATAACCAGAGAATTTTGATATCCAAGAAAAGATTAGCACACAATTCTCTTTAAAACAACGCAGTATATTTCAGTACAATCTCATCTGTCGTATTATTTCCCGATGCGTAATAAGAGGCGTATTATTCCCTGGAAGTGGGCGTATCACGTAATATTACATTTCTCGTTGGAATTTCATCAAATTCAACTGCGTATGCGATTGACATTTCGAACAGTACCTACTTATTAACAGACTATCATTTTACACAACAACTAAATAAAGGGTACAGTTTAGCATCATAGAAAATTTTCAGGTGGTTGTCTTAAAAGACATGAATGGGTTGATGGATGGATGGATGGATGAATATTTCGTGGAACTGAATGAAATTTGGCACTGAGATAGATTGTATTATGGAATAACACATAGAATACTTTTTATCCCGGAAGAATGTACGGTTCCCGTGGGATAATATATTAAGTAAGGGCATTAGCTAGTATTCAGCTGCATCCGGTTAGACTGGAAAGCCGACCCCAACATAGTTGGGAAAAGGTTAAGCAGATGATGATGGCATTAGCTAGTATCCAAATAAAACTAAGACCCCTGATCAATAATTAATTCATGATAATACTAATTAGTTATTCACTAGGGGTCTTATGTCTTATTGATGCTCGACAGTATTTCAGGATACATCTCATTCAAAAAACGAAATCGCCACGTACCTACCTATGCAGCAGCAAGATAACTACTTAGTTCTAAATCTAAAATCATCTACTAAAAACAATATATATTTTTAAATTGATTCGTGTCGAAATTCTCTCGTCTAGTTGCTTTCTCGAATTTGACGAGGATGCAAAACTACACTTTAAATTTACTACAGAATTGTTGTGTTATGATTTCTGGGTAATGTTTAACAAACAAGATGATAATATTTTTATCAAGCATTTGTCATAATAGGTTAGGTTCAAGTTACGAAGAAGGCGGCAAAAGATTAGTCATTTGTCATGACTGGCTGAACGTACAGTTTCAACTGATTGATAAAGTTAAAAACAATACAGGCACCAAAAAAACAATATAAGCAATATAGGCTCGCCTCCTATTACATGGGACCTAAATATACCGACGAACTGTGTACATTGGTACACTTCTGCCTAACCCTTCGGGGAATACGGGCGTGATGGTTTTTAATACAGGCACATTTCAACTTTGTCTCTGGAATGGCAACGCATTTGCATGGTCTCTGGTACTGCAGATGTCTATAGGCAGCGGTGACCACTTAACATTAGGTGGGCGGTAGGCTTATTTGCCATTTAATGACATAAAAAACAGTCTATTATTGTCCCCACTGCAGAATAAAGGCCTCTTCTCATACAGAGAAGGAAAAAGCATTGGCTATCACGCTTGCTCAAGGCGGATTGGTGATTTCAGACTTTTATTCATATCGAATCAAATCAAAAATGTTTATTTGCAAGAAAATATTACAATTACAAGGAAAGATCTTATATCCTAAAAGTCAATGTACTCTGCCTGCAAGGCGTATTAACTAGAACTCCTGGTTTTCTCACGAAGTTTCACGTTTACCGATGTCAGTGGTGTCCAAGAATTTAATGCAGCAGTGGAGCATACAATAATGTTTTCTGCTCATTTTTTTTTTATTTGTGTGCACATACGTGTTCTATGTTAATAAACATTTTTTTTTCTTTCTTTCTTTCTTTTAAGATAAACTTAGAAACATGCCCAAAAAAAACATGTATTAAAAATGAAATGGCCCTTAATATGCTTCCCTCAACTGCCTTCAACTGGGCATTTTCTAAAGTAAAATGTAGATAAACGCACGTGTCTTTATAATATTTTAATTATAATTGAAAGACGTTCTTGGCAAATTCTTGACATTGAATATAGCACGTTGTACCGATAGTTAGTATCTACCTACATATATTATGTAGGTACTACAGAAGGCTCAGTGGCGCAACAGTTACCCGTTTTGCTATGCAAATGGTATTATATTATGGGGTCTAAAAGTCACAAAAAACTATTGAACAAACATAGCTTTTTTTTTTATAGACGGGAAATCATCAAATAACTTCCCCCGCCCTGGGCGGGGCGGGAGGTAGTGTCAGACTTTTACTGACTAAAACCCGTCTATGTTCCTTCATGTGCCCTTTGCGTTCCGGGGGCGCGGTATCTCTTACGAACAACCCGCAGCCCCGGCAGCAACCCGCAGCCCCGGCAAACAATATAGCTGGGATACGACTTCAAACTTTGGTATAAGAAATCACTGTCACTGTGTGATCGCGCAATCCACGTAAAACATTGTGCTAGCATATTTAAAGGGCAGTTAGAACTTGATTTCGTAAGAAAACGTCAGAAAAATGTGGAATTTAGACCTGCAATATCTCTGTAACCAGAAGGTTTCCCAGGCATGGTCCAGATAAAAAACATGCTAATGATAGGAAAGAACTTACTGCTTTCGGCTTCGCTAAGTACGTGTAGATGGTAGGTAGGTCCCCGCCCCGTTGGTCTCGTGGTCGCAAGCGCGACTGCTGAGCAAGGGGTCCCGGGTTCGATTCCCAGGTTGGGCAAAAAGTGTTATTGGGTTTTCCATTAGGAATTTCTTAGTAGCAGCCCGGAGTTTGGAAGTTGGTGGTGTGACACCCCCGTGTCTCGGAAAGCTCGTAAAGCCGGCGTTGGTCCTGCGCCTGATCTCTCTCCGGTCGTGTCGGATAGCCGTCCCATCGGGCTATGAGAGTTAGGGAAGAGGGAGTGCACCTGTGTTTGCGCACACACTTGTGCACTATAATATCTCCTGCGTACGTGGCTAGTCAGCATTGAGATTAGCCGCCGTGGCCGGAATCGGTCTGGAGAATTACATTACATTAGGTAGGTACCTACTTAAAAATTCCATTCTGTACAAAGTCCATTCTGAACTATCATATCTATTAATTAAAAAAATAAACTATGCGGAATCAGAAGACAATACTTAAAACAGACATTCGTGTACATATTACGTCAATTTGAGATAGAATTGCGCGCGCGCACTCCACAAACGTCATTCATTTATTAAAGCAATTAAGCAAAATTGAGTCTTATTGTTTTATTTGCAAGGTTTAAATCTTAAAATGAATGCTGAGAAAATTACCATACGGTGAGTGATCAAAATCGACACTGCCCAAATAAGTGTGATGTGGGAAATAAAGTTAATGGGAGATTATAATGTTCCGGTTGCGAAGAAGCATTTTAATATATTTTTAAAGTATGTTTGTTTGTATTTTTTATTTTATTTTGATAGCTTACATTAGTTCATTATAGTCGTCCTAAATCTTTATGGCCAAATATATTGCACAGGAATATTTTATTGACAAAAATAATACTTTTTTCATAAAATGTAATGTCAGTTCATTACAATTTTTTTTAAGATATATAGATCAAAGAACTCAAAACCAGCAATAAATATACTACCCGCAAACAGTTAGCAAGCCCAGCAGTACGTGCAGCAGTGTATAGATATTACATACAAGAAACATCATTATCATCATTGAAATCGAAACTAGATAATAAAATCTCTACTTATACATTTATTTAATCTAAAGAACCTACCAAATAATCCAGAATATTCGAAACACCAAGCAACACCACAAAAAACAATTAGTCAACCAAACAAAGCAAATAACTTCCTGAACAAAATTGCTTCACTAGAGAACGAACAATTAAGAAAAAACTTCATTACACTGTCATTCGCTTATACCCTTAAAAGGTACTGCGTTGTCCCTTTTTGTAGGTCGGATTAAGGTCACCAATGGTACCACCAGGTGTCCTTTAAGATGTTTTTACTGTTGTTTACCGAATAAACGAAGCGTTAAGCCAATAGAATTAACTTTTTTTAAATGTTTTAGACATTTTTGCTAAGACTTACACCATCACGCCTGTATTCCCCGAAGGGTTCAGCATAGGTGTACCAATGTACACCCACAGTTCGCAGGTATGTTTAGGTCCCATGTAATAGGGGGCGAGCCTATTGCCATTAACCGGGCACAAATCCTAACTCCAAGCTGCTACTGAGGACAACCCAATAACACTTTTTGCTCGACCTGGGAATCGAACCCGGGACCCCTTGCACAGCAGTCGCACTTGCGACCACGAGACCAACGGGGCAGTTATAGCTTACCAGGTTTTCAAAATCATACCTACATGTATAGTAACATATTGTATTTACAAAACTCGATAATCTGGTACTTAGATATTATAATCCCCCACATACTTGACATTTTCGGCAAATGACAAAAATAGGACAAAAGTTTCTTACACGTGGCCAATATCAAAAAATATCATCGTGCTGTGTCGTACAACAGTACCCTAATCACCCTAATGGATTAAAGTATTAAACATTAAACTAAGATTTTAATGCACATTTTAACGATAATTAATTTGTGTTATTATTGGACGCACGTGTGATCACCTTTTAAGATACTAGTGTGGGTTTCCTACCTTAGGGAGGATAATTCCTTTAAGTAATATAGAAATACACAAGTAATAGTTTTGCTTTACATTATTCATGACGGCACTTGCATTCATTCATGGCACATGGCACATTGTTATCGTAGTTCCCAGAGCTCTGCTCGCCCCACTTTCATTGATTGCGTCATATTTAGCTCAAATGTACTGTTCCGCGATTTCCGTGTGAGTTGAAAGGAGAATTTGATTGGTTGGTTTATCTATATCTACACTAATATTATAAAAAGATTTGTACTTTTGTATGCGACGAAATAACTCAAAAACTACTGGACCGATTTCAAAACTTCTTTTGCGGTTAGACAGCTACATTATCACTGAGTGACATAGGGTATATAACATCACGCTACGACACACGGGAGCAGAGCAGTAACCAAAGACGTAACTTAACGCGAGTGAAATAAGCCATGCGGTTGAAGTTGCGGATAGTTCTTTAGTAAATAAATAAAAATAAATACATTTTTTTAATAAACTTACTTTGATTTGTTGTTGTTTTGCTAATTATATACCTATAGTGGAGGGAGGGGGAGCTCTCGATAAATAATTATCAAAATCAAAACAAATCAAAGTTTATTTATTATCTCATCAACAAATTAGTTATACAGTTAAAGTAAACTTTGTCCTGCAATTGAAACATAATGGGCTGGTATTATTATTACTTATTGCCAATCAAAATCCTACTATACTATAAAATAGAATATCTGGTATCTGGAATTCTGGTTATTCGCAAATATGGGTACACATTCGACATTTTGTCATGACATTTCGACATTTATTTGTTATTTACAAAATTAACATTACTATTACATTATCAATTAAATATCACATTACTATTAAAATTAACATTGCCTACTATTGAATTATCATTATCATGATAAATCCTATTAAACGCTAGTTTGTGAGGATGCATGGATCTGTGTTTGTTACTCTTACACAATTAAACGGCTGAACGGAATTAGCTGAAAATTAGCACACATAGGTATAGATATTGATCTAGATTAACACATAGGATATTTTTACCACATTTTTATGTTTAACTTTGATGCAAACAAAGTCGCCGGCAGAAGACTAGTAAACCACAATTTTGTTAACCCATCTTCGACTTCTATTTAGAACGATACATTTAAAATTACCAAATTCAACACCTACACTATTCTATTATTATCTGCTACAGCCGTTTCTGACATCACATGGTATAAACTTACAAACGAAATTAAAAATAACTGTTTATTTTTAACCAACCAGGGTTCCATGAATTTGTAGGTGTGTTACAACCGACTGACAGATTCTTTTCACTCTTTTATGTAAATAATTATGTTAGTGCTCATTCACACTAATCCGTCAAGACGATTCGTCTTTTTTGACCAATCGTCTTTTTTCACGAATCGTTATTTTGATTTGTATGGGCGGCTATACATTTGAAATGCCCGTGTTCAAACTATTACGGAATCGTGAAAAATGACGGATAACTCTTAAATGACGTTTCGTCTTTTTTCAAAAACCTTCAGTTTTAAATTACGAATCGTTATGACGGATCGGTCGGGACGACTATGCCTTGCACTGCACTCACACACTACAACCGTTCGACTTGACTTGTAAAGACATGTCGCGCTGCAGTGTGCACATCTATTCGGATATTTTGATGAATCGTGAAAAACTCGATTCCGTATGCAATGTGAACGTTCATCCGTCATTACGTATCGTCTTTTTTGACGAATCGTCGTTCACGGACCCAGTGTGAATGAGCCCTTATAAATACTCGAAGAAAGATGGTGGTTACGGAATTCGTCTATTACTCATTTTAGAATCAATCGTCTATGGTTACCAGCTACTCTACTAGTGACGTGAAACAGTAGCATGCCAGTGTTGTGAATGTTGTGATGTGTTAGATACGGAAGCGAGAATAGCGGTTTTTCAAACGTTTTGCTGTTGTGTAGATAATAAATTCTAAAACAAAATATACTAAGTATAATCTTGTTTATGATTTTCGTGATGGTTTTATCCAGTTTCATTTTTAATGAATTGATTTTTCCTGGTTTAGTTTCAGAGAAGAGTGAAGATGTTTCGTTTTTGAATTATTTGTTTTTTGTGTATGCGGTGGAGTGTGTGAGTTTACAAATTATTACTACCTTATGCGATATAATATACACTCGGCGTCAAAATAATATATATGCTTTTTTTGTAAAAAATCCTTCTTACTTACGTCTTGTATTTATGCTTCAAACCATTTTAAGGGAACTATTAGGTATCAGTCAAAAGATTATGACGTAAGTTGACGGGCCTGTTGGTCTAGTGGTTAGTGGCCCTGACTGCTAAGCCGGAGGTCGTGGGTTCGATTCCCACCCAGGACAAACTTTGTGTGATGAGCATGATTGTTTGTTCTGTGTCTGGGTGTGATTTATCTATAATATGTATGTATTTATAAATTATATAAGTATGTATATCAGTTGTCTGGTTACCATAACACAAGCTCTGCTTAGCTTGGGATCAGATAGCCGTGTGTGAGTTGTCCCAAGATATTTATTTATTTATTTATAAAGTATATTTTGGGTAGCAGTATAAAAAGAATGCTGAGTGACTGAGAAAGAAAAAAACAAAAATAATAATTAAGTAATACATTAACAAAATTATGAATTAAAATACCTTGTAATCAACATTCAAAAATACTTTTCTACCTCTTTTCGATAGCGCAACTAGTCAAAGTCAGAGTCAAAGCATTTATTTCAACTAGACCATTTACAGGCACTTTTGAATTGTCAAGAAGTTACAGTTTAAAGTTGAAGCTAGTTGCTCATTCCAAAACGTAGGTCTCTACGGAGAACAACGAGCAAGAAACTCCATGGACACTCTTTTCCATCAATTTGGTTTAACCATCAATAATTGTAACAGGGACTGCCCCGTTGGTCAAGTGGTCGCAAGTGCGACTGCTGTGCGGTCCTGGGTTCGATTCCCAGGTCGGGCAAAAAAGTGTTATTAGGTTTTTCCATTAGGATTTTCTCAGAAGTTGGTGGTGTGATTCCCCCGTGTCTGAGAAAGCACGTTAAGCCGTTGATCCTGCGCCTGATCTCTCGCCGGTCGTGTCGGATTGCCGTCCCATCGGGTTATGAGAGTTAGGGAAGAGAGAGTGCACCTGTGTTTGCGCACAGACTTGTGCACTATAATATCTCCTGCGTACGTGGCTAGTCTGCATAAAGATTAGCCGCCGTGGCCGGAATCGGTCTGGAGAATTACATCACATTAACAATAGTAACAGGTCGTTGGGATTAATAACCTTATAATTCTAGACCATTATTATACAATAAATAGTGTCGTATTATTTCCACACGTGTATATATTTTAAACACCTAAACTTCGGTAATGCGATATCAATGAAGTACTAGTATTATTTCATTTTAGTGTAAAACAAATCCTAATATTTTTTTATTACCTATGTTAGTGTTAAGTAATAGCTAGGTATTGTTACGTAAAGCGCACGTGAGTCTAGATAGGTACGTAAGCCAAGCAATTTATAATTATAAGAAGGTTAATTCTGATTTCATTGTTATATTTTTAAGACTAATAAGCCAATATGTATATAGTTTATTGTATTTTTCTCCTTAAAAACTAAGTATTTTTGGAATTGGCAACTAGATTCAATATTATTATATTTTTTCTTGTAAATGGCGTTCAAAAGTCTAATGGTCTAATTAAAATTAATGATTTGACTTTGACCAATCAGGATAGAAGCAAGTTTTTCTTTGACCAATTATGTCTTCTTTTTATTAACTATTCCTAACTTTTGCAACTCCTGAAGCCGGAATGAATAGTGGCGACAACCCGAATAGCGCAGGCAATAAAACTCGACGAGTGCCCGGAGAAACGATTCTGGATCCCGCAACGAAATTAATCAGTAAAGAACAGCGGAGGAGTAAGAGAAAACATAGCTTCAAAAAAGGAGAAGGTTCTCACTCAACTGTATGTTTCTTTTTTTCTTATTTTTGTTATGCGATCGTTTCGCCGATAATAAATTGATTTTGTTTTTTTTTTAATTCTTTTTTGTTTGTTTCCTAGGTCATACTTTAAAGGTGGTTCCATATAAATTTTATCAAAATCGGTTAAGTAGGTCGGTTTATAATCCAAAATAACTGAATAAATATGTCATCTAAGTAAACAAAATTGCATATTCTGCTTTCTTGTGACTTTTAAGTGTGCGTCCACACTGCGAGCCTGGCGCGGTTGCGACGACGGGCGCGAAGTATCAAACATATGAAAGTCACCTTTGCGTCCATATTAGTGACTAAGGCGGAAGCCTAGTGCGACGGGACTGAGCGAGACAGCGCGCGTAAGTTTCAAACACTTCTGTCTTCGCGTTCTGGCCACACTACGGGCCTAGTCATCGAGCGATCCAATGCGCGGGCGGCGGGGGTAACAAACCATTTCGGTCTTGTCGCTCGGCGTATGTGCGTCTGTATTTGTTTATGAGAGAGTAAGTGCGCGTCCACACTGCGAGCCTGGCGCGGTTGCGACGACGGGCGCGAAGTATCAAACATATGAAAGTCACCTTTGCGTCCATATTAGTGACTAAGGCGGAAGCCTAGTGCGACGGGACTGAGCGAGACAGCGCGCGTAAGTTTCAAACACTTCTGTCTTCGCGTTCTGGCCACACTACGGGCCTAGTCATCGAGCGATCCAATGCGCGGGCGGCGGGGGTAACAAACCATTTCGGTCTTGTCGCTCGGCGTATGTGCGTCTGTATTTGTTTATGAGAGAGTAGTGGTCTCTTGGTGGATTTGGATGACATAAACTAGACACAAAAGGCAACTGCCTTCAATAACTTTGAATGTCGGTGGAAATACAAAAAATCGAGCAGAAGTAATCTGTGCAAACTAAACCTTCTGAAAACATGTCTTTATAACCCGCCACATTCCTCGAAGGTTGTGCAGTGTCTGGTGTCCGTCTCCGATGGCTGTTGCCTACCTACCCACACATCATATATATAATTATGTCACACTCAACTATCGAGAATCAATTGCCGGCTCCTTTTACGATAATCAGCTGGTTATTTGGGCTGAAAAGGTGGACATTATTTTGTTTTTTTGGCCGTGACTCTATTTTGGAACGTGGTTATACCATCACGCCTGTATTCCTCAAAGGGTTAGGCAGAGGAGTACTAATATACTCCCATAGTTCGCCGATATATTTAGGCCCCATGTAATAGGGGGCGAGCCTATTGCCATTAACTGGGCACAAATCCAAACTCCGAGCTAGTACTGAGAATTTCATAGAAAAACCCAATAACACTTTTTCTCGACCTGGGAATCGAACCCAGAACCTCTAGCGTAGCAGTCGTGCTTAGGACCACTAGGCTAACGAGGCAGTTGCGATAATCAGCTGGTTAGTTGTGTTGAAAAGATAGCCTTTCTTTTGTTTTTAGGCCGTGTCTTTATTTCGTAACGTGGTTATAATGATTGTGATGCTTCACTTCATTATGCTCTCCATACCGAATTTCGGTCATATCAGTCAAGTTCTTTGGAGACCAGTAGAGTAGTAGTAGAGCTCTTTGTGAAGGAGATTATCCGGGGAAGTACTAGCCATACTTTCTGCCTCAAAGCAGCGTTGCAGTAGTACTTCCCCGACGAACTCTCTTTCACCCCAGTCCCATTTTAACTGGGCAGCCTTTAAAGCAACGTCAATGATCTGTGATTCGCACAGATCGCGTCCAAAACACAACACTTGTGTTTTGGACGCGATCTGTTAGTTTCATCATCATCTTCCTGCCCATACCCCATGTTACTTGGGGTCGGCGTAACACGTTTTCTTCTTCCGTTCCCGTCCTGTCAACCGTCATGCTATCACAGGCCCCCTTCTCTTGCATTATCCTTTAGCATTCACACAATCCATCCATTTTTTCTTTAGCCTCCCTCTTCCTCTCAATCCAGCGCGATCTGTCAGTTTAAGTAAGTTAATTTACAAATAGATATTTATTGAGATAACAAACGTCTATTAACAATCTTATTATACTGCCTTCCATTGTTTTGTTCTCATTATTATGCCATCGTCCGAAGAAACGTATTTACTTACCATAGAGAATGACATATAATACCTATTGCTACAATTTTCATAGACAATGGTTAATCCTCACACGTAATAGAAATACCTAGAGAACACAGTTCGTCATAACATTGTTTGTTATGAAAATTGCATATGTGTACAATATTCATAATTCGTAATCTAATTTGATTTGATGGTGTACATAATTAGGTATATATGTCTGCCATATAACTTTCTTATGCTTAAGCCAAACAGAGGTTAAATGTGACGAAATGACTCCACCCGCCCAGGCCGGGTGGGAGGAAGTGTCAGATTTTTACTGACTAAAACCCATTCATGCTCCTTCTTGTACCATATGCGTTCCAGAAGCGCGGTTAAAGCTTAGCATCAATACTTGTTGTCATGTCACAAGATTCTACCTTCGACTATATTCGTAAGAATTACAGGCTACAGTCCATTGCAGGTTACTTTTTTTTACCAATAGGAAATCATCAAATGACTTCCCCCGCCCTAGTGTCAGACTTTTACTGACTAAAACCCATCCCTGTTCCTTCTTGTGCCCTTTGCGTTTCGGGGGCGCGGTATCTCTCTCGAACAACCCGCAGCCCCGGATTGCAGGTTACTGCTCCCGTGGATCGTACCGTGATGTTATGTAGCCTATTAATTTTCCTCGGTAAACGATAAATATACCACAAAAGGGATTTTTTAAATCGGACCATTAGTTCCTAATATTAGCGCGTTTAAACAAATATGTATAGTCTTTAGTTTTATATTTGTAACTAATTATCGATTTTAAACCGGCAAAATTAAGGCATTCATTTTACAGCTTTTAAAATAATAATTAATTAACCTAAACACAAAACTATTAAATATTAATAAAAATAACGGAGGAAGCACATAGGGCATCAAAAAACGCGTCCGCATCGCTGTCAATAAGGCAAGTGTCCAAAATCCTGGCAGCATTGCCACGTTGTTTAACAAATAAATATATTGATATAGTAACATTCTTGTTTCCTTGTTTGTTTAGTAAAACAAATACCTTGTCTTTTAAACAAATTACTAATTAAATATAGACAACCATTCATCTTCATTTATATACACCACGTGAACTCCAATTTGCAAGAAAAGTGGGCTACTGAAGACACGCTGGAATGGACTGCTTGCTGCAGTGATAAGGTTGATATTAGCTTGACTGGTATTTCAAAATAAAAGGTTAGATTAGAAAACAACAGTGTTTGATTGTTTTAAAAGTGAAATTGTGTTAGATATCATGCGTTTTCGGAAGCTAAATGCGAGTCCAAACAAGTCAGAAACGCTGTTGGCCACAGCTAACAGTACCCAATCCGCTTAGGCTCATAAAAAGTTTATTTGTTATTATTTACAAAAATGTGTGTGTCTTGACATTTTACATGAAGCTTGACTTATGGAGTCATTTTACTGATTTTAATGCTTATAATTTTGAAAATACATACTTCTTACACCCGAGAATCACACTTTAATCAACATTAACGTTCAGGGGCAAAATGTCCAATTCTCAAAATGTCCAACGGTGTCAAAATGTCCAATTACCCAAAATGTCCAATGGTCAAAATATCCAATTCTCAAAATGTCCAGTGGTCAAAATGTCCAACTCCCAAAATGTCCAATCTTTGAGAATGTAGCAAATTTATTCAATATCTCATCAAAACGCTTTTTTAATACTTATGACAAATAATAAATACGAAATAGGTACTGAAAGAATTGATAACAAAAATAGTGATTTCAGGTATGTTGTGGTCTTCTCTGGTCTTAATTTGTTATTTACAAATAAAACATATTTTGATTCTTTCAGTATTTTGTATTTATTATTTGTCATAAGTATAAAAAAGCGTTTTGATGAGTTATTGAACAAATTTGCTACATTCTCAAAGATTGGACATTTTGGGAGTTGGACATTTTGACCATTGGACATTTTGAGAATTGGACATTTTAACCATTGGACATTTTGGGTAATTGGACATTTTGACACCGTTGGACATTTTGAGAATTGGACATTTTCCCCTGAACGAACATTAAACCTAATACTGCCTTGCAAATTGCAAAAAACGTAAGAAAGTTTAAATTTCGCGGGCTGGTCGGAGCATTCACCTTAACGGCACCTAAAAACGTAATACAATGTTCACTAGAATTGCAATAAAATGTAGGTACCTACGATAACTGTATTTTAATTAATCTAATAAATCTTTTAACAGGAAGGTTTAACTCTGATATCGGCAAATTATCTACAGTGGTAGTTATCTATTAAGCCAGTTTTGTAATACCTTAGTTGTGATTATCTAGACACGAAACTACACATTTCTGAGTTCGGGAAAATACGCTCGGAAAGTCTGTGGAGAAAACTCCAAACTCGTACATGGAAGGGCCCACCTCTCATGCATGAGTTTGCGAGTTCGATATCGGGAAAGTACCAATATGACTATTTCAATTTGATATGTATCTACTTTCTTAATTTATTTAAGATTTCACTGACAATGGTGCCGATTCTCTTGTTCACAAACTAAACTAAAATTAGAGAATTGACATCTCTTACTAACATACAGCGAAAGAAAAGGACGGTGATACCTTAGAACAAAGTTAGAGATGTCAAATTAGTTTTGCCTTGAACTTTTCCGTGTTTTTAATCAACGCGTCACATGTCAACTATAATTGTATAGAGGTTTTAGATCAACTAAAATTGACAAGTCTTATTCATGTCCGTCCCTTTCTTGTTTGATTGGAGAGAAAAAGATAGAAATAGTCTAAATTAAGTTTACCTTGTGCATAACAGAATCGACACCAATGGTGAAGGAAATGAAGACGAAGTCGCGGAACTTGGAGTTCCAACTTACCCCGTACCAAATTTCATTAAAATCGATTCATTGCTTTATTCGTCAAAGCGTAACAAACAGACCGACCTGACATAGATATTTTTGCATTACTAATATTAGTAGGTATGTATAATATGGATTACTTATTTACTAAAAGCAAGCAATAAAATTACCGCAAAATTGGATAGGTACTATGAATAAATCTTAATATTTTTTAAACTCCGACCACCAATTCTTGATACCTTTTAAACTCCGACCGATCAAATCTTGATACTTTTTTTAAACCACAAACCACAACATTCCTACCATATCACTTTGAACCATTAAGACACGTGCTGAAATGCCTCCCCGTGATTGGTCAGACAGTGCGTCTGACCGTCGACACGTGCTGTCGAAAGACAAACAACTCACTCCTCTGACTTCCATTTTCACTCGGGTATGGAAAATTTCAAAATAAAATATTCATCTTCGCTTTTGATTGACTTGGACACATTATAAAATTGTGTTGAAAAGGTTCACTTTATAATTATAATAGAGTTTAATATAAGTAATGGAGGACGGTATGATGGAGATCTTAGATTCGATTCCCAGGTCAAGCAAATAGTGTTATTGGGTTTTTCTTTGAAATTTTCAGTAGCAGCATAAACCGGGCACAACTCCTAAGGTTTGTGCCCAGTTTATGGCAATAGACTCGCATGCTAAACATACCGGCGAACTGTGGGTGTACATTGGAACACCTCTGCCTAACCCTTCGAGGAATGCAGGCTTGATGGTATTTTGATGGTATATTTAATAGGAAGCATAATATATTGTTTGCCGAATGGATGTAGACGAAAAGGGAGGCCAAAAAAAGATTGATGGATTGTGTGAAAAATGATTTGAAAGAGAAGGGAGTCAATGATAGCATGACGGTTCACAGGACGGCATGGAAGAAGAAAACGTGTTGCGCCGAGCCCAAGTAACATGGGATGAGGGCACGATGATGATGATGATATTGTTTGCCGAAATTCAGGTGGTCTTTTCTTCATAGAAACGCTGTTGCCTGTTTTCTTTTCAGGTTTATGATTAAATGCACTGATTCCATGACAGAGATAGTTTCCTCTAAAACCTAATCTTCAAAAATATCTCCGCCCACTTTTCCTCTTAACTCTTTTCTCAAAGCCTTTCGCGGATATTGACGTTATGTATGCTGTTAAAAACAAGTGTAAAATCTTTATAATGTAATTGGCCAATTACCATTTTATATTAAAGTTGAAAATAAATTTGTTTAAAGATGCTTTGTGTAAGTAAGAATTAAACCACCATCTTTGCAATAATACACCTTCTGAACTTTCTTACCTGATATTTGTCACGTGCACCTTTCCCAAATATGTGTGAATACACAAATATCTTTATAAACGTGACCAGTGAACGTTCCAGTGTTTAATAGAAAACTCTTATTCATACATACATCCATATAAATGTATTTAATGTATACAATATCAAACGTGGACATTGATATGCACTGCTTTTTCAAGTCACATACAGAATCGATTTTTTGGGCGTCATTTCGAAAACGGTAGAAAAAGTTTATAAAAGTTTAATATTTTGGACTGTTTAGTATAATTGTGTTGTTACCATTTGGTCTAACCTTGACCTTCCCTGGTTCGAGACCCAAATTAATTCTACTCCAATTTTTTGCAGTAGGACGGTGCCTAGGTTTTCTTCGACTTCTGAAATTAAATAAATTTCTTATTTGTGTTGAAGGCGAATCATACCGGCGAACTGTCAGTGTACCTACTTTGGTATACTTACCTCTTTTTTTTTGTGCGTGTTTTAGTTCCTCATGGGCTTCCTCCATCATGGGGGTGACGGAGGGGCATGCCTCTTACCAATTAAAACCACCGCGATGTTCCACCTCTGCTTATGGCCGGGGGTGCGGGATTCGCATTAGCATTAATGTTGTTTTTAGAGTCCTTGGGCCCAGTAGGACCAGGTAGTTGGGCCACGTTTGTTTATTTATTTAGGATCTTGATTTAAACAAATCATTACATTCAAACAATAGTCAAAAAAAGGTATTACACAACGTACGTGTACTCCTTTACTTATAGGAAACCACAGCATGCACAATAAAGTTAGCAACTAGCTAAAAAGGAAACATAATAAAATTAAGTAAAATCTAAAAAACAGTAAATTAAAAGAACAATAAGAAGACCTAACCACCGGTAGTTTGGACCAGGTCTCGATGCCGGTGGGCTACTATTTTGTGAAGGTATTTTAAAATGTTGTTAAATTAAAATTTGAATAAATAAAGGATGAAAAATAACAAATTTTTTTTTTATATGAAATAGTAATACCTAACACTAACTTATAATAAACTTAAACAACATTCTTACATTTTTCAGAGATTCTAAGATGTCTAAATTAAGTTCATCGCGCCATCAGTTGCGATCTAATATCCTCCAAAACAGGTGTAGGAAACAAAACTAAACCTAGCTTAACCACGAAACTATTATACATTTAAACAGTATTTTCCGTCATTCGCCACTGATCATCAATACAGAATACTAATCACTTGATTTTCAATACAATCAACATCTTTATCTTCGAATTATTAAGGAAAACCAGTGATTAAACATTGAATGACTTAATAAAATCACTTTTGGGGGTTTCCTTGTTGACAATTACAATCTTGAAAGCGTAATTATCATGGGTTTTGTTTCTTATGGAAACCAGGACATGAGGGCCTGAAAGAGGTGGTAAGATGATCAATCTGGTTGCACATTACGAGGTTTGGTGCGAGGTGGCGTTGGAAAAGAGTTCCTGAAAATACTGGGGGGCCTTTGCCTTGAAGTTGGACAGGCATAGGCTAGAAAAAAAGGGCCGCCAGATTCAAATAGGGAGACAATTAAAAAGAAAACCTAAGTGAATTAATCCCTGTTGGACGTCAAAATTCCTCACATTTTTCGTTGAAATTAAAAATTCGAAAAGTTGATTCATTTTAAATCTACTCTCTAACCTTCTAATCTGCGGCCATCAGCGGCGTCCCGGCCCTGGTGCAAGCCATAGTCCGGGGCGAACGGCACAAGAAGGAACATGGATGGGTTTTAGTCAGTAAAAGTCTGACACTCCGTCCTGCCCCACCCAGGGCGGAAAGAGTCATTGGATGATTCAATCGGTAAAAAAAAAAAATCTAATCTTCTTTCTACTCTACTCTACTACTTTTGAGACGTAAATTTAGCAATTTAAATTAATTTGGCAGAAGTACAAATAAATATATTATCATTATAATTATGTTTTATTGAGACATTGTGGATACTTTTGGTAGAAATAGGCTCCATTAGCGTGAATCAATCTGTCCATAATATATTCGAGGGTTAGAATGTTCTGGCTCCACCAGCTACGTATTAAGAGACAATGGATTCTCAGCCTTATGTACCTACATCAACTTATTCGAAAACTGCCGTCCATTAATTGTTGTCACGTCCGTCCTACTTAGACATCTGCTGTCTCTGTCGCACACTCGCGGCACACGTGACAACTGGACAGGACATTCCACTGATTTCATATTGACTTTCTATTGTTTGTAAGATGATTGATATGGATTAAAATATCTACTTTATTATAATAGTGTCGTGATGTCCCAGTGGTTAGGGCGCCAGCCTCTTAAGTATGAGGTTGCTGGTTTGATACCGGGCAAGTACCAATGTGTCTTTTTCAATTACTTTGTACTTTCTAAGTTTGTTTCGAAAAGAAAACATCGTGAGGATACCTGAACTTATATCAGCGGTCAAGGCTTCTGAGACCTCTCTCAGAAGCCTTGACCGCTGATATAAGTTCCTCAATAGATTCCTCAATCTCTGAACAAAACACGCCATGTCCAGAAGTACCGCTTTCTAAATTAAGCCCTTGAACTACCACCATACCTATATCTGCTGGCAGCAAAGCAACGTTGCTGTGTTCCAGTATAAAGGGTTTAGGTGCCGGTGAAATTACAGGCTCGTTATTTTTACTTTGTCTCTGGAATGGCAACATATTTGCAAGGCCTCTGGTATTGCAGATGTCTATGGGTAGCGGTGACCACTTAACATCAGCTGAGTCGGCTTGTTTGCCATCTAACGATGTTAAAAAACTCGTTATTTAGTAAGACTAAGACGGTTACAATAATCCATTCTTTCCAAAATACCCCATGATTCGACATCGACCTTCAAACAATACACTTACGGCCACATTAAACCACCTATCTGTGAAACATTCGACGGAACACGTAATAAATATTTATTTGTATGTTTATTTAGTAACGTACAGTCAACGAAAGAGATAAGTAACCATGCCGTCACATATAATCGATTTTTTTTTAAGACACTTTATGACAGTTTCGAATGATACTTGATTTAATGATGAGAAAACAGACAGTTCATTAATTAAAATTAAAATTAATTCGCAGACGTCCATCAGTTTGACTGGAAATCTCAATTACAGTAGAACCTCGGTTATCCGAACTAATTGGGGCCGAGACTAGATCGGATTATCAAAAGTTCGGATAATCTAAATGTGGGCTTTTTGGGACAAAATCAAACAAAAACAACACATTTTCACCTAAAAACTGTAAAATCTGTTAAACCATGACACACATTAACGTTCAAATATAAAACACCTAAAAAAGCCAAATGCTTTTCTTATAAAATAGTAATTTTTTCATTGACGAACAGCTGCAACCCGTTTTCAGCAACGAATTCCCGCCAGTGTTCGGATAATAGAGGGTTCGGATAACCGAGGTTCTACTGCATATCAAACACCCTGGTTACTTATCTCTTTTATTGACCGTACATACACCTCGTTGCATACAAAATGGATAAACAAAAGAAGAACGTCGTAGGTTTCCATTGGCGAGACATAAAATTTAACAAGGGCCACAAGTGGACGGTAAATGGGCTATTTTTAAGGGCAATAGGTGTATTGAACTTTGGTAGGGGTTAGGGAGACCGTATATGAAATAAGACGCCTATTTTTAGATTGGCAATCTGAAATTTACCTTTATGTATTTCTAATATAACTAGGCTAGTAAATTGAGCGTGATTCTGCCAAAAAGAAATAACCAATAATTTTTCAATAATTAAATTGCCAGCACGGTTCGTGCAGTGGCTATATAGGTGCAGTGGCTGGTACAGGCTGCCGTGCTGCGTATCGTGGGTTCGATTACTGTACGAAACAAATATTTGTATGACCCACAGTTTGTTGTTCCGGGTCTGCTAGTATGTATATGTGAGTCTATATGTCTGTAAACGAAACCAAGATATAGAAGAAATAGTTACCTGTTAAAGGATAAAGATTAAAATAAAACTATCTACCAATAACAGTTCAATGTGGTACATCCAAACTTTCTTTTGCCCGCGGGCCGCGACTTAGTCTACATAAATATTTATTATGAATACCCATTTCTAATAAAATATAACCTATTGCAGTCAGGGATAGATAACGTAGCTTCCCCCTAGGATTTTTTTTTCTAATTGGACCTGTTGTTCTGGAGATTGAACAAACTCTTCAGCTAGTTTAGTATACATTTATGTTTTGGCTGAGTTTTTGACATTATCTGTCAAATTATGACGTTAGCTGTCAAACAAAAAAATGTGCGACCTTTACTAAAAAGGCGGCTAAAAAGTAGGTATAGAAAATATATCATACAAGACAAACAATAGGTCATTAGCAGCACTTATTTTTGCCAAATTAGGTACATACTTAGGAGTGATTAATATACTGATTAATAGTAAAATTTATACAATGCCTCTATACGCGATTTCGTCCGCTTTGTTTTTTTCACCCGCCGCGGTTAGTTACATCTTGGGTTACTGCTCGCCTCCGGTGGAGTCATAGCGTGATATTATATAGTCTATACTATTATTCTTCATGAATCTATTATATACTTAATATTATAAAGAGGAAAGACTTTTTTGTTTGTTTGTATCGAAAAGGCTCCGAAACTACTGGACCGATGTACACAATTTTTTCACCAATAGATAGCTAGATTATTCCAGAGCAACATAGGCTATATATAACATCGCGCCACGACACACGGGAGCGGAGCAGTGACCAAAGACGCAACTTTACAAGCGTGAAACAAGACACGCGGACGAAGTCGCGGGTAATTCGCTAGTTATATATAAAAATATTTTTTTTGCAATCAGACTAATACTTCAAGAGATTAGCACATTAAAACAAACAAACAAAACAACTCTTTAGCTTTATTTTATTAGTAAAGATTATAATTAAAGCAACCACGTTCATCATGCATGTTCATTATTATGTCTTCATACTGTTATTAAACAAACATATTAATTAATTCTTAAGGATACAATGACAAAACATTAGTGCATTGGCTGTCTATAAAACGGATTACCGATAATAATTAAAACGGATTATTAAATTAATTATAGATTTTGACTTTGAACTTTTAATCGTTGGCTTTAGTGCAAGTCTTTGGTACCCTCTTTGTTTTTATGTTTTTGTCCTTACTATTAAATATACATATTATTTATTATATATACCAACTAGCTTCCCCGCGACTTCGCCCGCGTTAAACTTGACATATTGTTCCACAAAAACATACCTTTTTCCGGAATAAAAATATGTGCTGTTCCGTTCAGCCGTTTTGGCGTAATTGAGTAACAAACATCCAACCAAACTACGCATGTTGGTAGTACGATGTATAAATAAGGTTGTGGCTTCGATACTGGAGAAATACCAATGTGATGTGACTTTTTCAATTATGTAGGTACTTTCTAAATTATTTATATTTGACATTACTGACATTGGTAAAAAAAAAATATATCGTAAGGACACCAGGGTTTATAATAAATATAATTCTGAAATCGTCAATCCACCTTGATCAAGCGTGGTGATCAATGCTCGTACCTTTTCTACGATAACAGGCCTTTACCATGCCGTGGGATAAGAAAAGGCTAGTACCATTTTATTATTCATATAATTAAAAAACGTTGTATTTATTTAGCATTTTCTAAACTGCCAGTCACATTTAGATAAAATATGAAAATGTTTTGACAATATAAAATAGAATTAAGGTATTCATAGAACAAATTAAAACAGTGATTTAATTCACGTTATATGTATTTATTTTAACCACAAAACAATCAAATTCACATAACTATAGTTAGTCAGCCTATCAGTAACACAGTTTCATTCAAACAGCACTCTAACTTGTACGATATAAAAACCGATATAAATATATTAGGTGCTTAGATACCTAAATACTTCTTTTTGTTACCAAGCCGGTTACGGAAACTATAGTTGCCACAAATATAATAATATAAACATACACACGCACACATACACATCATCACGCCTCTTTTCTTCGAAGGGTTAGGCAGAGGTGTACCAATGAAGGTACAGCAACGCTTCGCTGGAATGTTTTAGAACCCCTGTAATAGAGGTCGAGCCTATAGCCATTATCCGGGCATAAATCTTAACTCCGAGTTGCTACTATGAATTTCATTTCAATTTCAACCCAATAAAAATGTTTGTTCGACCTAGGAATTTAAAATTAATCAACATTAAAACTTTAATCTAGGGAGGAGGCCTTTTTTTTTTTTTTTTTTTTATAGACGGGAAATCATCAAATAACTTCCCCTGCCCTGGGCGGGGCGGGAGGGAGTGTCAGACTTTTACTGACTAAAACCCGTCTATGTTCCTTCATGTGCCCTTTGCGTTCCGGGGGCGCGGTATCTCTTTCGAACAACCCGCAGCCCCGGCAGGCATCGGCCCTCAGTGGCCCCATCCAAGTTTGCTGACATCTCTTTGAGGCGCGCGTGGAACACGAACGCGCCGTCGACACGGTCTGTCGTTATTCAGTGAACGTACGGACGGTGAGCTACCCATTGCTCACCGTCCACAGACCCGCGCCTACGGTGGCCGGGAGTCGTCTCGCGGCTCCCGACGCCCGGAGCGTCTACCGCGGCGGCCGCTGGGACGGGAGACCCTCCTTTCCCTCTCCCGTCCCGCCGCCTCCTTCTCTAGCATTACAGCTTCGCAGAAGGAGGCGACTGCTTCCCATTCCCTCTCGCTCCGGACCATGGCCTGAACCAGTGCCGGACGCGAGAGGGCGCCGCCGCCGATGGCCGCCTCGAGGACTCGGCGGTGCTCCGCCCAAGCAGGGCACACCGCCAAAGTATGCTCCACCGTGTCCTCGGGGCGATCCTCATAATGGTGACACCCGGGCGTTTCCTCCCGCACGAAGGGAGGAGGCCTATGACCAGTAGTGGACGTCCTTCGTCTGATTATGATGATGAAATCTAAAATCATTACTAGATATAATGATTACTACTACTTCGAAAATTAGTATACATCTGGTTGGTTAGTCCGTTTTATCAGAACTAAATCCATATAGCTAATCGTAATCAGTCTAGCCGCCTTTTTAAGGTCGTCGGTTCATCTTGTCGGCCACACACAAATGGTCGAACGATACAATTTTTGCAATTCACATCAATTTGAGGTATAGATTAAAATATTTTGATAAATAGATTACTAAAGTAATCATAAAATCATGTTATTAGTATTATTTCTTGAGGATTAACAGAAAACGACGGTCAACGTGATTGCAAAATATTTTATCTTTCGTATGGATGTAATATTTGTTTACATAATATTTGAAAGATAAAGATTAATCAACAAAAAGTTCCATTACAAATTGATTTAGATAAGGAGGCGGAATGTTAGCGAACATTGTAACGATTGTTTGAATTATTCAAGCAATCATTTAACTTCCTAACATCCTGGTACTTTTATAAACGCGAAAGTTTGTGAAGTGGAAGGATGGATGTTTGTTACTCTTTAAGACTTAAACGGCTGAACGGAATTAGATGAAATTTGAAACACACATAGAGATCTTAACACATTGAATTTTTATCCCATTTCATTTCTCCACTCCTTCTAGATAGCAGATAGACGACGGTTAGCTATAGGTCTTGGTTTCGATTCCCAGGTAGAGCAAAAAGTGTTTATTATAATAAGTGTTAACTATTGGTATACAATTGTACCCCTATGAGATAGTCACCGCGGCCTTGGAACGCAAGGTCCTCCTAATGCCTTTCCACTAAAACCACTAAAACCCATTCGGGTTCCTACACGGATGGGTTTTAGTCAGTAAGAGTCTGACACTCCCTTCCGCTCCACCCAGAGCGGAAGCGTCATTTGAGGATTTCCAAACCTTAAAAAAAATAAAAAATTTACAGTTTGTGTTTTTCGTTTTCGTTCGTGTGTTTCCGATCATGACACCGGGGCTTAGTGACAGCAGTGACCGATTTAACCTCACGACCTTGTAATCGAGAATAGAAATATAAACTTCCAGCTGAAAAATTCAGCATTTTGTTTAATTTGGCATATCGCTACGCCCTGTTCCGCAAATAAGTCACTATCAAAGGTCGTGCCTAACTATAACAACACCGTACCGACAGGGCAACGGCATGGCCGGAATAACCTCGAAAGATTCAACAGCACGCCACCAGCAAGCTGTCACTTTTTTATCCTAACATTGGCTAACTACCTCGTTAGCCTAGTGTACCTAGGCGCGACTGCTACGCTAGTGGTATTGAGTTCGATTTCCAGGTCGAGCAGTGCTATTGGGCTTTTCTTTGAAATTCTCAGTAGCAGCTCGGAGTATTTGTGTCCGGTTAATGGCAATAGGCTAGCTCCCTAATACATGGGACCTAAACATATCGGAGGACTGTGGGTGTACATTGGTACACCTTTAACCTTTCGGGGAATATAGGCGTGATGGTATACATATGTATTTATAATTTAAAACCTTAACTTGAATGGCAAATTACTTGCTCTATCGAAGCCTCGCTATTATAATGTAGGCTATTATTCTGGTTGCCTAGCAACAATTTGTATGTTAACAATATTCATAGTAAACATAGTATACAGTCGGTAACCTTGACCGAGGCACAGCAACACACGGCAAATGGAAATATGAAAAAAAAAATGGTCGGAATATCATTGTTGGCATGACCGCGACGTCTATCGATATTTTAGAGGTGACTTTATTATAATAACTAACCTCTGCCTGCTACTTCGTCTACATGGTTTTTTCACCCGTGTTGTTTTACGTCTTTGCTTACTGCTCCGCTTGCGTGAACCGTAGCGTGATGTTATACACCTACACCCTGCCTATGACACTCACAAACAACGTGACTTTCTATAGGTAAGAGTTTCCAAAATTGGTTCATTATTTCCAGAGATTACTCCCTACAACCTTACAAACTTTACCTCTTTATAATATTAGCATAGATTTATTTCAGACATATTCAAGCTGCGTTTTGTTTAATGGTACTCTTTTCCAATTTGCGGTCAACTATTTTGATGAAATTGAAAACAAGTATGTGTCCTGTCCTGTCAAAACGCATCAAATCACTTGAAAATTTCTCGAATATTGAAGCATGGTGTTATATAGTCTATAGTATAGTATAGTATATAGTCTATAGTATAATATAGTATAGTATACAAGCCCGCCACACTGTTCCCAAACCACTGCAACTTCTGTAAGCCAGAATCAACAGTGGCGACCACAAGAAAAGCGCCGAGACAATGAAGCTCGACGAGTCCCGGAGAAACAATTCAAGTCTTGGATCCCGCAACGAAATTAATCAGAAAAGATTAGCGGAGGAGTAAGAAAAACATAATTATAGTATAGTAGGTATATAGTCTATAGTATAATATAGTATATAACTATAGTATTCCTCATGAATATGTGGCTATCAAAACTACAAAACGATTTTTTCCAATCCGACCAGTAGTTCCAGAGATTAGCGCGTTAAAACAAACGCTCAAACAGACAAAAAACTCTTCAGATTTATTATATTAGTATCGATAAATTTTATGTGTGTGTATTTAAAAATCAGCAATTTTAAACAGGATACGGTGTATTAAATGATTTGTCTAAAATATTTTATAAGTATATCAGTCAGTTAAGTATGTAAAAGATAAGATATTCAGGTATACCTAAATCTGGAAGTATATTTCTCTATCTCAATCAATCTATAGATACAAATAAATAAAATCAAAGTGTATGTTTGTAATATCAAAACAACAGCTTTTTCTAAACAAATATGAGTGTTTACTCAGGGGACCTTCACCGGCAGATAACTGATGTTATACTTTATTTTAGAAAAAG
Organism: Caradrina clavipalpis; assembly: GCA_932526535.1. Lineage (NCBI taxonomy): Eukaryota > Metazoa > Arthropoda > Insecta > Lepidoptera > Noctuidae > Caradrina > Caradrina clavipalpis. The sequence continues at coordinate 10,704,987 of OW052106.1, forward strand.
AATTAGAGTTCCGCGCAAAAATATGAAACCCCGTGAAAACCGACTTTCGAAGAACACACAGGAATAAGCTGGTCACCAATATTTATTCATTTATTTATTAAAACTTTATGCACAAATGTAAAAATACACCGTGCAAAGGCGGACTTAATGCCTTAGGCATTTTCTACCAGTCTACCTTAGGGTGATGCAGAGACAAAACATAGGAGGTGCAAGAAAAAGGAACAGAAACAGAAAACCAATACGTTCAGCCCCCTTAGCCAAGTCACAAACGATAAACACAAACGCTGGGTAGGCTTTAATAGATCTTCAACTTTATATGCTTGGTTTTAAGAAGATCTAATGAAGATTGCATAGCGTTTTCGTTCGTTCCAGTCGCTAACGCTTAGAAATCTTTAATAGATTTTCAACTTAAGGCTCTTGAGTATTAAGTTGAAAATCTATTGGTACCTACCGAGCGTTTACGATTATCGTTTGTGACTTGGCTAGGGGGGCTGAATTGTCTCTATTTTCCCGCGACTTCGTCCAAGCGACTGGCGGTTATCGTGGTTGCAGACGAAGCCGCGGATTAAAATGTAGCATAAAGCCTACATTTGTGTTCCTTATTTGAAAGTTGATATTTTCAGACTGGTACCATAGAAATGTTTTTAAAATCGGTTTAGTAAATTGATTTTTATATCAAAATAACAATAAACAATTTGTCATTCAAGCATATGAAATTGCGTAAGTATGTGCTTTAGTTTGGATATTTTTTCTGGGAACCAACCAACTTATATCCAAGCAGACTCAAGCAACAGTGATGGGCAAGTGAGATAAGTCCTACTAATATTATAAATGAAAAAGTTTGTGAGGATGGATGGATGTTTGTTACTCTTTCACGCGTAAACAGTTGAACGGATCTGAGTGAAATTTGGGAGTGAGATAGATTATAGTATGGAATAAGACATAGGCAGTTCCAGTGGGATAATATATCAAATTTGACGCAAACGAAGTCGCGAGCAGAACCTAGTATTTCATATTTTGTTTCTAACTATGCAATTTAAAATTGCACCAACATCAACTTTATATTTCATCCCTCAGTCCCATACACGCGACCTACATTCGACCCCACATGACCCCATTCTATATAAAACTAGCAGTAAATTACAAAACAACTTCAGACCGCCCCAGGCAATTGGCTTCGCGGTCATTTTTCTAGCACTAATCATAACTTTCCCTCCCTAAGGGCGTGGGCAGAGCATGTGGATACACGTGTTCAGGTGGAGTCAATGAACTGTGCTCTTCTTTTGTTTACACGTGCTTTTAAAAGTTTAAATGTTTAGCGTTGTTGTTGGAATTATTATAATTGTTAAGAGCGTATATACAGAAAGTGGGTAACGTCGCAAATAGCTGTCAGATATTTTGCTATTTAGATTAATTTGTCAATATTACTGTATGAAAATAAGAAATATGGCTAACTAATGAACTAGAATATTAATAATGAAATGCAATTAAAACTAAATATTCGGTATTACGATATTAATTATTGCATTTCATAATCAATATTCTAATTCATTAGTTAGCCATATTTCTTATTTTCATAGAGTAATATTGACAAATTAATCAAAACAAGGAAATATTTGACAGCTGTTTGCGACGCGGCGACGTTGCCCACTTTCTGTATACGCGCTCTTAATTCAACTTTGTGTTATCTTGGGACTTTAGGAAGGACCTTTTAGAAGCGTTCAAAATCAGACGTTCCATTTTCCTCTTTTTAAATTTAATTTTTTTCGTTAGCCTAGTGGTCCTAAGCGCGAGTGTTACGCTAGAGGTTTTGGGTTCCATTCCCAGGTCGAGCGAAGTGTTTTTGGGTTTTTCTATGAAATTCTCAGTAGCAGCTCGGAGTTGGATTTGTGCCCGGTTAATGACAATAGGCTCACCCCCTATTAATAGGACCTAAACATACCGGCCAATTGTGGGTGTACATTGGTACATCTCTGTTTTACCCTTCAGGGAAAACAGGCGTGATGATATGATGATGATGATAATTTTCATCATGTAGTACAGTTTTGTATAAAACAGTTAATTCAGTGCTAATTAGACGACTGAATACTAGACTGAACTGAAAATGATTTGTTTTTTTTTTACAAGAAATGTAATTCACGCAGATTTTAATCATCGCAATAAGAAGATAGGCCGCCATATTGTTAGCAAAATAATTAACACGATTGAGTCTAGTTCTACCAAAATTAATAAACCTACTATTTAGCAATAATGAATTTAAGAAAAACTTATGCTTACAATAGAGATTATAAATTACTTCGCAAAATGGGAGAAAATTTCGACGCGTTTTAGTTTGTTTAGACAGCACTAAATAAAATTATATCGTTTTCTGAGTAACATGAAAATACAGAAAATCGCGCGACTTCAAAGGTCAAGGCACTAAATATTTTCTCCACCATTGACCGGCCTATATTTCTGCCTACCAAACTTTTGTTATTAGCTCAATGGCTGGAAAAGTTTTCTTTATTTAGTTACAGGGCTTGTAATAAAATAGTATTGCCTTACGCAATAATTTATTGCCACAGTACTTAGGCACACGACTCACTGTAGTTTATGTTTTCAGTTAAATTTTCTTAAGAATTTTTTCTCACAGTACTGACCTACATTTCTGGATTCTAATTTAGAAGGGTAGCTGATTTATTTCTTTTGTGAAAATTACTGTGTTTGCTCAAATTGTTTTTTTTAGACTTTGTGACAAGTCTTCCCAGACATATTTCTAAAATAAATTAAAAATACAGGCCTGTATCGCTGCTGGGCAAAGATCGCTTCTCATCCAGAGAAGGCACGAGCATTGATCACCACACACGCAGGCACGCACACATCTTTAGATAGTACTACCTTATGCCCTTATGCTTATGACTTAGTCCGCGCCAAATTTGCTATATTGTGGCAGTTACATTTTCCAGGATAAAAAGTAGCCTATGTGTTATTCCATATTAATTTTGTCCAGATCAAGAAGAGACAAACATATACACTCACAAACTTTTGCTTTTATAATATTAGTGTGATAAAACAAAGTCGCTTCCCGCCGCCTGTACGTTTAGATCTTTTAAACTGCGTAATGGATTTTAATGCCATTTTCATGAATAGATAGTGATTGAATCACTCGAAAAAGGAAAGTTTATAAGCATAGAAATCAATCACGCTATGACCAACGGCAGCTGCGGAGCAATAACCAAAGACGTAATTGAACGCGGGAGACACCGTGGAGTATATACCTATGTAGTTTATCTATACGTCAATATTTAACTACATATACTCATAAAACTGCTATGTGACTTAACAAACACGCAATCTCAAAACGACTGAAATTTAGCAGTAGTTAGTTTATAGGCAGAAGATATCAGCAAAGAACGGATTTTTTAACAGGCCTGATTTAAATTGGTCATTGATTTCCAAGCAGATAAAGCCGCGGGCAAACGCTAGTTTAGTTAAAAGTGTTTAAATTTTATAATAGCAAATTCAAAGATAATGTTAGTAGGTACCAAAATGTTATAAACTTTATAGACGGAAAACGCGGCACTTACACTGTATAAAATAAATGAAAACTCTTCAAAAAGCTCAAACGTAGAACCATCTTAGCCTAGTTTTTAATAATTATCTCTACATAATATAAAACAAAGTCGCTTCCCGCCGTCTGTCCGTCTGGACGCTGAGATCTTTTCAACTCCACTACGGATTTTATTGCGGTTTTCATCAATACATAGAGTGATTAAAGAGGAAGGTTTACGTATAGAACATCTTATTGTAGTAGCTCTTTGTGAAGAAGCTCGTCCGGGGAAGTACTACCACCATACCTATTTCTGCCGCAAAGCAGCGTTGCTGTGTTCCGGATTGAACGGTTTGGGTGCCGGTGTAATTTCAGGCACATGAGATATTTCAACTTTGTCTGTGGAATGGCAACGCATTCACAAAGCCTCTGTTATTGCAGATGTCTGTAGGTGACGGTCACCACCTAACATCAGGTGGGCCGTGAGTATGTTTGCCATCCAATAGCATAAAAAAAACTACGCTACGACCAACTAGAGTGGAGCAGTAACCAAAGACTTAACTAAACACGGGGTACATACCTAGTTTCTAATACAAATAAATAAGTGCCTAAATAAAAACAAATGACGGTCTCTCTGCGATTCCAAATGGCGAGCTATTGACCTCAATTTAAAAGCTGAAACACCTCATTTGTTTTATGATTATTTTCACTACAATTGGGTAATTTTCACGAGAATGGCAGTCTTGGGACCTATTTCTACGAAGCATTTGGCTTCGTAAATAATCAGCATTTAATAATAATTAGGTATACTTATATTCTCCTGACCGAATTCTAATTTCGGTGACCTTCTCAATGAAGACTAGCCAAGGACGCAGGAAATATTATAGTGCACAAGCGTGTTCGCAAACACAGCTGCACTCCCCCACTTCTCTCACGCTCTTAGTCCGATAAGACAGCAATCCGACACGACCGGGGAAAGGTCAGGCGTAGGACCAACGGCTATGTCTACTCGCTTTTTGAAGCACGACGTTGTAGGACTTCTTAAAAAAGAGATTATTACGGTAAATTTCAGCACTTTATCGACTCCGAACAGCATTACTGTGTTCTAATTTGAGAGTGAATCAGGTATTTGAACTTCCTTTGGTGTTGTAGGCGATGGTGGAGCGTGGAGATAAAGCGGCTAGCTTTTCACCAAGGTAGCTGGTTTTAGATGCATGTCATAGCTATTAGAAGTTGAGACTTTAACACATTTCCCAAATTGTAGGTATTAGGTACCATTCTACTTAAAGAGTGAAGGAAGAAAAAGGAAGGAAGCGTCGGAAGGTGGGAAGGCCTGCCCAAGACCGGGACGGTTGGAGCTCTTTGAGGGAGGCCTACGTAACAATGAATAACTATAGGTTGATATGATGATGATGATGACCATTCTACTAGTGAACACGGTACTGAAACGCCAAACTAGCTTTTTCTATTACATTCAATTGACACACTCACCACGGGAGCCTAGCTCATAATACGTTTTACGGGTACTGAAATAAAAACAATGGCCGAATTTAAATTTAAATTCCTTCTAGAATTCGGCTGAGTGTTTGAATAAAATTAATAAACCTTTTCGGCCAGATTGCGTTAGGTATACATTCACAGTCCCTACATCTGCACACTTTCCCACCGATCGATAATTATCTAGACCTTATTACAACACGAGCTAGTTTCAGATAACCACAACAGTGTAATTCCCATAAAATCTCTATGAAGTGGATCGTTCCACGTGCAGGATATTTACGTAGAGATTTAGTCGAGAGTCGGTTCGCTCATCTTACTAATCGTGTTACATTATTACTATGTATTGGAAAAACAACGGTTAGCGATGAATATTTTTATGAGGGTTTTAGATAAACATCGGATTTCTGGAGCCGTCGGGTAGTCTGTCTGGAATTGAAGTTTTGAAACCACTTTTTCCACTATAGAAAAAAAAAAAGTGCCTATGTATGGATGTTAGATAGAAACTTGTATTGATCTTCGATCGTAGCTCAAGAACCACTGATCAGATTCTGACGAGTAAAGTGTCGACAGTCGAATTCAATAACAGATTTATTTTCGGCAATGATTGCAGACTGAATTTTTTTTTCTTTTATGAGGTCCAGTTGCCTTTTTTTCGTAGTCATAGTTAACTTTTGTTTTGACTTAAGCTTACCCTGAAACAAAATGCTGTCTCAAGTAGTCGCCCTGAGGAGGCTTGCAAGAGGCAACACCAGACGGAGATTGTGGAAGGCACGTACACTACCTCAATTCCTGGCGTAAGACTGGAAAGGGAACACCGGGGTAGTTTAAGTCAGTAAGAGCCTGACATACCCCTCCTCCCCCCACAGGGTGGAACATAGCAACATGAGGACTATCCACGCAGGCCGGTCTTCTTCTTCTTATCGTGTGGGCAGTAAGGTTTAACGACCCCACACACCCTAGTGTCAGAGTTTCTAAACCGCCTCAAGGGCCTCTGACATGGTTACTGATGACAGTGATGTCCAAGATAAACTTAGAAAGTACATATGAACTAGGAAAAGTCACATTGGTACTTGCCCGTGCCCGGTTGCGAACCCACAACCTCGTGCATGGGTGGCGCAGGCCGGTTTGAAAGCTAAAATCCCAAGAGTTGCACCACATTGGCGCCAGATTTCTGCACTTACCTCGCAGTACACTTGATTGACGTGAAACATATCCATCATCAACATCTGTCCAATGACTCATCCGAAATGCCGTCAGCAGACGGTCTTACGGCACGGTAACGCGACAATTTCCGATATCTTTAGACTACGAAACGTCTTTAATCTCAGAATAGTTCATATGTTATTGCACGAGGCAGATATGTGACATAAGATAGATGGCATCACATTTCATATATTCAGTCATCTTGGATACTAAATATGAAAATCTGTCAGAACTCTAGTAGCTTTCTGAGTTATATTTTGGTGATACCAACCAATTTGATGCAGGCTGCTTCCGATCGGTCGTTTTGGGAATCTATGGGGGAGGCCTATGTGATGATGATGATGAATCAGCCCTAAATCAATCTCTAGATGCAACTAATCAAGTTTGCGAACTTGACTAACAATTGGGTGGGTTGGGTTTGGGCAATGACCGACCCACAGTTACAATTATAGAAAGCGGCTTTGGAGATGCTTGAAGCTGATTGGAGATGCTCGCCGATCCTCAAAACGAAACTCAAAGCCTCATGTTACTTCAATTTCATCACTACTTGGTTGCTTGATTTCGATTCCCGCACTGTACAAATATTTGTATGACCTACAAATAGTTGCTCCGGGTCTTGCTGTTTGCGTTTGTGAGTTTATATGTATGTAAAAGCATCCACGATACAGAAGAAATTCCTGGTGTGGGGGCAAAGTTTTTAAAAAGAAATAAAAGCCGGGTTAGTACGGTTTTCAGTAAGGAAAGGAACCACGCGTTTGCGTCAGAACAAATTTAAAGATTATCAAGTAAAAATAAGCTACATATCAATGCTGTTGCGGTCTCTGTATAAGAAGAGGCCCTTGCCCTGCGGTAGAACCATATTAGGCTGGTATTATCATTTATATTTATTGTCAAAAATATAAACGGCAATTACTATCCAAAATTCAAAGTATAATCTTAAATATATTCCAGAATAATCTTTGCACTTGGTTAGACAAAGTCCTTGCACTGACCCACCAGTACGATGCCGGACGCGAAGACTGATAGATTGACATTCCATAAATATGCGTCGCACAGCTTGCATCAACAACCAACTAGATCATGCCTAAATAGAAATTACATCGACATCTTTGAAGGACCCAGGATCATTGGAATCGGTTAATGGGGGACTTCCACTGTGTGGAATACTTTCTTATCTAAGGAGTCCCTCGACTGCAATGAAAATTTCAGTTTGGTAGATAATGTAGTTTTCTTGTTTGAACTGTAAGTAATCTTGTTTTTTTTTTTTGCTTTTTAGTTCACTTTTTTGATATGGCAGTCGTGCTTTTTTTATTACCCTTTAATCATTATAAACTCTTTTAAAAGTAGCTAGAACCGCATGACAAACTAGTTCCCGTGCATTCAATGCCAAAACACACATACATAGTAATGAATGGCATACGATACACGAGAACCTAATATTTCAGTCTACGGCGCATTTGCTTGGCAGCCGAGACGTTGATAGATAGACAAATACATCAAAAGCTTCTAGTCTTCCTCATGAAGCATACGTGTTGCTTTTTAAATTAGGTCAATTTAGAAAATGGGATGGGAGTACTGCCCCTTTGGTCACGTGGTCTTAGGATTTGATTTCCAGGTCAGGCAAAAAGTGTTATTGGATTTTTCCATTAGGAGATTCTCCGAACCAGCTCGAAGTTTGGAAGTTATTGTGACCAACGGCATTACGTGCCTTCCAAAACACGGGGGTCCGTGCTTTGGAAGGCACATAATGCCGTTGGTACTGCGTCTGATCTATCCTCGGTCGTGTCGGATTGGCGTCTCATCGGACAATGATAGTAAAGAATGAGGGAGTGGCACCTGTATTTGCTTACACACTTTTGCACTATAATATTTCCTGATAAAATATGGATTGATGCAAGCCGCTTCCAACCGGTGCTTTTGGAAATCTATGTGGGAGGCCTATATCCAGCAGTGAACGTCGTGTGGCTGATAGGATGATGATAATTTCCTGATGAAAAATGAAAGAACTACCAAAATTTCAAAAGACTTTCATTACAGTTCAATTTAAACTTTTGAAGACCTCTTGAAAACTTGTCCGGAACGTCTGGTTTGAAACGCTATAACTAAGACTAGCTAACTAGGTGTAAGATCTAGGTCACGACTTAGGACACGTGCGAATTACACTAATTACTAGAAACAGCTATGTTGCCAGCCTATAAAATCTGTCACCATCGCTGTTAATATATCTTCAATCCAATTAAGCATACGGTGAAAATAAGCCAAGTGATTGATCTTCTAAGAATGTCCCGGCGTCTGTAGCTAATCAAATCTTACAAGTCAAATTAGGGCCACTTCCCGATGGACCATTGAGCTGGAATTTTGAGTACATGTGCACATTGCATGACAATGCAATATAATGATGTCACAAAGCTGGTTTGATTATGAAGCCGATAGGAGGCCATAGGATCTCAGTCAAATCTTACAAGTTGAATTTGATTCACTTCCCGGTGTTCGATTGAGCTGGAATTTTGAATACTTACATATGTAAATTGCATGACGATGCAATATAAAAACTTGTGTTAAAAAAAGCGTGTTGAAAACATCGTGACGGCACAGTTGGCGAAGTGACGGAGTGATTGGCTGCTGCTCTGCGTGGCGCGAGTTCGATTCCACCACGGAACAAAATATATTTGTATGGCCTACATAATTGTTCCGGGTCTGGTTGTTTGTGTATATGTGATTTTATATTTTGTAAACGCACCCCCGAAACAAGAGTAATTCTTTTTTTTTTAAGTAAGGTAAATACCGGTAACGTGCCTAAGATCCCTACCGCAGTTAAAAAAAAAGAGCTTAAAACATTGTAACAGCTGAACCGATTTTGATAAAACATAATTATCTAAGAACCATCGCTAGGAAACCTGATTTCACATAAAAAAAACGAGTTCAAATCTTTTCACCCTGTGTCTATGTGTCTGTCTGTGACACACGTCTGTGTGTCACAGACAGACACACAGACAAGTCAAACATATAACACAAAACTGAACTTGTTAACACGTCAATCACAAATAACAGTATTGTTGTATTATTACTAGTTCCTCACGTAGACAATATGGCGTCAAAACATTTACATGGTTTCCTTCTAACATGCGCGCTGATTCACTCTTTATAATATATGTATAAGCGACTACCGCAAGGAAAGTAGTCGGAAATTAAGTACCATCACGCCTGTATTCCCCGAAGGGTTAGGCATAGGTGTACTAATGTACACCCACAGTTCGCCACGTTCAGTTCGCAGTTCGGAAATTAAGATCAGAAATAATTTTAGTAGCGACATGTAACGTGTCATCAAACAGGTTTATTTTAAACTGTCAATGAATTATGAGAAGAAATTGCAAAAATAATTTTACCTTGTAACGTTATTTCGTCATTTTGATGACCAATCGTAATGACATGTGAACACTTTCGTACACGTATAATACATACATACCATCACGCCTGTATTCCCCGAAGGGTTAGGCAGAGGTGTACCAATGTACACCCACAGTTCACCGGTATGTTTTTAGGTCCCATGTAATAGGGGGCGAGCCAATTGCCATTAACCGGGCACATATCCAAACTCCGAGCTGCTACTGAGAATTTCAAAGAAAAACCCAATAACACTTTTTGCTCGACCTGGGAATCGATCTCAAGAACTCTAGCGTAGCAGTGGCGCTTATGACCACTAGGCCAACGAGGCAGTGAACACCTTCATTTATTTATTTATTTAACTACTACTACTCGAAAACACTGGTATTCAGCTGCATCCAGTTAGACTGGAAGCCGACCCCAACATAGTTGGGAAAAGGCTAAGTAGATGATGACTCTACTGCCCTAAATTTCGAAAACACGAAATATACAGAATAGACGGACTGAACATTCTCAATTCACACATACACATACATACATAAACTCACGCCTTTTTCCCATGGGGGTAGGCAGAAACCACAGAACGCCACCTGCTACGATCCTTACATACTACTTTCGCCTCGTTCACGTTCATTCTCCATTCATCTTTGTTATTTACTTGACGTTTAACTAATAACCTTTTTAAGTACATATACCTAGGTATTATTTCCATGACACCCTTTTCAAACGACCTTCATTTACAGCCCAAAGCTTCTTAAAAAGAAACATTCCAAAAGAGAATTTAAAGAAAGAATTTTTACTACAATTTACTTTTCGCCCAAAAATGTAAAGGTCGGCGCCCACGACCCGTTGCTTACCAATTCTCAACACGAACTGACTGCTGTCGGACCCCCATTAATAAAGTAAGAATAATTAAGTAAAATTATTCAGGTCACTTGGCAAACCCTTTCTTAGGAAAGCCATTAAGCTAAAAACAATATCTCTTTGACGAACAAATAATGCTTCGCGTCAATGGTTTGTTGAAACAAAAGACTGTGCGCCTAATTTCTGAGTTATGATTGTCAATAAGCTTTAGTACTTTGTTGTATTAGATGAAAACGTTACAAAGTGGTCCTGGTTGAGATCTGAGAGCACAGGTTCAGAAGGTTCATTTTAAACTAACCAATCTATAACATACAATATAAATTGATTAAATTGATGTGTCTGTTTGTAAAAATAGCAGTTTTTTACAAAATAAATTTCAAAGTTTCCACGAAGAAAACAAATCTTAAACATTTTGATTCTTGATTCCAGGCTTTTTTTTTTGGGAGGGAGTGTCAGAGTTTTACTGACTAAGTATAACCCATCCATGTTCCTTCTTGTGCCCTTTGCGTTTCGGGGGCGGTCCACAACCCCGGCAGGCATCGGCCCTTAGTGGTCCCTCCGATTGCTTTGCTAACGTCACTTTGAGGCGCGCGTGGAACACGAACGCGCCGTCGACTCGGTCTGTCTTCAATTAACGTACGGACGGTAAGCTACCCATTGCCCACCGTCCACAGGCCCGCGCGATTCCAAGCTAAGATATTTTGTTTTCAAGACTAGGTTTCCAGGTTTCTGTAACTAATTTACCTTCTGCATATATATCTGATTAATTAACCTTATTGGAATAGGATTTATAGTAAACTAGATTCAGCTAATGAAACTTGCCTCATTAGGTCACTACGTCTGAACTAGTGACCTGTCTGGTCGGAACTTGGTATCTGTGTAATCATCATTAGCTAAATAGGAATAATGAGGAGTTATTTATGGGGTACTAGCTTTTGCCCGCGACTTCGTCCGCGTGGATTAATAGTTCCCGTTCCCGGGGGATTTCTGGGATGAAAACTATCCTATGTCCTTTCTTGGGTCCCAGACTATATCTGTACCAAATTTCATTGAAATCGGTTCAGTAGTTTAGGCGTGAAGAAGAGACAGACAGAGTTACTTTCGCATTTATAATATTAGTAAGGACTAGATTTAGCTAATGAACCTTGCCTCATTAGGTCACTACGTCTGGAGTAGTGACCTGTCTGGTCAGAACTTGGTATCTGTGCAATCACCATTAGCTAAATAGGTATAGTGAGGAGTTATTTATGGGGTATAAAGGACCTACTTTCATTCATTGATTGGTTAGTTATCACATGGCTTTAGTAGCTGCTATGTATAATTCAAATTGATCCATCAATTAATCCATTTATTCTCACGAGAAATACAATTCACTTCCATGAGAATATTGAAAACTAGACACAAAAAGAATCATCAAAATCGATTCATAGTTGTCGGAAATATCGCGTAACAAATATACAAAAAAAAAACATACAGACGAATTGAGAACCTCCTCCTTTTTTTGAAATCGGTTAAACACAACATAATATATATTCTTGTCGTTAGACGTATTTAAAATACGCTCGAGGTCTGTGCTGGGGTTCGATTTCCAGGTCAAGCAAAAAGTGTTATTGGGTTTTTTTGTAAATTCTCAGTAGCAGCTCTGAGTTAGGATGTGTTCCCGGTTTATGAGAATAGACTCGCCCGTGATTTCGCCGGCACCCACATACCCTTCAAACCGGAACACAGCAACGCTGCTTTGTGGCAGAAATAGTAGTAGTGGTAGTACTCTCCCAGACAAGCTTCCCTTCACAAAAAGCTACTACTACGAGTACCAGAACTCTATTCTCATTGACGGAAAATTACCCACCTTTAATAATTGAGAGCTTCATATGTACCGGAAGCATTTAATTTTTTGGCACTAGCTAAGATGACGCATTTTAGAATTCTTACTGTGATCACAGTTTCTTTTATTATTGGTCACTGTTTTTGTTCCAGTTCTAGATTAAATATTTTATTTGCAGGTACTTTATGGATTGGGTTACTACTGAGATGATGATTAATAAAGATGTGAAAAATAAGAGCTTTTTCTGTGACTAGCCCGCTACGTTATTTCCAACCTTTGCAGCTCCTCAGTACAGTATCGCCACAGAAGCGCCGAGGCTATGAAATGCGTCGAGTCCTGGAGACACGATTCTGAAACTGTCTTGGATCGCGAAACGAAAGAAATAAAAAAAAATAGTGGCTTAGTCAAAAACCGGCCAAGTGCGAGTCCAACTCCTACTTTATAGATAACTAGCTTTTGCCCGCGACTTCGCTCGCGTTAAGAAGTATTATCTTTCATCCCCTATTTTATCCCTTTGGGGTGGAATTTCTGCGGGTTGTTCGAAAGAGATACCGCGCCCCCGGAACGCAAAGGGCACATGAAGGAACATAGACGGGTTTTAGTCAGTAAAAGTCTGACACTCCCTCCCGCCCCGCCCAGGGCGGGGGAAGTTATTTGATGATTTCCCGTCTATAAAAAAAAAAAAAAAAGGGGTGGAATTTATCAAAATCCTTTCTTAGCGGATTCCTGCGTTATAACATCTACCTGCATGTCAAATTTCAGCCCGATCCGTGCAGTGGTTTGGCCTGGGCGTTGATAGATCACTATGTCAGTCAGTCAGTCAGTCAGTCAGTCACCTTTGAGTTATATATATTTAGATGATACGGAACCCATACCATTATCAAGACGAGCCAAGCAGAAGATATTATACTGAACAAGTGTGCGCGCATACATAGGTGGACTCCGTCTTTCCCTACTCTCAGAAGTCAGGCCCAATGGCTTTGAGTTTCCCGAGACACGGGGGTACCATACCACCAACTTCCAAATTCCATGCTTCTACTTAGAAATTTGTAATGGAAAACCCCAGTGGCGCATTTGATGATGACAATGATAATGATCAAGAACTATCAACCCAGAGAACTCTATCAGACTACCACAGAACGCTACAACAACAAACCGAAGAATTTCAGGATACGAGTAATGTCACTAACGATACACGCGCCATGACACATAGTTAAGTCAATAGAAACCCTTAAACGTTCCCACACAGTAATAAAACTTCTACAAGACTCGTGAACGATAAAACCGATGTTAAGTGGTAAACCATTATTTTTATCTATACTATATTAAAAAGAGGTAAGATTATTTTGTTTGTTTGTTTGTAGCGAGAAAGCTCCGAAACTACTGGACCGATTTTAACCATTTTTTCACCAATAGATAGCTACATTATTGCGACTGATGAGCATGGTCCCGGGTTCGATTCCCAGGTCGGGCAAAAAGTGTTATTGGGTTTTTCCATTCGGAATTTCTCAGTAGCAGCCCGGAGTTAGGAAGTTGGTGGTGTGACACCCCCGTGCCTCGGAAAGCACGTAAAGCCGTTGGTCCCGGTTGTCATTCGTAGATCTTTGACAGTCGTTACGGATAGTCAGAAGCCATGAAATCTGACAACCAGTCTAACCAAGAGGTATCGTGTTCCCGGTTACTGGGTTGTGGAGGTCAGATAGGCAGTCGCTCCATGTAAAACACTGGTATTCAGTTGCATCCGGTTAGACTGGAAGCCGACCCCAACACAGTTGGGAAAAGGCTAAGCAGATGATGATGATGATGATAGTTACATTATTCCTGAGTAACATAGGCTATATAACATCACGCTACGACGCATGGGAGCGGAGTATTAACCAAAGACGTAACTTATGGCGGGTGAAATTAGCCACGCGGACGAAGTCGGGAACAGTTTGCTAGTTCTCAATACAATTGAGTATAACGATTATTTCTATAGGTTACAAGTACATGGTGCGTAGCAGTTGGACTGTTCTTGTCATGGTGGTGACGCTTCGCTGGAGTTTTACGTGTATCCTGAGTGTATTATTTTAATAGATAGGTATGTAATTTTACTCGTGTAACATTTTTTTAACTGGTCGCAAGTGCGACTGCTGTGCAAGGGGTCCCGGGTTCGATTCCCGGGTCGAGCAAAAAGTGTTATTGGGTTTTTCTATGAAATTCTCAGTAGCAGCTCGGAGTTTGGATATGTGCCCTGTTAATGGCAATAGGTTCGCCCCCTATTACATGGGACCTAAATATACCGGCAAACTGTGGGTGTACATTGGTACACCCCTGCCTAACCCTTCGGGGAATACAAGAGTGATGGTATATTTTATATTTTTTTAACGTAATAATCTTCTTTGTTTTAATAATTCACGCCCGGAGTTATAGTACCGTGTAGAGTGCATTGTGGAGACATAGATCTTTTAAAACACGTAACTGATTTTAATGCGGTTTTCATCAATTGGTAGAGTGATTCAAGAGGAAGGTTTATGGGTATAGATCGTCACGCTCAGACGTAACTGAAGGCAGGTGACACCGCAGGTTACATAAGTGTTAAAAAATCAACTGTGTACTTGCTCAATATCGTAAAACCTCGTTAAGGTAAAAAGAAATCATTTCTAGGCTGTGTTAATTTTTTACATGTTAAGGCATTTTGGTACTAAATTGGCTTTATACCAATGTGCAAAATTAACATCAATCAGCTCAATTTTTTCGCTTTATCTTAGTTTTTCGATACTAAGCAAGTACCTACACGAAATTTGTCAAGTTGATTTGATTTTTTAACCCCTTATATAGACTGTCATTTGTAGATCTTTGACAGTCGTTACTGTTAGTCAGAAGCCAGAAAGTCTGACAACCAGTCTTACCAAGAGTATCGTATTACCCATTACTGGGTTGTGGAGGTCTGATAGGCAGTCGCTCCATGTAAAATACTGATACTGATATTCAGCTGCATCCGGTTCGACTGGAAGCCGACCCCAACATAGTTGGGAAAAGGCTAGGCAGATGATGAACCCCTTTAGATATTACAGTAGATAATATACCTGCTGCGTCTATTAAGCATAATTTCCATTATTTCCGAGTACATTTCTCGCTCGTCTCTCTTACCCAACGTGCGTAGGCGGCAGTCCCGTCACTTATGCACCATTGGACTGGAATGTAAACAAACGTTATGTGAATTTATTGTTATCATAGAATATTTATCAGTCAGTATTATTGTTGGCTGTAAGCTTCTGTGGCTAGGCGTGGTTGTCATCGCTTGGGTATTTGGATCTAGTTTTTATTTAGAATATTCTTTTTTTGACGTAATTATCTTTTTACTCGAGGGCTATAGCTATTATACTATTTTTCTGGCTGAATGTCACCTCTATTCTACAGCCCAGAGAAATATAATAGAACAATATAGATAGTGCGATCCACGAAGGCGCGCCCCACTACTATTCCTTCTAACCGTTTATAGTATATGTGTGCAAGCTTCCGTTAATGTTTGAGTGTTGTCGGTACACACTAATTACCTATGATGGCACACGCACACTACAATGAATAGACTAATCAGGAGAGAGCGTCATGGTCAAA
This sequence comes from Caradrina clavipalpis, assembly GCA_932526535.1. NCBI lineage: Eukaryota > Metazoa > Arthropoda > Insecta > Lepidoptera > Noctuidae > Caradrina > Caradrina clavipalpis. The sequence goes on from OW052106.1 coordinate 10,720,892, forward strand.
ATGTAAGATGCTGGAAAAGTGGTGGGGCGCGTCTTCGTGTATTGCACTATATATACCTATATATTAGTTTATAAAAGAGACAATGTAAGTTTGCCCATACTGCCGAACTCATTATAAACGTAGTAAGTTTGACGTAGTTACTCATGTAATATTTCCTGTCTTATATATACCATCATGCCTGTATTCCCCGAAGGGTTAGGCAAATGTGTACCAATGTACACCCACAGTTCGCCGGTATATTTAGGTCCCATGTAATAGGGGGCGAGCCTATTGCCATTTACCGGGCACAAATCCAAACTCCGAGCCGCTACTGAGAATTTCATAGAAAAACCCAATAACACTTTTTGCTCGACCCGGGAATCGAACCCGAGACCCCTTGCACAGCAGTCGCACTTGCGACCACGAGACCAACGGGGCAGTTCCTGTCTTATTGACAGAAAATATTACATGAGTGCTCATGTATCTTAAATAAATAAAATTGAAGTGTCTCTTAATATAAATTCGTAATATTAATATGCTATAATATTAATATTAGACTGCACGGAACTCACACGATTTTTTTGTTTTTCATTTTTTGTCTGTCTATCTGTTACTTCCGGCTAATCTATGAGACGGCTAAATCAATTTTAACGAAACTTTCCGTGGCAGATAACTATAGTTACAAGAAATAACTAAGGAAAACTATTTTTTATATTTGAAAACCATTAGGGTTTTACTCAAAAACCCGTAATAAAATAAACTAGTACTGTGCTAGTACCTAACAAAAAAGCATCTCAGGTTATCGACTTCAAATCATAACACAATGCCCCAAATTCTTGAGATGACTTTAACTAATAACTCGCAGTAAAATTAGAAAAATTTAAATGGGCTACGTCTGTTTATTTTCTTACACTTTCATTCAAGATTTTTGATTGAAATGATTCATCATGTTTAAGACGTAAACAGAACATGCAAAAAGTCGTCGATGGGTAAATATTTTTGATCAGCTGTGTGATTCTGTAAGACCTCGTTCTAAACTTCGAATCTGAATCCGCTGTGACTTTCTTGATTGGCATTCTAAAAACTTGGTTGATAATTCGAATTTACACTAGCGCCACTCTTGCGAGCATGTCAGCGAGTTAAACTAAATTGACGGGGAGATTTTAACAGATAAAGTATGAGAACACGTGAGAAGTGGCATTCTATACGGTAATTCCACCGTCACTTCGACGCTCACTTCAAAGTGTCAAATAAATCAATGTTATTTTGAAGTGAGGGTGAATAGCGACGTGAGATGCGAGTTCATGTCTGAATTTTAGAGAATCGACGTACAGTAATTGATGTGGGAGACTTTATTCTTGTTTATGTGCTAATTCTTTCGATTTTCTGGTGGTTAGGTCGAAATGTTAAGGGCATTGAACTCGAGAATAGGTCAAAATTTTCTAGTGTTGAAATTGTGTCTCTATCAAGTCTATCCAGGATAGATTTTAGTATCGTGAACAGATATGCTGCCTCGTGAGCCTAGTGGTCCTAAGCGCGACTGCTACGCTGGAGGCTTGGGTTCGATTCCCAGGTCGAGAAAAATGTTATTGGGGTTTTCTATGAAATTCTCAGTAGCAGCTCGGAGTTAGGATTTATGTCTAGTTAATAGTCGCGCCCGTTATTACATGGGACCAAAACATATCGGCGAACTGTGGGTGTAACCGAGCCCATAATGACCGTAAGAGTCCTGAAATTATCTTATCAATACAAATTGCTAATGTTAATTGTCAAATCCCACGTTCCCATAGCAACCATATCAAAACAAACCGACATTTTTTTTTTGAAACTGGTGTCCTTAAACTTTTTATTATAGGAGTCAATTTGGCTGTTTAACGTTAGTTGACATTCATTAACCTCTTAATTTTGAACATTGGAATTTGTTACAAAAACTGTAGTTTCTCCAGAGAACTAGAGCAATCAAAAAGAAAAGGAAAATAATACTGTTTTTAACGTTGGTAGAAAATAGGGTAGTCGTCTTCGTTGTCAGCCTAATGAGTTTCCTGACCTATTTTGAACATAGACAACTTGAACATTCATTATTTTAACTGACTTCATAAAAATAGGAGGCTTTTTTATGAATGTTACCTCTGAACTACGTCAGTTTTGAAGTTTTTGGAAAGTTATATAGAAATTTCACCAGAATCGGTTAATAATAATATGTTTATTTTAGCATGGATGAAGTCGCTGGCAGACGCTAGTCATTTATGAATGCGAGTAACTAGCGGTCGCTGATTGCTAGACTAATTGACTTTATTTACGATTGGTATGTGAAGATATACAACATGTTACGGAAAGGGTATATACATATCAAAGGTACGGATTCTTTTGGTGTTAACAAACCACATAGCAACATTTTTTTAATACCTATACTCACAAAATTATAAAGTTAAGCCGACAACATTTAAGCAAAAAACCAAATGTTTCGAATTGGATTCTACACATCATTACACTAAGTCAGCTGATCGGTGTCAATTAACTACACACTACACACTAAGAAACAACTCCGTAAAAGACTTGTTTCTCCTGACAAGTTTGTTTATGGCTTAAACTGCCGAAATTAAAAAAAATATTATGCATTTTCAAAGTTATTGCTTTTGAGCTGAAATTTTGTATAGAGACTCAGTACCGGATACACTCTTAACCCCGTTTGTATGGATATACCCTTTCCGTTACACGCTGTATAAACAAGTCATACTCATACTGGTAGTTAAAGAGTGTCAGAGATCGCATAGCAACAGCAGTGGGATACCTACACTATAGGTAATGTTATACTTTTTCTTTTTGTATTTTTATTTAATAACCTTATTATTATTGTTTTTGTGTGCACAGAGGTCGGTTTTATTGTTTGGTGTTGGTGATTGTCGATATGTTAGTAGGTACCTACCTATATTTTTTTGAATATCTTTCTCTTCATAGATTATAATAGACTGTTAATAATAATATTGGCCACGAGTGAGGGCTCTCCCCTCACTCTACTCTTCTATCTCTATCATAGTCTGATCCATCGGACGGAAATCCGACACAACAGGGAAGAGGTCAGGCGCAAGACCACCTACTTTACGTGCTTTCCGAGTCACAGGGGTGTCACACGAAGCTGTAATGCTGGAGAAGGAGGCGGCGGGACGGGAGAGGGAAAGGAGGGTCCCCCGTCCCAGCGGCCGCCGCGGTAGACGCTCCGGGCGTCGGGAGCCGCGAGACGACTCCCGGCCACCGTAGGCGCGGGTCTGTGGACGGTGAGCAATGGGTAGCTCACCGTCCGTACGTTCACTAAACAACGACAGACCGTGTCGACGGCGCGTTCGTGTTCCACGCGCGCCTCAAAGAGATGTCAGCAAAATTGGATGGGGCCACTGAGGGCCGATGCCTGCCGGGGCTGCGGGTTGTTCGAAAGAGATACCGCGCCCCCGGAACGCCAAGGGCACATGAAGGAACATAGACGGGTTTTAGTCAGTAAAAGTCTGACACTCCCTCCCGCCCCGCCCAGGGCGGGGGAAGTTATTTGATGATTTCCCGTATAAAAAAAAGGGGTGTCACACCACCAACTTCCAAACTCCGGGTTGTTACTGAGCAACTCCTAATCCCAATAGCATTTTGCACAAAGTAGGAATTGAACCCAGGATCTTACACTCTGCAATCGCGCTTGCAATCCTCCCAATTGATTACTACGTTTATGTATTGCAATTAAAAAGACAGACGTTTTATTCTGGTTCTCGTTCATGAGTGACTATAACTATTTTAAAAAAAGGTATTTATTTATCGTGTACTTTCGTCAATAAAAAGTAACTGTCAACAATTAAAAATCTACACCAAGATAATTCCAAAAGTTATCTTGAAATAATTAATTTTGCGATATCATCATCAATTTAATTAAGTTTATCGTATCTTTCAATTTATCTTCGTGACGGAAGTGTCCAAAGGTCCGTAGTACATGAGATGCCATATTTGTGTATAAACGATGACCCTTCATGTGGCATGCCTCGTTGTACCTTATGTGAGTAGTTATGGTACGTTCAGCAATAAAAGTCGATTAATAATGTTGCTTTTACATTTCATTTATAAAGACAAGAAATAAATCAATTCACCGCTATCCAGGATTTTAGACAATACTTTAAGAGTTCATAACTCGTTCGTAACTGCCTCGTTGGCCTAGTGGTCCTGAGCGCGACTGCTAGCATACCGGCGAACTGTGGGTGTACATCACTGTCGGTACACCTCTGCCTAATCCTTCGGGGAGTACAAGCGTGATGGTATACTATAAGAGTTCATTTTATCTTAATTTTAGATCCAATTCGTTTTTCCTTTGATATTGTGCTTAAAAAAGGATTTAGACATCTGAATTGTACTACTACTTTTGTAAATGTACTACTTTTGTATTTTTGTTTTGTTCTTACATAATGACTCAATTTACAACAAAATGGAAGCCTCCTTGTGACAAACAAACAATCTCTTTAGCTTTATTTTATTTGTATAGATAGATAGCTTTTTACCCCAATATTACATGGGAATTAAACATTCCCGCGGATTGTGGATATACATTAGTACACCTCTGCCGATCCCTTCGAGGAATACAGGCGTGATGGTATCGCACTGCCGCGGAACGGAATCGAAGCCTCGTTGAACATGACTCTGCAGGATATCATTCTCCTGAATCCGATAGAATTCGTCAGTCAAAGTCAAATAAATTTATTTCGATTAGCCCATTTAAAGGCACTTTTGAACTAAATTGACTCTAGTAAGCAATTTTGCTTTCAAACCTGATAATTATAATAAATGGAAACATGTTTGAAGGTGTTTTTATTTATTTATTTAATTATGGCACTCCAACGACTTATCAACGACTCGACTCTCGACTTCGACTTCGATGACTTCTTTTTATGCGACATTTTCCTCGTGGTTTTTTTACGGGTCCTTATTTTTTCTGAAAATACCGCTGAAGTAGCTTTTCATGAAGGAAATATATTTTCAATCGGTTCAATTTATCCATTACAAACATCCTTTCGCTTTATTAAAATAAAGAGAAAAGATTTTGTGTATACTAGTTTCTGACCGTGACTTTGTTCGCGTGGTTTATTTCACCCGGCGTATGTTACATCTTAGAATGCTGCTCCGCTCCCGTGTATCGTAGCGTATTGTTATATTAGCCTATGTTACTCAGCAATAACGTATATTTCGAATGGCGAAAAAAAATTTAAAATCGGTTCAGCTGTTTCGGATCTTAATCGATACATCATCATCATCTTCTTAGCCTTTTCCCAACTATGTTGGGGTCGGCTTCCAGTCTAACCGGATACAGCTGAATACCAGTGTTTTACATGGAGCGACTGCCTATCTGACCTCCACAACCCAGTAACTGGGCAACACGATACCTCTTGGTTAGATTGGTTGTCAGATTTCTTGGCTTCTGACTATCCGTAACGACTGTCAAAGATCTACGAATGACAGCCGGGACCAACAGCTTTACGTGCTTTCCGAGGCACGGGGGTGTTACACCACCAACTTCCAAACTCCGGGCTGCTACTGAGAAATTTCGAATGGAAAAACCCAATAACACTTTTTGGATCTTAATCGATACAAACAAAAAATATTTTCTATTTATAATATTAGTACAGATTAGTTTAGATTAATCCCCTAAGACAAAGAAAAAGGTCACTGCACTGTATCCTTACACTTCCTAAATACACGTGTCATTGAGGATAAAGCGTGTCCGAGAGATTCCGGGAACAAGATATAGGTAATCATTGTTCGCGAGTGATTAACCGGGGGGAATGACCGGTCAATTTGTACTCCTATTCAATTAGTAAACAACACTGACCTATGAATTAGTGGCTGGAGCTTCCGCGTGTTGTGATGAAATGCTATTAGTTGCCATTGATATTTGATGAAAGTTTCGGATGGTGCTCAAAACATCTGTAGAGTTTAAAATGGATTGCAAGTCAACTCTGTACACTATTGCTTTTTGAATTGTGTATGCCTCAATGGCGTGAAATAGATGATCTTAATACTATATGTGTATTCTCCAGACCGATTCCGGCCACGGCGACTAATATTAATGCTGGTTAGCAAAGTACCCAATAGATATTATAGTGCGCAAATGTGTGCGCAAACGCAGGTGCACTTCCTCTTCCCTTACTCCCATAGTCGTAGTACGGCAAACCGACACAACTGGGGAGAGAACACAGGCGCACTGGCGCAGGACCAACTTCTTTACGTGCTTTCAGAGGCATTTGTATCTAAACATACTACGAACCTGTAATCCACAATAAATTATTTTGAATTTAAATTCATGTAAGTTTAAAAAAAAAAATGGTTTGATCGACCGTGTAGAGTACTTTCGTAAAGAACTACAATTTACTGCACTGTTGGACATAGGTATCCCCGGTATCCCCTAAAAATTGCCACAATTACCGGTCCTGCGCCGGGCACATCTAACAAGGGCATTTTTTTTTCAAAGTAGATCAACTCCGTTCAGTTTGGGATTGCACCAAAAAAGGGTTGAATACAAAAAAGCCATATAAAACTCAAAAACATAATATTATCTTTTCACACACCTAGCATCTTTGTGAAAAACGTCAGGAATCCGCCGCCAACCCAGCTCACCTGTACATCTTACCCGTCAGTTTGCCGTTCTTACTCTTATTAAAAAACTTTCCCACAACACACGCGAGCAGATAAGTACCTGTATATACTAATATAATAAAATTACAGAGTTGTTTTGTTTGTGTGTTTGTTTAAACGCACTCATCTCTGGAAACATTGTTTCCAATCCGACTGTAAGGAATTGGAAGCAATATTTTTGTATATGACTAGCTGTATAAACCGCGGGGTCATCCACGTTGAATTATATCCATAGGCGTATATAGGGGGGGGGCCGGGTGGGCCGGGCCCACCCCAGAATGGTCTTGTGCCCACCCCAGGCTGTAGGGCTCACCTTCCGCCTGACCGCATTGCATCGCATCGGCCATGGCATCTTAGGGGCCAGGCCCCCCCTGAAAACTAACTCTAGATACGCCAATGATTATATCTTTGGGGATTGCTGTGCATCCGTAGACCGTAGCGTAATGTTATATACGTATAACCCTTCCTCTTGAATCACTCTATCTATTGATGAAAACTGATGAAAACTCATTAAAATCTGTAACGTACTTTAGAAGATCTAATCATACAGACAGCAGGAAACGACTTAGTTTTATACTAATGAGGAAGAGTATAGGTTATATACACTACATCACACTACGAAACACAAGACAGCAGTAACCAAAGATCATCGAAATTCCTAGTTTAGAACAACGTTTATTTTTTATTATTTTAAATCAAAACAAAAAAAAAAAAAGACATAACGTAACGGGGCTGAAAAAAACATCATGGTAAAAGTCGCGGGCAAAAGCTAGTATAGTTAATAAATAGTCGCACGTGATTGGCTGAGTGGAATGACCGGGCAAAGCGGGGCGCGCCATCTGAGTCCTGTGGAAAACTTACCTTACGTAGGTAACTACGTATTATTGGAATGGGAAAATTCTCAGACTGCACAGTGTATTGGTAAATATGATTCTAGCCTATTATTGTCCTAGCGCAGGGCAAAAGCCTCTTCTTATGCAGAGAAGGGATGAGCATTGATCATCACGCTTGCTTAAGCGGATTGGCAGTTTTTCACTCTCAATTAATTGTCTTTTTGGAAATCTATGGTATGCCTATGTCCAGCAGTGGACGTCTTGCGGCTGATATGATGATGATGATTTATTATAAGCATTATTATTGATGTAGCCCTCTGTATTGTTTCAACTTGTTAACTATCCCGTTAAGCTTATGGTTACAAGCGCGATTACTGAGTCTGGCTTCAATTCCCAGGTTCATCAGTGTTATTGTGTTTTCATTAGGATTTTCTCAGTAGTAGTCCAAATATTGGAAGTTAGTGGTATGACACCCCGTGACTCGGAAAGCACGTAAAGCTATTAGTCCGGGCAGATCTGTCCTCGGTCGTGTCAGATTGCCGTACCATCGGACAACGACAGAGAAGATGGAGTGCATCTGCGTTTGCGCACTATATCTCCTATGTACTTGGCTAGTCTCGATGGAGATTGATCATCGTGCCCAAAATTCGATCTAAACAATATTTTTACTATCAAAGTCTAAAACTTTGACATCATCGCGCAAAAACATTTTAGATAATTAAACAATCAGATTCCATTACGTTGAAACAACCAGTAATAACCAGAAACCATCAGAATTGATTGAATTAAAAACCACTCATCACTTCAATTATAATGACACCTAAAATAGCACAACACAAGACAATATTATTCATCACGAGGCACAGATCGTGTATGTCACCCAAATTAGATTTGTTTACGCCTAAATATGAGTATTATGGTACAACAATATTACTTCGTGTGGATATTTTTAGAATATGTTCATCAATGTTTATTTACGATCACATGTAGGTACAGAACTGCTTTCGGTTTTATCTGAATATTTTGTACTCATATCCTTGCTGTGTCATAAAGTATAGTGGGCACTGCCAGCGCGCCGCCTACGAGCTGTCACCTTTTTTATATAGTAATTTTAAAAAAATTACTTCAATAGACACAATTTAAAGCCCTAAATTGAATGGCAAATACCTAAACCTTAAAAAATGGGAGGAGATTTTTAGGCACAGATCCGAGACAATTTAGGCTCACGCACATCTACTTTCTCGTACGAAATATTAACATGACACAATGTCAAACGCGCACTTTCCAGAAACCGGGGTTCCGTACCGCCCAAATTATTTATTTAATAATTATAAAATAAACACGGACACACTAAGAGAATGTCATAAGCATACGGGTTGTAAAAATACACATCACCAATACTACCCACGAAACGAAGTAAGCTTGAACAAAAATGATTGCTAGGAAACTATTATTATTGGTGTGAAACATCATCGTTTATGGTAACGCGCAATGTAACATTCGCTAAATATTGCACTTTCGGATGCATCAGTACAAGAGTCATGGAGTCAAAAAGTTAGAACTTTGAACTTTAATATGTCTGTAACCAGAACGTGTCCAAGTAAGGCCCTGGATAAAAAAATCGTAATGATGGAAAAAACATGGAACTAAAATTAAAAAAAAAGAACAAATAGAAGAAAAAGATTAATTAAACAAAATAAAAATGAAGATGATGAAATGGCGATGATGTATGATGAAGGTAATATTTAAAGTGGTAAAATAATCATCTTAAACACCTAATAAAGATCTGTCATCATCAGGTATATTTTCCGGGCAGCTCCTCCCCCCATACCGACCGACAATGCACTATATATTCTATTCCTGGCACAACAAGGGTGACGTTTGCATTGCACACGAAGCTACGCGTCACATTAGAATCTGCTCAGATAATTTATGGCTGCCACACTCCTCAAGCGTTTAAACGGTCAAGGTGAAGAAGATTGGAATTCCTTTCATAGTGATAAATAAATATAGACAACTAGCTTTAGCCCGCGTCTTCGTTCGCTTCAAAGTTGGTTAGTGTCCCATGGGAACCGTACACATTAACGGGATACATACATTTTTACATGGGGGTAGGCAGAAACTACGAAACGCCACCTGCTAGGATCCTTACATACTCTTTTCGCCGCGTCCACATTCATACATTTGGTCATACAAGCACGCCGGTTACCGCGCACCTAACCTTTCTGAAAAACCACAGCAATAAGGTCAGCGTAGGTAGGTAACGGGATAAAAAGTTTCCTATATAAATGTTAATCCTGGAAATGTTTTAATTATGTGCCAATTTTCATTTAAATACCGTTCAAAGATATACGCGTGATTGAGTGACGAACATATAAAATTCTTCACAAAATTTTATATACGAGTAATTACAGAAACTCGTACTTCATTTATAAAGGTACATTACCTTTATAAATGAAGTACGAGTTTCTGTACATTCTTCTTCATACGAAAATTTGAAACGGCAACTACATTTCTTTTTCTTGGAAATGAGGTTCAAAATTGTTTTCTATTTTTTACTTTGACTTAAAAAAGTACACTGTTTGTTAACTGCAAATTCCCGTTTTTAGAAAAACGTAAGCGGGTCGTAAGTACAAGGTGTGTGAATGCAAACTGTTTACCCTACCGGATTATTGTCGTGACGTCAATAAGAATGAGGGCAGGCACACTGAACTGGACCCACCCTCTGCGTCTGACAACATCTTGGATGGAAAGTACCAGGAACGCAGAAGCTTCGAGAGACCGATATGTTGATATTTGGCATGTTTTGTTGACTAATTGCACGAAGTAGATAACTTTCTGCTCGCCTGGTCATATTTTAGTCAATATTATGTAATAATAAATAAATAAATAAATTAGTAATTCAATTCAAATTATTTATTTTATGAGCATAGGTGATTACAGGTGTTTTTCAGGTGTGTTTCAGTTGTAAAAGAGCTCTTTGTGATGAGAAGTACTACCACCATACCATACCTATTTCTTCCGCAAAGCAGCGTTGCTGTGTTCTAGTTAGAAGGGTATGGGTGCCGGTGTAATTGCACATAAGATATTTCAACTCTGACTCTAGGTGAACAACACATATACAAGGCCTCTGGTATTGCAGACGTCTATAGGCAGCGGTGACCACTGAACAACAGGCCATCGGCGTCGGCTACTTTACCATCCAATGATATTTAAACTGCCTCGTTGGCCTAGTGGTCCTATGCACGACTGCTACGCTAGAGGTCCCGGGTTCGATTCCCAGGTCGAGCAAAAACTGTTATTGGGTTTTTCTATGAAATTCTCAGTAGCTGCTCGGAGTTTGGATTTGTGCCCAGTTAGTGGCAATAGGCTCGCCCCCTATTACATGGGACCTAAATATACAGGCGAACTGTGGGTGTACATTGGTACACCTCTGCCTAACCCTTCGGGGAATACAGGCGTGATGATGGATGGATATTTTTAAAAAACCTAGCATAAACCCCGCTGTATCACTCACGTTCAGTTACGTCTTGGGTTACTGCTCCACTCCCGTCGGTAGTAGCGTGATATTCTATACGTATAAGCTTTCTCTTGAATCACTTTATCAATTGATGAAAACCGCATTAAATCCGTTGCGTAGTTTAAAAGATGTAAGCGTACAAACAGCGGTAAGCAACTTTTTTTTATATTATACTTTGCAGAGATATCACTCAATTCTCACCCAAATTATCTAACGAACAATGAAATTCACAAGCTCCAAAGTTCTTACTTTATGACTTTCTTGAATAACCAAATAAATCTTTTCATGTAATACAAGTATTTACGTAAGAGTTCAAGAATAGTTTCACGAATGTCGTAACACTTTTTATTGCAAAATCCATAATCTTATCTAATAACTTCGAGCTGGAACTGACTGCCAACGAAAGTGAACATTTATGTCTATGTAAAAGAAGTTTAAAAGACAGGACACGAACAGACTCCCAGGTCAAGCAAACAGGCAAGCAAGGTTTTTTCTATAACATTTTCAGTAGCACCTCGAACTTAGAACTTTCCGCCTGGTTATCCCCTATTATATTATGGGACCTAAAACATACAGGCGAATTGTGGGTGTACATTGGTAGGTTAGGCAGGGGTGCCTAACCTTTCAGGGCATACAGGCGTGATGGTATGTTATGCGAAAAAAAGCAATTTTTCTGATAGAATTGCTAAAAGTTACTTAGTTTGATGGGCAGTATGATGTATCTTGTAAAATCTCGTTACACCACGGGGTTTAGCATACAGATATCTACATAAATACCTTCTTACATATAGACGTAGCTGATACGTATTTATGAGAACTTTCACCCCCTGAAATATACGCAGAGAATTGAAAGTAGGCCCCACATACATTTCTTTTGCAACCCGCTTTATCAAGAATTTTCTTAGCTGTTTCAGGAAATTTTATTTGGCCTTTTGAAGATTATCAGCTCTTTTCTATTTGATTAATGGATGTGAGCATCTTCCATATCTCTAATTAAATTACATTTTCTACTCTCCTCTCCTTAAATAATCAAGGAAATAAATAAATAAGAATAATCTCATTTATAGTCAAAACTATCCTCATAAAAATAATCGTAACCGGCGTGCTTGTGAAATCAGGCAAATCGCTTCTAAAGTCATCTCGCAAGTCATCTCGCTTGCTTCGCATAATATCAAATCCTATTGAAAAACGTCAAAATACTCACTCGAAATAATACTTCTCACTTACGTCATCACGTGGTGGCGCTAGTGTCGAACTCACTCATTCACGCCGCGGATTCAGAAGTGATTTCGCAATTAACTTTTTAGAATAGCACTACTGATGTATAAAGTGAAAGGACTATGTAAGGATCGTAGCAGGTGGCGATCTGTGGTTTCTGCCTACCTCCATGAGAAAAAGGTGTGAGTTTATGTCTGTAAAAAAAAGTAGTTTTCCTGAAAAACATTGCTAAAAGTTACTTAGTTTGATGGACAGTCTGCCTATCATATTTTCTAGTTGAATATTCGATATGAGCATATTCCATAGGTCTGATCAAGTTTTGTTTCTTACTAAATGACTAGCCTGTTCTTTGCACCCGGGAATTTTTGAAACCGAGCCAGAGATAATGTTTTATCTACCATCGTCTGTGTCTACCCTTAAACGGGAAACATCACGGGAAACACTTAAACAACAGTTTACGAGAACATAACTATCATATAACACTACACAACATAAGTATAAAATTAAGGTAGGTACCTAATATTCTCGAAGAAATCCACCCACACCTGGTAGTATTCTTAGTAATAGACGTAGGAAGTAAGCGTCATGTTTAGCTAAACTAATATGTATTATATAGAGGTAAAATCATTGCTTTTTATGTTGGTTTGTTTATAAAGAATAATCTCCGAAAGTCATCCACCATCATCATATCAGCCGCAGGATGTCCACTGCTGGACATAGGCCTCCGCCATAGATTTCCAATAGGACCGGTTGGAAGCGGCCTGCATCCAGAGCCTTCCTGCGGTCTTAATCAGGTCCTTCGTCCATCTTGTGGGTGAAACGAAAAGGGGCCCAAAAATACTAATCCGATTACAAAGAATCTTTGAGCGATAGAAAGCCACACTGTTGCTGATTGCCATAAGATGTGTTTTATCTACTTCTTAACTTCCACAGGAAGTCCGAAATCGTGTGCAGAAGCTAGTATGATATTGTATGGGTAACAATGTTTGCTTGTTCGTTTGTTTGTAAGAGGTAATATCTGAAAATGCTGAGCCGAAAACCACAAAAAATTGATTGATAGAAACACTATCGCTGCGTGCCATAGGATATATTTTATGATAAACTTGACTAACAGGAGGGCAAAGTCACGGGCAAAAGCTAATAGAACAATCTTCAATTGAAAACTTAATAAGCCACTTGTCTCGGCTATTCGTGACCTAACAATTCCCTATACAATCAAAAGGATTATGTAGATTGCATTAATTAATATCACCTATTCACCCACACATCTCCATCATACAAAATGCCATTTGCAACTCCCACTGAAATTCTTAAAGTTTTGAATCTCTTCTTTGCCGATTTCATAACGATGACATTAGATTGCTTTTGCCCCAAAACGGGGCAAATGCGTCGAGAAAAAGCGGGCATTGAAATAAGACATTTTTTTCTTTACCGCAATTTTATTGTTGCTTTGTGAATTTCATTTGAATACTTGGAAAATTATAATGATATGAATTTGAATTTCAATGATTTATCTTACTGACAAATATAAACCTGTAAAATTATAGTATGTATATTTAATTAACTTGCCTTCTTAATTGTAATTCATCTAATTTGAGCCAACAATGAGTGAGCATCTCTAAACCTATGCTCTACAAAATAAATGATGGATTGATTGATTGCTGGGCAAAGGCGTTGGGGCAAAGAGGGCATTGATGATGAAGCATAGTGATGACTTTTTATACATTTGTATAAAAAATCGTCACTATTACTACTACTATTTATTTCAGGCTTTCTGAAATTACAAGTCCATCTTGCTACAAGGCAATCCTACCTCCTTCATTCTCCTCAATTATCTCTCCCTCTTCTTCTCCCATGTTTACTGTTACCAGGATATCAGTAAACATAAGGGGGACGTAATCTTCACATTCATTTATAAGTAAACAACACGTGTAAAATATTACTGTAATAACGTCGCAACCAAAGCAATTTCCCGTATTCCGCCGTAGGCCTTTCTTTACTAATAGAATAAAGCTAAAGAGATTTTTGGTTTCTTTGTTTAAACGCGCTAATCTCTTTAGCCAGTCGGATTGGTACTTGTAATAGTGTTTTTGTTTATAAGCCAGATTAATAAGGTATTTATAGGCTATTTTGGCGCAACCCACACTTGAGACCGTTAACCTTCTGCCTGATTGGTTTACGATTTATAGAATTAAAATACTTTAAATTATGATAAGGCTAGAATGCCACAATGGATATAAGCCCTATACTATATTTGTATATAGTATAGGGCTTTATCCATTGTGGCATTCTGTGTTTAAAACCCATTTTTGTTTTTGTTTCTTAAATTGTTTTAAGAAAAAAAAAGAAAAATGGGTTTTAAACATCACGCTACGAGTTACGACACACGGTAGCGGAGGCGTACCCAAAGACAAAACTTAACGCGGATAACAACACTCAAAACGCAGACGAATTCACGAGCAGCAGGTAGTATAATAATATACTAATATTATTTAAAGTTTGTGAGTTAGTGAGGAAGTAAGGCGTAATCTGTAGATCTACTGAACCGATTTTGAAAATTCTTTTACCCATACAAAACCACGTTATTTGTAAGTTTCATAGGCACATAACATCACGCTACGACCAACGACAACGAAGCAATAACCAAAGGCGTAACTTAATGCGGGTAAAACAAAATACGTGAACGAAATTGCGGGTAGACGCTAGTATCAAAATAATATCCGAAATATTTCCCCGTAGGCGTTTATGAGATATTAGAGAAAAACAAACTAATTGTAAGGAAAACAATATTGGGGTAAATTAATGGTTTATTTAC
The DNA here is from genome assembly GCA_932526535.1 of Caradrina clavipalpis. NCBI lineage: Eukaryota > Metazoa > Arthropoda > Insecta > Lepidoptera > Noctuidae > Caradrina > Caradrina clavipalpis. The sequence continues at coordinate 10,735,914 of OW052106.1, forward strand.
TCAACCTTATCATGGTGTTTACGATTGTAATAGGAAGCTATTAATTTTTTATAAGGAAACAAGCGAAAAGTACTCCGTATGTCTGGTTTCTGGCAAAATGCTGATGGATTGATCTAGTTGTGGCCCTGGATTGAACCGTTCTATCTGACAGAGAGTAAGTAAGTGAGGCTGTTCAACTTTCGGACTTCCTACTAAGCATCTGTTTGTTGTGTGCCCGTAGGTTCCGGGTTTTTGAGTTGGCTGAAAATAAAAATAGGTTTTTATATAGTTCTCCACATACGCCACCAGAGAACGGAATTGTTCTCTGGTGGGCCCGTATCCCGGTTTTCCAATACGACTGGTAGTTCCAGAGATTTACGGGTTTAATCAAACATATAAACTCTTTTCAGCTTTATTATATTAGTAATAGATGTCGCTTACATTTATTTATTCATACATACATCATAAGTTATGATGTGTATGAGATGTATGTAATGAAATACAAGCGTTATGATTCATAACGCTTGTATTTTGCGAAGGGTTAGGCAGCGGTGTACAAAGTTCGCAGGTATGTTTTATCCGATAGCCTAACTCTGAGTTACTACTGAGAATTTCATTAAAAAAAACCCAATTACCTACACTTTGCTCGACCTGGGAATTGAACCCAAGACTTAAAGCGTAGCAGTCGCGCTTAGGACCCCACTAGGTAACGAGGCAGTCATTAATCATAAATTCATATTTCCATTTCCACCTCTATTTCAACTACATCCATGAACACTGTTCAAATTCCAAGTCGTCAAAACAAAGGAAACTATTTGACATCCACAATCCCCAAGTATGGCCAACGGAAGAAAGCAGGCTATTCTTAGACGGCGCCTATAAATAGCCTTATAGCCTGCGATCAAAACGGCAGACAATGAGACCACTGATCACGATTGTGTCCACGTTTGTGTCACGGTTTACAAAACTGTGGCTACTTCTGGAACAACTCAGTCTTGTATTGGTGACATAGGTATTTTTATGAGGTCCTGGTAATTTGTACTGTAAAAATCTCGATCGGTGAATTTTAGTAGAAGTGAGCTTGTACGTTTACACGCGCGCGCGCGTTTGCGTGTTTTCGTTTCGATTGCCCCATCCAACGACACTGGGTGGAATTAGTTATAGGATTATATAATTAGTACTAACAACACTGACATAGTATATTAAGTACATTCTGTTACTAACTCACTAACAACGTTATGGACACTTTGGGTCTGAAATAAAGATATTTTTTTTTTATAACCATATAAATAAAATCACACACACACTAACAAGCAGACACGGAACAACTATTCATATGTTTGTTCCGTGTGTGGATCGAACCCACGACACGCAGCGTAGCAGTCAATAGCACTGCCAAAACGCCAACCTTATCTTAAAAAAAAGGACACTTATAGGTTACCTACCAGGATAACATAAGAATGTACGTAGTTATAAAATCAAAGGCCTCTTCTGATGCCAAGGAGACACGAGCATTGATCACCACGCTTGCTCAAGGCGGATTGTCGTTTTCAGACTTACATTAATTTATAATTCCAGGTTTCCTCACGATGTTTTCTTCACCGATATCAGTGATGTCCATATGAAATGAAAAAGTCACATTGGTACTTGCTCGTATTTGAACCCACAACCTCCAATAAAAGGCGGGAGCTGTTACCACTGGGCCATCACGTAAACATGTCTAAACGTAGAATGCAATAACAACAGAAAATCGATTTCAAAATCGTTTACAGGAATGTGATCGAGAAGTAATCGAATAGGTACCAAACGGAATGATTGATAGCGTCGCATAACCCAGGACTGGCTCACGCGATCACACCTAGACGTCACGTGTCCACGAGAACGCGATCTTTTTAGGGATCCGTACCCAAAGGGTAAAACCGGACCCTGTTACTAAGACTCCGCTGCCCGTCTGTCTGTTTGTCTGTCTGCCCCTCTGTCACCAGGCTATATCTCATAAACCGTGACAGTTAGACTTTTTCAGATGATAATATTTCTGTTACTGCTATAACAACAAATACTAAAAAAGCAGAAAAAAGAAAACAAATATTTAACACCACAAACGTGATTTTTTTTCGCCGTTTTTATAGATATTGGTACAGAACCCTTCGTGTGCGAGTCCGACTCACACTTGGCAGGTTTCTGGAATGTCGCACATACACTCCGGGGGTGTCTTCACTATTTATAAGCTGGTATTTTTGGAAGCTATGAAGAGGGTAGGACTTTCACGTGTGACTTGAATGTGACGAATCACAAACAAACGGGATAAAAAAAGCTTTTTGTTATGCAAGTTTGGTGGAATTTATATGGCAGATGTGAGTGGCAGCGCAGTAAGGGGACTCACTTGAAAGACCTTATTAGTGAGGTTCTTCAGAAAGGTAGGGTGCGCAGTACTCGTAACGGGCGTGCTTGTATGACCAGACCCCCTAGCTAAGTCACAAACGAAAATCGTAAACACTCGGTAGGTACCAATAGATTTTCAACTTAATATCCAAGAGCCTTAAGTTGAAAATCTATTAAAGATTTCTAAGCGTTAGCGACTGGAACGAACGAAAACGCTATGCAATCTTCATTAGATCTTCAGCTTAAAACCAAGCACATAAAGTTGAAGATCTATTAAAGCCTACTCAGCGTTTGCGACTTGGCTAGGGTGGCTGGTGAATGAACGTGGATGAGGCGAAAGCAGTATATAAGGATCAGGCAGGGATTAGTTAGAGAGTATATAAAGTTTCTGTTTTCCCCCATAGGACGAAGGCAGGAGTTTATGTATATAACTTTGATGGATAATGAAGTAACTGTATCTGTCATGACTTGGTCAAACCATTAATGTCAATAACAACATGCACAGGTACTTTTGAACGACATTTATAAAGAAGAAAGCAAAAATTTGGAATCTAGTTAGTTGCCCCGGCGACATTTTTAAATAAAAACGCGCTAATCTTTGGATCTAGGGGAGGCCTATGTCCAGCAGTGGACGTCCTGCGGCTGATATGATGATGATGATGATGAATCTTTGGATCTACCAGATGGATTGGAAGTTCTGGATATACTAGCCAGCTTGATGAGGAATAGGCTTTATAACATCACGCTACGACCCACGGGAGAGGAGCAGTAACTAAAGACGTAACTGAACGTTGGTTAAACCCCGGGGTATAGTTAATTAAAATGATAACACAAGCACACTTTATCAACTTATGAAGTCATGATTCAACATACCATTGTCATTACGCACTCTACCGCAATGTTTTGTTCAGACAATTATCTGGAACACTTGATTCTCAAGACTTTTACCTCCTTGTCTAGCCACTCTTTTAAAAATGGTATAAACAGTAGCCTTTGTTCTGTCTTTGCTCTTTGAAAATTTATGTTTTTTTTTTCAAGTTCTTCATGGATTAATTGTATACTTAGGTATTAAGGGCTCTTCGGGCGCAGAGGCAGCATCAGCACAGCACTCCGTACCAGTTAGATATGATTTACTAAAACCAACCCTAGGGCCCACTTTCCTGCGGGTTGTTCGAAACTGCGGGTTGTTCGAAAGAGATACCGCGCCCCCGGAACGCAAAGGGCACATGTAGGAACATAGACGGGTTTTAGTCAGTAAAAGTCTGACACTCCCTCCCGCCGCGCCCAGGGCGGGGGAAGTTATTTAATGATTCCCGTCTATAAAAAAAGGACCCACTTTCACCAAAATCACCAAACATATTTAGCGTTAAATATGTTTAAATTATTATTCTGTCTCTGTCACTTTCGAACAATGTGACAGGGATGCAATGATGATATCTACGTTTAGGCACTAAATATGTTTATTGATTTGTTGAAAGTGGGCCTAAGACTATAAGCATTTGTGTCAAGACTTGCCTAATAGGTATACGATTACCTGTAACAGCTGTAAATCTTTATTTATTAAATTTGTAAACTATCTACATAAGTACCTACTACAATAATGAACCTAAACACGAAACTTTTAAATTTAAATTGCGAAGTTTGTACATTTTATAAAAAAAAGAAAGTGGGAAGCTGAGAGGACATAAAAAAAAACGACGGGTTGCACTCCGGGAGTGCCGGCAGAAGTGAAAACGCTAAAGACATCTAAAGAATCTTACGAATTTATGACGCGAATTGTCATATTTGTGTACGATAAATTCGTAAGATTTTCGATCAGGTCACGTGTCCTGACGCGAGTTTAACATTTTTTACCCATTCCAAAACAAGTGCACAACGCCGCTTACGAATTTACGATCAGGGTCACGTGTCCTGAGGCGAGTTTAACATTTTTTACCCATTCCAAAACAGTGCACAACGCCGCTAAAGAAGTTTTCACTTAAAAAAAAACTCATATGCATCACTGTCAATGGTACAAGTGCCCAAAAGGCTGGTAGCATTGCCAAAGCCAGATCTTGGTGATATCCCAAAAAACAAGGTTATGACCTCAGGCCACATTTCCCTAGTGTTTTAACCCTGAGTGGCTCGAACATAATAGCTTCCAAGATTATAGCTATTGTAAATTAATTGACTGCCCCGTTGGTCTCGTGGTCGCAAGTGCGACCGCTGTGCAAGGGGTCCCGGGTTCGATTCCCAGGTCGAGCAAAAAGTGTTATTGGGTTTTTCTATGAAATTCTCAGTAGCAGCTCGGAGTTTGGATTTGTGCCCGGTTAATGGCAATAGGCTCGCCCCCTATTACATGGGACCTAAATATACCGGCGAACTGTGGGTGTACATTGGTACACCTCTGCCTAACCCTTTGGGGAATACAGGCGTGATGGTAAATTAATTTCCATTATAGAAACATATGTTTTCTACAATATCACCTGGCGTTCATGTGATACCATCGTGTAACTGATGACGTTATTTATTGACGCTGAGTAAATTCCTGAAGTATGATAAACATATGAGTAGGTACTTCATAAATATTTCAATTCATACACTTTCGATAAGGATAACCCTTATTGTAAACTAAAGTTTTGTTTACAAAAAAAAAAAAATTGAAGTACCTACGTCTGTATTCCCCGAATGGTTTGGCAGAGGTGAACCAAAGTACATCCACAGTTTGCTGGTATATTTTAGGTATCATGTAATAGGGGGGGAGCCTATTGCATTACCGGGCACAAATGCTAACACCGAGCTGCTACTGAAAATTTCATAGAAAGCCCCAACAACACTTTGCTCGACCTAGGAGTCGAACCCAAGACCTCTAGTATAGCAGTCGCGCTTAGTACCTTTAGGCCACCGAGGCGGTGTCTGTAAATAATAGCTTTAACCCACGATGTGACAACGCTATGACCTTTGTATGTCTGTCTTGATAATCTCGGAAACGGCTGGACAGATGTTATAAGGATTAACAAAGACTACTTTTATTTTATAGAAAAAGAATTTAGGTTGCCTGTTTTATATGCGACATACAATGTAAGAAACATTCAAGATACGCCTATCTGCTAGAATTAATAAATGCTAGCCTCTACTGGACGCTTAGACCTTTTAAACTCCTCAATGGATTTTAATGCAGTTTTCATTAATAGACAGAATGGTTCAAGAGTAATATTTTTACTATAGACTTCATGCTACGAGCTACGGGAGCAGAGCAGTAACCAAACGCGTAAATAAACGCGGTTGTATTTACCTATAGCTAGTTTATAATGAAAATGTTGCTTCATCAGGATTCGACCCAACACACATAAAACTACATGTTATAAGCTTCATCCTAGATTCCAATGTTTATTATTATATCAACAATATATATACTAATATTATAAAGCTGAAGAGTTTGTTTGTTTGGTTGAACGCACTTATCTCAAGAACCACTGGTTCGAATTAAAAAAATCCTACTACTATTATAAAGGCGAAAGTTTGTATGTATGGATGTATGGATGTATGGATGTTTGTTACTCTTTCACGCTTAAACGGCTGAATGGATCTGGATGAAATTTGGCACAAAGATAGATTATAGTCTGGAATAACACATAGGCTACTTTTTATCCCGGGAAAATGTACGGTACCCGTAGGATAACACATCAACTGTGACGCGGACGAAGTCGCGGGCAGAAGCTAGTATAATATATGTTTGTATTGGTTAGTCCTTTTAATGAAGAAGGCTTTAGGCTATATAATATCACGCCACTAGTAATATTATAAAAAGATAAGAGATTTTATTTGTTTGTTTGTAACGAATAGGCTCCGAAACTACAAGACCGATTTTAACAATTTTTCACCAATAGATAGCTACATTATTCCTGAGTAACATTGGCTATATAACATCACGCTACGACCCATAGGAGCGGAGTATTAACCAAAGACGTAACTTATGGCGGATGAAATGAAGCCATGCAGACAAAGTCACAGGCAGTTTGTTAGTTATTCCCTTTATTTATACACGCCACAGAACTATCTATTCGGCCACAAATGAACTCGAAACCATTACTACGATACAACGTAAACCGGCAGACGCAGCCATTGATACATTTTCGCAAGACACGTTGAAATAGAGCTGCGTCGTGACACAGCTGGCACTCTGTCAAGTATGCGCTTGCGCCGGTTCATACGTAGTGCTAGGGGGGATATGGTTGTGGTTGAATAATCTGGGATAATATTTTTTGTTTGAGAAGATAAGTCATTGTTGATTGGAGTCAGATAGACAGCCGCTCCATGTAATACACTGGTATTCAGCTGCATCCGGTCAGGCTGGAAGCCGACCCCAACATAGTAGGGAAAAGGCTAAGCAGATGACGGTGATGCTGAGTGAAGTTAGAGTGGACTTTCTTGCTCGTTCTTCTCCATAAAACTTACGTTTTGTAACGAGCTTTAACTTTGTTTCTAACTTATGTACAATTCAAAAGTGCCCTGTAAATGGTCTAATTGGAAAAACTGGTTTGAGTTACTGTCAGTTTTAGCCCATTGATTGCGAAAAAACACACCAGCTCCCCTAGCCAAGTCAAGTCGCAAACGATAATCGTAAACGCTCGGTAGGAACCAATAGATTTTCAACTTAATAACCCTTAAGTTGAAAATCTATTAAAGATTTCTAAGCGTTAGCGACTGGAAAGAACGAAAACGCTATGCAATCTTCATTAGATCTTCAACTTAAAACCAAGCACATAAAGTTGAAGATCTATTAAAGCCTACTCAGCGTTTACGATTATCGTTTGTGACTTGGCAAGGGAGGCTGGTGTGTAGTCAGCTGCGCTTCAGGCTTGGTGTAGCGAATGTTCACACGCAGGCAACGTGTAACAAAATAAACCTTTATAGTAGCGGTTTTCGAAATTTTGAACTGTTTGTAACACTGAAACATTTATAACACTGAAATTATTTTCACTACCAGCGGCCAAGTAATAACAAGTTCATTGTTCTCCAATAAAATAAAAGTAAATTACCTTTATTTCAGAGAAGATACCTGCCTGCCTAGCCTTTTCCCAACTATGTTGGGGTCGGCTTCCAGTTGAACCGGATGCAGCTGAACATCAGTATTTTACATGGAGCGACTGCCTATCAGACCTCCACAACCCAGTAATGGGTAATACGATACTCTTGGTAAGACTGGTTGTCAGACTTTCTGGCTTCTGACTAGCAGTAACGACTGTCAAAGATCTACAAATGACAGCCGGGCGGGACCAACGGCTTTACGTGCTTTCCGAGGCACGGAGGAAACTCGCTATGGTAAATGGTCACCCATCCACAGACCAACCTCGGCAAGCGTGGCTTAATCCGGAAGATCGGTCTATGCGGCTGTAATTATTTAGCCACGAGCTCCTTCAAAATTATAACGCACATAATTATGTTTATATTTTTATCAGTGTATTTTTTTTGTTCCTTTTTCCTTCATTTCGTAGGTAGATTAGGTATAAATCATCATCATCATCATCATCATCATCATCTCAGCCATAGGACGTCCACTGCTGAACATAGACATAAATATTCGTGTATATTTTCATACAAACAGTCTCACATTACCAGAAACTGGTGGTCACCACAGCTAGGATGCACAGTCGGACATACCTGTTTGTTATCTTCCTATAACTCAAGGTGAAATACCACCAGCAGCAGCTCTGTGTTCCCAGGTACCATCTGTGTTGCAGCATGCTCCACTTCTAGATTTATTGATGTCTGAAATAACCGGGATTGTTTCATGAAGCTGGGAAAATGTACCATTTGCATAATTATGTATTTTGGGCTGCGGGTTGTTCGACAGAGATACCGCGCCCCCGGAACGCAAAGGGCACAAAAAGGAACATGGATGCATTTAAATCAGTAAAAGTCTGACACTCCCTCTCGCCCTGCCCAGGGCGGGGGAAGACATCTGATGATTTCACATCGGTAAAAAAAAATGCATTAGGTACTGACGTAAATACGTACTTTCTGAGTCTTTAATGGAGAACTTCTACCTTGTCTCTCTATCTCTCTTGTAACTGCCTCTTTAGCCTACTGCTCCTAAGCGCGACTGCTACGCTAGAGGTATTGGGTTCGATTCCCAGGTCGAGCAAAAAGTGTTATTGGGGTTTTCTATGGAATTCTCAGTAGCAGCTCGGAGTGAGGACTTGTGCCCGGTTAATGACAATAGGCTCACCCCCTATTACATGGGACCTAAACATTCAGAAGAACTGTGGGTGTGCATTGGTACACCTCTGTCTAACCCTTCGGCGAATAAAGGCGTGATGGCATATATATTCTACCTTGTCAGATCTTGGCGGTATATAATCTAAGTTTTAGTTTGCCATGAACCCGAAAAGAGGTCATTGTACTCATCATTACGAGCAACCCTGAAATCGCAAGAAAGATATCGGCTTATCCATACCACTTTGTTAAATGAGGCACAAAAATGTACGGATCAGCTGTTATCTTCGTAGAAAGGCCTACCTTATTGGTGAGTTTTTCAGAAAGGTCGGGTGCACAGTACTCGTAGCCGGCGTGCTTATAGGACCAAATGTTTGTACAAGGCGAAAGGAGTATGTAAGAATCGTAGCAGGTGGCGTTCTGTGGCTTCTGCCAACCTCCATAGGAAAAAGGCGTGAGTTTTATTATTTATAAGCATAGGTATATGCTAGGTCCATTGTTTATCCACACTTAAGTAACTCAACCACTCGATCCTTTGCAAAGGTTACTGACATATAATGTTATAAACGACCTACAGAACCCATTTTGTTTCATGTTTTCTTTCCATTAAAATAGCTAGACGCTACCGAAGTGGGATCACCCCCAAAATCTTAAGTACATACATATTTTTTCAGGAGTTAGGTAACGTGGTAAGCATGAAATAGATACATTATGTAAAGATGCTCGCAAACGGGCTATATTTTCACACACATAGCATCACGGCTGTATTTCCCGAAGGGTTCAGAGGTATAAAGGTGCAGAGGTGTACCAATATTCGCCGGTATGTTTAGGTCCTATGTAACCGGGGGCGAACCTATTGCCGTTAACTGGGTACACATCCTTACTCCAACCCAATAACACTTTTTGTCCGACCTGGAAATCGAACCCAAAACCTCTGGCGTGGCAGTCGCACCAACGGATACTAGGCAAACGACGCAGTTTCAACATTGAAACTTCGTTTCTTTTTTTCCACTGCCGACAGCCCGTCTGATGTTAAGTGGTCAAAGCTGCCTATAGACATCTGCAATACCAGAGGCCTTGCAAATACGTTGCCATCCCTAAGACAAAGTTAAAATGCCTCATGTGCCTGTAACTACACCGGCACCCATACCCTTCAAACCGGAACACAGAAAAAGGTACGGTGGTAGTACTTCCCCGGACGAGCTCCTTCACAAAGAGCTCTACTACTGCAAAAAAAAATGTATTTCCCTTGACAATTATTTTCTTAGAAAGAATCTCGGATGCTGCAATTAACAGATGCTCGGCTAATTATACGGTGAGAGAAAAGGATGACAATAAGATTGATGTCTTAAAGACAATGAAGGCTAATCAACGGGTTTTTCTTGTTTACCTTGCGACAAATTACCCACTGAAGTCTGTAGGAATTTATTAAATGGTCTTTTAATAGTATTATTCTCCAGATCGATTTCAGTCATGACAGCTAATATTAATGAAGACTAGCTAAGTACGCAGGAGATATTATAGTGCATAAGTGTGTGCGCAAACACAGGTGTAGTCCCTCTTCCCTTACTCATAGTCCATTTTGACGGGCCTGTTGGTCTAGTGGTTAGTGGCCCTGACTGCTAAGCCGGAGGTCGTGGGTTCGATTCCCACCCAGGACAAACTTTGTGTGATGAGCATGATTGTTTGTTCTGTGTCTGGGTGTGATTTATCTATAATATGTATGTATTTATAAATTATATAAGTATGTATATCAGAATAGATGTCTGGTTACCATAACACAAGCTCTGCTTAGCTTGGGATCAGATAGCCGTGTGTGAGTAGTCCCAAGATATTTATTTATTTTATTTATTTTAAAATTTCAGCCATTCATTATTTACACATTACAGCATCATTCATTTACATGACATAGATTTGACATAGATCTAGGGACTCCTGGAATCCTGAACCATTTGCCTTTACTACCTTTTTTGGTGCACGGTGGAAACCCTCTTTTACTTCTTCCGTCATGGGGGTGACGGAGGGGCATGCCGGACTCATACGAGTCATACCGGCTAAAACCACCGCGGTGTTCCACCACTGCCTATGACTGGGGGTGTGGGATCCGCATGAGCATTAACCGCTCCCCAGACAGACCCGCTGTTCCTTAGCAAATCCCTCCTCCCCGTGCAGCCATTTCCACCATAACCGCGTTCACACTAGAGTGGCGCGGGTGGAACATTGCGCCGCTCACACAACGATGTTTTTTTTCAGGAATACATAATATAATGTAAATACTTCAATAAGATCGGAACAGATGCCTTACCTATCTACGATCAAGCCCAAGGCAGACTGCCAAACACTTTAATAAAATTCAGTCCCAATGCAGTCATTAGTTGCAAAAACATTGAGCTGAAACCACCGCATAATACTGAAGAAAATTAACTATTTTCCCTTAAGTATATAAAAACTAAAATCGACCTTATTGTAGTATCAATTGCGTACCATTTTAGTTGCACGCTCGGATAGAATAGAATTAAGTGTTTCATGATTTTTTAATTATTTATCCAACAGATCTTCATTATAAGAGACACGCTACTAAGGCAGTCACGTTTACATCAATTAAATGCAGGTATTTGCAATTCCCGGGACCGCAAATCGCCAAGCGTAAGGTGGGACGCCCTCAGGCTCGGTGGAGCGACGATCTTCGCAGGGTAGCTGGGAGCAACTGGATGAGAGTTGCCGAGAATCGAGCTAAGTGGCGTGCTATTGGAGGGGACTGTTATAGGCTGATGTATTCTGCAGACCGATTCCAGCTACGGCAGCCAATCTTAATGCAGACTAGCCAAGTACACAGGAGATATTATAGTGCACAAGTGTGCGCACAAACACAGGTGCACTCCCTGTTCCCTAACTCTCGCAGTCCAATGGGACTATGAGATGATGATGAGATGGATGCAGGCTGATGATGATGTTGATGACTTGCTATTTAAGTCCCTGGACAAATCTTGTAGTGTTTAAGTAATAAGTATTACTTTGCACTGCAGAACCCATATTTCGTCCATTGATGGTTATGTGATGTATTTTACACCGAGTACATAAAAAGTCATTTACGAAAACGATGTCAACAAAAAAAACAACTGCATCCTGAAATGACCTCAAAAAAAACCAGAACAAAAAAATACATTTTCTAACATTCATTTTACATCCATCATTACCTATTGAAAGGATGAGTGAAAGGCGACTAACAAAAGGAATTTATATGGCAGATGTGAGTGGCAACGCCGGGAGGGTACGCCCTAGAAAGACCTACCCTGACTTTATTGGTGAGGTTCTTCAGAAAGGTCGGGTGTGCAGTACTCGTAACCGGCGTGCTTGTATGAACGTGGATGAGGCGAAAGTAGTATTAAAGGATCGTAGCAGGTGGCGTTCTGTGGTTTCTGCCTACCCCCATGGGAAAAAGGCGTGAGTTTAGGTATGTATGTTTACGTATGTTGTCTTTACATCGCGGACTTTTTCAGTTCCCGACACAGCTGAATTACGGTAAATTATCATCAGATGCAGTGAGAAAAACTCCCATCACACCAGTTTGAGCCTTCAACAAGACAATAGTCATGTTTTCCGCATTTTTTCTTAACCAATTACCTGACAGATATAAGTCCAGAGTCTAATCATTATCTAGATTGTTTCAGTAAAAAAACTCTAGGAAATTCAGTTTTTGCAACGACTTGCTAGAATTTTGTTCTGTCTAGCACGAGGTTGTGGGTTCGCAACTGGGCACGGGCATGTACCAATGTAACTTTTTTCTGTTTCAAATGTACTTTCTAAGTAAAGCCGTTGGTCCCGGCTGCCATTCGTAGATCTTTGACAGTCGTTACTGTTAGTCAGAAGCCAGAAAGTCTGACAACCAGTCTAACCAAGAGGTATCGTGTTGCCCAGTTACTGGGTTGTGGAGGTCAGATAGGCAGTCGCTCCATATAAAACACTGGTATTCAGCTGCATCCGGTTAGACTGGAAGCCGACCCCAATAGTTGGGAAAAGGCTAAGCAGATGATGATGATGTACTTCCTAAGTTCTTGGACATCACTGACATCGTGAAGAAAAACATCATGAGGAAGCCAGGACTTTTATGAATGAACCTAAGTCTAACTTGAGCAAGCGTGGTGATCAATGCTCGTGCCTTCTCTGTATGGAAAGAAACCTTTGCCCTGTAGTGGGACAATAATGGGCTGGTATTATAATTATTATTGTCAGTAATTAGAGGTTGTTGCTAGAGGATTTTTTTATTATTTTGTCTGTGATTAGTTCCAGTGAATAATCATTATAGTTTTATTGGTTTTGATAAACTTAAACTATTAATCCATGCACCGTGTGACACGTGACTTCTATATCGTGAGTGCATAACGCCTGTCTGTTTGTAAGATTAGCCGGAACAAACAAACAATAATGATGAATGATGATGATGATTAACGTCGTGATGGTTAAGGCGACCGACTTTCATGCACGAGATTGTGGGTTCGCAACCGGGCACGGGCAAGTACCAATGTGACTTTTTCTATTTCATATGTACTTTCTAAGTTTATCTTGGACTTCACTGACATCGGTAACCATGTCAGAGGCCCTTGAGGCGGTTTAGAAACTCTGACACTAGGGTGTATGGGGTCGTAAGACCTTACTGCCCACACGATAAAGAAGACAAACAATATTTTTAAAAATATATTGATTACATGTTTGATGAAAACTGAAAAAAAAAATGTTAATTTGAAAATAAAATAAAGTTCCTATTTTGCTTTAAACGTTATCCCATCCTATTTTTTAAATTAAAATAATTTACAATATATCCTTGGTTATAAAAGCTACAATTACAAAGAAGAAAGGCCAAATAAATCTACAACTAAGGTCAGAGAATAGAAGTGAAAATCTCATTGGATTAATGTTGACGGGCCACCTTCTTCAATAAAATTGCAAATTGAAAACCTTCGATTACTAACTCCAAGTACAGCGGTATCTATTTTTACCTGGCATTACAAATATCTGCAACACCTTGAGGAAATACAATAAAGAAGGTATGAAAGAGAAAAAGGTACACCCACACGATCGGTTATTAATCAATTGTTTTAACGCAATGTGCATTATTTGCATATTTATTTAATTTGGTTAGTCAACGTGTTATTGAGTTTTTCCAATAAGAAGTTCTCAGTCGCAGCCCGAAGTTTGGAAGTTGGTGGTGTGACACTCCCGTACCTCGGATAGCACGAAAAGCTATTGGTCCCGGCTGTCATTAGTAGATCTTTGACAGTTGTTACGTCGTCGTAAGTCAGAAGCTTTTGAAGTCTTACTAAGAGGTATCGTGTTGCCCAGTAACTGGGTTGTGGAGGTCAGATAGGCAGTCGCTCCATGAAAAACTCTGGTATTCAGCTGCATCCAGTTAGACTGGAAGCCGACCTCAGCAAATATGGGAAAAGGCTAAGGAGATGATGATTGGGGTTAGACAACAATTGTTTACATATGTAAAGTTTAACTCCATTATACATCAGACGATATTTTATTGTGTATACTGAACCTATATACCAACTTAAATTTATTGGGTGTAACGTGAAGTTTTCCTACCGACTGATTGATCAACGACTGCCACATAGCTAAGCAATATTATTAATCAAATCAAATAATTCATTTGTGAACCATAGGATAGATGATAGATGGATCTTAAGAACTAAATAGTGCGCTATGTGTTTGTCAATTTTGACATACAAATATTTATAGAGAAAACATGCGTAGTCAATTATCAATTATATATTGTCATCAATCTAAAGCACCTTTTGTTTCTTAAACATATACTCGTATATACACTCCCAGACTCCTAAATCGAGCCACCTAGCATAATGATTTAGTAACGTCCATAACTTTAGAAAATTGTATGAATGATCAAAAAGTTTTTATGCAAGTTTTTAGCTGGCATAATCAACATTAGGCTCATGTACCTACTATTGTTCTGAATTTAATTTTTCATTCATATAATTTTTTGAAGATAAGGACGATACAAACTCATTATGCTAGGTGGCTCGATTTAGAAGTCCGGGAGTGTATCTCCCGTTTGAGGAAACAGTTGTTTCTGTCGGATTCTTACTAAAATCCCCACGGTTCCACCTGCTACTATAGGTCAGGAGCCTCGTATTTACGTGACGCATAATTTACAACCCTAACTAATCTATCGCTCCTACGTGATCGACGTTGATAAAGGGGTTGATTTCGTCGATGGTGTAGGTGTAATAACATTCTAGTCGCCTGCTTGACGTCCGTATGTCACTGCAAGGATCCAGCAGAATATCAGCGTCATATGCATTTGCTTGACACATGCTGAACAGTACGTCGATTCTGTAAAATTCAGACATGAACTCGCATCTCACGTCGCTATTCACCCTCACTTCGCTTAAGGTTCAAAATGACATTGATTTATTTGAAACTTTGAAGTGCGAAGTGAGGTCGAAGTGACGGTGGAATTACCGTATAGAATGCCACTTCTTACGTGATACTTTATCTGTTAAAATTTTCCCGTCAATTTAGTTCAACTCGCTGACACGCTCGCAAGAGTGGCGCTAGTGTAAATTCGATTTATTAACCGAGTTTTTAGAATGCCAAGCAAGAAAGTCACAGCGGATTCAGATTCGAAGTTTAGAACGAGGTCTTACAGAATCACACAGCTGGACTCCCATTTGATGCAACTTTGACACACACACACCACATTTATTTTCTTTTTTTTCGTTTTTTTTTGTTGACACCTTGTTTTTATTTTTGTGTTATTGTGTATCTTTTAATTGTGTTTATGTGTGCACCAAATAAATGGTTTATCTTTCTCTAATAGTGACAAATAAAGTTTACATTGAATCAATCACGTTCGCTATAATTGCAGTGCGATGAACTTCATTTTGGTCGACTTTTATTATTAGGTACACAGACAGCAACAAAAGTAGATTAACATTATTTTCATGTTATGATGACCCAGTGGTTAAGGTGCCCGCCTGTCATGCATGAGGTTGTGAGTTCAAATCCGGGTAAGTGCCAATGTGTCTTTTTCAATTCATATGTACTTTCTAAATTTGTCTGTGACATCACTGACATCAAATCGGATTATAATGAACCCTGTAATGTGGTGTTGTAAATAAATACCTAAATTTAAAAAAAAACAACTGTTTTTTTATCCTTATTATTGAGCACAACACCAAAAGAAAATAATACGAAATAGATCTAAAATTAAGATTAAAGAAACTCTCGTATTGCCTAAAATTCTGAATAGCAGTAAATTGTATTATTTTGTGTCTATATAAATGATACCTATGTAAAAGTAACACTGTTGATAGACTTTTGTTGCTGACCGTACACAGACGGCAAGCAGCTGTAATGATATTAACAACGTCTGATAAAGAATGATTCTGACCATAAATTCAATAATAAAATTCACCTTTAATTGCATAGTTTAACTCGACGATAAAATTGTAAATTGTGTCATGCAAACAAATGCTGGGTGCAGCAGTTTTATATTTTTATTACAATCAGATAAAATTAACAATAAAATCAAATCTTACTTCCCTTCCCTTCCCTTGCATAGGTCGCACTAAGGACATCTTAGCTGTTATGAATAAAAAAAACATAATGTATGCCAATAATAAAATAGCATAATTATGTTGTTTTTTTTTCTAATATGCTATCTTAGGAATTACTGAACCGAATAGAAAAAATCCTTTTGCGTTATATAAACCATCTATCGAGAACGGTTATAGGCTATATAACATCACGCTACGTAACCACAAACTTTACATCAAGCAAGGGAAACCGCGGGGTATAGCTAGAATAAATTTAAAAAAAATTGTGGCTTTTTAAACTATTTTTATAATGGGAACGCTTTCTGGTATTCAAGTAAATTATTAATCTATATTAAATCTTTTGAATTACGAAGAATTACAACATACCAGAGGCCAGAAGTCAGAGCTACCTACTGTCTATTTAAAGGTTCAATTTTAGCACTAATATAAGGTGAGCAATTTATAATAATTATCATTGACATTTAAGTATATTTGATTAAGTAATATTCCTTTATTGCGCTCAAAGGTCTGCTTGATTAGCTTCCAATCATCAGGCACGTACGCGTTATGTCGGCTTGTAATTGGATTTTGACAAAGCTGCTGATTCCTGCGGCGAACGTTGGGGGTTCCACACATATAAGTTGTGCGGTGCTGCACCGCCAAACACAGCGACGTTGACGATCGTTGGAAAAATGGTTAACTCTCACACTACGGTACGCTTTACTACGCGACGCCATAACGCATCGACGGTCGCATTTTGTTGCGGAACCACGTCGCGCGTCGGATCGCCTTAAAATGTGACGGCCCTTGCACTATTCCTTGAAGAAACAATATTGTTTCAATAGTAAAAACTAAAATAATCGTCTTCTACGATGTCTTTCCCACCGCACTGGTTTTCTAAAATCTTCTTTTCCTGTCCAGGCGGTTTTCTTTTGGAATGCGTTACCTCCAAACAACAGGATGGCCACCAGTCGGTTCTCATTCAAGTTAAATTTCGCGAGCATTTGCTTAAGGAGTTGGCAGACTCATCCTACAATTAATTTGTAATATATCTCCACTATGTATCTCATATATGTCTGTATGTATGTAGTATATATATATTTTTTATTATATTTTATCTTGGAAATCTGTTTCTGTTCCTTTTTTCTTGCACCAACTATGTTTTGTCTCTGCATCACCCTAAGGTAGACTGGTAGACAATCCCCAAGGCATTAAGCCCGGTGTATTTTTACATTTGTGCATAAAATTTTAATAAATAAATAAATAAATAAAAATAATATGTACCAGCCTTGTAGTTCCACTGCAGAGTAAGGGTCTCTTTTCATACGGAGAAAGTATGAGCATTAAAAACTGATATCAGTGATGTCCAAGATAAAAATAAAAAGTACAATTAAATTAACCGCCTCGTTAGCCTAGTGGTCGTAAGCACGAGTGCTACGCTAGAGGTCCTGGGTTCGATTCCCAGGTCGAGCAAAAAGTGTTATTGGGTTTTTCTATGTAAATTTCGGAATTTGGATTTGTTCCCAGTTAATGGCAATAGGAAAGAAAGAAAGAAAAACCATTTACAACACAACACAAAAATAAAATTAAAAAATTAAAAAACAAAAACAATAATCTATATGCGCAATAATCTATATAGGCTCGCCCCCTATTACATGGGACCTTAATATACCGGTGAACTGAGGGTGTACACTGGTACACCTCTGCCTAACCCTTCGGGGAACACAGGCATGATGGTATTTATACAATTAAATTGAACGCGGTGATCTCGAGAATTACTGGTCCGATTCTGAAAATTCTATCGCTAATAGTATAGATAGTGCAATCCACGAAGACGCGCCCACTATTCCTTCTAACCGTTTATAGTATATATGTGTGTGCAAGCTTCCGTCAATGTTTGAGTGTTGTCGGTACACACTAATTACCCACGAGTGCACGCGCACACTACAATGAATAGACTAATCAGGAGAGAGCGTCATGGTGAAAATGAAAGATGCTGGAAAAGTGGTGGGGCGCGTCTTCGTGAATTGCACTATCTGTAAAAGTATGTATAGAGTTCTAGACTATATTTTTAGTCAGTTATTCTAGGCAAAAGCTATTCAGCTAGCAATGTTGAATGGACTTTGAGTGGCAAACAAGTTTCCTTATGTCAGAATTCCCAAATAAGACCTAATTTTAATGCCCCCAATTCCAGATCTCCGTCGACCCGTTTATTCCTCTTACACGATACTTTCGAACCCGAAATCTTGCAGCTAAACCAGACAATCCTTCAGAGTGAGTCACGCAACCAAATTAACTGAAAGCGAACTTCCAAACAACGTTATAAATACTTTTAACTGTTGTTTAACCGATTTGTAAAATGAAAAATAGATCGTGACTAAGTTTTTAAATGGAAGTCAATCTGTAGGAAGAATGTTAGCGTGCTGATCCTCAATGAACATAACATAACATACCATCACGCCTGTATTTCCCGTAGGGTTAGGCAGAGGTGTAACCAATGTATACCCACAATTCGCCGCTATGTTTTGAAGTGTCATGTAATAGGGGCCGAGTATATTGCTATTAATCGGGCACAAATGCTATCTCCGAGTGGCTACTTCTTCTTTCTCTGTCGTGTGGGCGGTAAAATCTAACGACCCCACACACCCTAGTGTCAGAGTTTCTAAACCGCCTCACAGACATGGTTACCGATGTCAGTGATGTCCAAGATAAGCTTAAAAAGTAGGTACATATGAATTAGAAAAAGTCATATTGGTGCTTGCCCGTGTCCGGTTGCGAACCCACTACCTAGTGCATGATGGTGATGCGGGTGCCTTAACCATTGGGGCATCACGACACTTAATAAAATAAGAACGGCTACTGAGAATTTTATAGAAAAACCCAATAACACTTTTTGCCCGACCTGGGAATCGAACCCAAGACCCCTCGCTCAACAGTCGCACTTGCGACCACGTGACCAACGGGGCAGTTCACAATCCCTATAACCTATAATTCTACCTATAATTATCTTCTCGCACATGCTCGTGTTATTTTCCGTCTACTCAATATACCAGGCCTGGGAAAACCCTGCGGATTTATGTTCCAATATTAGCAACGATAAATGCATCAAGCTGTCGGTAGTACAGTCTGTTGTCAACATTATCTGACCCACCCTAAACACAACCAAAATTGGACCCTCTGCCTATGATAATAAGGTTTAATTTCAATTTATCAATGAATACAGACACGCATAAACCCACCCAACGTTGTCGGAGCCACCGGCATTATATCATTTTGTTAAGCTATTTTAATCATTATCTCGTTGACATTAAAGTTAAAAACCTTTTAAGTCACCTTACATAATTAGAACCCAATCTTGAATTTCGTGGAGTCTTAACAAGTTCTTGTGGCTTGGCGGTTTGATGTTGGATTGGCGAGGAACAACATGTGGGTTCGAAAACACAGTCCACCTGTTATCAGTTTCTTTTTTAATTTGATTTCATTTCTACAAAATTGTTTGCATTATTAAAGAACGGCCAATATGATTTATGCCTAATAACTTATCTTGTAAACAGGTGGGTAAATTAAAAAAGTTTAAGTTCACATATATTTGCTTCGTGAGGTAGATAATAAATTCGTCTACTTAAGTGACAAAAGTTACACTACGCCTATTAGCATTGACTGTGCACACACATTTGTAAATCGTTTCGCATAACTCGTTAAGTATTTTTAAGCAATTTGGTGTAAAAAAGCATCATGTCGCAGCTTAATGACTATACCAAACATAAAATCATATTTTTACATGAGCAGAATGTTGGAATTAGAGAGATTGGTCGTCGTCTTAATATAGCAGTAAGTGTTTTTTTTTATACCTATTTTATTTAATTGATTGTGATTAATGAACGCGTAGTTGGCTATTTTGCTATTACATTCACTCCTTACAAGTTACATAAACGGTTCCAAAAAAGTTTTTTTTTTTTGTTTTAGAGAAATACGACTGTAGCTAAGACGTTATGGAGACAAAGTAAATATTCAGCGGATTCGTCCAGGGGCAAAAAACATCAAGTATAGTCCCGAATGCGATTGCCCATTAGTGTAACCGCAATAAAACACCATATTTCAGTGGAAACAGTGAGAAGGCATTTACACGCTGCTGGAATAAGGAATTATAATCCGGCACAGAAAATAGCATTGACACCTGCTGAAGAGGGGTCCGTTTTGCCCAGGAATATTTAAATTTTAATTGAGAAGAAAATGTTGTGATCTTCACTGATGAAAAAAAAAACATTTAAATCGAACAAAGATGAACGTAACAAGGAACGGTGCGCCATCACTCCGCTACTAATTAATCTAGGATATTTTTAAACACACCATGTAAGTAAATGCTCAATGGATAGATTGTTAAACCATTAAAATGTTGCCAATTACGTGGTGATGTTATTGTCATAAATAGTTTTTTTTCTATTTAAATGACATGTTTATTCACTACGTATAATAGGCAGCTATAAATCTTTAAAGCATTTCACAGATAAAATAAATTTTCTCGATAACAAACTTTCAAGAAAACATGCCTTTTTTAATGTTTATAAATGGGTAGATTTGATTATGGCATCCTCATAATATATTGTATATTAATTTGAAAATATGTGAGCATTTACTTACTTTATTTACCTAAGTGTTTTAATGAAATAATAAACATTTTAAATTTGCAATTGTTTAGTTTTATTTCTATGCGTTGTCCATTAAAGAACTGTAAAAAAAGTATAATAAAATAATTAAAAAAGAAACACCTGAGCAGAAGCTATATTTAGGTTAAACTTGATTTCGAACGTAAACAACGATTAGTGACCACAAGACTAAAGAATTTAAACCATATATATACTTCAATAAAGTTTATTCTTGCACAGCACAAGCAGCCAACCTTATCCTAGTGCAAATAGATTATTTTGTATTTTATCCCTTCATTATTATTTAATCACTCCATTAAGACATGATAATAAAAAAACTACCTATAAAATAGACAAAAATAAATTGTAAAGAGAAGTTGTTTTTGCAATTTAGTAAGGCAAGGAAAAATATGTTTGCGCGTTGTCACTGCATACCCTTAGTTAGTAGCATTTGAATACCAGTTTTACAATGAATACAAATATTTATTTTTCAACTACCCACTTAATACAAGTTATGCCAAAATATTACCATTTTAGAAACTTTATATTTGAAGATTATCCGTCTATAGTTCTTTACAATAATACAAGAAATACTTTTAGAATAAATTCTAAATTGAAAGCAAAACAATATCTTCGTCGCGGGATTTGATCTCGCAACTTGTCACTCTCAGTCTTACACACAGACCACGAGACCAGAGTTACTTGACCGAACTCATTAAAATAAGCTATTACACTTATTATATTATAACAAGTTGTTATAAGATTTAACCCAATGCTAACGTGATAAAGATCAAATTTGCGTGTGTGTATTTTTATTGTATTTATTCCTTCTCAGTTCTCGAGCACTTGACTGATAACCTCATATAAATTGAAATTAAACCTTATTATCATAGGCAGAAGGTCCAATTTCGATTGTGTTTAGGGTGGGTCAGATAATGCTGACAACCGACTGTACATAACAATTATTGCTGCAATTTGAACCATCAATCTGATGTATCTGCCTCACTCGAAAACTCTATAAATAGTCCAGGAAAATTTTACTAAAATCCCAGGGGAAGGAATGAAATATAATAAACGCGATTTTATATATATATATATATATATATATACCATCACGCCTGTATTCCCCGAAGGGTTAGGCAGAGGTGTACCAATGTACACCCACAGTTCGCCGGTATATTTAGGTCCCATGTAATAGGGGGCGAGCCTATTGCCATTAACCGGGCACACATCCGAACTCCGAGCTACTACTGAGAATTTAATAGAAAAAACCCGATAACACTTTTTGCTCGACCTGGGAATCGAACCTAGGACCTCTAGCGTAGCAGTCGTGCTTAGGACTACTAGGCTAACGAGGCAGTTAAACGCGATTTTGTCCGCGTAAATGTCGGTTATTAGGAACACAAACGAAGTCGCGGAATAATAAGTAGCCTATGTCCTTTCTTGGGGTTCAAACTCATCCCGTACCAAATTTCATCTAAATCGGTTCAGTGGTTTAGTCGTGAAAGCGCAATAGACATACAGAGTTGCTTATAGTAAGGAAGTATTTTTTTTTATAGATGGCAAATCATCAATGAACTTCCCCCGCCCTGGGCGGGACGGGAGGGAGTGTCAGACTTTTACTGACTAAAACCCATCTATGTTCCTACATGTGCCCTTTGGGTTCCGGGGGCGCAGTATCTCTTTCGGACAACCCGCAGCCTCGGCAGGCATCGGCCCTTAGTGGCCCCTTCCGAGTTTGTTGTCATCTCTTTGAGGCGCGCGTGGAACACGAACGCGCCGTCGACACGGTCTGTCGTTAGACGTACGGACGGTGAGCTACCCATTGCTCACCGTCCACAGACCCGCGTCTACGGTGGCCGGCAGTCGTCCCGTGGCTGCCGACGCAGTAAGGAAGTATGGATTAGTATGGATGGTTCTTAGGTAGTTTATATTTATGAAGTAGGTGCGAAACAAAATGAAATGTGACATGCCATGTGTTTTTTCAGCGTTTTTCCTCAATCAGTAATACGGAACTCTTTATGAGCGAGGCCGACACGCACTTACCCGGTATTTTTCATAAATACGTAATAGAAAAACAATGAGTCATGTAACAGGAAAACTAAGGTGAATGTTAGATCAACATTTTACTATTAGAATGGCATACCAAAATGTAGCTAGGGTTATTGAATAGATTTTTCCACGTAAAAAATCCTTGCATGCATTGAATGTACATTTAAAGTAAAAGCGTGATTCTAGATTACGGTGAACACCAAACCCATAAAGCCTAACACAAGTGCACTGAGTAGCTGGGTCTGCGGGTTGTTTGAAAGAGATATCGTGAACGCAAAGGGCACAAGAAGGAATATGGATAGGTTTTAGTCAGTAAAAGTCTGATACGCAAGGCCAGGAGACGTCATTTGATGATATCCATCCCATACAGATCCGAAAAAAAAGTACGCTGAGAAAGTAACGTAAAACCGATCGACTTTTAAATATTGACTGTTATTTGAAAACACCTGTTTCGCACATAATATTTATTTAGTTTGAAGGCGACCCAGTGGTTAAGGAACACGCTTCTCATGTTTGTGTGAGAAGTGTTCTCTGTATGAGAAGACGCCTTTGCCCAGTAGTGGGAATATTATTGAAGAATTTTAGGGTGTGGCATAAGGTGATACTTTTGTCGAATAAAATTAAACCAAAGTGTCTCTACAATAATTGCAATTTCAATTCTAAAATCGACTCGATTCCAATACTTTAGTCACCGCATTCGTACTAGGCCTGCATAATGTCATCCCATGTGCATCATAAAGTTCCACTAACAGATTAAATCAGGGAGTGGATGGCGACAACCAGGCGTGAACAGAATTCATTAACGTTACGATGCGCTCTGGGAGACATAAAGGGACTGACGAGTGTCTTTAGTTATTTGTTAAACAATGGGGATAGTGTTGAATAAAAAAAAACTATAATAAAGAGGAAAAATAGTTTATTTGTACCGAATAAGCTCTGAAACTACCCGACTGATTTTAATAATTATTTCACCAATAAACAGCTTAATTATCGGGAAGTAACATAGGCAATATAACATCAAGCTATGACACACGGGAGCGGAGCAGTCACCAAAGACATAACGTAACGCAGGTGAAAAAAACCGTAGACGCTGGCAGAAACTTTTGGATCTTTTTCAAAAAGATTCAAAGTCAAAGTCAAATCATTTATTCCAATTAGGCCATTAAAAGGCACTTTTAGACGTCAATTAATTAAAACTATTGAATCTAGTTTCATTCAATTTTACATTCTCCAAAATACCTACATTTACCTACAGTCCATCAAGTCTAAAATATACTTCAATATCACAACGTATTCCATAATGTGGTGTCCAAACATTATAGTTTCGCCGACGAGAACTGAACGACATAGTTTTGAACTGAATACTACCACCGACAACTGAAACACTCGACATTTGCCCAGCATCGACATCGTCTTCTGTAATGGCAGGTTTTATCGGCTAGTGACGCGCATTTGTCGATGTTTTTTGACATTTACTTAGGGTGAAAAAGGAAAAAAGGCGTTTGGTACAAATTTTATGATCCGACATTTTTGGAATTAAATATACTTGGTTAAACAACCTTTTTGTAAATATTCATTTTTCTTTAGTCGTAAATTTATGTATAGATGTGAAATTTAAATAAAAAATATTTACATTATTTAACAATCCATAACAACATACAAAATTATCCTACGAACATGCCTAAACTAAAATTTTTGTTTATTTATTTTTTGTTGTATCTTAATATACAAATCTCCAGAACTACTTCAGTAAGTAAGTACTTCTGTGGCTACCCCCATGGGAATAAGGCGTGAGTTTATGTTTGTATGTACGTATGTACTTCAGTAAGTAGTTTTGGAGATTCGATTCGGACAAAAGATTTAGAAAAATAATATGAAACAAACTCACGCGAACGAAAACTAAATAGTTATTTCATAAAACATCGATACTGCCCTCACAACACTACCAATAAACGGCCAGCACTCAGGCTCGAGGTTGAGACAAGGCGAACATGTAACAGTACACTTAAAGTCCATTTTCGACTGATTTGTACAAACATTATGTCTGTTCGCGATTCCGAATAGTCAATAGTCTGCATACTAAAGATTTAAAACGTCTGGACATTGCCGAAGACAACTTTATATGATGTAAATATTTGTCGGTAATAATGAAAGCTGCTATTATGCTCGGTTCCTATATCCGAAACGGATAGTTTATCTTACCAGTCGTAATTCTATTGAGTGTGTGTCGATTGTGAAAATTCTGGTGAAAATTTTGAATGTAGAATGTTTACGCTTGCTTCGCTTGCTCGCTTGCTTTCGTTTGTTTTAAGCTGGTTTATATCCAGGCCCAAGTGGTCTGGCATTTATGCTGAACTGGGCCTGTTTGGCGCAGCCGTGAGGCACACAGTTATGTTGTTTTCTTTTTTGTTTTATAATGAAAAATTTTTTTGTTACCTTGTACATCTGTATGCACATGGTTTGTGTGAATAACCTTTTTTTCTTTCTTTCTTTTGCAAAAATTATGGATATATAAACCTAACTGTATGCTGAAAAATTAACTCCAATAACAGCATCGGGTGATGGTTAGGCTCGATGCTACTAGAAAACACCAAACAGTGAGTAGGTACCAGTAGAATAGGTGTATTCACTAGGAACTTCTATGTCTCTTTATTTAGAACTACCTTTTGCTCGCGACTTTATCCGCAAATAAAAGTGTATTCTTTAATAAACAAATAAAAACAAACATAAAACAAAGTCGCTTCCCGTCGTCTGTAAGCTTAATCCTTAAACTAGCAACGGATTTGAATGTTGTTCTCAAACATCACGCTCTAACACACGGGAGCGGAGCAGTAACCAAAAACGTTACTGAACGCAGATGTCACTGCGGGGTATATAGTTAGTACATTAATAAATCATAGAGAGCTGTAAGTACCTCTGTGTATACAGGAAAAATTTTTAACCAGTGCGTAAATTTTGCCATAATAAACTTCAGCACGTTTTATTAAACACGTATATTTTATTTTGATATGTCTTAGTACTAAAAAAAAAAGTTATCGCTTACGAAACATGTATACTTAAAAACCATATTTTGTTGTCACTCGGCGCTAGCGCATTCCCCACCCCCTCACCCCAGCCATGCGCCCGGGCGGCGGCCAAGAGTTGTCATTGATAGTATGGCGAATAGATTATGTCCGTGTTTTGCTTATTTCAAACTCGGATAAGGATGATTTTTTTTAAAATTTTTTTTTTAACTAAACACGGAAATGTGTTCTATTACTGACATTGAACTACCAAAAAAAATTTACGCACTGGTTAAAAACTTATCCTGTATAAACACACTATAAAGTTTTTTTTAATGGCAATAGGCTCGCCCCCTATTACATGGGACCTAAACATACAGGCGAACTGTGGCTGTACACCTCTGCCTAACCCTTCGGGGATAAAAGCATGATGGTAAGAGTGTTGTGTAAAGAATTTACGGTAAAACGACATCTGTTACATTACCATAAACAATTTAAATAGAGATCAGAATAAAAACGTGAAGGAATAGCATTGACATATATTTCGTAAATGGTAATAATTTGATCTAGTTATTGGAAGTACGGGGGACGACAAAAGCATTGGAGAAAATATAATAATAGTATTAGTTACTACTAATCACCAGGCCGTCCTGGAACTAAAAATTGATGTATTTATTGAAGTGAAAACTTCTTTAGCGGCGTTGTACACTTTTTTTGTGATGGGTAAAAATTTTTAAACTCGCGTCAGGACACGTGACCTGCTGTGCGATTCTCTAAAATCACTTCGTCCCACTTCGATAACGAACCAACTTGTCATTGGCTTAGTATTCGTTCGCCGTGGTGACGTCACCGCGGCGAACGAATATACACCAATGACAAGTTGGTTCGTTATCGAAGTGGGACTCGTTTTCGAGCTTGCATTTTAGAGAATCGCACAGCTGATCGAAAATCTTACGAATTTATCGTACACAAATATGACAATCTCCTGGCGCGAATTGTCATATTTGTGTACGATAGCGCAATAAATAAATATTGTATTATACCACATAAATGATAGTACTTTTATACTGATAATTAAAGCAATTCGTGCAAAATTATTCCCTAACCATTCCAAAATATCTAAAATGCAGAACGTTAATATTCAAGTTTTCACTTCTGCCGGCACTCCCGGAGTGCAACCCGTCGTTTTTTTTTTTTGAAGCTACCATCTTCGTTTAAGTAAGCGCTACCAATACATGGGGAAAGTGGCTCCAAAATTGATAAAAAATATTATAGAAATGGGTGAATGTCATCAAGAATCCCTACTTTGACAATTATCGAACATACTACCTTGAAAAACTTTTTTGGAATACTACAATTTAATTTAAAATCTCCCACTATGCCTAAAATTGCGTCAACTGCAACAGACAAAAATATATTTAATTTTAACTAGCTCACTGCAGCACGAAGGCCTTTTCTCATACAGAGAAGACAAGAGCATTGATCAGCACGTTTACTCAAGGCGGGTTGGCGATTTCAGACTTGTATCAATTATAAGTGGGTACATACAGGCTACCAGTTTATAGAAAAACTATTTATACTTTCAGTTTATCTTAGACATCACTGATATCAAGTTCGACCTTCAAAAGTGCCTCTTAATGGTCTAATTAAAATAAATGATTTGACTTTGACTTCATAGCAGGTGGCGTTCTGTGGTTCCCCCGTAACCACCTAACATGGGAAAATGCCGTGGGTTTATATGTATGCATGTATGTTGGAAAATAAAAATATAATTCAGGTTCAAACATAAGGATTTTGTGTGTGGTAGTACTTAACTTGCCCTGTGAGGTGCGTCGCAGTACGGTGGTCTCGTGGCCGGCCGAGGCTGTGCTTATAGACTAAGGCACACGTGACCGATCCTGACCTATTTCGACTTGAACATTGTTGAATATTTGTATGGTGTCCGACTCATGTTTGTGCAAACTATGGATTTTACATAAGTGTTGTTTTGTTGGCCTTGATGTTATGTTCGGTAGACTAACCCTCGGTATTTCGGAGAAATTAACGTGATAAACTTACGTACATACTTACATCACGCTTGTATTCCCCAAAGAGGGATAGGCAGAGGTGTACACCCATAGTTCTCAACTTTCGACTTTCAACTGTCATGATCCCCCGTTTCATGCCTTTCAAGCAATTTTCTCGCTACTAAAGGTAGCCTTTGTCCTTCTCCAAGTTCTAATCTATCTCAGTACAAAATTTCATCGAAATCGGTTCAGACTTGAAAGCTTAACAGACTGAGTTACCTTCCGCATTTATAAAATTAAGTATTTAAGAGTATGAGATTTAAACTTTATGCAACAAAAGAGCACAAAGGTGGACTTAATTCCTAAGGCTTTATATTGCCTTATGGTATTGCATTGTTTATATTTAAATCATTCCCTCAAAAACGTTACACAAGTCTATTATACTTTATTTTCCTATTACAGCCTTCATAACCCACATCTTTTAACGTCTTAATCCTATTACCACACTATCTATTTATAGACCAAAGTCGACAGTGCGCCACTTTTACACACTTTCAGCCAAAAAATCCCACTATTTTCGCCCACTTACACATTACAAACTAGCATCTCCATTAAATATGTTTGTCGTCGTAAAGAGTTTTTCTAACCCTCGTCTTGATCTTAGACGTACCACTTAGGTAATCCCTAAGTACTTAGCCATCGCAGCCTGTTCTCCTAAGTTTCTTAAGAGCCTAAACCTTAGTCTATCTAGGTGACATTGAAAGTACTATCTGTACGTCTATTCTGTAAAATTCAGACATGAACCCGCATCTCAAGTCGCTATTCACCCTCACTTCGCTTAAGGATGAAAATGACATTGATTTATTTGACACTTTGAAGTGCGAAGTGAGCGTCGAAGTGACGGTGATCTCATACTTTATCTGTTTCCCCGTCAATTTAGTTCAACTCGCTGACACGCTCGCAAGAGTGGCGCTAGTGTCAATTCGAATTAACAACCGAGTTTTTAGAATGCCAATCAAGAAAGTCACAGCGGATTCAGATTCGAAGTTTAGAACGAGGTCTTACAGAATCACACAGCAGGTAAGCCAAAGCATTTATTTCAAATAGACCGTTGACAGGCACCTTTATATTGTCAAGGAGTAAGAAAGTTGAAGCTAGTTAGTCGTTCCAAAACATTAAAATTAA
This sequence comes from Caradrina clavipalpis, assembly GCA_932526535.1. Taxonomy (NCBI): domain Eukaryota; kingdom Metazoa; phylum Arthropoda; class Insecta; order Lepidoptera; family Noctuidae; genus Caradrina; species Caradrina clavipalpis. Next base: position 10,764,923 of record OW052106.1, read on the forward strand.
AAAACAAAACAACAATTAAAACGTTTTTAATTGTTGTTGTTTTTATTTATTTTTATGTTGTACTAACATAGTTTATAAGTCTGATTGTTACTAACCTAATATGGACCTACTACAGTCTGAAATAAATGATTTTTATTTATTTATTATTTATTTAAAACGTAGGTCTCTAATTCTCTGTGGAGAAGAAATTCCACGAACACTCTTTTAATCAAATAGTTAAAGGTACATTATGTGATCGGCTCCCAACTTTGTGCCTGGAATGACTTTGACATAATCTTCTTGGATATGTTTGGCTAAAATGTATCTTTGTGTATAAATATAAGGTGTTTGGCGCATGGACCGACACAATTTTTTCAGGGATTTGGGAGGTCATTAGCTTGGTTCTACCCATACACCCTTTGTCCCAAATGTCACGATTGGTTACATATGTTTTTTTTTTTTTAAAAAATGCCCAAAATGTTTCCTTTAATTAGAAATAACTTGTTTTTTTTTGTAGAACCTAGCTAATGACCTCCCAAATCCCTGAAAAAAAATTGTCGGTTCATGCGCCAAACACCCTGTATAATTCTCCAGACCGATTCCCGGCCACGGCAGCTAATCTTAATGCAGACTAGCCACATACGCAGGAGATATTATAGTGCACAAGTGTGTGCGCAAACACAGGTGCAGTACTCCCTCATCCCTAACTCTTATAGTCCGATGGGACGGCAATCCGACACAACCGAGAAAACATCAGGCGCAGGACCAACAGCTTTACGTGCGTTCCGAGACACGGGGGTGTTACACCACCAACTTCCAAACTCCGGGCTGCTACTGAGAAATTCCTAATGGGAAAACCCAATAACACTTTTGCCCGACTTGCGAGAACCCAGGTCCACTCGCTCAGCAATCGCACTTGCAACCATGAGACCAACGGGGCAGTCCAATTAAACATTTATACGTAATATGAACTAAAATATAAAAAAAAATATACCATCACGCCTGTATTCCCCGTAGGATTAGGCAGAGGTGTACCAATATATACACACCCACAGTTCGCCGTTATATTTAGGTCCCATGTAATGGGGGGTGAGCCTATTGCCATTAACCGGGCACAAATCCTAACTCCGAGCTGCTACTGAGAAACTCATAGAAAAACCCAATAACACTTTTTGCTCGACCTGGGAATCGAACCCAGCAGGAATCGCTCAGCAGTAATATGAACTAAATCCATGGCAAAAGGTTTTGTTACGTGACGTGTCGTGCTCATAGCAAATCAGTTTCGAACTTCCAACTCATCTTGAACCACTATTACCTCCCGTTATTTCAACAGAATCAATGGAATATGACCCTTACGCATAAACAAATAATGCAAAGCCATTTACAATTTCTAATAATAACAACACAGTTCAGGACTGTTCTCATTACTCTTTTCAAGTGTTGCCACTCAACATGTAATAAGGTCAAACGATGAAGTAACGTGGAAGTTTCATAATCGGGAACACCGTGAACTTACTAGAAAGTGAGATAATGACAGTGGGCACAGAAGTACGGGAATAAAGAAATTCATCATCATCTGCCTAGCCTTTTCCCAACTATGTTGGGGTCGGCTTCCAGTCGAACCGGATGCAGCTGAATATCAGTATTTTACATGGAGCGACTGCCTATCAGATATCCACAACCCAGAAACAAAAAAAAAACAAAAATAAAATAAAATAAAAAAAAGAAAGAATAAAGAAATTACATTATATTAAAAAATAATTAAGAATAAAGAAATCATATTATATAAAAAAATATTTTTCATTTATGTAACAAACAGCTTAGTATTATTTTTTTCGAATAACTATGAAACTAAAAAAGAAATAAGCTATCGAAGATTTGTTTCTATTTCATTTTAGCAAAACAAATTTTAATACGAAGTTTATATGGCCGTAGTGGTCACAGTCAATGTCGGATCTCCTTATCTAAGATTAAGATCTCTACTACGGTATTTTCATATTTTTTTCTCAAAAAATGCGATTAAAAAATTCACGCATATTCCCTATTGGTGCAAGCGTTGCCAAGGATAAATCCCATAACAAACGAAAGAATACAATATAGTAGTAAGTAGTAGAGCTCTTTGTGAAGGAACTCATCCGGGGAAGTACTACCACCATACCTATTTCTGCCACCGTGTCGACGGTGACTCAAAGAGATGTCAGCAAACTTGGAAGGGGCTACTGAGGGCCGATGCCTGCCGGGGCTGCGGGTTGTTCGAAAGTCGAAAGAGATACCGCGCCCCCGGAACGCAAAGGGCACATGAAGGAACATAGACGGGTTTTAGTCAGTAAAAGTCTGACACTCCCTCCCGCCCCGCCCAGGGCGGGGGAAGTTATTTGATGATTTCCCGTCTATAAAAAAATAAAATTAAAAAAAACCTATTTCTGCCGCAAAGTTTTGTGTTCCGGTTTGAAGGGCCTGGGTGTAATTACAGGCACATGAGACATTTCTACTTTGTGTCTGGGATGGCAACGGATTTGCTAGGCCTCTAGTATTGCCGATGTTTATAGGCAGAGGTGAATACCGAAGAGGTGGGCAGTCGGCTTGTTTGCCATCAGAGGTGATTAAAAAAAGAAAAAAGTGTTCAAACCTATAGTTTTGACATAAATCCGATCCTATCGGCCTAAATCCGAGATTTCGATTAATCCTTTCGTTTGGTATTTGATTTATCTTTGGTAACACTTAGATAGTTGCTCTGAAATCAATAAATAGTTGGTGAATTGAGATAAGAAAAAAGTAACGCCTTAGGTTATTATTGTCATACAAAATCACACAGCTCATAAAAAGTATGTTAATTTATTTATTTATTTAAACTTGTTGTGCATAAAACAAAAAAAATTCAAAGGCGGACTTAATGCCTTAGGCATTCTCTACCAGTCAACCAAAGGTGGTGAAGAGATAACATGGCAGGTGCAAATTACTGTACAAGAGTATTATAACAATGAAATGTACACAAGTACAAAAAAAATAATCAATCAATTGATTATTGGTTTCATCTATCCAATTCCCGTACATTCGTACCCATTGTCATTTAAATTCAATATTCGGTGACGAAATTATTTTTCTATTTTTGATTATTATTTTCTTAGAATATTGGCTAGTCAAAGATGTTGTGGCTGTTTTTCGCAGAATTCATTGAAAATTGGTCTTTGTTATTATGTACGAGTAACGTCCATTTTCGGAGTTATATTAACTTTCAACAATGTTTTTCTTTTTTTCCTGGGAGGAAAATGTTCTACAACGTGTTTCGAGAATTTTATGGAATATTATTTAAAATGATGTCACGTTATTCTTTTGTTTTCACATTTCTTTTCAGTAAACTTTCTGTGGGCCTTCCACAGAAATAAGTAACTTTTGGAAGTGGTCTGAAAAGGGTCGGGTTTGTTTGGGGAAAATTAATGTAATTGGTTGTGTACAATTATGTCGCTAAGTTAGGTAATATTTTACCTTTCTATAAATCTACAGCCAAAAAAATATGTTTCCTGCTACTATTATAAATGCGAAAGTTTGTGAGGATGGGTGGGTGGATGAATGGATGGATGGATGTGTGTTACTCTTTCACGCTTAAACGGCTGAATGGATCTGGATGAAATTTGGAACTGAGATAGATTATTATTATGCTGGATGCAGGCCGCTTCCAACCGGTCCTTTTGGAAATCTATGGGGGGCCTATGTCCAGCAGTGGACGTCCTGCGGCTGATATGATGATGATGTGGTCTCATACAGGTAAAGAATTACACCAACATAACACTTTTTACTGACCATTATATTTGTATGTCATCATTTGTGTATATTTTTTGTTGGACATCCTAAACAAATAAATAAATTGTAAAGGTATATTTATAAAAACTTGAAACACCTAAATTAGATATGTTTAAAATTTCCACTGGCCGATTCGCGCCTTGGTCATCGATCTTTTGGTATGCGCTTGAGTTCCCAAAATAAAAGCCATCAGTTAGCAATTTCCTCGACCATAACATCAGTCATAACATAATCGTATGAGTCATATAAAAATAAACGTTTAAAACATGTAGGATTACACAACAATATGACTAAAATTCTAAACTAATATTATGATGAAGTAAAATTGTTTGTTTGTTTGTGAGACGTAATCTCGAGAAGTAATGAGCTGTTTTTTTATGATACTTAACTTTATTTATGTATTAAAGTCTATGCAACTGCCTCGCTAGGCTAGTGGTCCTAAGCGCGACTGCTATTCTAAAGGTCTAGGTCGAGCAAAAAGTGTTATTAGGTTTTTCTATGAAATTCTCAGCAGCAACTCGTTGTTAGGATTTGTGCCCGGTTAATGGCAATAGGCTCACCTCCTATAACACGGGACCTAAACATACCGGCGAACTGTGAGTATGTGCAACAACAAAAAAATGCAAAGGCGGCCTCAATGCCTTTGGCATTCTCTACCAGTCAACCTATTGTGGTGGTGAAGACTTTCACGTAAGTAGATGAAGACCTAAGTCTGGCGACTATGATCTCAGAACAATAAAATAAATACGAAAAAAGTATTTAAAAACCAATGATTCTCAATGTTTTTTGCAATGATTGACAATTTGTAAACACAATCAAAATGAAACCAAACCAAGCGTGAAACGAAATGTTACGGCTAATTAAACATTCAATTTCACTAAGTACCTACTTTTAAATAAACAAAAAACCAGGCAAGTGCGGGTCTCGCACATGAAGGGTTCCGTACTGTGGTTCCGTATCACCGTACCTATTATATGTATTTAACTGCCCCGTCGGTCTCGTGGTCGCAAGCGCGACTGCTGAGCGAGGGATCCTGGGTTCGATTCCCAGGTCGGGCAAAAAGTGTTTCTGGGCTTTTCCATTAGGAATTTCTCAGTAGCAGCCCGGAGTTCAAAAGTTGGTGTTGTAGCACCCCTGAGCCTCGGAAAGCACTTAAAGTCGTTGGTCCCGCGCCTGATCTCTCTCCGGTCGCGTCGGATTGCCTTCCATCGGACTAAAAGAGTTAAGAAAAAAGGGAGTGCACCTGTGTATGTGCACATACTTGTGCATTATAATATCTCCTGCGTACGTGGCTAGTCTGCATAGATTACATTATACAATATTTAACACAACCTACTACAAAGAAATTATACGAGGACGTTGCGGATTAAAAGACGATGTAGTAACAAAGGTTGAAACGAGTATGCTTAGATGGCTCGGTTACGTAGAGAGGATGGGTGAAAGTGGACTAACAAAAAGAATTTATATGACAGATATGAATGGCAAAGCCGGAAAGGGACGCCCTAGAAAGAACTACCCTGACCTTATTGGTAAGGTTCTTCAGAAAGGTCGGGTGCGCAGTACTCGTAACCAGCGTGCTTGTATGACCAGATGTAGAAACGTGAACGAGGCGAAAGGAATATGTAAAGATCGTAGCAGGTGGCGTTCTGTGGTTTCTTCCTGCTGCCAAGGTAATAAGGCGTGGGTTTATGTGTGTATGTAAATGGTCTGTGACAGACGGACCGAGAAACTGACAGCAGAGTCTTAGTGATAGGACCCCGTTTAGCACCATCTTAGTACGGAACCCTAAAAACAATTATCAGGAAGGCCTGAAATACGCCATATTGTTAATCTAATTCATCTTGTATCATCAGGAAGACTGGCAAGGTCGTCACGGCTCATTGGAAAAGAAAAAAGGAAAAAAAACAGTAAACACGAGCCGAGCCGCTTTAGCGACCACAGATTAAAAGTCTATTTGATAACTTTTTTTCTGAAGCCCTTGATCGCATTTTATGTTAGAAGAAGTACTACCTAAATATTTTTATTTATTTATTTAAACTCCGTTATCGTGTTGGCCTAGTGGTCCTAAGCGCGACTGCTACGCTAGAGGTCTTGGGTACGATTCCCAGGTCGAGCAAGAAGTATTATTGGCCTAATAACACATCATGAATTTCATATAAAAACTTAATAACACCTTATAAGCTAGTAACACTCGGATTTAGGATTTGTGCCCGGTTAATGGTAATAGGGCCGTCCCCTGTTACATGGCACCTAAGGTATTGGCGCCAAACTGTGAGGTAGATTGGTACACCTCTGCCTAATTCTTCGGGGAAAACAGGCGTGATGGTATGTGTGTTATTTAATTTGCTGGTTGTAAAAAGACACACATCACATAGCCCTTAACTACGATTACTGTCCATCAAACTAAGTAGCTTTGAGAAAAAAATATTGCTGGGAAAAGTCTTTTAATTTTCGTATAAAACAATCACTATATATGGTAATGCGCAATGTACACACCACACGCTAAACATTGTACTTTAGAGTGTATTTAATAGTACATGGTTGTAGAGGTATTTAAAGTTTAGTTATAACATTGAAAACTGGAGAGTTTCACCTTTTTTCACGAAAAAAAGGTAAAACTTTGAAGTTTAATATCTCCTTACCTCAAGGGATCTCAAGTATGGTCTAGAAAAAAAAAGGTCGCCATGACGAAACTTTCGACTTTGTTAAATGTATTTTTATTTAAGTAGGTTAAGTAAGTTTATGTTATGTGCGTCGCTCTCATGCGAAGAAATGGATTTTCTTTCTTTATTTCTTTCTTTCTTTACATCCTTTATGTCCACACACATACCATCACGCCTGTATTCCCCGAATGACTAGACAGAGGTGTACTAATGTGCACCCACAGTTCGCCGGTATGTTTAGGTCCCATGTAATAGGTAGCGACATTTCATAACATTTCTAAATACATATAAAAATAGAATAGGCAGGTAATTAAAACTTTTATTCGACCAAAGTTTTTCAATTCATTAATGAATGGAATCTGAATGGGTCCGAAATAGATTTTAATTTCATAACCTTGTGTTTTGTAAATATGACGTCTACAAAAATAGCTTTTGCTGTATTCATTTTCTTTGCATTGTGGAGAAAATTCGGAAAATTCTTTTGTTTTTCAAAGTTATTATTGTTTGGTAACTTAAAAGAACGATATTCATTTGTTCTGCAGTCTATTTTGGAAGTTGATTATGTATTTATTAGTCTTGGTTTGGACGTAACATTATTTAGTCTTAATTTAATTATGTACACTTAGCTGCCGTTCGTGGCTTTGCCCGCTTGGGATTTGAATAATTTTTCCAACTTCTTTTTTTTAATGCCATGGATGGCTAACAAGCCTTTTTTTTTTTTTTTTTTTTTTTTTTAGAGATGGTAAAACAAGCCTAAGGCCCACCTGATGTTAAGTGGTCACCGCTACCGATAGACATCTGCAATACCAGAGACCTGGCAAATGCGTTGCCATTCCAGAGCCAAAAACGTTACAACAATTATTAATTAAAACTTTATACAAAAAAAAACACACAAAAGCGGACTGTATGCCTTAAAAAAGGTTCCTTAGTAAAATGATTTATGAGTTTTGTATCAATAGTTAAAACGAACGTCCCTTTCAAACCTCCTTGACCTTACACCAAACCTTTTAAGGTATCCAGATAGCCCAAAGAGCGACAAAAATAATATATAATTGAAAACAATATGCCACACAAAAATAAACAACAATGCATCATTGTACACGATAAGAAAGAAGCAGCATATAAATATAATAAAGACTGTAGAGTTATTTTGTTCGTTTGTTCAAATTTCTCGTTTTTTTTTTAATGTTCTAAAATTTTACGATTTTGAACCAAGTTTTAGTCACTTCGGGAAATGATTAGACATTTGATTTTTTTTTCGATTCTAAACCGGATTCAGGATTAATAATAAAAAAAATGATTTGACTAAAAATGCAACAGAAAAAGTAAACTTATCAATTTCTGAAGCCGGTTAATAGTTTTTATTTTTTGTTTAAAAAAGTTTGTAAACTACAAAAAAAATATACCATCACGCCTGTATTCCCCGAAGGGTTAGGCAGAGGTGTACCAATATACACCCACAGTTCGCCGGTATATTTCGGTCCCATGTAATAGGGGGCGAGCCTATTGCCATTAACCGGGCACAAATCCAAACTCCGAGCGGCTACTGAGAATTTCATAGAAAAACCCAATAACACTTTTTGCTCGACCTGGGAATTGAACCCGGGACCTCTAGCGTAGCAGTCGTGCTTAGAACCACTAGGCTAACGTGGCAGTACAAAAAAAACTCAGAAAATACATGAGGGTGTTTTGGCAGGCACATAAGAAAACGCTTAAAAAAAACCATTTGGATATCCGCAACTGGGCCACCGTTTATGATAGCCAGATTTATGAAGAACAGTATATAACATCACGCTACAACCCACGGGAGCGAAACAGTTACCAAAGTCGTAACTTAACCCGTGTAAAACCGCGGGGTACAGCAAGTATTAAAATACAGCTTTTAAAAACATATCCATTAACTTTTGAGAGGCGGAAAAGAGGTTTTATATAAAGTATGATGTTCTCAAAATAAAGTGTCTTCCTTATTTAAATAAGATATGTTCAAGATTACTTGACAGACGCCGAATCCGGGTTAGTGGTTAAAAGTAATTGTCATTGTTTATGGGATCAACGATGATGTGATACAAGTTAAATTCTTTTTTTAAATCTATAGGTACAAATAAATTAAAATTGAAGTGTTGATTTGTTATGTCAAAATAACAGGTTTTTACTCAATTCATGGTACTTATACCAAAAGCTTTTATTTTTATTTTTGTGTGTCGGTTTATTTCGGCTAATCGCCTAAACGGCTGGATGGATTTTGATAGAATTTTCGATGGCAGAGAGCTGATGTTATAGATACTCTTTTAATTAATAAATAACTTGTATGAATGTGGACGAGGCGAAAGGAGTATGTAAGGATCGTAGGAGGTGGCGTTCCGTGGTTTCTGCCTATCCCCATGCGAAATAGGCCTGAGATTGTGTATGTATGTATGTATGTAATAAATAAAGTAATTTCTCAGTAGCAGCCCGGAGTTTGGTAGTTAGTGATGTAACACTCCCGTGCCTCGGAAAGGACATAATGCCCCTTTGTCACGGCTGTCATTGATGGACATTTGAAAGTCGTTACGGGTAGTCAGTAGCCCGAGAGTCTGACAACCAGTCTTACCAACGCCGAAAGGATATCTTTTTACCTAATAACTGTCTCTTAGATGTCAGATACCTAGGCAGTCGCTCCATGAAAAATTCTGGTAAGCACCTGCATTCGGTTAGACTGGAAGCCAACCCCAAAAAGTTAGAAAGAGGCTTGATAGATTCTGTTTCTGTCACCTTTAAACAATAAAAAAAGAGAGATGGGATTAGATAGGGATACAATGATATCCGTACCTACTAATATTATAAATGCGAAAGTAACTCTGTCTGTCTGTCTCTACTTCGCGCCTAAACTACTGAACCGATTTCAATGAAATTTAATACAAATATAGTCTGGGACCCGAAAAAGGACATAGGATAGTTTTCATCCCAGAAATCCCCCGGGAACGGGAACTATAAATCCACGCGGACGAAGTCGCGGGTAAAAGCTAGTTCTAAATATTTTCAGCCCTGTCACTAGAAAATAAACCAAAAAAATACATCATGTACTCGTAAATACTTAATGTCATAAAAAATATTACACAGAAATTCTAACTTCCATAATCATATTTTTCAATTAAATCAAATCAAATCAAATAATTTATTTGTGAAACATAGGATAGATGACAGATGGATCTTAAGAACTTAATAGTGCGCTATGTCTTGTCAATTTTGACATACAAATATTTATAAAGGTAACTTAAGCGTATTCAATTATCAATTCATCATCTGCCTAGCCTTTTCCCAACTATGTCGGGGTCGGCTTCCAGTCGAACCGGATGCAGCTGAATATTAATTTTCAATTATTAAAAAAAAAGAATAAAATAACATTATGACTATTAATTAACATTATCATTTGAAAAGTCTTCAATTTTATAAATTTTTCAAACAAGTGCTTCAGTTAACTCCGCACTCCCCCAGTTATTTTCCTAAATGCCAACTCTGTCTTTTCCCCTTAACAGTCCGCATGCTACTCATCCAACCCTCCTCAAAGTGCGTCATAGCTGCTGTCAACTGCACACTATTTATTGGATGTCTAAACCTATCCTGGAACCGTCTCCACTGGTGTATAAAACAGAGGTTCTAAACCTTTTTGTTTTTTGTACCAATTACAGGTTCCTTTTTACCTTCCTCTCTCTTTTTACTTATTATTTTGCTGTGCCCAACAGGCTCCATGATTGTTTGGGCTGCGGGTTGTTCGAAAGAGATACCGCGCCTCCGGAACCAAAGGGCACATGAAGGAACATAGATGGGTTTTAGTCAGTACAAGTCTGACACTCCCAAGAAAATCTGAAAGCTGCCTCATTAGTCTAAGCGCAACTGCTATGCTAGGGGTCTTGGGTTCGGTTCTCAGTTCTAGCAAAAAGTGTTATGGGGTTTTTCTATGAAATTCTTAGTAGCAACTCGGAGTTAGGATATGTGCCCGGTTAATGGCAATAGGCTCACCCTCTATTGCATGGGGCTAAACACACTGGCGAACTATGGGTGTTGGTTGGTACACCTCTGCCTATATGGGAATACAGGCGTGATGGTATGTTATTAGAAAATGACACAGTAGAATGACTGTGCTACAATTAATGTAAAGGACGTCGCATGCCAGTGACCTGTGCCTACCGTTGCGCGACGATCTTAGGATAACTCTGCGAACCCCAAGGTGTCGCGCCGCACAGTTTGGGAACCGCTGGTATTAAACGACAGGACCAATTTTCCACTGCGACTGTAAAATGAAAAGAATTAAAAAAAGACTCTATTTAAATCTTAGTAGAAGCTACATTTGTGTAGGACAGAGATTTTAAAAATAAACTTAGAACAATATTCACCTTTGGCACTTTAACTTTTAACTTAGTAAATTGTAATCTGGAATCTTGTCCTAATCTTGACTATATATATGTTGCAGTCAAAACTGTTAACCAGTCAAAAGTACTATTGACTAGCAAAATCAGTCAAAACTACTTTTGACTGAACAGGTTGGTCAAAAGTGGTTTTGACTGAAAAATATTAGTTATTAGTACTTTTGACTGCAAATTTGCGGTTAAAAGTACTTTTGACTAACGCTCTTCGTCAAAAGTAGTTTTAACTGCAATAAAGCATCAGTCAAAAGCACTATTAACTTGTCAGATATGAATAATGCTTAAAAAGCATAGTCGAGGAGCCCCGCTTCGCGGGGCTCAAGGGTTTACAAAAAAAATAACCACGAAGTGGATGGCGGGGTCTGTTCGCTCGCTTCGCTCGCTCTCTAGACCCCGCCATCCCCTTCTAACCTAACCTGTCCGAGTCGGGGTGCCCCAAGTCCCGAGCTCGCTTCGCTCGCTCTTTCATCCTATAATTTACTTTTATAAAGAATAAATATAATTAATTATTATTGCAGATTAGTGACTGATTTTTAAGAGTTTTGACTGATTCGAGCAGTCAAAACCACTTTTGACGAAATCACTTGGTCAAAAGTACTTTTAACCAGCTCCATTGGGCAAAAGTACTTTTAACTGTTATTTTAGTCAAAAGTATTATTGACTAAAGCATACTGTCAAAAGTACTTTTCACTGATTTTGCTGGTCAATAGTACTTTTGACTGGTTAAGAGTTTTGACTGCAACATATATACCTACTTGTACTGATTATGAGTTACAGTGCTATTTGCAATCCTATGCTGCCTATTTACAGCAACTCTGAGGGGCCAGCTAGGGCCAATGCTTGCCGGGGCTGCGGGTTGTTCGAAAGAGATACCGCGCCCCCGGAACGCAGGGCACGTGAATGAACTTGATTGGTTTTAGTCAGTAAAAGTTGGACACTGTAATGAGTAAAGTGTAATTTAATGATACTATACTATTATTACAGAAGTAATTTAATGATATACCATCTGAAAAAAAAACTGCCTATGTTAAAAAATAGGGGATGTAAAAACCACACATGCCTAACTATTTAATTATTAATTTAGTCTAGTTGTGTCCCAACCAACGAACATGAAAACTGGTCCAATTTTTCGATTTTTTTTATTCTAAATATTTTCTAAATCTATTCTAAACCTTAGTTTTGGCTGTTACTGAACTGGCTGCATAGTTACGTAACAGATTTCGCGTATTGAATTAGTTTGATGTAACTTATATTGACATTATTGACAGATTGATGAGTTGCCTCGTTTTTGTACAATTAAACTAAATTATAAAACATACTAAATTGCTTGATTACCATTACGAAAATAGTTAGCTAGAAACAAAACTAATTAATCAAGAGTGCTTCAAAACTTATGTAATTATCTCAATATAGTAATGTCCCACGGTTTTAATAGAGTTAAGTTACGTCTTCGTTTACTGCTCGGCTCCCGTGAGTCGTAGCGTAATCTTATAAAACCCTTCCTCAATCTTCTTCTTTATCGTATGGGCAGTAAGGTCTAACAACCCCACACACCTTAGTGTCAGCTTCTAAACCGCTTCAAGGGCTCTGAGATGGTTACCGATGTCAGGGATGTCCAAGATAAACTTAGAAAGTCGCATGAATTAAAAAAAATCACATTGATACTTGCCCATGCCCGGTTGCGAACCCACAACCTCATGCATGAGAGGCGGGCGCCTTAACCACTGGGCACGCGATCCATCACGATATTTCCTCAATAAAAAGGCAGTATAACACAAAAAGCTTTTTTCAAATCGGACAAGTAATTCTTGATAGCGCGTTTAAACAAATATACAAACAAGTATTTCATTGTTGTTAGGTTAGATAAGGCCATTTATAACTTTAGTATCAAAAAAATCTTACAAAGTATCAACATTACTCACAACAATAAGCACGGTTCATGCAAGAAATGAAGACAAAATGTTTTACTATACTACAAGAACTTTTAATATCTCTCAGTTAGTAATTAAGCGGATGAGTCGTCAAAATAAACTCTAGTCTATCTAAATCTATATAAATAAATTAAATTGTAGTGTCTGTTTGTAATGTCAAAATAACAGCTTTTTGCTAAAAAAATAAAAAACATGACTGCCAAAAAAAATATTGAGGCTGGTATTAATTTACGTTTCACCGTGACCACAATTGTTTTATTTTTATTTTAGTAGCCCATGTTATTTGGGTCGATACAAGGATTATAATGGTACCTCATGCATCTAATACATACATATGTACATACATTAACCCTGAAAACAACAAAACATAACACTCTTTTTTTAGGGCAGTTGCGTAAAAAATGCATAATGATATGACTGTTTACAGGGAACTTCCACCATGAAATCAATTTCAAATTTTTTGTCGGTTTATTCCGGCTTATCCACGAAACGGCCAAACCGTTTTTTTTTTTTACTTTCATTGGCAGATAACTGACGACATAAGTCGTAACTTAGGCTACTTTTATTTCAAAGACTAGGAAGAGATGTAACATTGGTTACACCTCTGCCAAACCTTTTGGGGAATACAGGCGTGATGGTTTATTCTGTTACGATATTTCAAAAAAGAAAATTATAGTTCCAAAAAGGACCGGTTGGAAGCGACCTGCATCCAGCGTCTTCCTCATGTCGTCTGTCCACCTTGTGATGGATCTATGGGGGAGGCCTAAGCCCAGCAGTGGACGTCCTGCGGCTGATGTGATGATGATGATAAAGGGTACCGCCTAAAAAATATATAACCAAGCAGATTAGCAGACAACCGATATTACAAGACGACTCCCGGCCACCGTAGACGCGGGTCTGTGGGCGGTGAACAATGGGTAGCTCACCGTCTGTACGTTCACTAGCGACAGACCGTGTCGACGGCGCGTTCGTGTTCCACGCGCGCCTCAAAGAGATGTCAGCAAACTTGGAAGGGGCCACTGAGGGCCGATGCCTGCCGGGGCTGCGGGTTGTTCGAAAGAGATACCGCGCCCTCGGAACGCAAAGGGCACATGAAAGGAACATAGACGAGTTTTAGTCAGTAGAAGTCTGACACTCCCTCCCGCCCCGCCCAGGGCGGGGGAAGTTGATGATGATTTCCCGCCTGTAAAAAAAATAAAAAGAAAAGCCAACCGATATTCAGGCGGACGAATTCGTGAGCATAAACTAGTTCACAATATGAACTGCCGTTAATAATAACGCAAGAACAGTAAGCGTGGTGAATGAACTGGGTGCAAGGTGACCAGCGAGGTTATACCGACGGTTTACTACTGCAGTAATTATAACTTTAATGTGCGGAAGACCACCTGAAACTCGTTACAATTTCATGAGTATTAAGGGTTATATGACAGATATAATTTATGATTATGAGACAACTGCCGCATCTAATTTAATATATTATCCAACGGGAAACATACATTTTTCTGGGATTAAACATATTCTATATGGTATTCTACTGCTGCACTACAATCTATCTCAGTGCCGATCTGTTCTGCAGTATAAGCGTGAAAGAGTAACAAACATCCATCTATCTATCCTCACAAACTATCGCATTGATAATATTATAAGAAGGATTAACAAAAATGCCTAACAAAATTTTATATTTCAGATAGAACTGATTTATATTTTTTTTTCTGCTTAATTTTCTATCTGCTCAATTTAATCGTTTCAAGTTACACGGTATCTTCTCAAGCTATTTCACTTTTTTTTCATATCAATAGAAACTTCATATTTTAGAATTCTGGGCTCCTATTTTTTATTGGAAATAGAATTTCTAATTAAAAAATCACACACATTTACCAAAAGTAAACAGTCCAGAATCAAATTCATTCCTATCTCATATCTCTGAGACGCCAAATGTCCCCCAAGGATGGTTTTCCTTAACGATCACGTGTTATCAAGAAAACTGAACAAAAATAACACGTTTCATACCTGCTGTGTGATTCTGTAAGACCTCGTTCTAAACTTCGAATCTGAATCCGCTGTGACTTTCTTGCTTGGCATTCTAAAAACTCGGTTGATAATTCGAATTTACACTAGCGCCACTCTTGCGAGCGTGTCAACGAGTTGAACTAAATTGACGGGGAAATTGTAACAGATAAAGTATGAGATCACGACGTAAGAAGTGGCATTCTATACGGTAATTCCACCGTGACTTCGACGCTCACTTCGCACTTCAAAGTGTCAAATAAATCAATGTCATTTTGAACCTTAAGCGCAATGAGGGTGAATAGCGACGTGAGATGCGAGTTCATGTCTGAATTTTACAGAATCGACGTACTGCTGTCCCTTCGACTAATGGAATGTTTTCATTTTATCTAATCTCAGGGAAATTGGAGGAATTTTCCTTTGCGTAATATCTGTTTTCTGCGTGGGAGTAAGAACTGAAGCCTGTGTTCACCAACATTAATGGAACGATTACATAACGGCAGTGGAAATAATAAAAATATGATATTTAAAAATGTCTTTAGAAAAATTTGTAAAAACCACTATTTATGAACCGTTGATTTCTGATTGGTGCCCTGAGATTGAAGTTGGTTAAAATAGGCTTTAAGTGATTTAATATCAACTCGTTTTCAGATTAAAATAAGGACATCGTAAAATCGTAACTGCCTCGTTCGCCTAGTGGTCCTAAGCGCGACTGCTACGCTAGAGGTCTTGGGTTCGATTCCCAAGTCGAGCAAAAAGTGTTATTGGGCTTTTCTATGAAATTCTCAGTAGCAGCTCGGAGTTTGGATTTGTCCCGGTTAATGGCAATAGGCTCGCCCTCTATTACATGGGACTTAAATATACCGGCGAACTGTGGGTGTACATTGGTTCACCTTTGCCTAACCCTTCGGGGAATACGGGCGTGATGATATGTATGTATGTACATCGAATACAACGAATGAACTTTGCCATGGATTTTTATTAACCTACTATAATTTTCATCTCTGGGGGGTTTAGAATGGTGTACTAAAGCAATGGTAAGTTTTCGTTACGATCTCCCTTTCCCTATTCAAACCGGGCCATTGACGTGTCGTGGCGGTGCTTTTATTATGAGGGATGGCCATACGGTTGTATATTTAATTATCTATTTCACAGCCCCGTTGGTCTCGTGATCGCAAGCGCGACCGCTGAGCGAGGGGTCCTGAGTTCGATTCTCAGGTAGGGCAAAGAGTGTTGTTGGGTTTTTCCTTTAGGAATTTCTCAGTAACAACCCGGAGCTTGGAAGTTGGTGGTGTGACACCCCCGTAAAGCCGTCGGTCTTGCTTCTGATCTCTCTCCCTAGTCGGATTGACGTCCCATCGGACCGACAGATTTCTTCTCACCGACTAATAAATCTGTAAAAAAATTGTCAAAAAATCGGTATAGGTACCTATTTCAGGCCCGCAGGCACTAAGATGAATCGAACATTTACAGTTACGGATCACATCTCAACACTTAAAACAAATGAATATCGTTTAAAGAAATTTAAAATTGAAAGCATTGACGTAGAGAGTCATAAGTAAACAGTTTTTTTTCAGCAACTGACGTGATTATTTTTGTTTTCCAGACAAAATAATAATACTTATCTAAATTCCGTATCCCCACAGATACGTCCGGTAAGTGACAGAATAAATGAGAACAAGTAAAATACGTCAATGCGTCGACGCATACGAATTTTTATTCTTGAGAGAGCAAAATCGGAAAATGATTCAGATTTTATTTTTCAGTGATATGACAGACACGTAATGACATTTAATGTCAACATAATAATACTCATTCAAAGACGCTTTCTTATTGAAAAGAAGGAAGGAATATTTCCATCACTTTAATGGTAATCGTTTATTTTTCGAACACAAAACTTAGTTAAATAATAATAATTAAATTAAAAACTATGTACAGTTAAAAAAAAAGGAAGGCCATAGGGCATCAAAAATCTCATCCGCATCGCTGTCAATGAGACATGTGCCCAGAAGGCAGGCAGCATTGCCACGTTGTATGGCAATGCTGATTCTTTGGCCCAAGAAAAGGCCAGCCCTCTGGTCACGTGAATTTGATTTTTACTTTCATAAATGTCTTATTGCTGAGATCGTGGTGTGATGATCAGATGACCAGTTTTCATCGTTCGTTCAAAACCTGGTCGCAATCTCAACTGTCTCAGCTACAATCAATTTCAAAATCTGCCTGTAAAAATCCCGTTAAAATCGGCTTAGCCGTTTCGGAGATAAACCGAAATAAAACAACAAACAGTCAAACAAAAATTCAAAAATATGCGTTTTGTTATAAGTATCGTGTAAACATTGCGCATTTTACATTCAGTAAAAAACTGTTTATGAAATTGAAAACAGATACTATAATTTTATTTATTTATATAGATATGTTATATTAAACTCCTAAACCCCTCGAGGGGTTTTCCACAGCAATATTATTATTGTAACTAACATTTCCATTTCGCAAACCGCACTAAATAACTCTCTCAGTGCCACGTCAGCATCAAGACATTTTAGTTTATTTAGAAGACAAACGCTCACATAAGTAAATGTAACATAATGTAAGAAATTATGTCTGTGCGTCAAAAATATGCGAGAAAGTGTTATAATGCAATTTAGTTACCTGTAAGAATATGTATTTTGAAAATAATTAGGCTGCCCGCCCACGTCATTAATCGGTGACCGATTTGTTTGTCGGAGAGAATAGAACATAATTTTAATACACCAACGCACACGTGCTACAAAAAGTCGAACCCCGAATCGATGGATCTGTTGACCGGTCCGATCGGTCCTACAAAAAATCGGATAAGACAAATATCGGCTACTTAGGTCAAGTAGTTTTTAAGGTGTTTTAAGGTTTTCGTGTTCAGAAATCAGTGTCAGTGACTGTCAGTGTCTGTCAAGTGTCTGTCAGTGACCGTCAGTGACTGTCAGTGGCTCTCAGTGACTGTCAGTGAGTGAATGACCATTCGCTTTTTATAAATAAGACTCGCAACTTTGTTTGCGCAGACTTTGGCAAGATTCGTCCTAAATTATACCCAGGGAACACAAAAATGAAACAAAAATCCTATGTGTTAAGCTAGATCAATATCTAAATATGTGCCAAATACTACGTTTTTGGATAAAAATAACTGCGATTTCCTCATGATCGAAGTCAGGTGCTTTCCCTAGTGTAAGCACCTACTATAATTAACCGGGTTCCCTCACACCTACACTTCGTTACTGGAGTAATAAACCATCTAATTTATTATCTGTTACAAACTGACACCGGTTTTCCCAGAAGACAATTTTGTTCTTACAAATGTAGGATAGAATACATAAACTCACGCCTTTTTCCCTTGGGGGTAGGCAGAAACAGAACACACACAGAACGCCACCTGCTACGATCCTTACATACTCCTTTGGCCTCCTCCACGTTCATACATGTGGTCATACAAGCACGCCGGTTGCGAGTACTTCGCACCCAACCTTTCTGTAGAATATTGGTAAATCTCTGCCTAAGCCTTCGGGGAAAACACGCGTGACGGTGTGTGATTATTATGTGTTTATTTAGGACAAGCCCGCCACATTATTCTCAAATACTGCATCCAGGATCAACAATGGTGACCACCAGAAACCAGAAAATATTCAAGCAATTAAACCTGAAGAGACACGAATAAATAGGTATAAGTATTATTATCATGAAAAAGAACTTTCAGAGAATTGAGTGGGCGTCAGTGAGTGGACAATATAGGCCACTATGTATAAGCTAATAGTTATCTCCCGAAATAAATGCCTTCCGATGACCCGCATAGGCGAATATGATAACCTATATTTTGTGATTACTATCTAAAAAAATACAGAATCTATACAAGTAAACATTTAAATGTCTGTTTGTAATGACAAAAGATAAACTTTTTACTATATGCATAACAATATTTTACACGACAATAAAATTTAAAAAAAAAACATTTTTTTATTTTTGTTTGTCTGTCTGTTTGTTCATGCTTATCTCAGAAACGACTAAACTAATTCTGGCAGGAGTAACTTAGGCTAAATTTGTTTTAGGAAAAGATTTAGAACCTCGCTCCCTATTACATTGGACTTAAACATACCGACGAACTGTGGGTGTACATTGGTACACCTCTGCCTAACCCTTCGGGGAATACAGGCGTGATGCTATGTGTATGTAGATTGAGAACTTTAAATGTTTTTATAAAATAAATATATTACGCGAAACCGTGGGCGTAATCGCGGGCATAAGCTAGTATTACATAAAAACATTACTTTTCTGCGAAAAGATATAAGACATTACTATAATATTTCATGTGTTATTTTTCCTTGAACTGCTATTCACTAAATAAAATCGCTATTAATGTCAGAAATGTCACGTTTCCACTTTCTAGACGAAATAAAACGGAAATTAGGCCGAAAAGTTTTATTATTTATAACGTTATTGATAACCTTGCCCTCGAAATGTTGAAATTAGTTTACGATATTATTTTCTAAGAAATACTCTATTTTCAGCGACGCTTCTCTGTCTGACCCCGCAACTGTTGACCGTGGTGTCGTAGGTTCGATTTCCTGGACAAGCAAAGTGTTATTGGGTTTTTCCATTAGGAATTATTTTGTGGTAGCCCTGAGTTTGGAAGATGGTGGTGTGACACCCTCGTGTCTCGGAAAATACACAAGACCTCCCCGCCAAACCTAACGTAAACCTACCTACCTACCTGTTCCTTAACTAATAGACTTTCATTTTTAGAAAATAGTAATAAATATAGAAAAGGACATCTGAGTGTTTTCCCAGAAGATGCCTGTTCACTCTCTCTAGGTCAGAGGTCACAAAGACAAAGTCGACGATGGAGTAAAAGC
The DNA here is from genome assembly GCA_932526535.1 of Caradrina clavipalpis. Classification (NCBI taxonomy): domain Eukaryota; kingdom Metazoa; phylum Arthropoda; class Insecta; order Lepidoptera; family Noctuidae; genus Caradrina; species Caradrina clavipalpis. The sequence continues at coordinate 10,784,584 of OW052106.1, forward strand.
TCACTCCACTCGACTCGTCGACTTTGTCTTTGTCACCTCTGACCTAGCCCAGAGAGTCTAGGTCAGAGGTGACAAAGACAAAGTCGCATTTTTTATTTAAAAAACTTTGTCAAATAAAAAACAAATTTAATTAATTTAAAATAAAAAAAAAAACCTTAAAATATAAATATAAAATAATAAACTCTTAATTCTTGCTTTGAAGTGTATCATAATTTTACAATCTACACATCAAAACCGGGTTATTCAGTGACGCCAGAAAATTATGAATGAACGAAATGACGGCTCAACTAAACAGGGGTATATTTAGAACAGCCTTGTCCCTGATACTATGCCAATATCGCAAATCATGTTATGTCGTAAGAAAATGAGTTTCGTGTCTGATCGTTACTGTAATTACTTAATTATAGCCTGGTTTTGGGATGTCGGATTTGCTAAGAGATAAATGTTCAGGCATTAGCTTATCTTAATAAGTTTTGAAATAGGTAGTAACATGGACTTTCAAATTACACGTACCATTACGCCTGTATTCCCCGAAGGGTTAGGTAGAGGTGTCCAATGTACACCCACAGTTCGCCGGTATGTTTAAGTCCCTTGTAGTAGGGCGCGAGCATATTGCCATTAACCGGGCACAAATCTTAACTCCTAAAGTTGCTGCTGAGAATTTCATAGAAAAACTAAATAACACTTTTTGCTTGACTTGTGAATCGAATCCAAGACCTTTAGCGTAGCAGTCGTGCTTAGGACCACTACGCTAACGAGGCAGTTAGAGTACCTAAAGGGCAATGCTTTGTGCTTATCGTACGAAACGATCACAATCTAATCTCAATCTCACTCTGTAAAAATGCCTCTAATTTTACAACATTTTATTACAATGATTGTCGATGAGATAAGATTGAGGCTAGATTTTGAACGTTTTTAATAAGTAGAATTGCTCTACTGGGCCCAATACGAGGACATGTTTATTGCAACATCAGAAGATTCAATTAAATTGTTGTTGCATGTTTTTAACCTTCAAGGTACGGTAAACAAGAGCCCTGGCAGACCGCAAGGCGTTTTACGATCGTTAATCCAGACAGCTAATAATAAACTTGTAAGCCTGAATATCTACACGTTTTAAAAGCTGCAGCACTGTTTTTGCAAATAAAGAATTTTATTTATTTATTTACCCAATTCTTAGGGTCATTTAAAAGGGGAAAATTAACTATGTATTAACTACGCTAATTTTCATAAAATGAAGTAAGGCAATGTTTTGTTTACCGGCACGCTCGATAGATGGCGTTGTGCCGGTTGAAGCTAAAAGCTAGATCGCGCTATGGTTTCGTTCACATTTCCAGACTAAATACCGCTCCCTTGATATCACGAAAGTATTAAAACGTAAGTATTAGCTTTTAGCTGCAGTACTGTAGTCTGGGTAAAAATTTTTGAAAAGTCAGTCGAGAGACTGACTTGTGAAACGTTTGATGGGCATCAAACGAAGTAGTATAACACTTAGCAAAAATTATTTCAGGGCAACCCCTTTTTTAAACGACTTCAAAAAAAAGAGGAGGTTCTCAATTCGTATATTTATATTATTATTTTTTATTTATTTGATTTATATATTTTTGTTAGCTCAGAATTTTCGACTGGATGAACCGATTTTGATGATTCTTCTTTTATTTGAAAGCTGATTCAATGCTTTTCTTGCAGTCCCATTTCAATTTCGTCCAGTTTTGATAATGGCATCTATTTGAAAAGCATATACCTAAGTCTTAAATTTGCATAAAGTATGTGCGCGACAAATGGACGAATAACTCAATATCACGCCAACCGATTTCGATGATTCTTTTTTTATTTGAAAGGGGGTACTTCACAGATGGTCCCATTAAAATTTGGTGAAGATCGGATCAGGATCTTTGGAGTGATAAACAGCATTGCAACTCGAGAGTGCAGCAAATTTCTCAGTTTCCGATTTCCACTAGTAGAATTAGGCTATAAACGAATAGGCACCGATGATACGAGCATCTGAAACCACCTTCTTATCAGCAAACTCTTCCTCATTGGTTCCTTCATGGATTTGGATTAAAGGAAGTTGATACTAAAAAGCGAAAAATAAAAAACTTTTTTACAAGAACTTTTTACGATAAAACACAGCCGCCTTCAAAAATTAAAAAGTGAAAAATAACTTTAGTTTTGGAAGTGGCTTTGGTTCTGTTTATTGTTTTGTATTACCACCCGATTTTGTTTGTTTGTACCGAGTAGGATCCAAAACTATTGGACCGATTTTAACTATGTTTTCACCAGTACATTATTCCTGAATAACATCACGCTATGGCTCATGCGAGCGGGGCAGTAATCAAGCCTTAACTCCGATGAACGTAGACGAATTAGACGGCGGTTCGCTAGTTATTAATAAAGGTACAAAGCACAAGGGACTTTATATATGTCCTCAATATTTTCTCCTACACATATTGGTGGCAAACCGTTAAGCTATTTATACAACGGTAGAATATTAACAAATTAGGTTAGATGATTCACATTTAGATATATAGGCCGCTCAGGTGCTCGTGTAGACCACGAATCTATATCTATACTAATATTATAAAGAGGAAAGATATTTTGTATGTTTGTATGTCACAAATAAACTTAAAAACTACTGGACCGATTTAAAAAAATCTCTTGCCGTTAGAAAGCTGCATTATCACTGAGTAACATAGGCTATATAGTATCACGCTAAGACGCACGGGAGCGGAGCAGTAACCAAAGACGTACCTAAACGCGGGTGAGATAAGCCACGCGAACGAAGTCGCGGATAGTTCGCTAATCCTATTAATATTATAAATGCGAAAGTTTGTGAGAATGGATAGATGGATGGATGGATGTTTGTTTGTTACTCTTTCACGCTTAAACGGCTAAACGGATCTGGATGAAATTACAAGCACAAGCAAAGTGTTATTGGGGTTTTCCATTAGGAATTATTGAAGTGAAAACTTCTTTAGCGGCTTTGGGTAAAAAATGTAAAACTCGCGTCAGGACACGTGACCAGGGGATCGAAAAAATTCGTAAGCGGCGTTGTGCACTTGTTTTGGAATGGGTAAAAAATGTTAAACTCGCGTCAGGACACGTGACCTGATCAAAAATCTTACGAATTTATCGTACACAAATATGACAATCATATACTTATATCATATTTGTGTACGTCTTTAGCGTTTTCACTTCTGCCAGCACTCCCGGAGTGCAACCCGTCTTTTTTTTTGTGGAAGATGGTGGTGTGACACCCTCGTGTCTCGGAAAATACACAAGACCTCCCCGCCAAACCTAACGTAAACCTACCTACCTACCTGTTCCTCAACTAATAGACTTTCATTTTTAGAAAATAGAGAGGAATAGGGAAATGGGCTCCTGGGAAAGCACCCAGAAGATACACTCAAGGTTCACTCTCTCTAGGTCAGAGGTCACAAAGACAAAGTCGATGATGGAGTAAAATCTCACTCGAATCGACTCGCCGACTTTGTCTTTGTCACCTCTGACCTAGACTCTCTGGGCTAGGTTTTTATTTCACATGGGTTTGCTCTTGTCTCCACAATAACAAACCCTTGTCAAATAAAAATCAAATTTAATTAAGTAATTCCAAATACAAAAGAAACCTTAAAAATAAACTCTTAATTCTTGCTTTGAAGTGTGATTCAGAGACGCCATCAAATTATGAATGAGCGAAACGACTGGTGAACTAAACAGGGATATATTTAGAACAGCCTTGTCCCTGATACTATGCCAATATCGCAAATCATGTTATGTCATAAGAAAATGAGTTTCGAGTCTGATCGTTACTGTAATTACTTAATTATAGCCTGGTTTTGGGATGTCGAATTTGCTAAAAGATAAATGTTCAGGTTCAGGCGTCCATTAGCTTGACTAAATAAGTTTTTAAATAGGTAGTAACATGGACTTTCAAATTACACGTACCATTACGCCTGTATTCCCCGAAGGGTTAGGTAGAGGTGTCCAATGTACACCCACAGTTCGCCGGTATGTTTAAGTTCCTTGTAGTAGGGCGCGAGCATATTGCCATTAACCGGGCACAAATCTTAACTCCTAAAGTTGCTGCTGAGAATTTCATAGAAAATATAAATAACACTTTTTGCTTGACTTGTGAATGGAATCCAAGACCTTTAGCGTAGCAGTCGTGTTTAGGACCACTACGCTAACGAGGCAGTTAGAGTACCTAGGGGCCAATTCTACTTACCGTACGGAACGATCGCAATCTAATCTGAGTCTCACTCTGTAAAAAATCCTCTAATTTTACAACATTTTATTACAATGATTGTCGATGAGATAAGATTGAGACTTGGGGCCCAATACGTGAACACATTTATTGCAGAATCAGACGATTCAATTAAATTGTTGTTATATGTTTTTAACCTTCAAGGTACGGTAAACAAGAACCCTGGCAGACCGCAAGGCGTTTTACGATCGTTAATCCAGACAGCTAATAATAAACTTGTAAGCCTAAATATCTACACGTTTGCATTAAGTATGTGCGCGACAAATGGACGAATAACTCAATATCACGCCAACCGATTTCGATGATTCTTTTTTTATTTGAAAGGGGGTACTTCACAAATGGTCCCGTAAAAATTTGGTGAAGATCGGATCAGGATCTTCGGAGTCTTCGGATCATCTCGAGAGTGTAGCAAATTTCTCAGTTTCCGATTTCCACTAGTAAAATTAGGCTATAAACGAATAGGTACCGATAATAACAGCATCTGAAACCACCTTCTTATCAGCAAACTCTTCCTCATTGGTTCCTTCATGGATTTGGATGACAAGAAGTTGAAACTAAAAAGCGAAAAATTAAAATGTTTTATATAAAAACTTTTTATAAAAAAGACAACCACCTTCAAAAACTAAAATATTAAAAATAACTTTAGCTTTGGAAGTCCGCGGCTTTGGTTCTGTTTATTGTTTTGTATTACCACCCGATTTTGTTTGTTTGTACCGAGTAGGATCCAAAACTATTGGACCGATTTTAACTATGTTTTCACCAGTACATTATTCCTGAATAACATAACCTTCACCTATAACATCACGCTTTTGACTCATGGGACCGGGGCAGTAATCAAGCCTTAACGCCGGTGAACGTAGACGAATTAGACGGCGGTTCGCTAGTTATTAATAAAGGTACAAAGCACAAGGGACTTTATATTATGTCCTCAATATTTTCTCCTACACATATTGGTGGCAAACCGTTAAGCTATTTATACAACGGTAGAATATTAACAAATTAGGTTAGATGATTCAGATTTAGATATATAGGCCGCTCAGGTGCTCGTAGACCAAGAATCTATATCTACACTAATATTATTAAGAGGAACTGAGGGGACTGCGGAGGTTTACTGAGGATTATTAATCCTCAGTAGCAGCTCGGAGTTTGGATTTGTGCCCGGTTAATGGCAATAGGCTCGCCCCCTATTACATGACCTAAATATACCGACGAACTGCGGGGGTACATTGGTACACCTCTGCCTAACCCTTCGGGGCATACAGGCGTGATGGTATGGTATTTATTAAGAGGAAAGATTTGTATATTTGTATGTCACAAATAAACTTATAAACTACTGGACCGATTTCAAAAATTCTTTTGCCGTTAGAAAGCTGCATTATCACTGAGTAACATAGGCTATATAACATCACGCTAAGACGCACGGGAGCGGAGCAGTAACCAAAGACAGTTTGTGAGAATGGATAGATGGATGGATGGATGTTTGTTACTCTTTCACGCTTAAACGGCTAAACGGATCTGGATAAAATTTGGCACTGAGATAGATTGTAGTGTGGAATAACACATAGGATACTTTTTATCCCGAAAAAATGTATTGTTCCCGTGGGATAACCAATGAAATTTGACGCAGACGAAGTCGCGGGTAGAAACTAGTTATTAATATACCAGGTCAACAGCCGGTAACTGTCACATGTGTGACAGCCTTAACATTGATTGATAGATTTTGAATGTGCAGATTTTTGGGTCAATTTGACCCGGTTCTAAAATGTCGCAATATTGTGTAAACTTAGCATGACTCATATCGGGTTAATATTGTGTAAGGTTGCCGTGGAATTCAAAATTCCTTACGATTATTTGTTTTTATACTGCCTCGTTAGCTTAGTGTTCCTAGTGTGTTTTGGTTTCAATTCCCAGGTGGAGCAAAGTGTTATTTGGGTTTTTTTATGAAATTCTCAGCAGCAGCTCGGAGTCATTAGTTAATGAACTCCCTCGTTGGCCCAGTGGCTAAGCGCGACTGCTACGCTAGAGGTCTTGGGTTCGATTCCCAGGTCGAGCAAAAAGTGTTATTGGGTTTTTCTATGAATTTCTCAGTAGAGTTAGGATTTGTGCCCGGTTAAGGGCAATAGGCTCGCCTCCTATTATATGGGACCCTAAACATACCGGCGAACTGTGGGTACATTAGTACACCTCTGCCTAACCCTACGGGGAAAACAGGCGTGATGGTATGTTCTGTTAATGTTGTGTAATTATTGCAGCGAAAGAAAATGATTCTTCCTTTTTTTCTTTCTTTCATTCATGACTTACCTGCTGTGTGATTCTGTAAGACCTCGTTCTAAACTTCGAATCTGAATCCGCTGTGACTTTCTTGATTGGCATTCTAAAAACTCGGTTGATAATTCGAATTTACACTTACGCCACTCTTGCGAGCGTGTCAGCGAGTTGAACTAAATTGCCGGGGAAATTTTAACAGATAAAGTATGAGATCACGTAAGAAGTGGCATTCTATACGGTAATTCCACCGTCACTTCGCCGCTCACTTCGCACTTCAAAGTGTCAAATAAATCAATGTCATTTTGAACCTTAAGCGAAGTGAGGGAGAATAGCGACGTGAGATGCGAGTTCATGTCAGAATTTTACAGAATTGACTTACCTGCGTACAGTTAGTTTCATAATGTTTATCAAGCAAAAGTCGGTTAATAGAGCGTGTTTAAGTGTTTGTTTGCCCGACTCGTGCACACGCGTTGCCATTAAATCTGGATTGAACTCATATTAATGGTGATTCAAATGTCAAGGGTACTGGGGTATTGTACTGAAATTAAAGTACAGGCAGCAAGAAAATAGAGAAGTGTAGTCCAGATTTCGGCCACGGTGACTAAACTTAATGCAGACTAGCCAAGTACGCAGGAGATATTATAGTGCATAAGTGTGTGCGCAAATACAGGTGCACTCGCTCTTCCCTAACTCTCATAGTCCGATGGGACGGCAATAAGACACAACCGGGAGTGATTAGCCAGACTAAAGGTTTTATGTGCTTTCGTTGTTAAGAGAATAACTAAAAAATAAAATAATAGGTAATAAATAAATGAACGGCGGTCTTTCTACACCCCTTATAACAAACTGGTCTCGTGGTGGCAAGCACGACTGTTGAGCGTGGGGGTCCTGGGTTCGATTCCCAGGTCGGGCAAAAAGTCTTACTGGTTTTTTCTATTAAGATTTCTCAGTAACTGGAGTTTGGCTGTTGGTGGTGTGACACCCCCGTGCCTCGGAAAGTACGTAAAGCCTGTCGCCTGCGCCTGATGTCTCCCCGGTTGTGTCCAATTGCCGTCCCATCGAACTATGAAAGTTAAGGAAGAGAGTGCATCTGTGTTTGCGCACACACTTGTACACTATAACATCTCCTGCGTACTTGGTTAGTCTGCATTAAGATTAGTCGCCATGGCCGGAATCGGTCTTTTTTTTATATAGACGGGAAATCATCAAATAACTTTCCCCGCCCTGGGTGTGGCGGGAGGGAGTGTCAGACTTTTACTGACTAAAACCCGTCTATGTTCCTTCATGTGCCCTTTGCGTTCCGGGGGCGCGGTATCTCTTTCGAACAACCCGCAGCCCCGGCACGGAATCGGTCCGGAGAATACATTTTACATACATAAAAGCGTTTGTACTTGACAGTATTCCACACATTTAGTCGCAGCCAAAACTCATTATTTGTAAACATGATCTGACTAAGAACCGCTTTCGACCTCATTCAACCAATTTCACAAAAACAGGAAACCATTGATAAATTAACCTAGTTTTAAATTCGAATACTTTTTTAGCTGCAGCTCTCAAAAATTGGGAGAAGATTTACGTTTATCATTTTGATCTTTATTTAGAAGACAATAGAACTGGGATTGCCTAAAACTTGAGAATTTTCAGTGAAACAAAAAATCCCTAATTCTACTAAGGAATAATTAAGCTATTCTAATCGAATTTATCTTTGAGACTACCGAATAGGCTTCGCATGAGTGAAAATATATTTGGGGTGGATTAAAAAAAAAACTGTAAAATTAGAACTGTAAAAAGATGAGCCAAATCAATCCAGCTGTTCTCGAGATTTGCGCTAGGAACACATTTAAATAAATAACTACTTATATTTATTTAGCCATACATTTTTTTACAAGCATATTATTATAGGCTCACGCGAACCAAAGCGTAGTAAGGAAATAAGCATTGAACATCATACCATAACAAGAGAACCCTCCAAGCGAATCTACATAATTAGTCAAATGTAATACTTAAACTTAAAAAAAATGACCGATCACTGACACAATTCTGTAGAAGCACCACCAACAATTGACATACTTTTTATGAACTGTCAAAACGCGATTCTCCCATAGGTTTTGTATGGCAATAGCACACTGTGACGTCACTTATCGGCCTACTCAATTGACTGACTATTTATTGATTTTAAAGTAAGTAAAAATCTAATTATACAATAAATTGGAAATTAATCGGTTTTCATGGGTTAAATAAAGTGGTTTTTTAGAGAAGTTGTGACTTGAAATTATTGGTTAGTGGTGTCAACTACCCATAACTCGCAATGAGGCAACATCAATAACGGTACCATAAAATAGGTCTGTTATTCAGTTAGCGGTTCCCGAACGCACAGCGACGTTCTATTTTTAAAGTACGAATTTGAATTTCGAATCAATCTATGGCGACCGTTTTTGTGCTAAATATGCAGTGGCCAGTTTATAAATGAATGTAAAAAGTTTTCTTTGTATTATTTAGTAGATGTTAAGTAGGTGTTGTTCTGTTATTTTGATGTACAGCAGGATCTGTTATTAGTTATTTTCGTATTAATATTATCTGTCTCTAAAAAAGCTAAAGATTCTTTTTTGTTTGTTTGTTTAAGGGCACTAATCTCTGGAACTAGCAGACGGATTGGAAAAAATATTTTAGTATATGATAGCCAGGTTTATGAGAACTAGTTTTAGGCTATATAATATAATGCTACGACACACGGGAGCAGAGCAGTAACGGAATAATAATATGACGCGGGTAAAAAAAAAACACCAATCTTAGAATAAATGATATTTACGATTTAGACTTTAAAATACACTGAAATCTCTAAACATGACACGGAGTGTGACTTCTTCGGTCAAATGAAAATAAGCGTTACCTTCAAACCTTTAAAACTCAAAATCTGTTATAACTGTCTATTGGTACACTACACGTGTCAAGTTTCCTATCTTTCATAATTGACTTCATTTTCAGCAAAAAATCTCTTCATTCATCGTTTACTCGTGGACCATACCGGGTGGTCCTTATTACCTAAGTAGTTAAGTACATATTAGAAGGAAATGCGAGGGAAGCAAATCGACGATTAAGTAATTTTCTATAAAAATACATTTGTATTTTATTTATTTTTAGTCTCATTTCTAAATAGGAACATGTGTAATAAAACGAATTATGTTTATTTGTAATGTAAAAATAACAGCTTTTTATACACTAAATATAGACGCTTAAACGGTACATATACGCAATTTTTCTTTTTTAATTTTGTCTGTTTCCTGTGTGCTGGCTAATCTCCGAATTGACTGGACCACTCATTCTCGTTCTCACATGGATGGGTTTTAGTCAGTAAAAGTCTGACACTCCAACGACTTCTCCTGTCCAGGGCGGGAGAAGTCATTGGATGATTTTCCATCCGAAAAAAAAGCTACAATTATTAAAATAAAGAAAGATAACTAGGGTTCTGCCAAAAAAAAAAATACCCCGTGCGTGACACCCGATATTTACGCAAACAAAGTCACAAGCACAATATAGTTTACTATAAAATCAGGATTCCTAACGATATTGTAGGGTGAGACAACCTAAATAATAACCGTAATACTCACCGGTCATTTTTATTAGGGATGCATCCGATACCGATACCGATAAATCGGCGATACTTCAGGTTTGCCGATATTAGATACTTTAGTTTCCAAATGAGTTCTGTCGCATCTGAGAGACTATTTTCAACCGCAGGTCTTATTCAAACAGACTTGCGAAATCGCCTTTGCCCGCAAAACTTAAGAATACTTTGTTTTTTAAAACTATTAATGAATTATGTTTTATTTATTCTACCTTCCTTTTTGAATTCAATAAGCGAATCGGTATCGGTATCAGTATCGCCGATATTTCTATAAGAGTATCGGTATCGGTATCGTATCGGCAAAAAGGCGTATCGAGGCATCCCTAATTTTTATATTATTAGGTCGTTTGTTATTGTTGGAAACATTGACCCACGCCTGACGAAAGGTGACCCGTTCTATTAAAACACAATGAGGTTGTATAGCTATCAGAATAACAGTTATATTCAGACTTTGCATAATTCTAACACCTATTTAGATGACTCACTGTATCTCTACATAGTTTAAAAACAAAAACGTATTTCCTAATTCGAAAATGGAATAATTTTTCGTCAGCGCGTTTGTTTAGCCTAGTGGTCCTAGGCGCGATTGCTACGATAGCTGGGAGAGGGGTTGGGTTGGATTCCCAGATCGAGAAGTGTTTTTGGGTGTTTCTATGAAATTCCCAGTAGCAGTTCGGAGTTAGGATTTGAGCCCGGTTAATGGTAACAGGCTCGTCCCCTATTACATGGGACCTAAACATACCGGCGAATAGTGGGTGTACTTTGGTACACCTCTGCCTAATCCTTTAGGAAATACAGGCGTGATGGTATGTTCTGTTAATGTTGTGTAATTATTGCAGCGAACGCAGGAGTGTAAACTTCATGGCGAGCAAAAATATCAGTAATAAAACGACGGGTTGCACTCCGGGAGAGCCAGCAGAAGTGAGAACTTGAATATTAACGTTGTGCATTTTTGATATTTCGGAAGGGTTAGGGAATAATTTTGCACGAATTGCTTTAATTAAAAGTATAAAAGTACTATCAATTATGTGGTATAATACAATATTTATTTATTGCGCGATAAATTCGTAAGATTTTCGATCAGGTCACGTGTCCTGACGCGAGTTTAAAATTTTTTACCCATTACAAAAAAAAAGTGTACAACGCCGCTAAAGAAGTTTTCACTTCAAAAATCCTAAATATGAACGCATCCTTTGTAAAATGATTACTTAAAATGTATTTGTAACAAGACATGAACGCGCCACTCGAAACAGTTTCACGGACTATTCGAATTTAGAATTGTAGAACGGCGCCATGTTTGCTTCAAAATTCCATAAATTAATTTTTATTCACCGTTAACTGTACTCAGATGCAATTTTCGGTCGAGTAACATAATACAACCTTTTATACTTTTATAAATATCTACTCATATTTACATGTATGGAGAACTTATTACAATTTGTAAACAGAAATACTAGTTTTAATTAAAAGTCAACTATGTTTACTGTTAGGTTATGCACGTACTTCTTTATAAAGACCTCTTCACGATCATTTTATATTTGCTGTAGGAAGGACTTGATCCCTAGATGGGATTTCAATGAAATTTGGTACAGATATAGTCTGGGACCCGAGAAAGGACATAGGATAGTTTTCATCCCGGAAATCCCCCGGGAACGGGAACTATTAATCCACGCGGACAAAGTCGCGGGCAAAAGCTAGTACTTCATATTTTAAAAAAGAAAGATTTGTTTGTTTGTACCGAATAAGCTCCAAAACTACTTTGCCGATTATGACTATTTTTTCAGCAATAGATAGCTACAATACTCCTTAGTAACATAAGTTATAGAACTTCATGCTACCGAACTTAACGCGGTGAAATAAATATGTATGTATATGGAATAATATAGATTGAATTATTTTAATATATATTGTTATTATACATTTAGAGTATGGAGTATTTTAATTATTTTGTACTTGTGTACAGTATTTCATTGTTAAATACTCTTGTACAGTAATTTGCACCTGCCGTGTTATTTCTTCACCACCTTTGGTTGACTGGTAGAGAATGCCTAAGGCATTAAGTCCGCCTTTGTACTTTTTTTTGTGCATAAAGTTTAAATAAATCGCAAAACGAAGTGAAAGGTAGGACCTAAATGTAATGATAGATATATATTTATGATTTTATTATATGTTTACATATAGCTTTTATCGGGAGGAATATAGAATAGAAAACTAAAGGGTATTTTTTTTACTTTTTCATAACAAATTAAATTGCTTAAACTTAGAACCAAGTAGCTATGGCAAAAAGTCATACGAAGGAGCACAATTGCATCGTTTTTTTTCTGGATCCAAAAGAATCCAAAAGATGGTGGATACCTGTCCACCATCTTTGAAGGGTATGGGTGCCGGTGTAATTACAGGCACATGAGACATTTCAACTTTGTCTCTGAAACAGCAACGCATTTTCAGAGCCTCTGGTATTGCAATTGGATAGATGACACCACTAACCAATAATTTCAAGAAACAACTTCACAAAAAAACATTTAATTTTAGCACTAAAAACCCGATGATTTTTTAAATAACTATAAAAATCGATTTTTAGTTGCTTTGAAATCAATAAATAGTTAGTGAATTGAGATGACAAAAAAGTGACGTCATAGTTGAGTATTGTCATAGAAAATCTATGGGGGAATGGCGTTTTGACAGCTCATAAAAAGTACGTCAATTGATTAGTGGTGTCATCTACCCAATTATCTATAAGCAGCGGTGAACCACAGAACATCAGACGGACTGTCGTCCTTTTTTTAAAAACCTCGTTGGTACATTTACAAAACACATTCATAAACAACTAGACACGGAACAACAACGAGAAGTTTCCCATCCAAAGACGCAAAAAAAAAGTTATTGCGCCGCAGAAAATAATTCTGCTACATGAAAATGAACTCCAATCCCCTACACGTGTTTGCCCAAATATTATGATAAACACTCTCATTATATTTACTTCCCTCTTCTTTACAATACGGGAATGATGTAGGAGGTATCTCGTTATTATTTCTTTATCGGTGACTTCTAATGGGGTTGAAAATGGAATGGAGTGTCGTGATTAAGGCGCCCGCCTTTCATGCACGAGGTTGTGGGTTCATAACCGGGCACGGGCAAGTACCAATGTGACTTTTTCTAATTCATATGTACTTTCTAAGTTTATCTTGGATATCACTGACATCAGTAACCATGTCAGAGGACCTTGCGGCGGTTTAGAAACTCTGACACTAGGGTGTGGGGGGTCGTTAGACCTTACTGCCCACACGATAAAGAAGAAGAATGGGGTTGAAAATGATTGCTCAGGCTGTCCGCCCTCGACAATCGGTGACCGATTTTTTTGTTGGAGTGAATTGAACATATTTATTTTAATTATGCCTCTGGTTCAATAAATCTATTACACAGCTCTGGAGTCCGGGGTTCACTTAAACTGTAATGAATGTTATGGAAATAAACAATTCTTATGTTATTCTTAATTCGTATAGTTTCGTGGGACCGACTTTTTGTAGGATGTGTGCTTTTTTTTTTTTTTTTTTTTTTATAGACGGGAAATCATCAAATAACTTCCCCCGCCCTGGGCGGGGCGGGAGGGAGTGTCAGACTTTTACTGACTAAAACCCGTCTATGTTCCTTCATGTGCCCTTTGCGTTCCGGGGGCGCGGTATCTCTTTCGAACAACCCGCAGCCCCGGCAGGCATCGGCCCTCAGTGGCCCCATCCAATTTGCTGACATCTCTTTGAGGCGCGCGTGGAACACGAACGCGCCGTCGACACGGTCTGTCGCTAGTGAACGTACGGACGGCGAGCTACCCATTGCTCACCGTCCACAGACCCGCGTCTACGGTGGCCGGGAGTCGTCTCGTGGCTCCCGACGCCCGGATCGTCTACCGCGGCGGAGGATGTGTGCTTGTGGTATTTCTTTATAATTATTAGAATTCATAATACTTATGTTCCTTTCTCAGGTGAATGAAGAAAAAAAAATATTGTGAGGAAATCTGGACTTATAATTAATATAAGTCTGTAATCGCCAATCCGACTTGAGCAAGCGTGGTGTTTAATGCTCGTGCCTTCTCAGTATGAAAAGAGGTCTTTGCCCTGCAGTTGGCCAATAATAAATTAATGTTTATTGATTTTCAAGAATATAAGGTAACTGACATAACTTCTTAAGATCTATTGCTTTCACTATATTCGGCATTTCAGCCGTACAAATATTTACATGTCATCGCGATCATGTTAGTGCGGTCGCAGCAGACCAAGAAGGAGATGGTGGGACGATAAGGCCCTCTAGCCAAGTCGCAAACGATAATCTTAAACGCTCGGTAGGTACCAATAGATTTTAAACTTTATATGCCAGAGCCTTAAGTTAAAAATCTATTAAAGATTTCTAACCGTTAGCGACTGGAAAGAACGAAAACGCTATGCAATCTTCATTAGATCTTCAACTTAAAACCAAGCACATAAAGTTTAAGATCTATTAAAGCCTACTCAGCGTTTGCGTTTATCGTTTGTTACATGGCTACAGGTGCTGGATAGATGCCCCCTAAACCATAGGGACGAGACGCTGAAACGAGAAGGATAAAAGGAGTGGAAGGAAGCCTTTGTTCAGGAGTGGGACAAACTGTCTAAAAAAAAACATGTCATCGTAGTTATACTATACGTACTTATAGGTCATGCAGTAAATAGTAATCAACAATAACAAAACTATCGGTGCCTACTAATAATCAATCAAAATTTAAATATAGGCTCGTATTAATATTAACATTAGGTACAAAATCAGTTTCAAAATATTTTCCATTGATTGACGTGTTGTAAACAAACTGTATTCATAGTCTGGACAGGGTTATTCTAATATCAACAATTAAACACAAATATAGAGGGTTCAAGCACATCAGTGTTTTATTTTGCGCAAATATTGAGAATAAAGGTTTGGATATCGACAAACCTGCGTTCATTTTAGTTCAAAAATATCGCATGCAAATATGTTTTTTAAGTGACTCGTTAGCCTAGCGTTCTCAAGCGTAAAAACCCGATAACACTTTTTACTCGATCTGGGAATCGAACCCAAGACCTCTACCGCAGACGCGCTTAGGACCAATTATAGGCTATATAGGCTATTGAGGCAGTTCAAAGTTTTCATCGTATATTAAAATAAAAATCAGCTGTTCCAAAGACTTTGACCATATACCATATCATTGGCAATGTCAAGGAAGCCGTCAGCCCACCTAATGTTAAGTGGCCACCGCTGCCTATAGACATATGCACTACCAAAGGCTTGGCAAATGCGTTGTATCCAAAGAGGCAAGAGACAAAGTTGAAATGTCCTATGTGCTTGTAATTACACCGGCATTCATACCCTTTAAACCGGAACACAGCAACGCTTTGCGGCCCAAATAGATAGGTATAGTGGTAGTACTTAAAAAAGTCTAGAAGTTCTTTTCCATTGATGCCAAACCAATTAAAAATACTCTCACAACAAATTACTCATTTATTTACACTAAAAATCCACTTCGAAAAGTTGAATGAATCATGAAGTTTTTTAATAAAACATTTTGAAATGATTAATAATATTTTTTGTGTACAATTTTCGTCTATATACAGTAATGGTCAATGCATCTTCATTATTGACGGTCATGCCGGCAATGAATGAAAAATATTTGCGATTGTTTTTTGAGAATCTCTGCTAATCGTTAAACTTTAAAGAGCAAACAGTTTTATGAATAACTAGCTTCTGCCAGCGACTTCGTGCGCGTGGTTTCTTTCACCCGCTTTAAGATACGTTTATGGTTACTACTCCGCTCCTATGGCTCGTAGCGTGATATTATATAGCCTATAGCCGTCCTCGATAAATGGGCTAGCCAACAAAAAAAGATTTTTTCAAATCGGACAGGTAGTTCCTGAGATTAGCGCGAACAAACAGACAAACAAATTCTTCAGCTTTATAATATTAGTATAGATAAGCAGTTAATTATACAAGGAAAAGTTTTTTAACTCCTATGTTTGTTTGTTTTATGCCTACAAGATGAAAACAATTGGGAGCGATTCCTTTGAATAACGTGAGTACTCAGAAATTAACATCTTGTGTTGCAAAGCAAACAAACTAATTTCATGATGAAACAAAATATTTACAATACAAAGTGTTGCTAGTAAACAATTTGAATTGTTCACCGTCCGTCAAAACTTTTTTAAGAAACACTGGCATGAAATGAAACGATCCGCATTCAAATCCATACATCTATCTCGGTTAAAAAAAAACACACACATTCTAAGTTCAAAAGAAGTTAAGCCAAGCCATAACATAAAGAGAAATAAATCATTTCAATGGCGGCGCGTGTAAAAATTGAGGGCAAAACGATTTTGCCTAAATAATTTATATTTTTGTATCAATCGGCCACCAGCTGCGATGATGACAGTGAACCTTGAGACGTTCCACGTGGAAAAAGGACACGAGATTTGTATGCTCGTGTGTGCTATTAAAATGTTATGAATGATTTATCCTTTTGAACCAAGAACCATTCTAGAAGCGTGTGTTCTTTATTTTGTAACTATAGCTTCTGCGCGTTAAGTTATGTCTGCGGTTGCAGTTATAGCACAGATTAAATAAGGTTATAGTCATGGAATAGTAGTAGAGCTCTTTGTGAAGGAGCTCGTTTGGGGAAGTACTACCACCATACTTATTTCGCGTTGCTGTGTTCCGGTTTGTAGGGTATGGGCGCCGCGCCGGTGTAATTAGAGGCACATGACACATTTCAACTTTGTCTCTGGGATAGCAACGCATTTGCAAGGCCTCTGCTGCCTATAGACATCTGCAATGGCAGATGTCTATAGGCAGCAGTGACCACTTAGTATCACGTGGGCAGTCGGCTTGTTTACAAACGTCATAAAAAATATATGAAAAATGGATATTTTTACATTTTCCATCCCAAAAAAGTTTCAACGACAGCTTTCTTAAAAGGTCTGTCGTCATTTCATATTGCATCTCAATGATATGTATGTAAGCAGCATTTTAAAATAAGACGTAAATCCATATTTTGTAGGGGCGTGGCTGACATAAATATTTAATCAAGATCTTGATCTTGATTAAATATTACAATAATTAATCGCTCACTACAAACCTTGGTTTGTAGTGAGCGATTGTCCTTACATGTTTACCTGAAACTGATGCCAAGTAGCTGTCTTTTTGAGCTCTCTTTGGGTGGAGCCAGACGAGCGTAATTTTGTGAGTTGAGACTCGCGTTTTTTGATGACTGCCCCCGGGCCAGATACATTGTGGAATGTATATGAATCTTACATAACCTCATAATATTTACAAAATCATTCATGAATTATGTAGTGTTTAATATTTTCCTAGAACTTTCGTGAATTATTAAACATAATAAAGTATCATATCATAATAAGCAGTGGTATGCCACAGCTCGAGTAGTTGCGACAGCGACGGCAAGTGAGACAAATGTACTCGCTAGTACATTTGTCTCACTCGCACAGCGCGCATTCTGTACCCGCTACATGTCGCGCTACTTGTCGCGCTTCGTGAAGCGCCCCGTGTAGCGTCGCATGTAGTGACGCCGGTAGCTGTGACATACTTCATACGTTGTGTACCATTTGTTTTTGCATCTCGAAGCTTGTCGCGCCTCATGTCGCATGAAGCGCTTGGCTGTGGCCGGCGGGTAAGTGTTCTGTATTCGCAACAGAAATCGAAACCAGTGACAGTAAAGTTGAAAGGGAAACGTCTGTCTTGGTATGGATATGTTAAGAAGAGGGATGAAACGCATGTGCTGAAAATAGTTATGAGTATAAATATAGATGGGTGGACATGAAGAGAAGCCAAAGAAAAGATGGATGGATTTTGTGAAAAATGATATGAAAGAGAAGGGATTCAGTGATATAATGACGGTTGACAGGACGGAATGGAACAAGAAAACGTGTTGCACGGACACTAAGTAACATGGCATGGCAGGAAGCGGATAATGATGATAACCCGTAGTGCGATTCTCTAAATTGCTAACTCGAAAACGAGTCTTACTAAAGTGATCGCGCTCACTTCGATAACGAACCCACTTGACTTTGATTGTGTTTTCGCTTGCCGTGGTGACGTCACCGGCGTGATCGTGTTTAACAGAATACCATTTTGTTATCTCACTGCGGATTCAGCTTTGAATTACAACGTGAGGCTTAGAGAATCGCACTGCTGAACGGTGCGATCCCTCTATCTGTCGGCAGACTGTAACACATGAACCGTAATAGGTAGATAGTTGTTTTTTTTTAACAAAGTGTCTATTTCTATTACCACATATCGCTACAACAATAAATAATAAAAAGATCCCCATCCAAAAATCGTGAGTTTTGTATGTAGTGTTAAATATAGTAAGGTGATACAAAATCCTTCGTGTGTTAGTCTGCCTTGCACTTAGTCGATTTTCTGCTGTCGTTCTGGTGCTTATTCTGCTAAATTATATACAAGGTGTTGATTTGCATCCTTGCCAAATTTTAGGAGCTTGTCATTAAAAAATAGAAGTAATCAAATATAATTACGATACCTGGCCAATATTTAATAAATGCTTGATTTTTTAGTTGCAACTATCAAATAACAGTATTCCAGAATACTCCTCTCGCAAAATTCAGAATCGCCCAGTTGCGTATGCGGTAGGCAGAGTTGTCGCGCGGCTATATCAATGTGTCTATCTACTTAGCGCGTAAACTCTCTGGCGAGATACCTCGAATTTGAAGATCACGTCAAAAAAAAAGATTTCAAAAACAATTTATTTTATTATTGATTCGTGTTAAGAATCATGAGCATAGTTAACTCATTGAATGCAAATCAACGCGTTGTAGATACGATATATCTTATCAGAATCAATCACTTGTGACTACACTTTCAGGGTAGAAATGAAAAATCAACAAAAACTAAAAAAAAACATTTTCGAATTTTTACTCATTAACACAACGTACACCTACCAATTATTTTATAGCAAAGGCTACTTACATTAACATATGTTTTATGACTTACTAATAATATATTTACAAACTATTATCTCTAATATGCTACTGCATAATTATCATCAGAATCTATATAGTTATTATTATTCGAATCTCTATATTTATCAACATCACTGTGTGCCTCTCCATCATTGAAAATCGGCTGTATCTCATCTGGACTCTCATAATCTAAAGGCTCTTGCTGGTAATCAGGCCGAATATTCCTTTGATCAGGATCTTCATAATAAACTTCTCCTGCACTTAAATAAGGCCTGAAGCCATCATTATTTGAGTCAATTCTACTATGAAGAACATTTGCACCTTCATTATCCTCGACGTAACCTGATTGTGCCAATTCAGGACTTATTTCTCCATCATTATCTTCATCGGTTTCAATAGCTTTAACGTCGACATTTGAATCATCGATTTGATCTATATCGTTAGTGTACTCCTTGTGTATATCTCTCTGATCACTTTCGCTGTCACTATCACCACTTTCCGATTCTTCATTATCATCTTCTTCAACATCTAATTCTTCGCTTGGCCCGTCGTTGTTATCATCGTAATCTTCACTTTGATCCATAACTTTACTCTCAGCGTAATGATACACGTTTTCAGATGATTGCGTTAATTCAGCGTTACTACTCTGTATTTCATTTTCACTTTGATCGTTGGGTTGTGGAACATCTTCACTTATATCTTCTGCACTGTTGTTGGCATCTTCTTCGACTTGAACAGCATCGACACCACTGTTTGGAACATATTCAATATTCGGTGTATTCAAAGTTTCGTCATTCACTGTTTGCACTGTCACAACGGCATCATACGGGACACCTGGATTACCCATCAATACTAAAACCACGTATTTGAAACCAGGTCCACCGTCAACAATACTCGCCTTAATAGCCGTTCCAAAGTCTATGCTACTTACTCGAATATGTCCTATTGTGTCACCATTACCAATCGCTGGGTATCTCAAAGCTACAGATCCTCCAGGAATGGATAATCTGATCTGTTCAGTGTTCGTTTTCTCCAGTTCTTCATTACCGACATCGAGTAGGAATATTGAGGGATATTTGTGGAACGGGTTCGCTGTTACTAGTACAGACAGCTGGCAAGCAATAAGTGCAAGTAGCATCTCGACTGTTTGGACTCTAATGTTAGGTCATGGTACGATAATCAGATTCTTATATAACTCTGTTTCACGGTTCATTCAGCTCAATTTTTGCGTGGCCGTGATCGAAGCGTGACGTCTCCAATGTCAACTGTGTCTTCAATAATTGGAATCAGGAAAAAGTTTATCCAATCATTGGTTGCTGTTGTCACTTTGTAACGAAGTAAGTAAATTAACGTATGTAGTTGACCGTGAAAAGTAGACTTTATTCTTTCTCTTCAATTTAAGCTATTGTTCTTTGTCGGTCATGGTACAATGACAGCACAGTTGGCGCAGTGGCTAAGCGATTGTCTACATTTCGTGTCGCCTCGATTCCCGAATCGAACAAATATTTGTATAGACTACCGGTAGTTGTTTCGAGTCTGATTGTTTGTATACCGATACAGAAGAAATTCCTTGTATGGGACAACGTCTAAGTTGTCTATTACCAAAAAAATACTATGAAATCGAGAAAAAAAAAGTCTTAGTATAATATAGTAGGTATTTACCTACCTATTATATAGTTTATAGTCGCCACTGTTCATTCCGGCTTAGAGAAGGTGCTGAGGATTGTGTGGTGGGCTCGTCCAAAAAAATTAGTTTATAGTTAAGTAGGTGCGAATCTAATAATTAAAAAAGAAACCTTTTGTGCAGGTCAGGAACCACAGGAAAGGGAGAAAGAAAACGATATTTCAGTTTGAAATTCGAATGTATTCCAATTTCAAACTAAAATGTCATCGTTGCGCGTAATTACTGACGCAATGTTTCTCAGAGCGGACATTTACGTCAAATATTGTGACTATCGAGTATTTTTAAAAGGACAGAAATAAAAGACGTGTTAATCACAGCTTTGTTTCTTTCAATAATGCTATAAATCATTAAAATATAACATATTTCGTGTCTGACACTAACCATTTATCACAATGCTAAGAATTTTGCGAACAGGACATGAAGATTTAAGCTTTTAAATAGGGTAACAAGGTGAAATTCTTAATTAATGGATATTTTGTCAAAATCGTGCGTAACATTGGACCAAGCCTAGTCAACCCCTGACCATTATAATTAGCATTATAATGGCATTATAATTGCCCGCCATTACTTTTAAATCTAATGATTTATACATATACTACAAAATTAATTATAATATCATTATCTTTTCTTGAGTATATTTAGTAATTATCACTTAACTGGAGCTAACTGGAGTTATTTTGTAAGGGTTTTGCCTTACAAAATCTATAAAGGAATTGCGTTTTGACTGTTTAATAAAAGTTTGTCGGTGGTGTCTAAAAGGTACCCAATTGGTAAAATGACACACATCCTAAAAGTCCATTAACTTTAAGTGCATAATCCACTAGGCACTTTATTCTCGGAATTGAACCCACGACAATCAACGCTGCAGCCAATCCCTCAGCCACTGCGCAAACCGTGTCATCAATAAAATGATTAAAGGTTAATAAAGCCATTATCATTGCGAACACGTTTGGACCTACATAAATAATTGCTCTACTTAAGCCTATTACCCACGATTTTGACATTAACAAGATTAGATCGATTAATAAGATTAGTTTAGATTAATTTATAGGTTACCATATTGTTATTAAATACCTTTTAAAAGGGTTACATTAAATACAGATAATATAATATTGTCAACTAATGCAAATTCATGATTTTTATTACAATCACACTCACATTAAAAGCACCAATTTCTTATTTATTTTAATCATTTTTTTTACTTTATGTACTCCATTTATAATATAGCATTAGAAAATTAACGGTCATATAATGGCAGTCATTATGTTATCATCAGTGGCATCACGCAAAGGGCACATGAAGGAACATAGATGGGTTTTAGTCAGCAAAAGTCTGACACTCCCTCCCGTCCCGCCCAGGGCGAGGGAAGTTATTTGATGATTTCCCATCTATAAAAAAAAGGTACGATGGTAAGTAGGTACGTCCCTTGTTTTATTTTTTTGTTGTCTTACACTAGATTTTTTTTCTGTATCATGAGTGCGTTTACAAATACACAATGTCACTTACACAAACAACAAAAAGGATATTATTGTAATTATTGCATTTTGGTAATTTTTCTATACCCTACATTGCCATATCTTTAACGTGAAGTAACGGCGCTTATTACAAGCACCAACGCTAACATTGAAATAAACATTGTAACGTTATTTTTCTAATGTTATAATTTAATAAATGGAGTAAAATATGAGTGATTTATAGAAAAAGTTACAGCACACTACAATGGAATAGTATCTCAGGATACACCTATAATTATTTATATTATAGTAAAATAGATAATTTAAATTAAATCCGTTTTATTATAAATTATAAGTTATCGACATTGAGATGAGATTCGACTAAGGGCTCATATACACGAGCCACTGTAGCGACAACAACAGCCGTCTACTCGTCGACAGGTAGATCGTGTATAATTATGAGCCTTTCAGATTCTGTGTGAAATTGGATATTATCATTATTTATCTTGGGGTTTTATTTCAGTCTGTAAAACAGACCCTTCAATTTAATCTCATGAATTTCATTTTGGCATCTTGTAACTTATCTATGTTTAAATAAAGCTTAAATTGCAACACTGGCTTCTAAACATAAGGAGTAGTGCAAAACGTGTATTAAAATATGTACAGTCAGCAAAAGAGATAAGTAACCAGAGTCGCCTAATAAATACAAAGTTTTTTAAAAACCGATAGAAGTTTTTTTTTTATATATTTTGTTTCTATTCATAGAAAATAAACAGTTTTTTTATTACATTAAATTTCATTTAAAAACTACCCCTGGTTTGAGAGAAAACTTCAACTATATTAGACGGTCTGGTTACTTATCTCTTTTGTTCACCGTACTTATGATTACTATCAGGACACTAAGAATGACGACACCAATAACTTAAATAGATACATCATCTTATAATCTTCTTCTTCTTCTTTTCGTATCTATCTTATATATAGGTATACACACGTGATGACAACAGGACAAGCAAAGTGCTTTAACTTTAATTAATAAATCATCAATACGGAATACTTGAGCATTAGAGGACTGGAGATGTTGCCTATACAAAAACAAGGCTAAGTACATACATCGATCGGAGAAAGTAGCGGAAATGTCGCGATACATAAAATAAAACTAAAGCTAGCTAGTATCTGGTACTAGATAAGTTGGATTGGAAAAATGCGACACTTCCGCGACATATTGTTGAAGTTATGTACTTAGCCTAAAGGCAGATTTAGACAGGGTCAGTGCACAAGTTAGTCGTCGACGCCAGTGCCCGCGCCTAGACTGACTTCTAAATATTCATGCGCGAATTTACAAGTCAGCGCTGACTTCCCGCCACTGTACTGACTTGAAATCAATTTATACGGGGTTTTTTTCGGGTCAGCGCTGACTTGTCTCGATTTCGGAGCTAGTCACTAGCCCTGTTTAAATCTGCCTTAAGGCCGGACTTACCATATCGGGCCCCTAGGCAATACACGGACCTCAAACCCTTTCAAACATCAAAAAAAGTTTTTTTCTTCCACAATTCTATTCATAATTACTTACACCCTATTTTTTGACTACACGATGAAGGTTTGCCATCATCATCGCCTTCCTGCCCTTATCCCATGTTCCTTGGGGTCGGCACAACACGGTTTCTTCTTTCATTCCGTCCTCTCACCCGTAATGATATCACTGCCTCCTTTCTCTTTCATATCATTCTTCACACAATCCATCCATCTTTGCTTTGGCCTCCCTCTTCCTTCGCATTTATATTCAATTAAATAGAAACTGATTCAAAGGCGGTGTGATACAATGGCTATTTCCGAATCGCATCTCATTTCCTACTGTCACTTCCTCAAGATTGCCTGTCCACAAAAGCGATGCAAACAGTGCAGTTGCAGAAATTCAAAGGAAGTTTTTTAGTAGGCGTTTTACTTGTTCTTCCGTTCGTTAATAGAAAATTGCTGGCAAAAGCCACGCGGACAAAATTGCGGGCAGTTCGCTACTGTACAAAATCTAAAGGAATTATGGCGTTTCCACAGTTCATAAAAATGATGACATTTGATTGATGGTGTCAATCGAGTACCCAATTCTTGTAGCCACCATTTTGAGATGGTGAAACCATCAGACCAGCCACAATCGTAAGACAACAAGGTACCTAAACTATTTCGGACAGAGATATTCACATTTTCTGTGTCATAAAGCGACACACACAAGGTTCAACCAGGTAAAGATTGCCACTTCCTGATACCAAAGACAACGGTAATTCGTACTAAATCTAGCCAAAACATCTCCGTTCCCAAGGTCTCTTGCCTAAATATTATCTACACACGATCTTCACACGATTTTAAACCGTTTTGAAATATTCTTAGAATTCGCAATAACTTATCTGTTTTGTAACTTGTCTAATGCGTGAAAGAAGTACGAGTTGATGGAAAATATGGAGATGAACAGTCCGATTATCTTATCCACGAATTGTAGTGGTACATTTGAAGTTGTCTCTCAAGATGATATCTAATCAGCCTACAAATACCTAAGTCGCAATTTGGCCATCTACAAAATAATTTAAAGAAACTTTTGGAAGCAGTGTCACTGTCTAGATTTCATGACCAAGCAGTTCACTTAAGTTCTAAATTCAAATTACGCAACACTCAAGCCTTTTGATACAAAAAGCAGATCAAAGCTAACACCAGAGGAAGAATAACATAAGAAACTTCGCAACTTGAACAAGGTGCAGCCAGGATCGGATGAGACATGAACAAGGAATTATTTACTGTATAATTATCGCAAGAAAGTCCTCAATTGCTTGTTCTGGCTATTCAACGACGTTTGAGCCTTATCTGCCTGGTTAATCATGCGATCTAACTTACTCATCTGTGACGTCAGCTGGTTCCCAATATCTTTTACAGCAGCTTTACCTAACAATGACGTATTTTCTTGATCCTCCATTTTTTTTAATTCGTCTATAGCTGTGTTAATGTCACCGCCATTTTGTTTTGATTTTCCCGCGCGCGGCGTCAGCTCGTTGTCATCGGGACCAAGGCCTTGGTTTATAGAGCCTATGTCTGAGGTTGGTGGAATATAATCTTTGTCATAGTTTGTCTGTCCCACGTAGCTTGGTTCGCTCGAATACGATAAGTTGTCTTTTGCTGACATTTTTATGCGAAAGAAGTTTGTTATAGTTCCGCAGACACCCTGGAAATTTAAATATAAAAATGTAGGTACAAATTATGTGTTATTAAAATTATCTGCAGAACCCTTGATGAAATTTAAAATCAAACTTTATGGATGAAACTCTAAAATGACTGTGGTTTTAATTACCTTTAATTTATTGATTTTAGTCTGAGTAGAATCCAATATTGTATTTAATTCAGTAAGACCACCACTCCCTTCTTTTAGCTGCTCATCTAGCATAGCAGTATTCTGAAATACATGTTAATATACCTATTAATACGGACAGAAAATATCCCTTTCTAGGAATATTACGCAAATCGAGGAGCGTAAAATTTGAAATATTTATTTATATTGAGAAGAGCAAAGTACTGAAATTACTAAGTAACGTAAAATAACTAATTGAAGCACCAGTACCCTAATAATAATTATATAACAACAATAACATTAATAATATTTAAAAAAAAGCCATTGGGACATAGGCGTATATAGGGGGGGGGGGGCCGGGTGGGCCGGGCCCACCCCAGAATGGTCTTGTGCCCACCCCAGGCTGTAGGGCTCACCTTCCGCCTGACCGCATTGCATCGCATCGGCCATGGCATCTTAGGGGCCAGCCCCCCCCCCCCCCCCCCCCCCCGAAAACTATCTCTAGACACGCTAATGCATTGGGAAAACTTTGAGGAAAAGAAATTCGCATTTACTTTTCATCCTTTAAAATGTCAAGGATTGCAATTAATATACCTACTAACTTTTTAACCCATTGAAAAAACCTTGACCTATTTGGCTCTGATTTTTCAAATTACTTAAGCACTGACACAAAAACATAATTGGATACACACACGAAAATAATTTCAAAACATTATTTCTACATTTAGCAAAAAAAGGTTTCTTACCTCTGCCGTCCGAATTTCCACTTCCTCAAATTCGACGACATCCAAATGTTTATGTTTTGATAGAAAATCATCTCTATCAGGCAAAGGTTGGCCGAATAACTCGGCCCTGGTGCATGCATCTTCATATGCTTTTATAGACATAATTGATATCCACTTACGGTTATTAATAGGCACTAGGTATTTTGAAGTAAAATCTTGTAAATTAATAAATTTTAATTATCTGAGGGAAGAACAATGACAGGAATACGTTTTTGGAGCACGCAAGTGTCGTCTTAAAACTAAACCTTCGGTTTGTTGAAGTTATTGATTTTTCGAGAAACTGCTAATAATTCTTCAGTTTGCTTGTTATAATCAAATAATAATACTGTACTTGTTAGGATACGATATTTGTACATTAATAGTAAACATTATAGACTTGAGTAACTACGTAGTATTGTATAATATTATATTTTTTTAATTGAATTGAAGAAGATTTTGAATTTTGCGCCAAAGTTTTAATGTTGCCAAAGTTAAAAGAATAAATATAAACTCAATCAAGAAACAAGAACAAAAATATTTATTTTTGTAAAAGTATGCAAACTGAAACTTAAATTGTATTTCTGAATAATAAAATATATTATTCGACCTAAAATAATATCAGACCTCTGCAAATCAGCTGCTCATCGGGTCAATAACCGAAAGAATGAACTTTTGAACCACTTTGATTGGAACAGGTTAATGAATGGGAATGCCAAAGATAGCAATATTTTGCAGCCAATGGAAACATAGAAACTTTTATGACTCTTATTGCTAGAACTGTAAAGATTAAAACTGTTTACTAAGTTGCTACTGTTACCCGGCATCGAAAAAATGGAAATTCCTTGTTGTTTTTTTCATTCACTCCGTGGCTAACATAAAACATTTCAAAATAAATGCTTGTTAAATCACTTTTTACAGTGTTAATCAAGTGTCGGACGCATCATTTGCCGCGAATAACTTCTGCAACCATGTCTACAGGTACATGAACCATACTTTATAATAAAGTAAGCTTAGAAACTCAAACATAACCTTCTTGTTTGTAGTCAATAATTTTAAGTTTCAACTTTATAGCCGTTCTTATCTTCGTCTTTGTAACTGACAATGTATAATACTTTTCCTACCGGGTGTTTATTTAATAACGTACATGTAAAAATGACAAAACAGAAAATTGCTGTGTCATTATTACTTTTTGCATGCCACATAAACAGAATTAGGTAATTACACCTACTAGCTACAATAAATAATGCCTTATGTATCATTTTACCCAAACTTTATCGTTTAACCTTTATGGTTCAAAGATATTAAACCTTATTTTGCAACATGCCAATTTAAAAAGTAAAACAATGCATTTATTTTTTTAATCCACAGGCAAGATTGAATAAATTTCATAGCAAATTAAAAATAATAAACGTCAACTGGTTTATCTAGATTTGCCAAATTTTTGTACAATTTCATGTGAATTTTAAAATTATGTAGGGTTTTTTTTAAAGATTTTTGATATTTTGTACCTAATTTTTACAAAATCCTCTCACCATGAAATGAATAATATAATCAAGTTACCATTAAATAATGGTGTAATCGGGAAATTGTTAAGATATAGCACTCTACAAATAGAACCTATACGTGAGTTTGATTTTCATGACAAAAAATTTTTTTGTAGAAATTCAGTGTGCAAGTTTTCAACTATGAGATTTGGACCAAATTGGTCAAAGATACATAAGGCTGGTTGGGATAAAACATGGAAAGCCTTTATACTAGGTAGGCAGTGGTGTGAATTACTCAGTAGTTATGAAAAACAGACAAACATTTGACTATTGTTGAATGCGTTCCCAGAAACTAGTTAATAGTGGTCCACTCTTAACAAAAGGTCGGAATCGGAGCTAAGATTTGTCCCTGGATAATGGCAATAGGCTCACCCCTATAAAGTTTACAATTTAGAAAACGCTGGGGGGATTGCTTTGTAACGCACAGAAGTCAGCGCATACGGATGAGTGGAAAGCAATCGCTTTACCCCGCAGTGGGAGAATACAGGTTACAATAATTTTATGTTCATAATGATCTTTTCTTGTTTCAGTTCCCTTGAACTTGGAAACTTTATCAAGGTACCGCACAGAATTCTATTCGGACCCCAAAAATGAGCTCGCACAAAATGTTTGCACGAGATTTGATCCGTTTGAAGTTGCTATCAGTAGAAAGAAGACTGATACTACCCTACATGTCTACAATATCAAAGTAAGTGGTTAAAGGTCATTACAACAGCACCGCTCTGACATGGCAAAGGGTCAGCCCGAATCCCCTGAAAAATCCAACCATTAGCTGCCAGCGCGCCGTCCGCGTGCCGTCACCTTTTCTATTTTGCCATGATAAAAAATATTTTAATGCATACTATACCGCAAGCACCTTTATTTAGTGGTTGGTTGTCATGAACCTGTATTTATGGATAAAGATCTTGTGGATAAAGATGTTTGGAGAATTATCAGATGAGCGTGTGAATGTCGTTTAATATGTACAAATTTTATGTCTTTAGATAATGTAATTGGCCAATGGCCGTTTTATGCTAAAGTAAAATAAATAAATAAATAAGTATTTGAACATTAAAAGGCTATTTAAATTAATAATTATCAAGAGAAAAGTTGTGATGTATTTTTGTTTGTAATATAATAACTCAAAAACAACTTATTCAATTTAAATAAATATAATATCATATATGGTGCAGCGGGGCAAACTCAATAGAAGTTATTAAGATTAGTTGAAATTTCCCGTTGTCGAGATTGCCCCGCTGCACCTTAATAGTACCTATGGAAAACTGTATTATCAGCAAGTAAAATGGATATATTTTATATTAAAAAACCTAAGACGACCCACTGACCGGGATCTGTGTAGAAATTCCATGAGGAGTATGTTGCGGGCAAATTCTAGTCAAAAGTCAATATGTTGAATTGAAAACAAGCAACCATGATTTCTGATGATAATCTGTGGTGGTTAGTTTGTTGTCTATGCAGGACCAAACTCCTCACTGCAATAAATCAATAAGATTAAACTATCTTATAAGCTAATAATTTTATTATAAAGTTCATTTTTTATTGACAGCTTGATTCTGAAGCCAAGCCGGTGACGAACCAAGAGAACTCAGGACGTTGCTGGCTGTTTGCCGCCCTCAATGTTATGCGTCTGCCCTTTATGAAGAAGTATGGTATTGAGGAGTTTGAGTTTTCACAGAGGTAAGACTTATTTTTTATTTATGGTAGTCCCGGCCTGGTAAAGGTCGCGGAAATCGCTGAATGCGAGCAGAGCAGGACCGGTCATTGTGGATGTCTTTAGGTAAGGCCTATGTCCAGCTGTGAACGTCCCTGCCGGGGCTGCGGGTTGTTCGAAAGAGATACCGCGCCCCCGGAACGCAAAGGGCACATGAAGGAACATAGATGGTTTTTAGTCAGTAAAAGTCTGACACTCCCTCCCGCCCCGCCCTGGACGGGGGGGGGTCATTTGATGATTTTACCATCTCTAAAAAAAAAAAAAAAAAAAAAAGCTGTGAACGTCGTTCAGCAGTTATGATGATGAAAGTTAATTATTACTAACATTTCGCCTGTATAATCCAAAAAGCTGGGCAGGAGCGTGTAGTAAAACGAACAGCATGTAGATGGTAATAATTAGACTTTGACAGCAGTTTTAATTCACATAAGTAAAGATGGTGTTAAAAGTCCCGCAGCGACAACCACACACCTAAAGATACAGGGTCCACCTTCATAAAGTTCTGAGCTAGCCGGGTTTCTACAAGGTGGACCGGTCAATCCAGTCAATCACAACTACTAGTACAGTCAATGCCAGATGCAGCTCTCACACAAATAACTATAACTATTGTTGCTGTTGTCCATCTTAATAAAAATATCTTAAGTAAGTATATTGTTAATTTTTTCGGTTAACACTTTATGGAAGTAGTTATATGTTAATTATTTGAAGTGTGATTCAATGTTAAGTTTACGAAGAAGTACTGATTATGTAGTTGGTTTGCACAGAGAGTTTAGTCAATAGACTGTAGATCTTGGGTTTAACCGTCTAAATGGTTTTGGGAGACTATTTTTCTAATTTATAAGATTTTAAGGTTGTATTGATTGATTAATTAATTAATTAATTAATAATAATTAAGCTGGCCACCCCCGATAAAGGGTATATAACATCACGCTACGACACACGAGGTCGCAGCAGTAACTAAAGACGTAACTTCTTAACGGTGAAATAAACACGAACAAAATTGCGGGTAGACGCTAGTTTGAGAGTTTCCAAAGATGTTTTTATTTACACACCCACTAGTAAATAAATTAGTCAAGAGGTGTTGTGTGCAAGAAGTATTTATGGCTGCAGCTAAACCTGATATTTTATTATCTGTTTACCAACTAACGGGTATTAGTTTTATGTAGTTAAATGCAAAAGATAAAAATAATGGAGCTGCATTTAGTATTTGAAATCATCTCTACATAGTATAAAATAAAGTTGTTTCCCGCTGTCTCTACGGATAGATCTTTTAAGCTATGCAACGCATTTTAATACGGTTTTCATCAATAGACAGAGTGGTTCAAGAGGAAGGTTTATTACCTACATATAGAAGATCATGCTATGGTATGGTATGGTAGTAACTGCCTCGGTTGCCTAGTGGTCCTAAGCGCGACTGCTACGCTAGAGGTTCTGGGTTCGATTCCCAGGTCGAGCAAAAAGTGTTTTTGGGTTTTACTATGAAATTCTCAGTAGCAGCTCTGAGTTTGGATTTGTGCCCGGTTAATGGCAATAGGCTCGCCCCCTATTACATGGGACCAAAATACACCGGCGAACTGTAGGTGTACATTGGTACACCTCTGCCTAACCCTTCGGGGAATAAGGGCGTGATGGTATATTATATCATGCTATGGCTAACGGGAGCGGAGCAGTAACCAAAGACGTAACTGCGACACTGCGGGGTGTATAGCAAGTTAATCAATAATTCAAGACACAACTTAAAAAATATGTTAACTCTGAAACAATGAACAGTAAAATTAGATTTTTTGTTGCTTTGTAAACAATAAATAGTTAATCAATTGAGTTGGCGAATAAGTGACGTAACTACTGGACCGATTTTAACCATTTTGTCACTAATAGATAGCTAAATTATGAGAAAGTAACATAGGCTACTTATATAATATCACGCTACAACACACTGGAGCCGAGCAGTAACAAAAAACGTAACTTAACGGAGGGGAAATAATCCACGCGGACGAAATGGCGTGCTTAAGCTAATGTCATAAAAACCCTAAGGGGAATCGCGTTTTGACAGCTAATAAAAAGTATGCCTACTGTCTGGTGGTGTCAAGTACCCAATTATGATGCCTATGTTGTGATTACACCGGCACTTAGGTACAAAAGAATAGACACAACAACTAGGGACGCCTCGATACACCTTTTTGCCGATACGATACCGATACTCTTATAAAAATATCGGCGATACCGATACCGATACTCTTATAAAAATATCGGCGATACTGATTGATACCGATACGCTTATTGAATTCAAAAAGGAAGGTAGAATAAATAAAGCACAATTAATTAATAGTTTTAGTAATCAAAATTAATATTTATAAGACTTTTATTTAAAAAACAAAGTATTCTTAAGTTTTGCGGGCAAAGGCGATTTCGCAAGTCTGTTTGAATAAGACCTGCGGTGTAAATAGTCTCTCAGATGCGACAGAACTCATTTGGAAACTAAAGTGTCTAATATCGCCGATACCGATATATCGGTATCGGATGCATCCCTAATAACAACGTTGCACCCTCACGTTTCGTAAATCATGACTTCATGACAATAAACGGTGAAGTTATCGCTGCTTTTAACCGGTGTTTACCTATTCGATTGTAGTATTAACGACACGTACACCATCACGCTTGTATTCCCTGAAGGGTTAGGCAGAGGTCTACCTACCTACCTAGCAATGTACACCCACAGTTCGCCGGTACCTTTAGGTCCCATGTAATAGGAGGCGAGCCTATTGCCCATTAACCGGGAAGTTATTAGATTGTAACTTTTAACGACTAGATAGATCGCCGCGGCGTCTATATCCGCTCTTATTGGTCGTAGCGTGATGTTTTATACATTTTTCTCTTGAATCACTCTATTTAGTTGCGAAGTTTAACAGATCTAAGCGTACACAGGACAGACCTCGGAAAGCGACTTCGTTTTATACTAGTAGAGTTAAACCTCTTTCTGAACATTTATGCAGTTAGGGCAGAAATTTGCTAAAATATATTTATTTAATAATTATCTCGCGACTGCTGCGCTAGAGTTCTTGGGTAAGATTCCCAGGTCAAGCAAAAAGTGTTACTGGGTTTTTAATGAAATTCTCAGTAGCAGCTCGGTGTTAAGATTTGTGCCCGAAACCAGCAATATGCTGGCCTCCTATAACATACTGGCGAACTGTGATAGTACATTGATGCACTTATGCCTTACCCTTTGGGAAATACAGGCTTGATGGTATGTATATATGTACTATACAGCGGTGTTTCATTGTGTATGCAAGAATATTGTAACCAAGACTTTGTAAAAACCAAATTAAAGGAAAAGAGTGTCCATGGAGTTTCTTGCTCGTTCTTCGCCATAGAGACCTAAGTTTTGGAACGAGCAACTAGCTTCAATTTTAAACTATAACTTCTTGACAATTCAAAAGTGCCTGTAAATGGTCTAATTGAAATAAATGCTTTGACTTTGACTTTGTCGACAGCTATCTCTTCTTCTGGGACAAGATTGAGCGCGCCCACTACTGGCTGAACAACATCGTCGCTACTGCGAAGCAAGGTGAAGAACTGGAAGGGAGACTTGTCAACTTTTTGTTGAAGGTACGTTTTATTTATGTACTAGCTTTGGCCCGCAACTTCGTCTGTGTAAATGACGGTTAGGATCTCTGCCCATGACCGATTTTCGTCAAATTTCTTTGTCGGCGACGAAGAAATCTGTCAAACACGGGCATAAATCGGTCGTTGGCGGGGAGCCTTACGCAGTCGAACTTTTGACATGCATATTTTTTATACAAGTATCAACTATGGGATACACGCGTGCTTTTGGGGTGATTGTTTCTTCACAAATAAAAAACAAACATTTCTTTGAGAATGTTGTTTGTTTCCATGAGTTACAATTATGTGACACAATGTGTGTCATATATGTCCTGCCCCGTAGGACTGATGAGCGTGGGGTCCTGGGTTCGATTCCTAGGCGGGCTACGGGAATTTCCGAGGAACGGGGGTGTCACACCACCAACTTCCAAACTACAGGCTGCAACAAAAAAATACATGAAAAACCCAACAACACTTTGCTCGACCTGGGAATCGAACCCAAAACCTCTAGCGTGGAAGTCGCATTTACGACCACTACACCAAAGAGGCTCTTCGACAGTACTTACTACAATTTACTAGTTATTTTATTAATCCTACTACTATTATAAAGGCGAAAGTTTGTAAGTATGGATGTATGGATGTATGGATGTTTGTTACTCTTTCACGCTTAAACGGCTGAATGGATCTGGATGAAATTTGGCACAAAGATAGATTATAGTCTGGAATAACACATAGGCTACTTTTTATCCCGGGAAAATGTACGGTACCCGTAGGATAACACATCAACTATGACGCGGACGAAGTCGCGGGCAGAAGCTAGTGAACAATATTGCGGTTTCATAATTTATCAATACTGAAAAGGGTCAACACCCTGATTGGACCTTTCCTTCATGTCAGCAGGATGTTCAGTCGATTGCTTATCAAGCGCCGCAAAGCCACAGTATTCAGTTTCTTAATAACATAATTGACTACTATCTCCGTCGGTTTGTATGCGTTGATAACGCGTATCAGTGCAAATAGTCGGAGTTGTGTCACTGTTGCAATTTGTGATGGCATAATGAATTATCACTGGTAAATCTTTCTGTGATTTTCTAATCGTCATCATCATACCATCACGCTTGTATTCCCCGAAGGGTTAGGCAGAGGTGCACCAATGTACACCCACAGTTCGCCGGTATATTTAGGTCCCATGTGGCGAGCCTATTGCCATAAATCGGGCACAAATCCAAACTCCGAGCTGCTACTAAGAATTTCATAGAAAAACCCAATAACACTTTTCGCTCGACCTGGGAATCGAACCCAAGACCTCTAGCGTAGCAGTCGCGCTTAGGACCACTAGGCCACCCAGGCAGTCATTTCTAATCGTTTTGCTTTGAAGATGAATTTTGAACGTTTACTAAGTTCAAACTTTTTTGTACTATTATACCTATTATGATTAAGAGGTAACATTGTTTGTTTGGTACAGGTAATCTCTGGAATTACAGGTCCAAATGTAAAACAATTATTTAACTGATAAAAAGTAACACCCCCCCAAACTGCCCCGTTGGTCTCGTGGTCGCAAGTGCGACTGCTGTGCAAGGGGTCCCGGGTTCGATTCCCAGGTCGAGCAAAAAGTGTTATTGGGTTTTTTATAAAATTCTCAGTAGCAGCTCGGAGTTTGGATTTGTGCCCGGTTAATGGCAATAGGGTCGCCCTCTATTACATGGGACCTAAATATACCGGCGAACTGTGGGTGTACATTGGTACACCTCTGCCTAAACCTTCGGGGAATACAGGCGTGATGGTATATTATATTATATTATTATATAAAAAGTAACACAGCTAGTCTACAATAATTTTATCAAAAATATTATGTGTTAAGACTGGTACTTCCAAGTATTAGTGCGTTTAAACGAACTAACATTAAACTCTTTAGCTTTATTATATTTAAAGAGCCTTTCTATTATAAGGTCGTGACAGGCAAATACGTCAAATTTCTTTGATGGTTTTTCAACTTTATAACAAAAGAATAAGGTTCATATTCAACTGTGGAAGACAATTGGATAGCTTGATGTGCGTTCTGTACGTCTTGTCCAAGCTCTTTAAGGTGCAACCTTCACAGTAGCCCGCCAAATTCAAATTTTCTTACGTTTTTTGCAATTTGCAAGTCAGTATTAGGTTTAATGTTGATTAAAGTAAGATTCGCGGGCATAAGATGTATGTATTTTCAGAATCATAACCATTAAAATCAGTAAAATAACTCCATAAGTCGGTATAATTCCAAAATGTCAAGATTTCATGAAATAGTCATTCTTTCGGTTTACCTGGCCCTATGGAGTTTTATTGCTGACTTAGATGGTTATAATTCTGAAAATACACAATTCTTACGCCAGCGAATTATACATTAATCAACATATAACTTCATACTAACTTGCAAATTGCAAAAAACGTAAGCAAATTTGAACTTCGCAGGCTACCGTGGAGATTCCACCTTAAACTTTTATTTTTATATTACAGGATCCAATCAACGATGGCGGCCAATGGGACATGATAGTGAACTTGGTGAACAAGTATGGCGTCATACCCAAGAAATGCTTCCCCGAGTCGTTCAGTTCGCGGCGCAGTCTACACATGAACGCGCTCATTAAAACTAAGGTAATAATAATATCGGATGTAAGGGACACCTATCCTTAAACTGTAGCCATGAATTCTCTATTCTGGACTGAGTATCAGACAACAAGATTTTTTTACAGGAAAACCATGAGTGATATGGTGGTTTTTAATACTTTTTCTCTAAGTGAAAATTATATTAGTAAACTATACAAGTGGTCTGGCATTTATGCTGAACTGGGCCTGTTTGGCACAGCCGTGAGGCACACAGTTATGTTGTTTTCTTTTTTTTTCTTGTGTGCACATGGCTTGTTTCAATAAACTTTTTCTTTCTTCTTTCTTTTTTCTTTCTTTCTTTCTAAAATATAAAACTATAATATCGTGTTTTTCGTTCCCAGCTGCGCGAGTTCGCGAAGCACCTCCGCGACATGGTGGCGTGCAACGCGTCGGACGAGGAGATCCAGTGCAGCATCAGGGCGCAGATGGGCGTCATATACAACATCGTCGCCACTTGCTTAGGTAACAATATTACTTACTTTTTGAAGTTAAAGCTACCCTATATTGCTACACAGCCCTACAGGGCCCATAATGACCTCAATTAAACTTATTTTTACCACCTAAGAATACATATGGAAAGCAATAAAAATATTGAGTATCAAAGATTTTTGGAAGAGGAACTAATTCCTCCGCTGGTGTAACATACGATCACGCCTGTATTCTCCGAAGGGTTAGGCAGAGGTGTACCAATGTACCCCATGTAAAAGGGGCGACCTTATTGCCATTAACTGGGCATGAATCCTAACTTCGAGCTGCAATTTTATAGAAAAACCCAATAACTATTAGTACTAGCTTCCGCCCGTGGCTTCGTCTGCGTGACTCATGTGAGCCGCGTTATGTTACGCCTTTGGTTACTGCTCCGCTCCCGTTAGCCCTAGCGTATTGTATTTAGCTTATGTTTCTCAGGAATAACGTAGCTACATATTGGCAAAAAAATAATTTAAATCAGTCCCGTAGTTTTGGAGTTTATTCGGTACAAACAAACAAAAATCTTTCCTCTTTATGTTCCAATAATATTGTTTATGTCACCAGGTACTCCACCAGAAAAGTTCAACTTCGAGTACTACAGCAAAGAGAAGGCATACAAGAGCTTCGGTATGCTGAGTCCTCAAGAGTTCTATGAGAAGCATGTCCGTCCACTGTTCGATGTTAATGATAAGGTATCGTATACAAACATCATATTATTCTTTCATTAAAAAAAAATAGAATTTATTCATAAGTTAACATAGGTAAAGAAATACAGATCTAGGTTGATGAGCTGAGGGTTATGTTATGACAGGAGGCGTAAAAATATGGTGTGCAAATCTTAACTGACAATTTGAAATCAAAAAAATATTTACCAATTTTATATAGAAAACATGGATTGCCCCATTAAACGATACTTGCTTATTAAAAGGGGTGAACACAACTGTAACCCCTACGGACTTATTCATCCCGTTTAAAAGGACGAGGTTAAGAAAGAATTTTAATACTAGCTGTAGATGTAGGTTCTACAAATGATAGCCTTGATCGACTGATTTTCGTGATTTCCCGGGATTTTATCACTCCTTTCATTTTACTTAAAACAAATCTAAATAAAATGTTTCTTATGAAATGAGTATACATATATACACTCACGCCTTTATTCCCCGAAGGTCTGGGCAGAGGTTTACCAATGTACGTCCACAGTTCGCCGGTATGTTTAGGTCCCATGTAATAAGGGGCGAGCCTAGCCAAACACAAAACCTAACTCCGAGCTGCTACTGAGAATTTCATAGAAAAACCCAATAACACTTTGCCCAATCTTGTAATTAATATAAATCCGAAATCGCCTTGAGCAAGCATAGCGATCAATGCTCGTTGCCTTTTCTGTATGAGAAGAGGCCTTTGGCCTGCTGTAGAACAATAATAGGCTGGTACTATAAGAATAATTACAATTCCCAGGTGTGCCTAGTATCGGACCCGCGCAAGTCGAACCCGTTCGGCCAGCTGTACACGCTGCACTGCCTCGGCAACGTCGTCGGGGGCCGCCAGACTGCCTACAACAACCAGCCCATTGAAACGCTCA
This sequence comes from Caradrina clavipalpis, assembly GCA_932526535.1. NCBI lineage: Eukaryota > Metazoa > Arthropoda > Insecta > Lepidoptera > Noctuidae > Caradrina > Caradrina clavipalpis. Next base: position 10,822,503 of record OW052106.1, read on the forward strand.
TGAAGTACGTATTTTTATTACTATACTAGTTACCTGCCCCGGCTTCCTCGGGAACCTTTGTGGGCGTACCTCAGAATTGGGTAGATGACACCACTAATCAATAGACGTACTTTTTATGAACTGTCAAAACGCCATTCCCCCAAAGATTTTCTATGACAATACTCAACTATGACGTCACTTTTTTGTCATCTCAATTCACTAACTATTTATTGATTTCAAAGCAACTAAAAATCGATTTTTATAGTTATTTAACCCTTTAACCGCCTGGTCGGATTAATCCGACAAATATTTTCGGATGAACGGGATGATGTATTTGGTGGTAATTATCCGACACTGGCGAAATGGACACGAAAATATTTGTCGGATTAATCCGACCTTGGCGGTTAAAGGGTTAAAAAATCATCGGGTTTTTAGTGCTAAAATTAAATGTTTTTTTGTGAAGTTGTTTCTTGAAATTATTAGTTAGTGGTGTCATCTACCCAATTCTAGAATACTAAGCTTGCTTTTTTCTAGTTAGGTTTTATTTAAAGGTCATATTTTACGCACTCGGTTTCTTGTTTATTTTTCTCCTTTTAGACGTTCAAAGTGCCTTTTAATGGTCTAATTAAAATATTTTAAGGATGACTGTTTTTGACTTTGAAAAAAATATTCTACACTGAATAAAATAAAAACCTTCATTTAATTGTTCTAAATCAGAGGTTCCCAAACTTATTGTGTCTACTGCCCACTTTGAGAATAAATTATTTTTTAGCGCCCCCCTTTTTCCGTAACCGTTTAGAAATTAGTCATGACGGGGGGGGGGGTCCTCTACTAAAATCAATCAAACAACGCCTTCTGCGTACTTCCCTTCTAAGGGTGTCTAAGAGTCCTCCTAGCTAGATGAAATTACAATCGCTCTCTGGGTCTCTTACCGCCCCCCTTTAGGCCTGCAGCGCCCACAAGGGGGCGTTATCGCCCACTTTGGGAAAGGCTGTTCTAAATGATATTACAACCGCAATTAATTTTCAATATTACCAAGAAAACACAGACAAGCAACTTAGTTTCAAACTCATCTTCCCAGGGTTGTGAAGGACAGCATCGCCGGTGGTGAAGCCGTGTGGTTCGGCTGCGAGGTCTCCAAGAGATTCGAACGGAAGAACGGCTTCGAAGATTTGGATGCGTGAGTCTTGAAAATGTACCTACTTAACTTATCTGAATGCTCGCTTGCGAGACCAAGCGAGCATTCAGATGAGTTAAGTAGCAGATAAGTTGGAAGCTAGACTGTTGAGCGTGGGGTTCTGGGATCGATTTCCAGGTCGGGCAAGAAGTATAATTAAGTTTTTTAATTGGGAAGTTCCCCGTAGCACCCTGGAGTTTGAAAGTTAATGTTGTGATACCCCCGTGCTTCGGAAAGCACACGTAAAAGCCGTTGGCCCTGTGCCTGATCTCATGCCGGTCGTATCGGATTGCCGTCCCATCGGACTATTGTACGATTTTCATCAAACGGGCGGCGCAGGAGTGCATTTCACACGTGCTAAAGAAAATTCAGGCTTCTACATAATAGTTAAGGTTCATGTTTGCATGGAATTTATACTGCCTGGATATGAGGATGAGGGACACTCCCTCTTCCCTCACATACTTTTGTTGTGCACTATGCCATCTGCGTACTTTTCTAGTCCCCATTGATTGACCGCCTTCTCGTCAATCGTTATAAAGAATATTATCATTAATTCATAATGAGCAATGACCATGCAATTTTTTCTGTAACGACATCCGACCAACATACTATAAATATATTGTATTTTCTATTTAAACATGTCTGTTGTTAACCACAGTCAGGACTACCGCCTAGTATTCAACACGGAGGTTCAGATCGGACTGAGCAAGGCAGACCGGCTGATGTACAGCGACTCTTGGATGACACATGCCATGGTCTTCACCGCTGTTGGCACTGATGTAAGTACTACACCATATTATCAGCAAAATAGCCTTGCAAATGTGTTAAAATCCCAGAAACAATGTTGAAATGTCTCTTGGGGTGCATGACACCACTAATCAATTGACGTTCTTTTTATGAGCTGTCAAAACGCGATTCTCCCATAGATTTTGTATGACAATACTAAACTATGACGTCACTTTTTTGACATTCACTATTTATTGATTTCAAAGCAAGTAAAAATCTGATTTTATAGTTATTTAAAAATTCATTGGGTTTTCAGGGCTAAAATAAACTGCTTTTTTCTGTGAAGTTGTGTCTTAATATTACTGTTTAATGGTGTCATCTACCTTACACCGGCACCCATACTCTTCAAACCGGAACAGCAACGCTGCTTTACCAAAAATAGGTATGGTGGTAGTACTTCCCCGACGAGCTCCTTCACAAAGAGCTCTACTACTACTGGTAGTGCCATGACCTTGTCGAAACTATGTGCTTAGCTTGAATGTATACTAATTTATCATCATTTAAAACCAAACTGCTCCGTTGGTCTCGTGGTCGCAAGTGCGACTGCAGTGCAAGGGGTCCCGGGTTCGATTCCCGGGTCGAGAAAAAGTGTTATTGGGTTTTTTTAAGAAATTCTCAGTAGCAGGTCGGAGTTTTGATTTGTGCCCGGTTAATGGCAATAGGCCCGCTCCCTATTACATGGGACTTAAATATACCGGCGAACTGTGGGTGTACATTGGTACACCTCTGCCTAACCCTTCGGGGAATACAGGCGTGATGGTATATTTATTTTATTTATATTCAAAACCAGACCGACCACACCTTCATTTTAAGGCCGCGCTATTGCATTAGGGATACACCTGTAATGATAGTTGTAAAGGAGATTTTTAATATATAAATAAATCTTGTAAACAGGAGAAAGGCAACCCGTTGAAGTTCCGCGTGGAGAACTCGTACAGCGACAAGGAGTATGATAAGGGCTACTTGCTGCTCACCGAGCCCTGGTTCAGAGAATTTGTGTTTGAGGTATGTACTTATAGTGGTATTTTATTATTTACTAGCTTTTGCCCGCGCCTTCGCTCGCGTTAAGAGGTATTCAAAATTTCATCCCCTATTTTATCCCCTTAGGGGTGGAATTTATCAAAATCCTTTCTTAGCGGATGCCTACGTCATAACTTCTACCTGCATGTCGAATTTCAGCCCGATCCGTCCAGTGGTCTGGGTTGATAGATCACTATGTCAGTCAGTCAGTCACCTTTGAGTTATATATTTAGATTTATTTTGGGCCATGTATGCTGGATGCGGGCAACGCCGGACTATAGCCACAATGGCTCTTTTGGGGAGGCCTATGTTCAGCAGTAGACGTCGTGTGGCTATTATCATGATAAGGAGGCATAGGGATGGTTTTAGTCAGTAAGAGTCTGACACTCCTTTCCGCTTTGCCCAGGGCGGAAAAAGACATTGTATAAATTCCCATATATTAAAAAAAAAAATAATATCGTTTTGATTTAATAGAATGACTATATCTTCTCTCCACAGGTGGTAGTCGATAAAAAGTTTGTACCAGACGAAGTGTTGCAAGTGTTCAAACAGGAGCCGAAAGTGTTGCCAGCGTGGGACCCCATGGGCACTCTCGCCTGTCCATGCTGCAACAAAGAATAGCGCGTAACAACCTAACTAGATTCGTCCAACTATTTAGATGCGACATATCTGTTTTTTTTTAAGTGGCAACATTTCATTCCCAAAATACTCGCCCGCTATAACATGGGCCATACCGGCGGACTGTGGGTGTACCCTCCACCTCTGCCTAACCCTTCGGGAAATACAGGCGTGATGGTAAGTATGAATGATCTTTGAAAAAACCCATAATGCCTGTTTTTCTTGAGGCGAAGGTTAATAGTACAGTCACACTTCGCTAGGCTTAGCACGAATGCACTGAGTAAATGTTAAAGTTGTAAATGTTGGTTTAGGCTCTCCGCCCACGACGGATTTTTTTACCGATGTTTGACAAATTTCTTTGTCGGCAAGAAGGGATCTGTCAAAAATCGGTCGTGGGGGGAAAGCCTTAAAACGTTTAGAAATAGCTTTCGCTTGTTTGGTCTAAATTAAATTCAACCTATTTTTAAAATTGGAAACAATAATTTGTTTTTTGGTTTGAAAACTTTTATATCTACAAGTGGCTAATAACATTGTGCGTGTAGTTAAATATTAAACCAAAATGCTTTACGATATTTCCAATTTGAAAATCGGCCACTTTCACAACAATCTCTAAGCATTTTTAGTGCCTAAACATATTTAGAACATCATTGCATCCCTGTCATATTGTTAGAAGGTGACAGAGACAGAATGATAATTAAACACATTTAGCGCTATATATGTTCAGTTTTTTGGTGAAAGTGGGCCTAAGACTAACGTCACATCAGCGCTTTCATGCTAGGCCTTATAAAGTCCCATGCAATATGAGTAAGAAATAATAAGATTGGCAATTGGGCGAGTGACCTAGACTCTGCAACTAAAAATAAATACTAACATGTTCAAGGACACTAAACGAGACACAATAGAAGTTTTATTGTAATGACGCATATGGGCGTCTAGTGTCCTTCATAGTGTTAATAAGCAATTTTTTTGTAGTGCTTTTGCAGTGCGTTGCTTTAAAAAAATCCACAGATATGTCAATTCTCGAAATAGGAACATATGGGATGTAAAAAAACACATCATATAGCCGTAAACTACTTAAACTGCCCATTAAACTAAACAATATTGAGCAGAAATCATTGCTGGGAAATTATTTTTGGTGTGAAAAATCACTGCTTATGTTAGTACAATGTTACACACAAAACATTGTGCTTACACAAGCAACATTCCGGTGATCATGGGGGTATTACAAACAAATTTTCCTTAAAAAGCGAACTTTTAATACCTCCGTAAAGGTCAAATTATGTTAGCACAGAGTCGAAGTGCATCGAAGCGTCAAATTCTTCACAATTAAAACAAAGTTGCTTTAATTGCGAAATTTAAAGCGAAGCGGTCAAACCCGTGAATTCGCTTTTTATCTTAGAAGATATATTATGTGAATAATGCGGTGGAGATAAGGGTGAAATTGCTATGTTTAGTTTCAGATTAACGTTTTGACTCTGCGCTAGTACGAATTGACCCTAGCTAAAAGGATCCCCTGGTATGATTCAGACCAAAAAAAAAAGATCGTAGTAATGAAAAAATATGTGGAACTTTCGGCTTTTGTTAGTGTCTTTTTACATCCTTTATTACTTGTACTTTATAGAAGTCTTTTACTGAAACAATAATGATTTTTATTTTAAGACAGAGTTGCTATTAATCGTATCAATGTTACGCTTATCTGAGGTAACTGTATTTTATTAGCGTTTAGATCTAATTTTACTAAATAAAATATACCTAATTCATCCATTTTTTTTAGCAAGTGCAATTCAAACACCCTATGTTATCTTGTGTTGGTATTACTGAGACACGGGAAAAGGTGGCAATACTGGCAATCATATTCGTGTTAGACTGCCAGTTATAATAGGTGCGTCTAATTTACAAGTTTAGTGTTAAGCAATAAGGGTATATGTACCTTAAAATGAAATGTTATTTATTTGGCAAATTATTTTAGAAAATTATAGCAAATCTCTTTAAAAATTTTGAATGAAAAATCATGACTAGTATTTTTTTTTATTTGTCGTTCCCCATGCCATTTTTTTCATGGTAAGTTTACAAACTAACACTTGGCAACACCGGTGACGTACAGCCTACTTAAATCAGTTTTGACAGGTAACATTATAACAATTAACACCATGGGGTTGCAAATGTATAAATCTATATTTTTACCATTTACCATTTTTTTGTTTTACAATTGTGTTCAGTATGTTACCAAAACCATGTTGCTATTATTTGTATAGAAAAATATTATTTTCTTTATTTTTGTATTGCCATAATTCGTTTTCTTAATCTGTTGCTGTTTATTTAAAAGGCGGCAATTTTATTGAGGAGTGCGAATACAATATCGTTTTTGATAAATAAATGTTTGGAAATTATTTTTCATTGTTTTAATTATTGAGGATGTTTTAGTTAGAGGGCCAAATCCCATACATACATACATACATACAAACAAACAAAAAACACATACATCATTAATTTCGCATTTATACATACGAAGTAAAGCTAATAAAAAGAAATCTGCGTTTATGAGTTTTATTTACGTATAAATCTGTCATGGAATCGTGACCGTGTTGGGCACATTTTGGTTTGTCATGTGTACATGACTATCGGTTAAAGTCCAGGTTTCCTCACGATAATCCAATGACATAAAACAATTCTATACGGTACTACGAGACACCTGTAATACCGCTGACTGTTGGTGCCCAGTGCCCATCAGGTGGGCCGTCGGGTTAGCATATATGTGGCTTTCTGTAAGTTTACGGAAATGCTGAGCCGTTCTGGGTGCGTATCTGCCTTCGGTAGACGGCATAAAGTAATGTATCGGTCCTACCGCTGGTTGAAGGGAAGAAAGGGAGTTTATGAGCAACACATAGTACTAACAAACAATTTGCTTTCGAACCAGTGTTGAAAAAGCACACAAAAAAACGCACAAAGAATGGAATAAATAAAATTTATTTACATCACCAACAAAATTAACAAAGGAAATACCTACTTAAATTACATTTACGAATTTATTATGGAGGTTGTATGGCTACAGAATACAATGAAGTTCTTCAAATTCAGCCTATCATGTACCTTGTTCAGTGAAAAACTTGAATATAAAGTTATGGCAAAACCGGCTAAAGTATTATAGTTGCTAATGTTTCCCGGTTTCCGGGTACACGGTGCCGGTTAACCGGATTTCTCATCCGATGGCCGGCAAAAATTAAAACACAGTTTTTCCATACAAATTTCCAAATCCAAAATCTTAGACATTAATGAATTGAATTTAATTAAACTTGATATGTATACGAAAGAAGGGGAAAAGAGTTTAAGGTTATATAGAATAGGTCCATTCATTTCCATGATTTTGTACTTAGAAACTTTGTATGGGAAAACGTGGGAGGTTATAAACCCTTATAAATGCGGGCGACGCGCATGTGCGTCAAAAAAAGCATATTTTTGTCAGCACAGAAAAGGTTAAGTGCGGGTGACGCGCATGTGCGTCAAAAATACGCATATTTTTGTCAGCACAGAAAGCGTTAAGTGCGGGCGACGCGCATGTGCGTCAAAAATACGCATATTTTTGTCAGCACAGAAAGCGTTAAGTGCGGGCGACGCGCATGTGCGTCAAAAATACGCATATTTTTGTCAGCACAGAAAGGGTTAAAACATAATTTTCTTATAACAAGGCTAGCAGAAGATAGGGTATATATTTATAATTGGTATTTAGTACATTGAAATACATTCTAGTTCCTATTCTCGTGTATACAAAAAGAGTGCAGTACAAAATGTTCCCTCGATTTATTGTTAATCATATACCCACATAGGCGTATATAGGGGGGGCCGGGTGGGCCGGGCCCACCCCAGAATGGTCTTGTGCCCACCCCAGGCTGTAGGGCTCACCTTCCGCCTGACCGCATTGCATCGCAGCGGCCATGGCATCTTAGGGACCAGGCCCCCCCTGAAAACTAACTCTAGATACGCCAATGTATACACAATATGACTGAGATTTTCCCATCTATCTATTTACAGTACGGCCGACGGATCTTGGCAGTCCTGCACCTGTAGCCATGTAACAAACGATAAACGCAAACGCTGAGTAGGCTTTAATAGATCTTCAACTTTATGTGCTTGGTTTTAAGTTGAAGATCTAATGAAGATTGCATAGCGTTTTCGTTCGTTCCAGTCGCTAACGCTTAGAAATCTTTAATAGATTTTTAACTTAAGGCTCTGGGGTATAAAGTTTAAAATCTATTGGTACCTACCGAGCGTTTACGATTATCGTTTGCGACTTGGCTAGAGGCCCTGAAATTAGCAGTGAATCTCTCTAACTAATCACACTAATATTATAAAAGCAAAAGCTTGTGTGTGTGTATGTTTGTCTCTTCTTCACGCTCAAACGGCTGAACGGATCTGAATGAAACTTGGCACAGAGATATATTGCAGTGTGGAATAACACATAGGACTTTTTATCCCGTAAAAATGGTCGGTTCCCGAGAAATAATCCGCGGGCAGAAAGTTACTTCGTTTATTATTTATTTATTTATTTAAACTTTATGCAACAAAAGTACAAAGGCGGACGGCGGCGTTTGTTTGTTACCTTTTCGCGCAAAACAAACCACTGAACCGATTATCCTGAAATTTTGCATATACATTGTCAGGTATCCAGAAACGGACATAGGGTAACTTTCATCCCGAAAAATAAGTACTGTTCCCGAGGAAAACAACAATAACGTTCTTATGATAATAGATGGCGCCACGTGTCTTTTGAATCATGATTGAATTTTAAATATAACCGACATTTACGTGGACAGAGTCGAGGCAAAAGCTAGTTTAGGAATTAAATTGTTTACTGCTCAGATAATCCGCTAACTTTAGGATCGACAAGATACATCGGCCGTACTGTATTTATCTATCTTCTATATAAATAAAAATGAATGGCTAAATGTGTTGATAAACGCAAAACTCGAGAACCGCTCGACTAGGGTATTTCTTTTTTTGTTATTATCGTATTTTCCCGGATAAGGAAATTTAATTAAAGTTTTATTTTAAACCCACACGAAATGTCGGAATTTTGCACCCGTGCAAGGCCTGAGACGGTTCGCTAGTACTATTATAAATACGAGTAAAATGCTTGCAGCTTTTAGTAGCTGATCAGCGAAATATATATATTTTGAATGACAGTCTAAGAATGCAGTTATAAACACTCCCGGAGTCCTAAATCGAGCCACCTAGCATAATGAGTTTGTATCGTCCTTATCTTCAAAATATTTTTTTAATTGAAGGACAATTAAAAAAAATAAAACAAATTCAGAATAATAGTACATGAGCCTAATGTTGATTATGCCAGCTACAAACTTGCATAAAAACTTTTTGATCATTCATACAATTTTTTAAAGTTATGGACGTTACTAAATCATTATGCTAGGTGGCTCGATTTAGGAGTCCGGGAGTGTATATTATGTGTGTCTTATTAAGATAGTGTCAAAGGTACGGTCAACAAAAGAGATTAGTAACCAGGTTTGCATGACACAGTTGAAATTAGTAGAATGAGTGAATTAGTTTGGGTAGTGGCGCATATAGATTATTGTATTTGTTATATATTTGTTATTTTTTAATTTTATTTTTGTGTTGTGCGTCGCTTTCGCGAGAATAAATGGTTTTTTCTTTCTTTCTTTAAATTCCCTTCCAAACTGACGGATTTTTGCGAATTTAATTTAAAATATGAATTGTTTGTTTTTTAATCATTATCTTCCTTCAGTGTCTAAAAAATCTTCAATTGTATGTGATGGCATGGTTACTCATCTCTTTTGTTGCTTGTACAATGTTGCAGAAAAATGTTACATGGTCCATTGAATTGTTACCACTAGGATTTATATGCAAAGGGCAGTACAAATATTGGAATAGACGAACAAGTAATAAGGTACTTTCTATTATTTGCAAAACTAATCATACTTATTTCTAAGATTGCACACAATTAAGTTTGTAAGTGTCCTACTGTGATCAGAATAAGACTAATGTTAATTATAGATTTTTTATCTGACGGTGTATCCTCCAGACACAAATTATAGTGCACAAGTGTGTGCGCAAACACAGGTGCACTCCCTCTTCCCTTACTCTCATAGTCTGAAGAGAGGGTAATCCGACACAATCGGGGAGAGATCAGGCGCGTTTGTCTCTAAGATGGCAACGCATTTGCAAAGGCTCTGGTATAGCAGATGTCTAAAGGTAGTGGTGACCACTTAACATCAGGTGGTTGTTGAATGCCATCCAATGGCATAAAAATATAAATCACCTTGGCCGAAATCAGTCAGATCACATCATTATTATCATCATATAGGACTGTATGCTGCTATAGCAGCGTTCAAGCAAGAAGGGTGACCTACACTGCAGACTCATACCAGAAACAACACAATATGGCAATTATGACCCTCAATCTTATCTTGATCACGTAGCCTCAGTTTTAACATGGAAGTGTAATTCCTATTTAATATAATAATAGAAACATAAAATACCAACTCCTTTTGATGGGACAAGTACAAACCGTGTCACGAAAGATGAGACTTGACCTCCAACTTTATTATTTTGTAATAAATATTGTGAAGAATTTTTGTATGTTGTTTTAATTCCAATGTCATCGAAAAATCTCTGAAGTGTACGAAATAGTTATCCATAATTTGTATATCAAATTATGGATAACTATTTCGTACACTTCGTACCTGCGCAAGCTCCCCATACTGACACTCGCCAAGTCTCATCTTTCGTGGCACGGACTGTACCGTAGTTGTAGAAAATATTGCTGGGAGATTAAACTATCTGTAGGTAGATCATGAGAAGGGGATGATGCTTAAACATAAGGAACTTTAGACAGCCGGACATAAGGTTCAAATTGTCACAGCATTCAGTACTGTTCCATTTTTGATATCACATTCTTTACCCTGTTCTGTGAGATCATGTTTTAACGATCTCAAGTACTTGAGTTTGGCCCAAACTCCTTGACACATACGTATCAACCGTTTATCATGTGTGACTCTGGCAAAGGCTGCTATGTTCCTCACAATGTTCCTGGATTTGTGGAGATTCCCTTTCTGGGCTTGTGACAGTGCCGAGTAGAGACGGCTTCTTGCTGCTAAGCCATCGTCTCCAAGCATTAGTGACAGTTTGTACTGCCTCAGTGATATCCTACCTGCTTCTTCGGCCTGAAAGATGTTTTGAAAGAATTTTAAAATCAGTTTGGTAGCTTTTAGAGGTTTTCCTTACAAACAAAAATAGAAATCCTTTATCTTGTTAATATTAGTTTAGCATAACAGACATAATATACCATCACGCCTATATTCCCCAAAGGGTTAGGCAGAGGTGTACTAATGTACACCCACAGTTCGCCGGTATATTTAGGTCCCATGTAATAGGGGATGAGCCCATTGCCATTAACCGGGCACAAATCCTAACTACGAGCTGCTACTGAGAATTTCATAGAAAAACCCAATAACACTTAATTCAACCTGGAATTCGAACCCAAGACCTCTAGCGTAGCAGGTGCGCTTGGCACCATTAGATTAACATGGCGTTTAAATTTAGTTTAGTTCGTTTTAAAAATATCAAGCATACTTACGCAATGGTCAAAGTAATCTCCTAAAGCAGAATAGGCTCCGCCTAAAGTTGATAGCCATGAAAATGCATTCTCTATTTCTACTCTAGTCCAAATGAGGCGTAGAATCCTTTCATTCCTGAAATTTTTAAACAAAACATTAACAAGAAGGCGGGCAGTGAATGGATGCAGGCTGCCCAGATCCGGGATGGTTGGTGCTCTTTGGGAGAGGCCTATGTTTAGCAGTGGAGGGGTAGGGGCTGATATAATAATGATGATACCTATTCCAGTACTTTCTAAAGTATGTGATGCAAGCAAATATTTTGTAGACCTTAAACAGTCCTTCATTCACTTTTTCTTCATGAAAACGGAGAAGTGTTCCGAAATTTGGAATGTTTTGTTCGGTCTGTAGCAGTGCAGTAAATTTTTATAGTATAATTTTTGTATTTTATTTATTTAGGATCTCCAACAAAAGATATAAGTACACAAATCATGACATAAAAACAATATTACAAAAGTATTATGTAGATGTACTCCTTTACTTAAAGTTAACAAAGTAGTAACAAAAGTAGTAAGTAATTAGAATATAATTTGGAAAAAAAATAGGAAAAAAAAATTAAATCTAGAATAGAAACTAATAACCCAACATTCCCAACAACATTCTTAATGCTACAAACACAAATTAGTACTTCTAATAATTAAAAAGATTTTCGTCTAAATCATACTACAGGTCAGAATATTCATGATGAGCACAAAATATTAGGCAAAATAATGCCTGTTTGTCCCAAAAATGACTGGAAAGAATACAAAGTATTAAAAAGGTACATAAGGACAAAACTTTTAAGGAATTTGAACACTAAAATAATATAGTTTGTTGGCTAAGGACTTGTAATGTTTTTACTGAATTAATATATAATTTACAATTTAGTTTCCTTGTTGGCTTACTATATATGTATATTATTTGTCATTGTTAAAATCTTAATTAAAATGTTGTTCCGTTATGTGATGTGTGGTGTGACCAGAATGGATTAGATAAGGAATGACAATATTAGAAAAATATTTGGAAGGTACTTTCAAATGTTTTTTGCTACTGACAGATATGTTGAAAGGGACAGTTTGTCTTGGTATGGGCATGTAAAGTGAGATGAAATGCATGTAACCAAAAGAGTTATGAATATAAATGTGGATGGATGGGGAGCAGACCAAAAAAAAGATGGTTGGATTATGTGAAGAATGATATGAAAGTGAGAGAGATATCAGAACGGTGAATAGGCCAAAATGGAAGAAGAAAACATATTGCACCGACCCCAAGTAACATGGGATAAAGGCAGGAAGGTGATGAAATAGTACTAAACTTGTATTTACCAAGCATAATCAATTATTTCAGTGTCCGGAGGTTCCAAAATCAACTTCAAAAATACTGTCCCACACTCAGGATATCCACCAAGCCGATTCAAATGTGATACCACATTGGATCTGTACACATCAGAGTTCACACACTCCTTCACGAATGGTTGTAAAAACAACGCGTTGGCTCTGAAGCTTAGCTTCTTCTTTACTTCATCTTCGCCATCTATCTCCAAATCACAGCAGTCCCCTATCTTCACACCAATAGATTTGTAATATTGTTCATCAGGCAAGACACTCAAGTCTTCGGTAATAAAGAATATTGTGTACGGACTACGGAAAAGACGAACTCTTGCAACAACCTGCATATCGGCACCGGATAGGTTATTATTTTAATGATACAAACTAATAAATACGGCAATGATGAGTCTCAATGAAAATCAACAGTTCAGTTCAATCTAAAATCAACAGTTTGAGTAATTTCTTTCGAAATCACGTGGTTTAATGCTGTAAATTTAAATATCACGAATTTTGATAAACTATCAAGCTTTGTTAAAAATACATTTGTCATTCTTTTCATTATGTCATGTTAGTAATGTCATTGTCATGACTTCTGTCAAAATGTTTACTTTTGTACTCTTTTATTTTTTTATGATGGTAATAGTTTAGTATCAGCACGCCGTTCTAGCCATGAAGGGTAGGTAGAGTTTAATACCGTTGGACGATACACTGAATTTTCGCATTTAGACTGATAATAAGTAATTACGAAGCGCCGAGTTGCTAATGTAGAATGAATTAAATACGTAGGTATGAACCACTTACAGAATATTCCCACAAGGCCGGAACACTGTTTCTTCCTTTGTCAATTTGTCAACAATACAGCAGGCAGCAATAAACAATTCGGTGGGAAAAAAAATTAGCGTAAACGTGTATGTTATCGTAAACAATAACAGTCTATATCTAGCAGGACTTTGTATCTTGGTGCTTGTTCGGTTATGTTAGTGATTCCACGGCGCCAGTACACAGTGAAAGACACTAAAGAGATCAAAACGGGTACTTCATGATCACTGGAACCAATCTGAATTCAGCATGGTGGATTTTAAGAGTCCCATACTATTGCTGCTAGCAATTCACAGTAAGTTTTTAAGACCTTTTAAATTATCATTTCAAAATGAGAACTTTATTGAGTTCACCTGACTGCCTCGTTAACCGAGTGGTCCTTAGCGCGGCTGCTGCGCTAGAGGTCTTGGGTTCGATTCCCAGAAAGAACAAAAAGTGTTATTTTGTTTTTCTATGAAATTATCAGTAGCAGCTTGGAGTTAGGATGTGTGCTCGGTAAGTGACAATAGGCTCGCCCCCTATTACATGGTGTCCAAACATACCGGCGAACTGTGGGTGTTCTTTGATACACCTCTGCCTAACCCTCCGCGGAAGACAGGTGTGATGGGATGTAACCTTATTGAGCTTAGTCTTTATTTAATATTGTCCCATCCCATTGAAAGATTATCTCTTCTATTCTAATATTAAAAAAAAAAAACCCAAAAAAACCTTTTTTGTTTGTACCGCATAGGCAACGAAGCTGCTACTACAACATTATGATCATTGGCGCATATGGCCGATGCGATGCAATACGGTCAGGCGGAAGGTGAGCCCTACAGCCTGGGGTGGGCACAAGACCATTCTGGGGTGGGCATGTACCAATTTACACACACAGTTCGCCGGTATTTAGGTCCCATGTAATCTCCGAGATGCTACTGATAATTTCATAGAAAAAGCCAATAACACTTTTTGCTCGACCTGGGAATTGAACCCAAGACCTCTAGCGTAGCAGTCGGTACTTGAACCTATCTACCTTGTTTGTTTTTAGCACATAGCATCGTGTGCGTGAGTTGGGCGCGCCTGCGCTGTGCTCCTGATACGTCAGTCGACATGCCGGACGGCGTTTCGGCGCACATTGGACGGTTCCCATGGTTGGGAGTAGTGCAACATAGCTTCTGTTAGTATCTATAGGTGCAGTCCGCGAGGCGTAAGCTGAGCTTTGCATTTGTGTGAGTGCCCAGCCCATACAGATAGTGCAGGTAAAATAAATAAATATCTTGGGACAACTCACACACGGCTATCTGATCCCAAGCTAAGCAGAGCTTGTGTTATGGTAACCAGACAACTGATACACTTATACAATTTATAAATACATACATATTATAGATAAATCACACCCAGTCACAGAACAAACAATCATGCTCATCACACGAAGTTTGTCCTGGGTGGGAATCGAACTCACGACCTCTGGCTTAGCATTCAGGGCCGCTAACCACTAGACCAACAGGCCCGTCAAAAAAACGTCGTGACGTCAGGCCGTCAGGTGTGAGCAGTGGCGGAATTACCAGCAGGCTGAAGAGGCTAGAGCCTAGGGCGCCAGATTTAAGGGGGCAGAATATTTTCCCCCGCCCCCGTTAACTGCCCCGTTGGTCTCGTGGTCGCAAGTGCGACTGCTGTGCAAGGGGTCCCGGGTTCGATTCCCAGGTCGAGCAAAAAGTGTTATTGGGTTTTTCTATGAAATTCTCAGTAGCAGCTCGGAGTTTGGATTTGTGCCCGGTTAATCAAATCAAATCAAATCAAATCATTTATTTCAAATAGACCACTAAAAGGCACTTTTGAACGTCAAAAAAAAAATTAAACTAATGAATCTAGTTGCCCATTCCAAAAGGTAGTTTCGTATGGAGAAGAACGGGCAAGAAACTCCATACATACTCTTTTAATGGCAATAGGCTCGCTCCCTATTACATGGGACCTCAATATACCGGCGAAATATGGGTGTACATTGGTACACCTCTGCCTAACCTTTCGGGGAATACAGGCGTGATGGTATAAAATATTTTCCTTTTTTATATTTTTTTCTGATATCTTGAAGAAGTCTAAGAGACATCTTTTCCATGACTTTTCCCTCTTTTCTTTCATTGTACATAGCGGTACCACAACCTTCTATATTTAATGATAACACGCCCAGTACATGGCCTACCCCTGGTCTCTGCCCACACTTTGCATAAAACTTTTCTAAGAAACTTTCGTAATTATTGAAGTCTTATTCTGACAAATAGAAGTAAGGGCGGCAGAAATGTCAAAGCCTATAACTTGGGGAATGTGTAAATCCGCCACTGGGTGATAAGAATAAAACGACACGACATTTAGCCACTATAGGTATGTATTTGCTTTTGGAAATCTGTGGGGGACGCCTATGTCCAGCAGTGGAGGTTCTACGGCTGATATGATGATGATGATTATTTTCCTGCAGTACCTACCGTAACTAAGGCAGTGCCAGCGGTGCCTAGGCAGAGGGCGCAGAAATGACCGAACCAGGTCCAGAAAAAAATGTTCAAGGGCGCAGACAGAAGCTCGCAACGGGCGCATCAAAAGCTGGGTACTCACTTAGCAGTGTAGCACGTAACGTATCAGATACGGTATCAACCTGCAAGTGGGCACGGCTCGTCCACGGTCCTCCGCGTATCTAGCTACGAGCTCTCTTTTGTGTTCGCAGTGAAACCGCCACTCGGCGGGTCACAGCGAGCTTACAGCACACCACGCGCGAGCGTCTCGCAGCGGGCTCGTGTCTACGTACTCACTTGATACCGTATCTGATACGTTACGTGCTACACTGCTAAGTGAGTACCCAGCTTAAGGCTAATACGTTACTGTTTCCCTGATTTTAGACATGGGCGGGAAGGTTCGTTTTGCTGTCACCGGAGCGGTACTCATTCACCCAGCGTTCGCTATAGCAGCAGCCGAAGATATCTCCAAGATAAACCCTGACCAACTACTGTAAGTCTTATCCAATACTAGCGAACTGGCCGCGACTTACTTCTTCTTCTTCTTACTTCTTCTTCTTCTTACTTCTTCTTCTTTCTTTTACTTTCTTTCTTCTTACTTAGTTTATGTTATTTGCATCACATTTCATGCGAATAAATGGTTTTTCTTTCTTTCTTTCTTTTCACCCGCGTTAAGTTACGTCTTTGGTTACTGCTCCGCTTTCTTGGGTCTTAGCGTAATGTTATATAGCCTATGGTACTCAGGAATAATGTAGCATCTATTGGTGAAAAAATAGTTGAATTCGGTCTTGTAGTTTAGGAGCCTATTCGGTACAAACAAGTTAATTTACATATAAGGTCAAGGTGGGGAAGTTCGTCTACGGGGGAACACCGTACAACGTCTTTCTAAGCTGTTTTTGAATAGCTACGGCGTTGGTAGCTCGGTCGCTAAAACTGAGTCACTAGTTCGTCCTACCTTTAAATTATAGATGTCGTAGTGTGGAGTTTAATAGCAAAAATCGGTCTCCAAATTTTTTTGTCGTTGACAATTTGGAATACGAGTGAGTTGCGTCGACGTTTTACCTAACGTGAAATTTTAATATCAACAGATTTTTACGTTTTGTAGTGGTAAGTGTCTAGTCTGTATTACATTTTATTGTTTTATTATATCCAAGTCGAATTTAAATCATTATTTATAGAAATATTGGTTGTGATAAAAACTTAACTTAAAAATTAAATATTGGGGTAAGACTGTCTAGTATTTTAGGGAAAGGCCGTCATGTGCCGATCTTGCCCCAAGTCAGATGTTGATAACCTTTTCTGGTATAAGTGTTTTCTTTGAATTTTGTTTTATAGTTATACAGTCAACGCTACTTATTTGCAGGTTTTCTTTTCGCCAATTATGAATAGGTACTGTTATGATATTAATAGTGTCTTTTCACTAGAAATATAATGTAATTAATTTCATCAGTAATTTAACCGATTTAAAATTAGTTTATTTTATTCTTCAGGTAAAATAACAAAAATGACTCAAAATTACTAGAGAACAACAACAACAAATCGTCTTACACTAAAGAAAAATTGCTAGACGCTGTACAAGCTGTCCGGAATACAAGGCTGCTCGTATATATAATATACCAAGAATGACAATGACGTTGTTTTTCTTTCAATGTATTTTCCTATTATAAAATAATTCTTTTGAATAAAAAAAGGAAGAAAAAGGGGTTTTTATTATTGCCTTTCATCAATATGCTATCTGCCAAAACAGTACTAATATAACCAAGTGTTTGTTTGTTACCATTTCGTTTTTCTATTGTTTAAAGACCATCTGGATCTGGTTTGTACACCTAAATTTCAAAACGTATGAAAGTTCATATCGCATTTCACCTCATAAACATACTTACCTATACCCTACAAAGAGAATATTAAAAAAAAATTGTACTGATTTTAATGTTGACGATCCCCGCCCTTGCAAATATACCGGACTTACCCCACTTCATGATTTTACCGCTATAGATTGTGATTCCTACCTTATATTGTGGAACTGAAAGCATGTATTTGATTCATTTTCATTTTCGAATATTTTCTGAATACGACTGCTGCAAATATCGATCAAATTACAAACAAATCATGCTTGTGACGGAGTTACCCCAATCACTCGGGAAAGTCCGTCTAGTGCCCACCTCTTAAAAAAACGCGGGTATTTCTATATTGATATTAGATACATTGATGTTTGTAGAAGTAACTGATAAATAAGGAATCATAAGTCATCATTAATATATAAAACATACAATTAAGTAAAAAAAACAGTCATAGGGAGTTCATCAAATCCAATTTGCAATAAAATATGCCGGACTTCGACACCTTGACCTTATATATATATATATATATATATATATATAATTTACACTAGGTTAAGTTAAATTGGTATTGTCTTCACTAACAGCTAGCTATCTTGTAAAATAATTTGTGGATATCGTCGTTAGTAGTGTATATGCTACTCCTGCTAACTTAGTATTGTGATCACACTATTATACGCTACTGTTTGTTATCCCTAATGAAATAAAATAAAATAAAATAAAACAACTAAACAAATCTTTTTTGTTTTTTTTTTTTCAGAAACAACACAAGGTTGATCTTATGGGGCAGCAACAAAGAGAAATTTGTGGTAGATGTTAAGGATTTTATACTACATCCAGAGTACCATGATAAAGTAACTTATGCGACTATTGCTCTGCTGGACCTCATCGCTTGGGGTGACTCTCAAATAAGTGATTGGCAAGGTGAGATATTTATTTGAATAGTACTATGAGCATAAACATGTATATGTCGCAGTAAGATAGATAAATCCGTAATATAGTTATATCCCTAGGGATATAATTATTTACCGTAACATAGTTATACGAAAGCGATTCTTTACTATCTCACTAGGAATATAGTTATAAAACGGTACGGTCCAAGTTTAGTGATATACTTATATTACTAGATTAAGTTCAGTGTTATAAATATATTAATTAAATAAAACCAAATTTTATTGGTTTTATCTTTATTAATAAATCAACTTTATGTATCCTGCTGTTAGTTACAATACATTGTGACATTAACACGTATTAAAATAATTATAATTAAAAGTAACTATTGCAACGTCGAATAAAATAAGTTTAGATAAAAAAATCATGTTTTATTGTTATTTTAATTTACTATGTTTGCAGAGATTTTATCCATAGGATTGACCCTAACGATTGGTGCCATAAAAGTACAGGTGCTGTTTGTCGGATTTTAGTCGGTTCGATTGCCGGGTTTAGCAAGCGTATTTTCAAAATTAATTAAATGCAGATTTGTTTTTTTTTTAAATAAAGGAATGTTTCCTTTGAGTAAAATTTTCTAACTTAAGTATTTAGAGTACTTTCCCTCCAGATAGCATTCGAAAATTCCACCCTGTATACTGTATTTTATGTATTTTTCTACAGCGCCGGTGTTACCTATCTGCATGCCTGTCAAGGGCATTGGATCGTTCGAAGACATCTACGCAGTAAGAATGACTGACAGTAAGCAGTATTTATATATATAATAAGTACAAGCTGTTGATTTGCATCCTCGTCAAATTTTAGGAGCTTGTCATAAAAAGTAGAAGTAATCAAATATAATTACGATACTTGGCCAATATCTAATAAATACTTGTTATTTTAGTTGCAACTATCAAATAACAGTATTCCAGAATACTCCTCTTGCAAAATTCAGAACCGCCCAGTTGCGTATGCGGTAGGCAGAGTTGTCGAACGGCAATATCAATGTGTACATAGCGCCTAAACCCTCTGGCGAGATGGCTAGCTCGAATTTGAATATCAAGTAAAAAAAAAAAATTCAAAGCCAATTTATTTTATTATTGATTCGTGTTAAGAATCACGAGCGTAGTTAACTCCTTGAATTTGACGAGGTTGCAAATCAACACATTGTATGCCTTTTTACCCGACTGCGACAGAAGGAGGGTTATGTTTTTCGAGGGTATGTTTGTATGTATGTATGTATGTATGTATAATTGTTTGGCACGCTCTGCAGGCTGAACGGCTCGATGGATTTTAGCTTGAGAGGTGTCGTTAGATTCGTATTTACTGTGAGAGTGACACTGGGTATATAAAAATAAAAAAAACAAAATGGCGGATTTTTGGCGCCAAATTCAAATGTTTGGCTCGCTCTGCAGGCTGAACGGCTCGATGGATTTTAGCTTGAGAGGTGTCAGTAGATTCGTATTTACTGTAAGAGTGATACTGGGTATATTAATTTCTTTTTTAAAACACTAAAAAAATAAAAAATAAAAAACGGTAATTTAAAAAACTAAAAAACCCGACTGCTATTCTTTAAAAATCCCTAAAACAAGATAAATTGTAGCAGTCGGGACCCATTCGGGACCATCTGCAATGTAATATAGGTATGTGCTCTCAATTCACTAATCCTCCATTTCTAGAATGGGTCCCGACTGCTACAATTTATCTTGTTTTAGGGATTTTTAAAGAATAGCAGTCGGGTTTTTTAGTTTTTTAAATTACCGTTTTTTATTCCCATGTGGGTAGGCAGAAACCACAGAACGCCACCCTGCTACAATGCTTACATACTCCTTTCGCCTCGTCCACATTCATACATCTGGTACATCGAGCCTGAACTTTCTGAAGAACCTCACCAATTCACATCACAAAGTCTCTAGACTAAAAGTTTTAGGATACACTAGCTTCTGTCCTCGTCTTAAATTTCATTGGTTATCCCACGGGAACCGTACATTTTCCGGGATAAAAATAACCTATGTGTTATTCCAGACTACAATCTATCTCAATGCCAAAGGTGATGGCTAAATGACTGCCCCCGGGCCAGATACCTACATTCTGGAATGTATATGTATATTTTACATAACCTCATAATATTTAAAAAATCATTCATGAATTCTGTAGTGTTTAATATTTTCCTAGCACTTTCGTGAACTATTAAACATAATAAAGTATCTAAAAAAAAAGAAAAACTTTTTCATCACGAACATTCGCTTACAACCTCAGTTTCGTTTTTAGTTTTATTCTTTTTCGAAAGTGTCAGTTGAAGAAAATTATATACTGTCACACACACCTTTTTTCCTTTTTAGGCAATATTATTTTACCATTATATTATTCCCTAAAAGTATCCGAAACTTTTTTACATGAAATACTAATATTTAGCCATTCAGCATTACATTGTGCTAGGTACCATGTTTATACATTCTGGGGCAGTGATCGATACTTCCATTTAGCCATCTCCTTTCATTCATATCCGTTCAGCCGTTTAAGAATGAAAGAGTAACAAACATTCATCCATCCATCTATCCATTCTAACAAACTTTCGCCCTTATAATATTAGTAGGATGTAGAGGAATTTGCTTACTTTCTTGCTTCCATGTTGGGCTAACTAGTTTGGCGAGCATTCTCTGAATACTCTGGGATCCTGAATCTAGGTTAACACATCCATTGAAGATATAGAAATTAAACTGCAATTTTACTGGCTGCCCAAACACGTCAGACAATAATTGTCCAATATTTTAAACTATGTAACTATTGAACGGTGTGATACAACTGCCTCGGTAGCCTAGTGGTTCTAAGCGCGACTGCTACGCTAGAGGTCTTGGGTTCTATTCCCAGGCCGAGCAAAAAAGTGTTATTGGGTTTTTCTATGAATTTTTCAGTAGCAGCTCGGAGTTTGGATTTGTGCCCGGTTAATGGCAATAGGCTTGCGTATTACATGGGACCTAAAAAACATACCGGCGAACTGTGGGTGTGCATTGGTACACCTCTGCCTAACCCTTCGGGGAATATAGGCGTAATTGCATGTATGTATGTGAACAGTGTGATAATGTCCTTCAAAGAGTCGGACGTAGGCCGCAGGCCCTTAGCGTCTGCCCACACGACGAAGAATCGGCCCGATAATCACGCACTAGTGCAGGGCTTCCCAAGGGGCACCGCGAGGCGCTCCTCTGAAGTACGAACTTCAAAAAATTAAAAAAAAAAAACAGAAAAAAAAACTACGAACAATTTTCTATTAATTTTTTTTAATTAAGTAATATCCTATACTTGTAAGTGCGCCGTAGACTGGAAAAGGTTGGGAGCCCCTGCACTAGTGGAAGAGCTTTGCGTGACCCTGGGAGACTAACTTAGCAGACCTGCTATGCTCTAGTAGAGACTACCATTAGGCATTTATTCTGTTTTCATTCCAGTGTACGGCTCAATGGACAAAGAGATTTTTAAAATGAAATACGTACAAAATCAAGATTGTGAAGAATTTTACTACAATTCCGGGGTAAGGTTTGCATAATTTATCCTGATTGTACTGCGTGAGTTCGACAAACGGATGTGCATTCACGTTTATTGCGATAGAACTTTATCACGACTTACTTAGTTCGAATGCACGCTTGTGCGACACCTGCAAATCGACATCACCGACAGTGAAGACTCAATTTTTTTATTACCCGACTGCGACAGAAGGAGGGTTATGTTTTTCGAGAGTATGTATGTATGTATGTATGTATGTATGTATAATTGTTTGGCACGCTCTGCAGCCTGAACGGCTCAATGGATTTTAGCTTGAGAGGTGTCGTTAGATTCGTATTTACTCTGAGAGTGACACTGGGTATATCAAAATAAAAAAAACAATATGGCGGATTTTTGGCGCCAAATTCAAATGTTTCGATCGCTCTGCAGCCTGAACGGCTCGATGGATCTTAGCTTGAGAGGTGTCATTAGATTCGTATTTACTGTGAAAGTGACAATGGGTAAATTAAAAATTAAAAAAAGTAAAAAATAAAAAACGGTAATTTAAAAAACTAAAAAACCCGACTGCTTTTCTAAGTATTTATGAAAAAGCCCTAAAACAAGAAACCCGTTGTACCCGATTGCACTTAAAATTGTAGCAGGCGGGACCCATTCTACAAATGGAGGCTTAGTGTATTGAGAGCACATACCTATATTACATTGCAGATAATCCCGAATGGGTCCCGACTGCTACAATTTTAAGTGCAATCGGGTACAACGGGTTTCTTGTGTTAGGGCTTTTTCTTAAATACTTAGAAAAGCAGTCGGGTTTTTTAGTTTTTTAAATTACCGTTTTTTTTCATAAAAAAATTACAAACACAACAAAAAAAGCGTCAGCCAAATCAGTCACATTTAGCCATTATTTTTTTATATTTATAAATAGATGTCTATTAATAATAATCATCATTTTATTATCAGGCAACTAAGGCCCGTAAATACACAAAGTAATGTTATACAATAATAAACTATGAAACATATAAAAAACCTTATTAAACTATAGCTATTCATTGTTTCGACCCCAGAAACGTCGATATACACCCTTCGCCAAAAGTCTTCTTTCATGAAGGTCTGTAGGTTGTCGGTTAGGGCCAGCGCTCACTGGCCGGCATGGCATGGCAGATTGTGCTGCGGCATCCCGTGGCATTCCGCGGCATCCCGTGGTATCCCGTGGCATGCCATGGCATTCTGCTGAAAGCCCAGCCACTCTGGCATCAATCAATTTTGCTCCGCGCGGATTCGTATTTAGTTGTGTTGTTATGGCTGACTAGTAGTTTTGTATTAATAGCACTTCTAGCGCCCCATTAACCGAAATGCCCGCTGCACAAGTTACAACCTTATTTCAACAAGCTTAGCAATCTTAATTCCTCGACACAAAATGACCAATACGTCTCGCGAGATGCATGTGGCAATGGCATGCCGCGGCATTCCGTGGCATGCCGCGGCATCCCGTCTCACGCCGCAGCATCGTGGTATCGAAATAAAGTAATATGAACTCTAAAGTCATTGAAATAAGATTCAAAATAACTTGATTAGTAATAAAATCCTTTGCCATGCCATGCCATGCCATGCCGTGCCGGCAGGCAGTGAGCGCCGGCTCTACCACGAACGATTTAAACTAGACGTTGTGGCGTGATTCCAAACTTATGACCGCCAGAGCCCATAGATCAGAGTCTTATTAATGATCTGATGCCGGGGCTGGAATTTATACCGCCTGGAACTCGGTTAGGCCCACGCGTATTAATTCCAAGCTACCAGAAACGTGAATAGCACATCCACTTGTCAATCTCACGTAGTACACTCATATAACTCGTCCTACAGTGCGATTCTCTAAGCCTCACTTCGTAATTCGAAAGCTGAATCCGCAGTGAGATTACAAAATGGTATTCTGTTTAACATGATCACGCCGGCGCCGGTGACGTCCCCACGGCGAGCGAATACTAAACCAAGGTCAAGTGGGTTCGCTATCGAAGTGAGAGCGGTCATTTGAGTGAGACCCGTTTTCGAGTTTACATTTTAGAGAATCGCACCACTACTGACCTTTTTTTACGTCTGGATAAGTCATTTGTTATATCAATCAATATATAAATCATACAAATTGACTGCACCGTGTCATGACCTCAATCGCGACTGTAGAGCATGATCCTGGGCTCGATTCCCAGGAACTAAACATACTGGCGAACTGTGGGTGTACATTGGTACTCTTCTGCACCTATAGGAGACTGCAGGCGTGGTGGTATGTCACTATATTAGCTTGCTTGTCATGCTCACTTTAATGTCTTGCTGACAGTGGCGCGTGGGTTGGATCGTTTGGTTCCCTTCAAGATGGTTGAGCTAAACGGTGCTGATGCACGCGTCATATTCGTGAACGGGTGCTGTCAGTTGGGATCGGTCATCTCTTAACTGCCATGTCTTACATCGTTATTATAATTTTGATATTTTTTATATTCACCTTCATTGTTTTCACATATAAAAGCAACAAGAATATTGTAACCAAGACTTTGTAAAAACCAAATTGAAGGAAAAGAGTGTCCATGGAGTTTCTTGCTCCTTCTTCTCCATAGAGACCTACGTTTTGGAACGAGCAACTAGCTTCAATTTTAAACTGTAACTTCTTTACAATTCAAAAGTGCCTGTAAATGGTCTAATTGAAATAAATGCTTTGGTTTTGATTTTGAACTATTTACCAGTATAATTAGCCTGTTATGCTACTATAACTACGCACTTGAAAAAAAATCTGGCCCTAGTTTGGTCATTTCTGCGCCCCGCCAGGGTCTACGTCCTGTGCCTGGGCACCGCTGGCACCGCCCTAGTTACGGCACTGTTTATATCTATATCCCCTTATGCAGTTGACATATAGCAAGATGACACCGGTAAACCCGCTGTGTGCAGTATCTGCAAATATCGCGAAGCCTTGCATTTGGGACAGCGGCACTGTCCTCATCACCAGACAAACGTGGGGATTCTGGAAACTGGTGAGTTTAGTCATTGAATAGGATAGAATAGAATAAACTTCCAAATGTACAATTTATACAAAATCTTTAAGTTAATCATCATTATCATCACCATATAAGCCGCAGGACGTCCACTGCTGGACATAGGCCTCCCCCATAGACTTCCAAAAAGACCGGTTGGAAGCGGCCTGCATCCAGCGTCTTCCTACGGTCTTAATCAGGTCGTCCGTGTAGGTCCGCATAGGTTAGTACAGTCTGTTGTCAACATTATCTGACCCACCCTAAACACAACCAAAATTGGACCCTCTGCCTATGATAATAAGGTTTAATTTCAATTTATCGATGAATACAGACACGCATAAACCCACCCAACGTTGTCGGAGCCACCGGCATTATATCATTTTGTTAAGCTATTTTAATCATTATCTCGTTGACATTAAAGTTAAAAACCTTTTAAGTCACCTTACATAATTAGAACCCAATCTTGAATTTCGTGGAGTCTTAACAAGTTCTTGTGGCTTGGCGGTTTGATGTTGGATTGGCGAGGAACAACATGTGGGTTCGAAAACACAGTCCACCTGTTATCAGTTTCTTTTTTAATGTGATTTCATTTCTACAAAATTGTTTGCATTATTAAAGAACGGCCAATATGATTTACGCCTAATAACTTATCTTGTAAACAGGTGAGTAAATTAAAAAAGTTTAAGTTCACATATATTTGCTTCGTGAGGTAGATAATAAATTCGTCTACTTAAGTGACAAAAGTTACACTACGCCTATTAGCATTGACTGTGCACACACATTTGTAAATCGTTTCGCATAACTCGTTAAGTATTTTTAAGCAATTTGGTGTAAAAAAGCATCATGTCGCAGCTTAATGACTATACCAAACATAAAATCATATTTTTACATGAGCAGAATGTTGGAATTAGAGAGATTGGTCGTCGTCTTAATATGTATAGCAGTAAGTGTTTTTTTTTATACCTATTTTATTTAATTGATTGTGATTAATGAACGCGTAGTTGGCTATTTTACTATTACATTCACTCCTTACAAGTTACATAAACGGTTCCAAAAAAGTTTTTTTTTTGTTTTAGAGAAATACGACTGTAGCTAAGACGTTATGGAGACAAAGTAAATATTCAGCGGATTCGTCCAGGGGCAAAAAACATCAAGTATAGTCCCGAATGCGATTGCCCATTAGTGTAACCGCAATAAAACACCATATTTCAGTGGAAACAGTGAGAAGGCATTTACACGCTGCTGGAATAAGGAATTATAAACCGGCACAGAAAATAGCATTGACACCTGCTGAAGAGGGGTCCGTTTTGCCCAGGAATATTTAAATTTTAATTGAGAAGAAAATGTTGTGATCTTCACTGATGAAAAAAAAAACATTTAAATCGAACAAAGATGAACGTAACAAGGAACGGTGCGCCATCACTCCGCTACTAATTAATCTAGGATATTTTTAAACACACCATGTAAGTAAATGCTCAATGGATAGATTGTTAAACCATTAAAATATTGCCAATTACGTGGTGATGTTATTGTCATAAATAGTTTTTTTTCTATTTAAATGACATGTTTATTCACTACGTATAATAGGCAGCTATAAATCTTTAAAGCATTTCACAGATAAAATAAATTTTCTCGATAACAAACTTTCAAGAAAACATGCCTTTTTTAATGTTTATAAATGGGTAGATTTGATTATGGCATCCTCATAATATATTGTATATTAATTTGGAAATATGTGAGCATTTACTTACTTTATTTACCTAAGTGTTTTAATGAAATAATAAACATTTTAAATTTGCAATTGTTTAGTTTTATTTCTATGCGTTGTCCATTAAAGAACTGTAAAAAAAGTATAATAAAATAATTAAAAAAGAAACACCTGAGCAGAAGCTATATTTAGGTTAAACTTGATTTCGAACGTAAACAACGATTAGTGACCACAAGACTAAAGAATTTAAACCATATATATACTTTAATAAAGTTTATTCTTGCACAGCACAAGCAGCCAACCTTATCCTAGTGCAAATAGATTATTTTGTATTTTATCCCTTCATTATTATTTAATCACTCCATTAAGACATGATAATAAAAAAACTACCTATAAAATAGACAAAAATAAATTGTAAAGAGAAGTTGTTTTTGCAATTTAGTAAGGCAAGGAAAAATATGTTTGCGCGTTGTCACTGCATACCCTTAGTTAGTAGCATTTGAATACCAGTTTTACAATGAATACAAATATTTATTTTTCAACTACCCACTTAATACAAGTTATGCCAAAATATTACCATTTTAGAAACTTTATATTTGAAGATTATCCGTCTATAGTTCTTTACAATAATACAAGAAATACTTTTAGAATAAATTCTAAATTGAAAGCAAAACAATATCTTCGTCGCGGGATTTGATCTCGCAACTTGTCACTCTCAGTCTTACACACAGACCACGAGACCAGAGTTACTTGACCAAACACATTAAAATAAGCTATTACACTTATTATATTATAACAAGTTGTTATAAGATTTAACCCAATGCTAACGTGATAAAGATCAAATTTGCGTGTGTGTATTTTTATTGTATGTATTCCTTCTCAGTTCTCGAGCACTTGACTGATAACCTCATATAAATTGAAATTAAACCTTATTTTCATAGGCAGAAGGTCCAATTTCGATTGTGTTTAGGGTGGGTCAGATAATGCTGACAACCGACTGTACTATAACATAAATAGTAACATGTTCAGCTGCATAATATAGCGTACAAATTACGACAAAGATATGGTGCATAAAACCGTTGTAATATTCCTTTCAACAAAATTAGGTAGTAGATACCATTAAACAAAAATTCCAAGACAAAACTTCACTAAAATAACACTTTATTTTACCCCTTTAAACCTGATGAATTATTTATAAAATTCGTATTTTTTTCCTTTATATAATTCAAAGAGAGCTCATATAACGAGTGCTACGATAACCCGCGCTACGAGAATAGTCAAACTACTCAAAATTGCAAAAAAAAAGTGCAATCACGTTGAAAACGCGCGCTCAACTGGAGAACCAACAGACGTTACATTAGAATGAAAGCGCGCGTTAACGCGCGATCACCTGCGTCTAGATCTAGAGACTGTGAGAGCCTGTTCCTCGTAGCGCCTCGTTCACGCTCGCTGACGCGCGTTCACGCGCGCTCTTGCGATCGGTTGTATGTACTGTAATGCCAGAATGTCCAGTCGCACGATTTGAAAACGCATGTCAAAATTTTGCCCACTGAACATGGCCTTACCCTTGACTTTACCGTGTCGATGGCGCGTACGTATTCCAAGCGCGCCTCAAAGAGAAGTCAGAAAACATTTGGAGGGGCCACTCAGGGCCGATGCCTGCCGGGGCTGCGGGTTGTTCGAAAGAGATACCACGCCCCCGGAATGCAAAGCGTACAAGAAGGAACATGGATGGCTTTTAGTCAGTAATTAGTGTAACACTCCCTCCGCCCAGGGCGGAAGAAGTAACTTGATGATTTCCCATCCGTAAAAAAACCTTGACTCTATTTTCTATACATGCAGATGGGTTTTGCCGTCCGTGGACCTGGTTGTGGTGCTCCAACGAGGTTCCTGAACCTGAATGACTACATGCCTTGGATTAACGACGTCATTTCTCATATCCCCTACCAAGAAAGCGATAAGATATACAAAATAGGAATGCGAAGAGTATCACCGATTGAAATCATATTGTACAAAGGTAAATCAGACATCCTACTCGTATTGTAAAGAACTAAGTGGTAACTGCCTCGTTAGCCTAGTGGTCCTAAGCACGACTGCTATTCTAGAGGTCTTGGGTTCGATCCCAACCCCAGCTCAAGCAAAATGTGTCATTGGGTTTTTTTATGAAATTCTCAGTAGCAGCTCGGAGTTAGGATTCGTGCCCGGTTACATAGGACCTAAACATACCGGCGAACTGTGGGTGAACATTGGTACACCTCTGCTTAACCCTTCGGTGATAACAGGCGTGAACGTGATGATATGTTTAAAAAAATGGAATGACAGATTGGTGTAGCTTCATGTACCTCTGTATGCTCATTCGGTATTTTTTTATTCCAGCCGGCGTTTATATTCCAACTAAACAAGGACAGTGCATAAGAGGTAAACGAGGAGGTATTATGTACAAGGACAGTCAAGAAATTGTTACTAACAAGAACTTTGCGCAAGGTTTTTTTTATGTAAGTCATTTTTTCTTCGCGTTTTAGATTTAATGACGGATGGCCCCATTGGTCTCGTGGTCGCAAACGCGGCTGGTGAGCGTGGGGTTTGATTCCCAGGTAGGGAAAAAGTGATATTGGGATTTTCCATAAGAATTTCTCAGTAACAGCCTGGAGTTGGAAGTTGATGGTGTGACACCCCATGCCTCGCAAAGCATGTAAAGCTGTTTGTCCCGACTGTCATTCGTAGATCTTTGACAGTCGTTACGGATAGTCTGAAGCAAAGAAGTCTCACAACCAGTTTAACCAAGAGATATCGTGTTGCCCAGTTACTGGGTTGTGGAGGTCAGATAGGACATGATAGGATAGGTCAGTCGCTCCATGTAAAACACTAGTATTCAGCTGTATCCGGTTAGACTGGAAACCGACCCGAACATAGTTGGGAAAAGGTTAAGCAGATGATGATTATGTTATGTTAGTATGTTATGATGTTATGTTACGGAAAAAGGGGGGCGCTGAAAAATAATTTATTCTCCAAGTGGGCAGTAGACACAATAAGTTTGGGAACCTAGGGCATAGGTCTTCAACACGCGGCCCGCAGCCAGTTCGGCCAGACGCTTCGGCCCACCTTTATCGCCAGTTTTTATTTATTTATTTATAATAGTCTTAAAGCACATTACATAATGCAGTATATAAAGAATCTATACTAATATTATAAAGCTAAAGAGTTTGTTTGTTTGAACGCGCTAATCTCAGGGACTACTGGTTGGAATTGGAAAATTCTTTTAGTGTTGGATAGTCCATTTCTTGAGGAAGGCTATAGGCTATGTAACATCACGCTACGACCAACAGGTGCTGAGCAGCGAGGGTGAAACCGCGGGGAACAGCTAGTAATTAAATATGATTTAGAAAATACCTACCTACCTAGGTAAAAACAGCAATTGCTTTAATTTTCGACCGAATTAGGTCAAAAATAAAACAATTGCTGATTACGATGACTTGAATCGCGGCCCCCGGAACCCAAAAGAAAATATTTTTAGCCCTTGACATCAACAAGGTTGAAGACCCCTGCACTCATTGGCGTATCTAGAGTTAGTTTTGGGGGGGGGGGGGGGGGGGGCTGGCCCCTAAGATGCCATGGCTGATGCGACGCAATGCGGTCAGGCGGAAGGTGAGCCCTACAGCCTGGGGTAGGCACAAGACCATTCTGGGAGGTGCAGCGCATTATTAGACTTATCATTGGATTAGACTTATCATTGCCGGTCGTCGTCAGGGCTATGGTCGGCAGTGAGAGAGCATGGGAGGCGGTTGCGTCTTTCTGTGAGGAGGTCATCTCACAGAAAGAAGCGGCGGAGCGGGTCAGGGAGACAGACTCTCTCGCTGACCCGATTCGTCGCAGGAGGGTGGGACGGCGCAGGCGGCGAAATGCCGACTTAATGCCGCCATAAGAGGGGCCAGCGGACGATAGATCGGGGACTCTATCGTCCTCGCTGCACGGTCCCTGGAGTAGTGGTGATGTCTCAGTGTACTCGGACATCGCTGAAGGAGGAGAGAGCCCGGAGGCGGGCAAAGAAGATGGAGCCCAGATGTGGGCCACGCTGGATGGGTCGCG
Organism: Caradrina clavipalpis; assembly: GCA_932526535.1. Classification (NCBI taxonomy): domain Eukaryota; kingdom Metazoa; phylum Arthropoda; class Insecta; order Lepidoptera; family Noctuidae; genus Caradrina; species Caradrina clavipalpis. The sequence goes on from OW052106.1 coordinate 10,853,406, forward strand.
AACGTCATGCGTAGCAGTTCTCGCGGCCCATTCATCAAGGCGAAAGTAGGTACACACGCGGAGTTTTTAGTGGGTGCAAGCCCCACATAACCACGTTGTCTCCCCGGATGGCGTGGCATGCGTTAGGCATTTTCATCGCTCACAAAAAAAAAAAAAAAAAAAAAAGGCACAAGACCATTCTGGGGTGGGCACGGCCCACCCGGCTCCCCCCCTATACAGGTTGGAATTTTATAATGCTACCTGGAGGGAAAGTACTCTAAATACTTAAGTTTACTCTAAGGAAACATTCCTTTATTTTTAAAAAGAAACAAAACTGCATTTATATAATTTTGAAAATACGCTTGCCACACCCGGGAGTCGAACCGACTAAAATCCTAAAAAATAGCATCCTGTACTTTTATGGCACTAATCGATAGGGTCAATCATAAGCATCAAATCTCTGCAATGTCACAATGTCTTAAAACAGTACTATTTCATTTAATATTACAATACATACATATATAAACTCACGCATTTTTCCAATGGGGGTAGGCAGAAACCACTGAACTCCATCTGCTACGATCCTTACATATTCCTTTCGCTTCATCCACAATCCTACATCTAGTCATACAAGCACGCCGCCCGGTTGTCTACCGACATCCTCTTTTAATCCGCAACGTTCTCGTATAATTTCATAATTAATTAATATTACAATAATTATCATTTTAGTTATTGGATGAAAATCCAATAACTAAAATGATATTGTAATATCTATTGTACTCTCTACGCCGAAGGTTTAATATCCAATAGTGCACAAGACAAAGGAAAATTAAAATGATACCTACTGTTCTAGAGATGGCGGGCCCATGAATGCCATGATGATCTTTTTGAATGGTTCTTAGGCGGAGGTACATATGATGGCAGAGTTCACATGCGCAACAGTGATGCTGGAGGTATCTAGGCAAACAAACGCCGCTGTGTGGGTTGAACACAATTGCCACAAAGATGTAATGGGCGTTCATCCGCACAGAATACCGGATAGGAGAAAGTAAGTCTAAAACAAACAATCATTTATTTTAGACGACACGCTTGGCGCAGTGTCCTAGCGGCCGACTGCTGCGGTGCATGTCGCGGGTTCGATTCCCGCACGGAACAAATATTTGTATGACCTACATATAGTTGTTCCGTGTCTGGCTGTTTGTGTATGTGAGTTTATCTGTTTGTAAATGCACCCACGATACAGAAGATATTCCTTGTGTGGGGAACGTTTTTTAAAAACAAAGAACGAATTCTACCTACACCTTATTTAGATTTAATCCACCCACCCCTCTTTTTGACACCGTCACCGGCCGTTGCCGTCCGTCTGTGGCACCGTTGCCAGGCCTCCGTCACTCGTTCAAGGTTTCGCGCTTAAGAGCGCGTATACAGAAAGTTGGCAACGTCGCAAACAGCTGTCAAATATTTCCCTGTTTTGATTAATTTGTCAATATTACTGTATGAAAATAAGAAATATGGCTAACTAATGCACTAGAATATTGATTATGAAATGCAATAATTAATATCGTAACACCGAATATTGAGTTTTAGATGTAAAAAAAAGTATTTGAAACTTTACAAATGCCTTTTTTGCACCTAAAACGGTTACAACATCAAATTCAGTGTTTTAATCTCTTAGTGTCTCTCTTTAGTGTTTTAATTGCAATTCATGATTGATAATTCAAATAAATAATGCTAATTCACATTAAGTAATAGCGCAATTATTAGCAAAAATATTAAAAAAAAACCTTCTCCTGTAAAATTTGTTTTTTGTCGGTTACGCTAAGTCGGCGGTATTGGCTCGATATGTGAAAATCCCTTTTTAAAATCCAGTTCTGATTAACCCCTGTGTTCTCATTTACCCCGTTTGACAGTATGTAGGTAGGTATATTCTACGAGTAAGCGTTAACTCTATTTTTTGTCCACAGAGTGATGTGTTTCTTATACTTCAGATCAACTGCTTACATCATGTTTCGATTCTTTTTCTCCTTCAAAGCAAACGTTGATGTGACCTTGCATGGTATTGAGGAGAAGATTAAACGTATCCCGAATCCGTTTCAGTCAACACAGTATACAACTCCATGGTGGCCCACTCCTAATCGTCTTAAGTTCTCTTATTTCGCACCTCAAAATTTGTGGTGGTGGTACTTGTAAACGACCATTGTATTACTACGACTGGCAATCTCAATCAATCAATTTTATAATCAATCAATCAATCAATCAATTTTATAACCGACAACCTGCATGCCATGTTATGTAACTCATGTTTCCACAAATAAATAAATCAATCAATCTCACGAACGAAAGGAATAACTAAATTTTATTTTTCCAATACCGAGGAAATTGGACTATACGATCTTGATACTTGTAGTATTAACGAACATGAATAATCATGAATAATAAATGAATCATGTGTCACATCACAGTGGAACAAACATTGTAACGAAGACTTTTTCACATGGATCCAGTACAATATTCTTCAAGTAAAATCATTTTGTAAAGCTCCTTATATACATTTGACTGTGCACGCATGGGTGTTGCACATTTTTTTTTATGGGACAAGCCCGCCACAGTGTTCCCAAACCACTGCAACACCTGTAAGCCAGAATCAACAGTGGCGACCACAAGAAAAGCGCCGAGACAATGAAACTCGACGAGTCCCAGAGAAACGATTCAACTGTCTTGGATCCCGCAAAGAAAAATTAATCAGAAAAGATTAGCGGAGAAGTAAGAAAAAAAAAACGGTAATTTAAAAAACTAAAAAACCCGACTGCTATTCTTTAAAAATCCCTAAAACAAGATAAATTGTAGCAGTCGGGACCCATTCTAGAAATGGAGGATTAGAGAATTGAGAGCACATACCTATATTACATTGCAGATGGTCCCGAATGGGTCCCGACTGCTACAATTTATCTTGTTTTAGGGATTTTTAAAGAATAGCAGTCGGGTTTTTTAGTTTTTTAAATTACCGTTTTTTATTTTTTTAGTGTTTTAAAAAAGAAATTAATATACCCAGTATCACTCTTACAGTAAATACTAATCTACCGACACCTCTCAAGCTAAAATCCATCGAGCCGTTCAGCCTGCAGAGCGTGCCAAACAATTATACATACAAACTTACATACTTACATACATACAAACATACCCTCGAAAAACATAACCCTCCTTGATCCTTCTGTCGCAGTCGGGTAAATATAATTTCCACTTCCCTCCAAACACAGGCCCCTCTTTCCCTCTGAGCGCTCTGGGCAAGTGCCCAGGGCCACGATAGTCGGGGGCCCCCAGTCTGCTCTTAAACAGCCCGTTCCATTACACGCATCATTAATACCCGAATTTTCTTTTTTTAAACCGACGTAAATATTGATCGCGAGGAAATCTAGAATCATAAACTGAATTCTATTCAAAGTCTTCGTTACAGTATCTCCTATACAGTACGGCCGACGTATCTTGGCGACTCTGAAGTTAGCCGATTAGCTGCGCAGTATACAATTTTGTTCCTAAAAGATCCATTGCGCAGACAAACGGCTAACTTCAGACTCACCAAGATACGTCCGCCGTACTGTACCTACAGTGAAAATCATAAAAAAAAATGTTGCCTTTGTGTACTTATTACATTATGTAGGTACCTACATATTATTATATCCATCAATTGACATAGGTACTTTTTATGAACTGTCAAAACGCGATTCCCCCTTAGATTTTGTATGGCAATAGTACGCCGCGACGTCACTATCGGCCTACTCAATTAACTAACTATTTATTTATTTTAAAGTAAGTAAAAATCAATTTTTCCAAAAAATTGAAAATTAATCGGTTTTCATGGGTAAAATAAAGGCCTTTTTAGAAAAGTTGTGACTTTTAATTACTGTTTAGTGGTGTCAACTACATACCCAATTGTCAGTAAAATTAAATTTTAAGTTTCATTGAAAAGTTAATCAATTGAGTTGACAATTAAGTGACGTCACAATTTACAATTGTCATACGAAATCTAAGGGGAAATCGCGTATTGACATTACTTATAAAAAGTATGTTAATTGATTAGTGGTGTCAAGTACCCATTTGCCGCCATTTGCGTAGAAATTGTTGGCAACTATTAAAAAAAAAAACAGTTTGACAGCTACAATCTAACAGTATAAGCAGCTGTGGTATAAGGTACCTACTTGAAAATTAAGCGTTTTATTTATAGAGTAATTCGTTTTCAAGAGTAATACCCACGTCACAAATTCTAATAAAAGTCTAAGTTATTTCGTTAATTGTAAGCCTTCCATGTTTTAATAAATAAATAAATTAATTAATAAGTTGATGTTATTATTTACCTACATGCCCCAGCTGATCTCGTAGTCACAAGCGTAAATGTTTAGCGCGGCCTTCCAGCAGTGCGATTCTCTAAGCCTCACTTCGTAATTCGAAAGCAGTGAGATTACAAAATAGTATTCTGTTAAACACGATCACGCCGGTGACGTCACCACGGCGAACGAATACTAAACCAATGACAAGTTGGTTCGTTATCGAAGTGAGCGCGATCACTTTAGTGAGACTCGTTTTCGAGTTTGCATTTTAGAGAATCGCACTACAGATTCGACTCCCACGCCGAGCAGTGTTAAAACGAATTTTCCATTAAGAAAAATAAATAAATAAAATGTGTCTGAAATCAGTATTTCGACCATATTTTGAACGACATTTGCGAATTTTTTTATTTTTTTTTTGACTAGCCTATGTTACTCGGAACGATGCAATGATTGTAACGATACCTCCCTCACATTTCCGAGGCGTTCAGATGTTATGGCGGAATAAAGAAACTCACATACACACATACATACATACATTTGTAGTGACATCTATCGCACAGCTTGCGAACTACGACGCAAAACTGACGATGCCTAGATCGCGCTATCAAAGTTTTTCGCGTCATTAGCATACGTACAAAAATCCCGACATCAACCGTCGGGCAGTAGCCCACCAGATACAACACCTGTCTGGTCGGAGGATCCTCCCTTTTCTACGGAGGATGAGAAACTTTACACCGTGTTTCTCATTCCTCCATACATTAACCCTGAAAGCATAACACTCTTTTTTTGGGGCAATCGTGTAAAATTGGTTTAAATCGGTCCAGTAGTTTCGGAGCCTATTCGTTACAAACAAACAATTAAAATTAATACAGACTTCCACCCGCACAAAGCCGGGTCGGATAGCTAGTTAATCATACTTACATTTGATAAAAAAAAAACACGAAATGAGAACAATTAAATAGGTTTACATTAAAATGTAATTTATTGTAAAATATGCACGATTTAAGCGCCTAGCAGAAATTTTGAATTACTTATATTCAGTATTGGAGCAGCTATGTTACTTTTAACATTATTTGCTTTGGTGGCTACTGTTGGGGCCTCTAGGGAATACACCGGTAAGAAAATTATTTTGTATTTCTATACCGGGTAGAAGAAGGTTACTTTAGCCCTGTAGGGAGCGATGTCAGCAAACATTCGGAGGGGCCACTAAGAGCCGATGCCTGCCGAGGCTGCGGGTTGTTCGAAAAAGATACCGCGCCCCCGGCACGCAAAGGGCACAAGAAGGAACATGGATGGGTTTTAGTCAGTAAAAGTCTGACACTAAGGAAGTCATTTGATAATTTCTCATCGGTAATGAAAAATAACCTACTTATAATACGTTTTCAGTATTTTTTCAAGAGATGAGAAGTTCAAACGCTTTTTGTTTTGATCCAAAGTTACGTATCATCTACGTAAAAGCCTAAGCTAGATTTATACAACCTAATCTGTGACCAGTCGGGAACTTGTCCGAAGGTGAGGTCAAACGTTTATGGGAGATTGGCCAGAAAAGGCAATGCATAGGGATTTGCCCTGCAGTGACACGAAATAGGCATCTAGGACATAAGTATAATAGCAAAGACCATGATGAGACTTAATTCCTCAACTGCCTCTTTAGCCTAGTGGTCCTAAGAGCGAGTGCTACGGGTTGGATTTGTAGGTCGAACAAAATGTTATTAGGTTTTTTTAAGAAATTCTCTGTAGCAGCCCAGAGTTTGGATTTGTGCCCATTAACCGGGCAGTAGGCTCGCCCCTATTACATGGGACCGAAAAACATACCAGCGAACTGTGAGTGAGGCTTGGTACACCTCTGCCTAGCCCTTCGGGGTATACAGGCGTGATGGTATATGCGAATGTTAATTCCAGATGAAGACTTAGCCAACTTTCCAAAGTTGTTTCACCTGGACGAATATGAGAGATGCCTCGCGAAGGTCGATGGAGTGTACTGTCTTGGGATCTTCGAACTCATCCCGGCCAAGCAGCCACACCCTACCTACGAGTTGATGAAGGTACCATTTTTTTTTGAGCCCAAGGGGCCTCCCTCTATTTCTTAAAACAGTATTATTTTAATATTACTTTGCCTCGCAAATTGTTGGATTTTAAACGCTCGGATTAGCGCCGAGAGTTGGAAATCCAGCAACTGAAATTACTAAGTAATATAAAAATGGCAGCGTAGGACGCCCACCCGACGACGGATGACCTGATTAAGACCGCAGGAAGGCACTGATGGCGCTGCGCTTCCAACCGGTCCTTTTGGGAATCTATGGGGGTAGCCTATGTCCAGCAGTGGACATCCTGCGGCTGATATGATGACGATGATTGAATGGTACTGTTTTAAGAGATGGTGGAAGATGGTAGGCCTTCAGACCATGTTTAAATTTTCATGTACCTTTTCCAGGCGTATTCGGATGAATCGTACCGTCATTTTAACCGTACGCGCATACATCGCGGCTACTGCTTGAGCACCCGCTGTCAGACCTTGGTCACTAGGAGCAATGTATCAGGCGCCTTGGAAAGTAACCCTTCGCTTCTGTTCGAGCGTTGTGCTGATCACTTTGCGCAAGCTCGGCAGCTCCGCGCCTCCCTCCATACGCTTCACTACTGCCGGACACACGCTGATGCGATCACTGTTCAACCCCCAACGACAGCAGAACGAATATTCAAACTAGTTATTTATGCTCTGGTCGTAGCCAATATTGCTGGGACTTGGTACGATGCTCATTATGGCGACACTCCTAATAGTAAGTCGAAGGATTCATTTTCGTCTATCCTCAAAAATATTGGTACCTAGGATGTGTTTTTTTTCTGCCTCGGGGAAGACTAAAACACCACGGTGTTTCTCGAACTAATATTGACCGGCGCCTGGGTATCGCTCTGGGCATTCTTCCATCATGTAATGCGGCTGTCAACCTCGCATTGACTCCACAAAGGCGCGTGAGGAACACCACGCATTACTCTCGGACCAGTCTCCGTTCGAGCGACGAAGTGACCCCGGGTCCACTGCCCACTGGCCCTATTTCAATGTGACCGGAGACCGTCTCGTGCCCCTCGGCGCCTGGGCACCCGCTGGACGTCCTCCGACTTAATACTACTTTATCTAACCTTCAGAAAAAGACACGCAGTTAATTCAAGTAGGTAGGTTTTTTCATAGTCACCTTGTACTTTCAGAAAACAAGTTACTATCAGCCTTCTCAATACCGGCTAACTGGCGTCGACTGACGTTTATTCGCAAAGGTGGTGACCCTCGACAGGAGGCCCTGATCCCTTTGGAAGGTATCAGGTATGGAATTTCTTTCCTAAGGTATTTTGCACCATTTGCCAATAATTTCAAAACACAACGTTTAAATAAAATATTATTTCACCTACAATTTTAGACTTGAAAATCCAATAAATTTTGATTTCTAATTACTTTCATCATCTGCTTAACATTTTCCCAACAATGTTGGGGTCGGCTTCCAGTCTAACCGGATGCAGCTGAATACCAGTGTTGTACATGGAGCGACTGCCTATCAGACCTCCACAACCCAGTAACTGGGCAACACGGTACCCCTTGGTTACTGGTTGTCAGACTTCTGACTATCCGTAACGACTGTCAAAGATCTACGAATGACAGCCGGGACCAACAGCTTTACGTGCTTTCCGAGGCACGGGATTTTTAATTACTTTGAAATTAATAAATTGTTATTCAATTGAGTTGACAAAAAAAAACGGTAATTTAAAAAACTAAAAAACCCGACTGCTATTCTTTAAAAATCCCTAAAACAAGATAAATTGTAGCAGTCGGGACCCATTCTAGAAATGGAGGATTAGTGAATTGAGAGCACATACCTATATTACATTGCAGATGGTCCCGAATGGGTCCCGACTGCTACAATTTATCTTGTTTTAGGGATTTTTAAAGAATAGCAGTCGGGTTTTTTAGTTTTTTAAATTACCGTTTTTTATTTTTTATTTTTTTAGTGTTTTAAAAAAGAAATTAATATACCCAGTATCACTCTTACAGTAAATACGAATCTACTGACACCTCTCAAGCTAAAATACATCGAGCCGTTCAGCCTGCAGAGCGAGCCAAACATTTGAATTTGGCGCCAAAAATCCGCCATTTTGTTTTTTTTATTTTTATATACCCAGTGTCACTCTCACAGTAAATACGAATCTAACGACACCTCTCAAGCTAAAATCCATCGAGCCGTTCAGCCTGCAGAGCGTGCCAAACAATTATACATACATACATACATACATACATACATACATACATACATACATACATACATACAAACATACCCTCGAAAAACATAACCCTCCTTCTGTCGCAGTCGGGTAAAAAGTGACGTCATAGTTTATTATTGCGATATAAAAACTCCGAATTGCGTTTAGACAGCACATAAAAAGTATTTTATTTAATTAGTAGTATATGTCAATTGATGGTGGTGTCAAGTACCCATTTGTCTTCATTTAATGATTCACTTTCTATTACTCTATAGACGTGTTTAAGGGCACACTTACAATGAAACAGATGCGTGTTTTCACTGTGTTGGATTATTCCCTGGTGTCTAGAACGAAAAAGTACTTGCACATGCTTTGCTACCCCGGAAGCAAGGTTGAAATGTCTCATGCACGATACACAGCGATGCTGATTTAATTAATTTAATTTATTTATTTAAATCAGGCATAGAATTATATACATATTTCAGAACATACAATAATATAAAATGCTATATATATTAAAAACTACTTCTACTCCTAGTTGGCTTCGTGTAAAAACCAAATTGAATGAAAAGAGTGTCCATGGAGTTTCTTGCTCGTTCTTCTCCATAGAGACCAAGGAATTTATAGAGAGACCTACGTTTTGAAATAGAAATAGAAATATATTTATTGTCACAAAAAAAAAATACATTTTTATAATTTTAACTTGTGAACTCCACACTAGGTCTAGCCTGTCTCGTGGAGTCCTTGCGAGTTTTATTTAACAATTTGTGGTACAGGGGCGATACAGTATTGTAATTATTTATTACATCTTATAAAATTATTGTAGAAAACAAAACAAATAATAAAAACTTTCAAAAATAAAAATAAAAGACATTAATTAACAAAAACAAAGATTAAAAACTAAAGGAAGGTAGTTGTTTAGCAGGGTTGTGTTATGGATTTATGGTGTAATTGTGTGATCGAGAGTGTAATGGTGTAGCTAAACTAACTTTTACACTCTCGTGCACACAGAGAGTGTAAAAGTTAGTTTGTGTGAATGAGAGCGTTGTGTTGTGTGAGTGAGAGTGTGATTGTGTTATGTACGTTATAATGACAATACTCGAACAATTGCTTCGGAGTCTGCGGAGTCTGCGGAACGAGCAATTAGCTTCAATACCTATTAAACTATAACTTCTTGACAATTCAAAAGTGCCTGTATGTATATGGTCTAATTGAAATAAATGCTTTGACTTTGTGTCGTGATTTGCGGCGAAAATGGGTATTATGGTAGTACATCCTCCGACGAGTTCCTTCACAAGGAGTACTATTATATTATTACATTTCGTGATATTTATTATCGGTTTTTCAGGGTCATGGGTCTGGGTTTCACAACATATGCTCACGCCAACGTGTTTCATTATATGTTCCACACTATTAATCCAGAATTTTTAGAACAGGTACGTATATCTTTGAGTCATCTATTTATACTAATAATAAATCTCTGGAGCTGCTACTTGGATTGAAAATAATCTTCTGTATATGATAGCCAGGTTCATGAAGAGCACTATAGGCTTATATAACATTACGCCACGACCCACTTAACCAGTAGACCAGTAACCATAGACGTAACTTTGGAAAAACAATCTGCTTAGCTGGTGAAGAGATAAGTTGATTAATGTCATTGCCTACAGACAACCTGCACTATAAGACCTACCCTACGATCAAACAAGAAATTCATAAACATGTGCATTGTGAAGGTTGAGGTTCTCGAAAGCACGAGCAGTACTCGTAACCGGCGTGCTTGGATGAACTTGAACGAGGCGAAAGGAGTATGTAAAGATCGTGTGGCATTCTGTGGTTTCTGCCTACCCCCATGAGAAAATGGCGTGAGTTTATGTATGTATGTGCAAGACCTACACGGTTGTATGGAACAGCTCCATGATCAACAACTACCTTATTTATATTCCTGCTAAACCAACCGAAAGTTTTTAACGTGAATATTTAAATCTTTATCCAGACGTCACAAAGAATAGATGGGGTTTTCCTGACGGACGGAACGTCGCTGATCCTAGCATTCGTGATGATGTCCTGTTTCCTTACTGGCTACAACCTTCTGATATACTCCCAGAAACATGACCTCAGCATACATATGCTGCCACTATGTATCATAAAGCGTGTTATAAGGTACGTATAATAACCATGTCTAGTATTGCTACCAACACTTATTTTATCATTATTTCATCATCATCATCATCATATGAGCAGAACGACGTCCACAGCTAGACATAGGCCTAGACATAGTCCACATCATCAATGCGCCTTGAACAAGCGTGGTGATCAAAGCTCATGCCTTCTCTGTACGAGAAGATGCATTTACCCAGCAGTGGGACACTAAAAAGCCGGCATTATCTTCATATTGCTTCAGATACTCAAGAGTTTCGATTGATTAAAAAAATACTAGTGTAAAACTTCCTTAGCTCCATCTAGTAACTGGCTATGAGAGGAAGAGACAAAGAAAATGTGCGCGCGCACCTCTCTCCCTTGCCCCTACAGTAATATATGAAACGTAACTCTCTCTCTTGCTATCTTCACTACCTTATATCTCCCTCTCACCTTCCGTTCGCGTCGCCCGATCACATTTTTCGTAACGCTCTCGTCATGCGTTCCCTAGCTTACTCCCCAAGTCAAGCGTGCATACAGAAGTTTTACTTGAAAAACAAAACTATACCCTATTTATAGTTTTCTGTCTCTTGCACCTACTTTGTTCCGTCTCTGCATCACCCTAAGGTAGACTGGTAGAAAATGCCTAAGGCATTAAGTCCGCCTTTCTATGGTGTATTTTATACATTTTGTGCATAAAGTTTAATAAATAAATAAATGAACTTACATTCTAGGATGTCCCCAGTACATCTTCTGATCGTCGGGTACGCTGCGACCTGGTGGCTGTACTCCCGCGATGGTCCCCTGGTCTCCACCACTATAGGCCTGGAGAGTGAGACCTGTACCACCAAGTTCTGGTCTCACGTCTTCTTGATCAACAACATTGTGGACTCCAATAATCATTGCGTGACTCCAACTTGGTGAGACATCTTGGATTTTTAACCGCCTTTAAAAAAGGAGGGGGTTTTCAATCCGTTTTTTTTAAGTTGGTTACCTCTGTATTTACCTCAGTCTTTTTTTATTCTGATTGATTTTTTCATTTGAAAGCATATACGTTTAAATTGGTCCCATTGAAATTTACCAAAATCTGTTTAGTTCATGATTAACACCGTAGGAAGACGCTGGATGCAGGCCGCTCCAAACCGGTCTTTTTGGAAATCTACGAAGGAGGCCTATGTCCAGCAGTGGACGCCCTACGGCAGATATGATGATGATGATTATTGTTTCCTCAGGTTCTTGGCGACGAGCATGCACATGTATATCCTGACATGTACTCTAACCCTGCTTCTCTGGCGACGCCGTTGTTTCGCTGTGAGACTCTACGCAGTTCTCTTCATCGCTTCATGTCTCCTCACGGCCGTCGTTGCTTATGTCATGGATTATAAGTCAATGATATACATCGCGACGCCTGAGTAAGTAATATCTTCTTCTTCTTTTCTTCTTTTGTTTCTTATTTGCACCTACCACAATTTGTCTCTGCATCACCCTAAGGTTGACTGGTAGAGAAGCCATTGGCATTAAATCCGCCGCTGTACATTTTGTGGGCATAAAGCGTTAATAAATAAATAAATAATATCTATGGGTATCTGACCGTGTCATAGTGTATATATCTACTTAGCCTTTTCCCAATTAGGTTTTGCTTCCAGTCTAAGAGTGACTTCACACCGAGATGCGACGCGACGCTTCGCGCGACATATTAATAGATCTGCTCAAAATATAACTTTATTTACTACGCAAAAATATACACATTTCATTGTGAGAATTTAAATCAATTCAATTCATTTCAATTCTCACAATGAAATGTGAATTATTTACAGAGTCTCTATTAAAATATGCGCGCTGCGTCGCGTCACGTTTCGGTGTGAACTGACCCTAACCGGATGCAACTGAATACCAGTTTTTTACATGGAGCGACTGCCTATCTGACCTCCACAACCCAGTTACTGGGCAACACGATACCTCTTGGTTAGGAAGGGTTGTCAGACTTCCTGGCTACTGACTATCCCGGCTATCCGTAACCACAGTCAAAGATTTACGAAAGAGAGACGAGACCAACGGCTGTACCGCAAGTTGCAGCAAAGCAACGTTGCTGTTCTAGTTTGACGTTTTAGCTTTGTCTCTTTCTTTTATAGACAAATACGGAGAATATTTCGAGAAACTCCTTCGGTCACGGATTTCTACATGTCTTCTTGGGGTGCCTTGCCGGCTTGCTTCGTGGGCCTTATAATGGCTCACATACTATTTGAGCTAGACGAGAGAAAAATTAAGCTTTCTGAGTACAAAGTAAGTACCTATGTATTGTAAATAGTTAACATTAGTTTTACTAAACTGTGTAAAAAATTATTAAAGATAACTTACTTATTTTTTAAATAAATAAAAACCACGCATATTCCCTGTGGAAGGCCGTTGAAGCCGCCTTTATACTTTTTATTGCATACAATTTAAATAAATTATTTTATTAAGACATCTGTAACAACAAACAACGTAGTAAATAAATTAATCGAAAATAGTTCACAGTAGGTACAGGCCACAAGGGGCACCGGTTTCGTATAAGTAGTGTTAAATATTTTCAAAATATCAATGTAGACAATGAAGGGGTCATTGTCTACATTGACTTATAAATCAATGTCATATAATTGGACAGTCGTACAGTCAAGAGCATAAATTAATAATTACTAACTCACTCACTAATATTATAGAGGCGAAAGTTTGTGTGTTTGTCTCTTCTTCACGTTAAAACGGCTGATCGGATCTGGATGAAATTTGACATTGCGATAGATTGTAGTGTGCAATAACACATAGTATACTTTTCATCCCAGTAAAATGTACCTACAGTTCTCGAGAAAGGTGCCGTTACCCCCTATTCAATTGGACCCGAAGCGGTGGCGCATTGTGTTCCACCCTCTTTCGTGGCGGGCCGGCACCAGTTGGGGATCGCGGAATCCACGTGCATTTGCGGGATCCTCGGGGTTGTTTTTAGTCAGTTAGAATCTGACAGACCCGCCCCGCCATAATGTGGCCCACAGATGGATTTCAAATGGCTCGCGTAACTTTCAACATCTAGCGCTTAACATAAGAAAACTATTGCAACAGAAACATTGTCGGAAATCACAGCGGTTGCATCTATAAAGATACCATAAATTTTGATATCTAACAATTTTTATGTCGCTTGATGCTTTGTGCTTTATCCTTTGTTTTTTTTTTTTTAAATAACTACTTTTCATATTACCTTTGGTTGCTTTGTACAAATTTTTGGCCCGCCGATAATTTCTAAATGAAACGACTGTTAAAAAAAGTTGAGCACCCTCGCTTCATACGCTACCGTATTTACTCTTCTCTTTGGGCTGGTTGGAATAACCCCCACCACGGCTCACGCGCAATGGTCCATTGTAGGACTAAGTGCGGAAACCAAACCCCCTAACATAGAACATACTCTTCTCTTCTGTTTCAGTGGTTCGTCTACCTCCATTACATATGCTTCCCCCTACTCTTCTTCTGGTCGCTGACTGGTTTGTTTGTGCGGAAACAAAAGTCCGCTCTGTTCAATGCGGCTTACATCGCGCTAGACAAACCCTTCTACTGCATTCTTATGGTCATCGGTTTACTGGGACTATTTCATGTTGATGGTAAGGATCGAAGTTGGGAATTACCTATGACGTTTATTTATTTTACTATAATTAAAACGGTTATAGTTGTTACCAATTACAATGATTAAAGACATAACGCTTAATAATATAAAAAGAAAACACAAATCAAAACAATACAAGGTCATTGAGCAAGCGTGGTAATCAATGCACGTGCCTTCTCTGTATGAGGAGACGCATTTGCCCTGCAGTGGGACAATAATAGGCTAAATGGAGGATTAGTTGGAGTGCAAATTGGCAATGATTAGATGTAACTATGCTGAAAGTGTCTACATAATAATATTAATGTCTCTTCAGCTTATGTTTTTTATTTGCAGGTCCAATAAAAAGATTCTACAGCTGGAAGGGCTGGCGCAGCCTGGGCCGCATGTCTTTTACAGTCATGTTGCTGCACTGGTGCGTCAATATGACGATCGGAGCCAGGCCAGTGGCGTACGGCACTTCTATACTGGATATCGTTAGTTTCTTTTAAACATAATTCCCCGAACGTTGGTTTTTAAAAGTCTCTTTATAAAGGGCATGCTCGAAACTAGAGTATTGTAGTAATACCCGGTGTCTGGTGGTATGTATGTTGGTATATAGTACCTAATCGGCCAGAAGTCCAAACACTGAGTACCTATGTTCAAAGATCATAGACACTTTATTGAACCAATGAAAAATGGAGAGACGTCGTACAAATACCTAAAAATACCTATTCCTAATTGTATTAATCGATAACGTTGTTTCAGTTCGTGGATTGGAGTGCAACCAGTTTGATTACGTACTCGGTAGCCGTACCAATCACGATTATGGTAGAATTTCCAATACAGAAATTCTTAGAAGCTTTACTGTTTTAACCACGGAGTAAACTCATGCGTGAGAATACGAAAACAATAAATTTTAAGAAAATATAACAAGTTATTTACCTTTTAATTACCTATAGTCCTATACTATCCTTTTTTAAATTAAGCTTACAAAGGCACTTTAAAAAAAAAAAACCATCACGCCTGTATTCCCCGAAGGGTTAGGCAGAGGTGTACCAATGTACACCCACAGTTCACCGGTATATTCAGGTCCCATGTAATAGGGGGCGAGCCTATTGCCATTAACCGGGCACAAATCCAAACTCCGAGGCACTTTATATTATTTTATTTTCCTATCAGGTCTCAAACGACCAATAATGTCGGCAGCCTAGTTAGTTACGCTCCGGGCGTCGGGAGCCACGAGACGACTCCCGGCCACCGTAGACGCGTGTCTGTGGACGGTGAGCAATGGGTAGCTCACCGTCCGTACGTTCACTAGCGACAGACCGTGTCGACGGCGCGTTCGTGTTCCACGCGCGCCTCAAAGAGATGTCAGCAAAATTGGATGGGGCCACTGAGGGCCGATGCCTGCCGGGGCTGCGGGTTGTTCGAAAGAGATACCGCGCCCCCGGAACGCAAAGGGCACATGAAGGAACATAGACGGGTTTTAGTCAGTAAAAGTCTGACACTCCCTCCCGCCCCGCCCAGGGCGGGGGAAGTTATTTGATGATTTCCCGTCTATAAAAAAAAAAAAAAAAAAAGCCTAGTTATCCTTCAAAGACTTCTAAGATCTTAATTAATTATTAAATACCTATAATGGTGCTGATGAGGGTTAGATATGTGTGGCATAATGAGGAGGAGCACTAACTTTTTATCACGACAGAGGGCGCATAAGCAACTGTACCCTGTTTTGACATAACAGTTGTCAAATCGTATGGTTTTTTGCATTCAGTAAATATTATTATTTATTTTTTCCCTAATCTTGAGAAAGATGCCTCAGTGTAGTGCGTTAAATTGTAAAAATAGGGGAGTACATTTGTTTCATAAGGATAATAAACGCAGAAAACAATGGGAATCGGCGTTACGTATTAAAAACTTTAAGGCAAGTAATACTGCACGCTTGTGTGCTGCGCATTTGACTGAAGACGATTATCATGGGAAAAGCAAGTATACAGGTGAGTCATCGCAGTGGTTCTACTTATAATATTCTACTATCAGTCAGTAATTGACGAACCTAAGTTCTTAATTCAATAAATATATTTCTTACATTATCTACTATCTTATGTAAGTATATAGAAAACAGCTTCTTAAAGATTTATTATTTGAATATATGTACCTACTTTTCAAAATAATCCTGTATGACCTCTCTTTTGATCATTGGTAGAGGAGTATCTGCATTTTTATCTATGAATGTGTTTGTAGGTGGACACTGGTACACGGAGTCCTCGTGGATGTCGCAATCGGCACCAAAATTTTGATTCCGGTCATATGATTCTAATCTACAAATAAAATAGGATAGTTGGTCCATAGAAACAAAAAAAAACCTTACAAATCAATTATAACCTAAACCATTTTAAGTCTTTACCTTTCAATCAAATCGGCCTTTTTACCAGCAGTTGTCGCATTCCTCTTACGTAACTCATCTTTAAGTTGAGGGACAGTCAGAAAAGGGTACATTTTAAATGAATTTAACTTAGAATATTAACGAAAAATCAATCACAATCTTGTCTTGACAAGTAAACACGGTACAGTTGCCCCTGGCGCCATCTATACTCAGTTTTGCCTGTGGCTCCTCATTGTCCAATAATAGTTGTGCTTGCACATCTCACAGACGCCGAGAACACTGAGAATAAGCAAAAAGCCTAGATTTCCGATATGACGTTTTACCTAACATGTTGGAAGACAAAATAAAAAAGTTACAGCAGCCATTTTGATTTCTCCTGTCTCTTGACAGGCCGGTGTATTGAGATTAATTCGATTTTATTAATGTACACCACGTTTTCGACCCCTAATTTGTGTTGATGAAGTGAAAAGTGCAGTGTACATCATGGCGCGATACGGTCAGAGACCGGAGAATGCCCTCAAACGGGCCAATGGTTTGTACCAAATTCCATAATGATACCACGTTGCATGTGAGAATGACCTTACGTTATTCGGTCCATCAGCAGGTTATAAACTCATGGGAGTACAAAATAACCCTTATTTTCCCTTTAAAATGATGTTAGATGTAATAATATAAGTTCTTGTTTATGTTGTCCTCAATGTTTCTAAAACATAACCAAATAAGCCGAAGGTAGCCGCATACTTCATGCGACTTTTGCGTAATAGCATCTCTGAAGATAATCTGAACTTTTACGAGGCATTTAGCTGATATATAGTACTACTTGCACAAACAACCATTCTCTTACCAAAAAGAGGTAAAATATACATTTAAAATCAGCTCATCTTTATGAATAAAAGTTTAGAAGTTCACCTTCAGTGATAACTGCTTGTTTGCATTATTTGCCCCACTCAGCTCAAATAGCAAAAATCTTGTATTATGGAGGGTGTCATAAATGCTTATATTCCATGATCAAAATTATACCTTCCCACCCACAGTAAAAAAATAAAACAAATATACCGGCGAACTGTGGGTGTACATTGGTACACCTCTGCCTAACCCTTTGGGGAATACAGGCGTGAGTGTATATTTATATAATTATACCTTCATTCTATCTTCATTATTATAGAATACATTTAGAACGACAAAAAATCAAGGAAAGAACTTAGATCAATTCAATCATGCAATATAATACTAACTTTTTGGTAACAATTATTAGGTATCTGCATGCCATAAATTATTTAATCAATTAAATAAATCGTAGCAGCATCTTATTGTGCCACCCAGGGCAAAGGCCTCTTATCACACTGAGAAGGCACAAGCATTGATCACCCCACTTGCTTATATTGGATTTAATTACTTTAAGAAAATCGTAGTGGAGTAAAAAACAGTCCTTGTATATTTTTGAGTGGCTCATAGACATAACTTAATGCTGGAAAACCCACTCAAACAAAGCGGACAGTGTGGCAAAGTATTTACATGTTTACATATAGAAATAAGACATAAATTGCTATGCTTTAAAATGATGCCTTTATTGAAAAGGATTTTTTGGTGCCTTTAGGGTGTTTGTATATCTCCATCTCTGTTTATTCGTTCCTTCGTCAGGGTGTTGTTATGAGTCTTCAATTCCTCTTTGTATTATTCAATGGAATTCATTTACTTCTTCGTTTACAGTCAGGAAGGAAAATATAAATAACAACATTCTTATTACAACTTTGATAGAATATTATTCTAAGACCCTTTAAATATATTTAGTATCTAAACACATTTAGCACTAAATATGTTTAGTGATTAGTGGTGAATGTGGATGTGGACCCAAATGAAAATCATTAATGAAAAGAGACAACTGCCTACATCTTCTTAATTTGTTAACCCTTTCTGTTCCCCAGAGTTTATGGACCTGGACAAGCCAGCAAGAGCTTTAGATACTCTGCAAGAAGTGTTCCGCAACAAGAAATGGGCGTACAACTGGTCCGAGTCGGTGCTAGAGCCGATCATGTTCAAGTACTTGGAGCTTTGTGTGGACTTGCGCAAGTCTCACATTGCCAAGGAAGGCCTGTTTCAGTACAGGAATATGTTTCAGTCGGTCAATGTTGGGTCTTTGGAGCAAGTTATCAGGTAAGGCAAAAATATGGCAACTAATTAAAATGTAGCGACATCTATCGGTCAGCATGCAAACTACTATGACAAAAACTGACGTTGCCTAGATTGCGCTATCGAAGTTCTCCGCGACAATGGCATACATACAAAATCCCGACATCAACCGTCGGGCAGTAGCCGACCTGATAGAACACCATCCTGTTCCAACCTTTTCAATGGAGGATGAAAAACATTATTTATCTTATCCCTTCAAAAAAATATTCTTCTTTACTCGTTCTCTGTTAAAAAATATTTCTTTTCTTTTAGAGAGGTTCCAAAGAGGTTAACTCTTTAGTTTGAGCAAAAAATTTACCACTTTTACTTTAAACAGACTTTGGAATTTATCCATTCAACCCTCTTTATTTTATCAGAGGCTACTTACGCATGGCCGAGGAGCGTACAGAAGCGGCTCGTGAGCAATCCACGGCAGCAGTCATCGAGACTGATGATCTGGACAACCTTGCCACTCCTGAGAGCATCCTGCTCAGTGCTGTGTCTGGGGAAGACGCACAGGATCGCTCCGATAGGACTATACTTACACCATGGGTAAGGAATTGGTTTGAACATGCAATTAAGTTAAATTATAAACTTACAGTTTGAATTGAGAACCACTTTTTCATTAGGCGATTAGCACACTGCCCCGCAACATGGAGTGTTGCGCAGGAGTGCGTGTTTTTACGTTGTTTGCAAGTATCTGTGTTTGTAAAGAAAACACACCGAAAACGTCTTCACGCGCAGTGTTGCGGATCACCAAAGCTCCGTCGCCGCGCACCACGTTCCGTGATGCGGGGCAGTGCCAATCGCCTAAGTCATTATGTCACTTAAATGTGTTCCGCTGCCGTGGGTCGTAGCGTGATGTGATATAGCCTATGGTACTTAGGAATAATATAGCTATTGTGGAAAAAATTGTTATAATCGGCCTCGGTAGTTTCAGTCTATTCGTTACAAACAAACAAAAAAATCTTTGACAAATTTCTTGTTTTTCCAGGTCAAATTCCTATGGGAGTCGTACTGCCAATGCCTCGAGCTACTCCGTACAAACGCACACGTAGAGACTCTGTACCATGACATTGCACGCATGGCCTTCCAGTTCTGCCTCAAGTACTCCCGGAAGACGGAGTTCAGGAAGCTTTGTGATAAGCTCAGGAAACATCTTGAAGATATTTGCAAGCCTACGGTAAGTTCCACTGTTATCACACATTTATATTATCATGTGCCTGGTTACTGTGCTTTAACTGCCCCATTAGGCTCGTGAGCACGACTGCTGAGCGTGGGGTCCTGGGTTCGATTCCCAAGTTGGGGGAAAAAGTGTTATTGAGTTTTGCCATTAGGAATTTCTTAGTAACAGTCTGGAGTATGGAAGTTTGTGATGAGTCACTACCATGCCTATGAAAGGACGTAAAGCCAATGGTCTTGCGCCTGATCTTTCCCTGTTGTGTGAGATTGCCGTCTCATGGGACTATGAGAATTAAAGGAATGCACCTGTCTTTTGCGAACACATCGGTGCACTATAATATCCCCTGCGTACTTAGCTAGTCTACATTAAGATAGGCCGCCGCGGCCGGAATCGGTCTAAAGAATACATTATTACCTACTTTGTTTAAATTTACAATTATGTTAAGTTAGTAAAAGTCTTTAATTTTGTATGTTTTTGTAACAGGTGCAAACTGGAAATGTGAGCATCAGCAAGCCGGAGACGCAGCAGCTCAACCTGGAGACCAGGCTGTTCCAACTGGACAGCGCTATCCAGATGGAATTGTGGCAGGTAATTACATGTTACCTCTTAATGCCCCGTCCACAGGACAACGATTTGACGCCACAGTTTGTTTGCGTAGTTTTATCAAACGCATTTTTTAATTTGCAAAATTAATAATTTAGGTTTTATTTAATGATTTCTAGATATGGTATAGAAGTAATTAAATGGCGCCTAAATTATTATTTACTTGAATAAACCTGCGCGAACCTGCACTCGCAACTAACTTTCGAGCCGCAATTAAGTTCGAACAGTATTATACATAATTATGTTTGTATATAACCATCACAAATCGCAATATTCTAACACATCACCAAACCAGTACATCAATCCTCAAATCCCCAAATTTCCACCCAACAGGAAGCCTACAAAGCAATCGAAGACATCCACAACTTGATGAATATGTCCAAGAAGACTCCGGTGGCCAAGACCATGGCCAACTACTACGGCAAGCTGGCTCTGGTCTTCTGGAAGGCGGGACACTGCCTGTTCCACGCTGCGGCTCTGCTGAAGCTGTTCCAACTGTCCAGGGAGATGAAGAAGAATATTACTCAGGAGGAGTTACAGAAGTAAGTTTGAAGATGTCTTTTTAATGACTTGTTGTATAGTTGCCATCGGAAAAATGTTAATGAGACCTTTCCATTAAGAGTCAAAGACGCTGCGCGCAACTTTTAATAGAGCTACTCAAAATGTAACTTTATTTACTACACGAAAAGATACACATTTCATTGTGACAATTTCATTTGTTTTCATTGTCACAAAGTCGTATTTTTAGTAGCTTTATTGAAAGGTGCGCGCAGCGTCGGGTCGCGTCGCGTCTCGGTATGAACTGACATCATCATCATAACGTCCACTGCTAGACATAGGCCTCCCTTAAAGATACTGTCCATTGCATCATAGTGGAGTGTCTGGGGGTTTTGACCTCAGACTTTTGTTACAGTGAATGAATTTAAATGGTCGAGGGGGGGTTTTCTTTTTTATACTATGAAGTGTAAAGTTTACCCAAAATTTTTTTGTGCTTTTGATTTTTTTATTATTTAAACAAAAACTATAAAAAATTAATACTTGAGCATGTAATTTTATTTGAAGTAATTTTTTTTTCGTATCTATACGTTGAATAATACCTAAATAGACATAAATGAATATTTTTTTAAAATGTTGGAGCGTATGAAGGGTCATAACGACCTTGGACAGGTAGTAGAACGTGGAGAGGGGAGAACGGCAACACCAGCTGCTCCAAAACTAAACGACATTTTTCTAGCTACTTTTTAGTTATAAATGACACGTGTTCTGCGCATGTTGTATATATTTGAGAGTAAAAGTTGTGTATTTTGTTGTTTATTTCTGATAAAAGTTTTATTGAAGACGTTTTTTTTTCTATCGAATTTCTATGTTAGATTTTTTATTTGTTCATTTGGTAAGTAATCTCATTAAAAATCTGCAGTTTATTATATGATCATGATGGTTATAATATGACCATAATGATTATTAAATAATAAATTAAATAATAGGTACGTAGATAATTAAAGATTAATTTAAGTAAAAGAAAAAAAAATGTAATAAATTAATCATCTCATGTATTCAATTGTTTTCTATCACAGTTTTCTAACAATGGATGAATCAAGGACCAGTAGTACAAGTAATGAGCACAGCTGCCTTATCTGTGAAAAAATGGGTTCATCTTCCGAAACCAATTCAGATTTAGGTGTTATTAAAAAAATAAATAAAGGAATGACAACGTTACGAAAATATCATCATTCATCGTTGACCCGACGCCGACGGAAACCCCTCCTACCGTTATTTGGGATCCCGAAGGTGGCGCGTTCCGAAGCCTATGAAAGCACAGGACCTCGGACTTGTGCAAGGCCACCTCGAGACCCAATTGCCGGATCCTCTCGACGACTATCGCAACCCCGCGTGTCATAAGGACGGCCGCCGCCTCGTGCGACCACCCCTGCGCCAGGACCAACGTGTCATCCGCGTAGCAGACTACGCTGGCGCCCTCGGGGAGGTCAGCACGTAGCACCCAGTCGTAGCCGATGTTCCACAGAAGCGGCCCTAACACCGATCCCTGCGGAACACCGCACGACATCTCTCGCCGGTTCCATTCACCATTTCGACCAGGGTAGATCACGGCTCTACACACAGATAGGCCCCGACCACCCGACGGAGGTAGTTCGGCACCCGGTGGTACCGGAGTGCCTCCCTAATGCAGGACCAGGGCAGGGAGTTAAACGCATTGGCGATGTCCAGCGACACCGCCAGCACAACCCTGCCCCGGGACACAGCATCCCCCGCCAAAAGAGCTCTCACGCGCAAGATGGCATCCACCGTAGAGCGCCCCCTGCGGAAGCCGAACTGGCAGTCCGCAAGGTCCGGCCCCATCCCAGACAGGTGCCCGACGAGGCGGCCCGCAATAACTCTTTCAAAGAGCTTACCCACCTCGTCGAGCAGCACGATGGGCCGGTATGCGGACGGTGAGTCCGCAGGGCGCCCAGGCTTCCGAATGAGGACCAGCTTCCCCGTCTTCCAACGAAGTGGGAACTGGCCCCTCTCCAAACATGCGCTTAGGAGCCCCTCCAATCGGGGCCCTAGAGCCTCTGAGGCCAGGACCCAGGCTTTCCCAGGCAAGCCGTCGGGTCCCGGGGCGGTATTTTTGCCTTTCAGCTTACGTACCGCCACCCTCAGGTCTACCCCAGTCACCTCTGGTGTGTCGTCGTCAGTGTGGTCCGCTTCCGGCATCGCAGGCGGCGGAGCCATGGGCGGGGGAGGATGTTCTCCCCGCGAGGGGAACAGAGCGCTCACCACGTCCTCAACAAGCTTCGGCCGGAGACTCTGCGTCAGCGGGGGGGCCCAGGTGCGGATCTTGTCCCGCACCGTCTTGTAAGGGCGCCCCCACGGATCCGCGTTTAGAGTCCCCAGCAACTCCTCGCGGGCCTGAGCCTTGGCCCGCGAGATGGCCTCGTTGAGGGCGGTCTTCGCCTCTCTGTATCCCTCGTACAGCTCCGCCTCAATGACCGCCGCATTCGGTGGCCGAATGCGGAGTCTGTTTTTTTTCTTTCATTTGCCTTCATTTATTTCTTTTTCCTAATTAATATCTCTATATGAATATATAAATTAATTTAATTTTGGTGTAGAAAAATGTTCTACAGCCTAATATTATAAGTTATTGTATCGTTTAAACTATCAAAATGATAGTAATTTCATTTTTTTTTTTTTTCTAATCGAGATCACAATTTTTTAATAGGTAAACTTTTTTGTATATATTATAAGCTAAACATTCCACTTTGAATTATAAAATTTCATTCACTGTAACAGAAATCCTAGGTTTTCATGTTTTTAACGCCCCAGGCGCTCCACTATCAGAATAAGAATAATTTTATCAATAGAGCAAAACATGCTTTACTCTAACTGCACAATTCTAGGTAAACACCTGTTAAAAAACTGTGATATGTAATTAAATACCATCACGCCTGTATTTCCCGGAGGGTTAGGCAGAGGTGTACCAATGTACACCCACAGTTCGCCGGTATATTTAGGTCCCATGTAATAGGGGGCGAGCCTATTGCCATTAACCGGGCACAAATCCAAACTCCGAGCTGCTACTGAGAATTTCATAGAAAAACCCAATAATACCATCAAATTATCATACCATCTTCAAACATACCATCACTAATTAATAATTAAGTACTTAAGGACGCATTTACGAATTGACACGCTTCAATTCTAGGTATTGAGTCTTACTACTACATGTGCACGGCTTACACACACAGCGACATGCACGCGAAGCGGCGAAATTATGAGTAAACTGACACGGCTTGATACTTTTATTTAATTTTTAAGCGTTTATTTTATTTGATATGGATGTCAAAAAGTAGAAAGAAAATGAAGTTGATTTGGCACATTTTGTAGTATTCAGGTCAGATCATAATCAGATTGGTTCGATGGTACCATATCATTATGGGTTTTACATACATTTGTCACTTCCAAAAAATTCCTATTGGAATGGGAAACTAGATTCAATATATTATTGTTTTTTAACCCCCGACGCAAAAAGAGGGGTGTTATAAGTTTGACGTGTCTGTCTGTCTGTCTGTCTGTCTGTCGGTGTGTCTGTCTGTGGCATCATAGCTGCCGAACGGATGAACCGATTTCAATTTAGTTTTTTTTGTATTAAAGGTAACTTACGTACGAGTGTTCTTAGACATGTTTGATGAAAATAGGTTGGGCCGTTTAAAAGTTGTGGTGATTTGTAGTGGTGAAAGTAGGGAAGAAAAACCGAATGTCTGTAAATATACTCGAGTGGGGTCTCAAACTTAATAAAATCGACATTATAATAAGTAGGTACCTATAAAAAGCATAAAATAAAAAATTAAATTAAAAATTTAAAAAACCCCCAACACAAAAACCTAAGTTCCCTTTAAAAATAAATAAAAAAAATACGTCACGTTGGGGGACCGATGTTGCATTTAGGATACGATCGTCCCGAGCGGTCCCCCAACGTGACGTATTTTTTTTGTTATTTTTTTACTTTTTAAAGGGAACTTAGGTTTTTGTGTTGGGGGTTTTTTAAATTTTTAATTTAATTTTTTTTTCATGTAATGACGTTCAAAAGTGCCATTTAATGGTCCAATTGAAATGAATGATTTGACTTTGACTTTGACTTCCCTTACATAGTTAAGGATGAAGGTCATAAAAATGTTTGAATACTGAACAAAACTATCGAAAACAGGGTAATAAAAAAAAAACTTAGTTTTTATAACATTATTAGGACAATGTGAAGAATGTTTTCGAAGTTCAATGTATCTTTTAAATCTTGGATCATTCAGTTCTGGAAGGAGGCAGTTCTTATAGAATCGAATTTCAATAAAAACACAAACAAAACTAAAATTAAACATAGAGGTTTACGATTTCTTGAAGCTGTTTCATGAAATAACCGTAGTTACTGAAACCTGGATAGGTTCTGTTTCCTCTTTGTTCGTGTTCTAAAACAATACAGAAAATATATGTATTGGTTTTTAGAGTAAAAAAGTATTTGAATATAACAGTAAAGTTGTATATATCAGTAATTTTAGGTATGTAATTTTAAACTTCCGTAAGATATTTCCAAACTGTTCTCATTAGGAATACTACAACTCGTTTGGTCATTTCTCTCCGGGCACATTTCGGATGTTACATACGTCGCGATACTAGTATCACGCCTACTTTCAGAATTTTGCCTATAAAAATAATAATAATTTATTTTAATGAAACTAATACTTATTTTTTATTCATAATAACGTACATGTATTTTTGATAATCAAATAAGTACAAACCGTATTCGCTTTTCTGCTTTACGCCTACAGGCATGAAGCTTCTTACGAGAGCTATTCCAAAACGTATTAGGCCTTGGCATCTATAAAAACAATTGAGTTATAAGAGGTTTTTAAAGTAACTCTTAACAACCAGCTCCACGCGTCTATTAGTTCCAGCAGACTTCGAAGTTCACCTTCAGGTCACTCTATGAAGTCCTGTTGTAAGGTGTTGACATAACTAATAACAAAAGGAGTCCAAACTCGGCACACGTAGCTCGGGTTCGGTTTTAAAACGTGCTGCCTCGCTGGAGGAAATGTGAGAATATAAGGGGTTTCTAGGGGGCTTGTTACGTTTGCAACATTTTTTTTTTTGCTAGAGACGAAGTTTTAACCAAAAGCATTTAAAGAAAAGTCCAAAATTTTTAGGTTAGGAATGGAATTTACGTCGTAATGTCTGGCTCCGAATGCGCCCGGAGTCCGACTCAGACCAACTTGACTGGATTAGGTTGGGTGCTTAATGCCCTCCGTCATCCCCAGAACCTTCAGAATCTACATTTGCTGTGACAAAACGATTAAAAAACATTAAAAAATATACGCATTTCCGGCAAGCAAAGTTAGGGGGGATAGTTCCCCTCTCCCCTCCTCTTCCCCCCCCCCCCCCCCACTACTTCATGGAACCCTATCGAGGCAGCACGTTTCTAAACTTCAACCCGTAGCTCTACTCGTCTATTTGTTCCACCAGCAGACTTGGAAGTACAACTTCAGGTCACTCCATCAAGTCCGAAACGAAATATGAATTTATAATCCCCACTTCTAGCAAAAATATAAAAAAACTGTGAATAAAATCTTTCCTTGGATGTGTGGACCGTATAAAATGTTAAAGTATCAAGTTTGGTATGTCAACTATTTTGTATGCGTACAGCGATCTTTTTCAACACGAGCTGCTGATTACAATCGACACAGTGTCCACCCACGACGGCGCCCGAGCGCAGACTAAAATGTCATGTCATGTCAATGTCAATTGTTTTTGGAATAAACAAAGAAAGCGACCAATAAAATGACCCCTAATTCAATCCATTAAGATTCACGTATTAGAACAAAATAAGTGAAAAAATAGATTTGATTTTTATTTATTTTCTGATATTTTTTGTAACATTTTGATAATTCTTTACCCTAAATTTTTGAGTTGAACATGTCTGCATTCATATAATATTTAAAAATAAATAAGTTTATGTCATTAAATAGGAGAAAAATGACCCAAAACTCAACACGATATCGTTATTTTCGTGTGAAGTGGCAACGGAAATAATTTTTTAAAATATTATAAATCAAAATATCCGAATAAAAAGTTACCACGATTTAAAGATGAAGAAGTAATCTATCTGTGGTAATTATTAGTTACATGTGGTTTAGTTCCGTTTTGCAGCACAATACACCGAAAAACTACTTATTTTTATCAGATTTGCAAATGCGTCCTTAAGCATACCTCCGAAATAAATCCCACGTCTCACTATGACATAGTAAGTTGTGGTAGGCCTCGGAGGTACATTATATAGTCGGCTTGACGCGACAGAGTGCGCAAAGAGGTGCACACTCTGTGTTAATGTATGTCGGCACAAACTTCTAACTAATCTAAAGGCAATGGCAAAGTTCTACAATTGAGACTATAAGGTTGTAATGAAAGTGATAATGTCGATTAGTCTTACAACAAAGTTGAAAGTTTCAAGACGCAATAGAGGTGTCAGCATAGTTCACGGAGCCCGCTAGAGCCAGTGCCTGCCAGGGTAGCAGAATTTGTTCAAAAGAGTTACCTCTTCCCTGGAACGCAAAGAGCATTAGGAGGAACGCGGATGGGTTTTAGTCAGTAAGAGTCTGACACTCCGTTCCGCAGCTTCGAAGAAGTCACATGATGATTTCCCATGGCTGTTGAGGTCCTGGGTTCGATTCCTAAGTCGGTAAAAAGTGTTATTGGGTTTTTCCATTAGTAATTTCTCGGTAACAGCCAGACGTTTTGAAGTTGGTGGTATGACACCCCTATGTCTCGGAAGTAGTCCTGCGCCTGATTCCTCCTCGGTTGTGTTGGATTGCCGTCCCATCGGACTATGAGAGTTAGGGAAGAGGGAGTGCACCTGTGTTTATGCCCGTATTTTTACACTATAATATCTCCTGCGTACTTGACTAGTCTGCATTAAGATTAGCCGACGTGGTCGGATTCGTTCTGGAGAATATACAAAAAAATACATACCTTATCTCCTTCCCCAGGATGGCATGCCGCGTGCTAGTGGCCGTACTATCGGTTCCCTTGCCCTCCCTGCACCCGGAGTTCGACCGCTTCGTGGAGACTGACAAGAGCCCGGTTGAGAAGGCCCAGAGACTGGCTGTACTGCTCGGTCTCGCCCAGCCACCCACCAGGGCTAGCTTGTTGAAAGGTAAGATAATTATTTATTTCAGTATATATTCTTTATTTATTCAAAAAGAACATATATATGTACGGTTTACTAAATGCATAAATACAGGGTGGAAATTTATTATGCTACCTGGAGGGAAAGTACTCTAAATACTTGAGTTAGCAAATTTTACTGAAAGGAAACATTCCATTATCTTTAAAAAGAAACAAAACTGCATTTAAATAATTTTGAAAATACGCTTGCCACACCCGGGAATCGAACAGACTAAAATCGGATAAAATAGCATCCTGTACTTTTACGGCACTTATCGATAGGGTCAATCACAAGGATCAAATCTCTGCAAACATGGTAAATTAAAATAAAATAAAAACATGCAATTTACTAAATGCATAAATATATAACTAAAGTAGGTAGTAATCCAGTGGCTAGTAGTTGTGGATACCTAATACAATAGCGATATTTTGTGCATTCATTTCGTATATGGGGTATTTGATGGTAACCAACATACAAAAGAGGTCATTTTTGAACCCAGAAATTCAACTGTCCTGTGCTTCTAAGGGCACTATTTTTCCTTTTCCGGTACTAAGTCTTTAAAATTACTAAGCATACCTCCGAAATAAATCCCACGTCTGACTATGACATAGTGAGTCGTGGTAGGCCTCGGAGGCACATTATATGTTCGACTTGACGCGACAGAGCGCGCAAAGAGGTGCACACTCTGTGTTAATATATGTCGGCACAAATTTCTAACTAATCTAAAGCCATCGGAAAAGTTGTAAAATAGGACAAAAAAAATAAAATGAGAAGTTAAATTTAATATGCTGATTAATTTTTTGAATCTATTCTAAGCTGTCTGTTTCGGTCAATACCCAAAACGTCAGGACTGATTTTTCACTGGCATATATATATAGTTTAGAAAATAAATTTGCGTGAAATAAAATACTAAAAGAAAGTAAATAACGTGATGGTATATAGCCTATGTTACTCAGGCATTATGTAGACATCTATTGATGAAAAAATGATTAAAATCGGTCCAGTAATTTAGGAACTTATTCGGCAATAACACCAAAGAAAAAACTTACTTTTTATAATATTAGTATACATAGTATTTATTCCAAACTTTAATTTAACTTGGTTTCCCTATTGCCTGTCTGTCTGGGAAATATCTTACAATGCATTTTTGACCACTTCCCGACATCCAAGCATACATTTATTTCATACTTTTGTCGTACAATAAAAGCTTGTTTTTTTATGCTCGTAGCTTGTCCATTTATGGAATGCTCCTATGTTCCCAGACGTGGTCCGCTTGAACGTGGTGGCGCTGGCGACGCCGCAGCTGCAGCAGCTGTACTCGTGGCTGGAGGTGGAGTTCGATCCGCTCACGCTGTGCAACAACGTCAAGAGCGTCGTCAAGTCGCTGGAGGAGGAACCTAGTAAGTGTCTTATTGTTTTTATTTTTAGCCGACTTCTAAAAAGGAGGGGGTTCTCAATTTAGCGCGTAGGTTTTTTTTGCGGATGTTACACCTCATTTAATTCTAAACTGAAGTGATAGAGATTGAGCGTTCGCATAGGTACAAAAACCGGCCAAATACGATTCGGGGTCCAGTCGCATCTTGCAATATTTAAAACCACATTCGAAAATATCCCCCCTTTAGTATGTGGCCCTCTTTTAATTTTTTTACTTTATTTTTAGGATTTTATTTGTTATAGCGGCATTAGAAATAAACACAAAAAAATACAATTTGAAAAGACTCCTTCATAATAGTTAAGGTTCATATTTCCATGGAATTATTATACTGCTTGGAAGTTGGAACGGCATACGCGCAGTACAAATTCCATGCAAATATAAACCTTAACTATTTTGTAGAAGCCTGAATTTTCTATAGCAATACGTATGTTGCAAATCGTACATTAACATCCATTTCCATCACCTAACCACACGCTTCTCTTCCAGACTCCCCCCTCGCTCAATACACGATCGCCCTGAGCGACGTGGCGCTAGTACGACTCATCCGTCAAGTGGGCCAGTGCTACGCTTGCATCCAGTTCTCGCGGCTGCTGCAACTGGCGCACACTGACGACCTGTTTCATCTGGAGCGTCTGCTGGTCGACTGCGTCAGGCATAACGATATGCAGATCAGAGTTGATCATGCTAACAAGTTAGTACATTTATTTATTATTATTTATTAAGTTAGTATACATAAATATTATACTTAGATGATTCGGATTGGTGATTCTAGACATATATTAATTTTAAGTTCACGTTTCCCCACGATGTTTTTTTCCACCATATCAGTGATGTCCGAGATCAACTTAGAAAGTACATAAATTTTAAATTCACATTAGTACTTGCACGGTTGCGTACCTACAACCTCATTCATGAGAGGCGAACGTCTTAACCACTAGGTCATCATCAAGAATGATAGAATCAATTAATAATGACATGATTATGCAAAAAACAAAACTGCAATGGACTACATGCCTTTAGCATTTTGTTCCATTCTGATCAAATAAAGTGCCACGAAACTAACCCTTATAGAGTTAAACTTTATACTTGTGAAGTCTGCGTCGAGTATTTAAACTTAGCTATATTCTGAAGTAAACTGAATTTACACAAGCATAAAGCTGATATTTGTTAAGAAATACCTTGGATCTAAGTGGATTCCAGGTTATTTCGCACTCGTGGCGGTAAACTAACGTTCTAGAATGTATTTAAGTGGGAGCTTTAAATAAATAAAGAGTCCTCCGAAATAAATCCCACGTCTCACTTATGACATAGTAAGTCGTGGTAGGCCTCGGAGGTACATTATATGTTCGACTTGACGCGACAGAGTGCGCAAAGAGGTGCACACTCTGTGTTAATGTATGTCGGCACAAATTTCTAACCAATCTAAGATTACCTGAAAAGTTCTAAAATGGAGACTATAAATTGATGATAATGGCTTATCCCACACTATAACCCAGGAATTAACTATAGTAATATGATTTTGCCCGCGTGATTTTTCTTATGGTGCGGTTACACGGCCAGTGATAACACGAGCCGAGCCAGCCTCGGCGCGCGTTGTGCGCCACGCGCCGTGTAAACAGCTGTAAACATCTGGCGAGGCTTAGCACGGATCGGCTCGCCTCGGGTGATCCATCGCTTGTCGGGTTTTTGACACAGTTATGCGGCTTGTGTTAGTACGCGCCGTGTAAACGTGTAGGCTCGCGTCCGGATTAAGCCGAGCCGCACCTACACGGACAGGTTGCTTCGCGTTATCGCGCGTCATGTAATCGCACCATTATGGATCCCTAATTTGGATGACAATAAAATCTAGATGTGTAATTTCTAAGTGGAGGGATAACGTAACTTTCTATTCGCGACAGAATTTTCAGAATCACACCAGTAATTTCGGAGATAAGCGCGTTAATACAAACTAACTTTAGCATTATAATATTAGTATTGAAGGTTCTCCAAACACCTTACTGTGGCCAAAATATCTTGTTTCACTCAAAAATGGTGAAAATATACATGTTGGTATTTCCTTACAGGTGCGTTCACTTTGGTGTGGAAGCTGGTGGTGGCGAGTGGTGCTCCACCGCTGACGAGGCGTGCGGCGGTGCCATACTGCAAGCCACGCCCGCTGAGCAGGTATAATATCGCATATATATTACGACTAGAAACACAACGCGGTTTCACCCGCATTAAGTTCTGCCTCGGTAGCCTAGTGGTCCTAAGCGCGACTGCTACGCTAGAGAAGCAGTGTTATTGGGTTTTTTTATGAAATTCTCAATAGCAGCTTGGAGTTAGGATTTGTGCCCGGTTAATAGCAATAGGCTCGCCCCCTATTACATGGGACCTAAACATACCGAAAATCCCAAAACACTGCTCGACCTGAGAATCGAACCCAAAACCTCTAGCGTAGCAGTCGCGCTTATAACCACTAGGCTAACGAGGCAGTTGACAATTTATTAGTGTCTGTAAATGATATAATAGAAAGTTGAGTTTAAAGAATACTCCATCCTCAAAACTTATATTGCCCAGGCAAATTGATTTAACTGACTTCACGTAGTCGTATGACCAGATGCATGAACGTGTACGAGGCGAAAGGAGTATGTAAAGATCGTAACAGGTGGCGATCTGTGGTTTCTGCCTACCCCCATGAGAAAAAGGCGTGAGTTTATGTATGTATGACTTCCCACCCGCAGGTCCGCGAGCAACTAGTCCGCGCCGCCGAAGTCCTGTCCCGTGCCGCCGCCACCCTGTTCCCAGCTCGCCGCAAGCAGGAGCGCGAGCGCTCCCGCCAGCACATGGTGCAGCACTACCACGAGCACAAGCACGCCGAGCACCACCGCGTGCTGCAGCGACACAAGATCATTGAGGAGCGGAAGGAGTACATCGAGAGGCTCAACACTGTACGGGAGGAGGAGGAGCTTAGGTACGTCTTCATAGATTCATTATACAGGAAAAGTTTTTAACCAGTGCGTAAATTTTTTTTGGTAGTTCAGTGTCAGTAATAGAACACATCTCCGTGTTTAGTTAAAAAAAAAAAAAAATTCATCCTTATCCGAGTTTGAAATAAGCAAAACATGGACATAATTTATTCGCCATACTATCAATGAAAACTCTTGGCCGCCGCCCGGGCGCATGGCTGGGGTGAGGGGGTGGGGAATGCGCTAGCGCCGAGTGACAATAAAATATGGTTTTTAAGTAAACATGTTTCGTAAGCGATAACTTTTTTTTTTAGTACTAAGACATATCAAAATAAAATATACGTGTTTAATAAAACGTGTTGAAGTTTATTATGGCAAAATTTACGCACTGGTTAAAATTTTTTCCTGTATACGCTATATGTAAAATAAATGTCTTTTGCACAGCACATCGATTTCTTTGTGTTAGTAAGTCGTACGGTGAATGGTAAATAAACGTAGTATTTGGGCTCATAAGGTTTATAATTGATTGTGTAGGTACGTCCTGATTTAAGATCGCGACTGCGTAACTTATTGCTGCATGTATAGTAGTGACGAGTTGAAAGGGGAAAAGCGGAGACATAGGTTTTGATACATTTTCAACGATCATTTCACATCTCCTTCTTTCTTATATCTGTGTTTGCAATCAATTCTAACAACGTATCTCCCACCAGGCGTCAAGAGGAGGTATCCCGGGCTGCAGCGGCGGCAGAGGCCCGGCGTCTGGAGGCGGAGCGCGAAGAGCGCGAGCGTCGCCGGCACGAGTCGGAGCTGGCCGCCATGCGGGAGCGGCACCTGCGGGAGAGGGTGGCGCACATCAGCCAGACCGCGCACGGACAGAAGATGCTGTCCAATATTAATGAGGAGGTATGTGTTGTATTAATGGAAACTAAGTAGTAGCTCTCTACTAGCAGACTATTTATCCACTCTCTCTCTTTCTCTCTCTCTCACTCTCTCTCTCTCTCTTTTTCTATCCCTTTCTCTCTCTAGGTAGTAGGTAGATAGATTGGGTGTCTCTGTCTATACTTTAACCAAATTCGAAAAATAATCTTAAAACACATATAAATAAATGTGGGCATGTAAGCACTTGTTATGCAAATACGATTTGTCTTCCTCCGAAATAAATCCCACGTCTCACTATGACATAGTG
Organism: Caradrina clavipalpis; assembly: GCA_932526535.1. NCBI lineage: Eukaryota > Metazoa > Arthropoda > Insecta > Lepidoptera > Noctuidae > Caradrina > Caradrina clavipalpis. The sequence goes on from OW052106.1 coordinate 10,887,313, forward strand.
AGTCGTGGTAGGCCTCGGAGGTACATTATATGGTCGACTTGACGCGACAGAGTGCGCAAAGAGGTGCACACTTTGTGTTATTTGAAGCCGGCACAAAACTTTATAATAATCTTCTCCACTACTAGCGAACTGCCTACGTCTCCGCGTGGCTTATTTCACTCGCGTTAAGTTACGTCTTTGGTTACTGCTCCGCTCCCGTAGGTCGTAGCGTGATGTTATATAGCCTATAACAGTCGCAAATAACGTAAGATTTTTTAAAATAGGTTCAGCGGTGTGATTCTCTAAGCCTCACTTCGTAATTCGAAAGCTGAATCCGCAGTGAGATTACAAAATGGTATTCTGTTAAACACTATCACGCCGGTGACCTCACCACGGCGAACGAATACTAAACCAATGACAAGTTGGTTCGTTATCGAAGTGAGCGCGATCACTTTAGTGAGACTCGTTTTCGAGTTTGCATTTTAGTGAATCGCACTACAGCTAGGGTTACCAGATGAAAAAATCAAAAGTCCGGAGAAAAGGCCTGATTTTCATTGAAAAATCCTGAGATCCATTACATTATCAAAATTTTCTCTCGAATTTACTTAACAATTTAATAAAGTCGTAATACTATCGTTTTTGTGGATCTTACTTAAAAATGTATCATCACATATTAAGTATGATAAAACTGATTAAGTACCTACTTGGATAAATAAGTACTGATTTTAATTGTGCAATTATTACCAAAGGAAGATTATTTTTAGTTTGTTTAATTTTTTATCAAAGAGATCTTTAAAATGTAAGCTATATTTTATTGAAAATTCAAAAAATCCTGAGATTTCATGAGATTTGCAAAATCCGGCCGCAATCCTGAGAAGAGTCCAAAAATCCTGAGATCTCAGGACAAATCCTGAGATATGGTAACCCTAACTACAGCAGATCCAGAGATTTCCCCCTACAAACTCACAAAGTTTACCTCTTTATAATATTAGTACAGATGAGCCACTCGTACGAGCAATAGCGTTGTTTTTCATCCACTATATGTATTAACCTCCGCAATTTATTTTTGAACAAGCATTTAAAAGATAGGGCTTCCTTTTATGATAAAGCTAAGTGGTTGTTTTAAAATTATTTTTACTAATTAAATCCATTTATTTGTTAACAGGAACTCAAGAAGATGGACGCCGAAGCGATCGCGGCGCGCGAGGCTGAAGAGTTGATGAAAGAGCGCCGCGAACTGCAGGCTAGACTGAAATCACAGGAGAAAAAGGTAACTTATATAATAGCCTTATGACTTTTGAAACAAAAATCAACCCTTGGAAAGAAACAACAGCTATACTAAAGCCTTTAAAAAATAGCACAGTCAGCAGTGTCTATTAGTCAGTAATATGAAATATAGTATTATATTCAAAATAGTAAAATTACACAAGACACATTACTAGACAATGGTGTCGATTCTATTATGCACAAGCTAAACTTAATTTAGACTATTTCTTTTTCGCTCCAATGAAACAAGAAAGGGATGAACATGAATAAGACTTGTCAATTTTAGTTAATCTAAAACCTCTATACGATTATAGTTGACATGTCAGAACGCATTGATTAAAAACACGGAAAAGTTCAAGGCAAAACTAATTTGACATCTCTAACTTAGTTCTAAGGTATCACCGTCCTTTTCTTTCGCTGTATGTTAGTAAGAGATGTCAATTCTCTAATTTTAGTTTGGTTTGTGAACAAGGGAATCGGCACCAATAATCGTATCGCATAAGATCAACTAACCTATCTAAAGTACGGTCGATGTATCTTGGCTACCCTGAAGTTAGCCGATTAGACAATTTCGTTCCTGTAAGATTTATTGCTCAGCCAAACAGCTAATTCCAGGGCCGCCAAAAACGTCGACCGTACTGTACGTAATCTTAAAATATCTGGATATAACTTCTGCCCGCAACTTCTACTGCGTGAACATTTCACCCGCGTTAAGTTACCTCTTTTGTTACTGTTCTGCTCCCATGGGTCGTAGCGTGATGTTATAATATACCCTATATTACTTCTTGCCAATTAAGCTGCATATAGGTGAAAAAATAGTTAAAATCGGTCCAGTAGTTTCGGAGCTTATTCGGTATAAACAAACAAACAAAATTTATTTTCTCTATATCTATATAGATAATGAACTCCGAATCAAATCCCACGTCTGACTATGACATAGTCAGACGTGGTAGGCCTCGGAGGCACATAAGATGTTCGACTTGACGCGACAGAGTGCGCAAACATGTACACACTTTGTGTTAATTTTAGGCGGCACAAACATAATGAAAAACAAACCAGATATTTTGCTATTTTCTATCCTACTACTATTATAAACGCGACGATGAAACTATAAATGCAAACAAAATAAAAAAAAATGCAATCAGTTTAAATCATAACAATGTACTTAATGAATAAACTACTATTTTTTTATTTTTTATAATATTATTTAAAAATGTAATTTATATGTAAAAATGATAATAAATAAGTAATAGGAATGTACATAAGGTGATTCATTGTTATGTAAAAGAGCGCCTCTCGTCATCAAAAATAACGTTTTTGTACCAATATTTCATTAAAAAGCAAAGTAATAATAAATGGATGGATGGATGTTTGTTACTATTTCACCCGTTAACGGCTGATCGCAATTAGCTGTGTGTTCCCACGGGACAATTTTTTACTTTGGCTTAGTTCTGAAGGTTTTGCAAATAAAGTCGTAGGCAGAAGCTAATCGACTATAATTCGTCAGTGTTTTAAACTATGTATGTCTATTTGTCATTAGGTGGACTACTTCGAACGAGCCAAGCGCTTGGAGGAGATCCCTCTGCTACAGAAGAGTTTGGAAGAGAAGCAGGTGCAGGACAAGGCCTTCTGGGAGACACAGGAGAAGGAACGCATACAGCAACTTATTGGTGAGTTCTATTAGTTGTTGTTACCAGTTTTTGGTGACCCAGTGTCCTGGGTTTCGATTCAAGTTACGGAATTTGTTTGAAAGAGTTACCGCGGCCTTGGAACGCAAATTAGCAAGAACACGGGTGTGTATTAGTCAGTAAGATTCTGACACTTCCTTCCGCTCCGCTCTTTTCTAATTAATTTCGTTGCGGAATCCAAAACAGTTGAATCGTTTCTCCGGGACTCGTCGAGCTTCATTGCCTCGGCGCTTTTCTGGTGGTCGCTACTATTGATTCTAGCTTACAAGAGAAGCAGTGGTTTAGGAATATTGTGGCGGGCTTGTCCCATAATTAAAAACTTAGAAAGTACCCTAGTAACTCAGAAAGTAAACTTAGTATACATACTAAGTTTACTTGGTTTATACAACCAAATAAGCTTTGTGTTGTTCGGTTACAACCAAAAAATATTCTTGTCTAAATGTTTCATCTCCATTCAGAGGCCCGCGCCCGCGACGTAACGACAGCATCCCGCCTCTCCCGCATGGCGGTCCACCGGGAGTCCTTCACGGTGAAGCTGCGCAGTGAGCGCGGGGCAGCGCACACGCAGCGTCTGGCCGCCTTCAAGGAGAAGCTGCAGGCCGAGCGCGAGAAGAGGCTGGCAGAGAGGCGCCAGCAGAGGATCGAGAAGAGGAGGCAGGAGGTGGGGACTTGTTATTTTCATTATTATCACCATCATTATCATCATTTTAAGTGAAATCATTTATTTCAATTACACCATTAAAAGGCACTTTTAAACGTCAATTACATGAAAAAATATTGAAAGACGAGACTCTTGCTGACGTCACCAGACGTTTATCGAGAGGTACCAGTGGTGTTTTTATTTTATTCAGTTTCACCAGCTGTTACGCTACCCTTGTCAAAAAAATTTAAAAGTTGCCACAGTGGCTGGGCCATAGTCGTGCCACAAAAATTAAAACCCGTTCGGAGCTCGCTGACATTCCTGCGTGGCACGGCGTGGTGTCAAACCATCACCGCTACCGTTTTAAACCTTATTTCAAATAGTGTAGCTGTCATAATCTTCTGACCTAAGTGGCTCGCGGGACGTGATGGCAAGCCGTGGCATACCGCGGTATAATTGTATAGAAACAAAGTAATATGAACTCTAATTTCATTGAAATAAGGATATAGACAACTTGATCAGAAATTTAACCCTTTGCTATGCCGCGATGTCAGTCAAGTAGAAGTCCTCATTAGTAACATCTTGATGTTTCTTTCTGTTCTCACATTTAACGCTTCACTTTGTATTCCAGTGGCTGGACCAGAAACGCCGTGCAGAAGAACGCGCCGCAGAAGAAGCGAAACGCATCAAAGAAGAAGAAGAACGCAAAGAGAGGGAGGAACGTGAGAAGAAACACGCGGAGGAGATCGCCGCCGCGAGGGAGAGGAAGGAGAGAGAGGACAGGTAATGTTCATGTTTTGCTTTATTTTATGAATATACTAGTTTTGGCCCGCGACTTCGTCTGCGTGAATTCTCTTACGAATCACATTTTTTTTTTTTTTTTAGTAACATATTTTACCCTATGTTTCTCGCTAATTTATGGTGATGCTGCGTTCCATAGGTGAAAGAAGTTTAATTGGTTTAGAAGTTTTTGAGTTTAAAAATGAAAATATAAATCTATTCTCTTTATAATATTAGTTTAGATAATTAAACAGTAGAACTACTCAGCAGCAAGTCAGTATCCCTACATGAGAAATGGTGATGATTGGTAACTCTAAACAAAACATACAAAAACAACCATTCAACCTATGTCAATCCTATTTTTCGAAGTAATTGTAATGATTGTATATTGAATTTGTTGTATGTTGATGGTTAAAATAATATCAGTCTAATCAGTGTTACCCAGTAACTGCATTGTGGAGGTCAGACAGGCAGTCGCTCCATGTAAAACACTGGTATTCAGCTGCATCCGGTTAGACTGGAAGCCGACTCCAACATAGTTGGGAAAAGGCTAGGCAGATGATGATGGTTGAAATAATGTGGAAAAATGTGAAATTAAAAGAATCATTTTTTATCCTAAACAGGGAACACCAAGAAATGTTAGCCCGTACCGAGGCCAAGATTCGCGCCAAGGAGGCAGAAATCCAACGCAAGCTAGAAGAGCAGAAGACTCAGACGTCGTCGTCGTGGCGGGATGCCGGCGGGCCGCCGCGTGCCGCCGCGCATGCCGTGCCGCCGGCCACGCACGCCCGGGACGACGCCTGGCGCGGGAAGGATGCTAAGGAAGATAAGAAGCCCGCACAGCCTGGGGATACGTGGCGATCTGGTTAGTACATAACAAAATATAGTGCATTACATACTTTTTATCCAACATAATATTTTGTACTAGCTTTTGCCCGCGGCTTCGCTCGCGTTAAGGAAGTATTATCTTTCATGCCCTATTTTATCCCCTTGGGGGTAGAATTGATCAAAATCCTTTCTTAGCGGCTGCCTACGTCATAATATCTACCTGCATGCCAAATTTCAGCCCAATCCGTCCAGTGGTTTAGGCTGTGCGTTGATAGATCACTATGTCAGTCAGTCAGTCACCTTTGAGTTATATATATTTAGATCTACTACTAATACTACTACCTACCAATGTTTAACAAAATAAATGGTTTCTGATATCTGTAAAAAAAGCCAAAATTAAAAACAGACAGCTCATTAATATTTTGTTTGTACCCGTCCTCAGCCCGTGCAGCGCGCGAGACAGCGCCACCGCGTGAAGAGCGTCCGCGCTCGCCGGAACGCAGACCGCGCGACGAACGCCCGCCTGCACGCGACGACAGACCCGCGCCTAGGGAGGAACGGCCACCTGCTAGAGATGACAGGTAAGATTTGTGACCCTTTTCTTTTTGCTTATGGATTTCCTCCGTCGTGGGGGTGACGGAAGGGCATGCGACATTGGCTGATGCCGATGGGACTACCGGCTAAACCTACCGAGGTTTTCCACCTCTGCCTTTGATGGAGGTGTGGGATTTGCATAAGTATTCACCGCTCCCAAGCTCATGAGAGCCGGGTAATTTTATTCGTAACCCGCGCTAAGTCTTTAGTTTCTGCTTCGCTCTCGTATGTCGTAAGGTCATAAAGCCTAAACCTTCCTCGATAAACAACGCAATTTTCTTTTTTCAAATCGGAGCATCCTTTAGATAAGCGCATTAAAACAAAGTCGTCAGCTTTATAATATCACTATAAATTCCCTCACATTGAGATTAAACATGAACCTTTAATGATAGGCTAATAATAATAAATACCCTTCATTACAGACGTGAAGAAAGGCCACGCGAGGAGCGTCCAGTCCGCGAAGAGCGCGGGCCTCCTCGAGACAGAGACGAGCGGCCGCGGGATGACAGGCCGCGCGATGACGGAGGCTGGCGCTCCGCCAACAGGGAGCCCGCCAGGGAACGAGAACCCGAGAGGGAGAGGTGACTGACCTTAAAGATTCCTTAGTTTCTTTACTAACTTATAAAACAGTACACGAAAACTTTTTATTTTTGTAAGGAGATTCAAATTTGAAATTTCATGTCTGGCAACGCTGAATATACTTACAAGTGTGTTTTTGCATAACTAACTAACTTTTATTATTTCAGACCTCGCTACGGCGGTCGTTCAAGCGGCCCTGAGGGAGGCAGCTGGCGCCGCGGACCCGCAGACCCGCCACCCGCACCATCCGTAAGTTTACTATTACAATAGGGATATTTGTATAGGATGACCTGGAATAGGGAATATGCATGTGATTTAAATGAGAGTCAAATATTTTGTTTTTGAAATTTCCGAGTGCGAGCCTGGTGTTCTCTCCGCTTTTTTGTTTGTTGTCATAAACTTTGACGTCAAGCCAAGCCCGCCAATTTGGCGGGCGTTTAAAGTGCCCGTGTAAAGGGTTGGTTATAATTAAATTATATTTGTGTTCATCTTTTTTAGTTATTAAACAGATGTAAACCATCGTATAAGATTGGGAAAAAAATGTAAGCGAAATTATACCTTACTAACACTAACTCTGTGTGAACAGGAGCGCTCATCCACCTGGCGTTCTAAGGACGGTCCGCCGCGTGAGGACCGGTTCCGTGACGCACCGCGTGACCGCGACCGCGGGGAACGCGACGGCGGGTTCCGCGACAGAGGAGACCGCTTCCCGAGGCGGGATGACCGGTGAGTTGTTGAATGTATTTTACTGCAGTTTCTGTCACAGTAATCATAACAAATATTTTTAGTACTATGACCTAGTATTATTTCTGTTACTGTTGAACTACAAGTGCGGGGTAATTATGGGAATAGCTTAGTCAAAGTATGCTTTCGAGTTATTTTTATAATGACCTATACTAGAAAGGTTTAGGTAGTTAACTAAATGTAAACAAAACAAACCACGTGACTCATGGATGCTAAACCTTTCACTTCAAATTTTAAAATCGTATTATTTAAAGTCGTATAATAATAGGCTCTAGTCTATACCAGAATTTGAGGAACTATCTGCCACGTTAATAATAAAACGTTCAGTGGTATTATCAATAATTTTATCTAATTTAAACATTTTCTGTTCTTGATTTATTACATGACCCTCGCAATTTTCAAAGGCGCCTGGTTAATCGACTAAACGTAATACCTGCAATTTTAGTTGCCATACTACATCACGGGCGTACTCTTCAATTTAGCGACGTTATCTAATTCATCGTATCTTCTAAAAGGTTTTGGGAACCTGTCTTTTTAGGCTCTTTACAATAGACAGATTACAAAATATTATACTATTTTATAAAACTAACAAAAAAGTGGTGTCCAAACAATGACATCTATGAAGAGTAGTTTACGAATAAATGATAAAGTTTAACATACATTAATAAAAGAGAAAAGTATCGCATAAATCGAAATTAGAATTGATTTTGTTGTAACGTGTTTTTAAACAAGGAAGTGTCAACTATAAAAAACCTTTTCTACGATTTGTTTACCTTTAGTTAACTACCTAAACCTTTCTAGTATAGGTGTTTTTGCTTAGGACATAAAATGCATCCATGGTACTTAAGAAATTCAGCTGTTGTTTGTTGTGAACTTTTATTATTATTTTCATTTTAATTTGTACAACAAATTATGTATTAGGCAGAACAACAAAACTTAATGTTTTACTATGAGTTCCAATAAATACTTATGTTGGCATGCTTATCATCCCCCACAGCGACGGCCCCCGCCGCGATGACCGCGACGGTCCCCGGCGCGACGACCGCGAGGCACCGCGTCGCGACGAGCGGGACGCCGGGCCGCGCCGCGACGACCGCGACCCGCCGCGACGTGACGACCGCGACGGACCGCGCCGGGCCCCGCCGCGTCGGGAGGAGAAACGTGAGTACTTCTAATACTACTCAGTTGATACAAGAAGATACTAAGAAGTAGGGTGAACTTATCTAACTTCGTGACAAAAGCATTTGAGTAATAAAACACAAATAAATTATTAATTACTTTAATTCAGACTTAGCATGAGTTTTAATCAGTCTTTTATGAGGAATATAGGCACAATTAATCATAATCAAATCATATGGTTGTATTTCAAGTAATTGATTTCACTCGTACAGCCTATATATATAGCTCTTAAACCAAATATCACCGAATTAGGCGAGTCACAGAATTAGATGAGTTCACCATAACTTGTCGGTCTCAATGTAGGGTCAGTGTCAGAGAAAAGGAACCCCCTTTGGTAATGACATCAAACCGTATAACCGTAGTTTTGGGGGGTTCCTTTTCTCTGAAGCTGACTGTACAAGCTTCTATATTGCATTGTCATGCAATGTGCAAATGTATTCAAAATTCCTGCTCAGTAGAACACTGGGAAGTAGGTCTAATTTTACTTGTGAGATTTGATTAAGGTCCCATGGCCACCAGCTCCATCATTATGCCAACTCTGTAACATTAAATTGTATTGTCATGCAAAGTGCACATTTGTCCACAAATTCAGTTCCATCGAACACCGGGAGGTGAGTTAAATTTAACTTACAAGAATTGATTACAGACAAACAAACATCGGGACATGTGAAACTAAACAAAAGCTTGTAAAAAGATATCTTTTTTTTTTATATCCAACATATAAAAAGAGCCTTTTCTTACACCTCATTTTGTTTCAGCCCGCGACCCAGACGGTGATGACTGGCAGCCCGTCACCAGACGCTAAACACGCGACCATCGTTCTCTTAGGCGGCATCTACACGAGCGAGCGTATCGCAGCGGTAGTCCCGCCACGCACTCAACGCATTGCCGTGTGGACATAGACTCATATAGTTTCTAAAGACACAGAGTTACTATCGCCGCGATATTCTCGCATGTACACCACCCCTTACACATATTTAATACATTGTATTCATTTGTAATTATGTATTACGTTTTACTTTGTCACGAGTTCAGCAGGCTACTGTTTTATCATTGACTAGCTTTTGCCCGCGATTTCGTCTGCGTGGTTTTCTTCATCCGCATTAAGTTACGGCTTTGGTTACTGCTTCGCTCTCGTTGGTCGTAGCGTAATGTTATATAGCCTATGCTATTACTTACGAATCTAGCTATGCTATACAAAAATAATTCTTTCAATCCGACTGGTAGTTCCAGAGATAAGCGCGTTTGAACAAACAAACAAAAATCTTGTGATTTATAATATTAGTATAGATTTGACCACAGCCCGACAAGCCCAAATAAGTGTTTGACGTGCAATTGACAGTACAGTCATAATATTTTGCTTAGTTGAAAGGGTCAAAGGAAATGCAACTTACTTGGTCAAATATTAGTCATAATATAGCTAGGGCGTGTGGGTCATTAGACATTACTGCCCACACGATAAAGAAGAATATAACTTGTTTTTTTTTTCATTATCTTATTGTTTCTAGGCATTATATAACAAAAGTGCACACATGCCTCGTTTTGTGCACAAACATACAATATTTTATACTTCAGTACTGAGTACACGAAAAATCGTTATATTTAAATTGGAATTGTGGTAAAAAAATCATACTGTATTTTATTTGTATCTTCGTAACATCTTTGCTTGGTAAAAAATTACCCTATACAAACTTGTGCCAAGTTTCACTACGGTAGATAGAAATAGATGTGAAAGCCAAACTAACACGCTTTCACAAAGAAAAACATTACTTAACTATGTTTCATAACAAAATCAGAATTGCATTTGCATATTTTCTGCAATAACAAGATATTTACACAAGTATGTCTTTGGGCCTCCGCTTACGTCCGAATTTTTGTAGGATAGAATATCGGACCGATCAAAAGATCCATACTTTCGTAGGACCGACTTTGCGTGACAACTGCGTTGGTGTATTTGAATTCGTATGTTTCATTCGCCCCAACAAAAAATCGGTTACCGATTGTCGGACGTGGACAGGAAGCTTTAGTCGCTCTAAAAATGAAATAGATATTTCTGATATTTATTCAAATATGCTGGTTCATTATAACCTTCTTTGTATCCTGCTGAACTCATTTTTTTTTTGTGTCCCCATTGTAAGTTACTGTTTGACATTTATTATTTTTAAAGCGCAAGTGTAACGCGCTATGTAATCCTTATTGTATATGGGATAAGGGCTTGTTTACTGTACACACGAGAGGATGCGAATCCGCGCCCTTTTTTAAACAATTGAAAAAAGGAATGTTATCCATTCGATGCGTATTTTTCTTTTTTTTTTATAGAAAACAGCTTCAGAACAATTGTCTGAGTAGATAGTAACTATTAATTCTGTTTTAATTCGAAATATATATTATTTTCTAAAATTATTGCTTTTTTTTCTTGTCGATTCTAAGGACGCGGTTGGAATTCTCTCGTTTTCATCGAACTAGCTAAATGCTTTTTAGTTTGCCAGTTTGCCCAACATTGCGATAAATAAGATATACAAACTTTTTTTGTTTACCAGGAAGCAGAAAAGGGGTCAGATATATAAAAAAAAAACATTTACGTTCGCATTACTCGACAAAATGATTGCTTTTTTGTGATTTCAGAGTTAGTCCTATTTTGAAAGTTCTTCAAAATGATCAGTATGATGAACCCTTTTCATGTTTCTGGCAAACCAAAAATAATGTTGCATAGAGACGATTGGACTACAACACAAGAATCGTTTACTTATCTCTATACTGCACACATTAAGGTGAATGCTCCGACCAGCCCGCGAAATTTAAATTCTTTTACGTTTTTTGCAATTTGCAAGTCAGTATTAGGTTTAATGTTGATGAAAGTATGATTCGCGGGCGTAAGATATATGTTTTTTCAAAATTATAACCATTAAAATCAGTAAAATGACTCCATAAGTCAAGCTTCATGTAAAATGTGCATTTATGTAATTTCATACTTTAATCAACATTAAACCTAATACTGACTTGCAAATTGCAAAAAACGTAAGAAAATTTAAATTTCGCGGGCTGGTCGGAGCATTCACCTTAAATCGAAGCTATTACCTTTGATGACACGGTTTGTAAAGTAGCTAAGTGATTGGTTACTGAGCTGAGTGTCTCGGGTTCGAATGTAGGTTTATTCTAACGCATCCAGGATGCAGCAGAAATTCCTAGAGTGGAACAGCCTTTTCTTAAAAAAATATTATTATTTATTCAAGAAAAGTTGGTAAAAAATGTCACAAAAAGTGTCTCAAACTCATTGTTAGTGACTTACAGTACAGAATCATACTCCACACAGGAATAAGGACTATAAGACATAGCTAATCTGACAATACAAGTTACCTACTTACTCCATGAAAATGAATAAGTAAATGATGAAATGTGCAGTTCAAATCGTACTTCTAAGAGTGAAGCCAGACGAGCGTTAATTTTTGCGTTGTGAGCCGCGTAATTTCTGCTACACTTGATTTCATACAAAACTCGCGACGCAAAATGAGTTGTAAGTTTCAGTAAGAAGTAAATTACGCGGCTCAAAAACTCGAGTATCGACTCACAAAATCTCATTCGTGTGGCCTCACCCTTACTCAAAACAAAAGTAGAATGTATTTACAAAATCAAAGTGTCTTGCAGTTAACATAGTACTCCTTATTGGAACTAACCGGTGCCTCAATGCTATAGTTACATGCTGTAGTTAGAGCGTTGTCTATTTCTATAGTCAATAAATCATTGATTTGAGCCAAGGGTTTTATTTAATCTGCCTCTTAGTGCCCAAACACGTAAGCTAATGCGTATTTGGAAAAATAACTTTTTCATATAGGAGATAAAGTTCAGTTTGCTCCTACAACTATAAAAAAAATATAGAACTTGTCATTCTGTAATCAGCTTAATTTGCAGTAGATAAAGGTTATTTTTGTTTCAAGTGAAAATAACGTAAATTTTCCATAATACATCGGGGTTTGAGATTCATTAGGATTACTACACAAAAAATGGGGTAGATAATACGAGGATAATATTCTGTCTAGCAGTTTCCAAAAATTGTAGTTCTTACTGAAAAAATATAATTTATTTCAATAACAATTCGTCTATTTTGGTGCCGTTCCTCAAGCTAAATTTAGATGAACTCAGATGACGTGATACCATTGTTTCCTACAACGTGAGTTTATTGAACCTAGTTTTTTGTAGTAAAAATGTGCCAACTTGTGCTCAGGTAGACAGATTAGAAAGACACATTTAAGTGTAATAATATCTTCCCAACTGAATTTTGATCATGGCTCGGCAACCAATGCCATTAGAGACTTTACAAGTATATAGGAGGAATCATAGTTTGCAAACACTGCTGTGCTCAGTCATCCCACACACTCATAATCCAGTGACTCCATAATACTATATGACCAAGAGAGAACAGGTGCATTACCCACAGCCCACATTCTTGAGCAGTTTGCTAATAATATCCAGTTATTAGCCATTACAGGGTTTTATTTTTGTTATTCCATTGGATGGTAAACAAGCCCACAGCCCTCCTGATGTCAAATAGTCACCGCTACCTATAGACATCTGCAATACCAGAGGCCTTGCAAATGCATTGCCATCCTAGAGACAACATTGGAATGTCTCATGGGCCTGTAATTTTGCCTTATATTACCTATAGGGCTGCCACACTGGCATCTTTCAAGCTTTTTAGAAAAGCTATAGTGTTAACCCTCCATGTACACAATCTATTACTTCATTCCAGAAATAATCCTGTCAAGTCCGATGGGACAACCTTCCAAGATTATTATAAATCTTTCCATTCAAACCTTGATCTTATTTGATATTAATCAGAATCCTCAATTTGGTACTTCATATCATAATCCATTTGTTTCGTAGGAGAATAAGACCTCTGTGAATGCTCATCATAATTTGAGTCATGGTGCGGAGTGGAAGAGCTTCCTGCCCTTAAATTTTCAGAAAACGGATTGGTATGCCTTGGATGTTGATCGAACGCTCCAATTTCAGCTTTATACAAAATATTATTGATGTGGAACTGAGCTGTAGACCGGGCATAAGAATTCTCTATTTTCTGCAATTTCATAGCCACAAGTTCTCCGTATGTTGTGTACTCATCTCTCTCTTGAGCTTTCCTCTCTTTTATAATACTTATTCTGTCTTTGAGTGCTAGTTTTTCTATAATTTGTTCATCACTGTGGTGCATTGGTTTGCCCCTTTGTTCCTCTCGACTTCTATCCACTGAAACGAAACAAGTAGGTCTTCGACGTTTCTGAAATTAATATATTAAAATAATGTTTATTTTTTAAACAAATAAAAACAGAGAAGACGGTAAAACAATTCAAACAAACACGTAGATTGACAGAAAACATTGTTTTGAACATGTTTTGTTGGTGCCAACTTATATAAACAAAATATGTTCTTACCTTAAATGATACAGCTACTTGCCGTGTCTTTAAAAACGACAACTTCTGAAAGGCAAACCATTTACTACTATTTTTGGTCCTAAATAGCTCTCTTCGGTACTGGCTCATAAGCATTCTAATTTTCCTTTGAACCATGTCAACATCTATGTTCATAGCATTTGCTATTTCGAGCCAAGATTCCTGTTTTTTGTCTCTATCATTGTAATGTTCTGATGACATATCCCATAGCTCAGGTTTTTCTTGAAACATTCTGTTTAATTCAAACACTAACTCGTTGTTCCAATTGAATGTATTGTAAGTACTCGTGGTACTCATGTTTACAACAGCAACAAACAGTGAACAACACACTCTGCGACAATTTATTGATTGACTTTGACAAGCAACCGTCAGTGTTGCAAATGCAAACAAAAGTGAAGAAAATTTGGACTTGCCACCAGTAAAACCAGTTAAAACATTGTTCTAAATGGTTTTATTTACAAAACCATGTTCGACTTTTAAATTTCGGAATATCGGACATAATAAAATCTCACTCACACTCGCACGGAGTAAAACTTCGTGGATGTTACATGTCTAGAACGGATGGTAAATCTTATTGTACCTATTAGATACCTACTTACATATCTAATTTTAGATTTCATTCTATTTTCTATTCCTAAGAGATTTTCCGTGTTAATAATTTCTCATGAATTTGATCACCTGGGATTCAAAATTTCAAACCCTCAGTCAATGCTTCGTGCACCCTCTGACAATCGCCATATCATCCATAGAAGGCATAGAAGCAAAGAATAGTAAGTAACTACAGCTAGAAACTCATGTACAAATAAAAAAAGAAATATAAAAAAAATTGTAAACCAATCAAATTAATAGCGACTAGGTACTTACTCATCATCTAACATCTGCTGCCAATGCTAGCCTGCACGCAAAGCGGAGAAGTTGTAAGGGTCCAAAAACTTACCCAGCTATGTAGGTAGGTATGCAGTTATGCAGTGTAGAAAAATATCTTTAAAACCTACAACATTAAGTTTATTTTCCGCCACAACTTCACAGTTACACATTTTATGACCTGTCGATTAGTCATCTGAAATACACTTTTGTTGTAAACTTGATATTACATTTTGTGTTGCTTCAAATGACTAGGAGGGCTGTTTACCATTACCTTCAGCTATTAATTTTATTGTTATTGTAGGCACAGGTGCAAATATGGTGTATTTTTAACCCAATGTCCGGTCATGTTCATTTTTATCTTAATTATTATGCACCTTATCACAACAAATTAATAGGAATTTAACTACCAATAATTATGACTAAGTAGTGTAGTTAGTTGTGGTGTAGTCAACAACCCAATAGCTAGCAACCAATAGGCAGTCTAAAATCGCGGTCGTTTGAGAAAGTTTATGTTTTTTTAACCGTCGCGCGCCAGTCGCCGATCCGCCATCGTACCGCGCGCATGCGCGTCTCCTGTCAAAACTAAAAACCGGTTCCGTAAAGTCAAAGTACTAAAATTCCTTTGAAGAAAGTCCGAGTTCAGTGTTTTATTTTGATGTTAATCTGAGGAATATTGGAAATTTTCAAAATGAATGTAAGTAGTATATTATCTTACTTTCTTATTTTCACTATTGTTTATTATTCAGAAAGAATTTAATTGGAGTTGGCTGTAACTGTGGAGCCTTTGCCTTAAAGTTGGTTTTTAATCGGTCTATTCTGAATTCATAAATAATTTAAGGAGATTATAGTCCTTGTGCTTCAAGGCTACTCTATGCTACAATTATAGCAACCTTCAGTTTCAATTTTCACTTAAATATTTCGTAGATATTCATTATAAACCTTTTAAAAATCAAAGAAATGCATCAAAATACGAGAACTTTACCTGGTCAACTTACCTAAAAGAAAATGAGTCAGTGTTGTTGCACGGGGAGGCCGTTACACTTGAGAGCTATTAAATTATTCTGAAGAAACGTGTTGATCTCATTCATAAAATAACTAGGTAACTATAATATGAAACGTAATGTATCAGGCTCGATTCTTATAGAAAATCAAAACATATTGGGTAGTGTATCTACTTACCAAGTAAGGTCAACAAAATAAAGTAAGTATTTATAACTTATTTACCTTGACGCGAAAAATTACGCCTGCCACACAATATTTCTAGGTCATTCTTTCATGCAAATTTTTGACTATTTGTAGGTCAAAGAAAACGAAAAGCTGTCGCATTATTTTACGTGATTTACGTAAATCACAGCTTTAGGAATTTATAAAATAAACCTAGTGTCATGTGGACAGGCTATGATTATACTACTATATTTAGCAAAAAAAATAATCCTATTAGCTTCCAATAATCATTTTAGGAACCATAAACTTTGAGAGGAACAACAAAACTTGGAACTTTTGTTCCGAAGTGGACTGGAATGCTAACATTGTAGTATTATCTCTTTTTATACATATATGGATAGAATATAGATATTAATTATTCGACTGTTCATAAAATAAGAAAATATTTAAAAGGAAGCAATGTAAACAAGTTTCGTTTCCTCACTCGCTTTCGACACAGGCCATGTCTCGAATAACATTTAACATTTTTGTCAAACCCAGTGAAAGTATTCGCTAGAAACCGTTCTACACGTTGTATATTTATCTTACTTTTACTATAATTGTCACTATACCTACACAAACCAAAAAAAGCGTACGCTTCGGAAATATTCGTGTTTTCGAATTAGTACGATACTCGCGCCATAGTACAACTCTACAGAGGCAGTTTTTAAGAAACTTCTACTGCCATGCTTTGTCTATTCTCATTTTTCCACGTTCGTTTTTCAAAAGATAAACGATACTGATAGCACCTTCCTTTTCTGGTTGATCTGTACTTGATAAGAAATTACCTTATTTGTATTTTCGCGAATGATTCACTTGCCAAAATTCTCGAAAACAGACCTACACCCGCAGCCTCAACCGCGTTCAGCTACATCTGTGGTTACTGCTCCACTCCCGTAGATCGTCGCGTGATATTCTATACGTATAAACCTTCCTTTTTAATCACCCTCTCTATTGATGAAAACAAAACGCATTAAAATCCGTTGCATAGTTTACAAAATCTAAACGTACAGAGGGACAGACGTCGGGAAGCGACTTTGTTTTATACTATGTAGAGATAGGAACAAGCAAAAACAAATGCCTCCAGCAAAGATGTGTTTGAAGCGTTTCTGCTAAAACCAGTTTCGATCGGAGTTATTTATGTCACCTGCCAGTAGCTAGAAATGTGTAAAAAGTATCCAGCTGCATGGCTAGGATAATTTCCAACGATCTCGGTACTAAGAAACAGGTTTTAAAGTTTAAGACTATTAAAAACAGGACTTTTATAGTCAATGCAGTTTAAAATGGTTTCTATTACAAATAATTAAGGTGAAAGCTACGATTGCCTTCGAAATTCAAAATTTCTTTTTTTAGTAAAACGTCCGATGCAACCGGTGAGAGATAAGGCGCAGGATCAACTGTTTTACGTACTTTCCGAGCCACGGGGAGATGCCTCCCTAAAATGAATTTTACAAGATACTCATTTAAGTACCATTTTGCTTGTAAATAAGAATTTAGTTTGTCACTTAGATGTTGATCATTGCTTAGGTTATAGGTCTACTTACCGTAGCATTAACTAATCATTATGAGAACTTTTCAAACAGCCAATTGATTTGAATGAGACTTTTTTAAATAAGTACTAGGTAGTTTCAGATAATTCTCATGATCACACTTTAACCTATCTAATTGTTAGGCTACACTTTCTTTACGATTTATAACTGTGATACTTTTTCTTTAGCCAATAAATAGTGGTTAACACAAACAACTTCAAACTACCTCGTTGGCCTAGTGCTCCTAAGCGTGACTGCTACGCTAGATTCGATTCCCAGGTCGAAACATACCGGCGAACTGTGGGTGTACATTGGCACCTCTGCCTAACCCTTCGGGGATTATGATGATGATGGTGGTATGATGATGATGACTTCAAACTGGTCAAACTGACTTGACTTCTGTGCGTGGGGCTCGATTCTGTCTTTTTTTTTTTAAGGATGGGACGTCATCAAATTGCTTTTTCCGCCCTGGGTGGAGTGGTAGGGACTGTCAGACTCTCACTGACTAAACCCATCCGTGTTCCACCTAATGCCCTTTGATTTCCAGAGCCGCGGTGACTCTTTCGAACAAATTCCGAAACTCGATTCCCAGTTGAAAGAATATTTGGTGTTTTATTTTAAAATCAGTTTATGGCGTTTTCCTGTTAGATAAGTAGGTACCTACAATCGAACAAGTTATTTGGTACAAATATAAATGGTATTCATCTTTATATCTCACTGCCAATAATAATTAATTTTGCGTGCGTATAAATGTCTTTTTAAGCATATGGCAAACTTAAGAGTGCTGTGATGTAAAATTGACGACTCAAAATACCCCCAAGCATTGTTAAGTTAGGTACCTGTATTTATACTAAATATTTTGTTTGACTGTACTTCCCAATTAATTAATTTATTAGTTTTATAATATTCATGTGAACTCTGATGACCTGTCCTTAGTTTCTGGGAACTCTACATTAATTTAAAGTTACGGACCTTAATGAGTCATTGGCTTCGTCATACATTTTATTTGCCTGTTTGTTGTGCCGGAAACATGTGTAATCCACCATTTAATAAGCTTTTAATTAACATAAATTGTTATTATGTACCTAAAGAACATACAATTAACAAGATCTCAGTATTAGGTGTATGAAAACAAACCCAACAACTTGTTTAAAATTTTGAACAGCAAAGATTTTCGGACATAGTTTTTGACAGGTTAAGTATAAGTTGGCGCGAAAACGTTTTTTTATCACAGGTTATAAAAGTATTTTGCTTATTTTTTGTCTATGGACATCATAATACAATCTCCATGCTTTTACAGACCTTCAAGTCTTGAAATTTTGCAAAAAAAATGAGAAATATCGGAGTGTTTCACTTTTGTTAACTAAAGAGCAATGCAAGAGTGAATGCAGTAAAAAAAAAAACAATATTACGCAGTAGGTAAATGTATGTAAGATTTGTACTGATAACCATTTCGTATTACACCTATATGGCGCACAAAAACAGCAAAAACTGAAGATTAGCTCATACTTAGCTTCCTGAAGACCGAAGCATTATCAATCAACATTATACAATAAGTAATAAGTACGCAATCAAGCAAAAAAGACTATAATTTGGGAAGTGAATGCTTCAAGCGCAGTGGAGCGTGAACTAGAGAAGTGAGAAGTATTAGATGGTCGTAATTTTAGATGGTAATACTGATTAATTGATTCATTACAGAAATAACAAATCATACATGCATATTCTGTCGGGACTGCGGGTTGTTCGAAAGAGATACCGCGCCCCCGGAACGCAAAGGGCACATGTAGGAACATGGATGGGTTTTCGTCAGTAAAAGTCTGACACTCCCTCCGGGAGAAGTGATTGGATGATTTCCCATCGGTAAAAAAAAACCATGCATATTGCCCACCAAATTATTTTGGAGTTTTCTTACTCCTAAATTCCTAATGTTATTTATTTACGTCCAAAGTTGCACTAGAATGTGAATTTTAAAATTTGCTGGTTAGTATAATCTGGGTATCTTCAAGAAACGAGTGAACCGGGTCATCCTGAGAAGCGTGTTTTACCTTAGGCCGCATCATCACTTAAGATCAGGTGAGTTGCGGTCAAACGCAAGACTATTAAAATATAAAAAAAACACACTAATATTATAAAGGCAAAAGTTTGTGTGTTTGTCTCTTCTTCACGCTCAAACAGCTGAACGGATCTGGATGAAATTTGGCACTGATATAGGATTGTGGTCTGGAATAACACACAGGTATATCAAGTTTGACGCGGACGAAGTCGCGGGCGGTAGCTAGTGAATGCCTTAAAGACAGAAATATCAGTGCTCATTACAGTTTTAAAATACCAGCCTGTATTGTATTATTTTTTTCTCAAGAACGTTCAACGTAAAGCCTAAATTGGACGCCCGCCGTGTTTCAAATAACCTTGTCACTAAGTTTAACAGAAGGGAAAAATACCTTAGTCTTTACCAGACTTTGTGATATAATTTAAATGTTTTCTTTATTTATTGGTGATCTGTTACACCTACATACAGTTTTTATCTTGTGGTCAAATAACTATTTCAATTTTGATTGGTCCATTTTTCCCGCGCTTTACCTGTCAAAGTGTTTTTTTTAGGCAAAGATAATTTAAGAAGATGCTATTTATTCAGCCTCTAGCTACAGTAGAATTTTACGTTTCTAGTAAGTATATACTAAGTTTGTTGAGGTTGAAGAGATTGTACGGAATGAATTCTACTAAAGATGTTGACAATAGTGATTGGTCTGTGCTTATAACATTCTGAAAACATCCTTCGTGGACAAACATTCCTAGTACACAGATGCGTGGATATTGCATCTGCATTTGTCTGTTATAAACGAAATCTTTGCTGCATGTCAGACCAATCTACCAATCTAAAACGGATAGTTTATCCTCCGAATCGTAATTTTTTTGAATGCTTGAGTGGTCGTTTTTGAAAAGTCTTGTGACAATTTTGAATGCAATAAATTGAAAAATGAATGACGAATCAATGAATGAAATGAATGCAAAAATTATGAATCTATAACCCTATCCGTAATTCCGTATGCTGGAAAATTAAATTCAATAACAGCGAAAATACGAAAGCATTTGTTTGTTACTGTGGTTACAAAATACCGGTCGGTCAGTTATAGGAATCGGGCATTAGTCGCAGGCTGTGGTCGTAGAAAAGTATTACTTAAGTACTGAATTTTGTTAAAAGGACGCTCTTGGAATAACATACTATTGTATTAACCAAATTATTACGCAATGCACACGATATTTTAAATAACATCTCACTATCCTTCTAATAGGGGGAGCAACTAACACGGATAGTGAGACGGATATTACAAAAATCGGACAGTGAGATTAACCTATGTACTTAGTTTTTAAATAACCTAGAAGAGCTTCTGGGTTATTTAAAGTAAATAAAGAGATATTTTGTTACTTTTGTAGCAAAGTTTCTAGAATTTCAAAATTGCCAAAAATGTACAAATGAAATAGTCACGTTCACATGTTACGCTGTATCTGCACAATACTCGCTGTTTAAAATGTTTAGCATTCGTCATAAACTTCTAACTTGATAATGTTCTACAAGGCTAAGCAAATCGTGACCGGCTCGCCGATTTTATTGTTAGTGACGTCATAGTACATGCGGGCGAACAATGCCATGATAATTTTCAGTTTTTTTCAGATGTTTTATAATTCCAATGCATTACCCATTACCCCAGTAAAAAGACACTTTACATTCCTACCCGTTAACAACACTGGTCAAGTGGTCATCAAATTAAGTAAACCATCGTGCAAAAATATTGCTGCACCGAATATGGTTTACATCGACAATCTACAAGCGAGATAGTCGAAGGTTCGTTCAAGTTATTCATCACTCGATGAGGCCCGCCAGGACCAGTGCCTACCAGAGTTGGGGAATTCGTTCGGAAGAGTCACCGTAGTCGTGGAACGCAAAAGGCATTAGGATGAACACGGATGGCTTTTAGTTAGAAGAAGTCATATGATGATGTCCCATCCTTAAAAAAAAGTACTGCATTACTCAAATCTACTCTATCAAAGGACGGCGTCACTACCAAGTTTTCAAGAACCATGAATATTTTAATTTCTTCAAAAGGAAACGGAGACCGTTATAAAAGTAATAATAAGTAAAATGTAGATCAGAATCTGTCTATAATACCCCGTTACTGTAGAAAGTTTATAAAATAAAGTCGTTTCAAACATTTGATATTTTGACAACTTATTCAGGTATAACATATCTCTTAAACTATTTTGAGAACCATCTTCTCAACATACCTAGTATAAAACAATGTCGCATCCCTCCGTTTGTCCCTCTGTAGGCTTGGATCTTTGAAACTACGCAACGGATTTTGATCCAGTTTTCATCAATGGATAAAGTGATTCAAGAGGAAGGTTTGTACTTATTAAACATCACGTTAAGAGTAACGGCAGCGGAACAGTTACCAAAGGCGTAACTGAACTCCGGAAAACCGCAGGGTAAATAGCTAATAAAAATAATAAGACGTTTTGTGTAATCAAAATCGGCTACTATAAGTAAGCCAGCCAGTTAGAAGCCATTGTTTTAACTTTATTGGGCAGTTTGGCCACCCAAGATAACTTTCTCTGATAAAAATGTTGCCAGACCGTAATATTTTGTTTATTGCTCGTCGAAAGTTCAAAGTTGAGTCTTTCTACCGGTTTCTCGAATTAATATCGAAGTAAAATTAATCTGAGAAATTGCCAAGTGAGTGTTAGTTGCTGTTGATCTACACTAGTATTTTAGAGAGAAAAGTTTTTGACATTGATGGTCACTGTATCTTGAAGATTGCAGCTAGGTTTTAAACATTTTCATACCATCATACCATTACGCCTGTATTCCCCGAAGGGTTAGGCACAGGCAGAGATGTTCCAATGATACACCCATAGTTCGCCGGTATGTCTATAGGTCCCAATGGGTCCCATGTAATAGAGGGCGAGCCTTACGAGAATTGGCTTTCTTGACGCTGAAACTAGATTGCGACGTTTAGGACTACCTAAACGTCGCAATCTAGGCACTAACCTAGGCCTAGGCTAGGTAATAACCTAGAATTAGCCTTGGCTTTCAGGGAGTGGCTTCTTCGTCCTGTCGTAGGTTAATAAATAAAACGCCTTAAAAAGATAGAAACCGAAGAGTTATGTGATAAGATAAGTTATGTGGGTGTTATCTCTACCACTACCATGGTTAGGGTGTGCCATTATAGCATGTTATCGGTAGGTAGAGCCTCTTGTATGTTTTGAAAGAAAAATATATAGTGACGTCATAATGGCCCAATGGTTAAGGCGCTCGGGTCTTATGCATGATGAGACGAATGTGTCTTTTTCAATTCATATTTACTTTCTAAGTTTTTCTTGGACATCACCGATATCTTGGTCTTGTAAAAAATATAAGACTAAAATAGCCAATCCACCTAGAACAAGCATGGTGATCAATGCTCGTGCCTTGGCTTTGTGAGAAGAGGCATTTTTCCTACAGTGGGACGGTAATAGGCTGGTATTAATAAAGGTAGGCATGATACCTTAAAAACGTCAAATCCAAAGATAACAATTACGTTTGACAAAAAGTAACAACATAAATGAAACCTATGGGAATGGCATTTAACGGATCGCGTGACTATGTGGCTAGTACTTTAGTAGACGTCAATTTCTTTCCCATACAATTATATTGACCTTAAAATTTCTACATCTTGACAATTTTGTCATATTGTGTAAAACGATGTGGAATTTCGTTTTTGTCTTAAAAGGCAATTGAACCGTTGTATGAAGGGGTGGAGCTAGTTCCCGCTTTTTATAAAAAGCGACAGACTATTAATGACTGGATTGACAGTACAAAGGTAGTTTTGCTAAGCGGGGTGATTACCACCTTTTAAGCCAACTTCCCCTTGAATCGTTTCATGTGGTAATATTTATTGGTGAGTAGCACTAGCTTGTGCCCGCGACTGCAACCGCGTGAATTACGGTTATCTGCGGCGTATTACTATTTTGTATAATTTTACATAATATATTTCAATTTTGTAAATGTGAGTACCATGGAGCCATTTATTTGTTAAGTTACCTACTATGTGTTGCACACTGAGCATGGCAGTTGAGAGCTTTGTCATGCTCACTTTAATGTCTTGCTGACGACGGTGGCGCGTGGGTTGGATCGTTTGGTTCCCTTCAAGATGGTTGAGCTAAACGGTGCTGATGCACGCGCCATATTCGTGAACGGGTGCTGTCAGTTGGGATTGGTCATCTCTTAACTGCCATGGCTTGCATCGTTATTATAATTTTGTTATTTTTAATATTCACCTTCATTGTTTTCACATATAGAAGCAACAAGAATATTGTATCCAAGACTTTGTAAAAACCAAATTGAAGGAAAAGAGTGTCCATGGAGTTTCTTGCTCGTTCTTCTCCATAGAGAGACCTACGTTTTGGAACGAGCAACTAGCTTCAATTTTAAACTGTAACTTCTTGACAATTCAAAAGTGCCTGTAAATGGTCTAATTGAAATAAATGCTTTGAGTTTGAGTTTTGCGCGTAACCCTAATTGTTTATTTTTTAACAAAAGAAAACCGGTTACCGTGTCTCTTTATAACATCAGTTATCTATCTACTAGTGAACGTCCCATCAAAATCGTTCCAGTAATTTCGGAGAGAAAGAAAGGTTTATTGCTATAAATACCGTGTAAACATTGATTATGCATTTAGTGAAAAGCTGTATTTTTAACCCCCGACGCAAAAAGAGGGGTGTTATAAGTTTGACGTGTCTGTCTGTCTGTCTGTCTGCCTGTGGCATCATAGCTGCCGAACGGATGAAGCGATTTCAATTTAGTTTTTTTTGTATTAAAGGTGACCTATGTGCGAGTGTTCTTAGACATGTTTGATGAAAATCGGTTGAGCCGTTTAAAAGTTGTGGGGGTGAAAGTAGGGAAGAAAAACCGAATGTCTGTAAATATACTCGAGTGGGGTCTCAAACTTAACAAAATCAACATTATAATAAGTATAAAATAAAAAATTAAATTAAAAATTTAAAAAACCCCCATCACAAAAACCTAATTTCCCTTTAAAAAGTAAAAAAATAACAAAAAAAATACGTCACGTTGGGGGACCGATGTTGCATTTAGGATACGATCGTCCCGAGCGGTCCCCCAACATGACGTATTTTTTTTGTTATTTTTTTACTTTTTAAAGGGAAATTAGGTTTTTGTGTTGGGGGTTTTTTTAACATAACAGTTACTTCTTTACTTCTATAAATTATGCGACAACATTAAAACTTCGAACTTTCAAAAAAGATCACCATTCATTTGTTTGTAAGGAAACAAACGCATTATTAGCGAGGTACTAAGGTCGCTCACTCCTTGATCACTTCCGAATTCGAACGTGATTCGCATCCTATAGGAAGGTCCGATTTCCATTGTGCTGTGAGCAAACCATTGTTTTAATATCGTCTTGTCGTGAGGATGCTTTAAAAGTATCTATGGCTAAGTGATTAAAAGAAGGTTGTGTAGAGTTAATAGAGTGCCTACTGCCTACCTACTTAGTTTTTTATGGATGAAATCTTCAAATAACTCTCTCGCTTCAAATTCTCCCGCTCTTAGTGTCAGACTTTTACCGACTAAAACCCATCCATGTTTATTTTTGAAGTGAAAACTTCTTTAGCAACGTTGTGCACTTTTTTTGGAATGGGTAAAAAATGTTAAACTCGCGTCAGGACACGTGACCTGATCGAAAATCTTACGAATTTATCATTTATATTTTTGTGTTAGTTACTTAGTTGAAATGTCTTCTCAAGACTAGGCACCTACCTGAGTTGTTAAATAAGATTATAAATAAAGTAGACTTACAAAAATAAATATAGAAATCGTAGTACAGAATTTCAGTAAAACCCTTAAATAAACGTTTGTATTTAATTAATAGTCCGGTAACTTACGTTCCCCATGCATATTTCTCGCAATCGAAATTCAAATATTTGAAAAACACAGTGTGACGTAACTAGTGTTGCCATTATCATCTCCGAAATAACTTCGTGGGAAAAAATCAGCTTCAATGAATGCGTCTAGATTTTAATCTCTCTGGTCTAAAAACTGGTGTGAAATAAACCCATTACGTAATTGTTCACACACATTGTTTCGCCCTAATAATTACTCTGATAATGGCTGATATATATTAGTCACGAATTCAAACTGCTTACAATGTACTACATACATAAACTCACGTCTATTTCCCATGGGGGTAGGCAGAACGCCACCTGCGACGATTTTTACATATTCCTTTTGCCTCATTCACGTTCATGAATTAATGTCGGCTGATCATCAATTTACCATATTCATATTTTCCTGTAATCTGATTATGAATCAGTGACAGTCCCACTTTTTTGACTTCAGGCGTCGTTTAGACAAACTCGGTAGCGGCCAACTGACATTTGAATGTACTATCTAATGACATATGTCAGATGTACCTACTAGGTACTTGAACTGTCAATTTTATTACGGCCCGCTGCCGCTCGTGCCTGAACTCTGAACGACGTATAAAAAGGTTTAATAACAAACTGATTGTCTTTGATGATGTTGTCATAAAATCAAATAACATCAGCTCTGTATGTCCGTTTTCCACTAAACGGTTAGCCTGTTGTATGTTATTATGTGACGACATTCTTCCTTTCCTTGTTTCCACATGCCCAGTGAGAGTGCGGCACACAAGGAAATCGCAAATATCGTATTAGCCTGCAATGCCGTGACCGACCGTCACCGATTAATTGTGCAACCAATGTGAGTCTAATAATAACAAGTATAGGACCTATAATAGATTGCACAAGCGCATACGTGCAACTTTGTCAAGCCTTTCAACCGTGTAGCCGGCAGTTGGTCGTTTCTCTTTTCAAATTAAACAAAGGACTTTTTGAGTTGTGCCTTTGCCTGTTTTTACATTAATGTGTTTATTGTTTTTAGGTTTGTTTTATTTGGACAAAGATCATTTTACTATACAGCTTTTTAGTGGCTCATTGAAGCTCATTAAAAAAATCGCTACGTTACATAATTCGTTGGATAGCAAACAAACTGACACCTACCCACCTTATGTTAAGTGGTCACTTCTGCCACGGTAATATTATATATATTACCGTGCTTCTGCCTATAGAATAGATATCTGCAATACCAGTGGTCATACGCATTGCCATCCGAGAGACAAAGTTAAAATGTACCTACCTGTAATTTCACCGGCACCCATACCCTCTAAACTAGAACACAGCAACGCTGCTTTGCGGCAGAAATAGGCTTGGTGATAGTATACCCCGGACGAGCTCCTTCACAAAGAACTCCAGCTACTACTACCTACTACTACTGTTTTGTGTTATCTAATTAATTTATTAGCACATGGCAATTATCTTCGTCGTTTTTTTCGTCTAATTTCGTCCTGTCCGTTTCTTGTAGAGTATTTTATATGTGCAGAAAATATTAATAAGTCTATTTAAAAACACAGCACTGACCCGGAACATAGCAGCTTGCACCAGTCTGCTGTATGACTGCTAAACATTAACATAAGGTCAGCTCTCAAAGCCCCACCGTTATGTTATTATAAAATATGCTAAACTTTCTTACAAGTTTCACACTTCATTCCAATGCTGAAAGCCTAAGCCCAATGTCGCGGTTGTGATCACACCAGAATGCCAACTCTATTGATTCAAAATCTAGTCACAGTCTCATCTCAATCAAAGCGTTTAAAATCTAGTCAGTCAATGAGATGAGATCTCTTTCAAAACATTCAAAATCTAGTAACAATCTCATCTCATTCAAAATGTTCAAAATCTAATCACCATCTCATTCAAAAGTTTCAAAATCAAGTAACAATCTCATCTCATTCAAAACGTTTAAAATCTAGTCACCATCTCATTCAAAAGTTTAAAAATCTAGTAGCAATCTCATCTCATTCAAAACGTTCAAAATCTAGTCACCATCTCATCTTGTCTAATTGACAATCAATGGAAAAAAGTGTAGAGATATTTTTGACAGATTAGATTGCGTTCGTTCTTGAAAGAAAGTATGATTGCCCCCACAAAACTTTTGATGAAGATAATCTAAATTTAATGCAGAAATGTTTTGTTTGTGCCCGGAAGTCAAGTCAGCATGAACTTGTTTCTCCTTCCACGGAAGATTATGATTCAGTGAAGGCAAACTAGTGAAGGGTCTAATGCCAAAGCACGTTCCTTTTGCTTGAGCAACGTTAGAGTTCTAATTTATTCTACATACTTTGATACATATATTTTTACCGACCAATTCGGTCACTGTAGCCAATGTCAATGAAGACTAGTCAAATACGTAAGAGATGTTAAAGTGTGCGCGCAAACAGGTGCAGGAACATCGGTTGCTATGCGAGACACGAGTGTGAGATGGCGATCCAAGAACCATGCAACTAAGTGTCAAATGAATGGCTAATTATAAAGATGCTAAACATGAAGATAGTAGGAACAGAAAAGAAGTGTCAAAAGGTTCATGCAACTTGAAATGTTAGAGATCTTAATACGTAGTAGTAACAAGATAATATTTACACATTTTAAGTAACTACCAACAGAAGAATAAAGTTCCCTACCGCAGCTAAAAAAAGAGCTGATAACCTAGAAACGGCTGAGCCGATTTTGATAAAACATGTCTAAGAACCATCGCTAGGAAACCTGCTTTCAAATAAAGAAAACCGCATTCAAATCGGTTGACCCGTGTAATAGTTACGGTGCCACAGACAGACACACAGCTCGTCAAACTTATAACACCCCTCTTTTTGAGTCGGGGGTTACAATTGCTTTGGTTACAATTGTAACATTCTATTTTGCAACCAGATTAATATGTAACGAAAGATATTCTACTTCCAAGATATTATGTAACGACAATCTGACATCTGGCTAATTACATTCCTAGGCTTCAGAAGTTTAGATTGCGTCTTCATTATCTTCTCCATTCTTCTCACAATAACAATTATTGTCAACATTCTCAGGAAGTAGATTAATCTTGTCTAACAATAACATATCTTTAATATATCTTAGTTCTAGAATTTTTTCCCACCTTTTATACGTAACATCTAACATCCGTAAGACAATTGGGTAACTTTCTACTGCTAGGGCTACTGCTTACCTTATTATTAAACAATAATAAAGTGTGTGCGTGTTTCTTTATAATGACTAATCGTGAGGAAAATTAGACCAGTTTCTTGTAATTCTTCGCTACGCTCGTTATTATAACTGTTTTTTTTAACAGCTGTGAGTAGGTACGGTTTCACATATTTTGACAGTTGCCGTTGCATCCATTTTGTATTTTGGTCTAGTCAAGAGTTTTTAGAATGTTGTGGACATGACAGTGGATACTGGACACAGGCCGCCATATTATTAAATGAGGCTTTTGTAAACCAAGGAGACAGGTTTTTATTAAAAACTTTTTTGCCGAAATAAAGTTCGAAATTCAAATACTAGGTATAGACCTAGTATTTGAATTTCGAACTTTAATGACTTTTTGAACTTTTTTATGCTTAAACCATAGGGTTTAAGCATAAATTTTGTTTTGTTATAAAGCAACAGTGTCATTTTATAAAACGTATATTTCTAACTTAGTATTCTTAATTGCCCATTTTAAATTATTATATACTGCAAATTAGAATTTTGCAAGAGTAGCTAAAACATTATATTATTATTATCTAGCTGCATTTTAAAATACAGACACAACCCCAGACTACCCCACAAAGAAGAAATTAAAAAATAAATTGAGTGCCAACCATAATGGCAACACAAAATTGCATTTCCTGAGTCATATTATCAACACAAATCTTATCGCTAACAACTGTCAATCACCGCTAATTTACCACAACATCTAAAAAGTCAGATAAGGTCCATATTTTGATTGATATAAAACTGCACAGTTAGATGGGTTTCCTACAAATGCTAATTAATTTACAATAATTGATTGCAAGATAACGCAATAATGACAGATTGTTAGATAAAGGCCTGTTACGACTACCTTCGCAAGAAACGGAAACAATATTAAATCGATGAGATAATTATGTATAATTATTCAAAAATGGAACAGAAGCTGCCCAGTAATGAATCAGAACCATGGATGTAGAATGTTCTATAGTATAGAACATTCTTCTTCTTCAATATGAGGTAGTATAGAATCTATACTACCTCATATTGATCGGAATTAGACAATTATTAATAGACAAGATACCACCACGCCTGTATTCCCCGAAGGGTTAGGCAGAGGTGTACCAATGTACACCCACAGTTCGCCGGTATATTTAGGTCCCATGTAATAGGGGGCGAGAGTAATAGACAAGATAATTATATTAAAAAACGGAACAGAATCTGTTGTTCCATTTTTGAAAATAATCAAGCAATATAATCGGAACAATGGAAGAAGTATATGTATCTGTACCTATTTGATCAAACCATATTGGAAGGTAAAGAAACGGGCCCAAAGAATAAAAGAGAAAGTAATTTAATGTCAGAATAATATGTTCAAGAACGAATGAAGATGATAAACTAGCCAATCATAGTGCTTTGCGTTGATTGATTAGATACCTAAGTTTGCTTATTCAAATTCAAAGTTTCCAAATTCACACGATACCACAGAATCAGTGCCGGAAAAGAACCAGTTTCCAAGGATAATATAATACAACTAGGATAATATAACTGGTTTTGAATGCGATGTTTTAAAGCAAATTATTCGAAATACAAATAACACTAATATTGATACATTTGAATTAAGTTATTTTGGAGTTTCTCCTCTCTGAATAAAAAGAAAAATTGCTCTATATAATTATTTTTCTTGTCTATGGGTCAAGTTTGTTTTGAATGACGTTAGTTTAAGTTTTTGGAAGGTATATACTATAGGGGCTATTTAGGGGTCTAATTTAAGCCATCTAATAGACTTTTTTTTTTAAATCGAGATGCGTAAGCTCTTGATCCTAGTCAGAGGTGTCATAGACAAAGTCTAAGATGGAGTAAGCTTCCCAGAAGAAGCCTGTTCACTCTAAGTAGGTAGGTACATAAAAAAACAAAACATCACGCCTGTTCTTATCGAAGAGTAAGGCAGATGCGTGTAGGTCAGTTACCATAATAGACTCACTTTCAAACTAAGTATTGGTCTTTAAGAAAGCAGCACAAATGTCTAAAATAAATAAACCTAATTAAGCATGTTAAATAAAAAAGTTTCTATGCCTACAGCTAATGGCTGTCGTTTCCTCTGAAACCGCAAATTATTAGTTGACTACTAGATACTTACATATTTTCTTGTCGTTAAGTAACGGTATTCCGAAGAGAAATTCTAAATACTTAGGTATATATTATGTATCTACTGCTCTACTAGTACTATGTCATAGATTAGGTTTCTTTTAGACGTCTCACATTTAAACATACTAGCTTTTGCCCGCGACTTCGTCCGCGTGGATTAATAGTTCCCGTTCCCGGGGGATTTCCGGGATGAAAACTATCCTATGTCCTTTCTCGGGTCCCAGACTATATCTGTACTAAATTTCATTGAAATCGGTTCAGTGGTTTAGGCGTGAAGAAGAGACAGACAGACAGAGTTACTTTCGCATTTATAATATTAGTAAGGATTGACAAAACACGAAACTGGATGACTACTTTAAATAATTATTATGGTTCAGTAACCATAAGTATTCCCGCTTCGCTCCCGTATGTCGTAGCGTGATGTTATTATAGCCTATCTATACTATAGTTTATGAATAGCTTTCATATATAAAATATTAATTCCAGATATGTTGGTATTGGTATAGATAAACTGCCTCTTTGGTCTCGTGGCGGCAAGCACGACTGTTGGGCGTAGGGTCCTGGGTTCGATTCCCAGGTCCGGCAAGAAGTGTTATTGGAGTTTTCCATTAGGAATTTCTCAGTAACAGCCCGGAGTTTTTGTGATTGCCGTCCCATCGGACTGTGAGAGTTAGGGAAGAGGGAATGCACCTGTGTTTGCGCACACTCTTGTGCACTATAATATCTCCTGCGGCTAGTCTACTTTAAGATTAGCCGCCGTGGTCGGAATCGGTCTTGAGAATACATACATTATAGATAAAACTTAATTTAAATATTATATTTAATTCTACAATTATTCAAAAGCGCAGCGCAGACGCGTAAATATTGAATATTTATCGCATAAATTAATAGAAAAAAAAACAAAATAGTTCCATGAAGCTTAGAACTTTCACTCGGATGTTACTTTCGATTTGTTACCGTTGCCGAGAATTAAAAAAGATATCCGATTTAAAAAAAAAAAACAACCGCTTGTCACGAATTCACGATCACCGATCATTCATCCATCGAATTCGATTTTTAAATCAAAACAAGTAGCGGATGTTATTGTGACTTTTGTAAAAAAAAAATAGACTATGGTTTTGGCCCTCACTGGTTTGGAAATCTATACCTATTTAAAATACAAATACTAAAGCTGAAGAGATGTTTTGTTTGTATGTTTCTCTCTATATTTCTTGAACCACCAGTCGGATTAGAAAAAATATTATTATGTTTGTATATGATAGCTAGATTCAGGAATAGTTTATAGGCTACATAACATCACGCTACGACACACGGGAGCAAACCCGTAACCAAAGACCTAAGTTAAGGCCTATTCAGACCTAAGCGGTATTCGTATTGCGGCTACCGTCTGCGGCAGAGAAAACCCAGTGGGTACGCGGTAATATTAAGGCCTATTCAGACCTAAGCGGTATTCGCTGCCGCCTGCGGCAGAGAAAACCCAGTGGGTATGCGGTAATATTACTGTTCACACCTAAGCGGTATTCGCTGCCGCCTGCGGCAGAGAAAACCCAGTGGGTATGCGGTAATATTACTGTTCACACCTAAGCGGTATTCGCTACCGTTCGTAACCCGCGTGGTATGTACCTCTACCCACATGCAGCGGCAGCGAATATCGCTCAGGTCGCTCTAGCCGCGGTACTTGATACTAAATACCTGAGCGAAACCCGCGCGGTATGTACCTCTACCCACAGCGGCAGCGAATATCGCTCAGGTCGCGCTAGCCGCGGTACTTGATACTAAATACCTGAGCGAAACCCGCGCGGTATGTACCTCTACCCACAGCGGCAGCGAATACCGCTTAGGTCTGAATAGGCCTTTACTGTTCAGACCTAAGCGGTATTCGCGGTTAACGCGGGTGACAACGCGGATGAAGTTTCGGGCACTGAAGGCAGAAGCTAAAATCCTATACAATATTATAAATGCGAAAGTAAGTTTATTTGTTATCTTTTCACACCTAAACCACTGAATCGATGATCCTGAAAGGATATACCTAGGTGTACAGAAACGGACATAGAGTAAGTATGTATTTATTTCATCCCTATAAAATTTACTGTTCCGAAGAAAACAACATGAACGTTCTTTTGATTATAGATGGCGCCACGTGTAACGTGTTTTTGAATCATGGATTTTAAATATAACAAACCGCGCGGACGAATTCGCAGGCAGAAGCTAGTATAATAATACATTGATTGAAAGTTGAAGCACAAACCATAGAGTTCGTAAAGGAGAAAATTATAACAGGGCTACCAATAATGATCGTTAACTAGTACATGACCTATGACAACCAAAATAAAAACCTTGGCCGAGACATACAAACCTAAATAACAAAACTATTAAAAATAACTTACCACCAAACATCCAAATAAAGTTCAACCTTGAACTGATGATATTAAAGGTGTTTATGCGGAATCGATGACTCACTGCAGTCTACCTTTCTGGCTAAGTACCTATTCAAATGATTTTAATAATGTTTGTTGTGTTGTCGACCCGTCCTGTCTTAGCATGGGTGCAATGTAGATGTCGTCATATTTCAACAAATGAACACCAAACAATAATAAATTACCTATTCAGTAGGTATGTTTATTTGCGAGAATTTTTTAGGGGGGAAAAATCTTAGAAGCTAAAAGTCACTGAATTCTGCTTGTAAGCAAGCGTGCAATATACACCGCAGTCATGTCATCCGCGTTCAGTTAGGTTTATGTTTTCTGCTCAGCTCCCGTTGGTCTTAGTGTGATGCTCTATACGGAAACCTTCCTCTTGAAAATCTGCATTAAAAACCGTTACTTATTTTTAAAGATCTAAGCGTACAGTCAAAAGCAAAAACATGTATACACTTGGCAAAATTTAAAAGCGATTTTCTAGTGAATGCACGATTGGAACGTGGAAATAAGAGCGATTTTATACTAGTATGGGATCCAGAATATGATATTCGTAACACCATTAAATTTTAATCAATCCTTTGGAAAGAAATTGCTTTAGAATGATGCTAAGTGTATACATGTTGATGCTCGTGACTGTACTACCCTACTTTTGGGCAGACGGCGGGAAGCGACTTTGTTTTATACTAGGTATGTAGAGATAATAATCTTATGTATGAAAAGAAAGTTATTCATAAACTATGTTTACAGTGTCATGATGACGTAAAATTGTGCTCTATTCTTAATTAAATAAGAAAGGATTTTAATTAACGAGACTTTGCTCTTTGGACACAAAAAACGCCTCTAAAAACTACATAGTGAAAAATTACTTTAATTACTGAAGCCGAAGGCTTTGGTTCTGTTTGTTGTTTGATGTTACAACCGGCGATTTCTAAAACCTATAACAAATTTTAATAATATATTTAATTGCGGTCTTATTCTGTAAAAAAAAAATCTCCATCGATGGTAAGCAAATTGAGTTTGACGTGTGCTGTCAATTTCTAGTATCAAACGCTTAAACTCACTAAGACTTCACCTGAATACACCAAGGGATTTTTTCTATAGAATATACCGGTGTCACATACTTAGTTGAATGAAAATTCTCATTGAATGGTGTAAGTGCACGTGTTGAAATGTAGACCGCTTATTACGTTAGCTATCTCGACCTAAGCGCAACATTCCATACTGGTTGCATTTCCTATGATTTCCACATTGATACCTATTAGGGTTTACCAACTTCCTAATCTTATTGTCATATCCTACTCCTACTAATATAAAAAACGCGAATGTTTGTGAGGATCGATAGATGGGTGGATGGATGGATGGATAAATGGATGGTTGGTTGGTTGGTTGGTTGTTTGTAACTTTTTCACGCTTAAATGTCTAAACAAATCTGGATGAGATTTGGCAATGAGATAGATTGTTTTGGGGAATAACACAATAATACTTTTTTTATTCAAAAAATGTATGGTTGGCCTGGGATAATATCAAAATTGATGCAAACAAAGTCGCGGACAGAAGCTTGTCTATACTAATATAATAAAGCTAGAGATTTTTTGGTTTGCTTAAACACATTAATCTGTAAAACCACCAGTCGGATTCGAAACACTATTTTTGTATATTATAGCCAGATTCATAAGGAATAGAATAGGCTATATAACATCACGCTACGACTAACGGGGGCGGAGCAGTAACCAAAGACGTAACTAAATGCGGGCGAAAAAAACTTGAAAAGTAAAAAACAATTCGAACCCAGATCTTCACGGTCAGCACTCCAAGAGACCAAAAAAAAAACAGTAAAAGGAAATAAAATGAAGGCAAACATGAAATTTATCAAAAGTTTAGCGAAGCATCATGTCGTGTTCTCTATAACATGCACAGGTAGCAATTACATAATTAAAACAACTTGTAATTTAACTAAAATTAACACAGCGAAAGGAAATTGTAAATCGACTGCGCGTTTTGCGTGTCGAACAATATTTTTGCAGTAGGGTAGTATAGTGTAGGTACCTACCTATACCGAACATTTTCATGAGCGCGATCTGCCTCTGCCTCGTTAGCCTAGTGGTCTTAAGCGCGACTGCTACGCTTTTTTTTTTATAGACGGTAAATCATCATATAACTTCCCCAGCCCTGGGCGGGGCGGGAGGGAGTGTCAGACTTTTACTGACTAAAACCCGTCTATGTTCCTTCATGTGCCCTTTGCGTTCCGGGGGCGCGGTATCTCTTTCGAACAACTCGCAGCCCCAGCAGGCATCGGCCCTCAGTAGCCCCTTCCAAGTTTGCTGACATCTCTTTGAGGCGCGCGTGGAACACGAACGCGCCGTCGACACGGTCTGTCGCTAGTTAGTTAACGTACGAACGGTGAGCTACCCGTTGCTCACCGCCCACAGACCCGCGTCTACGGTGGCTGGGAGTCGTCTCGTGGCTCCCGACGGCGACGCCCGGAGCGTCTACCGCGGCGGCCGCTGGGACGGGGGACTCTCCTTTCCCTCTCCCGTCCCGCGTGACTGCTACGCTTGGAGTCTTGGGTTTCATTCCTAGGTCGTGCAAAAAGTGTTATTGGGTTTTTCTATTTCTCAGTAGCAGTTCGGATTCGGAGTTAGAATTTGTGCCCGGTTAATGGCTTTGGGCACGCCCCCTATTACATGGGAACTAAACATACCGGCGAACTGGGGATGTACATTGATACACCTCTGCCTAACTGTACGGGGAATACAGGCGTGATAGTATGTATGTATGTATGTATATATATATGTGGCATGAGCGAGATATCTCGATCAGAATAAGAATAAAACTTCGATTTCCTATTTGATCCAAGAAATAAAACGATTGCATCATCTGATATTGTTTTATAAACCCATGGTTTATGAATGGCGTGTGAATCCTTTGGCGTGTTTCTTTTCTTCATAAATGTAAAACAATAGAAGGTTTTTTTTCCTTGGATGGCAAACAAGCCAAGCCCACCTGATGTTAAGTGGTCAGCGCTGCCTATAGCCATCTGCAATACCAGAGGCCTTGTATATGCGTTGCCATCCCAGAAACAAAGTTGAATTGTCTCATGTGCCTGGTCACACCGGCTCTCATACCCTCCAAACCTGTACTCAGCAACGCTGCTATGCGGCAGAAATACTGCTAGGTGGTGCTAGTACTTCCCCAGATGCGCTCCTGCACAAACTCGTCTACTAGTACACCAAATCTTTAAATTGGTGTACCTATAATTAGAGCGAGGGGGTGGGCTGATGAGGATTGATACCAGTAGTGCGATTCTCTAAAATGCAAACTCGAAAACGGGTCTCACTAAAGTGATCGCGCTCACTTCGATAACGAACCAACTTGTCATTGGTTTAGTATTCGTTCGCCGTGATGACGTCACCGGCGTGATCGTGTTTAACAGAATACCATTTTGTAATCTCACTGCGGATTCAGCTTTCGAATTACGACGTGAGGCTTAGAGAATCACACTGCTGTACTCAGCAACGCTGCTATGCGGCAGAAATACTGCTAGTACTTTCCTAGACGCGCTCCTTCACAAACCCCACTACTACTAAACCTAAAACTATAAATTCGAGTGGGTAATACGTAACTATAGTAAAGGGGTTTTTTTTTTTTTTTTTAAAGATGGTAAAATCATCAAATGACCCCCCCCCGTCCTGGGCGGGGTGGGAGGGAGTGTCAGACTTTTACTGACTAAAAACCATCTATGTTCCTTCGTGTGCCCTTTGCGTTCCGGGGGCGCGGTATCTCTTTCGAACAACCCGCAGCCCCGGCAGGCATTTGGCCCTTAGTGGCCCCTTCCGATGGCTGATACCTCTGTGCGCGGAACATGAACGCGCCGTCGACACGGTCTGTCGCTAGTTAATAACGTACGGACGGTGAGCTACCCATTGCTCACCGTCCACAGACCGTGTCATAGTAAAGGGGTGCGCTGATGAGGTGCGATATCAGCCGGGTCACAAATTACGCGTCAAGTAGAAGTGCAAGAAGAAAACCGGGCTTCCGACTCATGGTAGAAAGAACCGTGGAGTTTGACGTTAAGAGTCCGTCATACATAAACCCACGTCTGCGGAGAACGGGGAGCGGGGAAGGGGAGTCAATAAGGAAATCCACACAAAAAGTATATACGTAATTAACTAATCGACTATGTTTTTATTTCAATTTAAATTTCGAATGAAATTAAGACCAATAAAGTTGAACTTAAATAATAACTTACCACACAATACAAATCCTTCTTCGTTTTCAATATGTCGTCGAATTGACTTCAGCCGGCTTATTCTGTAAGATCTCCCTCAGTGAATTAAGGTGAAGTGAACTAAAACTGGGCTGTCACTATACGATGCTAGGGATTGACAAGTCGCCACACGCTCACTTCACGGAAGGAGGGTTTTACGGAATAACACCGCTGAACCGCACATTTCCATAAATACTGAACTAGTGTTTATTGCCGTTTATAGCTCCAAACTTTCACCCGTGGCTCGGCATTCACCACAGTTTATTATACTCTTGTAGGACCAGTTCTACGGGCTATTAGGATTCCTTTTACTTTCGCTGGGTACTATTTAATTTAATTCATTTATAAAGTGTAAATTGGTGTCATAATTACAGGAAAACATCGATTATTCGAACCGCAATTATCCGAACCCTCAATTATCCGAACGCTGAATTAGATTTTCCGAACACTCAATTATCCGAACATTGGCAAGAATTTGTTGAAGAAAACGCGTTGGAGCTGTTCGTCACTTAAATTGACTATTTTTTATAAGAAAAGCATTTGGCTTTTTTTAGGTCTTTATATTTCAACGTTAATATGTATGTCAATTTTTAATAGACTGTACAGTTTCTAGGTGAAAAGGTGTTGTTTTTGTTTGATCAGCTGTGCGATTCTCTAAAATGCAAGCTCGAAAACGAGTCTCACTTCGATAACGAACCAACTTCTCATTGGCTTAGTATTCGTTCGCCGTGGTGACGTCACCACGGCGAACGAATATAAACCAATGACAAGTTCACTCGATCACTTTAGTGAGACTCGTTTTCGAGTTAGCATTTTAGAGAATCGTACTACTTGTCCCAAAAAACCCACATTTTGATTACTTACCCGAACTTTTGATAATCCGAACTAGCCACGGTCCCAATTAGTTCGGATAATCGAGGCAATACTGTACCTTCATTGAATTATCTGTATTTAAGCAATGAAATAACTGGAAGGGGGGAATTCTCCTCTTAGCGTTTCGATGGCGAATATACAAGAATACGTTTCGAAAATTCCACCCTGTATATGAACTAAATATACATGATTTTGTTTATGACCTTCCTTTCTTTTTGTTTTTTTTTTTTTAACTGTACATAGTTTTTAATTTAATTATTATTGTTTAACTAAGTTTTGCTGCATGAATAAAGTTTTTTTTGTTTATTAAATTGAGTAAAACTACAAAAATATGAATTAACTCACCGCAGTAATTCCAACTCAGTTACACATTGATACTAATTCTCACGTACTTTCAATGTTTCCAATATTCTTTTATCGATTCCGATATGAAAGAAACACGTGTCTAGTTCGTGCGTAAAAACGCAAAACATTGTTTTCATATACGATTTAATTCAAGCATGTTAATTTCTACAGTTTACATACCATCACGCCTGTATTCCTCGGAGGGTTAGGCAGAGGTGTACACCCTCAGTTCGCCGGTATGTTCCCTGACTGTTTGTGAATGTGACTTAATATGTTCGTAAACACATCCACAATACAGAAGATAATTGTAGTGTGGAG
The DNA here is from genome assembly GCA_932526535.1 of Caradrina clavipalpis. Classification (NCBI taxonomy): domain Eukaryota; kingdom Metazoa; phylum Arthropoda; class Insecta; order Lepidoptera; family Noctuidae; genus Caradrina; species Caradrina clavipalpis. The sequence continues at coordinate 10,926,134 of OW052106.1, forward strand.
CAAAGTATAAAAAGAACTAGAAACTAAGGCCGCTACAACAACAACGAATAACATAACATACCATCATTTCTGTATTCCCCGAAGGGTTAGGCAGGGGTGTACCAATATACACTCACAGTTTGCTTACATCCAATGTAATAGGGGGCGAGCCTGTTGCCATTAACCAGGCACAAATCCTAACTCCGAGCAGTTGTGCGATTCTCTAAAATGCAAACTCGAAAACGAGTCTCACTAAAGTGATCGCGCTCACTTCGATAACGAATCAAGTTGTCATTGGTTTAGTATTCGTTCGCCGTGGTGACGTCACCGGCGTGATCGTGTTTAACATAATACCATTTCGAAGTGAGGCTTAGAGAATCACACTGCTGCTACTGAGAATTTCATAGAAAAACCAAAAAACACTACTCGACCTGGGAATCGAACCCATGCCCTCTAGCGTAGCAGTCGCGCTTAGGACCACTAGAACAACGAATAATTAAATTAAATTAATTTAAAAATAAAAGACGATTCTTATACAAGAAACGTATTTTTTGTAGTAGTCTTAAATATTGTTCGGTGCTATGGTGCACTGGTCGGATTTTTGTACTCTAAAATGAAAAATGAACTCTATTTCGCGCCGACTTCCTGTTTGGTACTCAAACGGATCCCGATTTAGAGCGAAAGCGATCGGATTTCATCCGTCACTTCATCAGATTTGGGTCAATTATCCAACTTCTCACATAAACCACTTTTATTTAATCGATAAGTTATTAATGGAACCAGATCCATTGATGGTGTTGTGAAACCCTTTCTCTGCTATTACAAAACATGGCTTACCAGGAAAACTGTAACCAGGATTTTCTAAAAGCTTTTTCTTATGTCATTGTATGGCAAACAAGCCGAAGGACCACCTGATGTTAAGTGGTCAACGCTATCTACCTTAGACATCTGCAATACCATTTAATTTCTAGAAATAATAAAATGGAGCCTTGAGTTGAATAAATATGCGCGAACCAGCACACTACAATTGTACCAGAAGTCTTAGGTAAAACACAGCTCGGCAATAACGAATGACACATACATTTATAAGTTTTTTTCTAACTACCCTCACATATTATTATAAATGTTGCCATCACTGAACTTTAAATTGTACCAAATTTTTTTTTTTATTTGGAATAAATTCTTAAGTAAATTTAAGTACTTACCAAAATTTTAACATTATAATATTAGTAAATGATTTTTTGTTTTAAAAATCTGAATCTGACGCGACATTTTGCGAAAGAGATATTCTGCGAAAGAGACATTCTGCGAAAGAGACATTTTACGAAAGAGACCTTTTACGAAAGAAACATTCTGCGAAAGAGACATTTTACGAAAGAGACATTCTGCGAAAGAGACGTTTTACGATCAGGGGACATTTTGCGAAAGAGACGTTTTGCGCCTAAGCCCTCGCAGCTAACTTGCGAGCCATTAAGTTTGAATCGTACTATGAACGAAACAGATTTCTCTAGCTCAAGGTTCAAGAGAGGAAAGCCTCTCATTACCTACCCTATTTAACTATTCTAAGTACTACATCTACATTGCAAAATCTTCCAGAGAAAGTTAAGCTCATGTAACATTGTCATTTGTGAGACCGCCGTGTCGATTAGATTAGAAAGAATAGGTGACGCAAGTGGTCGTGTCTGATCCATCCATTTGTAATCTTTGTCATGACCTCATGAACTGTTTAGCAAGCAAAGTACCTTCCTAATCGACTCTAATTAAGGTTAACTGGTTAAGTCTCGTGTTTGCCAACATTTAATCAACTGGTTAAGTATCTGTACCTAGTTGTTTCTGACAGTTTTAATAAGGACAGACTAACAGCAGCAACAGTCAAAATAACAGCTTTTTACAAAATAAGTATGAATGTTCACAATGTAAGTATGTATGTACACTGTCTGTCTATCAGTCTGTCTGTTCGTTCTGGCTGATCTCTGAAACAGCTGGACTGATTTTGAACAATTTTTGTTCCTTTATTTTCTTAAAGCTTATACTAAAACTTGGGTACGCTCTTCGCTTGTCATCAGCACTATATCAGTGGAATGACGTTCACTGCAGGAAATAACCCTAAGATAGCCGCAATGACTAACCCTGCGCTGCCCGCATCCAGCGATTGCTTGCGACCTTTACCAGGTTGTCCGATCAGTCAGTTTTCTGTCAAATAATGAAAACGACAAGACTAAACTTCTTTTATTAGTGCGCTCTAAGCACCAGCCACTAGAGAGACCGCCATTTACTTAACAACTGTCATCAGTAGTCATCACGAAGACAACATAAGTAAATGGAAAGTCTATATTTACATTATTTACAGACCACAATGATATTCATAATGGAGAATTCTACCGCTCAAAGTAAGTGCTTCCCCATTACACGCCAGCTTAGTGTAATGGTGAATATGGCTAATACCATAACAATGGTCCGAAAGTTTCTTTGCGCATCTTCAAACGAGTTTTCACTTTCATCTACGATTCATTTCACGACAGCTACAACTTGCTCTCTTGAATATTAATCGACTAAGAACGATGACCACTCGTGCGGCACAGCCCTATTTCCCTGCGGCCTTGGAGTTCCTTGTTTGAAAAAAGAAAGGAATTAGTTATGGTGGCCATGTTTTATTGCAAAAAAAAAGTATACGTCTTTGGTCAAGTGTGGCCATGTTTTTTTGTAAAATGTTTAAACTGGTTTGCTGTTTTGTCTAGTGCATAGACTACTACTTGGGCTAGTGGTTGAAAGCATGACTGCTGAGTATGAAATCCTGTTTTGAAGAGCTGAGGGGTAGTTTCCCTGAAGAATTTCTTTGTAGAAGCCAGATAAGTAAGTATTACGGCAATGGACTGGCCCACTATTACACTAATTATTTTTTAAACATAACTGAAATGCGTAGGTACATATTTATTTATTTACATATTCTGCTTAATCACTCGGGGAAAACAGGCTTTTGTTATGTCATTGTTTTTAATTAATTAGGGTTAATTTGAAGGTACCGTACCTAAATAGTCTAAGCAACTTGGAATGTCGGAAACTCGGAACTAAAGCAGTATCCGCACGTACTGGTCGAAATTACTTCCCGAGACCTTGACGAACCTTTTTAAAAACAAATCATAAATTGAGTTGCTTCCGAATACCTCTTATTCATTTGTTTTTCCGACCAATAAATGTGACTTGGATAATAAATGGATGCAGGCCGCTTCCAACCGGTCTTTTTGGAAATCTATGGGGGAGGCCTATGTCCAGCAGTGGACGTCCTGCGGCTGATATGATGATGATGATGAAATGTGACTTGAATATTTAAAAATAGAACAAACAGCAGTGACTCTTTCCCGACCTGTTTATGCAATTACTCATGGATTTTGAATATCGAATGATTCATTTGTTTTATAGAATAATTTAAACTAATATTATAAAGCTGAATAGTTTGTTGGTTTGGTTGAATGCGCTAATCTCGGGAACTACTGGTTCGAATTGAAAAATTGATTTTGTATTGGTTATTTATTTATTTACTAGCTTCTGCCCGCGACTTCGTCCGCGTCACAGTTGATGTGTTATCCTACGGGATGCGTACATTTTCCCGGGATAAAAAGTAGCCTATGTGTTATTCCAGACTATAATCTATCTTTGTGCCAAATTTCATCCAGATCCATTCAGCCGTTTAAGCGTGAAAGAGTAACAAACATCCATCCATACATACAAACTTTCGCCTTTATAATAGTAGTAGGATAGGATTTAAACTTTATGCACAAAAAAGTACAAAGGCGGACTTAATGCCTTTGGCATGCTTTGGTTAGTCCTTTTATCGAGGAAGGCTGTAGACTATATAACATCACGATACAAAACTCGAAAGCGGAGCAGTAACTAAAGACGAAACTTAACACGGGTGATTAAAACCACGCGAACGAAGTCGCGGGCAGAAGCTAGTATTTGATATCTATTGTGTAGTAACCAAATAAAAAATAATGTATGTCCACCTCACCCAGTGTTGCATGCATCTCACGTCTGCACTGCTGGTTGCTAAATAAACAATTGTTTTATTTAAATGAGGCAACACTTGTGCAAATGGCCTTTGGACAAATATTTGGGCAATATTCGGCACATGTTCGGGTCAGTAAGAATATTAATTGGAATTGGGAAATGGTACTAGAACCATTACTGAATTTTATTATCACCATGTCTTTGAGCCGAGTGCTATTATTTTCAAAACGGGCCCTCTAGCCATGTAACAAACGATAAACGCAAACGCTGAGTAGGCATTAATAGATCTTCAACTTTATGTGCTTGGTTTTAAGTTGAAGATCTAGTGAAGATTGCATAGCGTTTTCGTTCTTTCCAGTCGCTAACGCTTAGAAATCTTTAATAGATTTCTAACTTAAGACTCTGGGGTATAAAGTTAAAAATCTATTGGTACCTACCGAGCGTTTACGATTATCGTTTGTGACTTGTCTAGGGGGGCAGGTCACAGATAGATTAGCAAAGCGATAATATTTTGTAAAGGGAGTAATTCTTTAAATTTCGAAGTCGAAGCATTTATTTTAATTAAACCATATACAGGCTCTTTTGAATTGACATAGAGTCGGTCTAAATCTAGTTTTTTTCCTTTTTTTTTTATTAGAACGATGCCCCACACTAGAAATTTCTCCTATATATCGTGAGTGCGTTTACAAACATATAAACTCACATACACAAACAGCCAGACCCGGAACAACTATCTGTAGGTCATACAAATATTTGTTCCGTGCGGGGATCGAACCCAAACTGTAGGAAGATCTCTCTGGTAAAGAACGGGCAAGAAACTCCACGGACACTCTTCCCAAGAAATTTCATAATTCTTGTCATTCTCTTTACTGCCACAAGGTACCCTGGATGCTGACAACCCAAGAACTTTTCAAAAGCCGTAGCAAAATGAGTTACCGAAATTGAAATAATGGCAGACGATTCTGAAAAATTTAAGAATTCAAGTCCAACGGTTCTGAAAACTTTTAATCTTGTTGTGATTCGGATCACTTCTCGTAAAAACATTTCAGTATTCAGAATCGATTTCCATTGCCGATTGTTCCTCCATTGAACTCGCTATAAATGCTGAACGTGAATACTAAACATACGTATATATCTGTTTTGAAGGCTTTAAGGGCTATGGTTATGGTAATAAGCGACAGCGGATCGTAGTGTTGGGATGATCGATGCCTTTACGTTCAGTACCGCCTACACGGTAGCTTGGCAAGTCTGAAGTGAGCCGTTGGACTGCACAATGGTTCTTTTAGGAACAAAATTGTCTCTTGCGCAGCAGATCGGTAACTTCAGACTCGCCAAGATACGTCGGCCGTCCTGTTTTTAGGGTAAATCTGACAGCAGGCTGTCAATCTGACGTCATCGAAACGCCCAGTACTGAGAAGGCGACTAAAAACAAATGAATGTCAGATATTTATATTGTGGATTGATAGAGAGCCTGGCGTTGCGATTTTCATTTGTTTTCAGTTGTTCCTAATGATGAATTAGAATCGTATGTAATGACTAATAATGAGTATGAAAGGTGTCTTCCGTGATTTTGATTTCGTTTAGTTTATCGGTTCAACTTTTTAGGAACTAATAGTAGATAGACCTCGAGATACATAGGGATAGTTATAGTCATACTAGAACGCAGCGGTGCCTTTCGGAACACGGCGAAGGGACCCACCCGCCTTATGGTGGTGGAAGCTCAATATCTGCCGGGGTGCGGAAGAATGCTCTAAGCATCTCCCGTACCCCGGCCAGAGCGTTTATTCCCATCTGCCACCCCTGAGTTTGCCACCGGGGTGGTGGTTGGCACTAATAGGTGGCGTTTACCACCCCGGTGGTCAATGGTACCTATTTAGTTTCATTTGCCCCCTTCGTAGTTATAGTACAGGGGTTTATTCCGCATTTCGTATTGGACATTAACAATAAAAAAAATAATTAATTGCCACTGGATATCATGATTCAAGAGCAATGAAAATGAATTTTAGTGGATAATATATGGATCTTTTATTTTAATAAATAATTCTAATTCAAAAAATAAAATGAATGTTTGTATAATTACTAGCAATATATTATTGCTAGTAATTACTTATTTTATACACAGTTGGTAAAACATAACACAAAACAATTTTAAAAAGCTATGTAGGTATAGGTAACAATAACACACATCTTGTTAAAATAGATCTACAAAATGTTGATAAATATTTTTGTATTGTGGTGCGCTCCATTATTGTCGTTAAGAACAAAAGTACCTACATAGTGCTTTGCAGTATTTTTCCATAGATTACGCACTCACTTAAAACAGTGGCCGACAAGACACGGAACATTGCATTGTTCTACGACTCCACCCCTTTGTGCGAGTGAAATCATAATATTCATCCCTTTGCGGAAGGGAGAAAGCAACATATCCTACTTTCCTTGTACGTCACAATTTACAATAATAGTCCGGGTTTGCGTGATGCGTGCGCGCAAATTACCAATATGGAGGAACCACTAGCAAGTGGAAGTTCCCAAGAGTCTGATACAATTTTTTATATTAATAAAAACAATGGTAAATTAATAAATTAATTAGTTAATGGTAAAATGGTGATTAAAACTGTGATTGTAGCAATAGAACATTATTTAGAAATTAAAAGATTTATTTTCTGTATCATAAGTTTTTGCTGATTATTTATTCCATTTTGTGAAAATATTTTGCATTTGTGTAAAAAAACTGTGACTATACCCAATATAGAAACAGAAATGTATAAATGTTGTTAAAATAATGTTATGTAATGATTTTACACCCATAAGAGTACCGTTATACCAATAAAGAAATAGAGAATTTAAAATTGTATTTTTACAACATGTAAATTGTTTTTATAATTAAAGAAGAGTTCCAAAATTATTTGCCATTATTAAACTTAATTTTTATTGCTTACTAGCTGTGCCCCGCGGTAAAAGAAGAATTAGTGAAATCGGTCCAGCCGTTCACGCGTGATGACGCCATCACGCGTGAACGGCTGGACCGATCAAAGGAAATAAGGATTCATTTTTATATAATATATATAGATGATATCCAGTGGTTTAAGTTAAAGAAATTAAAAAAAAAAATACTATTGTTATGTCCAATACGAAATGCGGAATAAACCAATGTACTATAACAGACTACAAAGGGGGCAAATGAAACTAAATAGGTACCATTGACCACTGGGGTGGTAAACGCCACCTATTAGTGCCAACCACCACCCCGGTGGCAAACTCAGGGGTGGCAGATGGGAATAAACGCCCACCGGGGTGGTAAACGCCACCTATTAGTGCCAACCACCACCCCGGTGGCAAACTCAGGGGTGGCAGATGGGAATAAACGGGCCAGAGGTAGGCAGTTGGAGGAACACCGTGGCGTTTCAGTCGATAGGAGTCTGACTGTCCGAGACGCCCCTTAGCCTTTCCCGAGGCTGATATAGTAAAAGAACACAGCAACGCTGTCTCAATAGGTTTCATATGATATCCCTTCAGTAAACGCAACCATTTTTAACCCCCGACGCAAAAAGAGGGGTGTTATAAGTTTGACGTGTCTGTCTGTCTGTGGCATCATAGCTCCTGAACGGATGAAGCGATTTCAATTTAGTTTTTTTTTGTATTAAAGGTGACTTATGTGCGAGTGTTCTTAGACATGTTTGATGAAAATTGGTTGAGCCGTATAGCCAAAGTTATGGGGGTAAAAGTGGGGAAGAAAAACGAAAGAGGATTTGTTATGTGAGTTATTAAATGATACTAGTGGTATATCTTTGTCTAGAAGTACCAACCACACTCCGCTCCACGCTCTGTCACCCAAAACCGCCACCTAAAGGATATGCGATATGCATTTAAATGATGCAACAAATGGTATTCAGGACCACATCCAGTTCATAAAGTAGGTTTATGTAACGCATTGTGACCGGTTAGGCAATAGCGGTGTCACTCATATAGAAAATGCAGAGATCGTTATTATAATGTTTTATTGTTTAGTATCATTTGTTCCCTTGACACGTGTTGCGGTCTGATAAATTGTACGTAGTTGTGTCGGAGGGTCGGGACCCTTTTTGTACAACTAGCTTCTGCCCGCGACTTCGTCCGCGTCAAAGGTGATATTATCCCACGGGAACTGTACGTTTTTCGGGATTAAAAGTATCCAATGTGTTATTACACTTTACAATCTATCTCAGAGACAAATTTCATCCAGATTCGTTCAGCCTTTTGAGCGTGAAGAAGAGACAAAGACACACACTTTCGACTTTATAATAAGTATTAGTAGGATTTCCATCAACCGGACCGCGTCGGAGCGCATTTCACGCTGTGCTAAAGGAAATGCAGGCTTCTACGTAATAGTTAAGGTTCATGTTTGCATGGAATTTATACTGCCTGGAACTCGGTTAAGTAAGGCGTATGCCGCCGTTACCTTCTGGTTACGAGAATATTGATGGTCAAAGTTCCAACATTTAGATTTTTTTTTCTATGACAACTAGTTTTAAAGTTTCTTCTAACTGAACTTAACTTAAAAACTTATCTTACTTAACTTACTTTAAAAATCTCCCTGTAGGTACTAACATTTGTCGGCACCCATCATCATCTTTCTGCCCATATCCCGTATTAGGTACTTGGGGTTATGACATGAAGTGTCTCTTGTATAATGTGTCTTTTATCTTTTTATACCCCGCATAATTCGCGACAGCAATACCCAACAGAAAGTATTAAATTATTCATGTCTTAGAAACTTCGGTGATAAAACATCAATCTTCATACAATGCTCGATCCCGTCAAGTTCTCACGAAGATATTCAATACATACTTCCAATAACATGTTACAAGATACGAGAGATGAGCGATTGTAATCCCCGGACAATTACCGTCTGTTTAAATTAAACATGTATAGAAAATTGTTTAAATATATCTCTACATAATATTAAGGTGGTTGAATGGAAACGAACCTATAGAATTGCTTTTTTTATCCGGTTAGTTATACATATAGACTGGCTAATCTTCCAACCAATTATTTAATGGGTCTACTGACTCATAAAGCAACTGCCTCACACACACAGCAACAGGATTGGAAACTTCAGGTGTTGGCTTAGTGTGGAAAGGTCTTTTGTACCGAAAAACCCGCGATATCGAGATTGTCGTGGATTTCTGCAATCAAAACAATTGTTTCTAGATGTCGTATCTATACATTTCTAGCAAAACAATACTTTAGTTAGGCCCTACTCATTAGGCATAGTTTGATAGCTTTACGCAATATATTCTTTACTAGCTTTATCCCGTGGTTGTAGACGTTAGTGAAAGTCGAGAATTAAAAAGTAGCCTGCGTCCTAGTTTTGGGTTCAAGCTTAGCTTGTACCTACTTAATTTAATCAAGATTGGTTCAGCAGTTTATCTGTAAAAGCGTAACAAACGAACTATCGCATTTATGTAAAATATTAGTATGGATTGGATACCACTCCGACTTCTAAAGTCTACCAAAGACCAACCTCAAGATAGACAGGATTCTAAGTCTCTTCTTGCCCAAGATATAAGAGCAAATCTCTCGCTATCAGCTCCGATCTTATACCAGGACTTCATAAACACGAAGTAATTAAGCTTTCTCAAGAGAACAAGTATTGCATCACCATAATTCAATGATTATGGTCGTAAAACATTTGCTCCACTAAATCACGGCTTACGTATTTTTTGGGTCACGGCTCGGATTCTGCGTATGGGAAGATTCTAACAAAGGGCTGTAAAAACTTCGTACTATCTGCATAATTAATAGATTTTAGAAACAATGAAGACAATATGCGTGTGGAGATGGTCAATTGGCCTTAGTGCGAAGGTCCTGTGTTATTTTCTCTTATTTAAATACGTTCTTGCTATGTTAATACATGGTAGACTAGTGCTTATTTAAAACTTACTTTCGATGTGATGACTAAGCTTATGTTCCGACTAAAGCTAGATAGTTTTGATGTTTGGATCAACGAGTTTCGTTTCGCGCTACTTCCAATTTTATCATTTCTGCATTTCTTAATTTTGTTAAAATCACGTGGATGAACTTATTAGTTGTAGGTACTTACTTTCATTTAAATTTAACTTAATTCGTAACACAAAACTTAAATAAAATAAATAATGCTGCCAGCCTCTTTTGGGGACTTGTCCCATGGACAGTGAAGCGAATGTGTTCTTTAAGGCCTAATGAGCTTCCTTTTGAATTGTACATAGTTTGTAAATCAAGCCGTCAAATTCGAAAAGAATTTCTAATTCAAATCCGACTAATATTACATATACTCACGCCTTTTTCCCATGGGGGTAAGCAGAAACCACAGAACGCCACCTGCTACGATCCTTACATACTCCTTTCGCCGACTAATATTATTTATTTATTTAATGAATATGGAAGACCTACCTACAGCTCAATGCGAAAGCTTGTGAGGATGGATGGATGGATGTTTGTTACTCTTTCACGCTTGAACTGCTGAACAGATCCGGATGTTTGGGACTGAAATAGATTGCTGTGTGAAATGAAACATAGGATACTTTTTATCCCGGAAAAAAATATGTTTCCAGTGGGATAATAATATATCATATCTGACAGAAGAAGCTAGTAAAAATATATTAAGTAGTTAATGATCCAGATCAAATTCTCCTCGGGAACAAATCCTCAATTTGCCCCATGAAGAACTACAAACGATCCAGTGATTAGACAATCCGTCGATCCGCCTCGTTGACGCTGCTGCTCTCTGGGGGACATTTACATAGCGGTACTGCCTATTATATCACAGTAGCCATCATTTCGGTACTACCTTGCGACCGTTCTTTATAGCGGACTACAGGCCAATGATCCACGAGGTAAAGTTTTGCATCCTTGTCAAATCCAAAGAGGTTAGTTGCAAGTGATTCTCAACACCAATAATTATAAAAAATAAATAGGATTTCTTGTGTAGTTGAAAAATGGAATTCTTTTGATTTTGATATTGGAACTAGCCAACCTACCAATGGGTTTAGACAGGCGGGGTGATGTATCTGGACACACACAGTGATATTGTCGTAGACACTGCCTACCGCATACGCAGTGGGGCGATTCTGTAATTTAGAAGAGGTTTATTCTGAAATACTGTCAATTATATAAAACTAAACCAAGTGTAGCCAGATGCTTTTGAGGATTAGAATAGAATTTACCTTCATAATGATCACTCCAAGAACATTGGTCGATTCTGCAAAATTGGGCCTCGGTGAGTTGTTAATCCCTAACCAGGCGACAGTTTCTTTTTCGTGGGTAAATCTGGTATATGGGGAAAATTTTACCGAGCAGTAAAACCAACACAGTGTACTAAAAATAACTACATAAAAGTTTCAACTTTTCTGAACTTCGTAAAGAAAAACTTCATTCTGTTCTAATTGGAACTCTGAACACGGACGCGGAGGAAAAAAAAACCCGGGAAAGATGTTCCATGCAAATGAGAACTCATTCGTACCTTTCTACTATCACGCATAAGCCCAGCATTCTCACGATTAGTGTTGATCAGATGATTAGCATCTCTACTACCACTTCAATGTCACGACCGCTGAATGAAAGAACGGAATAATGAGTTTAATCATTTAGTGATGTACTTGCATAGTTTTTTTTGCTGTTTGCTTTTGACTGTACCTTAGACCAGAAGCCTGTTCACTCTAACTTTGAAGAAATTAGGGTTAAATGCGTTCGGAATATAGACACAGGTAGAGAGTTTGTAAAAAAAACACTTAACGTGGACGAAAGTTACATGTGCTTTCCATCTTTGTAACCATCTCTTTGTTCTTTTCTATACCTGGGGGGAACCTTCTCCTTATATTGAAGGTCAAAGTTCCACTTTTTTGATACGATTGTGTTCGAAAACAATATATAAATGTCAAACTAAATTCTGAGAAATAAATGCTAAAGATTTAGATGAGTCAGCAAGAAGTTTTGTTAAGCAAGCATTGCTCAGAAATAAAATGATAACCTAAGATCAAAATAATAAAATATTGTTGAATAGACTCAATTGAACTAATCTTCCTCACATAAATGCGGCGTCTCTGCAGACTATGGCCTGAGGCTTCAACAAAGATTACTTTTGCGATCGAAGAGAATAGAAGAACAGATTGGCACTCCAATCGATTACATAATCGGTAATCGAGAATCGAGACTAGTTACTTATAGATACCGAGACGTATTACGCGATGATCACATCACTATGCATATGCATGCAATGAGAAGAGTTCTTATGTCATAAAGCCGTTATAAAGTCATTAACCTAGCTGCATTCTAAACGATTTCTATTTGAAAACATTGACCATCATTTTGTACAAGGCCATTTGCCACAGACATTGTTTGTGTTCGAAATTCGTTTGTTTTTTTGGGCATTTCTTGGTTCGTGCTCTTTTGACTTTATGTTTTGTCTTTGCGAGTAATTAGTAAAAGGAATACATTGTTTATGATTTTTATAATAGGATATGTTAGTTTATGCTGCTCAACAGATGTAGGTATATGACTCTTACAAGCCGAAAATCGGTACCACATCGATAATGTACCTATTTTTGAGGACTTAAACTTCAACTATGTATGTTCTTTTTTGCTCGTTAGTGTATCTTATGGTAGCTTATAAGCAAGTATCATAGTTGTAGTTTTGAAAATCTGTGGGGGAGGCCTATGTCCAGCAGAGGACGTCCTGCGGCTGATATGATGATGATGATGATAGAAATTGACAAAGGAGATCGGTGGCTTAAGGTGGATACGTAGGCATCCAGTCTTAACCTTCATGGTCCCTGAGTTATTATTTCCTGGTTCTACAATGTCAAAACCGATAAATACCAAAACCGTAATTTACCGTAATAAAACGGTAATTTACGTAATACGTACGTACCTGTTCCGTAATTTTTACGCAACAACAGATAACGCTCATTCAATACTTAGATGTAAGAATTCGCAGGCACCCAGCCAATCAGTCACAGTATTCATTATGCCTAATTGCACGCACATTTTCATACAATGGCAGGCTCTTAGATGACTACGATTACTTATTATTTACTACAAGAATAGTAATAATTGCTCTTTTAATTGTCTATTATCGTAAAATAAAGAGCAGCTTTGCACAAAATTGCCTGCGTTAAAACCTTTTTAATGCGTAGATTTTATAACCGAAAGTAAAGTAGAGAGGTACTTAATTTATTATTAGTTAGAGAATTACCTTTTTATGTACGACTGGCGAACTAGCCGCGACATCGTTCGCGTAGCTAATTACAAAAATTTCAAAATCGGTTCAGGAGATCCAGATATAAAGCACAGGTGTACCTACCAATGTACACTTACAGGTCGCCAGTATGTTTAGACCTCGTGTAATAGGGGGCGAGCCTATTGCCCTTAACCGGGCACAAATTCTAACTCCAAGCTGCTACTGAAAATTTTATAGAAAAACTAAATAACACTCTGGGATCTGGGAATCGAATCCAAGACCTCTTGCGTAGTAGTCGCGCTTAGGACCACTAGTCTATCGAGGCAGTTCTTAGTTAGTAATACATTCTTAGTAAGTATATGGGAACTTGATTCAGTTACACAACAGGAGATAGTTGTGTAAACCTTTGTCGACGTTAAAATATTATTTCTGGGAATCCATCATTACATAATAGATTCCTTCAACTTACACAACAAATCAAACATGATGTAAACATCAATTCGTTACGAGTTATTAAAAAAAAATACCATAAACTAAAACCATAGAGTTCGATGGCGCGTAACTAGGGCCTAAAAAAAACAATTTTCAATTACGATTTACAACGGTGAGCGAAAGTGACCCATTATTTAAATAAACGAACTGTGACATGACGTAATTTTATGTAATAAATAAATAGCATCACATTTTGTTGACCGAGACGATTATTTACATTGACTGTGGCAGATTTAAACAGATTAATTAGATTGGCGGCCATTTTGGCATTAATTATCTAAGCAGTAAAATTAGGCCTTATGAATTATTACTTTTGCTTTAACATAAAATGGCCATTTACTAATTTTAAGGGAATGAATGAAACTCATTGAAGAGGCCAAACCGTTGAACATGGGAAATAGGGCATCCTAATCTCTCTTCTTTCCTGACGCAACTTTGTAAAAGGTCGCGAAATGTAGGTAGGTAACAGTGATGGCAGCTGTAACAGAAAGATGTCTTTGTACTACCATATACTAAGTAAGGATAATAAATAATTCGCCAATCATTCATTTGGGGTCAATCGCCTCGAGGGAAGCCAGTATTCGCCAAGCTGGTCTAAATTGGCGATCATTCAGATGTATCAACCCGTTTGGGCGGTAATTTGGCAATCCATAAATAATTACCCTTCCTCACAACACAACAAGCTAGAAACATCAAAACATGGCTAGAAAGCTCAATCAGACACAACTGGCTTTTACACAAGAAGGTCTAATTGCCATCATCAATTCCATAGGTTGGTCTTAAATTATTTTCGTTGTTTGCACTGAAAAATCTTGGCTTTCTGATACCTACCACAATCGTGCTATAAGAAAAAATCGGTGTGCGCAACTCACCACCATAACAATTACCATTAACGACCACATAAGTCAATAGAAATTGAACATAAAATAAAAGATTTTATAGAGGGAAAAGTTTTTCATTGAATACACCAAGTAAAAGTGGAAAATTTCTAATAATCTTAATGAAATTGTTTCACCTCCGGCACTATAATCAAAGACCGTTGCAGGTCTAGATTATTAACACGATAAGTACGATACACTGACTTCTAACAACCGTGATAATGAAGTGAATGCTTAAATAAGCACATGTGTTAGAGAATAATTTGCTTTGTGCTGCACAGACATTGGCTTTGAATTTGTGTATAGGACGAACAAAAACAAGTGCGTTTCTTAGGGGTCCACCGCAATCTCCCGGTCCGGGGGGGCCCAAATGTCGAGAAATATCAAATCCTGTGTCTGCTATACAGCAATTGTGACCCAAACTGAAGCATTGGCGTTAATGTTTTGTGCAAAACCACAAATCGAAGACTTAAATAACAGTTGCTCGAACTTGGAGTCGAACCCAATACCTCTAGCGTTTAGTCACGCTTAGGACCACTGGGCTGTTACAAATTAATTCTCTTTTAATAGGCCTGCCCGGGCCTTTCTATTGTGTAAACTAAACCTTACTTTGTGAACACCTACCCAATATTTCTGCCTTCAAAAATCAATTCGTCACAAAGTAAAGCAACCAAAAAGTCGGTCACTAAAAGTGGTCACTCGTTAACAAACATTTTAGCATGAAAGTGCGATATCGGTAACTATTGCCAATTCTTTTCATTGACGCATGCTGCAACGCATACAAGTGTTAACAAGGAATTTTCAAAGGTAGCACTAACACGCACAGTCATGGAAAAAAATAAGTCAGTCTCTACCAGAAAAATAAGCTCCATTTTTCTGGAAGCAATCTTAAAAGGTCCTGGAAGGTCTTTAAATGTTGTTGAACGGGGACCTATCAAATTACAGTGCGAACAACTACTACGCCTGTTAATAAATCATCATCTTAACAGCCGCAGAAGGCAAAGCCGGACACAGGCCTCCCCCATAGATCACGTTACGTAAACCATAAATCACGTTAATTAATGTAACCCTTTCTTTATTCCAGATTATCTGGTGCTTGGCGGTGCTGGCAGTGACATGGCAGACTGCAAGCGGTCACGGCAGGCTCATCGAACCCCCCTCACGTGCCTCCGCCTGGCGCTTCGGCTTCGACACGCCACACAACTACAACGACCATGAGTTGTACTGCGGCGGCTTCTCCCGGCAGTGGAACAAGAACGATGGCAAGTGCGGAGTATGTGGAGACGCCTGGGACGCACCAGCCCCGAGAGCACACGAGCTAGGAGGCAGGTTCGGCAAAGGCGTCATCGTCCGCAAGTACGCGCCACAAGAAACCATCGTCATCAAAGTAGAACTCACAGCCAATCACAACGGCTTCTTCGAATTTAGAATCTGCCAAGAACCAAAAGGAACAACCCAAGACTGCTTAGACAAATACGTACTAAAATTAGACGGAAGAGAAGGAACCAAGTTCTATCCTAAAGAAGGCAATAAAATCTACGAGATGAAGTATAAACTACCCGAAGGACTAGAATGCTCTCATTGCGTGATGCAATGGAGATATATCGCTGGCAACAACTGGGGTTCATGTGGAAACGGTACCGAGGCGGTGGGATGTGGACCACAAGAAGAATTTAGAGCATGCGCAGATATAGCTATAGGAGATAAATTCGCCACTACAACTAGGCGTCCCAGACCAACATACGTGCCACCCAACAGGAGACCAACAGTGCCAACCCCAGAGGAGTCTTCCGGAAGCTCATGGTACGGCTTCGTGGTCGCTATTGTCACGTTGCTCGTTGCTATCGGCGTTCTAGCAGGAATCTACCTCTACTACTACAGAGGTGGCATTAAGATTAAGAACCTCCTGAGGTCCAAGGTGCCTCCACCAGCGCCCGTTCCCCCACCAAGACACAAGAGAGCATCTCTATCAAGAGAACAACCGCCAGAACTAACGCCACCAAAAATTGGGATGCTCCCAGACTCGGGCTTCGAGACGGTTGACCTAAGAGCTAAGTGATAGAAGAACCGAGGTTATTAGAATAAGCAGACTAGCTACCTAAGCTGCCTTTACCTAGTGATATTAAGTCTTGTGTGACTGAATTACGTAGAGATTCGACTGCGGAGTCGATTTTATACTTAATTTTAATTAGGTTAAAACTACTTTTGTAAATTATAGATATTTATGTTAAATTAAATGTTATGATTGAAGTCTTGACTTTTTCTTACCCTTTATAGTATTATGTCCCTATGATAAGACATTCCGTAGACCCTTCATAAAGGAATGGCAGTAGAGACTTAGGAGAGAACGTGGTGCCCTAACTTTCCGGCCGACACAGATACTCTCCAAACATGGGTTTCGCCCTACCGTTTCGGAGACGACGGGCACTGCCTGGACAGTACTTTGACAAGATCTCGCGCGCCGTGACTGGTGGGTGCTGCTGATCTTTTATTCTTTTCAGCCGTCTTTTGAGGTCGTCAAGAGAATGCTATACGTTATACTAAACGCCAGGCTTCTTCTGGGTAAGCTCACTCCATCGTCGACTTTGTCTATGGGCATTTTCATTTTAAATGGCGCAGGTTAAAATAAATAGGCTTCAAAAACTACTACAAATACACACTACAACTAGTTACTAACAGGACGTGACGGATATAGATCGTTTTTAAAATTAAATTTAAATACTCAAACAATATTATCAGAAAGCTGTAAAATTGTACTTTTATGCTTTCAGCAGTGTATAAGTTATGTATACCTAAAAAAGAAAAAATGACAAACTTTATAT
This sequence comes from Caradrina clavipalpis, assembly GCA_932526535.1. NCBI lineage: Eukaryota > Metazoa > Arthropoda > Insecta > Lepidoptera > Noctuidae > Caradrina > Caradrina clavipalpis. The sequence continues at coordinate 10,943,509 of OW052106.1, forward strand.
TCATGAAAAAAACGTTACTAACTACAACAGTTCTTTTTTAACCATTTATTGTGCTGCAAAACTTACTGCACTAGCTGGACACCTAGCGCGACTAACTTCAAAATAACATTTCATACTTTGAAATTTGTACCCAGAGTTACCGTTAAAACCAAATTTTGATGATAAATGTGTGTATTTCATAGTAAAAACCGCGTGACTATCCGGACATGTCCGATAGGCGCGAATTCGTGGGACAAGCTTTTTATTAAATTATTATATATTTTCTTCACTAACTGAGATGAAATGCTTAGTTTAAATGATAAATTAACTATCTAACAATAAAATGAAAGTGTCGCTACGTTAGCTGTCATACAAAAAATAACGAAAAAATTGAATGCAATGATGCAAACTCTCATGGGGACATCATGATTTTACACGATTCCGCAACATTATTAATTTAAATAAAATTAAATACGTGCTTTATAAGGAACTAATAAATTAAATCCACATATTTATAAAAATACCTACAGGGTACAATAGATTTTTCTTAAAAAAATTGTTTGCAAATATTTTTTTCATCATATTTTAGTCATGGGACAACCGAAAAACAGCCTGCGCCATTTAAAATGAAAATGCCCCTATGTAACCTCTGCAGTGGCGGATATACACATTCTCCGGGTTATTCCCGCTCGGTAACACCCTTTCGTCAACACTGTTGACGATCGGGAAAAAAAAGTTTCGTTCGTTCACAGTGTTGACGAACGCTACTTTTAATTCCCGTTCGGTAACACCTTTCGTTCCTGTCGTCAACACTGTTGACGATCGGGAAAAAAAAGTTTCGTTCGTTCACAGTGTCCATGAATTCTGGTTTTTATTTTTAAAATATGGAAATAAAAATAAAACATGTCATGGATTTTTAAAATGTTTTAATGGATTATGTTACATCTTTTAAAACACAATTAACTAGAAAATAAAAAAATGGCCTTATCATGTGATGATAGGACTTTTATAAAGCTAAAGTGAGTTTAGACGTTTACGTAAAATGCTATGGTAGGTAATTCACTTACCTTAATTCTCAAAACTCCACTGCACTTTAATTTACGTTGAGAGCAACTCCAAATAACTAAACCACTTTTATGCGCCCTTCTTGTGTAATATTGGCGACCGCCATGTAGTAAAACAGTCCTATGTTTTTTTTTTATACGCACTAACACGGATTTTCCACTAGAACTACCTGCTAAATCTTGTTCCGACATGTCCGAATTTAGAACTAATAATGTACTATAAGTACGATGCATAAATCAGGATTAGCTACCCAAAATGAACGATACTTATTATTGCAGTGCTCTGATTGGCTAATTCAAGGTCATGGTGGATAACGTACTAGAATAGGCCGGTCGGGGGAAGTGTGCGAATCTATTGTTTATTTTATCTACTGTTACCGGCTACCGGCGCGGCATCGCTATACCTGCCTGCTGCAAAGGGAAGTTTGCAATCTACTAACTTAAATTCTACAAATGGAACAACATCCAACATTTTTTATCAATTAAACTAGACTTTCGTCGTAATTAAGCATTTGAAAATCCATGACATGTTTTATTTTTATTTCCATATTTTAAAAATAAAAACCAGAATTCATGGACACTGTGAACGAACGAAACTTTTTTTTCCCGATCGTCAACAGTGTTGACGACAGGAACGAAAGGTGTTACCGAACGGGAATTAAAAGTAGCGTTCGTCAACACTGTGAACGAACGAAACTTTTTTTTCCCGATCGTCAACAGTGTTGACGAAAGGGTGTTACCGAGCGGGAATAACCCCATTCTCCTAGACACACAGGCTTTGACATTTTTGCCGCCCTTACTTCAACAACTATTGTCAGAACAAGACTTCAATAGCAAGTTTCTTAGAAAAGTTTTATGCAAAATGTGGGCAAAGGCATATTATGAACGTCATTATATGAAAAAATCATTAATATATAGGTAGTTATTAGTATTACAGGGGGTAGGCCATGTACTGGGCGTTTTACCATTAAATATAGGAGATTGGGGTACCGCTATGTACAATGAAAGGAAAGCCCTCTTTCCTTTCCCCTAAAAGTCATGGAAAAGATGTCTCATAGACTTCTTCAAGATATGAGAAAAATGTATAAAAAAGGAAAATATCCTGCTCCAAATATGCCGCCTTTAAATCTGCCTACTCAGCCTACTGGCACTGGCCCAGACTGGAGAGGAGACCAGAGATTACCCATCTCGAATAAAAATAACTGGTATTTTCTTTGAATAAAAGGTGAATTGAGCTGAATATGTTGTGCTTTTAGTCCCATAGGCAGTAGAATAACTTGAAGTAAAAGTAGTTTGTGGCGTGGCGGCTAGTTAATGTGTTTCTTAAACCATCGCTTTATTTAGTCTATGATATTTTAAATGGCAACATTGATCGTAAACGTCACTGTCAATTATTGTAACCATAGACCAAAATCGCAAAACAAACGTGCTGTGAAAAAGCTAAAAAAAGTACCGAAAGGCAATTTATTTTGCGAAAAATCTTTATAAATGAAAAATGGCGGTGCGGCCACAGCACATGCACGACGGCGGTATTGTGGAGCGTCGGTTGCGACCAATTTACGGTAACAAGCTATGTTGAGCAAGAGTTCAATATTTCAGACAACCTCTTCAGATAAAGAGATGTTTTTCGGTGAAGATATGTATATTAATGATTATTACAGACTGGTTGGACAATGGCAATAACAAGAAGGCGCTGCAGGAAGCGGAGAAAGTACTTAAAAAGAGTCCTTCGCTACAAGCGGCGAGAGCTTTGAAAGCCCTAGCACTTTTTAGGTTAGGAAAGGGTCCCGAAGCGCACGTAGTCCTGGACGCTCTAGCCGACGAAAAGCCGAGCGATGATACTACGCTACAGGCGATGACGATATCCTACAGAGAATCTCAGCAATGTAAGTTTTTATTACTACATTTATATAAACCAGGCAACAGCCATAAAAAAACTTACAAATAAACCTATAAGAATAGAACAGTCCATTCATAAAAAAATCATGAATAAAAATAAAATGTTATTGTGAATCACCAACAATTAAATAGATTTGTTTAGTAAAGTGTATCTTTAGTACTTGTTCGAAATCAAATATAGGAAATTGGATTTTATGCCAGTATAGTTGACTACTTATGAACCAACCAATCCCATTTAAATCCACAATCCATTATTCACGCACTCCTCTTAGACTTGAAATCAAAACATTGGAATATTGCAGGGATGGCGAACCAATGGCACGCGTGCCAGTAGTGGCACGCGATAAAATAATTCGGGCACGCCAATATATGACAACTGTATATGTATTTGATCGAAAACAATTTACAACAGCAGAAATCACACTAACCTTTTATTAAAATAAACATAAAATAGTAAATATTACGATTCTTGTACAAACTAGTTGCAAACAAAGAGTGTTAACAGCTTCTAGTTGTATTTATCTCCATTCAATGACTAAGCCAAGATTCTTTGATGGCACGTCATAGTCACATTATTATTTTTCTATAAAAAATGGCACTATCACCGATAAAGGTTCGCCATCCCTGGAATATTGCATTGCTGTTAGCTTTTCACTCAATAATACAATACACATTAGAGCAATATTATACCTGCCTACCTACTCATGACGGTATAAAAAGACTATTCATAAAACTTACACATTCATCCCATCTTTGAAATATTTTTTTTGTCTCCAATGTATCAAAAATCCTCCTGGTTACTGAGATATAGAAAGATACCAATTTTTTCTTGATTCTTTAATAATAATAAAATGTGTTAAAAAGAAGTTGTTTCCCAACAAATGTTTTTGCTTTAATGTTATAGTTTGATGGGCTATGTAGTTACGTAGTACGATGTATGTAGTTAATGACTATGCGGTGTGAGGTGTGTCTTTTTACCCTCAATACAATGTACCTCTATCTAATACTTTAGGAATATAGGTGTAATATTTAGAAGTGCAATGTTATATTATACCATTTAATAATAATTACCATTAAAACCATTAATTATCATTTAATAATAATGTTTTACTCAAATAATTATAATCATTTTCAAACAGTCATAACACAACTAACAATGAGGTTTGATAGCACATTTCCTTATCAGTTACAATTACAAACTAAACACTAAACACATTTACTCATACTTATCAAAATCAGTTTAAATCTTTAAAAATATCTTGTTAAACAAAAAGTTAAAGGTATTGTATTGCTGGTTGCTGGTGACATAAAAAAATACCTTTTAATAGTCTCATTTTACTTTGAAATTCTCCGCTCACTCCGCTACATACATACTACGTAAGTTACTAACACTTGCAAAACAATAATTTAATCCACCCCATCCCTTCAATAAAGGTCAACAACCCTTTAATGTTACCAATGAAAATCTTTCGGAAGGTACCTAAGTTACTGAAGTTCTTTGCCCTGCAATTGCCTGCCATTTTAGTATTAAATATTACAATTGGTTTAGCTTTCATTTCTTAATTTTTAATAATATTAAAAAAAAAAAAAAAAAATTTTTTTTTTTTTTTGTATTTTTTTTTTTCTTTATTTTTTTTTTTTTGCTTTTATTTCTTAATTTGTTTGTAGCACTTAGTACATATTGTAGTACTTTGAGTGACTTTTATTGTTGATAGATTGTTTTGATATGAGCATATTTTATGGAATGAATGTAACTGTGCAACATAATGTAATATGTTTTCTAAAAGAGTATGTATGGCGTGTATGCGATTATGTAATATATTATTTGCTGTTCAAAAGTGCCTTTTAATGGTCTAATTGGAATAAATGATTTGACTTTTACCATGGGGCAACCTCGGGGCAGTTAAGAAGCACATGAACTAGAGCTACTGTCTTATTTTTCTCCATATAATTAGGCTCTGCACAATGGGATGGCTGTTATTCTTTTGATAAAGATATGTATAAGTTATGAAAGCTGTTATTTGAACAGTCAGAGGGCCTTCATAAAGCAGTTAATCTTTGTATTTATTACAAAAGTATAATGAGAATTTTACATAAGAAAAATCCTAGCCTATTATAATATTATAGTAGAAGTATTGTTTGTTTTTTACCTTTTTCACACCTAAACCACTGAACCGATCATCCAGAAATTTTGAACTTTCGTCCCGAATAAATGTACTGTTTTCAAGGATCACGACAATGGCGGATAGCGACAGATGGCGCCACGTGTCTCTTCAATTATGATTGAATTTTAAGTTGAAGTATTTCCTCTGCGTCCGTGATAACCGACATTTACGCGGACGAAGTCGCGGGCAAATGCTAGTTGTGTATAATTTTACTGCTACTGCTACGCTCGAAGTCTTGGGTTCGATTCTCAGCTCGAGCAGTGTTATTGGGGTTTTCTATGAAATTGTCACTAACAGCTCGGAGTTTGGATTTGTGACTAGTTAATGGCAATACTCTCACCCCCTATTACATGGGACCTAAACATACCGACGAACTGTGGGTGTACATTGGTACACCGCTGCCTATAACCCTTCGGGGAATACAGGCGTGATTATATGTATTATATGTATGCAATATTAACTAGCATTACACGATTTTCTCTCCTCAGTACACAAAGTATGCATGTTATATGAAAACGCGGTGAAGTCCGAACCAGTGAGTGAAGAGCTCCACTCGCACCTGTTCATGTCCTACGTGAGGGTCGGGGACTACCGGTCACAGCAGCGGGCTGCCATGGCACTCTACAAGTTTGCTCCCAAGAACCCCTACTACTTCTGGGCTGTCATGAGTATTGTTTTGCAGGTTAGTATTATATTACTTATATTAGGAATAGAAAACAATATTTTGTTTATTTTCCAGGTAATATGGTAATTAGAAGTTTAAATGTTAATTAAGATATGTATTAGCCTGCTGCTGCTGCATGACTTCCTCGTTAGCGTAATGGTCCTAAGCACGATTGCTACACTAGAGGCCTTGGATTCGATTCCCAGGTCGAGCAAAAAGCGTTATTGGGGTTTTCTATGAAATTGTCAGTAGCAGCTCGGAGTTAGGATTTGCGCCCGGCAAAGGGCAATAGGCTCTCCCCCTATTATATGAGATCTAAACATACTGGTGAACTGTGGGTGTACATTGGTACACTTCTGCCTAACCCTTCGGGTAATACGGGCGTGATAATATGTTTAAAATTTAAATTGTATTCTAATTTATTCCACAGGCCAAAACATCAGAGGACAGCACAAGAAGAGGCATACTACTGGCCCTCGCTCAAAGAATGGTGGACAACTTTATAAGTGAGAACAAAATGGAGGCCGAACAAGAAGCTCGTCTCTACATCATGATCTTAGAACTGCAAGAAAAATGGGAAGACATCTTGAAATTCATCGAGAGCCCTTTATACTCCCAACTAGTTCCAGGAAACACTGCCCAAGCCTGTATCCCTTACCTAAAGAAGCTCGGTGAATGGAAACGTCTCAACATGGTCTGCAAAGAGTTACTATGGGACAACCAAGACCGATGGGACTACTACGTTCCCTACTTTGACTCTGTCTTCCATCTCATTGAGGAGAACGATGAAGATTCTGAAAGTGCTATAGATAACAGTGCAGAGAAATGTCACGAGTTTATCTGTACTTTAGTTGAAAGTATGACATCAGGAAGAACTTTGAGAGGTCCGTACTTAGCTAGGTTGGAATTGTGGAAACGGTTGGCTGTTAACGGAGACCCAACGTCTCTGATTGGTAGTGGGCTGGCGTTGTGTGTGCAGTATTTGAGGGTGTTTGCTAATAAGCCGTGTGCGGTGCCGGATTTAAGGCCTTATCTTGGGATGATACCGAAGAAGGAGAGAGAGGACAATTGCAGGGAGTTTCTGACGTGTCTTGGATTTGACGAGAATAGTGAACCTGATTCGGTAAGTTGTGTAGTTCACTTTGCCGCCTTAAAGGCGCATTTTCATTGGTCGTTTGAGCTCGCATTCGGTGTGCGGGAGATTCTGTTCGCGCATGCCATAGGGACCGCATGCTGTAATCGCTTTAATTAGTCTATAGGGCTCGTATGCTTAGGGTATGGGAGATTTCTGTTTTTTACTTCAACCAATAAATTTTACTGGTTGTTAGGCCATTAGTCGATTGCACTTATTCGGGGATTCCCAATCTACTAAACGAGTTGTTGAGTTAACGACCAATGTAAATGCGCCATTAGTATTAAACGTGTATGAGGTGGTGGGCACTATACAATACTTAAGTACTATAATAATATTATATATTATATTATATTATTTATTATTATAATTACAATACTTTATATAAGTTTATGTTAGGAGTCACTGAAATTGGTGAAGGAAAACATTAGAAGTAAACCTGGACTTATACGTATGTAATTAATATAAGTCTGCCATTGCCATATATAATAGACTGGTATATGTATTTGTTATAATTTTTAGTATTAATAATTGAAACATATAAACTTCTTTATGATTCCTAGACATTCTTAGATTCAAATAATTTAAAATCTTGATTGTAAAGTATATCACCAACCTAATCCTAATCTATCTAACCAACAAACGCAATGCTTATCTTTACAAAAAAAGTTTCCAAAGTAAATACAGGATAAGTTTTTAACCAGTGCGTAAATTTTTTTTGGTAGTTCAGTGTCAGTAATAGAACACATTTCCGTGTTTAGTTAAAAAAAAAAAAAAAAAAAAATTTCATCCTTATCCGAGTTTGAAATAAGCAAAACATCCAGGACATGATCTATTCGCCATACTATCAATGAAAACTCGCGGCCGGCGCCGCCGCCCGGGCGCGTGACTGGGGTGAGGGGGTGGGGAATGCGCTAGCGCCGAGTGACAATGAAATATGGTTTTTAAGTAAACATGTTTCGTAAGCGATAACTTTTTTTTTTAGTACTAAGACATATCAAAATAAAATATACGTGTTTAATAAAACGTGTTGAAGTTTATTATGGCAAAATTTACGCACTGGTTAAAAATTTTTCCTGTAGAATTGATGTTGTGTAATGAAATATAAAAAAAAAACCTATTAAAAAAATGCATTGTTCTTTCACAAATATAACTCATAAAATTATTTAATTACCAACCAACATCTATTTGCAATACAATAACCAATATGAATAATCAAATATCCGTCTATCCTAAAATAATAAAGTTGAAGAGTTTTTTCTTTTTTGTTTAAACGCGCTAATCTCTGGAACTACCAGTCGGATTGACAAAATTCTTTTTGTATATAATAGTCAGATTCATGAGGTATAATATAGGCTAAATGATAATCACGCTACGACATACGGGAGTCGAGCAGTAACCAAAGACGTAAGTCAACCAAGTGCGAATCGCACTTGGCCGTTTTTTTAGCCATCTATACTTTGTTACGAGTATATGCTAGCATTTGCCGACGACTTCCTCGTTAATGTCGGTCATCGCGAACGCAGGCAAAGTCGCGTAATAAAATGTAGCCTATATCCTTTCTTTGGGTTCAAACTTAACCCATACCAAATTTCATCAAAATCGGTTTAGTGGTTTAGTCGTGAAAGCCTATCAGACAGGCAGACAGATGTTTTCGCATTTATAATATTAGTATGGATTCTGTTCTATAATTTATTTTTGAGAAGTATAGTATAGTCTAGTATAAATATATGCAAGTCATAAATAATACTGAATCATAGTAATCAGTAACTGATATAAAACTATTGTTTGTGATAACAACACACGTTCGACAGTTCAACTTCTAATGGATTTGAATTGTGGCAATTTGTTTTATATTCCTTGAGCTATTTGTAAAATACCTTTTGAGTAAGGAAGACAGATTAGATGGCCTATTCTACTAATTAAAAATGTTTAAAAGTCTTAATATCATTTTAAAGACAATTAAAATAAAAACCTATGTTAAAAAGATGGGTAAATTAGAGGCATGTTTTAAAAGAGTCGTAAGAAACAGACAGACAAATAATAAAAAAAAAAAGTTTTTTTGTAAAAGTAACGACCGTGAATAAACATTCAAATGCATATAGTAAAACACTGTTTATTTTGACATTACAAACATACACTTCAATTTTATTTATATGTATTATATAATTACATACACACACCCCCACCTACCTATTACTTACATTGTTTTTGTGTGGGTGTACTTTGACACATCTCTGCCTGTGTTAAGCAGAGATGTACCAAAGTACACCAACATTCGGGGAATACAGGCGTGATGGTATATGTGTGGTATGTATAATTAGTGTAAAATTGAAACATTCCAACTATCTAGGCGGACGACATCCAACGCCACGTGTCCTGCCTATCCGCGTGGCGGTTGGTGGCGGCGCCACTGTCCGCGGACGGAGCGCTGTCCCTCGCCACCACGCTCCGGGGCCACTATGTGAGATGTCTGCGGAAGGGACTGATCACTTCCAGTATTACGGAGTTCTGTGCTGCTGACGCGTATGGGATATTAGCTGCCCATCATTATTATTATGCTGGTAAGATGATGTTGTATAATCTGTTGTTGACAATTGGATCCTACGCTGCATGACGCAAGTTCTATTAGACACAAATATTTGTATGACCTAAGATGTTGTTCTAGGTCTGGTTGTATATAAACGCACCCATGATACAAGAGAAATTCCAAGTGTTTAGGTGTTTAGTTTAGGCTCCATTTTATTACTTCTATAACGTAAATGTATATCTAGAAATCATACATTATTATTGACTTGAATAAACCTGCGCGAACATGCACTCGCAGCTAACTTCCGAGCCGCCATTAAGTTTGAATCGGATTATACTGCTGATATTAAGTACAAAATAAATCTAAGAAAAGAACCTACTAATATACAATGACAATATTTCATTTGTCTTATTTTTGTCAACCGGTCTTTTTGGAAATCTATGGGAGAGACATATGTCCAGCAGTGGACGTCCTGCGGGTGATATGATGATGATGATGAATATTTCATTTCCCCAGGAGTGCTGCTAAGTAGTTCAGCGCCGGTGGTGGATGCCCTGTGCCTCTTGGAGTTGGTTCTTCATCACTCGCCTGCCAACTTCCACGCCAAACTTCTGCTCGTCAAGTTGTATCATTTGTTAGGTAAGTGCATTGCTTGCGCCAGAGCCAAGGCATGGCGTGTTTTTGTAAATATACGCATCATTTTGCTATTAGAAAATCGATTTTGTTGTAATTGCTATAGAGCTTATTGTGTTTTGCCAAAGTAATGCAAGTATTTGAATTAAAACAAAGCATATCTTTGCAAACATTTGCTTAATTTCGCAAATACCATACAAATTTCAGCCAGGTTTGTTCAGTCGTTCAACCTTGAAAGAGTAACTAACATCCATCCATCCATTCTCTCAAACTTTCGCATTTATAATATTAGTTGGAAGTAGGATTGTAGGACAAGATTAATATTACTGTTTTGCATTCCCACAAAACAGGTATTATGTGTGAATAAAACACACAGCGTTGCTGTGAAGAAAGCTGTATGTAAATCCGCCTTTATACTGATGTCTATGGTTAAAACTTACCGATTTGTCCATGGTTTTATACCTGTCTCTCTTTCTCACCAGCGGGCGTCCTTTTCTAATGATGAAGGACGCTTGGCGCGAAGCTGTCAATCTCATAGGGTCTTCAACTCACCAGCTAGAGAATAGCTGCAACGCTGTGTGTTTTATTCACACATAATACCTGTTTTGTGGGAATGCAAAACAGTAATATTATGTGGTTTCTAAAACACACAGCGTTGCTGTGAAGACCTGTTTGATATCTGCTGGTGCTAAATACAAACGCTATGATGAATTAATTATACAATAAATTGTTATAGAATATTAATCATTCTATTGTAATTAAAATGACATTTATCTATATCCAAATGACAAAAGGTCAAATAACATTCTTTAAAATTAACAAAGATATAAATAATCATAAATCAAGAAATAAACTGCTTATTTTCTCACATTAAAAACTATTTGAATTATTTAAATATCAATTGTTATCATCAACTCTGTTTACAGAGCAGCAGTAAAATTTTTGAAATGTCTTAATACTTATCCAGTTTCCTCTGTTAAGTATTTCTTGGATAGGCCTTCTCCAAGCAACTTCTAGAAGTTGACTGCTAACCTGATACTGCCTGTTCAGGCATCTATATTAGCATTTCTAAAAATACTGCAAATCAAAGTTTTAATTTCCCTGATAGAGAAATAAATAAACTTAACACAATCCTGTCTGCTCTTTCTAATTTTAGACTTTCCTCTTAAGTTATTGATGTGTATGAAAGGGCAGACACGATGCTATTGGTGTTTCCGCAACAACCAACCTGTAAGTGTATATTAGAAGGTGCCTTTGTACCAAATTTTGGGTACAGAGTAGTCTCATCTTCGGTAGAAATTAGACTCTCAGGGCTATTTTCTAATAATGTGACATTGTGAATTCTACAACCAGAGGTCAGCAAGAGTACTAAAAGCAGTTTGCCTAGTAATTTCAAACAATGTATCTGAATTTGAGGTCCTTAGCCAGTTAAATAAAATTGCAGTGTCCTGTATTGGTAGTTTTAGTATTGCAGAACTTGATGAATGAAAAAATGTTTTGGGATATCTACTTTTGATTTTGCACATAAGTTGAAATGGATTATTTATGGAGGAGAATACTTTTAAGCTTACCCAATCCAACTTATCTTTTAAAATTATTTTTCTAAATATAAAATTAACTTGCTGGCCTTCTGGTGTTTTTGGTTTAATTTAATTGGTATCACACCAAAATACCTATCTTCTAATAGGATCACTATATGTTTTTAAAGTAGGTGTTCGCCAACTACTTTTAACAAGTTTTGGTCCTCTACAGACCAGTGAGCGACTTGATTGGTCCACCCCCCATTTTCCAGGGAAGAAGAGTCACTTGTCCACTTGTGCACGGCAATCGCCTGTTGCCCGATCTATAAGAACCTTCCGCAGATTCTTTATCGGAAGTGGCCCTACTATGGCTCCCGCTTGCAGGTCGAGTAGCCAAAAAACATTTGGTCTCCTCCAGTGTTATTAGGATGTATATTCCTTTTGCACTGTTCAAATGAGCGAGTACTTTCCTTATTAAAACTGGGTGGCATTAAAAATGGCCAGCCCAGGTAATAAATAGTCCCATTCACGACTGAATGCGTCGCAGAAGACTACGGAGCAATCTCGGGAATCAAGATTACATACCGTAGTACGATAGCCCTTTCTCTTGACGAGAACAGGTCTACGTCTGGGATGCCCCCCATTCTATGAATATGGCCTTCGTGGCAAGCCTCCGCGGCCTGGGGCAGAAAATGAGATGACCGCTTTGGTACTCTCGGACGCCCCACACTATGAACATAGCCTCCGTGGCTTGGGGCTGCCACTTTGGTACTCTGCGACCCCTTGATAGGCGATGCGCAATTTCGTTTAGACTCTCCGAGAGGTAAGTGGCTGAGAGAGTTAGATCTAACTGCTCTGGAAGTTTCAGGACCTTGGACTTTCCGACACCCCATACTATGAATATAGCCTTCGTGGCTTGGGGCAGAAGATGCCACTTTGGTACTCTGCGACCCCTTGATAGGCGATGCGCAATTTCGTTTAGACTCTCCGAGAGGTAAGTGGCTGAGAGAGTTAGGTCTAACAGCTCTGCAAGTTTCAGGACCTTGGTCGTTAATCTCAGTAGTGCGAGAGAATGTGCCCCCCCCTCGTTCTTGGGGTACGCGATCCAAGTCGTGTTGTCCGACTGAATATGCAGATGTGCGCCTTTAGAGTCATCCGCTGACTGTTGATGGCCGTAAATACGACATAAGTAGTTACATGTCTTTTCTATAAAAAATCATGCATCCATGGTCAAGGCTTCTTGACTGTAGGTTTCAAGCTGCAATCGACAGCTTTTAACCACCATTTTAGGTCTTGCTGAATAGGCATAATTTTCTCTTAATCTGTTTGATTAAATGATTTTAGAGAGTTAGGTTCTGCAACAGGGCAGTAAGGTCTAACAACCCCACACACCCTAGCGTCAGAGTTTCTAAACCACCTCAAGGGCCTCTGACATGGTTACCAATAAAATAAATAAATTATCATTTATTTCTCTCATAAAGGTGGTACATTGTTACACTAATTAATTTATATAATTTTGACTTATATTCGAAACCTTTGTGAGATCTGGAGTCTGAGCTAGGTTCGGGACCTGTATGACAAATCTCCAGGCGCACACCCTATAAAACATAATCGCATTTTGCAGCAACTATACATGAATCATAGTTGCAATGTCAGTGATGTCTAAGATATACTTAGAAAGTACATTCATATGACTTAGAAAAAGGCACAAACCTTATAAACTTTGAGGTTCTCGCAGAGAACTGTTTGCATTGTTCAACATTCAGGAAATTATTATACTAAGTTTTGGGAGGAACTTTTACTCGGTTTAACTTAGTTTCCATACCAAGCCAAGATATTCAACCTCCTGAGAGAGCAATAATTTATGTACCAACCAAAGGTTTCCAACATTCTCTATGTTTCCGAAACCTGAGAAGCTAGTATAGCCCGATCCTGACTGACCAGGAAAAATCAACCAAATATACAATTATAGGGAAACATTATGGTCTTAGGATCTCCGCGATCCAATTTGTAACTGAAACAAACATCCTTGGGGCCAATGTGACAGGCCATATAGCAAGGCTGTCAACTGTAGCACTTTCGCTGTAAATTATTAGTAGAAAATTCCAGTGTCTCTGCAATTGGTAAATAAAAATAGGCCTGATGAATGTCTATTTTCACTAACCAATCGTTCGTCTGTAGGAAGTTGGCTACATCATCATTTCTTTAGCCTTTTCCCAACTATACATATAGGTTGGCTTCCAAAAGAACGGAACTTGGCTACATCTGTTTGTCAAATTAAAAGGTAATGTTTCACCTCACCTCATATGAGTTCAGACCTCCGTGGTTGAAGGTGGGACGTAGGCCTCTTTTTATTTTTTATTAGGATCATTCAAAATAAAAAGCCACAATTAACTTATATGTCTTTCAAATCCTTTGCTATCTTGGCCTCTCCTGAAGAGGAGGCTTCTTTAAGAATAGAATATGGCCACCCATTACATATTTATTGATATTATGATTGTCCGTTGACCAGTTGTTGCAATTAATTAACCTTCATATTGGCATTGTCCTTTAGACAAAATATGAGATGTATTTAAAGCTTTTTGTCCTTGATATAAACAGGAGTTTTAAGCTACATCTGGAATTAATACTAATTAGGAAGCTATATAATATGATGCCATGTAATTCCACATACTTTCTGCATTGCAATCTATGAACTTTTATATATTGAGGAACTATATATACTATTTTGTTTTTTTTTTTTCTTTTTTTATTCCTAATATTTTTTGATAAATAAAAGTTTAATATCTAATTAATAATAGATATCAACACAACAATTAATCATTAATAAATAAAGTGTTAAAATGGGTTTGTCAAGGCCCGGTCTGAAATAGGTGTCTTTGTCCCAATTTACTTTGAAAACCTTGTAGTAACAGTTCTATAGAAACTAAATTAATAATCCTTTCCCATCTTTGAAATTGCACAACTCTTCCTCCAGTTTCAAAACAGCAAAACAAGGCACTGGCAAAGCAGGATTGTTTGTAGTTATATCCTTCCAAGGGGATCATTTTTTTTTAATACAGTGTTAATTCTTTGAATCATTCTTTCTCAGCTGGTGGAAGCAGTTGTTTTCATGAAACTCTGTACCTAGTAATAGTATGACGGGTTGGTTTCCACAACTCCACGTCTCAGCGCGTATATTGCGCACATACTCTGTACCTACTAAAACAAAAGAGTTTACAAGATTTCTCAAAAAAAAATGAGGTGTGGATCGGGTCGGATTAGTTTCTGATTTGTTGGTAATAAGTAGTGGAAATGTTTATATGCGGGTCCGGACCGGTATGAACTTGTTTGCACTTACGTGAAATTTTTCATCATCTGTTGGGCGGAGGTGCTGCTATGGCCTCGTCATCCGCCGAGGATGAAGAAGATGATGACGATGAATCATTAGGCCTTCTATTACCTGTTCGAATCTGCATTCGAAACTTACCCCAACAATTTCGTCCGGATTCATATTGGAATAGTAATTCACAACCAATAAACCCGACGCGTAAACTTAATTGACGCTGTGTGTTAATTTAATACGACAAATAATAGTATTAGCACATTTTTTTTTTACTTTGAAAATTTTTCGTGTTTTTCCCGGCAAAATTTACAAACGCTATGAGATTGACAGCTTCGCGCCAAGCGTCCTTCATCATTAGAAAAGGACGCCCGCTGGTGAGAAAGAGAGACAGGTATAAAACCATGGACAAATCGGTAAGTTTTAACCATAGACATCAGTATAAAGGCGGATTTACATACAGCTTTCTTCACAGCAACGCTGTGTGTTTTAGAAACCACATAATATCCGTCTCACCTGTCCACAGGTAACGCATTAGCGGCAGACAGCATATACCAACGTCTAGAAGTGAAGCACATACAGTTAGTGTCTATAGGTTGGCTGCACTGCGCTCGCCTCGCTCCCGCCTGTGTGGCGAGCCGCGCGCTGCAGTTGCTAGCAGACACTAGGGCCTTCCTGAAGCATCACGGCAAGGATGTGAGTATTTATTGTTTAAACGGATAGTTGGTTGGTCTGATATCCTATATCCGATATTACTCTTTTAGAAGACGAATAGTTGTATATCCGGCTCTTTTAGAAGTCGGATAGTAAGATATCCGATTCTCCTATAAGTTGGATAGTGAGATATCCGACTCTTCTATAAACCGGATAGTGTAATATCCAGCCCTTCTATGTGCTGGATAGTCAGATATCCGGCTGAAGGTGCTTTGAGGTGAGCCTCCCACGAACGGAGTCGGGTGTTGTTAAATGTCATTTCAGTGTCACTCTACTTGTATATTTTGTTTTTACGATTGCTGCATTGTTTTTTTCTACAGCTGTCAATTTTGTCACCTTTAAAATTAGGAAGATGATACCACTAATTAATTGACGTACTTTACCCGGTACGCCGCACTTTTTATGAGCTGTCAAAACGCGATTCCCCCATAGATTTTGTATGACAATACTAGCTATGAAGTCATTTTTTGTTATCCCAATTCATTATTTATTGATTTAAAAGTCGAATTTTATAGTTATTAAAAAAAAAAACATCGGGATTCAGGGCTTAAATAAACTGTTGTTTTTTGAGAAGTTGTTTCTTGGAACTATTGGTTAGCGGTGTCATCTACCCAATTCATCATCATTATATCAGCTGCAGGACGTCCACTGCTGAACATAGGCCTCCCTATAGTTTTCTACCCAATTGCCGTTACATAATTTGTGGCCTAATATTTCTATAATATTTGGTCAGAGCGTGGAGCACCTGACGTACGCGTACAAGTACGGCACGTTCGAGAAGTTGGTGGAGCTGGGCGCGTGGGGCGCGCGGCTGGAGGCGTGTGCCTGGGGAGCCGCCGCCGCACGCGACCAGGCGCTACTGGCGCAGCTCGCGGGCCCGCCCGGCCTGCTGCACCAGCCCGAGCGCCTGCCCGCCAATGCCACGTGAGTACTAACCACAATAAAAACATGAAAATCCCACATCTAACGTATTTAAAATGACGCTATAAGATCTAGGTCGAACGAGCGTATTTTTAGTCCCGTAAAATATGTCCCAAATTAAATTCTGGAAAGTAACACATTTTAGATTTAATTCGTTATTAAGGTTTTTTTTAACGTCGTTAGAAGGTAAACAAGCCAACGGCCCATCTGATATTAAGTGGTCACCTCTGCCTATAGACATCTGCAATACTAGAGGCCTTGCAAATGCGTTGCCATCCAAGAGACAAGGTTGAAATGTCTCATGTGCCTGCAATTTCCCCAACATCCCAACCTTTAAAACCGGACATAATAAAACCAAAACGCTTAAAGACTAAAACAGGGTACACACATACAACAACATACAGAATTAAAAAATAAACTGATAAGTGTTTTTACACCCATCATTTTGCAGTCACAAACCTAAAAATCCTGCGGGTTGTTCGAAAGAGATACCGCGCCCCCGGAACGCAAAGGGCACATGAAGGAACATAGACGGGTTTTAGTCAGTAAAAGTCTGACACTCCCTCCCGCCCCGCCCAGGGCGGGGGAAGTTATTTGATGACTTCCCGTCTATAAAAAAAAAAGCCTAAAAATCACTTTTTCACTCCACAGCGACAATCGCGATCTAAATGTCATCGTCAACTTCGAGCCGCCACAATTTCAAGACGACCTGCTCAAGATCCGGACCTTTGACCAGGAAGTATCCTATCTCCGGTTGAAGGACGCCTTAGTATCCGGCATAGCGCTGTGCATCGAGCTCGCCGACAGCCGGCCGGTCGAGGAGAAGAAGGGACACTACGATCAATTGAACACGTGTGTGGACGCGTTTAGCGCGGCCATGGATAAGTGTCGGCAGATTTATTGTGAGAAGGAGAGGATTAGCATATCTGCGCCGTTCCCGTCTAGGATTATTGGTGAGTGTTTTAAATAATTTCGTTAATGTATTTGTGCTTGAAAAAATTGCAGCCAAGTGCACCAAAGGTGCTACTGTACAATGTTAAATACTACATACAAAATAACGTTTTTATATGAGGAGCCCTTTAATTTTTTACTGTATTATTAAGAGTTATAATGGCCATAGTAATCTCCACACCTTGTGGAAATTGCAAGCGTCTATCACGGTTAAAAAGATAAAACTCTGAGAAAGTCCGACTATCCGTCCGTCCGTCCGTCTAATAATAGGGTCTTGTTTAACACCCATTTGGTACAGAACAATAACAACATCAACGGGGTGCATGTCCGAAATCGGGATAGTTAATAAAAAATCCATTACGAGTGCCTTTTATCTTACCTTTTGAGACCTATTGATTCCCAAAATAATCATGACAAACAAATAAACTAGTACTGTTTTATTATTTTTTAAACTAATCCAGTACCTATTCTCAACAACATTAATATATTTCCAGCATTTGTAAACTCGCCGGTACCGTACCGGGAACTGTACGCGACGATCCTGCGACTAGTCGCGGAGCTAGCGTTCGGTCGCACGGCGGCAGCGCACGGTGCGTGCGACGCGGCCGTGCGACTGCTGCCCAAGGCGCAGTTGCAGCTGCAAACCGAGATAGCAATCAAAGGCGACCCGGTGTGGAGTATGCGAGATCGTCTTGAAAGTTTGTCTAATTATTTAGAGGTAAGTGTAATAGCACAGATTAAATAAGTACAGATACTTCACTTCATAGAGAAAACCCAACACTTAACGTTATAATTACCTGCAACACGTTCGTGCGTGAGAGAAAGAGATAGCAATAACGCGCGTCATACAACACAGCGCTAGGGCTATCTATGCTGAGAAATGATTACACAAAAGAATAGGTGACTATAAAGTATTATTGTATGTACTGAAATATGTATTTTCTGTACACTACAAATTGCATTGCGAGGTTTAGACATTATTGAAGGCGCGAGTATCGTTTATTTTGTTGCGGTAGGTATAGTACACTCAAGCGAGCGCATGACAGCCGACTGGATTCGTTGCGCCCGGGCGCAGGCGAGCCGTAGGCACTTAAGAGAGTTACCTTGAACGAGTGACGGAGGCCTGGTAATAATACTATCCTACTAATATTATAGATTCGAAAGTTTGTGAAGATGGGTGAATGTTTGTCACTCTATCCCGGGATAATGCATCAAATTGCTCCCGAGCAGAAGCTAGTAGTATTATATATTTATTTTAGACATTTACAGTCTATATTATGAATAGAATTTTGAATTTATTTTGTGGGTAGGTAAGTACGTCACTAATTACTGTATAATTATGTCATGTTTTAATTTGTAACACTAGACTAGGTTAAATATAAAATTCTTAAATAAAAATAAGATCGTAAGTTGTGAGCGGACACGGCACCTTAAACAAACTAAAAGCAATAATACCAAAATACTGTATTGCCATCCTGCACTCCACACGAAAAATGTATGGGAATCTGAGCTGAAACACTGTTGTTCATAATATCCTGGATTCCGTATATTCTCCTTACAACAAACAGTCCGACTTTTTGTTTTACTGACCAAGCAAGTATCAAGAAAATATTTTTGTAGACTAGCAGCTAAATATGATTCAATTCTCCAGTTCATAGGTATCATAACATTCTTGCTGGGGGTTTGCAACGAGTTGTTCTCGCCTGCAAGCACCAAGAAATCCAAGAAGAAGACGAACCACTCGCCGGACGAGCTCAAAACCTCAGAACTACTGAACAAACTCAACGAAACTGTGCAGAAATCCATCAGTTTCCTCCATAATATACTCGACGAATGGCCGAAGTACGAATTTGCGAACAATCTCGACGAAATGTTCGCTAAATTAAATGTAGTAGACGAAAAATACCAAAGCCCAGTAGAAACTAAACTTAAAAACGGACGAGATGATATGCTCACTGATGTTGGGAACATTCTCAAGAGGAAATCGAAATACCTGAAGACTCTGCTACAATGATGCCTTGCAGCTAAGTGCTTGTACGAAATAATTAAGTATTGATTTTTATAATAAATATACATATCTTGTAAATACTTTTTGTCTTTGCTGTTCGCGGTTGTTGGTGACGTGGATAGGTTACAGCGAGCCCTGCGCAGGCGCAGACGCAGTAGTTTTCATTGTATAATGGACTTAAAGACAACAGAGATAGAGTTGAAAATTGTGTAGAATATACTTCAACTGTTTTTTTTTTGTCATTCGAAAACTGCTCGCTGTCTGTGCAGATTTGGCGTGCGATTGTCATGTGAGTCATTCGCGTGTCATCTGCTAATGGTGGGTTTAGACCAAATGACCATAGACACACATAGACGTAGAAACACTTTGATATTTTTGACATTTTATCGTGGATAGACCAACGAAATAATACTCTATTATTGTTTAAAAAATCTGTCCATTTAAACATTCGCTCGTTTAGTCTAAACTGACCTTGATATGAAGTTTTGGCTTCAGCATTCTAATTCCGTAACACGCTCCTAATAATAATCACTTAAAACCAATTTTTCAAACAATAAGCAATAGATTTGGTTGTATCTTCATTTGTTAGCGATTGTGTCATTACAATTGGGTACTAGACACAGCTAACCAATAATTCCAAGACTCTCTAAAAAAACCATTTATAATAGCCCTGAAAATCGAATTAAATTTCAAATTACTGTAAAATTAGATTTTTAGTTGCTTTCATATCAATAATTAGTAAGTCAGTTGAGTTGGAAAAAAAGTGACGTCATAGGTTGCTATAAAAAATCTGTGGCGGGAATCGCGTTTTGACAGCTCATAAAAAGTATGTCAATTGATTAGTGGTGTGTCTACTATCCAATGTGTTACGTTATTAGACTGCATTACCGACCTATCACGATTGTTGTAACTGAATTAGTCAATAATTGTAATAAAAACGTCCTCAATTCATCAGGAATATTAAAAAAGCAAAAAAAAAAATACAATCAAAGAAACCAATGTGCGATAAAACAGTGAATGAATTTTTTAAAATAAATATATTTACAGAATTTTGCCTTATTATGGATGTTAAGACACGAAATAGCATAATTTTGTAAAGACAATAGTCGTCTTGTTGATTTACAATCGGCTTTAAAGCTAGCTAACTTAAGGTAGATACTGCTCTGTAAATCAACTTTTTAAGACTCTTATGGCTCCCCTACATTGGCGCGTTATGATCGGTCGATGTGTTATTGAGATATCTGTTTTTAGTACATTATGTATTAGGACGGCTACGAAGTTAGACACTGTCGTGATAATAACGACGCAATAGAAGTAGGACGTTTGCGTTGACGCATTATCGCTATAACGCATCCGGTATTAATTATCGACCGATAATAACGCGCCTATGTTGGGGAAGCCTTTATTATACTGGCATTCTCCCTGCGTCATGAGATTACATGACAAAGGCGCTTGCGCATATAAAAAGCAGGGGTCCTGTCAGTCAGGGCGCGTTCCCACTATGTACGACAAATTATCGTGTCGTTTGCATCGTGACTTGTGTATTTAAATGAAGGTTCACATATAGAACGACTCGATTAACTGACGTGCACGACATTTATTTTGCAGTGGCGACAGATTGTCAAGTGAATAATAAACGGTCGATGTGTTACGGCTAAACTTGGAAGTTCGGGCTACAGGAAATTTGAATTGGATACAACTAGGTGAAGCCGGTAGTAATTGTCTAAAAGTAGATGTATTTCATGAAATAGTCGTTTCTAGCCGTAGAGGGTCACGGTTTTAACCTTACCATTTTATTTTTAATAATATACCATCAGGTGCATTCGGCGGTATTCGGGTATATTCGGCTAAATTTTGGTCTTAGTGATCTAAGACCAAAATTTAGCCGAATATTATTAATATATATTAATTATTTATAATTATTATTAATTATTATTATTATTATTTATATTTATTATTTAACCGGTTGCACCTAGTTCTAGCCGTTAATTTGTAGGTTACACTTAAGTAAACCAACTACTACCGGCTATATCTAGTTCTAGCCGATTAAAATATGGTGGACGACTGTCGTCCAACGATAAATTAATCGTCACGACATATTGGGAACGCGCTCTCAGTCAATAATTATTGCACTTCCAATTTTATTAAGTCTGTATACACAACTAGTCTTCCTGTCTTCAAAATGCTGATTATTTAAATAAAAATTGTATAAAGCAACATCATTTGTAAGTTTCATTTCTATTCGAATTATAATTTTCTTATAGTTACTATATATTGGATTGTTTGAGGAAGCGTGCGTGATTATTGTGAGTTATATGTCATCCATGTAATTTAATTACATACTAAAATACTCCGCAATCGAATATAGAATTTAATGTAGGTACTAATACAGTACAAATTGCTGTTGCAGAAAGGCGATTAGTATAATTATTCCTGTAGGTGGTTGACGAATAATATGCATAATATTTCATATAAATTTGCTTCTCTATCGCCCCATTAAACAAAGCTAGAGCAAATGAGAGAATTAAAGGGCATTTAGGAGAAACAGTCACAATAGGGAATATGCATATGATTCTAATGAGTTTCAAATATATTTTTTATGTGAACTCGGTTACTTCAAAATTGCCTTCATCAATATTTTTCACCATAATTTATTACAGAGTAAAAAAAAATATTGAAAAAACGTGCGACAGCAAATGTGGATCATGCCTATTTTAAAAGCGTTGCCATTGATCAGAGCAATATTGACGTAGACATGTAAATTCTTACGTCACATTCAAATGTGGAATGTCAATTCGGAGTGCGTAGTAGGTGTTCTCTCCGCTTTTGTTTGTTGTCATAAACTATGACGTCACACTAAGCGCGCCAAAATGTCGGGCGTTTAGAGTGCCTGCATGAGTTGGTACTTTAAATTACTTATTGGAGTTCAATATTATTTTTGTATTCTAGAGTAATGTAAATTATTAAATAAAATGTATAAAAATACATGCATATTCCCTGTTCTAAACTTCTAGTCGTTGACATGAATAACAAAATTATATTAGATATTTGAACAAATTCGCATTAGAAAAAAAAACGAAAATTGGTGCTCAATAATACGCAAGCAAATAAATAATTATCATTAAAAAGGTGTTTTCTGCCTAACAGATAGTGTGTAATTAGATGAAACGGCGCATTGTTTGTACCTAAGAGTGAATATTACGATTTTGTATTAAATTATAATTTATACAGCCATTTTTGTTTTTGTTTTATTTGTGTATCTAGGATAACTTTATTTTAGCCCAGAAAACCCGATAGATTTTTAGTTAACTGTAAAATGTTTTCGTCCGAAAAACCAAAAGTATCGTTTATGCATGGAATTTGTTCGAAAGGGTCATAGCGGCCGTGGAACGCAAAGAGCGTTAGGAGAAACACGGATGAGTTTTAGTCAGTAAGAGTCTGACACTCCCTCCTTCTCCGCCCAGAGCGAGAGAAGTAATTTACCGATTTGATCCTTAAAAAAAAAGGCCTGATCCATGGGCCTGGCCCGTCGGCGTCGAAGTACCCGAATAGTACCCCAGAAACCATTCATATTTCCAAGTATATAAGGTCGAGAATCGCTAAAATTTACGTAAAACGATACAAATAAAACAAACAAATATTTTATAATTAATTTATTTACAACTTGAATATTGCAGCGATATGAATCTCGGCCACTGTACAAAAATACTCATGACGTTCAAGTATTTATGTACCTACCTTTTATAACATAAGTCTGCTTATCGGAATGTGATGGAACATTTATTTTGGTGAACACACCAGTTCATAAGTAGTTACAAAGATTTGTGCTGTGTAGGGAAGAACCTATTTTTGTACGAGACTAGTTTGGCACACTACGTTTGTTTATTGTATATTATGATAATGAATAGTGCAGTGTGCATCTCTAAAATTCTAAGAACTGCATAATTTTATTCGGTATTTTTGCAGTTAGTACAAAAAGAAATACACTTACGTGCAAAAAAATTTGAGCGGAAAAACTCGGTAAACTATTGATTAAATTTATTTAAAATATGTATACTTAAAGATACATATACGTCTGAACTAAAAACGAGGTAATCGCAATTTTGCCGAGTGTCCAATTTTTTTGCACGTGAATGTAGTTAATTAAAACTTATTTAATAGTGTCCTAACTCAGTTTGGAAGTATCGTTACAGCTTTTGCTGGCAGCGCTCAATTATAATTAATTATTATAAGGAATAAAAATATTTTGAAAAATATAATAGTCTCGCACTTAATTATTAAAAGCAGGCATTTTCCACGGATCACTGTACAAACTAGATAATCCTAAATGTCGAAACTAACAATAACAACAAATAAAATAATAATAGTTACGATCTACGCAAATAACGATGAATAAAAATTTTCATTGAAAAATAAACACAAATACTCACACGCACGACACTCAAAGTATTTTTAGATCACTTTACATTTTGAAGGATTTTTAAGACAATTTGTTAATTTCAAGAAAGATAAATTTGACATTCTTTACTCGGCATGTAGGTAGTTTGAAAACGTATTTAGCAGACCAACAACCTAAGTGGTCGGCTAACAAAGTTATGAAAATTCGAATGATTTTGAAAGAAAACCATGATCCATTGCTTCATTTGATAAATTTGTCTGGTGCACAACGTAAATAACGCAATGAATATTGTTCTAATGTCACATTGTCATATGACTAACCATGCAAATCTTATATCAGATCCATACTATCTTGAAAGTACCAAATTGCACGCGAAACTAAAACATTCGAAACTTCAAAGTGTTACCATACTCCAATATTTTATTATTCATACCTTTTATCACTCAAAACTCCAAATATTCAAGCTCTTGACTATAATACTAAGCAATACTTGAAATTGACACGACTTAGTAACCGACGTACTTAATTATATTAATTCAATAATTAAATAAGTAGTTGCTATATTTCACAAACGCATGTCATTCATGGTAATTTATACTTTATAACAACGCACACAAGTCACTTGATTCGCACTCGAAAACTAAAGACTTTCATTTTATAAAATTCAAAATGGCACCGTTTATCATACTCTCTCACTCACTCACTCGCTATATTTTCCGAATGAAAGAGCATGATAAACTCCTTCGTCTCATTTGGTCGCCATTTTGAATTCGTATCTAAAATGGCGCGACTTACAAGTCGAGCCACTATAACGTACGCCAGTTGCTAAGTCGTTGAAATATAAATAAAAGTAATGGAAAATAAAACATTATGCACCATAAGACGCATGTGCGCATACTTATCAACTAAATCATAGCCTAGATTCGATATTTGTTTACTTAATCCATACATTACAATGGTAACAGGCAGTCGAGTTGCGAAATTATTACAGAGAAACATAGAATACAGTTTTTTTATTCAGGTTTTTATGGAATTTTAATATTTTGAAAGAATACAGTACGGCCGATGTATCTTGGCGATCCTAAAATTAGACGATTAGTTGCGCAGTAGACAATTTTGTTCTTAAACCGTCCATTGCGCGGCCAAATAGTTAACTTCAGCATCGCGTAGAACATCGGCCGTGATGTAAATAAATTACAAAAGGCTAAATATGCTAAAGTATTGCCAATGATGACGCAAAAGGAGTATGTTAGGATAGTAGCAGGTGGCGTTCTGTGGTTTCTGCCAACCCAATGGGAAAAAGGCGCGAGTTTATGTATGTATTATTGCAACACTGACTATAGCATATTTTCCTTTGCCATAATTATAAAAAAAATATGTAAATAGAACCTTTTACTCTATGGGTTTTTTACAGTGAATAGTTTATTTGTCTATGAAACAGAATGAGTAGTAAAATATGAGTTTTATTAAATATCTTGTTGAAAAATGTTTAAAAAATACAGATCTCTTTATATCGTCGTTTGTTGTACATTACGGGTGAATGGGAAGACTAATGGGAATGTAAATATAATATTAATTATCTACCCTCCGAAATAGGGATCTATTGGGATCTACAAAACTTTATTCTAACGTATTTCTTTTTAGAAATACACATTTTCATTTACTATATGACTGTACTAGAGGTATAGTCCGCGAGAAAAGTTGATTATTATTTTAACTTTCACACAATCATTTATTGCATTATTTCAAAGACGAAAAGCCTGACAAGTACAACACATAGAACTTTACAATATTGAAGAATTTAGAAGAATTAATATTCAAATAACTTGTCCTTTAGAAAATTATACATTTTTATCTCTTTTACGATCACGGAATGCAAGGGCGTAGCCAAGTTTTAGTACCAGGAAGGGTTCAATAGTTGCGGAATTTATTCGGAATAGACACCGCGGCCCTGGAACATAGGGCATTAGGAGAAACACGGATGAGTTTTAGTCAGTAAGAGTCTGACACACCCTTGTGCTCCGCCCAGGGCGGAAGGAGTCATTTGATAAAATGGGTCTAAGAAAATAAAGCAACAAAAATCTGCATGTAACAATAATCTTCTTCTTGAAATAATTTTGAAACTTTGGCTACGCCCGTCACGGAATGGCTAAACGTTGTCTGCAGCATTGCAATACATACCAATTTAAACAAAATTGTATTGTACTTCATGAACAATTCTTTTTTTTTGTATTTTTTTTTCTACATTTTTATTATTAGATATGTAATTGTATAATAATTACTAATCTTATCACAATGTATTATGAAATATTGTTTGTATTATTTTTACAATTTTATATTACACAGTCTCCTCTTACGCTACATAGGGATTTATTTACTACTAGTACATATGCGACTGGGGTGTAAGGACTTTGTAAAAACTTAATTGAAAAGAGTGTCAGTGGAGTTTCTTGCTCGTTCTTCTCCATATCGTCGCCCTGCAGTGAAAACCTCGTGTTGCAATAAGCCTAATTTTAAAGGACAAAAAACTGTCTGGTGAAAAACAATATTATAAAGTGTAAATGTAAGTTTTTTTTTTGTTTTATGATAATAAATATACTATTAAATTGTAATAAAAGAAAAAACTTAGATTTACACATCATATTTTTTTTTAACAGTCAGGTTTTTTCTTCTCCTGCATAATTACGCTTATAAGAACACGAGGTTTTCACTGCACGGCGACGATATAGACCTACCTACGTTTTGAAACGAGCAAATAGCTTTAACTTTCTAACTGGCCAATCCTTAACAATTCAAAAGTGTCTGTAAATTGAAATCAATGCTTTGATTTTGACTGATACTATATGCAAACAATTGTCGACAATTATCTTTGGTTATCAATTTATTATGACTACTGATACTAATTTATTTAAAAATTAGCAACGTAAATAAATAACGAGATTGTAATTTTGACTTAATTCTAAAGCAGTGTGTTCATGATTCCTTGGAATGCTTAAATACAAAAGCATTTCTTTGCTACTGTGGTTACAAAATACCGATCGGTATGTTATAGGAATCGGACATAAAAGTCTACTGACTGACTCGTCTTGTGAGTACACCGCTTTAAATGAACTGTCAAATGAATGCAATTCGTCGTCAATATTTACGAAAAAAAAAACAATGTATTTCCAACCCCAGTCAAGTCGTGAGCATACAAGCTGCCAACATACTTAGTTATATTTTTTATGACAAAAAATAAATAAGATATAATAAGTTTAAATGAAAAACTAACGGCTAAATAACTCACGAACGTCGAGTAAAAAACCCTTTCGCCTGTAGGCATGAGGCAGATTTCAAAATACTGTGTTTGGGAAAACTGACTAAAATATTCATAGACTTTATATTCCTTCGAAGAAAGAACTTTAAATTCTTTAAATAGGTGAAAGAAGAATGGAGTTTCTTGCCCATTCTTCTCCATACGAAACGACCTTTTGGAATGGGCAACTAGATTCAATATTACTATTTTTTTCTTTGTAGTAAATGACGTTAAAAGGAGCCTTTTAATGGCGTAATTAAAATAAATTATTTGACTTTGAAGGAGACAGAAGCTTGAATAAGGGTATAAATGACAAAACCTCTTTTAAATAACACAACGTATCTCTCGGTAGTAAGTCTTATTATTTTGACTAGGTAAGTAGGAGACGGAATTGCGACAGGCCACAAAGGAGATGGCGGAACGAGCTGGTTAAATCACTCCAAAACTGTGGAGATGAAGCAGGGAATTATGAAAGATAGAAGACGGGCCTTTGCCCAAGAGTGGGACAGAAATGGCTGATGAAAAAAGGAGATATTTTTTAGTTGTAGGTCCTAAAATAGACCCTCTTTCAACCGGATAAGAGCGTTGCGTCCTCGCGACGATTAATTTCAACCTGAGTACCATACGAGTACACTGCGTTACCGCTCAGACGACACTAAAATCACAACGCAACACTAAACCATTTTCTTTTGAGACCATTCAGCCACTTTATTCCTTACCACAGCAAAACTCTTGAAAACCAGAATCAACTGGGGACTATCAGAAAAGAGCCGAGGCAATTAAGCTCGTCGGGTTCCAGAGCAACGATTCAACAGTCTTGGAACACGCAACGAAATTATTCAGAAAAAAAAAACAGTGGAGGAGTAAGAAAAAAACCAGTGTAAGTAAACCATTATGTATGGTCACCGCTGCTTTATACATTCCTTCGAACGATATAGGTAGAAATAGACAAAATATACAAATAGGTACGCAAAAACGGTTCTAAATTATTATACAATGTGATAAGTAGATTCGAGAACGTAAACGGATAACTACATTGTTACATACCGACTTCCGTTTTATGAAGTCGGTCAAAAACTTAACGCTAATAATTTACAATACAATTTACTAGATATGCATGATTTAGAAAGTAAGGTATACTTCAATTGTTTGCCTAAGTGTTGAACTTTATAATGAAATAAGTTATAACAATTAAATATATCGCGAAAAGTAAAGAATGCAGTAGTGCTTATAGACGTCCAAAAGGATATTCAGTAGTGCACCCATTCTACAAAAATATTGCTATCCCTTTCTAGCATTTGCTGCGAAAAAGAGAGCGACGCCAGTCCGCTGTCACTTTGACACATTTGACGTTTATGACAGATCGATACAATTATGAGCTCTACTAAGCTTGCATCTCTTTCTTTTTTATACGCCAGAAAGGGATAGCAATAGTTTATTAAATTTGTTCACAATTTAATACGCCAATGACAAGCACTCACAATCAAAGCTATACAAAAAGATTTCCGAAATGATTCCAAATGATGTATTAAAATCAATTAGAAAAAAAAAACATATTTACAATGCAAAATACAGTTAGGTACAGCATCTTCTTTATTTTTACAAATTATTTTTATGTGTACATAAGTATTAGAAACAGTTATGTATAAACAGTCGGTAAATGTACAAATATGGACTTTATTTGTCTCGCAAAATATGTCCATTATACATAAATACTATTTACACGGAAAAAAAATATACAAGAAAACATATGTGTTGACTTTTCAATTATTGGCAATATTTTAGAGGATAAAAGCACATTATGAACAACTATTACTATGGAACCAACTAGAAAACTGTCTATACATACATACATGCATACATTTTTCAGTATTGCATTTTTGTATTTTCATTTGTAGCATTTGGTTTTTTTACTTATTTAATGTAACTTTATCTACAAAGTATTGAAACATTTTTTATTAAAAAAAAGTAAGTATGTAGTTTCTTTCCCATTCTTCTCCATTAAAATCTACCTTTTGAAATGGGCAACTAGATTTAATTATTTTTTTCTAGTTTGGTCAACAAAAGAGATAATTAACCGGATTTACTAATATAGTTGATTTTTTTTATTAAAAACGATAGTCGTTTTAAAATTAAATTAAATCTAATTAATAAACTGTTTATTTTCTTTAATAAAATTAAATTTTATTCAAAAACATCTATCCGTTTTTAAAAAGCTTTTGCATATATTTGACGATCCGGTTACCCATCTCTTTTGGTGGCTGTCATGACTTTTGAAAGATTTTCAAAAGCTTTTCAAAGATTTGACTACGACTTTGTATGATTGATTTCGTGTGTATTTGTTATTTTTGTTCTGTACTTTTACCCCCTAAAAATGACCAGTGAATTAATTCAACCATTTACATTTATTGATAACCACGCAGCCTTATTCCAACCTCGTCAATATCTACGTTAACTAGCATATTATTCTCTTTACCTAGATTTTTATAACGTCACTATTTGAAGCCATAATCATCTAACAAGACACACATTTTACAACAAATCATCATTAAAGTGTCAAACGAGAGACTCTTATGATAATTTTCAAAAGTCGTTTTTGAATTGCCATTTTTTATTATAATCGCTGGGAGATATGAGCTTTGTGGACTTGTGAATAAAGCATGTATTTGATTGGTTTTTTTGCTGTAGCCTGTATTTGGAATTTTAGCTTTGTCTCTGAGATGGCAAGCCGTCTGCAATGTAAATACACGATAATCACAACTGCATTTTTGCCTTTTACCACCCCTTAAAAAACCAGAGACGTTTTATCTGTCAAAATGTGACATCTGTCAAACTAACGTCAGTCTGTTCAAATAATGTTCTTTTGTTCTTATTTTGAACTCCAGAACAACATTTTCACCAGCCAGAACGTCTCATTTTGACCCGAAATCAGACGAGTCCAAAGCTCAAATTCCCTTGCGACGTTTAAGGAACATTTCTCGAGAACTGCCGAACAAAATACACGTGAATATATGATACAAGTTGACGAGGAGAAAGCCACTTACACTAACGTAACCTACCCACTCAGTCGTCGGATTGGTCGTGCGTCGCTAACGCTCACTATCACAAAGCACTGGTACACTGTACTGGCGTACCCACTGTCTTACTGTCTCATAGTCAGTTGCACTCAACTTACAGAGTATTGAACAGATCCCTGGCGTTATTCTTGGAATAACGCCTGTAGGAACAGTCGCTGAATCAGCTGCCACTGGAATGAGGGAATACATGATTAATAATAATATATGGCCGCTATCTTCTTGCTGCCCCGTTGGTCTCGTGGTCGCGAGTGCGACTGCTGTGCACGAGGTCCCGGGTTCGATTCCCAGGTCGAGCAAAGTGTTATTGAGTTTTTCTATGAAATTCTCAGTAGCAGCTCGGAGTTTGGATTTGTGCCCGGTTAATGGCAATAGGCTCGCCCCCTATTACATGGGACCTAAATATACCGGCGAACTGTGGGTGTACATTGGTACACCTCTGCCTAACCGTTCAGGGAATACAGGCGTGATGGTATATACAGGATAAGTTTTTAACCAGTGCGTAAATTTTTTTTGGTAGTTCAGTATCAGTAATAGAACACATTTCCGTGTTTAGTTAAAAAAAAAAAATTAAAAAAATTTCATCCTTATCCGAGTTTGAAATAAGCAAAACATCCAGGACATAATCTATTCGCCATACTATCAATGAAAACTCGCGGCCGCCGCCGCCGCCCGGGCGCATGGCTGGGGTGAGGGGGTGGGGAATGCGCTAGCGCCGAGTGACAATGAAATATGGTTTTTAAGTAAACATGTTTCGTAAGCGATAACTTTTTTTTTTAGTACTAAGACATATCAAAATAAAATATACGTGTTTAATAAAACGTGTTGAAGTTTATTATGGCAAAATTTACGCACTGGTTAAAAAATTTTCCTGTATATCTTCTTGCTGTCAAAGAAGTAACTCTTTTTTTCTTCAATTTAAGCTCAATATCGTGATGGCCCAGTGATTAAGGCAGCCGCCTTTCATATAGTCCCAATTTGACTTTTTAATTCATCTACTTTTTAAGTTTATCTTGGACATTACTGACATGGATGAAATCAAACATTGTGAGGAAACCAGGACTTATACATAAATACCATCACGCCTGTATTACCCGAAGGGTTAGGCAAAGATGTCTCAATGGACACCCACGGTTCGCCGGTATGGTTATGGGAGGCGTGCCTTTTGCCATTAACCTGGCCTGGACTTAAATTAATATAAATATGAAATCACCAATCCACCTTTCGCAAGCGTGGTGTTCAATGAGGACAGCCTTTGCCTTGCAGTGGAACAATAATATCGAGGTAAAATAGACTTTAAAACGTAGAACAAAAGATTCATAATCCCATATTTACCTTCTGTTAGGCATAGCCCGCCGCCTCGCGGTCTGCCTCTGGTGCTCAAACTCGAAGTCTTCCTCGGTGAGGTTGAGTCGTGTCATGTGGTACATTAGGTAGTCCTCCCCTAGGATCCCCTCTGGGGGGTGGCGGAGGACCTCTAGAGTCTCGCAGAGCCCGCATGCCCGCTTGCGGACCTTAGCGGGGCCCAGCGCCCCGGCTAGGATCACTAGTGCCGCTTTGAATAGTACCTGGAATATAGGAGATAGAGTTAGGCGGTTTGTAACATGGTTGTGTTGTATAACTCGTGCTTTTAAAGTAACGAATTGCAAATGGAATGAAATGAAAATCGCTCTTACTGCTTTGACATACAGTTCAATGTTGAATGGACATGTGATTGACTGTGCCTACACAATTTTTACAATATGGAAGATTTACATTTAACTGTTCCATTGCACCTCCTTCATTCTACCTTGTCTCATCATTTTTATCTTTTTTCTGTGGTCTCTGCCTACCCCCATGGGGAAAAAGGCATACCACAGTATGCAAGGCATACCATAGTGGTTCCTTTCCCTTAAATATTAGTAGACTACAAAAATAAAGGTAAAATGTGATAGTGAGAGTGAGAGCGCACAGGAACCACTCGGTGGCGTACAGCACGGGCTCCACCTTGTGCTATATAACGATGGTATACCTTCACTCCCTCGCAGAGGAAGCAGTCCCACACTCTGAGCAGGCTGTCCCACGGCAGCGTGCGCGTGAGGGCGCACAGGAACCACTCGGTGGCGTACAGCACGGGCTCCACCTTGTGCTATATAACGATGGTATACCTTGACTCCCTCGCAGAGGAAGCAGTCCCACACTCTGAGCAGGCTGTCCCACGGCAGCGTGCGCGTGAGGGCGCACAGGAACCACTCGGTGGCGTACAGCACGGGCTCCACCTTGTGCTTCACCAGGTGGCGGTGCACGGCGGGCGCGGTGCGGCGCAGCAGCGCGTGCAGGATGTCGCCGTCGCGTTGGAGGACCTGGCGGATGTTTTGGATGTTGATGAAAAGGATGTAATAATGAGTACAGAAGTTAAACTCTATACTTGTGCCATATTCAATGCAGAATATTCAATGACAACTGTCAAATTAAGGAGTAGTGCGAGTTTGTATCGGCAATATTCCTTAATTTGACATATCGGCCAAATACAGATAGTGCAATTCACGAAGACGCGCCCCACCACTTTTCCAGCATCTTTCATTTTGACCATGACGCTCTCTGCTGATTAGCCTATTCACTGTAGTGAGCGTGTGCACTCATAGGTAATTAGTGTGTACCGACAACACTCAAACATTGACGGAAGCTTGCACGTATACTATAAACGGTTAGAAGGAATAGTAGTGGGGCGCGTCTTCGTGGATTGCACTATCTATAACGTCCAATGCATGAAATAGGCCTCCCTTAAAGTCATTGGCTATCTTTCGCAGCAACGCAGGACCGGTCCTGCGTTTCTGCTCTTAAGTATTAAAGGTGATGGCTAAATGACTGCCCCAGTGCAGTCATACACTTGAAATGTATAAGAATCTTACATAACCTCATGATATTTAAAAAATCATTCATGAATTATGTAGTGTTTAATACTTACCTAACACTTTCGTGAACTATTAAACATAATAAAGTATCTCAATTGCTTTTTAAGCTATTTTTGTTTGACAGACCATGTTTGACATTTCTCCACATTGGAAAAAGAATAAACAAACCGTTGCTAGGCAACTGATTTTTTGGCAGTTAGAGGCAGTTGTAAACAACCTTTTCCAGTCATGTGTTATTTCCATAATATACATTATAAAACCTAACATAGCTAATACGTGCCCTAAATGCGAGTTTGTTTGATTGTTACTTTATCAGGTTATGTTATGAAGGAAAAACCGTCAGAACCGTATAACTCGACCTAATTATATAGCCTCGTTTCGTTAGAAAAAAGAAAAAAAAAAACTTGCTTTTTTAAAACTATAACACGCAGAATTGTGTAAAAAGCATAATGCAATAATCTTAAGTAATATTGCAAGTAAAAAAAATAAAAAGTATTTTGTATGCTGACTTGATGAAACGAAACGTAGGTCTTTCATACTTAATAGCATTACAATAACGCACATAACACGCGATTGATTTTAAAAGTAAATTAACATGAAGTATGCTGTATTATAACTTATATCAATTTTATTTGGGAAGAAAATCTTAATTAGCAAATATGTTTTGAATACCTGAATTTTGTGATAAAAAACTTTTTCATCACAACCATTCGCTTATAAATATACAACCTCATTTTCGTTTTAATTTTATTCTTTTTCGAAAATGTCAAAGTGTCAGTTGGAGAAAATTATATACTGTCACACACAGCTTCTTTCCTTTTTAGGCAACATTATTTTACCATTTATTATTATTCCCTAAAAGTACCTGAAACTTGTTTTACATGAAATACTAATATTTAGCCATTCAGCATTACATTGTGCTAGGTACCATATTTATATATTACTGTGGGGCGGTGGGGCAGTGGTCGATACTTCCATTTAGCCATCTCCTTTTAAGTCATTATTGGCTAACGTGAAAAAGGAAAGGCGATAGTCAACCTGCATAAATCCTACTTTATCTCGAACGGGATTGATGTAGAGGGCACCAAATCCAGACCAAGATCAATAAATCTTCTGTCAAATACCAGTTTTACGATTGTGACTCAAGCAAATCGAATCACTTGACATGAGACTTGACGACCGATCATATTGAATAGGTCATTGTGATGATATATTAAGTCAAATCAATTTATTTAAATGACACCACTCACGGGTTAAATCAATTTAAATTGTGCACTGATTGGTGTAACGAGTGTAAAAATATATTTAGCGAAGCCGACAGTTATATTCATTCTGCAATGATATTTATACAGTAACATTTCATGTATACAAACAAATAAATAAAACTGAAGTATCTGTGTCTAATAAAAAAATATCAGCTTTTAGCTAAATGCACCTGAATGTTTACACGGTAAATACACAAAAACAAAAGCCATTTTAAAAATTCTTGCCTGACTATCTGTCTGTTTTTCGGACTTAGACTTTTTGGGACTTTAACTGGTAGAAAGTCAGCTATCTGTCAGCTAAAGCCCCTCAAAACCGCTATAAAGAGTAACTGAGGCCACTTTTGTTTTAGAAAAAGGATTAGGGCTCCGCATAAAACAGCTGAAACCCCCACAGATGACCGATATTCACGCGGAGGAAGTCGCGGGCATGCATATAAGCTGGTATCAAAACGTTATTTAGTTTGATGGTCAGTATGCGTAGTTAACAGACATAACTATGATGTATCTTTTTACACCACATGTATGTAATTTTCCAGGCCGATTCCGGCCACGGCGGCTAACCTTAATGCAGACTAGCCACGTATGCAGGAGATATTATAGTGCACAAGTGTGTGCGCAAACACAGGTGCACTCCCTCTTCCCTAACTCTCATAACCCGATGGGACGACAATCCGACACGACCGGAGAGAGATCAGGCGCAGGACCAACGGCTTTACGTGCTTTCCGGGGCACCACACCACACCACATAGCTACTTTGTTGCAGTAAATAAAGAATATTGCAGTATGTTTATCGGGGATTTTTTTCTTATCATTAGTGATAAGAAAGATTTTTGTATGTCTAACTTGCAGTATTGTGTTTACTATACCTATTACTAATCAATACACACAAATGTCTTTCGATATTGTTAGATTGTGTTTGATAGAGTCCAATGACTTTTATTTTTGTTACGCACGTGAAACATTGTGTTTACAGAGGCATCCATTGGCGTATCTAGAGTTAGTTTTCAGGGGGGGGCCTGGCCCCTAAGATGCCATGGCCGATGCGATGCAATACGATCTGGCGGAAGGTGAGCCCTACAGCCTGGGGTGGGCACAAGACCATTCTGGGGTGCCCCCCCCCCTATATACGCCTATGGAGGCATCTAACAGTATACGGGTCATGGGGGTATTTAAAGTTAAATAAGAACATTTAAAACTTATTTATGAATAAAATTTGGAACTCCTATTTAAACCCATATCTCCATAACCAAGGTTCCCAGCCCTTGGCCTATACAAAAATGTGATTTCAATGACGAGATCAACATTAACCACCGGTTTCGTTAGGGTGTTACGACACCAATCAATCGACCGTCGATCGATGATAGAATGGATTAGTCGCCGT
Organism: Caradrina clavipalpis; assembly: GCA_932526535.1. Classification (NCBI taxonomy): domain Eukaryota; kingdom Metazoa; phylum Arthropoda; class Insecta; order Lepidoptera; family Noctuidae; genus Caradrina; species Caradrina clavipalpis. The sequence goes on from OW052106.1 coordinate 10,979,319, forward strand.
CGATCTACTACACCAATCGATCTACTAATACATTCTACCATCGATCGACAGTAACGATCGACAGCCGATCGATTGGTTAGTAACACCCCTGAGTGTCTTTTTACACCTTTTTTAAACTGGACTTGCACGCGGATGAAGTCACGTTCAGAAGCTAATAAGATACTTCCAATAGTACCAAAAACAATTAGAAGAATTTATTTAAATTAGCCCATTTACAGGCACTTTTAAACTGTCAAAAAGTTATACAGAAAGGTGAAGCACGTTCCAAAACATAAGTCTCTAAGGAGAAGAACAACCAAGAAACTCCCCGGATCCTCACCTCAAGTCCCGGATTATAGTACCCGCTAAGGTACTTATCGCTGATGCTGACGAGGCACCAGAAGGCCTGCACCGCCGGCATGTGCATCAGCAGGAAGGCCGCTACCGGCGCCTGGGCCTGGAAGTAGCCCACCTTCGGGTTCAGCACCGAGTACGCTTTCAGTACTGAGAACAGCTCCTGTTGGCTGGAATGAGTAGAGGAGATGTCATGTTAATATATTAAAAGTGTAATAACAGCGTCCTTTCAGTGTCCAGCACCCGGCTCCCGAGTCGAACGAATTATAGTTCGACTCGGGAGCCGGGTGCTGGGCACTGAAAGGGTTAATATGTTTGTCTGTGTATTTGCAGTAGGTATATGAACTTGATGTAGCTTTAACGGCAATTTCGAAAAAATAATTACAACAATAAACAAATAAAAAAAAATAACCCATGAAAGAAGTAAGTACATATAAAGATCTCTACCGCAGCTAACAAAAGAGCTGATAATTTTAAAACGGATGAATCGATTTTGATACAATATATCTAAAAAATCACTAAGAATCACTAAGAAACCAATATATCTAAAAATATCACTAAGAATCACTAAGAAACCAATATATCTAAAAATATCACTAAGAATCACTAAGAAACCAATATATCTAAAAATATCACTAAGAATCACTAAGAAACCAATATATCTAAAAATATCACTAAGAATCACTAAGAAACCAATATATCTAAAAATATCACTAAGAATCACTAAGAAACCTGCTTACAAATTTAAAAAAAAACCGCATTCAAATCGGTTCACCCATTTAAGACACAGACACGGCAAACTTATAACACCCCTCGTTGTGAGTCGGGGATTAAAAATAGTATACAAATATTTAACAAGTCCCCTTACCTACAGAGTATACCTAAATCTAACCCGCTTTAGGTATACAAAAATTAATTAATAATTCATATCAGTCTCGAGGCTTTAAAACTGTACTGGAACTGTCAGTCGGATTGGAAAAAAAAACATTGGCAGGTCATTAATGTGATGAATTTCAACTATTTGTGGTCAGTTTAGACAAAAGAAGATCGGTAATAGGCGATCTATTTACAATTAAGTAGACACAATTAAACTATAATTCCAAGATTTGTATCTCTAAAAACACTATATAAAGAAAAAACCTCGAAAACCTTGAAAACTCGACTTATTTTCAGTTAACAGAATAATAAAAAAAATAGTAAAGAAATTGAGTTGGCAAAAAAGTGACGTCACGGTATCAGTTTAGTATTGTCCTACAAAATGAATGAGGGAGTCGCGTTTTGACAGCTAAAAAAAGTATGTCAATTGATTGGTGGTGTCAACTATTTCATTTCGGTTACATACGCTACTGAACGATAGGCCAATCAGAAAAGAACACCGGATAAGAAAGAAGGTATATAATTTTCACTACCTTTCATATCAAACAGGAGATCAGAACTTGTAACTTGAAAAAAAAACCTATGCAAGTATATCGTTATGTGTCCTATGGCTTGCTTTTGGAATCAATACATATTTTTTTTTGTAATACAAAATTGTAACTAATCGGGCCACACATAAAAAAACGCGTAGATAGAAGAAAAACCCAAACTAGAAATAAAACCATGCTGTTTGTTATACAAAAGAAACAAGCAAGCGATTACTTAATTAATCGAAATACTAATGAATCTATTAATTACGAGAACGCTTAACGAGTCGTTACGAAATTAACCGGTTGCCGCGTTCTGTTGCTTCTACTAATACAATCTAGATATTTATAGCGTTAATTGTCGATTGTATATACAGGATAAGTTTTTAACCAGTGCGTAAATTTTTTTTGGTAGTTCAGTGTCAGTAATAGAACACATTTCCGTGTTTAGTTAAAAAAAAAATAAAAAAAAATTTCATCCTTATCCGAGTTTGAAATAAGCAAAACATGGACATAATCTATTCGCCATACTATCAATGAAAACTCGCGGCCGCCGCCCGGGCGCATGGCTGGGGTGAGGGGGTGGGGAATGCGCTAGCGCCGAGTGACAATAAAATATGGTTTTTAAGTTAACATGTTTCGTAAGCGATAACTTTTTTTTTAGGACTAAGACATATCAAAATAAAATATACGTGTTTAATAAAACGTGTTAAAGTTTATTATGGCAAAATTTACGCACTGGTTAAAATTTTTTCCTGTATACGACCATCACGCCTGTATTCCCCGAAGGGTTAGGCAGAGGTGTACCAATGTACACCCACAGTTCGCCGGTATATGTATGTCCCATGTAATAGGGGGCGAGCCTATTGCCATTAACCGGGCACAAATCCAAACTCCGAGCTGCTACTGAGAATTTCGTAGAAAAACCCAATAACACTTTTTGCTCGACCTGGGTATCGAACCCAGGACCTCTAGCGTAGCAGTCGCGCTTAGAACCATTAGGCTAACGAGGCATTTAATACATACATTTAATTTAATAGCGACAAAAGTAGTTTATGAACTAATAAATCACTATGAATAATACAACGTAACACAATTTACAACTATTACGGTTATTTGATAATAATACACCACATGGCTGTGCCACTTAACGTGGCAATTGTCCAAGTTCATACCGTGTTGATGCACTTGGCAACTAATTAAAACGAGAGTGTAAACAAACAATCACACTAATTGCTTCTATGGTGTCATGAAAATCAAAACAATTTGTCGTGTTGTTATAATTTCGCGCTTGATGTTATTTAATGTGTTGATGTGAACTTTTTCGTTGGATGGATGGATGGATAGATAGATGGATGGATGGATGAAGTCTGTTACTCTTTTACGCTAAAACAGGTGAACGGATCTGGATGACTATGGCACTCAGATAGATTGTAGTGTGGAATAATATATTGGCTACTATTTATGTTGGACAACTGTACGGTTCCCGTTGTATAATATAAATGAACATTGACGCGGACGCAATCGCGGGCAGAATGTAGTTCTATCATAAAATTATAAGAAAGGACGATGAGTGAAAACGTCCCCCCAACCTTACATCGACCAACAGATTTAAAAAGTATCTCAATCAAAAGCCAATAGAAAGACCTGTGGGAAAATATATAAACTTCAACGCAAACAAAGTGGGAGGAAGCTAATCATTAACAAAACACACTCACCCGAGTCCCTCTTCTCGTATAAACATCTCATGGTATGGAAACTGTCGATGCAAGTCCTTCCTGATGTCCTCCATGCACTTCGGGTCGCCAGGCGCCTGCAGCAGCTCCTCGTATTCGTTCGGATGCTTCTCCAGCAGCAGCTGTCCACCGCACAGGTACAGCCAGGCTTTTGGACGCACTGATGCTGGTATGCCTGGGGAGATGGTAGTTTTGGGTAAATCATTCTTGGTATCACTGGTGTCATTGGTTGATTGTATTAGAGCAGGTTATGAGCGTTTGACAATTTGTCACGTTAATTTTTCGTTGATGAAACTGGGATATATTAAAGAAGTCCAGAGTTGCAGAGTTTTTTCAAAAGAGTTGCCGCGACCCTGAAACGCAAAAGGCATAAGGAGGAACTCAGATGCGTTTTAGCCAGTAAACGTAAGATATTCCCTTCCGCTTCGCCCAGGGCGAAAGAAGCCATTAAGCATTATATTAATGAGGGTTCTTAATATTAAAAAAAATACGGAAAAGTATTCTAGGATGTACAACATAATTGTAGTTGCCAGTTGCAGTGCCAGTTTACATTCCTAGCAATGTCGATAACCCTGTAGTCAGTATGAGGCTTTACGTGGTACCAATTATTGGCTGAACAAAAATCAAAGTATGCCTAAAGGTGCTCCCTCACCGGGAGCATTCACGTGTATTGTAACATTATAGATTCGACTTTGAGCATTACATTACAATAATACCTCCCTGACTCACGAGTATTTGCGTGTAATGTAACATATTGATTCGACTTTGAGCATTTCATAGCAAGATGTCACACGAAGCGGTCACTGTCACGTAGGCTACTGAGCTTGGGCTGGGGGAAGTGGAGCGCATTGATGTTACAAGTTGTATCAAGATATTACACATTGTATCATTACAAGGTGCGCATTGTAATGCTCGGTTCTCCTCCTTCACTGATGTAATGCTCAAATCTGTAACGTTACATTACACGCGAATGCTCCCGGTGAGGGAGCACCTTAAGGTCTTAAGGTCGGAAATCCTTTGATGGTACGAAGATGATAACGACGACGATGAAGAGTATCCATCAGTACCAAGATCCTAAAGAAAACAGATAGATGTGTGGTTAACAATGTTGTGTAGATACCTTTTCGACACCTCTCCCTGACTTTCTTGTAGTTCTTGCTCATGAACGCCTCCCAATTGTTGAGCATGCGCAGCCATTTCTGTTCCCGTTTCAGTATTGTGCTCGGCGATACTGTCCTTTTACTGAAACAAGGAAAGTTTACAATTAGTTTTAAAATCATTCAAATCATTATATCGGGTGTAAAAAAACCTAAACATACCGGCGAACTGTGGGTGTACATTGATAAAATCTCTGCCTAACCCTTCGGGGATTACTGGCGTGATGGTATGATGGTATGGTAAAAAGACTTATAAGGGCCTCCGCCCACATCCAACTTTTTGTAGGACGTGTGCGTTGGTTTATAAGAATTCATATTTCATCCTCTCCGACAAAAAAATCGGTCACCGATTGTCTGACGTAGACGGAGAGCTTAATGGAGCCGAAAGGCACATATTGTTAATATCATTCCGATAATTTTTGTGGAGGAATCAATTCAGTTCGTCCCGCCATCCATCTCCTTAGTGGCGTGCCACGAAATTTTTTATATACAATATTGGTTGTACAATTTGTCAGAAACAGAAGCCTTCCTTGGCAGTTGTAATAATATGAAACCTTGAATTAGATTTCGTCGATTCCGAGGACAATTTTAATCTCGGAGAATGTTCTCTGAACCTCACCAAATCTATTTCGATGATAGAAATGCCAGCAGTTCTCGGTGCCTAAGTAGAAGTTATTCTATCAATGAAACGCTTCATTGGTCGTGTGCAACCATTATTGTTGGTTTCATTACTCAATCTATGTTATTACTTAACGCAGACGCACTGTCTAGTAGTTAAGTGCATCGATAAAAAGAAGATAAGTGAAATAATTGGATGATAAATTTATTGAGTGAAGATTGAGGCTTGAGTTATTTGTTAGAAGTGTTCATTTCCCGTTACTTACAAGGCTTAAATAAATGTTGTGATGTTCTGGTATGAACAGTTTGCTTGGTGATCCTACTTCTATGACATTGGATGTCATAACATCCAATGTTGCAGTCGGTGGTAACGCGATCGATACCGTAAGAAATGTATAATGAAAATTTTTGCCTCAATATGTCTTTCACAAATAGCAATTTTAATAATGTTTGTCTGTCTGTTTGTTCCGACTTCTGTCCGAAACGGATGGACCGATTATGGCGGGACTTTCACTGCCAGATAGTTGATGGTATAAGGAGTTAACTTAAGCTATTTTTAGTTTATAACAAATATTCTTTAATTGCCTCGTTGGCCTAGTGGTTCTTAGCGCGACTGCTACGCTAGAGGTCTTAAGTTCGATTCCCAGGTCGAGGAATAATGTTATATGGTTTTTCTATGAATTTCTCAGTAGCAGCTCGGAGTTTGGATTTGTGCCCGGTTAATGGCAATAGGCTCGTCCCCTATTACAAGGGACCTAAAAACATACCGGCGAACTGTGGGTGTACATTGGTACACGTCTGCCTAACCCTTCGGAGTATACAGGCGTGATGGTATTTTTTATCTAAAACAAAACTCAATGATAACCGACATTCGCGCGAAGTGGCCGCATAGCTACTAATCACTAAAACGAGTATTTAACAGAAATTAAAAACATTTCTAAAGCAGTGGTATTTTCCGACATGCCAGTCATCTAGTGGCATGCTGGCTGGCAGGAATTCAATATAAAACCAGAGAGGAAATAAAAAAAAACCACGTTCCTAGTCGACGGGCGTTGGAATTAGTTGTGGAATCAAACGCCGGACGCGCATTTTTTACTTTGACGTTCGATCTCCGTAGCTAGAAAGGAATTTTCTAAAGAAACTTTTGAAGGACGATTTAAAAAATCCAATGTTATACAGTGTAAATGTCTTGTTTTTCTATGTGTGGGCTTGTAATAAAGCTATTTGTTAATATTATATTCTTACATATTTGTTTTAATCAAAAATTATAAAAAAAAAACAAAATATACAAGATGAAAGTGGCCATCATCACCAACACACCCGAAATATGCAAAAAAAAAAACAGCTGTTCTATACAATTTGATTGTATTGTAGGGCATTTTTGTAAGGTACAGCAGATTTTTTTTTGCAAAACGCAGTTGCGCTGTCTAAAAATAGATCAAACGGATATAAATATGAAGCGAATATAAAAATGTTGAAAATAATTACTTTCGCTTATTTCTAATTCTGCCAAATGCAGAAAAAATGGTCTGTCACATATGTTAACATATTTTATTGATGGCAACATTGCAGTCATGAAAATAATACGACTCGGTAGTAACTTATCTATTTAGTTTGCACTGAAATTAACAAGTATTTTTACTGTGTGTCGTATCTTTACGGCGTGGTTTATCAAAACGGCACAGCGAGGTAATAATGTTTCATAATTATTAACTAGGCCAGTTTAGAACAACATCATTACATACAATGTTGATTTACTTTATTCTGAATGACGCCTCCCGTATTTTCAAGAACATTTGGGTAGTAGACACCACGAACCAATAATTTCAAGTCACAACTTCTCTAAAAAAGCACTTTATTTTACAAATAAAAACCGATTATTTTTCAATTTATTGTAAAATTAGATTTTTCCTTACTTTAAAATGAATAAATAGTTAGTCAATTGAGTAGGCCACGTAGTGACGTCACAGCGTGCTATTGCCATACAAAATCTATGGGAGAATCGCGTTTTGACAGAGCATAAAAAGTATGTCAATTGATGGTGGTGATTACTATCCGATTGCATTTTAATCTCGAATATGTCTGATACACCTGTATGTTACATTCATTTTTGACAAATCCGCTAAGACGAGATTGCTATTCGATTTTGAACGTTTTAACTACGAAAATTAGTCTTTTATTTGCAAGTCAGTTGCAAATCAGTTCACTTTTCACTTGGCGTTATCGACCTCGTGTAAGTCAGAGCGTGATTCAACATATTCCCATTTCCAAAATCTGTCACAACAATAATATAATAAGAGACCTAGTTTCGTTATCAGTTATCAACCGCTTTGATACAATGATAAGTCTTTTATCGCGGTATCACCTTCCAACGGCCGGGAGGGATAGCGTGGTTCACAGCTATAAATACTAGCCAGGAACTAGCAAAGCAATTTATTAATGAAAAATTATAGATTTATTACGCTGATTGTAATATAAATCGTTGCGTTTGTACCATCTATCATTTTAATGAATAAGGTTCTAATTTAATAGGTGCAGTATTTTGTTTTAATAATAATAATAACAATGTTTTTATTTTTTTTATATACTAATATTTAAAAATGTAATTTATATGTTGAATAATGAATAAATGGAATAATAATAATATTTTTTATATTTTTAAATGTTTTTATATTTTTTTATATTAATATTTAAAAATGCAATAAATATGTATAATGAATGAATAAATGAGAATAATAATAATACATTTATTTCAGACCATAAATCCATAAATAAACAAACATAATTACAATTTTAATTAAAAACAAAACATAAACATACGTAATAACACACTATTTTATATAAGTTTTAGTATTTTTTAAAAGCTAACTAAACTGGGTTTTAAATTAAAGTTTTGTTTTAGAGAATAACTAGCGAACTATTCTAGACATTGTGTCAGGCTTATTTCACCCGCCTTACGTTACATCTTTGGTTACTGCTCCGCTCCCGTGGGTTTTAGCGTGATGTTATATAGACACTTACAAACAAAGTGGCTTTCTATGGGTAAAATTATTTTACCTACAACCTCACAAACTTTACCTCTTTATAATATTAGTAAAGTTAGATTCCGAGATTGCCTGATCACTCTCCGGTTGTGTCGGATTTCCGTCCCATCGGGCTATGAGAGGTAGGGAAGAGGGAGTGCACCTTGCGCACACACTTGGGCACTATAATATCTCCTGCGTACGTGTCTGGTTTGCATTAAGATTACCCGCCGTGGCCGGAATCGGTCTGGAGAATTACATTATTACATAGTTAGATTAAATAATTGTGGGCGTTTATGAGTACCTTAGTGCAGCTCTAATTAATTTCCATCAGCCTTGGGCGGAGGTCGGCAAACTGATGGTATTTGACCTCTCAATTACTTGTGAAATTGCATTCGCTTTACATTGCTCGGAAGATGTGTAGTGTGATAATTACATTTTTTCACGTCTGACGAGCAGATAAGCGGAGTATAGAGGAAGGGTTAAGAAATGTCTGTATGTGTGTGTTTAAGTATGACTACTTTGATTTATTCTTATTCATTTGATGATTTTTAGAAAAGTTGTTGCATAAGGATTAAAGCTGAATTGCCGTTTTGGACCCTGTTGGAGGACAGCAACATAGTATTGTCTTAAAATTTTAATCTATACTAATACATCTATTAAAGTTGAAGAGATATTTTGTTTGTTAGTTTAAACGCGCTAAACTCTAGAACTGCCAGTCGAATCGTAAAAATCTTTTTGTATATCATAGCCAGATTTTTGAGGAATAGTACAGGCTTTTTATCATCATGCTAGGACCCACGAGAGCACAGCAGTAGGTAACCATAGACGTAACTTAAGGCTATCCCTATCCGCAAAACGATCACCAGACAATCGGTGATCGAATTTTTGGTTGGAGAGTATGGAACATATGAATCCTTATATACCAATACAGATGTCGACGAAACTATGGATCTATTAAACGGACTAATAAATCGGTCCTACAAAAAGTGGGACGGGGGCAGAAGCTAGACAATACTATATTAGAAAAGAACAACACTGTCCAGTTCATCCAAGCATTCGCTGATAGCTGCGTCAATGTTTCAATAGCTTTATCAGAGGCACAGTGATGTCATTCTGTTACGCGATACATCGACCGTGTGGCTGTGCCTGGGGACTGCTAAATGATGACTAAGCTGTACTAAATGCACTATATTTGAACTGAGGATGGAGTTCCTGGTAAGAGGCGCCACGGAAATAAGTTGATGAAGACTGAACTGAATGGAGATGGTTTACATCCAGACAAGAAGACGCAGTGTTTTTGTTTGTAATGTCAAAATAAAAGAACTCAACTAAATGGATATGATATGAACATTTACACGGTAGTTATATTTCCGACTAATCTTTTAAATGGCTGGATCAATTTTAACGGGACTTTCACAGACAGATATCTGATTTTAGTTTAGACAAAGAATTAGATAACAGCAATAGGCAATATGCTCGCCTCCTATTACATGGGACCTAATCATAACGGCCAACTGTGGATGTACTTTGGTACTACGTAACCCTCCGGGGAATGTAGGCGTGATGATGTGTACGTATGTGTATCAAGAATTAGGAATCTGCTCAAAAAGTAATAGGCATACGAGCAACTAGCTTCAATTTTAAACTGTAAATTCTTGACATTCAAAAGTGCCTGTAAATGGTCTTATTGAAATAAATGCTTTGACTTTGACCTGTAAGCTAATAACAATACAGCAAGTTGACAAAAATTAAACCGATCCAATTTCAAAACAGCTTCTAACTACAACACAAGAACAAATCATAGCGTGTCAGAATCAGCCGTCGGGAACAATAATGGTACAATAATAGCAGCACTACGTATGATTCAGTTGCGCTAAGCAATCGAAGGCCGCGGTGTTACAACACGCCATGCCTACTTCAAGCTCAATAAACTCTACCGACACGGTACGAATGGAATGCACCAATGTTATAAGTACACGGCGAAAATTGAAAATGATTTCTACCTTTTGCATCGTTCCGAACTGGAAAGGAGTCAACGGGACCCTATTGCTAAGTATTATTTTATTATATCATCATATCAGCCTATAGCCAATATAATAGCCCCAAAGAACACCAATCATCTCGGTTCTGGGCAGCCCGCATCTATCCGCTGCCCGTCACCTTCAAATCGCCAGTCCACCGTGCAGCAAGGCGTCCCACACTGCGTTTTCCTAAACGTGGTCTCCACTCCAACGCGTGTTTGCTCCACCGACCGTCACCGTCACCGCTGCTTTTAGACATCTGCAATACCAGCGGCCTTGCAAATGCGTTGCCATCCCAGAGACCAAGATGAAATGTCTCATGTGCCTGTAATTACACCGGCAACCATACCCTTCAAACCGAAACACAGCAACGCTGCTTTGCGGAAGAATTGTTTTGTGATCAGTGCTCGTGCCTTTTCTGTATGAGAAGAGGCCTTTGCCCTGCTGTGGGACAACAACAGGCTGGCCTTTTTTTTCTCTTAATATAACTGTAGTAAATTCTGACAATGTCGTCAAATAAAACAATGAACGTTGAAATTAGCAAGACATGACATTGAAATGGTAGTTATTTACGAAGTGGTCTTGACAAGAAAACATTTGACAATGCTTAATGCTTATCTTGATGCACTTAATTCCAAATAAAATAAAAGATTATTTGTGACCCAGATAAACAGTATGCAACTTACAGCATACAACAGTGATTATAGAAATAAATAATGAATTATAAATTATAATAGTAGAACCTTAACAAAACGACGACTACGGTCGTGATATAAACCCTAAAACTACACACCTATTAATAGAAATAAATAAAATTGAAGTTACAATAAAAATCTTCTTTTTTTTGTGTCTGTCTCCGAAACGCCTTGACCGATTTTAACTGGACTTTCACTGGCAGATAGCTGATTTTATAAGGAGTAACTAAGGCTACTTATATTTTGGAAAAAGATTCTTTTTCTAAAATGGAACCCCGTGATAACCAACATTCACGCAAACTAAGCTTCGAGCATAAAAATCTGATATAACGTAAACTACACATTGCAAAACAATAATATGAGGAAGCAAGTATCAATAGCACGTATCCACCGTCATAACATCACAATTACTCTCGTATGGCACGTAATCAGTGTAATGGGGTTCATTACACCGCCTCCCATTGTTTATGGGGACCCAGCCACTTTCAGCACATCATTGTGAGTTTGTGAGCATTCCATTTCGTTTGGCAGCTGGGATTATGCAAGCATTTTCTTTAGACGTGTTGTCGCGTGCTCAGCATACAACCGAGGCTTTATTTAACCCATTGAAGTTGACTAACGGAAGATTATTTATAGAACTACTGACTGTTTTTGCTAGTTTGGGATCTGCCTTAAATATTATTAGTTGATGTAATGAAAACTCAAGGCATTTATTGAAGGCACTTTTGTATTGTCAAGGAATAAGTTATTCAGAAAGGTAGTTGCCCATTCCTAATCTTAGGTAGGTCTCTTTGGAGAAGAACGAGCAAGATATACACAATCTTGTTTGTATTTTTTTGTTCGTACGAGAAAAACGCATCCATAGAGATGAAACGTTTTTAACCTTGAGAACTTTGGAAGATTCTCAACAGAATGGTAATAAAAACTACAAAGTTTCTAACGACTTCAAGAAGTCTTTGGGAAACTCATGTATAATTTTGGAGAACGTCTTTTCACCTTTACGCCCTTAGAAATAAGGTTGAAAAGTGGCCAACCGCTTTGGTCCTCCATTGTACATTAAGCAACAGAGTCTGGCGACACATTTGTGTGACAATGCATTACTTACTCTCATGTCTCATATTGGTACAACGGCTAGGCCTCGCGGGTCGCAATTTAAATGACATTTGCAACTCATTTTTGGAGTTTTTGACTTCACTCAGTCATCATTAATGTGCTTGGCCTTTTCTCAACTATATTGGAATCGGCTTCCAGTCTTACCAAATGCATCCAGTGTTTTACATGGAGCGACTGACTATCTGACGTCTACAACCAAGTTACTGGGTAACACGATACCTCTTGGTTAGACTGTTTGTCTGATTGCCGGACTGTCCTAATTTCAAGGACCAACTTTTTGTAGGACATGTATGTTGGATTGTTGGATATTAGAATTCACATATTCCTTTCTCACCGACAAAAATATCGGCCACATTGTGTGACCTGGGCGCGGATAGCCTTAAAGACATGTTCAAATCTAGACTAATACATAGTCATACATACATGCATGAAATATGAAGTAACACAGTTATTCAGCTGTGTCGTAATCGGCATAATGTGGATCATTACACCTGCTGTTTGGCGGTTACGGTCCCCGACCACGCAGGTCGGCATCTGATTGTATGCATCCGCCATGCTGTTATAAATTACCCATTATATTTTTACGCTGGATTGGACACATCCAGATGTATTAAAGATTGTAATTTAATTCTGTCGATGTCAGTGGCAAGGATTCCATGCGACTGGATTCCTACCGGCTTCCTTTTGGAAGTTAATCTATGGATGTAGAAAAATAGCACAATTAATAGTGCCTATCATCATCATCATATCAACCGAACGACGCGACGTCCACTGCTGGACATAGGCTTCCCATAAAGATGGCTGAAACAATGGCCGGGATCTGCGCTGCCCGCATCCAGCGATTTTCCGCGTCTTTTACCAGCCGTGCGATTCTCTAACATATTTCAGCGCTGCGCTCGACGTCGAGCTGGTTGACGAAACTTCGGTAAAATCAACTCTATGCGTTGTGCGTAAAGTTGATTTGACAGTAGTGTCCTCGACGAGCTCGACGTCGAGCGCAGCGTTGAAATATGTTAGAGAATCGCACGGCAGGTCGTCCGTCCACCTCGTGAGGATCCACTATTCCAGTCGTTAAACTACAGTAGTGTCTACTATTTCCAATATTCCAAACTCTTTAGTTACTCATAGACGGGCATTTCTAATAGGTTAGTTGATGATGAACTACAAATAGAGCCTATACTTTTTGCTTATAATTTTAATCACACAAATAGTAAAAGCGTGTTAAAAAGCAATTTTTGCTTTGGCTTTCCTCTTCTTACGACAATTTATCCTTCACCATTGGCCAGTGTGCCAGTACATCAAGGTACTCCAATCTTGTCAAATTTTCGGATAGTTTTTTAACTTTATTACAAACGAATAAGATTCATGTTCAATTGAGTTAATTAGACAGTTAGGAATAGCTTGATTTGTAGGCGTCTATACCTTGGTTACAGTCAAAAAATGATCTGTGTTTCACCAGATAAAGATATCAGAATTGAATGGCAACTGGTTAATAACGCCCCCAAGCAAATGACACCAGTAATGGTTATCATCAGTTTAGTCATATACTGTATTATCAGCTTATAAGCACCTAGTTAACGCACTATACAGGATGTTAAAAGACACGTCACATACCCGCTTACTACGCATACATCAAACTGAGCAGCATTGAGCAAAAATGTATGCTGGGAAAGGCTTTTTATTTTGGTGTTAATTTCTGGTTATGGTAGAACGCACGTAAACCTTTTACATTCGAGTGCATCCAACAGAACAGGAGTCATGGATATATTGAAAGCTTAGACATAACAATGAAACGTAAAAAAAAATACGTAAAGAAGTTGGACCTTTAACATAAAATAATATGTATATAATATACCATCACGCCTGTATTCCCAGAAGGGTTAGGCAGAGGTGTACCTATGTACACCTACAGTTCGCCAGTATATTTAGGTCCCATGTAATAGGGGGGCGAGCCTATTGCCACTAACCGGGCACAAATCCAAACTCCGAGCTGCTACTGAGAATTTCATAGAAAAAAACTTTTTTACAAAAAAAGAGAACCGCCTTCAAAAACTAAAAAGAGAAAAATAACTTTAGCTTTGGAAGTCGGCGGCTTTGGTTCTGTTTGTTGTTTTGTATTGCCGCCGACTTCCAAAGCTAAAGTTATTTTTCTCTTTTTAGTTTTTGAAGGCGGTTCTCTTTTTTTGTAAAAAAGTTTTTTATTTTTCGCTTTTTAGTATCAATTTTTTTATCCAAATCCATGAAGGAACTGTCATGACATGTAAATTAACATGACACCGGTAAAAAAAGTCATAAGAAAAAGAATACGCGATTTCGTTTACTTAGATGAGAAATTTTCAAATATTACTGTAAGTATACATCTGTGTAACTCTTTCGAGTGTACAGGCGCGATGTTATGTTGTGTAATTGCGTAAACAATGCATATTTATGCGATAGCAGCAATCGCGGTTGATTTGCTGTAATTTTTTGAAGAGTTCCGTTGTCTGTCTCCGTAATCCATCATCAGATCTATATGAAATTTAAATGGAAATATTTGAGAAGTTTACCCTTTCCAACAAAAGAAGAATAATCAAAATCGGTTCATAAACGACGAAGTTATCCGCGAACAAACATAATATAATAAAAAGACCCTATCTCAAAAACTACTACCGTTAAGGAGTACTGTAGCATCATCATCAGGACAGCAGCATCAGATGTTGGCACCCTGAAGCATATACCTGAGTAAGACATGATTACGTAACAAAAACACCATACGAGCATACAATTTTCGGTGGTTGCCCTCGATTTCTCCTGGATTCCATCATCAGATCCTGGACTGGTGAAAATGGGACCACCGCAGAAGTGAACTCTACCTAAGAAAAAAAAAATTTTTGAAATCCGTCTATAATTGACGAAGATATCGGTGAACATACATAAAAAAAAAAAAAAAAAAAAAAAAATATTATACATACAGACGAATTGAGAACCTCCTCCTTTTTTGAAGTCGGTTAAAAATCTTTGTATTCAGGCACTGCTGTAAACAAGCGCCTTTTAAAATTACCAGGCTTAAAAATAAAACAGGCTGCCTAAAGAAACTATTCCACGCAGACAAAGTCGAGGGCAAAAGCTAGTCTGTAATATATTGCGAAAATTGAATGCAGTATTATGTTTCTAAAGCATGGAATTTTGGACAATCACTTAAATGGAGTCAGTCGCTCATTCACCTGTTTTGTGGCCACAGTCCACAGCTTCTCATCCGATGCAATCAGATTGTGCGCATCCGTTGCATACTTCAATTTTATTTGCATCCGTCTGAATTTCGGTACCACTGCTTAGAGGGGCATCATCTTTTTTTTTATCAAATGGTCAAAGCATTTATTTTAATCATTACAGACATTTTAGAATTGTCAAGGTGTCAGTCAGTTACATAGATGCAGGTAGTTGCTCATTCCAAAACGTCTTTACTTATAGCATCGCTTTGGTTTTACTATGTTTGTCTCGCACAAACATAACAACACAACAATAAATAAAAAAAAAAAACTTAAACATAACTTTTTTAAATTTGAGATGGATTTGCTCTTTCCTCTTAATCCAGGTCAGAAATGACAGATACAAATGCAACGATGGAATAAGCTTACCCAGAAAAAGCCTGTTTATCTTGATCCAAAACATAATTTATTGGAAAGACCGCAGCCCAATATTTTCATATCTCTGCATGAAAGTATTACATCTAGCCTAGAACAGTTAAGACCTATCGCCTATCGCATTTTTGTATCGTTACAATACGTGCTAACTATTCCAATCAACTATGCAAAGCGAACATTTTAAACTTCCGTTAGTCACGTCCCTGTGGAATTGCGATCGACTTTGAACAACAACAACTTACAATTGCCGAAAGGGAAGGAGTAATAAATAAGTTTGTTCTAAAGTTTCGGCTTCTGCCAGTGGCTTTAGCGTCAATTTTGAGATAGGTATTATCCCAAGGGAACCGTACATTTTTCTGGGATAAAAAGTATCCTATGTGTTCATCCACTCTATAACCTACCCCAGTGCCAAATTCCATTCAGATCCGTTCAGCCGTTTAAGCATAAAAGAGTAACAATCATTCATCAATCCTCACAAGCATTCGCATTTATAATATTATACCTAGTAGGCAGTAGGATTTTTAGTAGGCTTTAAAAAATATGGATTTCTCTAAACAAGGTTACCTACCAGCTAGGAGATCAAAATTGTAAGTTTGTACCAGTCTGTGAACTGTCTAAACAATTTGCTCGTTCATAAATAAATAAATATCTTGGGACAACTCACACACGGCTATCTGATCCCAAGCTAAGCAGAGCTTGTGTTAAATTGGAGATGAGATGGAATTTTAGGACTACTCACTTCCATTGCAGAACAGGTTAAAAAAAAAAAACAATTTCTGTGGGTTATTCAACTATATCTATGAAAAACTGTAAGGTATGATAATTGCTACCATTGCAGCAAGACAAATAATAAATTTTGAGTACCTACTTTTGTAATATATTTCTGTAATAGATGAATAGTTTTATGTAGCTTGTACAAAACGATAATTACGAGTCAGTTTAGAAATAATTTGCAATTTCTTTACACAAGTAATGCTTAATTAATTTAAAATCCACAGTGTAATCTTTAATGAGTATTATAAACATCTTTAAGTGGTGGTAATCAAACTAAACAACTATTCACCGCCAGTTCACATGCCGTTGTCAAAATTCTCTCATGGTCGGTACAGACAATGGTTGAGAACATTCATCAAGTAAATAGGAACGGTAAATATCAATTATACTGGTCCAGCATTGTGTATGTGTATTGTATTTTCCAGACCGATTGCAACCACGGCGGCTAATCTTAATGCAGGCCAGACAAGCACGCAGAAGATTATTATTGTGCACAAGTGTGTGCGCATACACAGGTGCACTCCCTCTTCCCTAACTCTCATGGTCCGATGGGATGGTAATCCGACACGACCGGAGACAGATCAGGCGCAGGACCAACAGCTTTACGTGCTTTCCGAGGCACGGGGTTGTCACAGCCCCAACTTCCAAACTCCGAGCTGTTACTGAGAAATTCCTAATGGAAAAACCCAATAACACTTTGTGCCCGACCTAGGAATCGAAACCAAAACTCCTCGCTCAGTAGTCGTACTTGCGACCACGAGAGCACGACATTCACGCGGATGAAGTCGTAGGCATTAGCTAGTTAGAAATATATGGGTGTATCCAAGGCACATTCAATGCTACTCCATATAAGCATTATACATTGACTGGACCATATCCATACTAATATTATAAATGCGTAAGTAACTATGTCTGTCTGTCTGTTACGCCTTCACAACTAAACCACTGAACCGATTTTGTTGAAATTTGGTACGGGATTAGTTTGAACACCAATAAAGGACATAGGCTATTTTTTTACGCGGAGGAAGTCACGGGCCAAAACTAGTTTGCTATAGAAATAATAACTACATTCCTACACTACATACAGGTGCTTACATAAACTATTTTTTTTTTACAAATCAAATTGGCACAAGCGTCAAGGTCTATCAACATTGATTTACACGAAAACCGGATCATTAGGTAACGATGAGATTAGTGCATACTAGCGAATTGCCCGCGACGCACAGTGGGCTGAAAATCGGCTCTAGAAGACTTAGGGTTTTCAATTTCTAAGTGTTGGTTTTTTTGCCGGATATCGCTTCTATTAGTTATTACCATACACAAAAATGACACCCGAGTTAATTCTGCTCAAAAACGAAGGTATTATAATTTTTTTACGAAAAATTTGTATGGAGCTAGCATGAAAAATCGAATTATCTCTGAAACGGCAACGAAAACCGTAATATCCTCACAGATGGTTTTAGTACTAATTATTTATGATTTTTTGACATACTTTATATAAAGGTTCTAGATGCCGATTTTTTTTTAAAAATCGTCAAAGTATTTGAATTTATTTTTACGTATGAAACGGTTCCATATAGTGTTTAAGTTACGGAACATAGACTTTTAACAATAGCTAACACTCAATACTATCACCCCTATATCCCCGAAGGAGTAGGCAGAGGTTTATAGTACAGCCACACTTAGACAACCATGTTTGAGCTAGATATTTATCATCACAAAATGAGTTTTAAAACTTTTCATTCACTTATATCAGCCTATAGCCGTCCACTGCTGAACTTAGGCCTCCCCCAAAGAGCGCCGACCATCCCAGTCCTGGGCAGCCCGTACCCATCCGTCGCCTGCCACCTAATATAAATTGTTGGTCCACCGTTCAGCAGAGCGGCCCACACTACGTTTGCCTAAACGTGGTCATCACTCTTACACGTGTTTGCTCCGCCAACCGTCTGTCCGTCTGCAGACAAGACCGGCCCACTTCCACTTCAGCGTACTAATTCTGCGAGCACTGTCGGTGACTTTAGTTCTCTGTCGGATGACTTCAATACGAAATCTGTTCACCAGAGAAACTCTGAGCATTGCCCTTTCCTTGGCAAACTGAGCGACCTTGAACTTGTGCCCCAGCCTCACGATGAATGTCCACGTTTTGGCTCCATAGGTTATCACTGGTAGGACGCACTGGTTAAACACCCTGGTTATAAGGGATTGTGGGATCAACGATACAAAAATTTCGCGCATCTTCCCGAATGCCACCCAACACAAAACCCACTGTTGGGTGGCATCCGGGACAATGCGCGAAATTTGGTGTAAAACACCCGAAGGAGAAGGCAATGCTCGGGGTTCCTCTGGTGCATTAATTTCGCAATAAAGTCATCCGCCAGAGAACTAAAGTCACCAACATTCCTCGCAGAAGTGGAAGTGGGCCGGTCAGGTGTGCAGACGTAGAGACGGTCAGCCGAGCAAATACGTGTCAGAGTGAAGACCACGCAGTGTCGTAACTAGGGCAGTGCCAGCGGTACCCAGGCACAGCGCGCAGACCCTGGAGGTGCGCAGAAATGACCAAACCAGGACCAGATTTATTTTAAGGGCGCCTTCATAGAAGCCCGCACAGGATGCCGTTATAGAAGCTCGCACAGGGCGCACAAAAGGCTAAATACGGTGCTGAAACCTCGTTTTGGCAAACATAGTGTGGGACGCCCTGCTGAACGGTGGACTGACGATTTAAAGAAGCTAGCAAGCCGCGGATGGGTACAGGTTACCCGGGACTGGGATGGGTGGCGCTCTTTGGGGGAGGCCTAAGTTCAGCAGTGGACGGCTATAGGCTGATATGAGTGAATGAAAAGTTTTAAAACTCATTTTGTGATGATAAATATCTAGCTCGAACATAGTTGTCTAAGCGTGGGTGTACTATAAACCTCTGCCTACTCCTTCGGGGATATAGGGGTGATAGTATTGAGTGTTAGCTGTTGTTAAAAGTCTATGTTCCGTAATTTAAACACTATTTGGAACCGTTTTATATGTAAAAATAAATAAAAATACTTCAACGATTTTTAAAAAAAAATCGGCATCTAGAACCTTTATATAAAGTATGCCAAAAAATCATAAATAATTAGTACTAAAACCACCTGTGAGGATATTACGGTTTTCGTTGCCGTTTCAGAGATAATTCGATTTTTCATGCTAGCTCCATACAAATTTTTCGTAAAAAAAATATAATTCCTTCGTTTTTAGGCAGAACTAACTCGGGTGTCATTTTTGTGTATGCTAATGACTAATAGAAGCGATATCCGGCAAAAAAACCGACACTTAGAAATTGAAAACCCTAAGTCTTCTAGAGCCGATTTTCAGCCCACTGTGCGACGCTGTCCGCGTGGCTTATTACACCCGCCATAAGTTACGTCTTTGCGTACTGTTCCGCTCCCGTGTGTCGTAGCGTAATGTTAAATAGCTGTTACTCAGGACTAAATTAGCACTGCTACGCTAGAGGTCCTGGGTTCAATTCCCAGGTCGAGCAAAAAGTGTTATTGGGTTTTTCTATTAAACTCTCAGTAGCAGCTCGGAATTTGGATTTGTGCCCATTCATTGGCAATAGGCTCGCCCCCTATTACATGGGATCTAAATATACCGGCAAACTGTGGGTGTACATTGGTTCACCTCTGCCTAACCCTTCGGGGAATACAGGCGTGATGGTAAATTAGCTATCTATTGGTGAAAAAATGGTTAAAATCAGTTCAGTAGTTTCGGAGCCTATTCGTTACAAACAAACAAACAAAATCTCACCTCTTTTTAATGTTAAGTATAGATTGTGGTAAAATTAGAGGTTACGTACGCAGGGAAATACCTATCTACGTCACATCCTAAAACAATATGGAAACAAAACAATTTGGCTGCATTCCGCAAATTAGGTACCTGTATACTTTTTGTGAAGCCAACTTGCGATTGCCATATTTTACGTAAACAAATGATGATTCAATCTTCCGAACTGGTTTATTGGGCACCATCCCAATCTTGAGAGTATCATCAATATCATCAAAAATTTTAACAACTTATGTCACCGCTTGAATGGGTCCAAATGGGGACGTAAACATGTAAGGCTGATGATAGACGCACCGCATTTCAACTGCAATCTAACCGCAAATTGCAGTTCGGATGCAGTTTGAATGCAGTTGACACGACTGCAATAGAACTGCAAACCAAACGTCTCACACGATTGCACGCCGACTGCAATTGAACTGCAATCGGACTGCACGTTTGGTTTGCAGTTCTATTGCAGTCGTGTCAACTGCATTCGAACTGCAATTTGCGGTTAGATTGCAGTTGAAATGCGGTCCGTCTATCATCAGCCTAACAGCTAACAAAACAGACCGGCACATAAAAATAATGCAATAAAATGTGGGCCGACGCGTGGAGATAGATCGTGAGGAAATGTTCAAGTTAATGGCACATTCCAATGCATAGCCTCATGTCATACCGGCCTCTATATTGTGTGGAGACTGCGAAGAGATATGTGCAAGTTTCATTCAACTTGCTTCTATGAACTAAACTATATGTTTCCAAGATGGTAGATTTTTGACAGGAAAAAGAAGGTTTTTCGAATATACATTACTTATATACAAATACATTTCTATATGTAATGACAAAATAACATATTTTTACACAATACATAACGAATGTTTTTACACGGAACTTACACAAAAAAAAATAATTTCCAACATTCGTCGGTGTTTGCTCCGACGAGGTAATCACCGAAACGGTTGGACCGATTTTGCCAGGGCTTTCACTAGCAGACAGCAGATGTTATAAGGATTTAGGCTACTTTAATGTTACAAAAAGTAATAACCCTGTGATAACCGGCCACACGATAACAAAATCGCGTGGATAAGCCAAAACCAGTCCGCAATATGACCGCAAAATGTACCTAGCATCAAAAATTGTTGACGCCAAATAAAGGCATGTGCCAAATTGAATAAAAGGAGCGATATAGGTACTTGAGACAATGTGTAATGAAATCTAACGACAATAATTAAATCCTGCCGACGACAGAGGTATGAAAATATACTTGATCGTGATATTGTGGACCTTATTGAATTCTGTTACATAAGGAGTGTTACGTCAGTGCGATTATATAGTGTCAAGGGATTGCAGACTGTGCCTATATAACATTGGATGTGGCTGAGAGATTATCTATAAACTAAATAATAATTCTGAAGGTTTCCGTTTGTTATTCCAAGCCGCATTGAAAAAATACTCTTTGTTTATGATAGCCAGATTCATAAGGAATAGTATAGGTTATACACCATCACATCACATCACATCACAATACAACCAACAGAAGCGAAACAGTAACTAAAAACGTATCTTAAAGGGGGTGAAAAAACCCGCTGACGTTAATGATGTTCTTCTCCTAAAAACCTACGTTTTGGAACGAGCAATTAGCTTCAACTTTAAGGTATAACTTCTTCTTCGTCTAATTGAAATAAATGCATTGATTTTGAATATCAATTTCGAATTGGACTTGGAGTTTTCGAAATCGTCATAACATTCTCTATACAAAATCCGTATTCCTTTTTTCTTTAAAACATCTAACTGGCCAGCATTACATTTCCGTTCTAGAAATATTTGAATTTGGCAAAGGCAATAAGTTCTGTATGCCTCAGATGCGTCGTTGGCATGGCGTCTCCTGCCATGTTGACTCAGGTGGTTCTATTGTGAATTATTTGAAGGTGATCGTACGTGACTCATCATTGCCGTGTCGTGTTTTCAAGTTTACTGAAAATTGCATTTAATCGTATTTTTTTCCTTAAACTGCTTTTTGCTTAGCTCCTCTAGCAAAAACTTCTTTAACAATAAATTTAGAAGAAAACAGAAAAATAATAACTTGTGAACATTTACCATTACCGTTACCATTTTCTGTGTTACATAGTCTGTTATAACCACCAAATTTTCTTATATCTGTGGTTATAACTAAAACATATAATCTGTGATAAGAGCTGGCAACACGGTAGATAGCTTTACCCTCCAATAAATGTCAGGATCTTGAAATTTATATTAACTATCTTCCGCCTGCGAATTAGTCCGCGTCAAAGTTGACATATTATCCCACGGGAATCGTAAATTTTTCCGAGATAAAAAGTAGCCTACAATCTATCTCTGTTTCCAAATTTCATTCAGATACTTTCAGCTATGAACGACGGGCCTGTTGGTCTAGTGGTTAGTGGCCCTGACTGCGAAGCCGGAGGTCGTGGGTTCGATTCCCACCCAGGACAAACTTTGTGTGACAAGCATGATTGTTTGTTCTGTGTCTGGGTGTGATTTATCTATAATATGTATGTATTTATAAATTATATAAGTATGTATATCAGTTGTCTGGTTACCATAACACAAGCTCTGCTTAGCTTGGGATCAGATAGCCGTGTGTGAGTTGTCCCAAGATATTTATATTTATTTTATTTATAGCTATTCTAGCGTGATTGAGTAACAAGCATCAATCCATACAAACTTTCGCATTTATAATAGCAGTAAGATTACTACCACTAATATAGCAAACATATTATAATTAAAAGTAAAGCATTAATCATCATTTCAGACGCAGGACGTCCACTGCTGGACATAGGCTTCCCCATAGATTTCCTATAGAACCGGCTGGAAACGGCTTACATCTAGCGTCTTCCTGGCGACGAATTGTTTAACAATAATTCTAGACCAGGCGCGCGCCCCCCGCAACCCGCACATACCCCGGTAAGTAAGCTTTTTGCATTTTATTTAGTCGGAAATGATAACTTGAGAAAATCCTTCTACAATTTTAAAGAGTATTTATATGTAGACTTGTCTACAGAGCAAGTTGAGAGGCTAAAATCGGTCCCGTTTGCCCATAAGATGTGAATCTCTATTTAAAAAGAGGTATGTTTGATACTTTTTTCTCTGTTACTAAAGTTACTTAATCATGTAATGAAAACTAACAAAATAAGGCTTTCATCGTGAACTATTCAGAACACCAACTCACATTTTTATACGTTTCGTAATTACTGACAAAAATAGAGATCACTGATGCCAAAATTTCCAATTCGTCCTCTTAAAGTAAAGCACTTGTCTTTCCCTAATCAACTTGGAAACACATTCAGTCTGTGTAGGGAAATAAATTAAGAGATCATCTCTCTAGGCCAGAGTGCTGACCTTCAATTACGGTAGACAAGAGGTAATCATAGTTATAGTCTCATCAGGAATATACAGAATATGGATGATGACAACGACAATTGAATAATACGGGTATTATGCTTCTGGTATTCTGTAATGAAGCATTTTTATAGGTATGTATAAATAAAGAAATAAAAATAAAGAGTAAGAAGGTTATACCAACATATACTATGTTTCCAAAACAGGGAAAAGAAGCCACAAAAATAACAAGTTTTTACTGAATAAATATTAATGTTTTTAAAAGGTTCTAAAGTGACAAACATTTTTTTTGTCTTTGTTTATTCTGGAAAATCCTCGAAAGGGCTGGATCGATTTTGAGGGAATTTTTATGGTAGTTAGCTGGTTTTATAAGAAATAACTTATGCTACTTTAAATTTAGAAAAAGAACTAGAGTTCCGTGCAAAAATAAAACTCAACTGGTAATCGATATTCACGCAGACGAAATCAAGGGTATAAGAAACTATTTGAATAATATTATGCTTTTAATATCTGTACTAGAAACATTATCCAATCGGTCAACATCAGTTGAACATCAAAAAAGACGAAAATTTTTCTAAAAAGTAAATGATAAAAACAAATTAATTCCATCAGTTTTTTGCCAAGGTCACTCAATGTCACTATGATAAATAACGTCTGGAGATGTTTTGACAGAAGAAAATATTATATTCTATACATAACTATATTACCTAACAAACTTGAAAGGAAATGAAACAAAAATAACTAAGTAAGTAGATAGTATGTTTTTCCAGTTGATGACGATGCGGAGGATATTTATTAAGCCATTTTGTTTTAGTTTTTATAATTAAATATTATTTGTTTGTTACGTTATCTTATTTAATAAAAGGCTATTAATACACTAGCTTTTCCCCGCGACTTCATTCGCGTAAATATCGGTGATCGCAGACGCCGACAAAGTTGCGGAATAAAAAGTATTCCGTGTTCATTTTTGGGGTGTTCAAACTAACCCCCGTACAAAATTTCATCAAAATCGCTTTAGTGGTTTAATCGTGAAAGCGTAACAGACAGACGGACAGAGTTACTTTAGCATTTATAACATTAGTGTAGATTACAGGAAAATAAATATTCCTGTCAAAAAAAATGTAGATGACTGATTTGACGGCTTCATTCATACGTCAAACTTGAAAATAGTGTGTTTTTATGTTTATGAGCCGAAAGCACATTATTTTTATGTTTGATGTATGAAACTGTCAATTTAGTCCCTGAGATCAAAAACCGGCCAAGTGCGAGTCGGGCCTCGCGCACCGAGGGTTCCGCACAATAATATTTTTATTATTACGGAACCCTAAAAATACACTCTAAATAGTTTCTGTTCTTCCAAGAACTTAGTGCAAAACTATACGACGAATCTCTAGCCAAGCCACTGTAGCTGATCTAAAACCGTCTTGGATAGAAACACCGCTATGATTCATGCGTCGGCTGAACTCCTTATTGGAGCCAATTCCTCAACAATCGCAATCAAGCAATGACCCTTAACAGCTATATCCGGGAGTACGAATGCCAAATTACTTCTGGTCTAGCCGAATAAAGAGTAAGTATGGAGTTTCGGTGAGAGAAACATAATATCACGCCTGTATTTTTCGAAGGGTTAGGCAGAGGTGTATTGGTACACACACAGTTCGCCGGTAGTGTACCAATTTTCGCCGGTATGTTTACGTCTCATGTAATGGGGGGCGAGCCTATATTACCATTAACCCGGCACAAATACTGACTCCGAACTCCTACTGAGAATTTTATAGAAAAATCCAATAACACTTTACTATTTTTTCATCAATAGATAGCTACATTATTCCTGAGGAACATAGGCTACAAAATCACGCTACGGCCAACGGGAGCGGAGCAGTAACCAAAGACGTAACTGCAGGCGGGTACAACGGGTATAATTATAACTTTTGAAATATAAACGATATAATTTTTATACATTAATTTTCAACGAGTTATCCTTATTTTTAACACGTAGCTATTTTAAAAGCAAATTATTAAAATATTTCAATAAAATTGTCCGTAGTGATAACTTATGACCTGTCATCTCAACCATGAGGAGTTACAATAACAGAACAAAGAATGCGTGGAGAGGTTAGCTTATTAAGATTTTATTTTTATTAAATTATTTGTTTTTTGGAACATCATTATTTCCACTTCTTTTGGTTTAACTTAGTTGGTTTTCGGCAGCAGTAGTTCTTACAATATTTTTGATCAGAGGGCCACCATCTCTTAAAACAGTATTACTTTGTCTTGCGCACTGGATATTCAATCCTCGGCTCAGTGTGCAGAGTTGAAAACCCAACAACTGAAATTATAAAGTAATATTATCCCCCAGTACTTTAGTAGCATTTATTCAATAGATAATAACTCTTAGGGCTCTTTCAATTTATGTATTTGCTGCAACACTAAAGTACAGTACGGCCAACGTATCTTGGCGAGTCTGAAGTTAGCCGATAAGCTGCGCAGTAGACAATTTTGTTCCTAAAAGATCCATTGCGCAGGCAAACGGCTAACTTCAGACTCGCCAAGATACGTCGGCCGTACTGTACTCCGGGTGTCTGACTACACACGGGGGATTGTCTTTTTTTCATACAGTTGACAGATCGAGTGCTTTGTGCGACACCCGTACTGCCCCTACACGACGGCAAGAAGAAAAACGTCATTTGTCAACTACATACATGCATAAACTTATGCCTTTTTGCATAGCGGTAGGTAGAACGCCACCTGCTATGATCCTTACATACTCCTTTCGCCTCATCCATGTTCATACCCGGTCATACAAGCACGCGAAGTTACGAGTACTGCGCACCCGACCTTTCTGTAGAACCTCACCAGTAAGGTCATCATGTGTCAATTGTATGTAAAAAAAATTAAATTAAAAATTTAAAAAACCCCCAACACAAAAACCTAAGTTCCCTTTAAAAAGTAAAAAAATAACAAAAAAAAATACGTCACGTTGGGGGACCGCTCGGGACGATCGTATCCTAAATGCAACATCGGTCCCCCAACGTGACGTATTTTTTTTTGTTATTTTTTTACTTTTTAAAGGGAACTTAGGTTTTTGTGTTGGGGGTTTTTTAAATTTTTAATTTAATTTTTTATTTTATACTTTTTATAGGTACCTACTTATTATAATGTCGATTTTGTTAAGTTTGAGACCCCACTCGAGTATATTTACGAACATTCGGTTTTTCTTCCCTACTTTCACCCCCACAACTTTTAAACGGCTCAACCGATTTTCATCAAACATGTCTAAGAACACTCGTACATAGGTCACCTTTAATACAAAAAAAAAAAACTAAATTGAAATCGCTTCATCCGTTCGGCAGCTATGATGCCACAGACAGACAGACAGACAGACAGACAGACAGACAGACAGACAGACAGACAGACACGTCAAACTTATAACACCCCTCTTTTTGCGTCGGGGGTTAAAAAACATTGACATTGCAAGAAACGGCATTCCTATCGCAATCTAGTCTACACAGTTCAACCTAATTAATGACAACACATATCTAGATCTATCGCCTATGACCTCCATGCTACTTCCCACTAGTTCACTTCCGAGGCTGCGGCAGATAAGCAATAAATACACAAAAGTACAGTATAATATGGGTTTAAATCGAGTGAGTTTTTCAGGTTAATTACGTTTAACATTTAATTCTATACTAATATTATAAATGCGAAAGTAAGTCTATCTGTCTGTTACGCTTTCACGACTAAACCACTAAACCGATTTTGATGAAATTTGGTACGGGGTGAGTGTGAACCCCAAGAAAGGACATAGATTACTTTTTATTCCGCGACTTCGTATACTTCCGAGATAACCGATATTTACGCGCACGAAGACAAAAAAGCAAAAAGAAATATATTTACATAAATAGCGACTCCATGGACGTACAAAATCTTAATATTGGCATGACGATAATATCCAATTATCCGGCCAGTAATATTTATCAATTCATTTATCATTCGGCTACAGTGAAACGCGGTAAGTGCTAACAATAACTAATTAAGTAAATAATATATTACAGTTTACATAGTTTGACCATGAATTAGTATCAATAGGCCTTGGTAGTAAGTAAATAGTTTCATAGATGAAGGTAAAGAGTTTGATAGAACAAGAATGATTCTCTTAAAACACAAGCTTAGATGATTTCTTTTGTATAACCCAAACTGGTTAATAATTGCAAGAATTGGATACTAGATACCACAAATCAAATGACATGCTTTATGAGCTGTCAAAACGCGACGCCCCTATAGATTTTGTATGCCAATACTGGCAAGTGACGTCATTTATTCGACACAACACTTGACCAACTATTTATTGACTTCAAAGCATGAAAAAACCTGTTTCTACAGATAACTGTCAAAGTTAAATTGTGGCTAAAGTAAAGTATTTTTTTAGATAAGTGAGTGTCTTGGAATTTTTGTTTAATTGTGTCAACTACCTAACTAGAAAGGCATAATGCTAGGAATTTATGTAAGAATGGTTATATTGGAAATCGTAGGGAATGTTCCTGCGGTAGATTGCGTAAACATGTGCATACCAAGTTAGCTGGCATGCATTTCTTCCGGTGTATTCTTGAACAATTTAACGTATTTTAAATTGAACAGCCAAGGCTAAAGCACTAATTAGAAGCAGAACATGAAAATATTTACTTAGATACCATAAGTTTTCGATTGCGTGAGCCAATGTTTATTGAAATAAATTCAAGCAATAATCTCTTCCTCTCGTAATTTCAGAGTCAACATGAAACTCATCATCATACTGTGCGGTCTCATCTCGATCCAAGCTGGAGTCATCAAAGAAGAATGTCCAGGTGTAACTATAAATGGAGTCTACTATGAGACTGAAACGCTAAGAGAAGACCTCGACAGACCCTACCTCTTAGCAGTAGACTACAGTACAAACAACCTTTACTTCAGCTACAACGTCAAAGAAAATGATGACGAATTCAGGACAGCAAGACTGAACCTTAACACCAAGGCATTCAACAATATCGAAGGCGTCACAAACGGGTTTGCTCAAACAGTTGACCAAAGAACACACGACATCTACATAGGTGGAAGCGATGGTATTTACAAATACGATGATGGACACAACACAGCTGAAATAATTGGGGAGAGAGGATCGAACATTTGGACTTTATACTTCAACGAAGTTCTGTACTATTCCTTATTTCCTCATCAGTTCCTTTACACGTTAGAAGATGGACAATCTAGAAGGTTCGTAGACTTGGAAGACACAAAAGTGGATCATTTCGTTATTGACAATGAACTTGACATTTTCTTTACAAATAATTCTGGATTGTACTCCCAAAAGAAGGGGACGAAAAATGCTGTGTTGTACAAAGAAGCTCCTGTGTTGAGAAGTCTGACGACAGATATCAATGGTAATGTGTACGCGTGTCTCCAAGACGGTATATACGCTGTTAGAAAATCAACTACTTCTATAGAAAAGGTTGTTGAAGTAAACGACGGTTTTGGTTTAGCGTTCGACAACGATAACAATATTGTGTATTCGGAAGCTTCTCGGCTCGTCAGACTTAAAATTAACAGACACAAAAAATGTTGATTCCAAGGTGTCTTTGAATTGTACATATACCTGCTAAAATAAATAAACTACCTTTATTTACTTACTAAGTACTGTGTTCGTCATTATTCCTTGACTTAAAATCATCAAAACACTTAAGTGTGAACATCATTTTTTTATGATTATGTACACAATACTCACCATCATATTCATCTGCCTAGCCCTTTGCCCAATTATTTTGGGATCGGCTTCCATCTATCCGAAAGCAGTCGAATATTAGTATTTTACATGACCTCCACAGCCCACAGCCCTTTTACAGGGTAACACGAAACCCCATGGTAATACCGTTTGTCAAAGTTTTGGGCTCCCCGTAACAACTGTCAAAGATTTACGAAGGACAGCCGGGTTCAACAGTTTTAAGTACTATCCCAGGCATGGGGGTGTCACACCTCCAACTGCGAGCTGCTATTGAGCAAATTCCTAATGAAAAACTCTATACCACTTTACCTGATCTGGAAATTAAATCCGAACATTAACACAAACCATAAAAAGGTTATAACCAAGTTATTCAAGACATATCTCTCGATGACTTTATCTCATCTCGCAATTTTTCTAAAAGCACGTTTTACTTTTAGTTGCATATTATCAATTGTTAATTAACCACGCGTAAAACGCATGTTCTACTTCACTACAATAATTTATTCAAACTACAGTATAAAAAGTTTGAGGACAGTCATTCAAAGTCAAACAATTTATTTCAAGACCATTGAAAGACACTTTTGAACATCATATTATACAAAATAAATAAGTGTACATAAATAAATAACTGTGGGTGTACTGTACATTGGTACACCTCTGCCTAACCCTTCGGGGAATACAGGCGTGATGGTATATTTTTTTATATTTATAAATAAGTGCCCCTCCAAAAAGGTAGTTTCGAATGGAGAAGAAATAAGAAACCAAAGAAGAATTCCAAACCCTATTAGCTGTAGCTGTAGACTACATTATTCATACATTACGCCTGTATGACCTTGCTAGATGATATTGAATTAAATAAATATTTGTCTGCCTCGTTAGCCTAGTGATCCTAAGCGCGACTACTAACCTAGAAATCTTGGGTTCGATTCCCAGGTCGAGCAAATGGTGTTATTTGGTTTTTTCTATGAAATTCTCAGTAGCAGCTCGGAAAATTTGTGCCCGGTTAATTGCAATAGACTTGCCCCCTATTACATGGGACCCCGGCGAACTGTTGGTACAGCTCAGCCTAACCCTTCAGGGAGTACAGACGTGATGTTATGTGTATGTGTAGATATAAAATGGTCTCTAAGTTTGCCTAGTTTACTAGCAGGGCGGTGGCCACTGGCCTTAATTGCAATCCGATGATATACCGTCGCCGTATAAGCCTCACTTTCGAATGACCACGGAGGTTTCACCGCTTTCATCGATTGTAATTGTAACATTCTTCATAATGGTCGACGAACGTGACAAAAGTCGAATTGTGATGGCTTTCAGAATACCACCTTATTGTTAGATGTATTGAATGAAGCGACGTTAGCCCATCAAAACAGAATTCACGCGTCTTAAAACTTGGGAAAGGCCGAACCACTAGACAGTTAAGCCGGACTTATTGATGACAGTGGGTATAAAAAGACGAATTTGGCTGAATTTCAAAATGATAACATTTTTGTATTTAATTTTGTTCGATACTTTATCATGAAATCAACTTCAAATTATTTAATGTCGAGCCTAACAAAAGCTGGACAAGCCGGATACGCATCCAAAAAGCCTGACTATATCCAGCTTTATCCAGACACCTGGCATCCCAACTTAAAGGTGTCAATTTGTGACTTTTTAAAAGAGGTTTAACTGCATTTGTTCCAGATACTTTTTATGTGAATAGAATCTGTAAGTCCTCTGGTATTGCAATGTCTATAGGCAGCGGTGACCACTTAACATCAGATGGGCCGACCCAATCCCAATTTCCCGTCCAATGACATAAAAAGCCGTGAAAGCCGGTACCATTGACAAAACCTTCATTTATGCATGTGCGTTTCCATTTCCAAAGGGGCTACCAATGCTACGATCCGTTATGTCGGTTCTTATATGCAAAACGGATAGTTTATCATACCAGTCGTAGTGTGCCTATGAATGGTCGTTTTTAAAAATTCTTGTGTCAATCTTTAATGTAAGAAATATTTACAAAAATATGGATATAAATCTGCCCGTATGCTGAAAAGTAAACTTCAATAGCACAGCGAAAATACGAAAGCATTTGTTTGTCACTGTGGTAACAAAATACCGGTCGGTAAGTTAAAGGAATCGGGCATTAGACATTTGTGGGACCAAAAACTAACAAGCGTGTGATATTACACCTTATC
The DNA here is from genome assembly GCA_932526535.1 of Caradrina clavipalpis. NCBI lineage: Eukaryota > Metazoa > Arthropoda > Insecta > Lepidoptera > Noctuidae > Caradrina > Caradrina clavipalpis. The sequence continues at coordinate 11,010,926 of OW052106.1, forward strand.
AAGTAAAAGATAAGGAAGAAAAGTAAATAACAGCCATACGTTTCCCTTCATTCAAGATCTGTTTTTGCAAGTCATGAATAAAGTTTCTTTAGCAATGGCCTCCGGTCTCCACCATTGTAAGTCCACGTCGCGGCTTACAAAGACTGATGGTATCATGTCGCATTTACAATTATATATACCAGCTTTTACTTGCAACTTCTTCCGAGTGCATTTTCTTATGTGTCCCTAATTTTTTTTATGGCTGTAGTACCCAGTAATAGCTTTGCCTACTATTGGATAAAGAACTTTTAAAAATTTCAGACAAATCCATATAACAACCTGTTCAACTTTATAATTTTAGGAAAGATTTTGGAAAAATCTTGTTTTCTCCCAAAAGTGAGAAGTTTTTGAAGTTTACATCCGGTGACGTCAATTTAGGAGATGGCAGCCCCCGTCTAGGTGTACAGCTACATTGTAACCACATTTATCCCCGCAGTGTCTCGTCTTATGCACCAAGTTGCACTCTGTTGAAAAACATTTCGTCACGCGCTTATTAGCGCATTCATCCTCGTTTATGACCAGTTTCTTGTTTTATGCAGGGTTACATAATAGAACCAGATTTTCATAAGGCTAAGGAGGTACCAAATTGCGGAATTTGTTTCAAAGAGTCACCGCGGCCCTGTGACGCAAGGGTATTAAGAGGAACACGGATGGGTTTTAGTCAGTAAGAGACTGACACTGCCTTCCGCTCCGCCTACAGCGGAAGGAGTCGTTTGATGATTACCCAACCTGAAGAAAAAAGTATAAAAAAAAGGTACCAAAAAATTGATTCACGTAAAATTCTTGACGTTTCTCTTGGACGCCAAACCTGACTGTCATGTGTTCGTGGACGAATGGAAGACGATCTTGTTGTTATGTTTGGAGTATTGTGAGATGAGCGTGTGAATGTCGTTAAATATGTCTACCTAATGTATTTGGCCAATGAACTTTTCATGTTAAAGTAAAATAAATCTTCCTACTATGATATAAATGTAAAAGTTTGGATAACAGTCTAGAAAAGCATATACTACTTTTTATCTCGGAAAATTTTTCGGTTCCCGTAGGATAATATATCAACTTTGACGTAGACGAAGCGTAAATAAATAAAGATTTTCCGTGCTGAAAAGTAAAAAAAAATTAGGCCCGCATTCTAATTCTATAGATACTGACGAATGAGACAGATTAGTTACAAGTACAAATGCGAGCTGTCGGATTAGATCAATGATCAATGCTTTTGTAGTATAGGGGCTTGAAACTGTCCTTTGTGACATCTCACATCACCGACGGAGATTTAATACAGAAAAAATGTGCTGTGCCCTTTATATCTTCAGCTATTTGTGCTAAATGCAAAGGCCACCAGCAGCTCACCTCATCTAAATTAGATCGAGCGACGTTTATACTTTACCTACTTGCAAAGCATGAAAAATCATCAGATGGCTTCTTCCCCTCTGGGCGGAACGGAAGGAAGTGTCAGACTCTAACTGACTAAAACCCATCCGTGTTCCTCCTAATTCCCTTTGCCTTCCAGGGCTGCGATGCCCCTACAAACCAATTCCGCAACCCTGGGTACCTACTTGCCTAGCGTTGCAGAAAAGGACTTTCATAAAGGTCTAAGATATAGGTAGATACTGAGCAGCCTTTATTAGTAAATTCATAGCACAGCACGTCGTGACGTCACTACATGCATGACACGGTAACACACCTGCATTCACGAACTACCTTCGAATATTACGTGAGATTGGAATCGCGGAACAATACTTTGTCAGAACATGCATTTTTGCTAATTTAATTTATTGTTTCATACAATTCGTTTGAAAAAGCCGACAGCTGTACAAGTTGTTACGACAGACCGACACAATATCTGGGAAGTTGAGAAATAAATGAACTTCCGTTACTTGCAATGTATTATTAGATACACTAGCTTATGCCCGCGACTTGGCTCGCGTGGATGTTGGTTTTCATAGGTTTTTTTTTCGCGTGTAACGCTAATTCTTTTTTTTATATCAAAAGTAGCATTATGTTACTCCTTACGAGTTGAAGTTAGTGGTGTGGTTACGAGATGGACCAAAAAAGTCGCAGGAAATCGCTGCGGTCATTAGGGCTATCTTTAGGGGAGGCCTAAGTCCAGCAGTGGACGTTGTTCGGCTGATACAATGATGATGATGAAATTACTCTTTATATCTTCAGCTATTTGCTAGTGAAAACATGAAGTATGTATTATGTAGTACCAGTACAGGATGGAAAATAAGCATGTGTGCAACATTTATAATTTCATTATTTCCTCTAATTATTCAATCCTGATTTTTGTAACAACAGCCGAAATTACACTACCCACAGTGTTACAAAATTATAATCTATGTTAATACATAGTTTAATTTATTTTAATTGTTTTGTTTTTATAAATCATATTTCTAGTTAAAGAAAAGAGGTCAATTAAAGGATTTATAACAAATCTGTTGACTTATTAAAATTCTAGCTTTTGCCCGCGACTGTGTGAATCAATTTTTATATAAAATATAGCCTACAACAGCCTTCAGGGGTGACATGGCTTCCTATTAGAAAAAGGCTTTCCAGAATCGGATCAGTAGTTCTAGAAATTAGGGTGTTCAAATAAATAAACATCTCTGCTTTATAATATTGGTATTGATTAGCTTAGACTTCCCCGAATAATTAATGATACTAATATTATAATGAGGTAAGATTTTTTGTTTGTTTGTTTGTAACGAATAGGCGCCGAAACTACTGGACCGACTGTACCCATTTTTTCACCAATATAATATAGCTACATTATTCCTGAGTAACATGGCTATAAACATCACGCTACGGCTCACAGGAGCGGAGCATTAAGATGTAACTTATGGTGGTTGAAATAAGCCACACAAACGCAGTTGCAGGCCATTCGCTAACCGTGTCGACGGCGCGTTCGTGTTCCACGCGCGCCTCAAAGAGATGTCAGCAAACTTGGATGGGGCCACTGAGGGCCGATGCCTGCCGGGGCTGCGGGTTGTTCGAAAGAGATACCGCGCCCCCGGAACGCAAAGGGCACATGAAGGAACATAGACGGGTTTTAGTCAGTAAAAGTCTGACACTCCCTCCCGCCCCGCCCAGGGCGGGGGAAGTTATTTGATGATTTCCCGTCTATAAAAAAAAAAAAAAAAAAAGGCCATTCGCTAGTCAAGTATAATTAGGGAGGCAATATTGTAGCTTTCTATAAAACATTTTTTGTAATCAGAGCAGCACCTATTTCTGAAGATCATCTTTTAAGTAAAGATGCAGGTCTTAAATTTCTAAAGTGAAAATTAAGTAGGTAAGTAGGTACTTCTTTACACTTTTCAGCAGTAAAAGTTAATAAATTAATTCAATGAACATTTCATTTTATTGTAACACACATTTTAAGCTAATTAAATATACTTTATGCCTACATATTCTTTTTTTTAAGTGCTTGGCAATTAAGTTAGTACACACATTAATTAATTTCAATTATTTTCACTATACTGTGTTAAGTAGGTACAGTTAAACTAAAGTGATTTGAGGTCATATAATTGTTTTAATTTTATTTTGTACTTTTGTTGGAATGTCGTGATGGCCCAGTGGTTAAGGCGCCCGCTTCTCATGCATGAGGTTGTAGGTTCGAAGCCGGGCAAGTTCGAATGTGTCTCTTTAAATCCATATGGATTTAAAAAGATCAGGAACAGAAGAGGAAGATGGACAGTCCGACAAGTCCGAGATAGACATAGAAAGTACATAATATGTACTTTAATATGTTTATCTTGGACATCTCTGACATGTGAACACCTCACAACACAGAGTGAAGGAAAATATCATGAAGAAACCAGGGACTAATAATGGATAAGCCTGAAATCGCCAATCCGCCTAGGGCAAGCGCGGTGATCAATGCTCATGCCTTCTCTGTATGAGAAGAGGCCTTTGCCCTGCAGTGGGACAATAATGGGCTAGTACAATTATTATATTTTTCTTGGAATCTGTTTCTAACTTGCTGCAATATGACAAGCAACTTCTTATCGTATTTTCTCTTCTTTCAGTCTCATTATTTTGTAAATAATTTACTATTATTATCAACAATATCATCTAACAGTAAAACATTTGTTTAAATAATACACTTTTGTCACAGATTATTCTGCTAACATTGTTTACTTGAATTGAATGTTGTTGCATTGTATGGCAAAAGCATTTATTTATGTATTGACTAACATATAAACATAAAATGAGTTTATTTCAAACTAGCCCATGACATTGTGTGAGAGTTTTCCCTCCTCATTATGTTACGTCTTCGGTTACTGCTCTGCTCCCTGGCGATCGTACCGATGTTATACAGCCTATATCTATTTGATTCCTCATGCTTCTGGCCATCATATACAAAAATATTATTCCCAATAGGACAGGTAGTTCCATATATTAGCGCGATTAAACATACTAACCACTCACCAGTTTTATTATACTATCTTATAGATAGATGATGCCAGTAATGCATAATAAGCAATTATAAAAAAAAAAGAAAGTCACAGTCATTTTGATAAGATTAGCAAAGTAAATTAGCAATCACAGGTAGTTTTATCTGTGGTAACTTGATCTTTTGTGGCTAGACAATACCAGCCGGGGTGCAGAAGATTGCTCTGAGTGACCCCTGGACGGCCGGCACGCACAATGGTACATTGTAGGACTAAGTGCGGAAACCAAACCCCCTCACATAGAACATAGATAGACCCCTGGACAGAGGTAGATGAAGGAACACCGTAATGTTGTAGTCCGTAGTCTGACACACTCGTCCGGGTCCCCTGAGGTGGAGATAGTCCAAAAGGATAAAAGAAAAAAGGCTACATCACCACCGTTACACCATCTTTTCAGAAAACCAGATTGACAATTTTATTTTTCATTTATTTTTATTTTTCAGATTACAATATTTGTTTGTTACAATATTACAAAATCAGAATAACAGAATAAGCACTTCTTTATTTGTATTTTATTAGTCATATTTTGTATGATGCCTACACTATTAATTTATGAATCAGTGCATGAGCTGGGCTTATGTTGAGGTAGCTAAAGTGTGTTTTTTAATCTCGTAGACTGATTTGACAGCTTCTTACGTCAAACTTGAAAATAGTGTGCTTTATGTTCATGGGCCGAAAGCACATTATTTTTATATTTGACGTATGAAACTGTCAATTTAGTCTACGAGATTAAAAACCACACTATAGGTCTATAAATTGGAAAATAAATAATAATATGTCTGTCTGTTTTTCCCCACTATGTTGGGGTTAACTTGCAGTCTAACCAGGTGGAGCTGAATACCAGTGTTTTACAAGGAGCAACTGCCTATCTGACCTCCACAACCCAGTTACTGGGCAACACAACGCCTTTTGCTAATATTATAATCATTCTAGCTTATAAATAACTTCATTCAGAATATAAAAAGTACCTTTTTGTATATTTGCTTAGACAGATAAGACCAAAAAAGCAAAACCATGTTGTTACTTATTTGAGTCAAGAGTCCAAATCCTGCAAACTTTATTACATTTCCCATGAAGTGGTACACATACCTACAGATTAGGCTAATGTGATATAATATCCTCTATGAGTCAGTGATTTGGTCACAATTGTGATATTAGGGCGTTAGCTATTCGCAACAGTTCTCTGAAATATAATACGCTTTTAATAACAATGATTGGATGTGACACATTGTAACTGTACCTACAACATTTATTTGGCTTTACATAACATAACATCATGACTGTATTCCGAGAAGGGTCTGGCAGGTGTACCAATGTAAGCCCACAGTTCGCCGGTATGTTTAGGTCCCATTATATTATATTAATTTTATTATTGATTTACAAGCTGTTGGTTGCAATTGCTTCCTCTGACAAGTTCATATTTTTTTGATAATTGAATATAGCCTATTTGTACTCAAGGGTAACAAAGCTTCTTATTTGAGAAAGATTTTCAGTATAGGACCAGTAGTTCCAGAGGTTAGCACATTTAAACTAACTTTTCAGCTTTATAATATTGGTATAGATAGGTATTTACTTATATTTTCACTGCAAAAAGTAAGTAGACAAACATAACCATTCCTTGTAGTGGATATTAAACAGGGATGATAGCTGACTGTCAATCATAAACAAAAATCTTTATTTTTCTGAAACTGTATGTACCAGTACATACTTAACATTTTTTTTTAGAAATATGTTTGCAAGGTATTTCACTTATAATGAGAGTGAACTTTTTAAAGAAATTAAGCAGTACAGTAATTAGTTAAGTATAAAGTGAAAATGAAAGTGTTTAATTATAATTTAATTTCTCCAAATTAGTACTGCTGTGCATAGAAATTATTGCAAAGGTATGCCTTTGTAATACCAATGGTAACAAGAGAAGAAAAACTGTAAATAGACTTTGTGCAAATTGTTTTGGCACTTCATATTTGTTTATGCTCAAAAACATAGTAAACAACAGGGTTGATAAAAATCATGATTTTTATAAAAAAATCAAATAAATCAGATTAATTTGATTTAAATCGGATTTATTTGATTTTAATCAGATTTTTTTGATTTTTTTATATATCGGATCGTTTTCAGTATGAATGACAGTTATTTATTTAAAAAACGACATATTTTTTGTTAAATAACATATTAGTTCTATTATTAAGCCATTCTTTTATAAAAAAAACGAAGTAGCATATTTATTTGCCTATTTAACAAAAATATTTAATTAAATTTATAAAAAATGACATTAACGAAAATAAACAGACATAATTATATTCTTCTAAAGGTAATTAAAAAACACCATTTCCATTTTGTAACATTTAACAAAAAATAAAAATGACGATTCGAATAAAAAGAGAGATTTCAGGCGCGAGTTTAAATTTCGGGGAACCCCCGAACCGTATAATGATACCTATAGGCATATTAGCGATGCACACGTATGTGTGCGCCGTAGTTCCTTAAGGGACGACCCTTTTTGGCTGTTTTGGTTGCAATAAAAAAGTACTGATTTAAATCAACGATTTTTTTTAAAATAATCACTTGATTTTAATCGCGATTTAAATCACTGATTAAAATCAAATGATTTAAATCATATCATCCCTGGTAAACAATGATCATGACCTAATATTGTTGATGATGTTTGGGATAAACAATATGCTGTAATGGGTAATATATTTATGTTTGTTCTATGTAAGATGCTGGGAATGGGTACTTACGGTTCTGGACTGTACTGAGCACCTCCGAAGAAGCCGTGTCTGTCCGGCTGTGTCGTCACCGACGAGCATATCGACGTTGTATCGCCCTGCTCACTCCTATCTCCGCCCGCACTTTTCACACTCTTCTGAAGCGACATTTTAACAACAATCCACACTTATTCTACCTTCTGCTCACTACCATCACTTACACTGAGCAACCACCACAGCGGACCACGGAGTGGGCGTACAAATTAATTACAAAACATGTATGCAACTGCCCCGCACACTCACGCCCGTCCAAAATCACACAGCTACACTAAACAATTAGCACAGAGAAACGGCTGTTGCGCACATACCCCGGCGACCGCCACATAGCCGAAGTTGGTGAATATGGTAACAAAACGTGCCTAGAATAAATACAAACTAGTACTTTTTCTTATCAAACCTCAACGTGTGGGTGGGCGAATGAATTGAACACAAGAATGTACGTCATTTTTAGTGATGGGCTTTTGCATCTAATTATCGGTCTTTCGGTTCTTAATGCTAGTAAGCTTTTGACTATGACTAATTCTACTAAAAAAAAAACGATAAAAAAGTTTTACATGTTTCATGGAATATTTTTATTTTCTTGTAGGTATTGCATTTGCATTGCATAAACTATTTTTTTTTTCGTTCCTTCAATCTTTCTATTTACGACAAGTACCAGCGCAAATCTCTTAGTCGTTACGGATAGTCAGAAGCCAAGAAGTCTGACAGACAACCAGTTTAACCAAGAGGTACCGTGTTTCCCAGTTACTGGGTTGTGGAGGTCCGATAGGCAGTCGCTCCATGTAAACCACTGGTATTCAGCTGCATCCGGTTAGACTGGAAGCCGACCCCAACATAGTTGGGAAAAAAAACGGTAGTTTAAAAAACTAAAAAACCCGACTGCTATTCTTTAAAAATCCCTAAAACAAGATAAATTGTAGCAGTCGGGACCCATTCTAGAAATGGAGGATTAGTGAATTGAGAGCACATACCTATATTACATTGCAGATGGTCCCGAATGGGTCCCGACTGCTACAATTTATCTTGTTTGAGCGATTTTTAAAGAATAGCAGTCGGGTTTTTTAGTTTTTTAAACTACCGTTTTTTATTTTTTATTTTTTTTGTGTTTTAAAAAAAAAATTAATATACCCAGTATCACTCTTACAGTAAATACGAATCTACCGACACCTCTCAAGCTAAAATCCATCGAGCCGTTCAGCCTGCAGAGCGAGCCAAACATTTGAATTTGGCGCCAAAAATCCGCCATTTTTTTATACCCAGTGTCACTCTCACAGTAAATACGAATCTAACGACACCTCTCAAGCTAAAATCCATCGAGCCGTTCAGCCTGCAGAGCGTGCCAAACAATTATACATACAAACATACATACATACAAACATACCCTCGAAAAAAAAACATATCCCTCCTTCTGTCGCAGTCGGGTAAAAAGGTTAAGCAGATGATGATGACCAGCGCAAATCTCTACATTGTTTAATCATTATTTTTACGCATTATTCCATTTAATATTTAAAGAGTAAAAAGATACTATAATAAATAAAATGTTATCATTTAAATTATTATAAAACGTAAACTGTGTGATGTAATTTTAGTTTGAATAATGTAGTCGAACAATCAAGTCCGGAAGTAGTACAGCCTAGAAGAACGGATGTTTGGCTGTCAGAGCTGTCTTCAGGGGTTGCTTGACATTGACAATAATGACACGACATTGACAGACATCTGATTTGTCAAAATATCGTAAAGTTAGGTTATTTTTGTGTATCTTAAAATCGAAAAGAAAGCCTAAAAAAATACTGTAAATTTGACTTAAAATGAATAACCTAAGAAGATTATTAGTAGCTCCAAGTTCCTGTAGACTTAGTTCTACAGCTCCAGCAGAATTTGTCAACAGGAACCCTCGGAACTTGGAAAAAATAAGGATTGCTCGCAAACCTGATGGTTACCACTTAGAGGCGCCTGGCAGGAAATTCTGGCACAAGTTTGTATAACTAAAATTAATTCAAATTGTGATTAACGAAGAAACGAACGGATAAAACCGGTGCTTAAAGCTTACAAATTATTTCTATGTTGTCTATTCTTTCAGGCTTACAATAACATCTAGTAATCGCACAGTAACTGCTCAAGTAGTCCATTTCGTGAATGGCCCAGTCATAGAAGCTAAGACATCAGAGTGGGCACTACGCAAACAACTGTACAGCATCAAAGACACTTCTGCTTACATCAACTTGGGCAAAGTATTTGCACAACGCTGCCTTGAAAGCGGAATCACTGAGATGTACTGTGACATTCAAGCTACTGAAGGTGGAAAAGTCGACAGGTTCTTAAAAGAGGTTGTTAATGGAGGTGTTAGACTGGAAGAGCCAGAGGTATACAAGAAACCTAATCCTTGGGATCAAAAACGGCCAGAAAAACCATGGGATGTTGCTGAACAATAGTTTCTAGATTTAAGTTAGTAGTAAGTAGTTAATAAAAATAAACAAAATAAATTATCATGAATGCAAAATTTTATTATTTACTAATTTCTCCAAATACTAGCTTTTATCCACAACTTAATCTGAGTGAGTGTGTGTGATTCTCAATAGCAGCTCGGAGTTTGGGTTTGTGCCCGGTTAATGGCAATAGGCTCGCCCCCTATTACATGGGACCTAAATATACCGGCGAACTGTGGGTGTACATTGGTACACCTCTGCCTAACCCTTCGGGGAATACAGGCGTGATGGTATATTTTTAATCTGAGTGGAAGTCAAGAAAAGCTACCATGAAACTCAGCAAACAGTATTTTTCGATCAGTGATAGAAAATTACTATCTCACTAGTACTTCCTGAGAATACCTCTTAGGAACAAATAATTTTACTCTATAATTTTGCTCTTAAAAATTTCTAAGAAAACAATGAGCCAATTATTTTAGATGAAAGGTATCCTGTACTATTCTATAAAGAAAGCTTGTCCTTATATTGGCACCTTTTTTGGGACTACCTTTACCAGATAGCACTACTATAATCCATGGAGGAGGCCTATGTCCAGCAGTGGATGTCCTGCGGCTGATATGATGATGATTACTATAATATAAAAACGCTACAACTTTATACAATAATACTACTTCCGAAACGAAACACATCAATTTTCTACATTTCAATTCCTGAACGAAAACGTTTCTTTCACAAGTTTCACAGAAATTGCTAACAAACTTTTTACTTATTATGTTTGATAATAATAATTTTGAATTAGTTTGAAAAGTGAATCAATTATTTATTTAATTTGTAAAGTAATTTGAATTTCGTGTTACTTAATTTTGTAACAAAGTATGGATTATTTATAAAAGAAGGTCAACGTGAGCTTATACAAAAATGGCGGAAAGAATGATGGCGTCTATTTCTTGCAACGACACACCGACAAATCTATGTTTATCTCTTTCTTGCTCACAGAACTTCTCGTAAAGTACTGGGCACGCGTAGTGATCAATATGTCCACGTGATCTGTCGTCAGTCGCGACTCGCGTAATTGCAAATGCAAAATGTACAGGAAAGAAACGTTTGTGTTACAATGAAATCGTAAATATTTTGTTATTATAAGTTGTAGTGTTGTAGTTCTAAAATGCCTGCGTCTATTGGTGTCAATTTACGTGTAACTGGCCACTGCAGCCAAGGCGGGAGAAAGTATATGGAAGACTTGTTTTCCGTTGCTTATCAACAAACTGAAGACGAGAGGGATTTGGAGTATGCTTTCTTCGGAATATATGATGGCCATGGCGGGAGCGAGGCCGCAGCTTTCGCGAAGGAGCATTTGATGGACTCTATTGTGAAGCAAAGGCAGTTCTGGTCGGACAACGATGAGGATGTACTCAAAGCAATCAGAAATGGTTACATGCTGACCCACTTGAACATGTGGAAAGAGTTAGGTAAACACCAAATTTCACGTTATTAACTAACTTAATTACGTTTTATCGTATTAAAACTGCTTTGTCTAGGTCCAAGGCGAGCTCTAAGTGACTGTACCAAATGTTTAGCTTGACCTTGTCGAAGTTATTCATAATTTTTTCTTGAGTGGTTTGACATTGAGTTTACAGAAGTTTTTCGAATGGTCATTGTCGTTATAGACCGTGCTATTGCTTTGTTAGATAATAGCATGTAAAACAAATTACCTCTGCAAACTTTTTTGGGAATCCCACTCACTTTGCTAAGTGAAAGCAGTTTTACCAGTTTCGACTTTTTTATATTGGTTCAAGTTTCCTCTCACGAAAATATAAGTATGTATAAGGTCATTATTGCAGTATTGAACAACTAAAGAACTGCTCAAAGATAGCTTACTGGGAAACTTAAAAGTTGTTTGCAAAGACTATATCATCAAGATTGTTTTGCATATCTTATATTGATATTTGGGCATGGTTGTAGAATATTATGTCATAGATTCTAATATCTAAAACATGTTTTTGACTAAAAAATTTCAAGTCAAAGTAGTTTCTAAAAAGGAAACTAGGTACCCATACTTTTGAAGATGGGTTATTGTTATTAAACAATGTTTTGTCATTCAAAGTTAGTACTTTTGACCAACTTCATACAGACTCTAAAAAATTTTTGCACCAAGATAATGTAGAAAACAACTTTTACAAATCTTACTTCTAATATTAAATGCAATTCATTAAGTTTATAATGTGTCTAGGGTTGCTAGGTGACCAGAAAAAGCTGGACATAGAATTTTTGAATGCATGTCTGCACAAATTAGTTGATGTCCTGCTTGTCCGGCTTTTGTTAGACTTTCATTGAATTCATTGGAAATTGACTTGATTTCATGATAAAGTATGGAAATAATGAATTACAATAATATTATAATTTTTGTGTTCAGATGTAAAGTCCAGCTTTATTTACCCAATTTTACCCAAAAATTTGGTTCGGCTTTCCAGATTTAGGATCCGACAACCCTAAATATGTAATTAATTTCGACAGCCATATTAAAAGCTATAATATTTGCTATGTCAAGTAGCCATTTTAAAAAAAATGTAGGCTAATTAAAATACAATAAATTCCTTTCACAATCCAAAACGAAAGCAGTTTAATGGTAATGAAATATTTTTACTAGAAATAACTTTACATAAAACTAAAATCATTAGTACCTAATTAGAGCACATTTCTAAATTGCTGAGTAAACATGTCAAGTTTGTTAGAAGGTATTTGTAAGCTGTTTTTAATGAAGTAAAAGTTTATTTGTGAGGATTTGTTATTGATACTATTCATTATTTCATACAAACATAATATATGTTTGTATGGAACTACATATTATGTAAATCTCCCTTGTAATAATGAACAATAACAAGACATAGTTTAATCCATTCAGTGCGGGGCACCGCACATGTGCGTCTTTTTGACGAGCATGCGCATTACTCGCACTGAAAGGGTTAAAGAATAACTAACATTTAGTCTCTAGAGCACCTTAAAGACACAAACATACATACATACATAGTCTGATAAACAAATTACCCTTTGCTTTGCGCAGTTGGGTCATCTGCTTAGCCTTTTCCCAACTATGTTGGGGTTGGGCTTCCAGTCTAGCTAGATGCAGCTGAATACCAGTGTTTTACACCGAGCAACAGCCTATCTGACCTCCATAATCCAGTTACTGGGCAACACGATACCTCTTGGTAAGACTGGTTGTCAGACTTTGTAAAGTCTTGTACTCGGTTGAGTAAAAACAAAATATTAAGCACTTAATAATAAGGTCTTAAAATCCGTTACCTTATAATTATGATTGTCTGCATTATACTGGTCTGAATGCTATGTTAAACAAAACATAATTCTATTGTTAGGTCTAGCAGCCATTATACAGTTCATAGAATATTTACATAATATACTTGTTTTATTACAGAGAAATGGCCAAAAACTGTAACAGGGTTACCAAGCACGGCGGGTACAACCGCAAGCATAGCTTTTATACGCCGTGGTAAAATATATATTGGACATGTTGGGGATTCCGCTATTGTACTTGGTTACCAAAAAGATGGTGAGTTTTTGTCGATCCAACCTTAGCATATCTTATGACAATACATATCTACGTAAGCATATAAATAAACGCAAGCTTGCCTGGTTCAAGGCTTTACAAGTAAAGAATTTCTGGTGTACAATTACATCATACACGTTTATTTAACGTATTATGAAGTGCGCTGACATAAGCTTTTTCACTTGTTGTAAATTCAGCATTTTCACTAATATTATTGAGCACAGTTTTGACTATTTATTATTTTATTTCAAAGTAAGCAGGTTTAGTTTTCTTCTGTCTAAAGTTATAATTAATGTATTATAAAACAAGCGCTCATACACCTGCAAAAATTTTGGAGGCCTTTGCCTAGAAGTGGCACTTTTTTATTTTATTTGAGATTCACTGTGGTGTATGTATACATACCGGATACTAAAGAATATGGTGGCACAAGTTTCTATACAATTTTTTTCCATGGTCTTAGCGTAATGCTATGACTATAAGGCAGGGATGGCGAACCTTTATCGGTGATAGTGCCATTTTTTATAGAAAAATAATAATGTGACTATGACGTGCCATCAAAGAATCTTGGCTTAGTCATTGAATGGAGAAAAATACAACTAGAAGCTGTTAACACTCTTTGTTTGCAACTAGTTTGTACAAGAATCGTAATATTTACTATTTTATGTTTATTTTAATAAAAGGTTAGTGTGATTTCTGCTGTTGTAAATTGTTTTCGATCAAATACATATACAGTTGTCATATATTGGCGTGCCCGAATTATTTTGTCGCGTGCCACTACTGGCACGCGTGCCATTGGTTCGCCATCCCTGCTATAGGGCTTCTAATGTCCCTATCAACATTGGCTAATTAGCTAATGTGCTTTACATAATAAAATTAAATACCATAATGTTAAATACATAATAAAATTACTTTTACATCTTAAACTTGACAAAAATTACTTGAATTTGAAATTTTTGCAAGCTCTTGTCTTGTATATAAAGTTTTGTATATCGGGCTGGTGTCAGCCACTTCATGTCTTGTTAACTCTGCTCATATTTCATGTATAAAATATGAGCCAAGTTGCAATGCAAATTCACATTATATCATAAATCATTTATTTCTTTGCCAACATGAGTACAGTTATCGATTTTATAAAGATAACTAGCTGCTGCCCGCGACTTCGTTCGCGTGAAAGTTAATTTTTGGATTATAATTATTCCGGGGTAATTTTTCCGGGATTAAAAGTATCCTATGTGTTATTCCTCACTACAATCTATCTCAGTACCAAATGTCATCCAGATCCGTTCAGCCGTTTGAGCGTGAAGAAGAGGCAAACATACACACGCAAACTTTCGCCTTTATAATATTATTGTGATGTTCTCCATGTTAAGTAGTCCAACATAAAAAACATATGCAATTTTTATAGGTTGTGAGGAGTGGGCTGCAAAACCATTGACATCAGACCACAAACCAGAATCCACAACAGAAATAGAGCGCATCCAAAGATGTGGTGGCAAGGTAGTTTCAAAGGCTGGCGTGCCACGAGTTGTATGGAACAGACCTCGTCTCGGACATAAGGGGCCTATCAAGAAGAACACACCTATGGATGAGATACCGTTCCTAGCAGTAGCAAGGTCTTTAGGCGACCTTTGGAGTTATAATCCTCAAAATGATGAGTTTATAGTCAGTCCTGACCCTGATGTTGGGGTGTTGTCTATAGATCCGTCTAAATTTCGGTAAGTTATTAACTAGGAACAGGAAAAACATAAGGATATTAGGCCTATCTGCTTGGATTCCCATTTTCCTCCACTTCTTTTCTATATCTGCATCTCGATTTAGCTAAGGTTGATTCTGAGCGACGAGACAGGAATTAAAATCTGGGTGAAGGGTTAAACAGATCTGACTCAAAGGGGAATGCATGAGAGCTAAAGTAAAAGTATGAAATTGGAGTAAACATTCGAATTGGAAATTCGACTATCCTTTAGGATTTTTGTTTAATTGTACATAGTCGTACCTTGTCTGAAATGAATAAAGACCTAAAAACAAAATAAATATTATTTGCAAAAATTAAAAACTTGATCGAATTTACATTATGTTTATTTAACAAATTTCAATTTTGAATAAAAAAGAAAAAAGGAAAAAGAGTAGATAATGCAATGAAAATTAATCCTTTTTATTAACCTGTTTTGTCTTTGGTATATTCCAGGTGTCTGATCTTCGGCACTGATGGCCTGTGGAATATGATCTCGCCAGAGGGCGCCGTCAGTCTAGTTCAGGCCACTGAGCGGCACAACGAGGCCGCACTCGTGGGAGGGAGTGGAAATCAGCCGAGAGACTGGTTGAACCCATCCAAAAGTCTAGTGGATCATGCTTTGGAAAGGTATGTATTATGGATACCAGTCAGTCTACCTTCAGATCTGTCTGATCTGAACAAAATCTGTAGGATGTTTCATCAATTTGGTTGTCTGATGGCTGGAACATTTAAAGTTAGATGGTTGAGACTGATCTGACCAATTGTTTTGTGTTTGTGCTTGCATCAGGAAAGACTTGAATACAATAATTATGACGCTTCGCTGGTTGTATATTATTTAACATACTATTATGTACTCTCAGGTGGTCAAATACTAGAATGCGAGCCGACAACACATCTGTGGTCACACTAATGCTGGACCCGCCGGGCCCGCCGCGCGCAACCGTACTGCGCTCGCGCAGCAGTGCGGCGCGCCCCGTCCCGGCCGCGCCCCCCGCCCCCGCCGCGCGCCCCGACGAGCCGCGCCCCGACGAGCCCGAGCCGCGCCCCGTGCCGCAGAACGGGCTCACCATCATGACGCGCTACTCGGACGGCGAGCGCGCCGCGCCCCCGCCGCCCCCGCCCGACGTGCCGCTGCCGCCCTGCGCCACGCTCGACACCCGCCTGCCGCCCGCCCCGCCGCAGGAGGACGCCACGCGTGACGCGCCCGAGCCTGACGACGACGCCATCGTCAACTACGGCAACCCTGCTGAATCATATTTCATGGCGCGCCTCCTCAACCGTACTCGCGTCGTGAACACGCTGTCAGCGGTCCACGAAGAAATTGCCGGCAGCCCGGTGCTGCGCGAGCCCTCTGAGCCCCGCGAGCCCGCGCCCGCGCCCGCCACCGTCGTGCCGGACGTCGACGCGGAGTCCGACGCGACTACTGCCAACCGTCCCCCTCTACCGCCTCGCGCCGCTGCCAGCGATCTGGCCGCCACTGTTGCAGAACCCTCAATCCTGCCCGACGATGATGGCGGTATCCAGATCAATGAAGTTTCGTCGAGCTCGCCTACAGAGGCACCACCAAAGTCGCGCGGGCGTCGTCCGCGCACGGACGCTAAGCGCGACCCCCCGGCGGTCGCGCCCGACCGCGTGCTGCGCTCGCACCACGAGCCCGAGCCGCCGCAGCGCCCGCACACGCGCCAGGCCACACGCGCCCGGCCCGGCGCCCCCGCCGTCCCGCCGCTCGACCGCGTCGTCATACTCACGCGCCGCGCGCCGCCCGTGCCTTCACCCGCACCTCCACCGCCGCCTAGAACCGACCGGCCGACCACGGGAGACGCCAAACCGTCAGGGCGTCGCGTCGCACCTGCACCCGCACCCGTCGAACCCGTTTCTGTCGACGAAGAGGCGAAACGTAGCGGCACCCGCTCCACGCGCTCCCAGGGCGCACAGGGCGTGACCCCGCTAGCTCAGAAGATAACGCGCAGCATCGGGCTGTACGCTCGCGAGCTGCGCGGCGCGGCGGCGGCGGCGGCGGCTGCGGCAGGTGCGCGGGCGGGAAACTCGGCGCGCGCCCCGGGCCCGGCGCGGCGGACCCCGGCGGCGCGGCGCCCGCCTCCGGACCGCTCGAAGGAGAACCTCGGGGCCGCGCGGGGCCGCGCCCGCGCCCGCGCCGCGCCCGCCGCCTCGCCCCCGCCGTCCTCGCCCCCGCGCCCCCGCACGCGCCACACAGATAGCGCGCGCGACGACCCCGAGGTGCACTCCACCACGGCCGAGCCGCCGCCGCCGTCTGCCTGTGCAGGCGCGCCCGCCCCGCCCGCGCCCGCGCGCCCCCGCGCCCTGCGCTCGCGCAATGATGCAAGCGAGCCGGTGCGCAGCGTGCGGGAGTCTGGCGCGTGCAAGCGTGCTCGCTGCGCCGAGGAGGGCGGCGGGGGCGCCAGCAAGGCGGCGCGCCTGGCGCCCGAGCGGTGTGCACGTGCGCTCGGCAAGCGCGCCACGGGCCCCTGGGCGCCGGCGCTGGCCCTGCGCAACCGCTTGCGCCGGCGACTGGCCAAGTAGCGCGGCCGACCACCGCGCCCGTGCGGACCGACGCCGACGTCGGATCCAAAGATGACTGCGTCGTATACGGTTGATTTTCTGTTGTTGTTTTTTTTTATTTTTATCGCCGTCTCGGGCGTCGCCGCAGACGGCGGCTAGGCAGTAAGTAGTCGAGTTTGGGTGACTCTGTCCGTGGACCGCTCGGGGCGGGCCGGGCCCCCGACGCCGGGGTGGGCCGGGCCCCCGACGCCGGGGCGGCCCCGCGGCGTCGGCGGGGGCCCGCGGCCGCCGTCGACGTTAAACAATAGTACAAAGGTATATTCTATATTTAACGTGTAAGTTTACCGCGTGGACCAGGAGGATTTTATTAGCCCTAGTAGATATTTATTTTCTCTATATTTATAGCTTCTATCGTAATGCATTTAACCGTAGGCGAAATGTGAATCTGATTTTCATTGTTGTGACGTTGAGTCAGAGGCTACGTAGTAACTTCAGATAGATAAATAATCTGCCTTATAAAGCGAGAGTACAACATGTTAACATTTTATAAATATTTTATAAGATCACATTTTTTGAAACTCAAGTTTTAAGCAATAAACCTACCCATGACTGTCGACGTTGAAGTTGGAGTCCTGATATGTTGATTGGTAATAGATATAGTTAATATTATCTGAGCATGTGGCACTTGAGCTTTACACTGCAGTATTTGTTATTATAGGGTGATATCCGTTTATTATTCACAATATTTTAGACACATGAAAATTTTGACAATTGTTATTATACTTGATAGTATACCTACTATATTTATCATATTAAATAAAAAATCTTTATTATATTACCTAATTGGAACTATACCAAGAGTGCTTTCTCGAAATATAACATTAGTTAAGAGTGCTATACCTAAATATTATGAAAAATGTACAGAGAAAATATGTACAGTGAACACCAAAATTATTTGTTTAGATCGTGCTAAAGTGTATTTTATATAAACTTAGCTAGATATTGGAGAAGTTATTCTTTTGGGAAAAGAATTGTTTTATGTACTTCCTAAATAAGCTTTATTGATTTTAGGACGACATTGAATGCTTGTTACTTGTGCCGAAATAGTTAATTGTGACAGAGCTCAAACGAGCGACGGTAACTTTGTTTACTCTATAAACATATCTATTAGCATAAAATAGTTGTACAACACACAAAAGTGAAACTCAACATATTTTTCGGTTAAGGATTAGTTGTTTGTTGGTGCATGAACCATTGTTAGTTAATTCGTTCATCGATCTCCTCATATAGTTATCCATTTGTTAATTAATATCTTACACTATCCACCTCCACTTTAAATTTAACTATCGAAATAATGTGATTATGAGACCATTGATTTATTTAAAAAAACCAAAAAGGTTTTGCATGAATGCAACTTTGTTGACACTGTGAAATATTATGAAAATATTTTTTTGAACGGCAACATTAAGATGATTTGAATAGATGTACCTAAGAATGGACTGAAGATGTAATGTTAAGTTAAAGAGTCCAAGTTATGTACATATTAATATAAATAAATGAAAAAGAAATAGTGCCTCACTTGTTACCGACTTAACAAATACATAGGTAAAAGTGTTCTTTCATAAATATTGAGATATGTATTTTTATTGAAAATAAAATTTATGCATTGTAATTTAGCTGTAAAAGAGGATTTAATATAATTTGTTAAGCTAATTGTGTAAAGATTTTAAAGATTGGCAGTCTGTCGCTTATATCGTGAAATCAAGGGAAATGTATATGTTAGTTATTGAGTTTTGTTTTGAAGACCTGTAAGGGACAGAATGTCAAGTTGAGAAAAAAAATTGGTAACAATTTTGTATCTTGGAGGGTATAAATGCCTTGGAGAAGTAAGTGCCGTGACCTGACCACTGGGGTTCCGGCGAATAAATCGCTAACGATATAGATTGAGATGCTAAAACAAATTTTATTACTATACATAATTGAAAGTAAAACGATTATTGTAGATTTTATTTTTTGATTTAAATAAAGTTTGTATGAAATAGATTGTTGTATTTTTACTCTCTTATGCCTTTCGCTTGTGTCGGTGATGTCTAAGATAAACTTAGAAAGAACATAATTATGTAATAGAAAAAGTGCACATTGGTACTTGCCCGTGCCCGATTGCGAACACAGCCTCGTGCACTCGAGGCTGGCGCCTTAACCACTGGGCCATCACGACATTTTGATTTTACTTTACTTAAAATATATATTTATTTATTTATTAAAACTTTATGCACAAAATGTATAAAATACACCAAACAAAGGCGGACTTAATGCCTTATATATCCCCATATTACTTTATTGTTGGTCACCCCGCCACATTATTCCCAACTCCTGAAAGCAGAATCAATACAGGCGAGCACCAGAAAAGCGCCGAGGCAATGAAGCTTGATGAGCACCATAATATCATTTGTACGCAAAAAACAATCGTAAAAAGACCATGGGATAAAGCGGAATAACGTGCAATTTTGCGTAGAATAATCACAACGTTACCTACTGTACAATAATTATATTATTTAAGTATTCGCTTAAAAAAATGACCAATTTATTATATTATAAATTATGGAACTTTATTCTGATTATCCTAGGAGTACCTACATTGCAAAAATCTGTTTGAAAACTAATCTGCAGGCTACTTCTGAAATTGTTACTATGCTGTTGAAAAAAAAAATATATTTTAAGAAATAGGTAATTAAAAATACACCTACAAAGGCCACTATGATTACCTAATCTTAGTGGCCTTTGTAGGTTTTTTTTTTCTAGGGACCGTTTTTTTTTCTCAAAATCAAAGTAAGAGCAACAACTGTTGAAAACTTGACTGAATTTGATGGTTACGTTGTTCCGAATATTGCGATCCGTAAATATATTTGTAATCTTAAAATGTTTGCCTTTCCTCAAAAGTCACAATTGTCTAAAAATCTCCCATTTAAACACGTCAAATAATCAACATTCCGAACCGGAAAACATAGATCATACTCCACAATAATGATAACTATGCGTTCAAAATAACTGTTTCATACCCCAGGTAGTTTTTACGCGGCGGCCGATGAATGCGGAAGTTATCGGTCCAGCCAGATGCATCGTCCCCTAACATGAATGGCCACCAACCCGCCCTATTTTTATTCACACCACTGTCAAACGGCGCGCTCCCGCTCACCCTACTACTTCAACTCGGCTAGGTTATAGTTTGGGCGCACTCTAGCGTCCTGCCGTGCACCCTACTCGCCGGTCGTCGTCAGTTACGCGACGAACGTAATAAGTGTCGACTGTCGCATCTGTTTATTTACCGCAATCCGGTTAAAATGTGACTTTTCGTTATAAATAGTGGAAATAAGATTGCTGTAGTATTATTTAAAAGTGGCGTTGACATTTAAGATTTTGTAAGTGCGTTTCCGGCGTGTAAAAACGTATTATTGACGTGAAAAAACGCGGGAATTTAGCCTATCGGCAGTGCAGTGCGTTTAGTTTATCGATCGTGTTTGTTGTGTTTGCTACTGCATTGGTGCATTCGAAATAAACTTAAATGTAGTTGTTTACCTCTCTCTCTTGGCTTTCTCGTATTTTGCTTTGTATATGCGTAGAACCGCCGCTATTATTAGCACTAGGGTTAATAGTTATCGATCGGTGAGATGACATAAACAACACGACGGAATCAGGGTCATTCAGGGTTGACAAAATACACATGTCGCCGGTTTTTGAAATTTTGATCACGTTCACAACCGGATCTGAATAAATAAACATTGTTAATAGTATAAAAAAAATAGCGAACTCGCATTCCTTATGTTGCCTAACAAGCTCTACTAGTTTTTATCCTATTGCGACTGGAGGATATTTCGGCAATACGTTATTTGTAGTTTGTGGCCGATATCGAATGGTTTTTGCCGCAGTAGTTAGAGTAATGATATTCGTTAGTAGATATTCATCTCTTGAATAAGGCTCTAGCCATAAATCGATTTAACTGAGACCTTGGAAGCAAGCCAACTAACGTTTTTGGTTGGTTTAAGCAGTATTCAATAGCATTTTCGGACAATAACATGCTGCTGAAATACAAAATTTCAAGTCTACATGAAGAGCACGCCCTCAAAAGCAAAAATCGATATCAGCAAAAAACTTAGATCAATCTTTCAAGGATATAGAAATAAAGAATGTTTACACATCAGTAAACACATGAGTTATCAAAATCGACATAATCAGGGCTATACACTTGGTTGGTTAGAGGTCTGCAGATTCTCTTTTTATAGATATTTCCTTCATGATAATGGTATCATTCGTGAAAAAGGGCAACTACCTACTACACTTAATACAAGAAGATTAGGGCGAGAAAATCTTAGATAAATATGTGCATGAAACGCACAAGATCTCAAAAGAAGGGCGCGTAACAAACAGGCCGTCACCATGACGACTTTGAATGCCACATAATACGGCTTGCATACAGAATCTAGTAGGTAATGTCTGTCAGACAAGGCTTCCATCTTGTTTGTTCACGGTTCAGCTCTCATGACGCAGATGAAACCTTACACGACCTAGGTATCGTCTAAAAAGACATGACCTAGGTTTGGAAAAGTGAAGTCTTCATTCGCTTGCGTAGGCAAAGTCAAAGTTAAAGCCAAAACATTTATTTCAATTAGGTTCTGCCCCCTCGGCCGATAATCTGCCCGATTTGTGAGAGATTTCTTCGTCGACGAGAAGAAACTGTCAAAAATCGGATCGATAATCGGGCCGATTCTCGGTCGTGTGGGCAGACGCTTAGACCATTATAAGCCACTTTTGAACGTCAATTAATTTAATTGTCAATAAAATTAAAAATATTGTGTCTAGTTGCACACTCCAAAAGGTAGTTTCGTATGGGGAAGAACGGGCCAGAAACTCCATATATATCTCTCTTACTACTAGGCGCTAGGCCTGCATTTAATTAATGAGTTTGATAAGTATAATCAGGTCAAGTTAATTAATACATCGATATGCTTTGTAAACCGTTTCATTGATAAGTTTTAACTTGATTAACGTGTCTTAATTAGTTAGTTACCATAGATATTGTGGTGAGCATTATTCTGGCAATAGACACAGTGGAGGGATGAGGGGCTGTCGCGAGAAAAGTCTTGGTGCTTAGACATGAATTTTAATGGCTTTAGTAGGAAAATATTTATTAGCGAGGAATGGGTGATTGATGATATGACGAGAGATGGGGTAACAAAGTCAAATAATTATTTCAATAAGACCAATAAAAGCACAGAGCACTTTGTTCTGCTCGTTGAATAAAAGGCACTTTATGTATTTACTTTAAACGTCTTATACGAGAAAAAAAGAATTTAATGTTAGTGCGCCTTTCAAAAGGTAGGCTCTCTGGAGCAGAATCGACAAGAAACTATTAAATTTTGTATACAGAATTATACAGGATTACAATTTACAAGTGACAGTTGATAAAGTTTGATGGTAGAAAGCATGCTGCATTAACCCGAATTAAATTGAGATGCTTGATTTATAGTAAACTAGCTTTTGCCCGCGACTTCGTCCGCGTGGATTAATAGTTCCCGTTCCCGGGGGATTTCCGGGATGAAAAATATCATGTCCTTTCTCGGGTCCCAGACTATATCTGTACCAAATTTCATTCGGTTCAGTGGTTTAGGCGTGAAGAAGAGACAGACAGACAGACGGACAGACAGACAGACAGTCAGTAGGCACCTATTAAAACGATGTGGCAATTAGACGCTCTATGGTTTACAAAAGCGACGTTTAAACATAATTATCGTTCGTAATTTAAAATTTGTTTCTTCCTTTTACATGCGTTTTCCTCTTATCAACGATCCAAAAATAATTGTCATGTATATAATTCCAATAATTAGTTAAAATGTCAACAAAACGATCATTATTATATTAAAGCGAACTATCAGCGACTTCGTCCGTGTGGCTTATTTCAACCGCGTTAAGTTACGTGTTTGTTTACTGCTCCGCTCCCGTGGATCGTAGCGTAGCGTGATGTTATTTAGCCTATGTTAATCAGGGATAATGTAGCATTCTAACGGCAAAAGAATTTTGGAAATCGGTCCAGTAGTTTTTGAGTTTATTCGTTACATACATACATAGAAATCTTTCCTCTTTATAATATTGACTATGTTACTCAGTTAGGTTAGTAGAAAAATTCGCTGCAACACAAACGAAAGAAAAAAAATCACTGTAAAAGTTTCTCCGCTTTCTATTCGTCACAAAATGGGCAAAACAGTTTGGAAAAACGCGAAAAAACAGCCGAATCCGTTAACCGTAACCAGATAAAAAGTCCGTCGTTGTAACCGTTGGTTCAGCACGATCCGTTTGTTATGGGATTATAATAAAATTAAACTTTGATCTTGTTAGGAGACGGCTAAGTACTGCTGCTTCGATTGTGAAAATTTGGTGCTAACTGCTAAGTTGTACCTGTAGGTTCTTCTTTTCGTTGGCTAATGAAGATTGGATTTTAGCGCAAGGCAGTGCTGCATTAGCTCGGATGAGTCGACATCCCAGTTTTGATCCTAAAACCCAGACTGTTTCTGTGTGTGGGTTTCATAGAAAAGCCCAATAACACTTTTTGCTCGACCTGGGAATCGAGCCTAAGACCTCCAGCGCTCTTAGCACCACTAGGCCAACGAGGCAGTTACCCAGTTACACATTGAATATTCTTATTATAACATCGAATGATTGCAATTGTACCGTTGCGAAACGAGAATAAACGATAAAATTACACAAATATCAAGTGATCTGATTGGCTGTTGATGATTCAGTCAGCTTATCACAGTAGTTGTCATGTTTTTTTCAATATTTTCCCCCGAATTTTGTGTTTATTTTCCTAATAGAAAACTTACAAATTATGAACACTTTGCCTGCAAATAAATGATTGGATGTTACTCTACAATTGGGTAGATGACACCACTAATCAATTGACGTACTTTTTATGAGTTGTCATAACGCGATTTAGCCATAGATTTTGTACGACAATACTAAATTATGACGTCACTTTTTTGTCACCTCAATTATTGATTTCAAAGCAACTAAAAATCTAATTTTATAGTTATCTAAAAATTAATTGGCTAAAATAAAGTACTTTTTTAGTGAAGTTGTGTCTTGGAATTATTGTATAATTGTGTCTGCCCAATTCCTTAATTATAAAAATTCAATAGAAAGATGAAACAAAATGACGTTAATACAATTTCCATATTGCTTTGTCTAAAGTTCGGAAACTATTCAATATAAGCAAGTTGTACATGTTTCAGTCATTAATTTATTATCTATCCGTTCTAAATAGTAATAATTAATCTCCTTTGTTATTTAGTCTCAAATCCTTGGGCTAATTACATGCTGTATGACATTTGCATCTTAATTTTAGAGAAGTGTTAACTTCTCCAAAATGGCTGCCGTATTGTTTTTACCGCGAATTCGTTTGCTTCGGTTACCTGCGAAGTAATAATTGTATTGCAGGGAACCCTTATTCTTTTTTAACCGACTTCATAAAAAGGAGGAGGTTATCAATTCGACTGTTTTTTTTTATTATTCATAAAATAAGTGTTCTTAGTGTGTGTTTTTAGTGGTGTCTAGTTAATTTACGTAGTATGACAGTTCCTTCATGGATTTGGATGACAGGAAGTTGATAATTACTAAAAAGCAAAAAATAAAAAACTTTTAAACATAAAAAACAACCGCCTTCAAAAACTAAAAAGTGAAAATTAACTTTAGCTTTTGAAGTCGGAAGCAATACAAAAAAAAAAAATAGAACCAACGCCACCGACTTCCAAAGCTAAAGTTATTTTTCACTTTTTAGTTTTTGAAGGCGGTTGTTTTTTTTTATTTTCTAAAACAAAAAAGTAGCCTATGTAACTCCTTATAACATCAGGTATATTCCAGTGAAAGTGCCGTCAAAATCGTTCAGCCGTTTCGGAGATCAGCCGAGCCGGAACAAATAGACAGGCAAACAAAAATAACTTAAAAAATGTTTTTTTCATGTATACCTTTTAATAAAAAGCTGTTATTTTGACATTATAAACAAAACACTAAAATTTTATTCAGGTATTTGTATAGATTGACCAAAACATGACCGGACTTTTTACCCTTTAAGGTGGAACCTTCACGGTAGCCCGCGAAATTCAAATTTGCTTACGTTTTTTGCACTTTGCAAGTCAGTATTAAGTTATATGTTGATTAAAGTATAATTCGCGGGCGTAAGAATTATGTATTTTCAGAATTATAACCATTTAAGTCAGCAATAAAACTCCATAGGAGCAAGTAAACCGAAAGAATGACTATTTTATGAAATCTTGACATTTTGGAATTATACCGACTTATGGAGTTATTTTACTAATTTTAATGGTTATGATTCTGAAAATACAAACATCTTACGCCCGCGAATCTTACTTTAATAAACATCAAACCTAATACTGACTTGCAAATTGCAAAAAACGTAAGAATATTTGAATTTCGCGGGTTACCGTGGAGGTTGCACCTTAAACTTACATTCTATTTCTAGGACAACAAATATTGTAGGAGACCTATTTTTGCAATGTCAGCAAACCATGGCGTATTTAGGAACCTAATCAACAAAAGATCAGCTTTTGTGACAAGCTTCCGGGTTTCACAGTCCATTGGACCGGAACTGTCCCCGTCATTGTATAGCAAATATTGCAACTGCTGTTGAATCGGAATAAAATGTAAAGCAGCTCTGATACATACTTATCATCACGCCGGTATTCCCCGAAGGGTTAGGCAGAGGTGTACCTATCAATAAACACACACAGTTCGCCGGTATGTTTAAGTATCATGTAGTAGGGGACTTACATCGTGCCCTGCATGCCCTAACAGCTGCACGCAGGAAGATTTAATGGCTGCCACCGACAACGCAGTCAAAGTGGCCAAATTCTGGGCCGCATCAATATAATTTCTAATAATAGTATATTTATTTATTTATTGTAATATAGTTTGTCATCGAAACGCTAAGAAGAAGTAGGGGACGGGCCTATTGCCCTTAGTCGGGCACAAATCTTAAGTCTGAGCTGCTACTGAGAATTTCATAGAAAAAAACCATTAACACTTTTTGCTCGACCTGGGAATCGCACCCAAGACCTATAGCGTACTCAAATCTTTGTTAGTACCTGTTATGGTGGAATGCAACTGAATTGGGTATTAGATACTACCAATCATTACCTCCATGGTGGACTGACTATCTGGCTATATCCAGAGGCAGAGGTTTGTTCACCTCTGCCTAACCATAGGGTGAACAAACTTCTGCAACATACCCATAGTGGAACTGCTAAACATACCCCTATGGGTATGTTCACATAAATGTATAGTAGTAGGTATAACATATTATAAGAAAAACCGGCTGTCTCACTTGAACGTAAAGTTTGTGATGCCTGAGAAAGGACCCAGTATTGAAGTTAGCAAATGCACAAACTTTTCACATGACATAATATTCAGGTACAGATACACATGCTAATTTCTAGCATGCTCAAACCAATCGTAGCACGGGAAGCTCACGTGACTTTGATTTTCGGGTGCACTGATTTGTTTGAGCATGCTAGAAATTAGCATGTGTATCTGTACCTTTCCTCTATCTATCCTCAAAATGACGTAAATCTAGGATCTCCGGGATCTTGAACTAAAATGTTACCTCCACAAACCTGCAAATGTCAACGCGAAAGTTACTTGCAAACACTTTTTTCTTTTTGTCCGATAGACCAGTGAGTTTACTTGATTTCTTTCGGCGACGCTCATTACAGTACGGCAACCATAATTTTACTGGAAAGCGGACTTTTAGATACCGTGGGGGAAAGCTTACGAGTGCTAGATGTATGGCCGGGTCTCGTGGGGTGACTATGTTTGCTGTTCTTGTGGTTAATGGTTGGCGTAGCCAGGAATTAGTTACAATTTGGGATTTTGTAGGAGTTGTTAAGATTTTTTTACTCGCTAGGATATAAGATTGGATTTAAAAGGAGGTTATTTTAATTGAGGCTTGGTTTATTTTATTATTTAAAAAACCGTTTGGAAAATTCCTTTAAAAGGCTATGGGCACATGACTCCACGGCCCGAGGGTTTCCACCCCAAACGGCTCCAAAATATAGTCCCGAATTAGGATGATTTTGGATGATCACTATGTCATTTAATAAATATAAATTTAGATATTGCATTTAGAGCTTACATATTTAGGAGTAAGCACTCCTAAATATGTAAACTCACCTAAGCAGGTGAGATAAAAAAAACAAAAAACTAAAGAACAGTTTATTTTTCTTTCTGGATGATTTTTGGAAGATTTTTAAGTCACAGAAAATGAGCGCGTTAGGACTTCATAAATCTTAGTTTGCTCTAACTGTGATATTTGGAAAGCTATATTATGAAGCCTACCAGTGTAATCCACCATTTAGAATTTCAATTATAAATACCTTTGAACATCACATTACCACAGTGATGAAGTATCCTCTATTTACCATATAGTGTGGGCACACTATAAATAGAAAACATGGCAGTTTACCTGCCACGGTGTTTAGTGCAGGCAGCGATTCAAAGATAGATACACCATAGTGAACACAACTCACTTCTCTTTTCTATGTATGTACATATAATTGCAATTACTTGTAATTAAATGAAAGTGCTCTCATGTTTATAGTACTTTTACAATTTAATGAATGTTCGTCGTTAGGTACTTACACAGTTTGAATTTTGTTCTTGTCTTGTGTTAACGGTTGGTTTTAAAAAAGGAACAAAAAAGCGCGCGAATTTTGACAGGTCGTTCTTTTTTTGAATTCGTTTGTTGTGGCACAGTTTGTTAGACCATTCTGCCTTGTCTAAATATTGTGTAAATTAATTCATATTTTTATTCCACAGATTTTTATGTGTTTATTCATAACAATAACAGTTGAACTAAATATTATAATAGTGAGTGCAAGTAGTGACTGCCCCAAAGATTCCTCTGTGATAAAAAGTGATAAAGGAGTGGTGTTGACTGTATAAACATTTGTTCAGTGCCGAGTTAAGGAATTTAATAACCATGGGTAAGTTCTCTTTTGTTGTTATATCTTATTTGATATTATTTAAAATGATTGATGGTATCGTGTCTGACTATCCAGGGTTTGCAGACCGTTATTTTTTTTTAAGGATGCTCTGGGTGGAACTGCTCGGGGGTGTCAGACTCTTGCTGACTGAAATCCATCTGTCTTCCTCTTAATGCCCTTTGAACTACCTACATTAAGTATATCGTAGGTGCAGGACCTATTTGACTGCGGTCTACCGGTCTATCGAATGATTAAGATATTTGTAGTAAATCTTTAACTTGACCTTTTTGTATTCGGTCTAACTACGAAGTAAATTCCAGGATAGAAACAAAGTTCCCTTCAAACGCTAGACTGGGAATACGCCACCATATATCTACATACCACATATCATCACGCCTGTATTCCCCGGATTAGGCAGAGGTGTAATCATGTACACCCACAGTTTGCCGGTATGTTTTTAAGCCCCATGTAATAGGGGCGAGTCCAATACCACATATCTTTTTTTTGTAAACCTGACGTCGGTAGTAAAATAACACAACCTGGCTTTCCCGGACTGCGACTTCTCTGCTTAAGGACCATATTTATCTTGGATATTTAACCTATATTTCTTAGCAGTGATGTTAAATATATGTTTTATTAATAGCTTTTCCCTGCGACTTCATCCGCAATCGCGGACTCAGACAAAGTCGCTGAATAAAAAGTACCCCATGTCTTTCTTGGCCTACAAATTCACCCTGTTCCAAATGTCATCAAAATCGGTTCAGTGGTTTAGTCGCGAAAGCGTAATAGACCGACAGAGTTACTTTCGCATTTATAATACTAGCCATCGGTACCCCTCTGCCTAACCCTTCGGGGAATACAGGCGTGATGGTGATGGTTATAATACCAGCTTCTGCCCGAGACTTCCTCCGCGTCAAATTCGATATATTATCCCACGGTGACGGGACCTGTATATTGTTCTGGGACAAAATGCATCCTATGTGTTATTCCACACTTTAATCTATCTCGGTGGCAAATTTCATCTAGATCCGTTCAGCCGTTTAAGCGTGAAAGTGTAACGAGCATCCATCCATCCATACATCCAGTCTCAAACTTTTGAATTTCTAATATTAAATAGTAGGATTAGTATAGTATGGATTACTTCTACATTAAATTCCGTATGATTTGTTACATGTAATTGTCCAAATACATAAATAAATACCAATCAGTGGCATAATACCCGCGGCTCAAGGACGTACAGTTGACTCATGTGGATTGTCTGCAATCACAATAATTCACAGTTGTGCCGTATGCTAAGGAAGGCGCGGTATTCTGATGGAAGGCTGCGATGTAGATTTTGTATCGATAGCTGTACTATACGGGCTAATTTGGCTTGTTTTTTGAAGTATTATGACTGATTTGGCTATGACTTTGTAATTAGTGGGAACTTCTGCTTTATCTCTAAGAAGACGTGTCTGTGTATGAACTTGTCTTCGGCACGGTATTGCAAACTTTACTATGTCCGATTTTTTTGTAACAATCTTTAAAATGTAACCGATAATGGCTGTGATTGAGTCTGTTCTGAGTGATTGGCCAAAAGTAAGATGCATGACGGTTTTTTTTTCAAAACACTTTCTTCTTCCTCTTTCTGCGTTTGCTCAATATTACTTGGGCTAGGCTCGGCATAAAGCCATTTTCTCCTTCGTCGTTGTCACCCGCCGTCACCCATCTACATTTTTTGTAGAAGGTATGTCAGACAACAAAAAGTACAACATTAAAAGTCAAAGTCAAAGAATTTCAATTAAACCATTAACAGGCACTTTTGAATAGTCAAAGAATTGGTCAGTTCGTCAGAAATTGCTTTTTGTCAGATCCTTGTTCCAAAACGTGAGTAGGTGTTTGTTCAAAAACTCCACGGGGACACTGTTTTCAATCAATTGTTACAAAATCCTGGTTACATAATTTGGTTGCCTCTCTATGTGAAAACAATGCAGGTGAAGAATACAATACAAGCCATGGCAGTTAAGAGATGAAATAGTACATCAAACATCAAATCCCCGTTACAGAATACACCAGCTGACTGGTGCAAAACCCACGTGCCTCGCTGACCCGAATGTTCCGCCGACGCACTGCCTCACACCTTTCCGACATTCCCCGCCGAACCTGAGCTACTTTATCGTTTGTTTACTGTGCTACTGACAATTTGTTTAGGTTTCTAGTATTTGGAAAATATAGTCCAGAGTTAGATTTCGAGATTAAATAACTAGCGAGGTTTTTTTCAACCGTGTTAAATTGCGTCTTTGGTAACTGCTCTGCTCTTGTGTGTCGTAGCGTGATCACCGCGTAATAGCCTGTACTATTCCTCAAGAATTGGGCTATAATTTATACAAAAAGATTATAGATTAAAAATTCAGATCTTTTAAATAAAAAAGCTCTTTAGCTTTATTATACATATCAGTAGCTATAGGGAACTTCAGGGAATAATGACTATCTGGTGAGTCCCTACTAAATACGTGTAATTAGAATAAGTAGGTAAATAACTGCTAATTGTTGTAGGCTAGGTGCGAAACGTATGACTGCCTCAAGATGGTTGGTGTCAAGATAGTACGAACATGTATTAATTTATTGCCGTAGCGTACTGTGTTAGATAGATATATGGTATAAGTAAATATTGGTTTAAATTAATTAAGAATAAATAGGGATGGCGCAAGTATGTTACCCTGAGGTACACCGTTTGAATATCGATTAGTAATGTAGTTATTGTTTACATGCTACGAGTAGGATAGGTAGGCTTCAGTTTTCTTATACTGTTCCTATTATACAATATTGGTCCTAGTCAAATGTGACCCCTTTTACTGACCAACATAGAGATAGGTACCATGTCAAAAGCTTTGCTAAAATCTAAAACATATGAATACCTATTACATTATAAAGTTGTCATAGTGATGCACTTCTTCGCACTACCCACTCACATGTCTACACATTTTCATTAATTTGTTTTTTTTTTATGTACTGTTGAGAACATAAACATTTTAAAGCAAATAAAACCACTAAAAGATCACATGCTTATTTAAAAAATACGAGGTAGCGCATTCTTGTTTGATTTCGAAAACGACAGTCCATGTGTCTGTGGACATTTTAATAATAAAATAGAAGATTTTTTAACAATAATCTAAATTTATGTGACTGATGATACCTACCGGTTAGAAGAGTACGTCACCACTTATTAGCACAAATATATGGAAAGCTTGTGGGTTGAACTTTTTGTAGACTCCGGATCGATGAATGAATTGTCTCGTATATGAATTTAAACATAACTTTATAATAGCTTTTTGCTATATTTAGAACATAAAGATATCGAATAAGGCAAATAAAATAGCTAAAGCGGTTCATTTTGATGTTGTTCAATAAAAACAGGTACTTTGACTTAAACTTTATGATCTGTTTCCTGTGGTTGTAGGACTGTTTGAACATTGGAAGAAATTACGAAAGAGCTTAAAGTCCTGATCGCGTCATTTTTGTTCTTTTTGTATTGTCCAAGGTCGATGTTAATAAGCTTTACGTAGCTGCTAGCTTTACGTGCTGTGGTTAAGGATTGCTTTCATTGTCACGCAACTGTTGTACTTTGAATGCAAGATAGAGACGGGAGTATACCTGAAGTCATAACGTATTTATCTTGGCTTTTAAGTTTTCAAATATTTTGGGTTCAGCCTAAGAAGCTGTTATTTTTTTTCTATACTAATTCTAATCCAATAATATAATAAAGCTGAAGAGATTTTTCTCTGTCTTTTTTGTTTAAACGCGCAAATTTTCGAACTGCTAGTAGGATTAGAACAAAAAATTGAGGATTGGGACAGGTTATACATGTAACATCACGCTACGACACACGATAGCGGAGAAGTCGGAAAAAGACCACGCGTATGAACTCGCGGGTAAAAAATCCGTTGGTTAATTTGTCAAGTTTTTCTTACTAAGTATGCCTTCTTCTTTTTCTTCTTTGTCGGTATCACTCTTGACAGAGTGGTCGTGGTCATCACTTCAGGTGTTGGTGGCAAGCTTCATAACACAACCTGTGTATTTATTCTCTGACGGCCGCTAAGTAAGCCTTCACTAATATCTTATTAACAGCTGGTTACCCTTGAACTTGTTTTATAGCGATAGTGTTATTTAGCTGTCACCGGACACTAGGGTCACCTCACCATGAAGTTTTGTTTCTACTGTTTTATTCTTTTAGGTCTACTTCGTGATATCGGTATTCTCACCTATCGTGATGATAACTCAAGCGAGACAATGGTGCCGATTCTGTTGTGACAAAATTCTCTAAACTAACTTAAAAATCACTAAAATTTAGTTTAGTCCTGTCAAACGACGTTTCCTATTCTGAAATTGACTAAAGTAGCTAAATTATAGTTTGACAGGACTAA
The DNA here is from genome assembly GCA_932526535.1 of Caradrina clavipalpis. NCBI lineage: Eukaryota > Metazoa > Arthropoda > Insecta > Lepidoptera > Noctuidae > Caradrina > Caradrina clavipalpis. Next base: position 11,043,872 of record OW052106.1, read on the forward strand.
AGTTGCTTTAGTCACTCAATTTAGAGAAAACGGCAATTTTGCTATTCTGAATCTGACGTTTTTGTCCTAAAATGTCGGTTGTCAAGCTAAATTAGACTAATATTAATCGCGACTAAAAAGGTGTGGAATAAAATTAGTTGTTATGAACTATAATGAAAAAATCACATTTCTTGTTCATTTTCTTGAAAGTTTGGATTCTCGTGAGATATAAACATAATGGAAGTTATGGTAGAATGCCTACAATACGGAATGCATTTGTTAAAACAAAGATATTTTTGCACTGAACATCTATAAAGTATGATTTGGAATATTGTAAGTGCAAATGAAGCAATAAACATTGAATTTGAAGTGGATAAATCGACATTTAGATTCTGTGAAATAAGTTTTTTTTTTAAACGATCAAGAAAGAGTTCGGTTGGAAATATTGCGAGACAATTCAAACCCATTCCATTCAACTCCCATTATGGTGCCAGCAACTGAAGCGGAGGCTGCCTACAATGAAAGCTACACCAGGGCAAGAAATGTGGTGGAAATGTGCAATGGACGCTTCAAGAATAAATTTAGATGCCTACACAGGCATCGCTGTCTGCACTACCGGTCAGAAAGGGCAGTTAAAATTATTCTGGCATGTTGCACCCTGTACAATATGATTTTGGAAACATTGGATGGTAAGTGTACCTAGTTTACTTATTAATATTATGGATGTTTTATTTACATTTGCAAAATAAGAAATCTAAATAAGTGTATTTTTGCAGATGAAGAAGATATTGATGTGACTGAGGATAGCCAGCAGTGTGACTGTAGACTTGTAGAGGATACCAGCACCGATTTCCATACCGAAGCAAGGGAAATTCGGCAATTGCTTGTAAATCATTTTGTTTAAATTAAACATCTTATTTCTTTACTAAAAAAAAGTTTATTTTTATTACTATTATACCTATCCTTAACCCTAAACATAATAATAAACAATCTACAAGATATAATAATCAAAAAAACATAACAATCATTAAAATAATTAACAATCAGCAAAATAATTTCAATTGGCAGGCGAAGAGTCCTCGGTAGTCCTCGATGACGGGTAACTCGACCGCTTGCATGCTTTTTGGTTTGGTCCTGGCTTGGCCTTCGCTTTGGCCCTGATAGAGTCTCTTACTTTTCTCGCCTTTGTATTCACTTTTTGTACCCAAACATTTCATATCTGTTGAAATTAAATTAATTTAGAACACAATGAAAATTATACAATACAGTTTAAAATTTTATCTGACGTATTCTACTTACATGTTGCCACTGCTCTACAGTCCTGCTGCAGCCCAGTTGGTTCAGTTCAGTTGGCTAATGATGGTAGCCTTCAATAATTCCAAAACTCCAGAATCAGCTTGATTTTCTAAAAAAAAACAAAAAAGGCTAGTAGTAGACCTGAATTTATACACAATAATAGTATAATTTACATACCCAACGATAAACTGATAACTATTAATATTGAGGCTCTCAAATTTTCTATCGTTGTTTATGTTATGCTAAGGATTCAGCAATAAAATAACAAGTTCAGTTTTATTTCTTACCTCTGGTCATTTTTCGATTGTTGTGGAGCCGCTCCACGAGAAGCTCTCGCTGTTATTTATTCGCTCGTTTTCTGAACGACTGCATGCTAATTTAATTATTTATAAAACAGTTAAAAATAAAACAACACCCAATTTATTATTGTTCTGTTGACATACATCAATCATTCATATCATTGCACAAGTCAATTAGTGTTACCAACCCTTACCAAAATTTTCCCCCAAGTTTTTTCTGAATCCCCGTAAAATCCCCTTAATATAAAATTTTATATGTACCCATTCATTTCCTAAATTGTTACGTAGCTCATAAAATAAAACGTTACCTAGTATATTAGCCCCAAAAAAATTCAGCCCCCTCTTCTGTCCCTTTTACCACTTCTAGCCCCTAATTTGGGGCAAAACCCATAAGTTGGCAACCATGGCAGGATCACATTAACCACAGATAATAAAAACAAATGTAGGCTACTACATAATATATTATTAAAATATAAACAATAATATAGTTTTACGCCGTAAATATGCTCTTTATATTTCATTTAAATAATTATTGATAAACCATTAAAGATTATTTGATTTTACTCAGGTATTTTTTGCACTTCAGATCATTTCGTTCACTTTCATTCGCTGTTTATTTTAATTTTCAACAAATCTTCGTTTATGGTTTACTTAACTTAGCGATTGTCAAACTCGATTTAAGTGATGTCAATATTGTTTTTAAGTTTAGAGAATCTTGTTTCAGAATAGCTTTTAAGATTCTCTAAATTAAAAATAAGAAATTTTAGCATTAGTTTAGCTTTAGTCGGTGTAAGACAGAATCGGCACCAATGTGAAGACTCCTAAATTTTACAGGAGGACGTGCAAATGAAAATTTTAGAAGCCTCTTCTCGTTGGTTTTCTAAAATACTCATGTATGTTCTGCGATGTTTTGTAGTTTAGAAGCTAAGCGTTTTTTAAACAGAGAAATTATTACATGACTGCAGATTTTGTTAATTTTCACACTTTCAATTTTTTTAACTTTTCCTGTTGCATTTTTTGGATATTTTTTTTGTTCATTATTGCTGAGAGTTTGGACTATGATCGACAAAAACTGACTGTTTATTCATCTCCCGGAGTGACTAAACCTTAGTTTATTTTTGAAGTGTTATTTTTTTCGGTTACCTTACACGGTAAGTACATCGTGTTTTATCGCCAAACTCTAATACGTCTTGCGTTTAGTTCATAGAGTAATAAAAACAAATGACTTACTACGTTCAAATCACTAAACGCATGGTAAACACCACCTTAATCTTCCCACACCGTATACATTACACTGTCGTTATTATTCCGCTAATATTTATGATTAATTGATTCGCTCCATCATTATAATGTTTGTTCAAACAACCACATCTACACACAAAACTAATCCGTCTCCTTCAACATTTAAAGTACAATTTTCAATAAACACCGTCGGATCAGGTGTTAGTTAGTGTGGCATTACACGAGTCAATTTACTGCACGCTTTAATTTCTACGATTTAACTGTTTTGTGTATTAGTGGCGTGTATGCAAATTGCTGTTTTCTGCTCGTCGACTGTGGTTTTTAGGGTTCCGTACCCATAAGGGTAAAACGGGACCCTATTACTAAGACTTCGCTGTCCGTCTGCCTGTCTGTCCGTCACCAGGCTGTATCTCATGAACCGTCTTCTTTATCGTGTGGGCAGTAAGGTCTAATGACCCCACACACCCTAGTGTCAGAGCTTTTATACCGCCACAAGGGCCTCTGACATGGTGACCGATGCCAGTGATGTCCAAGATAAACTTAGAAAGTACATATGAATTAGAAAAAGTCGCATTGGTACTTGCCCGTGCCCGGTTGCGAACCCACAACCCATAACCACAACCGTGATAGTTAGAGAGTTGAAGTTTTTAACTGATGAACTTCTGTTACCGCTATAACAACAAATTCTAAAAACCAGAATAAAATAAATATTTTTTGCCGTTTTTATAGATAATGGCACGGAATCCTCCGTGAGCGAGTCCGACTCGCACTTGGCAAGGTTTTGCAGGTAAACTGTGTGTTAGCACGACAGGCCATCTGCGACTGCTAAGCCACTTAGTCTTGGGTAGCGGGAGTTACTGTTGTTGGCAGGTTGGCAGCGTTGTACCCAGCTATCTACTGGTTAGGTCACTTAGTTGTGCTCCAGTGAATAGTAAAATCTGGCGTCTATTAAACGGTACGGGTAATGCAGTTGCTATAATTGTGTAGCTGTAGTTGATGTCACAAGAATGTACACAATATCATATTTCTTCGTGTTTCTTTTGTTTTTTATAATAAGCTGACAAGAAATTTCTCCTGCATTACGGGTGCGTTTACAAACATATAAACTCACATACACAAAAAGTCAGACCCAGAACAAGTTTCTGTAGGCCATACAAATATTTGTTCTGCACAAGAATTGAACCCGAGACACGCATCAGCCACTGCGCCTATCGAGCCAACAAATATTTCTTCATGCCTTGATTTGTCATCTTACTCTGTTTGGACTCGAATGTTAGTATGTATTTACTCTTTTTCTAACCATTTTTATTTTTCTTTCGGCTACAATAGTCCAATATTTCTTTGGCTCTTTAATATCTTCCAAAATCTTAAAAATTTGCCTGTGGTCATGACAAAAACATGTATTTTATTTATAGATTAAAGTAGCAGTAACTAGGTACCTGCCAGTATACTCGTCTGTTCAGGCACTTATACTAGATCGGTGTAGTGAATAAAACTTATCAGCGACATTGACCTAGTTTCCGAATTTAAGGTTCGTGTAGTTTTTCACACTAGACAATGTTGTCTATGCTAATTTATTAAAGTAGTCCAAAGAAAATAATGCTTGGGTTTTTACAGAAATGTATAATCGAAGTTGATAATAGTGAATTTGGTTAGATGAGAAAAATGTTTGAAATAAAAACTTAATAAGTTTGAAGAAACAAAAGAAAAGAAAGAAAGAAGGAAGAATAAGTAAGAATCCAAAAAGTATTACATAATCTTACAGTGGCAAGTAAACTTGATTGAAAGATTTATACTAATAAACGAGTATTTTTTTTTTTTTTTTTTATAGACGGGAAATCATCAAATAACTTCCCCCGCCCTGGGCGGGGCGGGAGGGAGTGTCAGACTTTTACTGACTAAAACCCGTCTATGTTCCTTCATGTGCCCTTTGCGTTCCGGGGGCGCGGTATCTCTTTCGAACAACCCGCAGCCCCGGCAGGCATCGGCCCTCAGTGTCAGCAAACTTGGATGGGGATCCAAGTTTGCTGACATCTCTTTGAGGCGCGCGTGGAACACGAATGAGTTTTTTGTTAGTTTAAACGCGCTAATCTCTTGAGCTAACAATCGGTTTGGGTTTTTTTTTATAGGCTATATAACATCACGCTACAACAATCTAGAACGGAGCAGTTACCAAAGACGTAACTGAACGCAACGAGTGGGGAAAAAACTACCTACTAAGTTGCGGGCACAAGCTACTAATAAACATGAGTAAGAGTGACTGTTGATAGTTGTAAACTAGTAAATCATTCAATTTACGATAGTTTACTATCATTATAATATTGTTATATCCTGTGTTGATATTGGAGTACCATTGCCCTCTAGCTATGATGATATTTATAGATCGAGGACTGTTTCTAACATATGGACGAAGTAACGTTTCCGTTTGTAGTTCTTCTCTTTGGAGATTTTGTATGCATTTTCACATTCCTTCCTTGATTTTGCTCTTCAAATAAGATAACTCATAAAAAAAACAATAATAACTATATATATAAAGACGAATAATTAAAGACAAATTGAAACTAAATGACAAAGAATATTTCTCCGCATCGCCGTCAACTAGAAATGTGCCCAAAAGACTGGCGACATTGCCTTCTTTTTTAGAAAAGAGACTATCATTATTTTTCAACATAGGTCCTTCGTAAAAGGTTACACCTTTAGAGGCGGACTCACTTTTAAAAGAGGACTGTCATTCCTTTGGCAAGAACTTACTCTGATATATTATCAGTAACGTAATTAGCCTTTTATGCCCCCTGTGCTAGCTTCTATAACTGCGCCCTTGAAAAACTTTTTCTGCTCATGGTCTGGTCATTTCTCTGCCCCTCCAGGGTCCGCGCCCTGTGACTAGGCACGGCTGGCACTGCCCTAGTTACTACTGATAATTATACCCACGCTACCAAGACGAATGCCTCCTACATTAACTGTAGACGTACCTACCAATAGGCCCGAAAGGTGAAAGGGCCATTTAGCGGGGTTCGATGCAGCCTGATGGCCACATCGAGCTGACAATGCCGAGTACTGCCGAGGAGTGCCGAGGAGTGCCGAGGTGTGCTCGTGGGCGAGTTACGACACTCACACATTGTTATCCTGATTGCCTGGTACCTTGGTGGCATTGCGCAAATAAACATAGGTAGGTACTATTGATGAATACATGTGGGTGGGTTTTTTCTTATACATTCACCTCGTATGCTATGGCGGTAAATTAAAAAATTGTTCGTGGAATAGAAATGGCACGTCTAGGTCTGTTGATAAAGTGTATTTATATACGGGGTGTATGAAGACACATTACATACCTGTTTACTATACATACAGCTCATCAAATTAAGTAATATTGAGCAACAATTAGCGGAGAAAAATCACTGTTAACGATACTGAATGTAAAGCACGCGAAACATTATGCTTACGGGTGCATCTACCAGTACAAGAGTCATGGAGGTATTTAAAGTTCAGTAACAACATTTAGAAAATATTTTCGCAAAAAAATGTTGGAACTTTGACTTTCAATATCTCCGCAACCAGAAGGTTTCCAAATATTATCCAGTACAAAAAAAATGTCCCAATGATGGGAAATGCGTTTAATTTTTTGACTTCGTTAAGTGTCTTTTTACACCCTTTAGATTTCTTGATGTTCTCATTCATTACTTGAATTTATCAATGAGTGCATTTAGACTACTGTTAATTTACATATCACAAGGTTTTATTACGTTACTTTGTTACCTACTTACTCTTTTCATTCATACTTTGTCGTCATTGTGAAAGTGAGTCTTTACTGCGAAACTACTGAAACAATTTTGATAAAACCTAGAAAATAGATAGCTACAATTTTATAAGTATTTTCGTGACAGAAAATTTAAACTTAATTCGCAGACACAACTACATTTAATGGTGAGTCAATGATAAAATAATAAACTCAATCTATTTCTTCCTAATTACTATTCAAGACATGTTCGTCAGGACACTAATTAGCATTATAAATGTCACATCTAACAACATGGCGGTCAAAACAAAAACAATGCAACAAATATACACGAAAAATACCGCGAATTCAGTGTTATCATGACACCCACAGCATTGACGCAATTCTCGACTCTGTTCCTCGCATTTAGTAAGCAACGCAACATTATAGCGAACGCGCGAATCTATGGTGATTAGAAAAAAAAAACAGGTGACAGACAAGTGACAATTGTTTGTTCTATATTTAAAAAAACAGACGCGCCTTATCACTGGGATTTATTTTCAGTCTGTGTGCATCTGCGATATAAGACACACGTGTGTAACGGTGTTGTGTGAATTCGATAACGGTTTTCGGTTATTTTTAATTGTTGGAATAGTCTGTTAAATCGTTTTTGTTACTAGTGTTGTGATTTGTGTTGTTTTTGGATTGAAGTGCCATCAACGGCACTAAAAGGTTGGTTAGCTCTTAAGATTTTTTTTTTGTTATTTTGTTTGTTTATCTAATCCCTTCTTGACACTGTGAAGTCAGAGGCACACTCTTGATATTTTTTAGGCTTGTGTAACTAAAGAGTGCCAACAGGGCCCTATAACTATAAGCCTCCGATGTCCCGCCGTCAGTCCGTCTGTCTGTCAGCGGGTTATATCTCATGAACTGTAATAGGGAGAGAGTTAAAATTTTCAGTTTGTATTACTATAGCCATATTCAACATAAAAAAAGTTAAAGAATACTGGAAACGTGTTTTTGTATCTAGTATGAAATATTGTAAGGTGGTATGGAACCCTTCGTTGACTTCCACTCCTGGGCAAAGGCCAGTTCATCTATTTTCTTCTTAAATAAACATGGAATCCTTATTGACATTCAAGGAGCAAGAAAAGAAAGATAGATGACTACAAAATTTAACCTAACGCGCTTTTTAGATCTCAATAAATTAAACCAAATTATTTACAATCTCAAAATTTGCAACATTTTTGCACAACATAACACGTACTTATAAAGGTGTGACGGATTAGTAGAAACGCGTAAAACAGCGTTAAGATAAATCAAATGCCACGATTTTAGAAATACGCGAAAACCGGTTTTATCCATAAACGTTATTATAATGTCATTAAAATATTTTAGAAGCGGTATAATTAAGAACGTGGGACATATTGGAGATAAGATTAAAGCAGGTTAACATGAAAAACATTAAATTAAATGAGTTAACAACGGAGGTCAACTAATTAGACTAGTTTAAGGGGTCACTGCCTCGTTAGCCTAGTGGTTCTAAGCGCGACTGCTACGCTTGAGATCTTAAGTTTGATTCACAGGTCGAGCAAAAAGTTTTATTGGGTTTTTCTATATGAAATTCTCAGTAGCAGCTCGGAGTTAGGATTTGAACCTGGTAAATGGCAATAGGCTCGCCCCCTATTACATGGGAATTGAACATACCGGCGAACACGGTGGGTACACCTCTGCCTAACCAATCGGGGAATACAGGCGTGATGGTATGTTATGTGTTGAATTGTCAAGGAGCCGGTCAGTTAGAAAGTTGCTCGTTTCAAAACGTAGATAGGTCTTTATGGAGAAGACAAGCAAGAAACTCCACGGACACTGTTTTCAATTAAGTTTTAGCAAAATCTTGGTTAAATTATTATTGTTGCTTCTTGTGGTTTCTTCTTCTGCTTCTTGTGGAGAATATAGGCGAAGAGACAAGACAAAAAAATGAAAAAATGCATAGGTATAACTTTTGAATTATTCCGATTAGTCACCCTGTTTTCTCCCCTAATGGGGACCGGAAAAAAGTTTGATCTGTCTCCCTGTTAGCAAGTCGGGGACTCTCGTATTCACTCAAATGAATAAAGTTTGAACTGTCCCCTCGTTGACTGTCTCCTTGTTGACTTGACTTCTCGTTGACTGTCTCCTTGTTGACTTGACTTCGCTTTGACTGTCGCCTTGTTGACCTGACTTCTCGTTGACTGTCTCCTCGTTGATCTGACTCATAATGGGACGAAGCGGGCTGACCCATGGAATAATCCTAACTTTTTAATTTACATCAAGCCTAACACAAATGGGGATTTATGATTTATTAACGGAGAGGATTGACGACCTTAGTACCTTTACAGGAAGGGGCTGCGGGTTGTTCGAAAGAGATACCGCGCCCCCGGAACACAAAGGGCACATGAAAGGAACATAGACGGGTTTTAGTCAGTAAAAGTCTGACACTCCCTCCCGCCCCGTCCAGGGCGGGGAAAGATATTTGATGATTTCCCGTCTTAAAAAAAAAGTACCTTTACAGGGGTGTAAAGGTACTAAGGTCATCAATTCTCTCCGTCATCGTACACCATACAATCTCTTTCGTTATTCTATAGGTAACCGGCGCCTAATCACTTCTCGGCACTAGTCTGTACGTGACTCCTAGTAAAGTTTAGCCGTGGTTTAGTAGTCTTTAAATAAATATTTATGCCACCTTTGGCTCGACAGGTAATGCTAAACGTGGCTGGTGTAGTGACAACTCAATTAGTGTTGTTACCGCTTTGGCTTCCTACGGGTATTACTTCATACGTTGAGTAAGTTTTACCGACGGTAGTCTTAACCAGGTCAGGAATATCGGGATTATCTTTCTATTCTACTTCAATGAAACATTTTTTGGAATATTATTTTGTATATCTTCTAAATTATCATTCTTGGATTGCTTGCAAGCTTCATCTTTCTGACTGGCTCCTTGATAGTTCAAAAGTACCTGTAGATGGTTTATTCTAACTAGCTTTTGTCCGTGACTTCGTTTGCATAATTGTCGCAGAATAATGCCCTTATGTCCTTTCTTGGGGTCCAAACTTAACCTGTACCGAATTTCATCAAAATCGGTTCAGTGGTTTAGTCGTGGAAGCGTAATAGACAGAAATACAGACAGACAGACAGAGTTATCGCATTTATAAAATTAGTTAATACGGAGATGGATAAATGACTTCATTTCATTTCACCACTAGCAAACAACTGATAACATACCTACCACATTTACCAAATCCTGCAATTCTGATAAATTGAAATCACAGTATGCAGTGTGTTACATATGGATTTATTCTAAAACGTCTTATTATACAGTTCCACCAAGTTCCAAGATGTCTTGACTACTTTAGTCAGAGTCGGGATAAACATAGATTTAAGTATAGCTACATCTAATTCTAGCCTGTATAAAGTTTACTGACTTGCCGTGTACTTGGTACACAGACTCGAGTGTTATGTACCTACGTGCGTCTTACAATCATTGTAGGTAATGATAACGATTGATAACAGACTAACGTTCTTGTTGAAGGTGGAATTTTTCGTTATTTGTGTTGTTTCCCTTCGTGTCTGCAATTTCTTGTTAATTTGTCGTTCCCTTCAATCTTTTTAAACGACTTCAAAAAAGAAACGGGTTATCAATTCGCTTGTATTATTTTCCCTTGTTTATGTTTGTTAATTCAGAACTCCGTCCTTTATTAGAAAATTCTTTCAGATTTAGATAATTATTTCAGGTCCCATATCATAAATTGTATCAACGTCTGTTTAGAAGCTTGGTCTTCAAATACTTAAACAATTGAAAAAAATTAAGTCATTAAACTTTTGCTGTCTTGTGACTTTTCAGTGGTGTTTATTTTGTTAATTTACGTAGTGTTACCGTTTCTTCATGGATTTGGATGATAGGAAGGACTTACATGCATACAAAAAAAAGGTATTTTTTTCGACATGGGCAAAACTCTTCACTCCAGTCTAGGTCAGAGGTGACACAGCCAAAGGCAGATGCTTTTTTTACAAAAAAAAAAAAAAAATAGTTTTGGAAATCGATGGATTTGATTCTGTTTGTTGCTTTGTATTACCACCGACTTCCAAAACTAAAGTTATATTTCGCTTTGTAGTTTTTATGTTTTTGTGAATGAAACACTCCCTAATTCGTACTAATCTAAAGTTCTTTATCCGATACGGACTGTTGGTCATATCAATAGCGGTTGATATAAATAAGAATTCATGTATTGTACATCTGAACCAGATCAATTTATCTACAGCATCATTGTGTTCGGAATTACATTCATCTTTTGCAATGCTATTATCAGCGAAATCATGTGCGCAGTGCCATTTTAAATCATGTGCCCAGCCTGTGTGATAGAGCTGCAGGTTTCTGCCATATCTCCTGGTCTTTAACTTAACATATGCAATAGCATGATCAACAACATTTTATGATTATTTGTCTAGAATAATTCAAAGAAGTGTTTCAGTAAGAGTGGTCGTCTACATTTGCGATATTTGTAATCACATGAATATTATGTATCTTTGAACATTATTCAGCCGTCTAATATTATGACAGGCACATCACATCACATGTCCTGTATGATCCTGTGTACAAAATTTTGTAAACATATATTCTTCCCCATTCTTCTCTAAACGAAACTATCTTCTGGAAGGAGCAATGGGTTTTAATTATTTTTTCTTGACGTTCGAAATGTTTTAGTTGAAATAAATGATTTCAATATGACTTTAGACAGGTCCGGTCAGAGGGCGGACACTGTCTTAACAATGACCTTTGAAAAACGAATGATTAAAATTCATATTCAACCATTTACATAATTATTGGACTACTTAAATTTGGTCGCTTCATAATTTTGGCAACCACTGTTCATCTCATACACTTTTTTCTTAGTACACTGCACTGCTGCAGTTTTATTGATCGCCCAGGAAAGCTAGCAGACGAAAAGCCCCGAGTCTCTCAAGAAAATCACGACAGTGTTCAACAATTCAAGTGTCGTAGTAACTTTTATTAGTTTTAACTAGTCAAGTGTCTACTGTCTTTCAATGCTTATCAGATGAATCATCCATCAGTTATGAGTGGTGCAATTATCAATTTGGATTAGTAAGAAGTTCTTTAGTTGTTGTTGAAATATATTTGCTTAATAGTGAAACACCAATGACGTGGTAAAAAAAAATCAGTAAAAAAAAGTAATTTATTAACTTAGTAAATTAATCACTTGTCATGATGGCCCAGTGGGTAAGACGCTTGCCTGTAAGGAATCGAATTTGACTATTTCGATTAATAAGTAATTTCTACGTTTTTCTTAGACATCACATATCATTCATCATCATATTTGTATGTCAAAATTGACAAGACATAGCGCACTATTTAGTTCTTAAGATCCATCTGTCATTTATCCTATGTTTCACAAATAAATTATTTGATTTGATTTGATCACTGCCATCAGTCCAAAAAACCATCGTGAGGAAACCTTGACTTTTAATTACTCTGAAGTCGCCAATCCGCCTTGAGTAAGCGTGGTGATCAATGCTCATGCTTTATCTGTACAAGAAGAAGTTTTTGCCCTGCTGTGGGACAATAATAGGCTGGTATATTATTTATCATGCAATTGTAATGCCTAATACATGCTACTCAATTTCACGTCATGGCGTCACAATTTCGTCTAAATTCATTAAACCAGACCGGACCTAAAACAGCCGATATAATTCATAGTTCTACCAGCTATAATGACGATTCTAAACCACTAAACAACAATTTGGACAGTAAAGGATAAGTGTCCTTAATAAATTAGATAGTGTGACCACAGAGGCTGAGTGTACTGTGCTAGGCCACTGAAGTTATCTTATAGATCGATGTTATCATTTAATGGATTGTTTGTCAATCGCGCGCCTGCGCATACTATCGATATTTTAGACTTTTAGACTATTCTGTCAGGTGGCACCATTAGCATTTATGTTGATTACGTTAGTATTTTTAACCAACCAGTCTTACCAAGAGTATCGTATTACCCGATTACCGGGTTGTGGAGGTCTGATAGGCAGTCGCTCCATGTAAAATACTGATATTCAGCTGCATCCGGTTCGACTGGAAGCCGACCCCAACATAGTTGGGAAAAGGCTAGGCAGATGATGATGACGTTAGTATTTTTAACCGACTTCAAGACTGCTACGCTAGAGGTTTTGGGTTCCATTCCCAGGTCGAGTAAAGTGTTATTGGGTTCTTCTATGAAATTCTCAGTACCTAGCAGCTTGGAGTTAGGATTCGTGCCCGGTTAATGGCAATAGGCTCGCCCCTATTACATGGGACCTAAATATATTGCCGAACTGTGGGTGTTCATTGGTACACCTCTGCCTAACCCTTCGGGGAATACAGGCGTGATGGTATGTGCGTGTAATCGATATCAAGTTAAAGGAGGAGGTTTTATATTCCGTGTGTACCTTTTTGTATCTACTTACACCAGCTTTTCCTTGATTTCGAGGTCAATTTTCGAATTTTGTATTTGCTTAAAACTACTAAGGTGGTCCCATATACATTTCTTGAAGATCTGATTTCGGAGAACAGTACACGCAGGGCAGATCAAAGATAATTGTTGATTGGTTGTCTTTCCGTGGTCAACTAATCATGGAATTCTGATGCCCGAAAACGGATTGTTTTGGAAATCGGTGGCAATACAAAATAACAAACAGAATCTGTCAACTCCCTAAGTTAAAGCTATTTTTCATTTTGTAGGCCAATTTTTTGATCGAAAGTTTGGGCGGATTAATTATATCTACTCATCATTTGGTGCCATTGATTTTTATTAGCGTACGAAGAGATTTTTCATCTTAGGTACTATCCACGTATTTCTAAATGCTTTATATAATTTTGTGGAAATGATATTCGAGACTCGAGAGATATCAGTAAGTGGTATCGGCTATTATATCCTCTTCACTATGATAAAAGGGTATCATGTTATCACTTCAGTCGATGGGTTTGTAATGAAAGCTAAACGTAATAGTTAATTAAATACTGGAATCGATGAACTATAATTATTATCCTGCTTAGAATCCATGTCTAATTTATTCGAAGTTGGTAGATTATGTATTTCTTTCCTTCACATCTTCTTGTTTCTTCTTCTTCACACTTCTCTGGTAACTTCTTCGCACCCGACCCGGCCAATTATCGGGCCGATTTTTTACAGATTTCTTCGTCGGCGAGAAGAAACTGACAAAACTACTAACAAACTGTGCGGAGACGTTAACAATCACATCAACGTTTATGTACATTTCCTTAATTACATACATACATAAACTCACGCCTTTTTCCCAAGGGGGCATGCAGAAACCACAGAACGCTACCTGGTACCATCCTTACATACTACTTTTGCCTCGTCCACGTTCATAAATCTGGTCATACAAGCACGCCGGTTACGAGAACTGTGCATCCGACCTTTCTGACTTCCTTAATTAAAAGATCAAATTTTAGAGTTCCGTACCTGAATCGTACCAAACGGATCCTATTACTTAGCCTCCGTAATCCGCCCATCTGTCTATCAGTGGGGTATATCAGCATGAACCGTAATAGGTACAGAGTCAAAATGTTCTCAGACTGTGTATTTCTATTGCCGATATAACAACAAAAAATTAAATTAAGTTAAAAATCAAAGGATTCCCATACAAAAAACGGTGGCTTTTTAAAATTCAATTCACGGCGAAATTCCGCTCGAAAATCACACGATAACCCAAAAAAATCTAATCCAACTCCATCAAACGATTTGCACAAACATGAATTAACTTTAAAATGCAACTCCGCCGGCTGGTCCTTGCTGCAATGGTTGCGTAGGCGCAGGTTGCAGCACCGTTCTAGATATCGATCGCGACATCTCACTGTGACGTTCATGACTTCATTGCTTCGCTATCGGCTTGATTGGCATATCCTTCCGCTCAGGTGGCTTATGACGTCAGAGTTCAACCGGTTGGATGAGTGGGAATTGTAGCGTGCTGGTAGAAATTAGGTCAAGTTTAGGTAGAGGGTTATGAGGTTAAGGACTACACGTACCATCACGCTCGTATCCCCTGACGGGTTAGGCAGAGGTGTACCTATGATCAGCATATCCTCCCGCTCAGGTGGCTTATGACGTCAGAGTTCAACTGGTTGGATGAGGGGGATTCACAATTCAAAAAAAAAATTAACAACTAAATATCACTTTTTACCCGACCTGGGAATCAAACCCAAGACCCCCACGCTCAACAGACGCACTTGTGACCACGAGACCAACGTGGCAGTTACCTCGTAGTTAGTTCTCGGAAATACCATGAATACAACTATACCTACATAGATATGGGAGTGCGCGTGAAAGGTATCTGGGGAAACAAGGACTTTCTCTAACGCCAGTCACTGTAGGACTTGTTCAATTGGATACATTGATCATAATCTGTGTACAGCAACATTGAAACTCTGAATGAACAATCTACGTATTAAAGAGAGAATGCCCTAGCATTCTCTCTTATGTAAATTTTCTTCTTGGAGATCCTAATCTCCAAGAAAATTTGCGCCCGACTTTCATATATGAGGTTTTAAAATTGGGGAAGTACCAATGTGACTTTCTCTTTTTCATATAATGTACTTTACTAAATTTTAAGTTTATTTTAGACATCGCTGACATCGGTGAAATAAACCTGGACTTATAAGTAACTAGCTTCTGGCTGGGACTTCGTCTGCATTAAATTTGATATATTATCCCATGGGCATCGTACATTTTTCCGCGATAAAAAGTATCCTATGTATTCCACACCACATACTATTTATCTTAGTGCCAAACATCGAGATCCATTCAGCCGTTCGCATTCAGCGTGAAAGAGTAACAAACATCCGTCCATTCATCCTCACAAACTTTCGCATTTACAATATTAGTAGGATAGTAGGATTAGTAGGAAGTAGAACATAATTCTGAAATCGCCATTCTGTCTTGAGAAAACGTGGTGATCAATGATCATGCCTTCTCTGTATGAGAAGAGGCCTTTGCCCTGTACTCAGACAATAATATGCCTTGTATTATTATTTACCATAAAAGAAAGAAATTCCATGTTTAGTCAAATCAAACGCTTTACCCAAAGCTGCTGTGCTAAGGAACTCAGCGGGAGGTACTTTATCAGACAGTAGATCGTAGACAAATGTTCTGATTAGAATAAATTATTCAGATTCAGTCTCTACTACAGCTCTAATAAACTAATCTTTAATAATATTCTTAATTGCAAAATTATGCTTGTATGTTATTGATAGCTAGTTTGTCGCCACCGAATAATTTTGTAACTGTGCGTTGGGAAGCGGTGTCCTTCGGTAGGAGATTGGCAAATCTTTGAAGCAGACTTGTGAAGTTTAGGAGCTGCGCAAACGTAGACACTATTTGTTATAGACATAGGACACTATGCAGTCGCTGTGTCCGTTGACAGCTGTATTCCCCGAAGGGTTAGGCAGAGGTGTACCGATGTATACTCGCAGTTCGCCGGTATGTTTTGGTCCCATGCAATAGGGGGCACAAACCCTAACTCCGGGCTGCTACTGAGAATGTCATAGAAAAACCGAAAAACACTTTTTGCTCAACCTGGGTATCGAGCCCAAAATCAGTCGCGCTTAGGACCACTAGGCCAATGAGGCAGCCCGATGTGAGGTAAATATATTATTAGCAATCATTTTCTGGATGACAGAGCTAGTCCTGGGAGAAAAAGAACTTTAACAGTTTCTGAGATAAAAAGACAATAAAGGACATTTTTCCTACCGTTTTCATCTTGTACTTGTTGTAATTGTTCTTGTACGCATCTGAAAAATGTAGAATCTGTGTAAACTAATATCGTTAGAGATAAGATAATGTTTTAGAGCAAGGTTAGACCTTGATAATATTGCGTAGCTACCTCTCGCAGAGGAGATACAGATGTGATGCTGATACATTATTCTTATTTCATTAAATTAGCTCCTATCCAAACTTCTTCTGCGTGGTTCTTCACCCACATTAAGTTAAGTTTTTGGTTACAGCAGTGTGATTCTCTAAGCCTCACTTCGTAATTCGAAAGCTGGATCCGCAGTGAAATTACAAAATGGTATTCTGTTAAGACACGATCACGCCGGTGACGTCACCACGGCGAACGAATATTAAACCAATGACAAGTTGGTTCGTTATCGAAGTGAGCGTGTCACTTAAGTGAGACTCGTTTTCGAGTTTGCATTTTAGAGAATCGCACTACTGCTCCGCTTTCGTGTGCCGTAGCGTGAAGTCGTAGTGTGCCTCATAAATCTGACTATCATATACCTACAACCGTTTTGTTTTTTCTTACTTGTTCTTCTCCATAGAGACCCTCCTACGTTTTGGAATGAGCAACTAGCTACAACTTTCTGTCTAACTTGATCCAACGGGACTTACGTCCTTTCCGAAACACGGGGGTGTCACACTGACACCACCAACTTCCAAGCTCCGGGATGTTACTGAGAAATTCCTAATTAGGAATCTAATAACAGTTTACCCGACCTGGAAATAGAATCCAGAACCCCACGCTCAACAGTCGGGGCAGTTTTAAGATTGGTTGAGCTGTTAACCACCCGTGACGGCGCCCGTGATCATATTCAATCCGCCTGCATCGCATCAGGTAGGTACTTTGCACATCTGTCCCGGAACACCCACATTACCTTTCAGTTGTCCGTCAAACAAAATCCCACGTATAGGTACTGTTTACAGCATTAATATTATAATCGATCATGTCATGATATCATATCACCACGCTTGTATTCCCCGAAGGGTTAGGCACAGATGTACCGATGTAGGTACAACCACAGTTTCCCGTTATGTTTAGAGGTCCAATGTAATAGGGGGTGAGCCTATTGCAATGAACCGGGCACAACTCCTAACTTCTAGCTGTTATTACTGAGAATTTTAAAGAAAAATCAAATAACACTTTGCTCGACCTGGGACTCAAACCCAAAACCTCCAGCGTAGCAGTCGCAGCTTGAGGCAGCTGGTTGTTTGCTTCGCATTTAACCCGTCCCCCCCTGACTATACCCGTATTCGCATTCAATCTGCCCTTCAGGTAGTTTGTACATCTGCCCCGGAACGCCAACATTACCTTTCAGTTGTCCGTCAAACAAAATCCCACGTATAGGTACTGTTTACAGCTTTAATATTATAATCGATCTTGTCATGATATCATATCACCACGCTTGTATTCCCCGAAGGGTTAGGCAGATGTGTACCGACTAGGGCATGCAAAAACCGGGTTATTTAAAGGACACGGTTTTTTCGGGTTTTTATTTTACAAAACCGGTGAAACCGGTTTTTTCGGTTATTTCGGTTTTTTCCATTTTTATTAAAGAAATCAGAAATACGTGTGTAAAGAAATAAAAATGCTAAAGTTTAATCAAAATGGCGTGAGCGTGGCATAGAGTAGCGCGACAATGATCTATCCGAGACAAAAAAAAAATCGAATTCGAGATCAAAAATCTAAATAATAACTGCCAATTTTAAATCATAACTTCAATTGTGCAGTTTGCCCAAAAGTACTATTACATAGTTCTAAAATTGTAGGCATACCTTTAACAATTAAAATATAATATTACACACAGTTTTAAACTAAGTGACGTAAACGACGATCCAAGAATAAAATATAGCTGTTTGCAAAAAAATCGTGCAAATGTTTTTTTCTTATTTTTTCTACATGCAATATGGCAGTGGTCATAAACATTTACACTTCATTTAGTGTTTTCTAATAGCGAAACGTAAATTGTTAAAACAAAAAAAAACTTTAGTGTTCCTTTCGCTTACCTTTCCTATAATATTAGGACTAACCTTAGGCTATATTTCATATTAGGGATGCCCAAAAAAGTCTGTTGTATCGATATATCGCATCGTAACCGAATCGAATGGCTTTGTATCGTTACGCGATATTATCGCATACCTTTGTATCGATATATCGCATCGTAACCGTATCGCTTGAGTATATCGATTGGGTAAGTTATTTCGTAGGTAAAATATTATTAAAACACTAAATATATCGTAAAAATTAAAGAAATACATACCATTCTTTAATTTTTACAATAAATATTGTATGTTATAAAAAAAAGTAATTTATATGTATGGAAGGTTGGTTTACTCATTAAAAAAAATTACAGTTGCCACTTATCAGCACTCAAACTGCGTAAAAATAATAATTTGGATAACCGCTGTGGATTTATCCTGTTACGGCTTTCTGATAGTGTGGATCCAGCTAAAGAAAAGAGACGTTCGGAAGGCACCGAAGTTGCTACCACAGACAAATAAAATAAATAATGTGCTTGTATCGAAATGTTGATAATAATATTGGATCTTCACGGGACATTTTAAACAAAGTTATACTTTGATTTGAATATTCGATACGTTAATGCGATATTTTATTGGAATACGATATATCGAGACGCATCGTATGGCCGAAATATCGTATTAAATATCGATATATCGTATAGCGCTGTATCGATATTTCGATATATCGCATCGTATTGGGCATCCCTATTTCATATCATAGTTCTTCCAAAACCATTAAATTTAAAAACTAATTCAATAATTTGAATTACTAGGGAAATGTTGACTAACCCTAAACTGTCACTTTGACAATGACATTTCTTTGTTTTACACTAGCTTTTGCCCGCGGCTTCGCTCGGGTATCCCTTATTTTATTCCCATGGGGGTTGAGTTTATCAAAATCCTATTTAAACGGACATCTTCATCATAGTAGCTCCAATCATTAATTTCAGTTCAATCAGTCGAAAATCTAAGAAGATTTATACAAACTTTCATCCCCTATTTTATCCCCTTAGGGATGGAATTAATCAAAATCCTTTCTTAGCGGATGCCTACGTCATAACATCTACCTGCATGCCAAATTTCAGCCCGATCCGTCCAGTGGTTTGGGCTGTGCGTTGATAGATCACTGTCAGTCAGTCAGTCAGTCACCTTTGAGTTATATATAATTACTAGCTTTTGCCCGCGGCTTCGCTCACGTTAAGAAGTATTAATTTGGTATAGTTTTTGCGGCTTTACTTTTGTTTAGCGCGTATAAAAAATTAGGGTCTACAAAACTTCTTTGTATATGTTCAATATTCTTAACTAATCTGTCATTATTTTATATATTTTTTTAATCCCTTATTTTATCCCCACGGGGGTTGAATTTATCAAAATCTTATTTAATCGGACGTCTTCATCATAGTAGCTCCAATCTTTAATTTCAGTTCAATCAGTCGAAAATCTAAGAAGATTTATACAAACTTTCATCCCCTATTTTATCCCCTTAGGGGTGGAATTTATCAAAATCCTTTGTTAGAGGATGGCTACGTCATAGTAGCTTTATGCATGCAAAGTCTCAGCCCGATCAGTTTAAAATTGACAAAGTTTCATACAAACTTTCATCCCCTATTTAATCCCCTTAGGGGTGGAATTTATCAAAATCCTTTGTTAGAGGATGGCTACGTCATAGTAGCTTTATGCAGGCAAAGTCTCAGCCCGATCAGTTTAAAATTGCCAAAGTTTTATACAAACTTTCATCCCCTATTTTATCCCCTTAGGGGTGGAATTTATCAAAATCCTTTGTTAGAGGATGGTTACGTCATAGTAGTTTTATGCATGCAAAGTCTCAGCCCGATCAGTTTAAAATTGACAAAGTTTCATACAAACTTTCATCCCCTATTTTATCCCCTTAGGGGTGGAATTTATCAAAATCTTTTGTTAGAGGATGGCTACGTCATAGTAGCTTTATGCATGCAAAGTCTCAGCCCGATCAGTTTAAAATTGACAAAGTTTCATACAAACTTTCATCCCCTATTTTATCCCCTTAGGGGTGGAATTTATCAAAATCCTTTGTTAGAGGATAACTACGTCATAGTAGCTTTATGCATGCAAAGTCTCAGCCCGATCAGTTTAAAATTGACAAAGTTTCATACAAACTTTCATCCCCTATTTTATCCCCTTAGGGGTGGAATTTATCAAAATCCTTTCTTAAAGGATGCCTACGTTATAGTAGCTTTAAGCATGCAAAGTTTCAGCCCGATCGGTTTAAAATTGACAAAGTTTCATACAAACTTTCATCCCCTATTTTATCCCCTTGGGGGTAGAATTGATCAAAATCCTTTCTTAGCGGATGCCTACGTCATAACATGTACCTGCATGCCAAATTTCAGCCCGATCCGTCCAGTGGTTTGGGCTGTGCGTTGATAGATCACTATCTCAGTCAGTCAGTCACCTTTGAATTATATATATTTAGATTTTGATTTTAGATCTCAAATTCGATTTTTCGGTATAAATTAACGTTGCCGGCCGTTAGTGCCGTTGGAAATAACGCCGTCTTACCGTGCTGTCGACGTTTGTCAGTGATGAATTTAAGATTTTGTTTGAAAAGCAAAACCGAAAAATCCGAAAAAACCGGTTTTGGTATCATAAAAAGCCCGGTTTTCAAATCAGTCGGTTAACCGGTTTTTTCGGTTATCCGGGTATCCGGTTTGCATGCCCTAGTACCGACATCCACCCACAGTCCGCCGGTATGTTTTTAGATCCCATGTAATAGAGGGCAAGCCTATTGCTCAACCGGGCATAAATCCAAACTCCGAGCTGCTACTGAGAATTTCATAGAAAAACTCAATAACACTTTTTGCTCGACCTAGGAATCAAAATCAAAACCTCGCGCTTAGGACTACTAGGCTAACGACAACGAGGTAGCTTGAGGCAGCTGGTAGTTTGCTTCATATTTAACCCCTCCCCCCCTGACTACACCCGTAGTCGCATTCAATCTGCCCTTCAGGTAGTTTGTACATCTGCCCCGGAACACCCACATTACCTTTCAGTTGTCCGTCAAACAAAATCCCACGTATAGGTACTGTTTACACCATTAATATTATAATCGATCGTGTCATGATATCATTGCGAAAGGGTTCAACGACTGTTTGGACGTTTTTGTGCAGAACCCGAAGGGTGTAGCGTGGGTTGCAGTCGGTTCGGTACAAGTCACTGACTGCTTGAGGCCGACGGCTTTTCAATAAGCAAGCCTGGTTTATTTGTCATACAAACATGATAATCTTATACACACATATACCATCAGGCAATTATTTTCCGAAGGGGTAGACAGTGCTGGTGTACCAATGTACAGTTGTACGCCCACAGTTCGCCGGTATGTTCTATGACCAGATGTATGAATGTGGACGAGGCGAAAGTGGTATGTAAGGACCGTAGCCGGTGGCGTTCTGTGGTTTCTGCCTACCCCCATGGGAAAAAAGCATGAGTTCATGTATATATTTAGTTCGCCGGTATGTTTGAGTCCCATGTAATAGGGGGCGAGCGTATTGGCATTAACCGGGCACAAAACCTAACTCCGAGCTGCTACTGAGAATTTCATAGAAAAGCCAAATAACACTTTTTGCTCGATCTGGGAATTGAGCTCAAGACCTCTAGCGTAGCAGTCGCGTACATTCTTCTTTCTTGTAAAAGACGTTAAAAAGTGTATTTTATTAGTCTAATTGAAATAGATGTGTTGAGTTTGACTTATCGCTGTTAATTTTGTTATCATGCTCCTACTTAATTATGTATTTATAAATCAATTTTAACTATTTTTAATGTATTATCATCTTGACATTTAAATAAGAAAACTTGGCAATTTTAAACAGCGAAAATTAATTTATTTTTACATAATTATCTCTGTTAATATATGTATTAAAATATTGGTAAAAAATCACTTGATCCAACTTGTAGCACAGGTGTTAGATTAGACATAATTAATGTATACTAATATAATAAGCAGAAGAGTTTTTTTTCGTTTGTTTGTTAAAACGCGTTTAAGAAACAGTCGGTTTAGAAATTTTTGTGTATATAATAGCCAGATTAATGAGGCATATTATTATAGCCTCATGAATGATGACAACACGCTACATCTTACCAGAGCGGAGCAGCAGTAACGAAAGAACCAGACGAAACCACTAGACGAAGTCGCTTACTGAAGCTAGTAATAGACATAATTAATAACCAATTCTTTCGAAAGACTACTTCTTATAATAATCAACCTACCACGGAATACGTATAAATCTTAATTTGCATCTAATTATAATAATATTACACCATCGCCAATATTGTAAAGCGCACACCTCAAATCGTGTTGTCATTTATTTTATCTATATACTTAATATAATAAAGAAGATTTTTTTTTGTTTGTTTGTAACGAATAGTCTCCTAAACTAATAGACCGATTTTAAAGAAAAAAACACCAATAGATAGCTTCATTATTCCTGAGTAACCATAGGCTATACAACATCACGCTACGACTCACGGGGGCGAAGCAGTATCCTGAAGCACAACTTAACGCGGGAGTAATAAGCCACGCTGACGAAGAGTTCTAGTAATATAATGAAGAGAAAAGATATTTTTGTTTGTTTGTAACGAATAGGCTCCCAAATTACTGGACCGATTTTACAATTTGTTCACTAATAGATAGCTTTATTATTCTTGAGTAAAATAGGCTATATAACATCACGCTACGACTTACGGGGACGGAGCAGTAACCAAAAACGTAACTTAACACGGGTGAAATAAGCCACGCGGACGAAGAGTTCTAGTAATCTATGAAGAGGAAAGATTTTTTTGTTGGTTGTTTGTTTGTAACGAATAGGCTCCCAAACCACTCGACCGATTTTAACAATTTTTACACCAATAGATAGCCTCATTATTCCTCAGTAACATAGACTATATAACATCACGCTACGACTCACAAGGGCGGAGCAGTATCCAAAAGCGTAACTTAATTCAGGTGAAATAAGTCACCCGGACGAAGTCGCAGGCAGTCCGCTAGTGATATATAAAGTAGGTGTTTATCTGTTCAGACGACAGGCTAATTGTCGACACGAGTGCACGAAAATGGGTGTTGGCAAAAATGAGGTCAGCCGTGGGAATGAATGGAGTAGGCAATCTTTGAACATTTAGTATCTTTCAATAGCCCTGTAGTTATGGCGCCCGCCTCTCATTCATGAGGTTGCGGGGTCGATACCAGGCAAGTACCGATGTTACTTTTTCAATATATATCTTCTTTCTAACTGCCTCGTTATCCTAGTGGTCCTAAGCGAGATTGTTGTCGAGCAAAGTGTTATTTAATTTTTCTAAGAAATTCTCAATAGCAGTTCGGAGTTAGGATTTGTACCCGGTTAATGGCAATAAGCTCGCCCTATTACATGGGACCTAAACATACCGGCGAACTGTGGGTGTACATTGGTACACCTCTGCCTAACCCTTTGGGAATAAAAGGCGTGTTGGTATGTTATCTTCTTTCTAAGTTTATCTTGGACATCTGTGACACGGGTCAAGGAAAACGAATAATGTCAAAAAATTTACTACTTCTAAGAGTCATTTCAGAGTTAAACCACGTTCAACTCTCTTTTATAGAGTCCACGATATATTTTACCTGTTGTACCTATTTTTTTCGAAAGAGCTAGCGAAGTTTTGTCAGTAAGAGTCTGACACTCCATTCCGCTCCAGCCCAGAGCGGAAGAAGTAGCTTGACGAATACCCAACCTGAAAAAAATAAAATATATTTTACCTTATCAAATAAAACCTTTATTGACCACTTCAAAGATACTGGCAGCTTATAATAAAGAAAGAAAATAAATTTGAAATGTTCCTTTGACATTTTTCAAATGTTGACATTTATAAATCGATTTGATCTCTATTGTTAGCTTAATAATATTTAGTCAAGTTATTTTTTCACATCGGTAACATTTAAATCTATTGCCTTGACGTGAAGTGTCACTTTTGATGTCTGTCGACATCAATGTGACAACTGTCAATACTTGCTAGCCGTATATTGAAACGAGTTATTCATTTTAAAAACCCAACCGTTGAACTGTAAAGATTAAATCCAAATAATTCTGAGCAATCTGTATTTTATTTGAGCGAACCTGCACGGATCCTTTCATCTCAGAAGTGGGATAAGACAGGCTAGCCCTACATTTCTAGCAAAACGCCCACAAATCAGAGTTTTGCTACAAGTGCGTTTTACATTACTCTAACGCAACACAATGGAGGATGGAAATGTGACACCTACCGAAACTTTGGGTCGTCACAAAACTTATTCAAGAAAAAGAAAACGACACGATCGCAAAGACAAAAGAAAACGACGCAGACGCAGATCAAAAACTGAAGATGGATCAGCAACGGACTCGAGCGTTTCAATGCGAAGAAGCCGTCCTCGGGAGCGCTGTGAGCATCGTCATCAGCGACGTAAGACTGACAGCAGCCATAGCAACGACCGGGATCCTCATAGACGCCGTCAGAAAATTAGCAACACCCGAAGCTATCGCCGTGAGCGTCATGGGCGGCGCCGTAGGAGTGGCAGCAGTCGCCGTAGCCGCCGGCAGGTCAGCAGGAATGCGGGTTCGCGCGGCAGCAGCAGCGGCTCGAGATCTTCGCGCCATGACAGGCGTTTGTCTTCCCCGGTAAGACGTTCCAATAATAGTTCTGACAATGTGACACATTTATTGTTGACTAAATTAGTGAATGCCTTGGCAAATACTCGTCCTGAAGGTAATAAATTTCCAATGTTAGGGAACGTCATACCTGATTTTGATCCAATGGTTAAGGGGCAAACTATACAAGTGTGGCTAAGTAAAGTCGATGAGTGTGCGAAATTATATAGATGGGGCGATGATCAGGTCATCCACTATGCTTTACCTAAATTAGTTGGCGTTGCAAAGACTTGGTACCAAGCGTTACCCACTATGTCATTTTCGTGGCCTGAATGGAAGCAAAAATTATTAGAATCATTCCCTAGTACCGATGATTACGCAGAGTTACTTACAGAAATGTTATCGAAACGTGTAAAATATAATGAGTCACTAGAATTATATTATTTTGAAAAAATCAATTTGTTGAATCGGTGCAATATTGTAGGTAAAAGAGCAGTTGACTGCTTATTGTACGGAATCGAAGACCGTTCATTAAGATTAGGCGCGAAGGCATTAAAATGTCAGGAACCGGAACAAGTATTACAATATTTTCAATCTATCAAACAACAACCGCGCGAAACAGACAGGTCGCGTCCTCATGGAGATAAGAAACCTAACGCTTTATCGAACGCAAAACCTAACAATGACTCAAAGGCTACAAGTAGTAGTAATTCCATAGTTTGTTATAATTGTAATGAACCAGGACATTTTAGTTATAAATGTACTAAAAAAATACTCAAGTGCAACGTTTGTAACAAGCTTGGACATACTACATTAAATTGTCCGAAACTACCCTCCGATAATAAAAGTAACACCGATAAAGTGGGTCAAGGTCAAAAGAGTATTTTACGCATAGACGCCGAGAGCAGCGCCAAAAACGATTGTAAGTACATTATGCAGCTGTTGCTTAACGGACAATCGGTCGACGGTTATGTAGATCTAGGCAGCCAATGCACTTTGATTCGTTGTGGTGATGCTAGGAAACTAGGAATTAATTGGTCAAATAACCCAGACCTACCAATGATGAGAGGTATTGGTAATAACATAGTGCTACCTGTGGGGCTCGCTACTGTTACTATACAGATACAAGATGTCATAGAAAAAGTAGATGCCTTAGTTGTAGAGGATAATATTATTAAGTATCCTGTATTAATCGGACACAGTTTTACTGAAAGGCCCGGTATTATCATAACGAAAACTTATGATTCCTTGATATTTACGCGGGAACTTACAAACAAATTACATCTTGAATTAGTCTCGGACACGTCAATACAGGCTAGGGAGATGTGCCTGGTTGAAGTTAGTTGTGCCAGCAATTACTCAGGAACTGTATACGTGCGCGGTTCACTTCGTGGAAAGTCTGAACATGAGTTTTACCTCCTACCAGGAGAGTATGAACTAGATAATGGTCGTGGTCGTCTATTGATTCAAAATATATCTAACAAGGTAGTTTTACTTAAAAAGGATTCATTAATGACTCGTGCTTTTAGAACTGACGGTTGTGCTAACGTAAATCTTTTGAATATCAATGCTAGCAATTTTTGTTCAGAATTTAATTATGACTCGAATTTAACCAGTAATCAAGTAGATCAATTAAAAAGTTTATTAAATAAATACAAGGAATGTTTTTCGAATAATTTGAATGATTTGGGCTTTACTAACGTGGTAAAGATGGAGATTGAATTAACTGATGCTAAACCAGTTGTTTATCGTCCGTACAGACTTTCATATCCCGAGCGTGAGCTGGTACGATCGATGGTACAGGAAATGATAGATGCTGATATTGTCTGCGAATCTAATTCTCAGTACGCTAGCCCTATACTGCTTGTGAAGAAAAAGACTGGCGAAAAAAGGCTATGCGTGGATTATCGCGCTCTTAATAATAAAACAAAGAAAGAACATTATCCTTTACCATTGATCGACGACCAGCTGGATATGTTAGCTGGGCATTCTGTCTTTATTACACTTGATTGTGCGTCAGGCTATTATCAATTGCCTATCGAAGAAAGCTCCCAGGACAAGACGGCATTTGTCACACCGGATGGCCAATATCAATTTAAACGGATGCCCTTCGGTTTGACAAATGCTCCGTCAGTTTTCCAAAGGGCTATGAATAAGATACTAGTAAAGTCAAAAGTTAATTTTGCCCTAATATACATGGATGACGTTTTAATTCCTGCTAGATCATTCGAAGAGGGACTTGAACGGTTGGAGATAGTACTTATACTACTCCATGAGGCCGGATTAACGTTAAAACTTAAGAAATGTAACTTTTTCTATAGAGAAATAGACTTTTTGGGGTTTCAAGTTAGTGGTCAAGGCATAAGACCGGGGTCGCGTAAGACGCTAGCTGTTTCAAGTTTTCCCGTACCCAAGAACGTACATGACGTAAGACGGTTCATTGGACTAGCTAGTTTCTTTCGGCGTTTCGTGAAAGATTTCGCCCTGATTGCGCGTCCCCTGACTGATCTCCTCAGGTCCAATTTCACATGGAAATGGAACGAGGAACATTTAACAGCCTTTAATACACTGAAACAAAAACTTGTTGAACGTCCTATTTTGGCCTTGTACGATGCGAGATTTGAAACTGAACTACACACCGATGCATCTAAGTTAGGGATTGCTGGTATTTTAATGCAAAGACATAGCGACGAATTGCTTAGACCTGTGGCGTATTACAGTCGGAAAACCACTCAAGATGAACAAAAATTACATTCGTTTGAACTGGAAACGTTAGCAGTGATAGCCTCACTGAAACGGTTCCGTGTCTACTTGCTGGGATTAAAATTTAAGATCATAACCGATTGTAATGCGCTACGCACGACACTTACCAAACGTGACCTTATACCGAGGATATCTCGGTGGTGGGTGCAGTTCCAGGAGTACGACTGCGATATTGAATATAGACCTGGATCTCGAATGGCACATGTAGATGCTCTCAGTCGTGCACCTGTAACTGAGCCCATAGCGAGCGATGATGAGACACACGTACTCGATGTTTTAAATATAGACATTAAAGACTGGATCTCCACAGTACAAATTAATGACGAGGAAATTGGTAGGATTAGAGACATTTTACGCGATAAAAATACAAAGTATATAACAGATGTCTATAAAAATTACCAATTGAAAGGTGATCATGTGTACAGAATTGTTGGTGATAAAATAAAATGGGTAGTTCCTAGAGCCGTCAGGTGGCAAATTTTAAGAATGAACCACGATAATGTAGGCCATTTTGGCTATGAGAAAACTCTTAGTCGACTTCGTGAAACATTTTGGTTCTCTAAGATGCGACGTTTTACCAAGAAGTACGTTTCAGCGTGTTTAGAATGTGCGCACCATAAAGCTCCGGGTGGTCGTAGGGAAGGGATGCTTCATCCAATACCAAAAGCAGATATTCCCTTCCATACAATTCATGCCGATCATTTAGGCCCGTTCGTTCGTTCTAGGAGAGGCAACACTTATATCCTTGCGATTATTGATTCTTTTACAAAATTTATAAACATAAGTGCCGTACGGGATACAAAAAGTACCACAGCTATAAGAACTTTCAGAGACCATTTTAGCACTTTTGGTACTCCATCACGTCTTATCACTGATCGGGGTTCTTGTTTTACAAGCTCAAAATTTAAATCTTTTATGGAGAGTACGAATATTAAACATATACTTAATGCAGTGGCTACCCCAAGAGCGAACGGACAAATAGAACGTTATAATAGAACCATATTAGACGCCTTAAGCACGAAATGCCACGATAAGGGTGATAACACCTGGGATGAGCACGTCGGTGATATCCAGTTAGGTATAAATACAACCATGAATAAGGCAACCGGCAAAAGCCCATCAGAACTGCTATTTGGGTTTAAGATGTTAAATTCATCGGAAAATATAATAAATGAAGTGTTAAATGAAGTTATATGCCGTGTTAGTGATAATGAGTTAGTAAAGATACGGTCAGAAGCTAAGTCTAGAATAGAAAAACAGCAGTCTGATTCAAAGAAGACATTTGACAAGAAAAGAAAAAGGGCAACGTTATATAATGTTGGTGACCTAATAAGAGTTGAAAGAACAATAGTAGATAAAGAACATGTAGGTAAATCTAAGAAGCTTATATCTAAGTTCCATGGCCCATATAGAATAACAAAAATTCTAGATAATGACAGGTTTTTAATTGAGGATACCCCTCTTACTAGGAGGGGCAATAAAAAGTATCAAAATGTTGTAGCAGTGGATAAGATACACCCCTGGCTAAATTATACAAATATATCCAGTGACGGTAGTGAAACTGATAGTAATGGCGATGAATAAAATTGATAGATTCAGATTAGGATCAAAATCTAGTGTATGAATTGATTACTATAACATAAAAAAAATTGTAAAAAAAAAGACTAGAAATAATGATCTGAAATTAATAATAATATGAGTTAATTAATAAATACCTATGAGTCATTGTATTTGATTTGTAAAGGACGAGAATTGATGATTTGCTAAGTTGTTGACTTAAAATATGGACTAGACTAGACAAGACAAGAGACTTGACGACGCGATACTTAGGCTATTAACAATCAGTGCAGAAAGTGATTGATATCGGAGACCGATATTGCACAGATGATTGTAGGTTATAGCAGACTAAGTATCGTGAAATCTAGGTGCATGGGCTATGAGCTTCCAGTGCAGAAATGAATGGTGATGAAAATCATCGCACAGATGGTCGCAGATCATAGCAGACTATGCAACTAGATGATGTAGACATAGAGCATGGGTTGTGAGCGGTCAGTGCAGATTGGAATGGTGTCATGCAATTGGCATCGCACAGATGACCGCAGATCACAACAGACTGTGCAGATTGACGATGATAATGACATGAATTGAATAAGAATGGAACCAATTATTACGTAAGAATACGAAATGTATAATTATTGTTTTAGGTTATCGATAAAGTAATTATAATTTTGTGTAGTTTATCTAAAAGATGTATTATTTTTTTTTTTCTTTCTGATTTTATATGTTTAATTAACTGATCTTGTGAGAGGACTCACTTCAAGAGGATGGCCGAGTTGTTAGCTTAATAATATTTAGTCAAGTTATTTTTTCACATCGGTAACATTTAAATCTATTGCCTTGACGTGAAGTGTCACTTTTGATGTCTGTCGACATCAATGTGACAACTGTCAATACTTGCTAGCCGTATATTGAAACGAGTTATTCATTTTAAAAACCCAACCGTTGAACTGTAAAGATTAAATCCAAATAATTCTGAGCAATCTGTATTTTATTTGAGCGAACCTGCACGGATCCTTTCACTATGAGGAGAGCTGACTTATAATATTGTGAATAATAATTAATTAAATGATTAAAGCAAGAATGATTTCCAACTACCAAAGGACAAGAGAATATAAGTTTATAATGGTAATCCAATCAATCAACTATCTTGATAGATAATGAGTGTTAGCGATAAGAATATTAATTTATGCAGTAGTTGCAAGCAATTTTGAGGGTTTACACGTAGTTTTAAAGACATGTTTAGGAAATCTAAAAGTGTGAGTTATTTATATATTTTTTAAAAAATTTCGAAGTGTTTTTGAAGTGTAACTTGCGGTCTGTTTGATTGAATGCTGGTCGTAAAGTGATTTGTTTAGTATTGTGTAAACATAGATTAGATTTCTAGAAAGTATAAGAATTTCTCGTCGTGTGCTATTGTTAGTTATTTTTATAAAGTCTATCCATAGTTTCTTTATTAAAAGATCAAAATAATGTTGTTTCAGATCGAGGAGGTTATGCAGGAGAAGGCGCCCGGGGTGCCTAGTAACTTAAAACTCCAGTAAGTTGTATACCTGTTATCTTTTTATCAGCGTTTTAATATTGTTCTTCACCTTAGTAACGCTAATGTTTGGCTTGCAAACATTTCCCTTCATGCTACTAGTAGCGCCATCTCTTTGCAAAACATAACATTACGTAGTACAACCACGCAAGCTCTTTTGTAGAGGGCGCTGTTCTTACTAAAGCGTACGCTATTTTCGTCCACTCTGTCAGTGGGGATATAGCTCAGTGGTAGAGCATTCGACTGCAGATCGAGAGGTCCCCGGTTCAAACCCGGGTGTCCCCTTAGAAATCCTTTTTGTATTTTTCTTTTTGTTTTTTTTTAGGCAACAACACTCAACTTCGTCCCAAGTATTGCGCAGCAAGAACTTTACGGCGAATTTTTTCAAAACTACTTTTAGCTACCGAAGCAAGGCGGTTACGCCCGCCTCTTCAAGTACTGTAGAGAAAACTATCAAAATAGGCAGCGCGGAGACTAAGCCTGTAACTAGAAACAGGCCGAGGACAGGTAACTAATAAAGAAATACATAAATATCTATAAATTCTTAAGAAAAAGCCGGTTTTTACAACATTTTTGTATCTTTTTAGCAACCTTATCTGATTCGGCGAATAATAATAAGCTTAAAGTTAAAAAGAACACAGATCGAAGCAGGTCTGTAGGGCAGTATAGTATTGATAAGCAGGCGATCGAACCTGAGCGTCCCCTCAGGCACAAACCCACGACGCCAGACCCAGGTGGACCGAAAACAATTAAAGAAAGTGGTAAAAAGGGTGACAACAAAAGCTCGAATGTTATTCTGCAAATTGTGAAGAAATCTGCCAAACCACCAGCTCCCAAGCTTCCTGACAGCATTCTACCACCTACCTTAAGACCAAAATCGGAGAAGAATTTAAAACTAACGAAGAATATCAACAATAATGATGTTTGGGCGAATCCTAGTGATGTTAAAGTCACTCACCGAAGAGTACCTGTGTTACCAGTAAAGTAAGTTTATTAACATATTCATAAAAACACGAACAAAACTAAAGTAATTCGCTGATCGGTTAAGTAAGTTACATTTCGAATTTACGCGCCAATTACAAACATCAATACCAAGCACAATCAAATCACGTCCTTACGTTAAAGGTGTAAAGTTAAATTTCAAACCAACTTTGACGTCTCAAGTTGATTCATGCACGTGATGGAGTTGACTGTTGTCGTTATATCCGTCTCTTTCTGACGTAACCCTTCCTTTTTCGTATCGCTTGCGTCAGAAAGGATAAGGTATACTGCAGTTGTTTTCTTCGGACGTGTAGAATTTATTCGTCGATGTATTACGTGATCAATGTCGGGTGATAGTTCGCCACTTGTAGGTTCAGTGCGGAGCGCTTCTTTTGAATTTGTCAGGGTTATAGAAAGAAATGGAAGACAGCGGTTGGCCGGTTGTTTGTGCACGGCAAGTACCTAGCAGAAGTAACTCAACAGGCAAGTTTGTTTGGTGCGACGGGCCACGGATGTCGTCCCGTTGGCCGGGTGCTTTTTTCCGAACTTTTTTTGTGTTGGTGACAAACAAAACGAACTTTTTATGAGTTTGATCATGGTGGTTATTATTGTGCTCTTGTGTTGTGTTGAAATCATGTTCGGAATTAGTTGTGTGCATTAGTGTTTTACAATCAACGTCTACATCGGCTGTGTACTAAGCTAACAAAAATTGAACTTA
This sequence comes from Caradrina clavipalpis, assembly GCA_932526535.1. Taxonomy (NCBI): domain Eukaryota; kingdom Metazoa; phylum Arthropoda; class Insecta; order Lepidoptera; family Noctuidae; genus Caradrina; species Caradrina clavipalpis. The sequence continues at coordinate 11,076,434 of OW052106.1, forward strand.
TTCAACCGAGTGTCTTATTGCTCCCACTTTCTCGTAATGGACAATCGGCCACTGAGCCACTGATGACATGACTGACAGACGCTGTACCTTCTTTGAGCACAGTAACAGCTTTTGTTTTCTTTTTAATGTTTCTAAGGTGTCCTAAATTGTTCTTTCTTGTCCTTTACTTAGATCATGTTTTGGTTTACAATCACCGTCCTTTACCGGCGAGTAATTAGTATTTTAATGAGGTATTTAGGTGGATTTAGGTTAAGTGATGTGGGTAGGATCCTACTTTACTTCTGAGAATTCAGATTAGGTATCAGTATTGCCAGTTTTTACCTGAACGATAATAGGGCCTGAGTGATGAATAGCGGTTTACCTCATTCTGTCCTATAGTAAATAACAACGATTGTTTAATACGTGATAACATTTACATAAACAGTGTTACATCCATCTTACATAAATGTTTCTCTTCCTATTATATGTTTTATGTACGATTATTTATGGCTTGAATATTTGAATTACCATTTCCTTCTAAATTATCATGAGAGTTTTTGTCTTTATCAAGTCAAGTTAGTCAAGATCATGTTCTGTACCTTCTGCATCATTTTCTTAAGGGTTTTTATTGAGTGAAGTTGGAACATTATCGTCTTTGAGTTGAGTCCCGAAGTTAATAACTTCGACATTTCTAAATGTCAGGTCCCCAATAAAGCGGGCGTACGCGACATTCTTTGCTGCTTTAGCAAACTTCTTTGCCTCAGCAGAAATGTCGCCATGTAATACAATTGGTTCCTGACTTAGAGAATTGTCGCCAATTCGGTCTAATGATTACATACCTTGGTTTAAGCAGTAATGTGTTCTAACTAATCCTTATTCAAGGTAATTTCTTACTACTCAAACCAAACCGGACTAGTCAGAAATCTTTTCTAACTAAATTCATAATTTGGTACAAGAATTATCATAAAAGGGATCATTCATCTGAATTTCATGAAAGAATTATCCTGTTACGTACCAAAAGTGGCCTACAAAATGAAACAGTACTTAAGTCATGACTAAAAATAAAATAAAAACAAAGTAATGGTGTTCCAACTGGGGCAAAAATGTGCGATGTAGGCGCAATGCATATCCATATGTTTAAACAAGTTGTTTCACAATAACAACTGGTGTTACACTGAATGTAAACGTAGCCAAAGATCTTGAAACAAAAGATGAACAATTGAACAGCAAAGCTAGTTGAATACCTAAAATACGAGTATACGGAACTCATGACAAGCACTAAAACTGTTTTTCCGAACGTAATTTAAACAAGAGAGGACACTTAGAACCAGACAGAATTATAGAAAAAACTGCATCCAGGAAGCAATCAAAGCATTGCAATTAAAGTGGTGTCTCAATCAAAATTGTAGTACCTATGTCATTTCTATTAACATCCAAATCTCTTCATAGTATAAAACAAAGTCGGTTCCCGCCGTCTGTACGCTTAGATCTTTGAAACTCTTCAACGGATTTTAATGCGGCTTTCATCAATAGATAGAGAGATTCAAGAGGAAGATTTATACGTATAGAACATCACGCTAAGACCAACGGGAGAGCAGCAGTAACCAAAGACGTAACTGAACGTGGAAGACACTGCAGGGTATATACCTAGCGAGTTCAAAATTTACAATCTGAAAGTTGATTGACAGCTCCCACAACTTTGATTACTCCCAATATTATTTGCTTTCGGAGATTATTTCGATAACGGAATTTGAATATCTATGTAAGAATGCCAAATCTTTGAGCGATTGTTCGTTTTCAAGTTTATCATGTGAGGCCGCAGAATTAGTAGTGATAAGATATAACACGAATGTAGCTTTATCTATATTCGTTCGGACAGTATTTGTTGTTTTTTGCGGTGTATTTGGATAACAACGATAAACCATGCTTTAGTAAATAAAGGTGTAAAAGACACTGAACAAAGTTGGGAGTTACATGGTGTTCTCATCATTGCGATCATTGTTGCGGACTATACCCATCTGGGATATTTCAGATCATCTGATGTAGACCGCAGAAACACGCTGGATGCAGGCCGCTTCCAACCGGTCTTTTGGAAATTATGGGGGAGGCCTATGTCCGGCAGTGGACGTCCTGCGGCTAATATGATGATGATGATGGTCAAAGGTTGCATCCTTGTTTTACGTATTTTCACGAAAACAAAACCGAAATGTTCTAACTAACCTTTAAATATCCTCCTATGACCCCTGTACTGTTGGATGCACAATGTTTTGCTTGCGTTACATTGTGCACTATCATAAGAACTAATATGTTTTTACCAAACATAAAAGTAGTTTCCCACCATTAATTTTTGCTCAATGTTGCTTGGTTTGATGGGCAATATTTGGGTTCTTTACAAGTATGTGATGTGTCTTTTTACTCCCCTTATACCTACCTACAAGGTGTAGTTTTGCATCCTTGTCAGATTCAAGGAGAGAGATAGGAAGGAGGAAGGAAAGGAGCTAGTGACATCAACGTAAATTAATAATAAAATAAGTAATTTCTTTTCACACCTATATTATCAAGTTTCAGTTATTTCCCAAAATTGTTACCAGTCTTATTAAGGATGACATTGTTGTCTTATCTCTTATTAAAGTCGACTATTATATTTTCGTGAGAACGGAAATACAATTCGTTAAACTTTCGCAAACCATGAGGACTATTGCTATTCAGTTGAGTAAACTATTTACTTAATAATACAACGAGTTGTTTATGTAACTGATGCAGACAGTACCTTGTGAATATTAAAACAAAAATAATTTTGTCTGAGACTGGCAGTCGAGCGCGATAATTATTTTCACATATATCCAACTAGCTTCTGCCCGCGACTTCGTCCGCGTCACAGTTGATGTGTTATCCTACGGGTACCGTACATTTTCCCGGGATAAAAAGTAGCCTATGTGTTATTCCAGACTATAATCTATCTTTGTGCCAAATTTCATCCAGATCCATTCAGCCGTTTAAGCGTGAAAGAGTAACAAACATCCATACATACATACAAACTTTCGCCTTTATAATAGTAGTAGGATAGGATAGTAGGATGACGAGAGTTATATTCTTGCTAGGGATCTGCCTGTAACTTGATCCACGTGGCTTATTTCACCCGCGTTACGTCTTTGGTTACTGTACCGCTCCCGTGTGTCACAGCGTGATGTTATACAGCCTATGTTTATCGGGAATAATGTAGCTATCTCTTGATAAAAAATGGTTAAAATCGATCTAACAGTTTCGGAGCCTATTCGTTACAAACAAACAAAAAAATCTTTCCTCTTTATAATATGGTTTTTTTTTTTTTTTTATAGACGGGAAATCATCAAATAACTTCCCCCGCCCTGGGCGGGGCGGGAGGGAGTGTCAGACTTTTACTGACTAAAACCCGTCTATGTTCCTTCATGTGCCCTTTGCGTTCCGGGGGCGCGGTATCTCTTTCGAACAACCCGCAGTTATAATATGGTACTTAAACACTTATTAGTGACAAAGCATTTCTGTTGTCATTTTTGACAGACTGGACACCATTTTTTATCGTGTCTCCAAGATGTGACGAATTGGTATGACTCATTAATCAACGCTGGTGGTACCATATGGCAAGGAATGCTGTCGTCCTACGCCCAAATTAGGCGCCGAAGATCTGCAGTATCGAACAATAAAAAATAAACTGTAATTGCCTTTTGCAAAGAGCTGGAAATACAACGGCACTCAATTGATGATTAGTAAGAACTCAGACAGGAAAAATAAAACGCTTTTTAATCTGCTTAGGTAGGTGAATTGGTGACTAGGACCTAAAAACAATCGTCACATGCCATTAGGTGGTAACAATAGTTCTTATATCAAAGCCGTTCCCACTTTTGTACAATGAGGTGCCTAATGCGTCATTGCTGATCAATAAGGTGGATACGATAGGTATTTACACAAGTGTTGCTCAAGGATTTGGCATTGTTCCTTCCTCGATCATGTATGAATTTTGATGCCATATTATTTCGAAAGCAGCAAAGTCATCGGCGAGCATCTACATTTTTGCGAAAATGTTTTTTTTTTACAAACCCTTCATCAACGCTATTTACAAGTCTGTATTAAAATTACATCTCTTTCCAAAATAATTAGGAACTAGCCACTGCCCGCAACTTCGTCCGCGTCGAAGCTTTTATAATATCAGGAACTGTACATTATTCCAGGATTTAAGCCTATGTGCTGTACCAGGCTGTAATCTATCTCTGTGCTAAATTTCATCCAAATCCGTTCAACCGTTCTAGCGTGATTGAGTTACAAACCATCCATTCCCACAAATTTTCATATTTTTACCTTATATTAGCAGGATTAATAAGGATCGTTATTTTAATGCATTATGGAACATTTTATCTTAATTGGTGTATAACTCTCAAAATAGCCACAATTTTTTACTAAATGTGCTCTCCTGTAAAATATCTTTTAATTAAGTCACTACCTAAAAAATATCCGTCTCAACTTTGTTGCCATTGATTTGTTGATTCGGTCACCTAAGACTCAGTTCGACCGTGCATATTTTCTCATGGGAAACATTATGTTCATTATGTTTCTGTTTGTGTGTGTATGTCTTGTTGTCTTCACTTCCTGTTAACATTGCAAGATGGCGACTGTTATTAACGAACCGAGACCTTGTAATGAGTTAATTTTTTGGGAAGTCAAATCAAATATTTATGATGCAAACTTAAGTTTACTTATAGAAGTGGTTTTTCAACAAATTGTACCTTTGTTTGATAATTAATTCATCAAGTTTCCTCAACGTTGAATTGTCAGTCTGCGCTGTTGGGTTATGCAACGTAATATTATTCATCACAGTTTTTTTACTTAATTAATGTATTAGTAGTAGTAGTAGAGTTTTTTGTGGAGATCTCGTCCGGGGAAGTACTACCAACATACCTATTTCTGCCGCAAAGCAGCGTTGCTGTGTTCCGGTTTAAAGAGGTGCTAGTAAAATGTCAGGCACACGAGACTTTCCATCTTTATCTCTGGGATGGCAACGTATTGGCAACGCCTCTGGCATTGCAGATGTCTATAGGCAGCGGTGACCACTTAACATCAGGTAGGCCATCATTTACCATCCAATGAAGTTTAAAAGAAATTAAACCGTAATTGTTTTAAGCAAAGAGCTGAAATTCCTTGCACTCGTCACAACTTATTCTTCAATACTTGAATCACGTTGTTTACCTAAACTTATTCCGAGTTGTATTGTTCACTTGAGCTATTCAAGTAATGAATGTGCTAGCGCCTCTGTGCCGTTAGCTACGGACCAAGTAGACGTGCCCTTCCCCCCGCTTGGTGCATTATATCAGCAATTAACTCCGTCTAGCGGCAGAATGCACTGATGAATGTATAAATGCATCTCACTTTACAAATATCTGTCTATGGACTCGTTGCTAGGGCTGTGCAAATAATGGTCTTGTCTGGAAGATGTGTCTACAAAATCTTTTATGAAATTAAAGTTAGTTATTATAAAAACAATGAAAGTATACCACGTGGTATTATTTTTATAATAACGGGTGTAAATAGACATAAACTTACGCCTTTTTCCCATGGGGGTAGGCAGAAACCACAGAACGCCACCTGCTACGATCCACACATGCTCGTCCACATTTGTAAATAGAGACTTAACGAAGTCGAAAGTTACCATGTTCTTTTCATTATTGAGATCATCTTCTTGTTCAGGGCCATACCAAGGAATTGGACTTTCTGATTACGGGGAAACTTCACCTATTTCATCGCGAAAGCCAGTTTTAAACGATACAGTGGTAACTTAAACTCATAAGGATATTATTTTATGTGTGTGATGTTTGCGCGGTACCATAATCAGTGATTTTTCACACCAAAAATAATAGTCATTTCCGAGCGATAAATTTTGTTCATTGTTTGATAGGCAGTTTGCGTAGTTAACGGCTATTTGAGATGTCTTTCTACACCTCGTATATAAAGACGTAAAATCGTAACCGAATAAAACAGTTATTACTAAAGAAACAGTTAAGAAAGCTACAGTAAAGCAAGCCTATCCACTGTACAATAACTCTTCTAATAAACCTACGTCTAAAGATTCTAAGACAAACAGATTGACTTCACATATTATAGCCCTCTCGAGATCATATACACAATCACGCCTGTATTCCCCTAAGGGTTAGGTAGAGGTGTACCAATATGCAGAATTAGTTCAAAAGATTCTCCGCGGCCGTGCAACACAAAGGGCATTAGGAGGAACACAGATAGGTTTTAGTCAGTAAGAGTCTGACACTCCCTTCCGCTCCACCTAGAGTGGAAGAAGACATTTGATTATTATACATCCTTAAAAAAATGTGGTGTACCAATATACACCCACAGTCCGACGATAGGTCATGGTCCCATGTAATAGGGGACGAGCCTATTGCCATTAACCGGGCATAAATCCTAACTCCGAGAGCTGCTACTGAGAATTTCATAGATAAACCCAATAACACTTTGTTCTCTCATCTTTGCTCTGAGCCCTCTCATCTCAGCAATATTGCTCTGTAACAGCCGTAGCACTAAGCTGTAATGGCATGCAGTTTAAAACTTTGCAAACAGGTTCCCGAGTTCACCGAGAGAAAGTAACTTACATACAATCGTGAGAATTTCTTTATTCACCAATTGAAGAGTCTGTTTTATGAAGATTATTTTCGTGTCTATTGTTCTATGTTATACCTGCCGTTTAAAGCTTAATTTTTCCTTTCTCAAAAATGTTATGGAATAGTACAAGATAGATGGTTATTCAGGTACTTTTAAATGAAAAGATTTCGAAGAATTGGCTGGCGGGCAAGTAGTAATGTGACTTTTTCTATTATGTACTTTCTAAGTTTTTCTTAGACATCAATGTCATCGGTGAAGGAAAACATCCTCAAGAAATCATTTTTACTCGTGCCTTCTCTGTATGAGAGGCGGACTTTGCTCTGCAGTATGACAGTATTAGCTGGTATTTTTTTTGAGATGAACAACGAAAATGTTAAGCTAAACGTCTCTTGAATCCGTTTGTCGATTGTGATCAGACATGGATGAATGAGCAATACTGTGATCTTCGGTTCAATAAATAGCACACGATTGAGAATTTGTAGCTGGCTACTTTATTTTGTAGTATTTGATGAAACTTAGCCTTCCCCCGTCTTTTCTTTAATCTTATTCTGTAATATCACAAAAGGTAACCCTAAAATCTCCTTTTTTAGCTAAAATACTAGGAATTTTGGTGCTGTCTGTTGTAACCCTTGACGGTCATAATGTGCTTATCCACGACTTAATAAACAATTTTGTTTTTGTTTTCATTTTACTAGATTCTATTTAGAGAGTTCAAAATCAAAGTTCAATCATTTCGTTCAAGGTACTTGCAACTACATTTACAAGAAAAATAAAAAATATAATACAGTTGCCCCTTCCCAGAGGTAGTCTCAAATGGAGAAGAATGGTCAAGAAACTCCATACTTACTCTAAAAACTAGGAAGTATTTATAGGACCCATCTCAAATGCCAAACACAATCTCCAATGGAATATTCCCACAACAAAATATTGTAAACTTGATAAAAACTAAGATAAAAAACAATACTCAATCATTGTACCATCCTCCAATCTGGAACGTTTCATAATGCATTACATAAAACGGCCATTTTAAGATTAAATCTATTCAGAAGCTTGGAACTAGTTCGAAATATGTATTAAAATTTATGAGCGTATTCAGAATGAACTGGCTGTCTAGTAGCTTGTATAAGAAAGCGACCTTTCTGGGTCGTGGTTCATATACGGCCGTTATGGTTAATCTTTTACTGTGCACATATTGCATTTCTCTTTCAACTCATGTGTTTGACGTTTATTCATAAGAAGAAGCATAAGATTATCTGCTGGTTTGTTTGTTAGTATTATTTATTACGTACTGAAAGATAGAGTGAGGAATGACATTATACGACAACGTTGCGTATTAAAAGAGGATGTAGTGACAAAAGTTGAAAAGAGTATGCTTAGATGGTTCGGTCATGTTGAGAGGATGAGTGAAAGGCGACTAACAAAAGGGATTTATATGGCAGATGTGAGTGGCAATGCCGGGAGGGGGCGCCCTAGAAAAACCTACCCTGACCTTATTGGTGCAGTTCCTCATAAAGGTCAGGTGCGCAGTACTCGTGCTTGTATGAATGTGGAGGAGGCGAAAGGAGTATGTAAGAATCTTAGCAAGTGGCGTTCCGTGGTTTTTTCTGCCTACCCCCATGGGAAAAAAGGGCCATCACGACCAACAACAACATCACTCATATCAACTATACCTCTATCTGTTTTCCTTGTTTCTCCTGCCCTTTGCGTTTTAAGGCCGCGGTGATTCTTTCGGAGAAATTCCGCAACCCAGGATATTGTTTACCTACCTATCTTATTAATTTCATCGTCATAATAATACATCTTCCTAGTTCGTTCCAGTAGATTGTTAGTATGAAGAATTGATTTAAGCACAGCGTTAAAGATTACAATGACTGTGGGATATTTCTGTCAATTAAAAATAAGTAATTAATGTTTCTCACGCACTTTATGTAATTATATCCTTCAGAAAAGCCGTTCTTGGCTTTATTTTTATCATCTATTACATCCAATCTACTGTTTGGTTTGTAATTATTGGTTATAACTACCAAGCTACAGCAAATAACGTTCGCAGTAGGTGTTTTCCTATGTAGGTACAGAGAATGCTTTGTGAAATATTAGAAGTTACTGAACTTTTTGGTGAACCTTTAAAATATTAATTTTGAATCTTTACGAAGTATATGTGGTTGGAGGAAGAATATTGTGTTATTCAAGGCACTAGATACTAATATTGTGTAGTTGAAGACTCTGTGAGTTTGTACGCGCTAATGACAGAAAAAAAATGTATGATTATTATTTTTGCCTTGTCGTGGAAGGTTATATTATATAACATACGCTACGACTCACGGGAGTGGAGTTGACCAGTAAACTTAACTGAAAGCGGGTGAAACGTCGGCGTTTTGCTAGTTCAAAAAAATATTGTAACATCTTCTTAAATAATTACGTTAGTAACACGCGTCTATAAATAGTTTTTAGTCTTCAAAATTTATTCCAAAATTAGTTTTTCCATCTTCGTAATCTATGACATAAAAGGCTTAAAAAATAAAAACTACATCTTTACAAACTAGTTGGCCATTAAGATGACAGAGTTTATACCAAACGAGATTATAATTTACTGTGTATTGGTATTGGCCGCTTCCATATTGGCGAGGCGACCTCCCGAGGCCGCTGCGGCCACGGCTGGTCATTCACCCGACAGCCCGCCAACCTAGCTCCAAGGAATGCTGTTTGGTCCTCAATAGACACCGTAAAAAAAAACTTGTATCTTTTAGCGCGTTTTTGGGAGAAGGCCTTTAAAAAAAAAAATTGACGTATACGTCGATGGTTTTAGTCGAGTTTGCCTTTTTAAAAGAGGTTTTACTCACAAAATGGTGGTGATTCTTTTTTCAAATGTTTAGCGTAAATCGCTGATTGGCGTTCTTAAAAGTTTTTTTGCAAACTGTATTTTTTTTTAATTCGAATGAAGCTAGGAATTGCTCTGTGATTTAATGTAAACTGCCTATAGAATCATGCTGTTTTAATGCTATTACCCCTGTTTGTCTATTGAAAACAATACCAATATTATTGTTAGATACCAGGCTGGTGACAACTTTGCCTCAACCCTTTTCAAATAATTATATTCGTCCATTGTGTTTTGCCTTACCTATACTAATATTATAAAGCTGAAGAGTTTATTTGTTTTTTGTTTGATCGCACTAATGCAATAACCGGGTATAAAACAAAAAAACACAAACAAAAATAACTAACAAAAATTAAATTAAAAACATAAAAAACCCCCAACACAAAAACCTAAGTTCCCTTTAAAAAGTAAAAAAATAACAAAAAAAATACGTCACGTTGGGGGACCGCTCAGGACGATCGTATCCTAAATGCAACATCGCGATCGGTCCCCCAACGTGACGTATTTTTTTTGTTATTTTTTTACTTTTTAAAGGGAACTTAGGTTTTTGTGTTGGGGGTTTTTTAAATTTTAAATTTAATTTTTTATTTTATACTTTTTATAGGAACCTACTTATTATAATGTCGATTTTGTTAAGTTTGAGACCCCACTCGAGTATATTTACAGACATTCGGTTTTTCTTCCCTACTTTCACCCCCACAACTTTTAAACGGCTCAACCGATTTTCATCAAACATGTCTAAGAACACTCGCACATAGGTCACCTTTAATACAAAAAAAAACTAAATTTAAATCGCTTCATCCGTTCGGCAGCTATGATGCCACAGACAGACAGACAGACAGACAGACAGACAGACCGACAGACAGACAGACACGTCAAACTTATAACACCCCTCTTATTGCGTCGGGGGTTAAAAACAATTAAAGCTAAAGAAAAAACACAAACAGCTTTTGTTTTTTTTTTACAAATAATTAAACCTAAAAAAAAACAAAACAAATACAAACATCACAAATCACAAACAGCAGTTGTTTTTTTTTATAAATAATTAGAGCTACATTTATCCAGTTTTTCACGTAATGTGAAGTCATGGGACCCCTTTCCCCATTAATCGCATTGAACATTCAGTCTTTTTAGGATACATCGGAGCTTCGTTAAACCCAGCTTGACATAAATCGATAAACTCTCAATTTTATTTAATTTTGCTTGCCCGTTGCGAAAACATCACAAATTATTACTCACAGCGTTTATCCAGGCTCTCAATGGAGGGAATTCCAATGAAATCCAATTTCGTATTTCTGAGAATCGCGTCACTAAATATAGAAGTTGTTGTTGTAAATACAAGTCGACATTAAGCCAACCTTGAGGTTCTTAATTAAGATTTGCTGACATTCACTCATTATAATAAACTAGTTTTGATCCTCGAATTTGTTCCCGTGAATGTCAGCTGTCGCGGATGCAAACGAAGTCACTGATTAGCAACGTAGCCTATGTTTTTATCTAGATCCCAAACTACCTCTGTGTCAAATTTTATTACGATCGGTTTAGTGGTTTTGCAGTGATGCTGTAACAAATAAACGGAGAGACGGTCAGATACGTTACTTTTGTATTTAAAATACTAGCGTGTGCCGCAACTTGGTCCGCGTCGTATTTGATATATTATTCCACGGGAACTAAGAGCATAGAGATACAAAGACTATAATCTATCTCTATGCCAAACTTCATCCAGATCCGTTCAGCCGTGCTGGCGTGATAGATTAACAAACATCCATGCAAGCAAATTTTAGCAGTTGTAATATTACATAAATAAATATGTGGTTTATGCTAGTAGTACCTAATAATAAGGTTAGAGTGGAATTGCGGATGTTATATTTAGCCTGAGGCTTGATTCTCACTATTCAACGATGCAAATAAGCACTAGAAAAGGGTACTTGACCGGAATTGCTGCAATTAATATATGACTAAAATGCAAATCGAGATAATTTCGCCCAAATTAAAATAAAACTATTAACAAAAACACAGCTGCAAGTTCCCCAGCAACAAGGGAAAGACCGTGACGATAGACTACATAACTCGTTACGTACTTACTCTTTATCGCTGATACAACGTGACCACAGTCAACAGTCCATACAAACATGCAAGCAAACTGCTAAATACGCTTGTATAACTTTCTAGCATTTAGATATTTACATACAGAACCAATCAATTGCGTGTCCGACATACATTTGGTGGTCTGTTGTTAGGTAAACAAGCAGTAAACCTTACTGTCCTTCTGCTATATACCATCACGCCTGTATTCCCCGGAGGGTTAGGCAGAGGTGTACCAAAGTACACCCACAGTTCGCCGGTATGTTTAGGTGCCATGTAATAGGGCACGAGCCCATACTTCCCCACTAATATTATAATTATCAGCGAACTACCCACGATTTCGCCCGCGTGGCTTATTTCACCTACATTAAGTTACGTCTTTGGTTACTGCTCCGCTCCCGTGGGTCGTAGCGTGATGTTACATAGCCTATGACACTCACAAATAACGTGGCTTTTCATGAGTAAAATAATTTTCAAAATCGATTCAGTTTATCTAGAGAGATTACCTCTTACAATCTCACAAACTTTTTACCTCTTTATCTTTCTTTAAATATGACCTCTTTATAATATTAGTATAGATAAAATATGTGAAAGTTACTTTGTCTGTCTGTCTGTTACGCTTTCACGCCTAAATCGCCGAATATGAAAATTTTGGTGCCTACTGACTTAATTAAACCTTGGAGAAGGACATAGGCTATAACCTTTCACCAATCGCCAGTCCGCCTTGAGCAAGCGTGGTGATCAACGCTCGTGCCTTCTCTGTATGAGAAGAAGCCTGAAGTATTAATATACCATCACGTGTACTAATGTACACCCAGAGTTCGCCGGTATGTTTAGGTCTCATGTAATAAGGGGCGAGCCCATTGCCATTAACCGGGCACAAATCCTAACTCCGAGCTGCTACTGAGAATTTCATCGAAAAACTCAATAACGCTTGGCTCGACCTGGGAATCTAACCCAATACCTCTAGCGTAGCAGTCGCGCTTAGGGCCACTAGGCTAACGCGGCAGTTACCTACAAGTAACGAGACCTGAAGCTGAAGTATTATAATATTTCATAAAGAAGAATCAAAAGTTAGGTCACAGACACACGTTCGACAACAGACGAATATTAACATGACCAATTATAAAGGTCTCGTGTTATCGCCTACGGATAGGGTTGCCATCTCTAAAAATCAAAAAGCCGGACTTTTGAATTCCAAAGCCGGACTTTTGAATTCCAAAGCCGGAAAAAAGGATTTTTAATATACTTTTGTTTTGAAGGAACACGGTTTACGAGATCTGTTTCTTTAATAATTGTTCGCATAACATTGTTTACAAGTTACATGTCTCACATTAAATTCGTCGTTCAAAATTTTGCCGATGGTTTCTGGACATAACCTATTCCTTTGTTTTGTCCATTGCTGGCCAATTAACGAGAATACTCTCTCGACAGTTGCATCATGCCGCGGTTTTGAAAAATCATACTCGCACATAGCGAGTATGTCTGACTATCAATACATATGTTACTCAGCGACACAACAGTCGCTTAAAATCAGGATCCTCTTGTTTTTCTTGTAGAAAAAGAATTAATCGATAGTATAAAAAGCCTAACAAAAGCCGGACGGGCCGGATGTAGTCAAATATGGCCGGGCAAGAGGTCAAAAAGCCTAACACTGTCCGGCTTTATCCGGACGGATGGCAACCCTACCTACGGAACACTAAAAACTCGTCATTGTGATTTGTGGTAGCCAATTTATATTCATAAAAGACGTCAATACGCTAATAAATCTTGCGTAGACGCCTAGTGGAGACAGCGCTAAATAAGGCAGTTACGTCCGATCGGTCTACACCCGCCTTAATATTCGCTAGAGGTGTGGAGAAAGCGCATTCTTTTCAACACCTTGCCACTGGAATGCAAATCGTAAGGTCTAAATTACTTGTAAAACTTGTCGGTGTTACTTTTGACCATTTACGGTGGTATTGGCTTATCGTTTATTTATTTATTGACTTGTTAGCCTAGTGGTCCTAAGGGCGACTGCTACGCTAGAGGTCTCAGGTTCGATTAAAAAGTGTTATTGGGTTTTTCTATGAAATTCTCAATGCGGCTCGGAGTAAGGATTTGTGCCATTTGTGGCAATAGGCTTGCCCAATATACGTGGGACTTAAACATAGTAGCGGACTGCGGGTGTGCATTGGTAAACCTCTGCCTGACCCTTCGGGTAAAACAGGCGTGATGGTTATGTTAATTACTAGGTATATCCAGTGATTTCTGCCGGGTTAAGTTACTTCTTTGGTAACTACCCCCTTCCTTGATAAACGGGCTATTATATCGATAAATATTTTTCTTCAATCGGACAAGTAGGTCCTTAGATTCGCAAATTCAAACAACTAAAACCTTATTAATTAGTGTAGATTTGATGAAGTACACCAATAGGATTCATTACGAAATGTACCTTAAATACAAGGGGATTGCTTTCAAAACCTTTGGTTGATTCTTCTGTGGCGTCACACGTCATTGGTGGTTTAAATTTTATTAAAATGAGTACTCAAGTTGTAATGAGTCATACGGAAAGTTTAGCATTATATTACTGAGTTACATAATATACTATCCGTTGAAATTAAACATATAGAAAACTAGGTAACCTCCGTGAACTACGTCTTTGGTTACTGCTCCGCTCCTGTTTGTCGTTGCGTGATGTTACATAGCCTATCCTATTTCCTCAGAAATTTGGCGATCATATATAGAAAGAATTTTTCCGATCCGACTGGAAGATTATTTTAAACAAACAAACAAAAATCTCTTCACTTTCATATATTAGTATAGATATTATTATATAGTATACTGTATAATTATAATATAATAATATGACATAGCATAGATACTTATTTCTTATCTCATAGCTCAGAAATCCGATGCTCGCAGAGCGTCGACCTCTTACTGCATAGGTCGTAGAGTCTACTTCATTCCTAAGTACCTATATCATGTATGAATGAATGAGTTAATCGAGAGACCTACATATTATTATATTATTATGTGCTACTACTACATAACTAACTCAATTTGTGAGAAAGTGACGTTATTCATTGTCTCGATAACAGAAATTGTTATTCTTAAAAATATCATGAATCAAATGATTGAAATGTTTTTGTTTTTCTTTGGGATTCGGGCTTATCTGCTTTTAGAAAGAGTGTTAAATCATGAAGCTAGGTAAGAATGAGCTGTTACTACGCGTACTGCCCATCAAACGGGAATTTTCCAAATCGGTTAAGGTTCTAAAATAAAAACATTAAAAAAATATATAATCGAATTGAGAACCTTCTCCTTCTTTTAAGTCGGTTAAAACGGGTTAATATTTTTCATTATTCCATTCATGAAATTGTCAACCCAACTTCAAAATCAACTGTTATATTCCCTTATTTTGCATCAAGTACAGTTCCGCACAATCCTTCGTCGGTACACGTTCCCTATAGCGCACATTACCTACTTAAGTGCAGTACCATTCCTAAATCGGTTAGTTGGCGTCCGCTAGCGCACACCGTCCACATACAAATCAGTAATACATTTACATACACATGTGACGGTAT
The DNA here is from genome assembly GCA_932526535.1 of Caradrina clavipalpis. Classification (NCBI taxonomy): domain Eukaryota; kingdom Metazoa; phylum Arthropoda; class Insecta; order Lepidoptera; family Noctuidae; genus Caradrina; species Caradrina clavipalpis. The sequence continues at coordinate 11,091,581 of OW052106.1, forward strand.
AGCATGTTTCAATTGAATTATTCGAAGCAAATTGACGCAGGGCTCGGCCGAAGCTACGCTGTTTGGACTATGGGTGTGGCGTTGTATAGCCATAACAATTACTATGATTATGAGGGATTAACTGTCAGGTTATTGTAGATAATTATAGTCGGTTAGGTTGCTCGGATGGTTACCCTTGGTTTTGCTAATGCGACAGGCCTGTAAACCGATTTGTGTGATCATGGAATTGGTATTTCTGCAACTAGTTTTAGTCTGCGTGAATTATCTTAGAGATCATCCCACATTTTAAATAAAATATAGCCTCTGTTACTCGCTGATAATCTAGCTTTCAATGGGTGAAAGAATTTTTAAAATCGGTTAAGAAGTTTTTGAGTTTATCCATCAAAAACAAAAATAGTAATCTTTTCTCTTTATAATCTTTATTTCTAAAATAACTAAAGATAAAGTTGAAGTACAAAAATAAATAGACCAATAGGGGTCTATCCATTAATGTCTTGACAAAGAAGAGATACCTGCAAGTATAAGAAATCTGCATTAAAAATACCAAGACAAGTTGTCAACCATACTTACACATTCACAGACAACCTTTTGCAAAAAAAAACCAATTGTAATCTTCGAAAACAGTAACAAAAGCACAATAAACGTGACGATTTCGAATAAAAGCAATAAAGCTACTCCCGTTGCAGTAGATACAGAAACAAAGGATTGCCCTTCGCTGGCCGTCCCCTATCTATTTGCATATAGGGGCCCTCGCTGCATGTCCTGTTTCGAATAACGTGGATTATCGCACAAAGAGCGACCGACCATGGGGTAATGGTGTTTTAAATAGCGAGGAATTTTATTGAGACGCGTTTTATTCCTTTTTTCGGTGACCTTTATAAAGATGTCTTCACGCTTCGAAGCGTTTGAATTCCAAATATGAATTAGGGTTGTGATTCCTTGTTCGAGGTTTTGTGAAAGGGTGAATTATATAAACATTATTTTATACCATAATCATCTTCGGTGACGGCGCAGTGGTGGTATTTTGAATTTGAATAATCTTAGTTTGTTAAATCTACTCATAAATAATAATTATCTACTTAAATATCTAAATATAAGATCTACTTCCTTAATTCCAATATTATTATGTTTTTAAACAAAAAGCGCTTCATCCTCTCCTCTAAAAACTAACTTGCTGTGCCCGACAGGGTCCATAATTGTTTCTCTATAATTTACCTACCAGCCTTGTATACATTATGGAATGCAATAAAGTATTGAGTATTGAGTATTGAGTATTGCTTTTGGTTTATGATTTTTGGGGGGTCCATAATTGAAGAGGGTCTGTAAGTCTTGTTGAAATCTTGCAGTGGCAACTGTTTCTATATTTAATACTAGCTCATGGGTCCGACCTTCGCACAAGGATTTTCCAAAAAATAAAGTTTTCGTACAAAGTTTGTCCGGTTTGGTTTGTCTGTTTTTTTCAGGTCGAGCAAATAGTGTTTATTTATTTATTTATTATGGAGTTATTGAGTTTTTCTATGAAATTCTCAGTAGCAGCTCGGAATTAGGATTTGTGACGGTGATGGCAGTAGGCTCGCCTATTACACGGGACCTAAACATACTGTGGGTGTAAATTGGTTCACCTCTGCTTAACCCTTCGGGGAATACATGCGTGATGGTATGTTGTTTATCCAGAAAGTTACATACACAACAAAAAAAGTATCACCCATATCGGTGCAGCCGTTCTCAAGTTTTGCATTTAGCAACACATTTAACCATTTATTTTTATGTATGTAGATAAATTACTTTTCTATCTTATCTTAGAAATCACTTTCAATGACTGTACAAGTTGCATATCCATGTACAATAATTAAAGCATGTCCCACTATGTTATTTACTCCACATCATGTATAATTGATACTTACACTGACTTGTATACTACTATCCAGTGTCTATTTACTAATTAATACTGTGCGTGCCATGCAATTAAGATTAGGTTGACTCAACCATATAATGCGTAGGTATGCGTTTCTTGTCTCTAGTTGTATCTCCTTCATTCATTTAATTGTCACATTTTTAGCTTAGCCTCTGCTCGCGACTTCGTTTGCGTATGTTTGGTGTTTTTCATCTGCGTCTTTGATTACTGCTTTGCTTTTGTGTCACGTAGCGCGATGTTATATAGCCCTCATGACTGTTAGTTTCAGAGATTAGCGCGTTTAAATAAACACACAAACGAACAAAACACTCTTCAGCTTCATTATATTAGTTTAGATTATTAACTTAATTAAATCTCGATTAATTGTATCTGTCTTTTAGTGGTCATCTTTGCTTCATTTAAATGAGAGCGGACTAAAAACTATTGCTATATTAATAGCTTCATTCGGAAAAACGCATCCGTCCTTCTGCACTCAGCAACACAGCAATGTAAATCCTTTTCCTATTATACCATACGATTCGTTTTTGTATAGCCATATACCTACAGCCTTTTTTTCTCACACGAATTTGTCCTTGTGTGTTAGTATGTACCAGCGTGGGATGATTACCACCTGATACGGTCTACGTATTTTATTTCATTGCTAAATCTGAATGGAAATCGGTAGCACAAATATTTTATAGACACAATATTATTTTCATTATTATCTCTTTATCTGTATTTAAATGAGTTGATAAATCTGTCGTTTCAAAGCCAATCGATAGGAAAATTATGTCAGTGTACCATAAGCCAGGCGTGTTACCTCTGTATACAAGACTATCTTTATTACTTTTGATTAATTACCCTGCTTTATCTGATACACGTATTGCAGATAAGATGTGTTGTACGTTGTCTCAGACTCCTTCTTTATCGAGCTTGATTAGTGATAGTTTCCTGTAAAGATACAGACATCTGTCGCCTGCAACGATGCGCATCCAAGATTTTTTGTTCGTAGTCTCGAAGTCTAAAAACGTGTCGAGTGATTTCCGTTACGAAGCTAAACATTTAGGGAGTGATAACTAATGTGTATTTATAAATTAAGAATCGTGTCTAATTTTTGAAGAAGTAGCTATTCGTAGTAACTTTGTAGTAGATCTACAAGTCGTCAAAGTATTGTCAAACACAGTGCACTAATCTAATTCCGAACACAACAGCAATGTTCAAATACAAAAGTGAAACAAACGAAATGAAACCGAACTTAATCGATCAGTGAAACGAAAACGAAAAATGAAATAAATAATTCAAGATGATGAAGTTCAAATCATTGTTCCGTAGAGGGCCAAGTCAGGGGAAACAGGAGTCGGGGACTCTGAAGGGGGCACCGTCAGTATCGAGCCTCGACTCGAAGCACCACAAAGTTGCACCAGCACGCGACAAGTCCTTGAAAATCTTTGGTTCAAAGGAAAAGTTACATAAAGCGCATAAGAAGAAGGACTTAGGGAATAACAATGCAGTTTTAGAAGACCCTGAGTTGAGGGAAGGTTTAGAGTATGAAGATGGGCAGGTTGGAGTGCTTGCGTACAGTAGTGTCGAGGAGCTGGGGTCGGTAGACGGGCGCGGCTCGCAGGAGTGCGTCAGTCTGCCTGTCACTCTGAATGCCGAACACATGCCCGGGTTCCAGGAAGTGGAGCTCAGGCCTAGAGTACCATCTGAGGTCAGTAACTGTACTTTTATAACCAAGCTTACCATGCATAGGTCAGTTGTTTTAATTAAATATTTAAAGGAAGTATAAATAACTTTAGTTTAGTTATTGAAGCGTGTCAAAAGTCAGTATAATGCTCTGATTACATTCGTACAAAAATATTTGAGACCGTTGTAAATTGACACACTTACTTATTTATAAACAAAACTGACAAAGAAATTATTATAATACAGTAAAAGTTATGTCATGTTAATTACGCATGCGCCAGTGCACAGCTTGATTGGCTTTTTATGAGTTTTCGTTCCTTTCAATAAATATTGTGACCTTGAAAAATTACTAGTAACGTTTAACTCGAATGAAAGAATGCTAAGAATTTGTGTACTGGATCATTGTAATTCCATACACGTCATTTTGTGTGGCATTATGCCTAGCACATGCTAATACTAGTAAAAACTACGATGTTTGTAAAAACGCTTACATATGATAATCTTTTTCCACATTTATTTCCGTAGTGCTTCTTTGAATTGCAATTTTGTTTCCTCCCAAAAAATCTATTGCATGTTTCCTATTAATAATGTATAGAGTACTTATGTGCGGTTAACAAACAAATTTTATTCGAAACCATCTGTAGAGTCTAAAAAACTTATAAGTGACGGCATGGTTATTTTATCTCTTTTGTTGACTGTAGTTACTTATAGTTTATAAGGATTAAGAAAGTATTGCTCTTTTAATATATTTTTTGTTTTTTTCTAAAGCATTGCTCTCAGGCGTCTTTGGCATCCGGGGTCAGGGAGATAGAAACCTTGAGGAGGGAACTGGAGGCTACAGTGATGGAGCGAGCTCAACTGCAGGCAAGGGTCGAGGAGTTGATGGAGAAGGTGACAGAAGCCGACCGGCTTCGAGGAGAGCTGGATCGAATGAAGGTCTGTATAATGAGGAGGTATTTCATTTAAAGGCTTGACTGTAGACCCATGCAATGTAGTATCATGTAGCCAGCTGTACTTGATATGCTAGCGACGTTCTAGAGGACAGATGTACGTAATTGAAATTATCGTGGTTTATTTAAATTCGTTCTGCACCTTTTTATAAGAACTCAGATTGGGGTTAGTGGTAATCAGTTGGTCCCCAAACGGCTTATTTGAATTTAGAAGTCCATGCATTTAGCAAAAATGACACCTAATTATTTAATTATTTCCTGATCGTATTTTGGTCATGGCATCAGCGTCAGAAAAACGCTAATAATTATGATGATAAGCGTCAAATATCAACTGACTTTGAACTACGTGTGTGGGTAAATACAGGTGCACTGAGTTTTTCCTCCCTCTCATAGTACGATGGGACGGCAATCTGACACGGGTAGATAGGGCTTAGGACTAAATACTAATACTAACTCCTTCCTGACTTGATATTTTTAATTTTCCCAGAGCATGGACGCAGAACGGGAAGCGGCCTTGGAGCGGCTGGCGGACGAGAACGGTGCGTTGCGCGCGCGGCTGCGCGGCGTCGCGCACTCGCCGCTCTCCGACAGTGAGAAGCGACAGCTGTTGCTTGCGCCCGCGCCGCGTCGCATGCACTCTTCTGCACCCGCTTCTATCGCGCTCGCTAATGTAAGTAACCAGCATCATCGGTAACCATGTCAGAGGCTCTTGATGCGGTTTAGAAACTCTGACACTAGGGTGTGTGGGGTCGTTCGACCTTACTGCCCACACGATGAAGAAGAAGCATTATCGGGGCCTAAAAGATCCTTTTGTAGTTCATCACTTAGTTTGGCTACCGGCCGCGCGCTTCAATTTATAGTAGTTTTAAAATATTTATTAAAAAATTCAAGCAAAAAAAAAAATGCAAGCTGATCAACTATGCTACTAGTTGCAAAGCAGCTTTGCTGTGTTCCGGTTTGAAGGGTATGGGTGCCAGTGTAATTACAGGCACACGAGACATTTCAACTTTGTCTCTGGGATGGCAACGCATTTGCAAGGCTTCTGGTATTGCAGATGTTTAAAAGTAGCGGTGACTACTTAACATCAGATGGGCCGTGGGTCTGTGTGGTGCAAAGGCATATAAAAAGATTGTTTTGATTATGACGATAAAGTTGATAGGACACCAATTAAAGACACAACTTGCTGCGGGATGTTACTTACAGAAAAGTACAGCGATTCGATAGAATATTTTGAGAACATCTTATTCTTTCTTCTTCACTTCAACAGAAGTCTTGGTACTTTTCCCCATTTTTTAAGTTTTCAGCTTATGTTTTGCAGTAACTTTGGATTGTGAAGGTCAGGTAGGCAGTCGCTCCATGTAAAGCAATGGTAGTCAGCTGCATCCGGATAGACTGGAAGCTGACCCCAACATAGTTGGGATAAGCCCAAGCAGATGATGATACAGCTTATTGTTTGTACACAGGGCGAAGGTGACAGCGGCGAGGCTAGTACTCCGGAATGGGACAAGCACTCGTCGTCGTCTCTCAGCGAGGTGTCGGTCGCGTGCCTGCAGGACCGCATCCTGCAGATGGAGGAGCACCACTACAGGTGATTATTAAAGAAGTCCTAGCTTAGGACCGGGTTTAAATTATGGAAGGGTAATTGTTGAAAAGTATCAACTTTGTTATTATTATTAGAACCCTCAAATCTTTTGCATATTTTGCGAGAAACCGGAGTAGCATCGTGTAATGGACGTATAATATTTTGTTTGCCTTTCTCAAAGAAATTATTGCTTTGTTTATATTATCTGTTTTCATAGTACTTATAAAGTTTGTATGCCAGTGGAATGGCATTAAGGATATTAATATCACTAAGCAGTTAGTATTGTTTTTAGAATGATTAATGAAAGAACAAAGGTCGTGGTACTTATCTAAACATACCAGCGAACTGTGGGTTTATATTGGGTACACCTCTGCCTAACCCTTCAGGGAATACAGGCGTGATGGTACGTGCGAATCAGGCAAAAAATATCACCATATCCTCTCTCTATTCCAGTACAAGCGAAGAACTGCAAGCTACACTAGCAGAGTTAGCAGATCTGCAGACACAACTGGCAGACGCACACGCCGACAACGAGCGACTAGCTGACGAGAAGCAAGTGCTGTTGGAGTCTCTCTGTCGGCAGACGGAGAAGCTCGAGGATAGCCGCACTAAGGTAAGGAAGGACTGAGAAATGGTGGCAAAGTTAGCAGATCTGCAAACACAGCTGGCAGATGCACACGCCGACAACGAGCGACTAGCTGACGAGAAGCAAGCGTTGCTGGATGCTCTCTGTCGACAGTTAGGTCCTCTGGTATGCACCAGAACTTTATGAAGATGATGGCCATAACATCGTGAGAAGGTGCAACGTATTCTCAGTTCAAACGACCTTAATATAAACTCATGTTCGATTTTCAGGTGGACACCCTGCAAGAACTCCTACTCCGTGAAGGTGTAGAACCAGAGACGCTGGTGTCCGGCGACGCTGATCAGCAACTGTTTGCTGTTCTCAAGGTGAGACAATAAGTAAATACTTGATTTTCTACATTTTATTTTAAAAAGTCCATAAATTCAAATAAAAACTGCAGCTAGCCTTTCGTGCACTTGTCCCAATTGATAGCGCTGTGGATGAAATTTATCGATGCTCTTTGAACTACTCCACCCTTTTTATAAGTTGTACGCAATGGACACACATGAGAGAGTTATGAATATAAATGTGGATGGATTGAGAGGAAGTGGGAGACCAAAGAAAAGACGGATATATGGTGTGAAGAATGATATGAAAGAGAAGGGAGTCAGTGATAGCATGGCGGTTGACAGGACGGCATGGAAGAAGATGTGTTGTGCCGACCTCAAGTAACATAGGATAAGGGCAAGAAGAAGATGATTGATGATGATGACGCAACGATATGTTTTTCTTTTTTTTACGAGTCACGGGAGCGGAGCAGCAACCATAGACATAACGCGGGTATAAGATAGACACTTGGGGGGCTGAAGCAATTCACTATTATACATGCTGGTTTAAACAATAAACGTTTCTTCACAGCTATCCCAAGAAGAACGCCGCCACCTGCTAACGAAGCAGGAACAGCTTGAAGCGGAGCTGAACCAAACGAAGACAGCGCTTGAGGAGAAGACCAAAGAAAATGAAAACCTCGCAGAGAGGATACGGTAAGAAACATTATCAGCCTTACTTATAAAAATAACGCTAACTAATACTTAGCTATCACTCAATTGACTAACTCTTAAGGTCAGCATAAAGCATGGCCAAATTATTCGACTAAAGATCGAAATCAATCAAACTAATCATGCTCAATTGCCAAAATCATGGTGACTTATGTATTGAAATGCTTTGACTTTGATGAATGGTTGTATACCCACAGTGTATTGGAAGCGAGTGTGGAGCGAGCAGAGTCGGAGCGATCGAGATACGAACACGAAGTGGACTCGGCGCAGGAGCTCGCCGCTACGAGGCAGCATCAGATCGCCACCCTCACTGATCTGCTTGATGCTGCTAAAGCTAAGGTGAGACATTTATATAACACGCTAAAAAATAAACTAATTATACAGGGTTATCAAACTAGGTAACATTGAGCAAAAATATTGTAGGGAAACTACTCTTATTTTTGGTATGAAATTCACAGGGTAGCGCACAATGCATTTAAAAATTGTGATCGTTAAAGTATTTAAAGTTTAGTTATTCCACAAAAACTTGAGTAGACCAAAGAAAATATTAGGACATTGACCTTCAATATCTCCATAACCTGACGTTTTCCCCAGATATAGTCCAGAACAAAAACATGATCACAATGATGGCAACAACACATAACTTTCTAATTCATTGAGTGCCCTCTTATGGGCCTTGATGCCTGATTTAAATAAATAATTAATATACAGTTGGAAGAGCGAGATGGCGTAGTGGAAGGCGCAGCGGAAGCGGAAGCAGCAGCAGCAGCCGCAAGGCGCGACGCAGACGCGGCTACCGCGCGTGCGCTTGCGCTTGCCGAGCGTCTCGCGCATGCGCAGAGACAGCTCGACCGCGCGCACTCTGAGGCCAGGAAGATGCATGATGATGCTATGGTACGTTCGTTACTAGTACCAATGAGATTTGACAACGTATTTATAGACCTTGTAAGACATTTTATATTAACGAAGTAGACTATTGACAACAATCTACAACAAAAACAATCTTAGAAAATACGATGATTAGCAACAATCTACAACAAAAAATTCTCACGAAATAGATGACTGACAACAATCCTCGTCAAAACATTTTTATGAAATAGAACATAGACAAAAATTTACAATAAAAAGTCCCATGAAATAGATGATTCACAACAATTTACAACACATAATTCTTACACAACAACGATTAACGACAATCCACAACATAAATATCTTACGCTAAGACGATTCACAACAATCTACAACAATAAACTTTTACGCAAAACGATTGACTGCAAACTACAACAAAAAACTCACCAAACAGACGATGGGCAACAATCCACAACAAAAAACTCCAACAATAATCGTATCATTACAGGTGTCACGGAACAACGCAAAGTCAACGATATCGGAGTTGGAGTTCCAGATAGAACAGTTGCGTCAGGAGAAGACTGCGATGCAAGGGGAGATGAAGACGTTGCAGGACAACGCTGAGGAGTTGCAGATACAGGTCCGAATACATTTATTAATTTGATTTCATCGAAGTTTCGCGTAATGTTGCCAATTCCAATGCCAATGGAGGAAGTCAGTTTAGATATGTTTTATCGAAATTGGTTCAACCGTTTCAAGGTTATAAACTCTTTTGTTAGCTGCGGTACGGAACATTATTCTTCTATCGAGGAATACTTATCATTTTAAATTTAATTCATTGTTTATAAGCTTGAATTCCGAAAAAAAAATACTCCTCTCACTGACTCTCCATTTCCTTTCGTTTCCAGGTGCAAGTAGCATCAGATGAGAAGTTGGCTCTAATGAGTCGAGCAGGCGAGGCGTTGGCGAGAGTGTCCGACTTGGAGCGACAACTACAAGACGCGCGCGCGAGATATGCACAGCTTACTAGGGATAGAGAGAGAGATGTGAGTCCAATATTTGATCCTATGGTTCATCACGGCTGCTGGATTTGGTGGCGATCTCTAACCATAAAAGCGGCGATCACGATATATCAGCTATGGTAGCAGCGATACCACAGTCGCACAAATAAAAATAAAAAAAAGAGTTGAGTATGGAGTACATGGAGTTTCCTCTCCATATGATCCCCTTTGGAAGGGTTGTCCCTTCCAAAGGGGATGCTGATGCTTCCGTCTGATGCTACATACAAGAAAAATATATCGAATCTTGTTGTCAAGATTCGATATATTTTTCTTGTATGTGATGTTCAAAAGTGCCTTTTGGTTGCTTAATCGAAATAAATGATTTGACCAGTTTTGATTTTAATAGTTGCCATACAGCCATCACTGTTTGCCTTTTATCGAAGATATTTGCTATATTTCTGTGCTGTTCATTTATTGAAAGCCATAATTATATCTTACAAAAGGAAAATCCATATTCAACAAATTTTCCGCAACAGGAAGCCGAATGGAAGCAATTCCAAAGCGATCTCCTCATGACGGTGCGGGTCGCCAACGACTTCAAAACCGAAGCCCAAAGGGAGCTGGAGCGTCTGGTCTCCGAGAACAAAGTCGCAAGGGACAGGATACGACTGTTGGAAGACCAGATGCACTCGCTCAAGGGTAAGTGGAAGAATGATGAGAAGATAGACTTGCAGGTGTTGTTGTGAATGCGTTTGATACAAATTATGAATTGGCTTTGTATGATACACTAAGACTACCATCTCTTGTTATAGCATTAGTAGGTCGTCTATGTAAATAAAATATTGAAATGTGTAGAAAACCATTACCTGTATCCAAGGTGATTAATTTACTTTGAAGTGTTCTTTTCTTAATTTGTGAATAATACTCGTTTGTCAGCACAGTCTGCCTTTGTTCAATTTGGTTTTTACCCAGAATTATTTTTAAAAGCACCTGTATTATATAAAGGGGTTTACTCAGTTTTATGTTTTGCTGCACCGAGATTGAAATTATGATTGATTGGCAGAATTTTCTTGAATTTTTTATGTTGCCGCCATGAAACGCGCAAGTGAGAGCTTCGCATGTGTATGACAGGTAGATTTGATAGTAGTTTGGAATTTGTTAACATTTTTTGTTATTGCTTTGTATCTTGCAAATGCTCAAATTGAAATGCAAAGTGCATTTTCTTTACTCGTGTGATATGATAAATAAGAGTTATTTTACAGATAATTTAAAAAAGAATGTACAGAATTATAGTAAAATAAAACAATTTAGCTTTCGATGTAGCTTTACTGTTCATTATGCATGAAATACAGACGTCCAAATATTTAGGTCTCTTAAATAATATCCGCAGAATTAACATGCATTACCATGCGCTAATTCTGTGTAAAATGCTTAACTACGTAGACATTCATAAACTAACAGTGATCGACCATCAATATGTTTTAAACAATGTCTAATCTCAATTTGATGTACCAACACAGGTGTTGACAGATCGGAATCTGTGGATAGCGTATATTCAGATGACAATAAAATTGAACCGAAGGAGTCTGATAACTGGGACTCTTCGCCGAGCGACGATTTGAGTCCATCTAAAGATGTATTCAAGAGCATACGAAAAAGATATCTGTCTAGAGTGCACAGTGTTACTGATCCTCCAGCCAAAGAAGCAAGCTTGATAGATCAAGCATTCTTCATATCGAATAAAACCCCAAAACAGAAGAATGACTTGAACGAACAATTAAAAGATACATTCAAAATAGAAATTGAAAACGTCACTACGGACGAAACGAATGACGACGATAGTCCAAAGTCGTCACAGGAAGAGTACCCAAGCAGAGTGTTAGCCGAAACTGTCTTACCTCCTTTCGAAGCCAAGGAGTTTAAAAGGCAAGACGCTATTGACCTTTGCGATGACATGAATGGAAGTCCTCCTGTTGAACCAGAATTGCCAGAGAACCTTATCGATCTGAACCATAGCTTTAGGTTAATTAAATCAGATTCTAGTTTTGCACCGATACCAAGACAACGCACTATCTTTAGTACAAATATGTCTGGAACATATAATGGTAAACCAAAGTCTTATAGTATGGACAATTTAAACACCAACGAAGAATATAAAGAAGCTTTAAATGAAGCCACTAGTGTTGATTTCCTAACTATTAACACCCCAAGTGAAATATCTCTATTTACGGAAAGTTCTGACAGTGTCTTTCTGTCACCCGTTGAGAAAAATAACAACAAAGTAAATGCTGTATTTGAAGCGAACAATAATGTGGTAAAACAAGATATACCTGTTGTTAAAGCTGAAAACGTGCTCCCCTTTCCATATCCTGATGATGTCAATAAAACGCAAATAGTTGATTTGGCGGACCCTAAAAAAGAAATACTAAGAGATACTACGATTGATGATAAAGTTGAGGAACAATTGAAAATGGTAAATGAGGAACTCAAGCTCACATTCAAAGCAGCAATAAACCGAATTATTGGTAATAATAGATCAAAAAAGGGTTCTCCTTGCACAAAGGTACTAAAAGAAAATGATGAACAAAATTCTTCTGAATCTGTTCCTACTACTAAAGATGAATTAGACAATGTTAATGATTCCCGTAATATAACTCCTCCGAGCGTGCCAAAGTTACCAGAAAGTAAGCCTCGGAGGGATTCAAAACCAAAAATTGTTGATGCCAAAGAAAATACTAGTTTAGTTACCACTGATGTAAATATACCCAGTACAAAAGATGAAAGTAGCAATCTTCTGACAGAACCTATAAAGGATACTGTTCCTCCTGAACCTAAAGCAGCAGTTCCTATTGATGATAACGTAAGCTATCATCTTACAATAAATACCACAGACTTAGGTGATGATATACCAAAGACAACTCCAGTGCAAAGTAATCCTACTGCTCATAATAATAAAACTGCAAATACTTTTAGAACTTTCTTGGCTCCCATCAAACTTGGTAACGGTAATATTGCACCGACATCCCCGATAATTATCAGTCCCGTATTGATACAGCCAGTGTTTTTCAAACCTCTTGCACCTCAAGAGGTCCCAATAGAACAAAAACAAGAGGCTAACAAAGGTACCGTGTACTACAGTGATATCGATCAAGTTACTACTGGTAACAAGAATGATAGCAAAGTGGCTGAAGTGAAGAACGTTGAGGACAACATTAAAAGGAAAGGTCTTTATCAAAAAAACGTTAAAGCAAAACAACTACCTTTCCTATCATGGAAAACTTTTGGATCTAACGAAAATTTGCCAGAAAAGAAAACCCCATCACCCAGTAAAAACATAGCCATACCTTTTCCTTCGCCGTTAGAAATATCGAAAACAGAAAACAATTTTTCAAAAACTCCAATAAAACCTTTAGAACCACCAAAAACTGTCGGCGTTTTGCCAAAAGCATTGGTAACCCCAACAGAACCAAACGCGACTATTGGAAAGTTATCTAAAACTCCACTATGGTTGACCGACAATAAATACTATCAGCCTGTAGCTAGTGTCCAGTTCGTTATAAATTCTACACAGTCTTTAAAACCTAAGCCATCGGAAAGAAAATCCGTAAATATTACAACTACGAATTCTTCTTCACGTCAAAATGAACAAAGAAGATATTCTGAACAAGAAAATGTTTATGAAGAAATAGGACCTGTGATATCCGAAGTAATAACCAAAGATAAAAATATAGCCGATGACGAAAAGATATCAAATAAAAACCAATCGATAAACGATGAATTGGCTGCAGTACCTAGAGAAGATCTGCTAGTAGTACCAAGGCGAATCAAAAAGCCGAAAACAAATGATAGGTTTGCAAAATCGAAATCGTTAGATTTCGTTGAGAGCTCAAGCGCAGCGAAAGAGATGGCCAGCATCACCAAATCGATAATATCGTTATCAAAAGCGCCTAGCGCGAAAGATGATCTACCGAAAAAACCTACTGGATCTATTGTAGAAATAGTTCAAAGTTTAGAAAAGAAACCTCAAGCGTCTGATATACAAACAGAAGTTGCGCCAAGAAAATTTTCCCTACAACACCCGACTTCTCCAAGTATAGATACAAATACAGGTTCCTTGCCAAGAGAAAAGCCATATTGGAGGACTTTGGAGCACAAACGGTTGTCGCACCCGTTACGGTCACTGAAAGACCCCCCGCCCCGAAGACCTCTACGTAAGTCAGCGCTTTTGTGACCGGAAAATTAAACGTTCGAGTGTGAATTACATGTAAATAACTGTATCAATGTATGGAAACATGATAGTGTCGTGTGTTGTCTCATTCGGTGGCGGTGCCATGGTGGTGGTTTTCGTTCCATTTGTTGATGGTAAGCTTCTGAACGCTGGGTTCAAACGCGTCAGGCAGAAGGGGGTGTGGTATGGTGCTGGGTTGTGGTAATAAAGTCTTATGCTGGGAATCAGTAGCCGGGAAGAATTTTTGGGTAGGATCATAAATATTGCTATCTAACATGAGCCATCGTCATATGCATCCAGTGTTATTGGATTGTCTATAAAAGCTTAAGCGTTCAGTAGCTTGACCTGTGCGTTTGAGAGTGCTATTTCATCTATTGAAGTATCTACAACTTCAAACATTATTGTACCAATGAATTTAGGGTTTAAGGTGAAAAAATACAGCATGGAATTTTATACGATTTTCTTTATTCGTCACAATATAAGCATGGTTTTTTTGCTTTAGTTATTACAGTTATGCACTGGGGTTTGCCTGGTGTTGGATTGCTGGATTATTACTTAAGTTATATTATACCAGACAAAGATGGACCTCTAGTAATTGTTCTATTCCAAATGAAAATTCAAATAGCCAACTAGAATTAAAGCTCTTGGTCTTGTAAATTTTGAATGATAAGTGGTGAAACCCAAGGAGCAACAGTAATCTCAACAATCTAATCTATGTTTAAAAGTTCTGGATCCCTAAGAAGCCCGTCTACCTAATGGTTTCATAGTCTATCCCAAAATGTCGTAAATATCAGCTGATAGTTCCTTTTTTTTTCTTATGCAATGAAATTCAACTACATCCTTCTACTACCACGTCTTCAACAATACCGCAGTCGATAACCTGTATGTCACCTCCAGCCATACCACCGCGAACGGAGGAGACACCGCCACCACCGCCGCTGTTGACCAGTGCATCGCTACAGGACATCATGGCTACTGCTGCCTCACACAGGAGGACTAAAGGTAACAAACGATCCTCTGAAGCATCAGAACAGTCTTATAATCTCCGAACTTCATTAAGTTTTTGCAAGACCAGCTAAAGCTAATTACTGGTTCTGTATAAACGCCTTTTGTTTTTTTCTTTCTTTCTTTCTATCTTTGTTATATTATATACCCCGCAGTGTCCCCGCGTTCTGTTACGTCTTTAATTCGTACTTCTGTTGATGCCCAATACTTTAAGTACAGGTATTAAATCCGCACAGCTATGAAAGAGAAATGCCACATAAGAGATTGCTGATCGCACTAAGTTTTCAGTAGCACAGTAACTCGCTGCCGCCGTGTTCTTCAGAATAAGTAGATAAATAATAATCATTTTGAAATGATTGTTTCAGGTGTAAGCCGTCAAGACTCCCGTCTGTCAGTCAAGTCTCTTATTGAAAGCATAGAAAACGCGGCGAAAGCGGCCAAGCAGTCACCTGCAACCACACCGGTAGGAGAGTGGCCTCAGGTAAGGCATTGCCATTTTTATGGTACGGAAAAAATATGAGTCTACTCGACGAGTTCTTTGGACATCCCATCCATTCGTCATTTTAGTGGCATTAAGGATGATTTACACCAAACGGCTCCCATCGCATCGCATCGGATCGGAAAGAATACGAACGGTTACGACGGCAGGCGAACGGGGCCGATCGTGTGTTGTAGCATTCTTTCGGTAACGATCGCGTGTCGTGGACGCCCGCGGTCAAGCTGCTGTGCGTGGCTTGGTAATAAAGACTTTAAATACTGTAAACACGATTTAATATCGTTTAGAAATTGCAAAATTCCCTCCTATCCGATGCAATGCCAGCCGTTTGGTGAAAATCATCTCTTCGTTGAATAAATATTTAAGTACACGGCTATGCAAGCTGTTTACAAGTCAAAACACTGAAAGCTTTTTATGCAACCAGTATAATTGACTTTCTCTTATTTTCAGCAAACCACAGTAGGCGTAACAACAACGTCAACCACACTAAAGAACGGTATGGCTGACTCCACGGCGCCCACCAACGGCATGGGCGGAACCACCTTCTCCACCAAGCCACCTGCTGCTAGAGGCGCCCGACCCTCGCCCATCGCCAACGGTGAGTGTTCTCATGGGACCTTGTATAGCCTGGCATATGTTCATGTAGATATAAGATATTTGGATGCGGTGATGGTGTATGTAATTCTGAATTCGTTTCTAGCCGTGTGAATGTTGTCAAAACTTTGAAAATACAGGCATGCGCCGGCGCGTGTACATCTTTCTGGGGGTGAAAGAAACGGAATCAATAGAAAGTCAGCTACTATGTAAAGAAAATGCCTAAGGCGAATCACACACTGCCCCGCATTACGCGAGGTGCGTGGCGACTTGGCGCTTAGACTGCGCATGAATACGTTTCCTGTGTGTTGCACTACGCGTGTTTTCTATACAAACACAGATACTTGCAAACAAAAAAAGATCACGCACTCCCGCGCTACGTTCCGTGATGCGGGGCAGTTTGCTAATCTTTTAAACTTGGGAAAAAAATATGGACATATTTTATACTTTATCAGGATTTGATCTGCTGCCGTTAGTCTCGGCTATAATTCGTAGATTTTCGACATTAGTTACGGGATAGTCAGAAGCCGGGAAGACTGACAACCAGTTTTACCAAGAGGTATCGTGTTGCTCAGTTACTGGGTTGTGGAGGTCAGATAGGCAGTCGCTCCACGTAAAACACTGGTATTCAGCTGCATCCGGTTCTAAGCGGATTCCAGTCTACTGTCCGACCCCAGCATAGTTGGAAAAAGGTTAGACAAAGAGTTTTTATCAGGATTTAAAGTTAGATGCGCTATCACCCTGTCCAGTAATCGTTTAGGTAATCGTAAAAATATTCAAAATTGGGATAAATGCATGGAAGTAATCAAATTACTATTTAATACTAGGTATAAAATATAAGTATTTGTTATTTTTATTACGTAGTTAGGTAAGGAATGAGTAGAAAAAGTCTAGCATGTTATTTCTTTATTTTCTCGAATTATAATTAACCCTGTATACAGTGGGTTTCTTTTTCAAAATTCAAAATTCTACTTTTCTATACTCCAAAGTATAAAATCGCAAAAATAATAAGTTAATCTTAATTTAAGAGTCCCAATACGATTTAAATACGTAATACCCGTCCCCGGCTACATATAATCGCATGAAAGTCGCTTATTTTTTCCAGCATGGCAGCATGAACGCGGCGCATAGCCCAACCCTTGCCTAATTAACGACCAATTAACGATATGTGTTGTGTGCTACGTTACTAATTTATTTATTAAACTCTTAGTTCATTACATAATGCATGCCAATAGACTTTTATTTTTCTCCATCCTGTATATCACGTACTCAAAAAAAGTAGATTTTGTGGGATTCTATTTTTGAATGGGTAGTTTTCTTTCTTATTCTGTAGGTGAATCGTATTTTTTTTTATTTCTAATTTTAATTTTGGGATTAGAAAACGTACAAATATATACTCACTACATTTTTATTTAAATAGCATAAAGCTTTACTATCAAAATATTATTGTCTTTACTATTGTCTTGCACAGCGGAAATATTTTTCCAAATTTGAATTTAACCGTCATTTCAAAACAAAATGGAGTCTGTATACTTTTCCCGCCAACTTCTCCCCTTATTCTAATGGAATCGGTTCTTATGGGAACTATATCACTCATTGGGAACGGTACCACTGTGCATTGTTTGTGTCTACCCAGAGATATCCCCACTGGCCGACTGTGGGGATATTTCTCTCATGTACTACCATCGACGGTTTTGTGATGAAAAGTTAATTTTTTTAAATTTAGAATAAGCTGTTTGACAACCAGTCTTACCAAGAGGTATTGTGTTACCCAGTAACTCGGTTGTGGAGGTCAGATAGGCAGTCGCTCCATGTAAAACACTGGTATTCAGCTGAATTCGGTTAGACTGGAAGCCGACCCCAATATCGTTGGAGAAGGCTAGGTAGATGATGAGAATAACCTATCTAACTTCATACTTGAAGCTACTTAAAAATCTTGAAATGTAAGTCAATATAATTATTAAGCCTGGAAATGTGATTCAATTTCTTATAAAAAAGGTATGAGGATAAAAACAAAAGAGCACATAAAATCAATGATACTTTTTTTCTCACGAACTTTTTTATCTAAAGAAAACATACATACATTAAAAAGATAATTAACAGTAGATAATTTGCACCTGCTGTATTATCTCTTCACCACCTTTTGTAGACTGGTAGAGAATGCCTAAGGCATTAAGTCCGCCTTTGTACATCTTTTTGTGCATAAAGTTTAACTAAATAAAAATAAAATAGCCTCTACAAAAGCTTTAAAAGTAGGAAACATTTACATTCAAATTCTTCGTACGTTGTTATCACAAATCCGTCGCTGCGTGCTTGTTTGACGTTGTGCCTAACGGGGCGGGGCAGAGGCGGGCGCGGCGCAGGGCAACATCCCGGATGAGCAGCGCGCGCTCACGCTGCAGCAGAAGGCGATCGAGTCATTCGTGCGACGGAACAGCTACGGGGACATATGTGAGTCTGTTTGTGTGTTTGTAGGACTGTGAGTAGTTTGCTGTGAGCGATGTTGAGGAATCAGCGGAATTTTTCGTAAATTTGTCTGGAGCAAGTAGCTTATGCTATACAAACACTAAGGTATCTTTTGTTTCTATAATCCACTCGTGATAAATTATTCATGTGAAAGGTACTGTCTGTCTGTAACTACTGCACCGATTTGAATCAAATTTGGTAAGGTGTGAGATTGAATTTGAACCCCAAAGAAGGCTAAGGAAGGCTACCTTTTATTACCCGACTTCGTCTGCGATGCGGGCGAAGTCGCGGGCAAGAGCTTGTATGTGTATAATGGTGTTCTACTTAAAATCATCACCCACTTAACCAGTCTCAATGATGGTTTACCTAAAATTTTGCTTGCTTCTTCAAATGTAGTCGCTTCGTATTGTCATAGGGCTTAGACAGACGAGAGACCATTATGTCAATGTCAGCGACGATCAAATAGTCTGCGATCTGATCAAATTTCGCAAAAACAACTCCCAACACTACTTCATTGCGTGCTTTAACAAAGCAATCAAGTTACATGTAAAAATCCAAAAGGGAAATTGATCTCGCCTCGTTTTATAGTAAGCATTCAACAGCTGCTGTTAACTCAGTAAGTACTTAGCTTAGCTTATATGTGTCTGCATGATAAATGTCGCAAAAACAAACATAATTACACAATGTTCATTAACATTCCTTGAAGAAGAACTATCTGGTTTATTCCCGACGTCTTTGACTTTGAATCGATTTTAATTTAATTCTATTAAGTGACAATTTGATATTTATTCGAATCAAATTCGATTTGATTCAATCTGAAAAGGATATTACCGATAGCGCGCTGCATACAAAACTAGTCGAATCATACGGCAATGCCCCCATGCCCCATTGGCACTAATAACTATAACTAAGGCACCTGATTTCAAAATGATACTAATTCAAAGTCACGCAAGTAGGTACACGTTTTTGAGTTAAGTATGTATCATTTTGAAAATGATTAACGTAATAGTCGGCTATGTCATTTTCAAAGTCTTTGAACTGTCGAGAGTAAATCCGTATGTAGGTGACCGAAAAATATCCAAATACATAAACTGAAATTGTATTTTAATAAAGCATATCTTAATATTCACAGGTGAAAGGAAAGACCCGTTGAATGCTCTACAAGTAAAGAACGGTGGTTCGAAGCGCAACGCGTTGCTCAAGTGGTGCCAACAGAAGACTTTGGGATACAACAACATTGATATTACCAACTTTAGGTAAGTGCTTTAGACACTGTACAGTAGTAGAGCTCTTTGTGAAGGAGCTCGTCTGGAAAAGTACTACCACCGTACTTATTTCTGCTGCAAAGCAGCGTTGCTGTGTTCCGGGTTGAAGGGTATGGGTGCCGGTGTAATTACAGGCACATGAGACGTTTCAACTTGGTCTTTGGGATCTGGGGTGACAACGTATTTGCAAGGTCTCTGTCTTAGGCAGCGGTGACCACTTAACATCAGGTGGGCTGTAACTTGTAATACATACGCCCCTGTGCTAATGTCAGTTTTTAATTTTTTTATTTCGTTATAAGTTTGTCTTGGACGTCACTGACATCGGTGAAGGTAAATATCGTGACAAAACCTAGACTTGTAATTAAAATAAGACCGGAATTACCAATCTGCAGTGGTGAGAGCAATGGTGGTGATCAATGCTCGCCTTTTCTGTATGAGAAGAGGTCTTCGCCAGACAATGAGTCAATATTAGCCATACAGGAAGTAGGCAAGCCAAGTTTTACCACAGTTAACATAATCTCCTTCCACCAGTTCATCGTGGAACGACGGCATGGCGATCTGCGCGCTCCTGCACTCGTACCTCGGCGACAGTCGCATCTCGTACTCGTCCCTCTCGCCTCACGACAAGAGGACCAACTTCTCCGTCGCCTTCGCCGCTGCGGAGTCCGTCGGTATACCTACGACACTGGTCAGTATCATTTTGCTTATGTTGATCGCGTTGGTGGCCCAGTGATTAAGGTGTCCCGCTCTATTGTATGTAGTTGTGGGTTTGCCCCGCGTTTAGTTTGTACACCAAGGAACACACATACATACATAGGTTGATACAGTACCGACTGAACAAAGGAAAGTAGGGTTTCCGTTGTTCAGTCGGTTAAAAAAACAACTGTTTAAAAAAAGTAACTCCCGACAAGAATAAAGATCTCTATCTACCCCAGTTAACAAAGAGTTGATAACATTAAAACAGCTGAACCAATTTTGATAAAACATCTAAGAACCATCGTTAAAAAACCAGCTTAAAATAAAATAAAACCAAAAGCTACGGTACCACAAATAGACACACAGACATGTCAAATATTACACCCTTTTTTATTTTTGTGGGTTAAAAACAGTATTATGCAGGAACCAAAAAGGGTCAAAAACTGAAAAAAGGATTTTTTTAAGATCGTGAGATTTTTCAAGAAATGTCGTAAATGCTTTTTTTAAACTGACTAAATCACCTTTTTTTTTCTTTAGAACATTCAAGACATGATCCAACAAGAAAGACCGGACTGGCAGCAAGTCATGGCGTACGTCACCAGCATTTACAAGCACTTCGAAACGTAAACCAATGTACACCTTAATTACCGGTGATAGAGATCAGAAGACATTACATCATGTTATCAATTTAATGAAGAACAATCGACCCACAGATGGCGCTGTTTTAAGTACTGTCACTTGTCTAATTATTGTGTGTGTGCGGCGCCCCAACTTTTACACCTAAATTTTCATTTAGGTTATTTTTATTTTAGAAACACTTTTCATGAAAGCAAAAAGAAAATAATTTTAAAATAACGTGCTCGTAATTTGAGCCAGGGCAAACAACTGTCCCTAAAAAATCCTATTGCCTATTTTGAAATTCGAATCCTTTATGGAATTCGGCTGAGCGTTCGAATAAATTTAAACTTTTCAGCCAGGTTGCAATGGTATACAACCTTCACTGTACCTACCTATGTGGGCCATGTAGATCGTGGGCCAATATTAATGTTACTAGTGTGGGAAAAATTATATGAGACACAAATACTTCAAGCCTTTATTAATTAAATCGTTAAGATCTGTAGAAATTATTGCCAGATTGTAGCGAAAAATTAAAATAAATTTGATAACGTTCTTCTTCCAATTGCAAAAGGTAGCCTTTTGAATAATTATGATAATGTTTACTTATCATTGGAAAAAAAGTGTATTCTAATCTTGAAAAATTATAACAAAAATAGAACAATGTATCTAGTGATATTTTCGCGAAAAGGCTTTTATTAGCCAAATAGTAAAGTTAAATATTGCTTCATATTATACAACGCATTCGGAATATAACTTGTAGTACATTCTTGAATATTAGCCTCATAT
Source organism: Caradrina clavipalpis (assembly GCA_932526535.1). Taxonomy (NCBI): domain Eukaryota; kingdom Metazoa; phylum Arthropoda; class Insecta; order Lepidoptera; family Noctuidae; genus Caradrina; species Caradrina clavipalpis. The sequence goes on from OW052106.1 coordinate 11,113,320, forward strand.
TTTTGGACAGGTGACTCTTTAGAATGAGAAAAAGAAATTGTTTAGGCTTAGAAGATAAGGGATACCTAATAAGAAATGAGTGAGCATGAATGTGACAGTGTTTTTCGATACTGAACCTTATTTCCTATATGATATAGTTCTTAATTGAGTGTCTGTAAATCTTGATATTTAAGAATAAATAACAAGATGGCAAAAGATCTGTATTTCTATTAGCATAAGGTTTAATATCGTCTAACAGTTACATGCTAAGCTAAAAATGAGTGATAAAATTGAAATTGCCTTGTTTCGGCCTTAGGGTTGTGTTGAACCGTCTTTCCAGAATAAAGACTGATTCGATAGATTGATAGGAGGGATTAACATCTTACTAAGAGATACGACCATAAATTTAAACTTAGTCTGTCTAAAATTAAAAATAATAATATTTCATGATGTCATATTCACCTTTTTATAAATGCTAAAGTAAAAATAACTAAACTTGTCTATGATAACCAATTTATCAGTTTATACAGGGTGTGACACACGGTTTGGGGAAATACCTTAAACGTGTGCATCCTGTATAATTCAATAATATTCTAACAATCGATGTTGTGAAACTCAAAAAGCTTTTTCTATTTCAAATAGTCGAATAGCAAACATAAATATTGCATTGTGTATTTTAGCCATGCATTGGTCTCATTTTGGTTCGCTATTTTAAATAAAGAACGCTCTTTTGAAGGTATCTAAAAGTAGAGTAGTTTAGTGGGGCAAAATGGCGCTCTTTTAGAATCTAAAAAGATCTGTATAAAAAAGAACCCAGGATAACTCTTACTATGCATATAGTGCAATAAAAAAACAGCTGCATATTTAATAAAATACTGGCTTTTCAGTGCTCATAATTCCTTATCACGTACGGTGTTATAGAAACATCGTAACGAAAATTTAAGTAAATTTCTAGAACACCAAGACACCATTTTTAGTCAATTAATTAAAAAAATCTGCTGTTCATAAAGCAGATTTTTTGGGTGAAGTTTTCGAAACGATGTCCTTTTCACCAGTTGTATTATTAGTTCATTCAATTTAATCTAAGATCCAAGCAAAAATAGTTCATATTTCCTCATTATTAAAGTACGTAATGTTATAAAATTCCATCTCAAGAGATCTCATCCCTTCCCCATTTTGCCTTCAACGTATTTCTTAACAATGTTCTATGATACGATATGATATGATATATGGATATGATATGATATATACGATATGATATATGGCCTTTGATTGTAAACATGATTGTGTATTTGTATTTGTAAGCATATGGCTAGGCTGTCGACCATTATATGAATAAGGTATGCCTTCGAGCGAAGAGAGAGTGCATTTATGGAATTGAATTGTGTGTAATGCCGATATTTAGGAAGCTGGTTAATTAAAAATATTGTTATCTGATACTAGTACATATGTGAAAATTAGTTTCCTCATAATTACAAGGGGGCAAATCTATTAACTTTTGGAACCAATGCAATCTATTTTGAGTCTCAATCTGTCAAAAATGGCTGTAATTTACATTAAATTTTTTGCCATTGATTGTTGTGTGAGATTGCGACTAAATTTTTTGTTATGCCTTCTGAAGTTTTAATCAAACCATCTCAATTATTCAAAATGTAATTATGTAATATTTCTGAAATTGTCTTCCATCTCACCTCATAGTAAGAGACAACAATATTTTAAAAATGGTTTCTTTAAAATCGGCCTCTATTTCTATTATTATCTTCATTGTTAATACTACTTAGGACGAATTCCATCAAACTTTTATACCTAGTATAAGTCTTAATCTGGGAATACATTTAAATTTTTGACTGTTTTTCATACAAATCTGTCAAGACTTAAATTTTATTCCATAGACAAAAGATTTATTCTAGGTATAAAAGTTTTGAAATTCGCCTTTACTCAAATAATTATGTAACCTTATATTATAACCTTAAAAACATGTGTTACTTATAAAGTTTATAATATACATATGCGCGGGAAAAAACAGCTAATAGCTTGGCCTTTTATCCAATAGATTTTAAGCGTTACACGCATACTGATTCGCTATTGGTTGATTTATTTTACCGCCTTTTCTAACGGGTAGGTAAATATTGTGATTTTATTACTTTTTTTTTCTGGATTAACTTTGTATCTAGTCCAAAACATTGAGTAGGTTAACTCATTAAAGTTACTTAATTGGAAAGGTATTCAAAATCCAACAATATTGTGAATTGGAGTAATAATCGAGATCTATTTTTATAGTAAATTATTTTAGCAATTTTGATTTTGTGAACGCATGTTGTTTGGCTGAATGTTTTGTGTACTAGTTCGTTTTTTGAAAAGTGATTTTGTATTGACATCTTGTAATAATCGGAAATTAAATACACGCTGTATAAAACTTTATATTTGGATATAATTATGATATTGAATATTTATTGGAGGCTGTTTTATGGAGTGTGTGTTTTTTCCGCGAGGACATTATCAGTTGATATTAGATTTTAAACTACTTTGTAAACTCTGTCCCGTGTCACATGGCACAAAGAATTAAATGAAATATAAAATCAAGTAAATAAAAACATTTATTAAATTGGCACACAATCGGTGTAAAAAAAGTATCAAAGACTTTTTGTTTTTATTTAAAAATAGAAAACCAAAACTGGTTTCAGCGCCATCTATTGAGGAAAGTGTATTCAAATGGAACAATGGCTGAATCTAACTACTAATTTTGTGTGTAGGTTGAACAATGGCTGAATCTTACTACTTTTTTGTGTGTAGTTTGTTCAATATTTGTGTCACGTGACATGGGGCAAGTACTTTAGATATAATTTAAGTAACATGCGCTGTGTTACATTTCTGACTTGGTTGTTGATGCTTAGTAGTTTAATTATTACATATTTTGAGATAATTGTATTTTTGTAAATATAGCTTTTAAATAAAGTTCCTGATTTATTATATTTGATTGCGTTTCATTTGTACTTCACCCCTGTTCAATAAAGGATCAATTTATTTCTTATAAAGGATTTTTAAAGCGTAGTCCATTCCAAGTCCTAGATTCGTGGTATACTCGGGAATTAAAGGAGCGTAGGATGGTAAATATTTGGTAAAATATGAGAATTACTATATTAGGTATCTTGTTATCTCGCTCCGAATCTTATAACCGCGGGCGCGAAAATAATCACACGCCGAATACTGTCTTAGTGCAGCCAAACGAGCGTTATTTTTTTTAGTTGTGAGTAGCATACAAAACTCTTATTTCGTTCACACGGCGGCACAATGTGTTTCAGTAGAAAGGCTTACGAAATTACGTTAGTGTGGCCTCACCCTTATAGCAAGATATAGCTTTTAGAGATAGTAGCTCAAATCATTTTTCAAATTCGGTCCAGCCGTTTCAGAGAAAAGTGCATTCAAACATTATAACATAACTTTTTAGCATTATGAGACTGAACTGACTGTCCAGAAAGAAAATAAAACAAAAACAAAGAATAAAAGAATTTATTAATATTTACAATATCATACAAAGTTATCAAGTAAATTAGCCAATATATGTGAATATAATGAATATAAAGTATACAAAATTATAGTATTTTTCTTTGGTTTTACTAGCTATATAGCCGAAGTGGCAGAAACAACTTCGCCACTTAGGTAGGTACCTACATATTTATATTAAAAAAAAAAGAAAATGGACACTTTGGGTAGATTCAAAGTAAAACGAAATAAAGTTAATAGTTACATGCATATATGTTAATAGTCATATGCGTTTTAAATCACAGCAGAGATAAGTAAATATTTTTAAGGTACCTATAAAAATAGAGGCGGTGTTTACCAAAAAGCCAAAAATAATATTCATTGTCCATAGTAAATAAAAGTAAGTATAGGTTTAGTTAATTACATTTTGTACTGTGCAAGATATATCAGAAGTTTAATTCCCGTTCAATATCTGGTCGCAATCTCATCTCAATCGCGCCAATGAATGTCAAAAAATGTAGGTAAGTTAGAGGCATTTTTGACAGTTTGCGTTTGAGATTAGAACGCGATTGTTTTTTAAAATACGGGAATAGTGTATCTGATAAGTAGATCTACCACTCCAACTCTCCAGGAATGTACTTGGCGATGAGCTTCTCGTAGTATGGCCAGAGAGCTTCGATGTCGGGGATTCCAGCGCTCTTGGTGTATAAGTCGTATTTGCTGTAAAGACAAAAGGCAGTTGAAATCAAAGTCAAAAAACTAGTTTAATCTAGACTATTAAAAGGCACTTTTGGACGCCATTTTTGGACGACAAGAGAAAATGAAATTTATTTATTTATTATGTGTATTAAAAAACCAACTTGAATTCACAGTAAAAAAACCAAACAAACAAGTTATTGCTTTGAAAAAAGAAATTGAAATCATATTAAAAGTAAAATTATAAACAAAAACTTGATGAATTTAGATAAAATGAAATGAAGTTAGAATTAAAAAATAAAAATATACCATCACGCCTGAAGTTAGAATTATTATAAAATTAACAGTAAAAGAATTGAGTTGCTCTCAAAGGGGTTTTCGTAAAGAGAAGAATGGGCTAGTAACTCCATACTCACTCTTTACTAATGTGTTAGACACACACCCATTAATTTGTGGAAAAAAATGGCAAAGCTCAGAAAAAGCAGAAGAAAGCCAAAAATCAAAACTTTTTGGAATAACTGTCGCCAGTCGGGCGCGATGCATTACTTTGGCATGTCGGTGGCGCGAACCCAGGTTTGCCTCTACCAAAATAGCCCAACGCGATTAAAGAAGTTTACGCTTCGATAATTTGGGCCCCAGTTTATCATGAAGCCTACCGACGGTTGCAGCATTCTTTTTTTCATAGCTCTAGGTACCAGTGCAGTGGCTATCTAATGCACTCTTTAGGACTCAAAATCTGAAATTGGTCGTAACTTACTTGAACTCCAGGACGTGTTTCAGAATATCTTCGTCTCCCTCCTTCATCAAGTGCTTGTAGTCACCGCCCGCGTGCCATGGGTACAAAGAGTGGTATCTGCCGGACAAACAAACACACACATGTTAAAAAAAACAATCGACTGTTGAGGAATCTTCACGACTTTGAAGTACCACTACTTACCTACTTATACAGGGATTCAATTTTAGAGAAAGCCAATTCTCATTTCAAACTTCAAAAACGAATGGCAATCTTATCTAATCGATAGCTATTGTCAAAATCTTGTCAAATGTTTAAGTAAACTAGAGTTAAGTAGTTAATCTATAATAAAAATATTATAAATGCAAAAGTAACCCCTGTCTGTCTGTTACGCTTTTACAACTAAACCGCTTCACCATTTGACACTTGACATTTTGATTAGCTTTGATACGGAGTAATTTTGAACCTCAAGAAAGGAAATATAAGCTACTTTTTATTCCACGACTTCCTTTGCATCCGGGATAACCGATATTTACGCGAACAAAAGCTAGCATTAACAAGGTTTGCAATGGTTTATTGCATTAATAAAAAAAACAATACCTAACAATATTAAGAGCGTCACCTCTGTTCACCCTTTTTGAGGATTAAAGGCGTGACAGCACATAAGATAAAGACAAGTATATCATTGACAAGATACAAACTGTCACTAAATAACTTCGCGGAATATTACAGTTCAGATAACAAACTTGAGCATTAGGAAGTAAATAACGCATCAGATTATCTTTCTGTATACCTATTTATATTAGTAAAGTACAAAGTTTATCTACAAATGACGTTCATTGAAAACGAATGTTTTTTTATGATACTTAGTAAATAATTGTGTGACATATCAATGTAGGTAAGTACAATAACATCGTTGCGTTTGGTATTAATACCAGCAAGTATTATTCTGTAAAAGTCTTCCTCAATGAATTTAGGTAAAGTAAACTTTAGGTGAGCCGTCATTCCACCTAATAGACAGACCTAATTCAAGCTCAGCCCCCTAAATAACGAAAGAGGTTTTTGCAGAATAACCACAGACAGTGCTTAAGTGCTATTTTGCATAAATCTCCCTTATACAAAGCGAGGCAATTTAATCAATTACATACATACATAAACTCACGCCTTCTTCCCATGGGGGTAGGCAGAAGCCACAGATCGCCACCTGCTACGATTCTTACATACTACTTTCGCCTCAATCAATTAATTTAATAAAAAAACGGTAATTTAAAAAACTAAAAAACCCGACTGCTCTTCTTTAAAAATCCCTAAAACAAGATAAATTGTAGCAGTCGGGACCCATTCTAGAAATGGAGGATTAGTGAATTGAGAGCACATACCTATATTACATTGCAGATGGTCCCGAATGGGTCCCGACTGCTACAATTTATCTTGTTTTAGGGATTTTTAAAGAAGAGCAGTCGGGTTTTTTAGTTTTTTAAATTACCGTTTTTTATTTTTTATTTTTTTAGTGTTTTAAAAAAGAAATTAATATACCCAGTATCACTCTTACAGTAAATACGAATCTACCGACACCTCTCAAGCTAAAATCCATCGAGCCGTTCAGCCTGCAGAGCGAGCCAAACATTTAAATTTGGCGCCAAAAATCCGCCATTTTTTTTTTTTTATATACCCAGTGTCACTCTCACAGTAAATACGAATCTAACGACACCTCTCAAGCTAAAATCCATCGAGCCGTTCAGGCTGCAGAGCGTGCCAAACAATTATACATACATACATACATACATACATACATACATACATACATACAAACATACCCTGGAAAAACATAACCCTCCTTCTGTCGCAGTCGGGTAAAAATTCCATACCGACGAAATCTAGCACAAACGGTTTAAGAAAATACCACAAAAACCTTACGTATCATGACGGTACTATGTATCAATTAATTTTTTTGCAATCAATCCAAAGTATCAAAACAAAAAAAAACACACACACAAAAAGAGTACTTCTCTAAAGATTCTACACCAGATTTGGGTGCCGGTGAAATTGACATGACACATTTCAACATTGTCTCTGGGATGGCAACGCATTTGCAAGGCCTCTGGTATTGCAGATGTCTAGGAGCAGAGGTGACCACTTAACATCAGGTGGGCCGTCGGCTTGCGTACCATCCAACGAAGTTTTAAAAAAAAAACAAATAAATCTGTCTCCATGCACCTACCTGATCATGAAGAGACCTTCCCTGGGGAGCTTCGCCTTGTTGTGTACCAGCACCCTGTACAGGTACTCGTCGTGTCCCCACGAGATCGTCAGGTTCTCCAGACCGCATTTCGGCTTGTAAATCCCGCATTCAGTGCTGGAAGCAGAATATCAAGTCATGTAATAAACGATTAATTTTAGGACAGGGAGCAACCCATTTGCAAGGCCTCTAGCATTTCAGATGTCTATAAGCAGCGGTGACCACCTAACATCTGGTGGGCCTGTGTGCCATCCAAAGATATCCAAAAAAAGTTTTGAAATATCTTCATACTCACTTGTATTTGGGGTTGTAAGTATCGGGGTTGTCCTTGAAGCTGTCATCTCCGTACACGATGGACTGTCCCCACTTGCACCCCACGGGGAAAGTGTCACCCACCACGCACCATTGAGGCTCGCCGTAGAAAGCCATCACCTGGTTAAAGACAAGACGTGTCTAAGTATCAGATCACTGTCGGTAAAATAATAAGTTCAGATACAAAATTGGAGAGATTAAGTCGGTTTAAAGACGAACAATATTTAAATTTATATAAACATAATCTGCTTTGACGCAATTTTACCGAATGCAATAGGATTGAAATTGTAGGTACTGCACTTCAGCAATTGCCTTGCTGTCATAAAATGCCAGTTAATCTGTTTGTATTCTACCTACGGAACTCCAGATATCCTCACGAAGTTTTCCTTCACCGATGTTACAGGTAAGAAGTTGAAGAAGATTAAGCAAGTTCTTTACCTTTCCAAGATCATGGATGAGTCCAATAAGATGGAACCAGTCCTGATCAGGGTAGTCTTCCCGGATCCTCTCGGCAGTCTGGAAGGCGTGCACGATGTTGGGGAGGTCAGTGTCAGGGTCAGACTCGTCCACTAAATCGTTCAGCTTGATCAGGGCATCCTTGACGTTCATCTTGAAATGATTGAACTTTAGCCAGTCAGCCATGCGTCCTAGAAGGAAGGATATTTATTTAAGGAAAATCAAGAAATGTTTGGGTCTTTGGTGTAAAGTGGGTCCCTAATGTGCGGATGATGATCGTAAGTGAGGTAAGAATTCCACATTCTCCAGTCTAATCCCCCAAGACCTTTTGAACGTTTCCTTCGAAAATAAAGAAAAGGTATAAATGCTGTTAAACTACTAACAATCTAAGTTTTCTCAATTTTCACGAATGTATGCAAATACATATGAAGTCGGTTAAAAATTGATGCCTGTTTGTAATCTTAAAATAACAGCTTTTAACTAAATGCATATTTTTTTATCTGTCTGTTTGTTCCGGCTAATGTCCGAAACAGTTGGACCGATTTTACTTTCACTAGCAGATAATAGCTGATGTTATAAGGATTAACTTAATCTTTTAGTGAACGAAATAAAATATCAACAGTCAGCAGATAAGACTCTGTGCACTGATTTCTTTCAAAACTTAAAATAGTCTTTAATTTACTTTTTTTTCCAAGTATTTTACAATCCTGTTTATTGTGTCTACTACCTATGTAATTCTAACTATGTATACTTTCTTACCTGTGAAAACTTGTAATTGGCCTTTTTAATGGTATCTAAACCCGAACTATTGTATATGATTAGCTTTAAGTTTTCCTAAAATTATTAAAATAAAATAAAATAAATAATAACCAAAATTTACGCGGGTATAAACTAGTTTTAGAATAGGTAGATATCAGAGTATCTAAAAAATAACAGAAAAAAAATTACAACTAACCTTGAACGAAATCATAAGTCTGTTTAGTGTGCATCTCGTAGTAAGTCCTGCGCACACGCTCCTTGATGGGATCATTCTCATCAATGTCGTAATTGCGGAAAGCCTCGACTGGCTTGCCATCATACACCTTCTCCGGCCGAAGCATCAGGGAAGGGTCCATCATGGACACGGGGGAATCCTGCAAACACCAATTCATCATAATGATTTGAAGAATTTTTGTTGACAGACTTACATGGACCTATGAACTGTTATGGAACTGCTTATAATGTTACGGTTAACGGTATGCTATATGCGCGGTTCTGAAATGATGATAATGTACTAAGATATCCGTCGTATGATCGCCCACTGCTCTGTAATGACTCGCTTCCCTTTGCTTCACAGTGTCACTGACATAGGCTGTTGATACATGGGCAGGTTTGAAATATTTTTTCTAGTACGTAGCTACATTTTTCAGTCTCATAAGATTTTTGACGACGCGGTTGGTGCAGTGGCGGAGAAATTCGCAAGTCGCAGTTGTATGTCGAGGTTTTGATTTCCGCAGGGATATTGTATGGCCTACAGTCTACAGATAGTTGTTCTGGGTCTGGCTGTTTAGAGTATTTGAGTTTATAATGTTAGTAAACGCACCCGTGAAACAGGAGAATTTTTTAGTGTTTTGTTGTAATGTACATTTGAAGAAAAGGATTCGATTAGACTACCATTGGAATTGCAAGTTAACTTGGCAAAATTTGATTAAAACACTGGTTTAAATTCTTGAGTATTAAAACAACAGTAATTATTAGGTCCATGTGAATTCGGTCGACTCTTTACCACAAGTGCCCCAAAATTGCATCTACTCGTGTTCTACAAAAATTTCCTTCTGTGAGATACCTAGTAATATGATTATTAATAGAAAGGGAGGAAGATTTGTTAAAGGATAGCATTCCAGATCACGGTCTTGAACAAAAATAGCAAGTGCAAAATTTTCAGCAAATTTTTTAATGTTTCCGGAATTTTCAAAGGCAAACTGTCGGACTATTGTGTACAGTACCTACATTAGGATGATGAAAGTAATCTACTTTCAAGGTCGCTGTTTCAATTTTCTTTTAAACACGTTTTGTATTTGTGCTAATTAGCTACATCATAATATTTCCATATTGAAAACGTTTGCAGATAAGGTAACAAACGTGACACTGGTCTTAAAACAAGTCTCGTTCCATCTATCTCCAATCAATACTTAATAAAAATGCGAAAGTATCTCTGTCTGTCTGTCTGTCCGTCTGTTACGCTTTTACGACTAAACCACTAAACCGATTTTGATAAAATTCGGTACGGGGTGAGTTAGAACCATAACAAAGGACATACATATTTACTTTTAGTCTGCGTTTGCAATAACTAACATTTACGTGGACCAAGCTGCGGGCAAAAGCTAGCAATAAAATGAACTGTGATATTTTTTTTCGAACCTTCGCCTTCGCCTAAGAATAAAAAAGAAGTAAAATTGTTTTAAATAGAAAGTCAAAGCATTTATTTTAATTAAACCTTTTTCAGGCACTTTTGTTTTGTCAAGGAATTGGTCGATTAGTCAGAAAGTTGCTCATTCCAAAACGTGGGTAGGCCTATCCAGGCCTCTACGGAGAAGAACGAGCAAGAAAACTCCACGGACACTCTTTTCAATTAAGTTCTCTTTTTACGAAATTTTGGTTACATTATTCTTGTTAGTTTTATGAAAAGCAGAAGAATCATATCAGAATCTATGGAAAAGTTTACGCTAAGATTTTCGTTCCATTATATATGTTACCGGCGAAACCCGTTTTCAGGACAAACTAGTTTCGCCTAGGCTAAACTAGTTCTTCCTATGCGCGATAGGATTAACTAGTATAGCCTAGCCCAAATTAGTTTGTCCTAAGCCCGATAGGATTAACCAGTTAAGGCTAGGCCAAACTAGTTGATCCTGATATAAATACATACACTCTAGGATAAACTGGTATGGCCTAGTCTGTAACATATACATGTCTTATGTATAAAATACAAAAAAAAAACAAACTTACTGGTTTCGGTTTCATTTTCAGGCGTTACTGTGGCGTTTCTCCAGTCGAGCAGTAATGGTGTCCAACCACTCTGTGCACTAACTTAAATGTTAATTGATAACAGCGGGGGTCAAAAGTTAAGTCAGGCTATCAATGTTTAGCGTAAAGTGATAATAAAAACTCGCAAAAAATATTACTGACTAATGACGCGACGCCATAATTAATTGTTATTGTTAAATTGTTTGTAAAATGTTTTTGGGGATCTGTAAGGTGGTTTTGGTATATGGTTCGGGTATGAACATTTTAAAAGTTTTTTACATTTTGGGTATATGAATTCAACAATTCTAATAATACTAACTTTGGCTAATATTGTTTTCATGGGGTATTCTAAAATAAAAGAATTTAAGATTCTAGAATAAAATCGTTAGTTACCATCACGCCTGTATTCTCCGAAGGGTTAGGCAGAGGTGTACCAATGTACACCCACAGTTCGATAGTATTTTTAGGTCCCATGTAATAGGGGGCGAGCCTATTGCCATCAACCGGGCACAAATCCTAACTCCAAGCAGCTACCGAGAGTTTTATAGAAAAACCCAATAACAATTTTTGCTCCACTTGGAATCGAACCCAAACCTCTAGCGTAGCAGTCGTACTTAGGACCACTAGGCTACCGAGGCAGTTACTTCTTATGACATTAGCTATTTGCCAATGAAAGTTCTGTCAAAATCGGTCCAGCCGTTTTGGAGATAAGCCAGAATAATTACCAATTTCTGGCGCAAAGCAGCTTTGCGCTGTTCCAGTTTGAAGGGTATGGGTGCCGGTGTAATTACAGGCACATGACACATTGCAATTTTGTCTCTGAGATGGCAACGCATTTGCATGGCCCTGGTTTTGCAGATGTCTATAGGCAGCGGTGACACCATAACATCAGGGTGGCCGTCGTCGGTTTGTTTGCCATTTAATGACATAAATAAAAAAAACCATAACTCACCAGTATCACTGACTAAAATTATACACAAGATGTCTATAGGCAGCAGTGACCACATATTTAACATCAGGGTGGCCGTCGTCGGTTTGTTTGCCATTTAATGACATAAAAAAATCATAACTCATCAGTATCACTGACTAAAATTATACACATGTTACAAAATATTACTTAGATGAACTATTTCTTTGAAGAAACAAAGACCATTGATTCAGAACAAGACCTTACTTCAGATATAGATGCCCTGGGTACTCAATATGCCATACACGTGTCAACGACTCAGCCTGTACTATCGCAGATAACAGCATCCATTACTTGGTTTTAACAGTAACTTTGTAAAGTTGACCAATTAATTCTTCAATGGATCTTGAATAGGTGAATAGTGTCGTTCATTGTTGGTTTATTTCCGGCGCTTTGCTGATTGTAAGGTTGTTAAAAGAGGGGTCTGTTTGTTTGAGTTTAAAACGCATTTAGTATGAAGATTTAGGTATATTTTTAAACTCTTTGCCAATACCTACTAAGATTTTTTTCTTGTATTATGGGTGCGTTTACAAACATAACTGCCTCGTTAGCCTAGTGGGCCTAAGCACGACTGCTACGCTAGAGGTCTTGGGTTCGATTCTATTATTGGGTTTTTGGATATTGGGTTTTTCTGTGAAATTCTCAGTAGCAGCTCGGAGTTAGAATTTGTGCCCGGTTAATGGCAATAGGCTCGCCCCGTATTACATGGGACCTAAAAATACCGTCGAACTGTGAGGTGTACATTGGTACACCTCTGCCTAACCCTTCAGGGAACACAGGCGTGATGGTATGTGTATGTTTACAAACATAGGTATAAACTTACAAACACAAACAGCTAGACCCGAAACAATTATCTGTAGGCCATACAAATATGTTCCATGCGGGAATCGAACCCGCGACATGCAGTGTAACAGTCAAAAAATACACAGGGCAAGAGAAGTGTTTAGGTGTTTAGGTCTGGAAGGACAGTAGATGACCACCCCAGTCGACCATTTCAATTTGGCACACGATGCACCAAACATCCTGTATAACTATAAAAAAAAAACAAACATAAACAGATAAACTGAACTAAACCGACTAACTAATTTAAACTGGACGGACCTAGGTACAGTCGTGACCTTAGCTAGGTCATGGTCTCGGTTGGGGTCCACGCTACACAATAGAAAGAGTTGACTGATGATCATCATCAACTTCCTGCCCTTATCCCATGTTACTTGGGGTCCGCGTAACACGTTTTCTATTCTGTCTTGTTAACCGTCTTGATATTACTGACTTCCTTCTCTTCCATATCATTCTTCACGCAAAGTATTCAAAATAGTAGTCAAAATAAATAACATTGTTTTAAAAAGCTTATTTTAAAACAATGTTGTTCCTCAAACCGAGAAAATTGGAAATCACATCTAGAAATGCTTGAGTGTTTGGATACATATATTTTTAGCTAGGACAAGTTTCAGCCAAGTTCCATTAGCCTGTAATATTTACAGTCAGGGCCGGCTTTTTGGGCTGCAACACTGGGCCCCGTGAATGTTACAAGAAATTACCTCATTAAGAAAAAACTAAAACGTTAAAAATATGTATGCAACTGTATCTTACCGCTATACCCTTGGGTTCATTACACCCTCATATTCAACCTCGGCTGTAATGTCAAACCTAGCTCACTGGTGTATTAGTAGACTAATAACGGTCTACGAGAATTTATTTTCTGTAGACACCGTACATAATTATAGCAAACTGGTTTTAGGCAAAATGGAAATTTGTTAAATAAATTTAGTAAGCCCAGTGCCTGCCAGGTTGCGTTTAATCGAAAGAGGGGGATCAAGGATGGGTTTTAGTCAGTAAGAGTCTGACAGTACCTTGCGCTCCGCCCAGGGCGCAAGAAGTCATTTGATGACTTCACATCCTTAAAAAAAAGGCCCCCAAATAGTGTTAGTCCAGGGGCCCATAAATTTACAGTCCGTCCCTGTATACTTAAGATTCCATCCGACATCTCAATTAGTTCAAGGTCTTGAGAAGAGACTCCTTGGCCTTTATATAGAAGAGAAATAAATGAGGAAGTGTTCCATTTATTATAAGAACACATGACGTCACAACTCGTATAGTACAACAAAGAACGTAGTGTCTATCTATCTTCAACTTTTTGGGATTAGATTCCACCAAACAATTGACGTAACTTTTAGGACCGGTCAAAATGTGATGTGATATAATTTGTATGGCAATAGTAAACTGTGACGTCACTTTTTTAGCAACTTAGTTAATTTTCAAAGCAACTAAAAATAAAATTTTACATTTAATTGAAAATGAATTGGGGTTTCAGGGCTAAAAATAGTGCATTAAGTCCGTCTTTGTACTTTTTGTAGCATAAAGTTTAAATAAATAAATAGTGATTTTGTAAAGATGTTGAAAAAGTAAATTATTGATCCGTATTTGTGAAATATGTTTATCAGATTACAGTAATTGTTATAATAGGAGATGGAAAATTAGGTAGTAAACGGTTGGTTGATACTTCTCGTTACCCAAAAGCTGGCTTTTTCCTTGGCCAGATCATTGGCATTGACATTCAACTTGGCAATCCCAGTCCAGTCTTTTGAGCACTTTTCCAGTTGAGGGCGACGCGAAGGAATGTCGTATAGTTAAAAATATATATGTTATGGACCAAGTGATAAATTGAGCAGTATACATAATGCCCGGTCATTGTGAAAAATGCCCAATATGAGGGTGCAATTTGATAATAATTATTCAAATAATCAAATTGACCGGGCACTGAACATATTGCCCATCACCTTTTGGGCAGAGTAATACAAACTATTCTTTTATTGTTATTGTCATTTAACATAAAATTAACTAAATATTAAACCTCTTAAATAATGAGACTCATTATTTGGACTCATTATTTGGATTAAAAATCCACTAGTTTTTGCATTTAAAACCGGGACTCTTCGCCGACAGGACACTTCACTGACAGGACTCTTCGCCGACAGGGTCGGAGAGCCCCGCTTCGCGGGGCTCAAGGGTTTACAAAAAAAATAACCACGAAGTGGATGGCGGGGTCTATTCGCTCGCTTCGCTCGCTCTCTAGACCCCGCCATCCCCTTCTAACCTAATCTGTCCGAGTCGGGGTGCCCCAAGTCCCGAAATAAATTGCATCGCTGATGATCCCTGCCGGCTATTTTCACGATAAAAGAATATGATGTATTATTTTACATGCTAAGTTACAATAAATGATGCTGACTGTGGAAGCCTGAATTGAATTATTTTGAGGACATTGCGTTGAAGCTGTAAGACGTAAAATAGTGACGAGATGTAAAATCCGTGGCCGAGTTAGTAAATGAGGTGGCAATGCATAAATAAGAAGGACAAGTTACAATAATTGATGATCTTTACTTGACGCTTTCTATAGAATATTTAGTAGGCGTTCATTGATATACAAAGGCGTTGTAAAAAAGATGAATTAGTTTATTAGAGACTATGACATTTTCCCGTTGCTTAGTTATAAAATTAGAAGTTTAATCACGTGTCCAATAAACAATTTCCATTTATTTATTAGAACAACTGCCACATATAGCTTTATTATAAATAAATAAATTATCAAATTGCCCAACTATCATGTAGCAATATAATAATGACCGTGCAATTTGATAAATAATGAAGTTAAGAAAGTAATTAATCACTTAGCCCGATAAAGCTAGACATTATGCATAATGCTCGTGCATTATAAATAATGCCCGCATTAATCACCTGGTCCATAACATATATATGTCACCGGAAAATAACAAGATCCGTAAGTTTATCAATTTACTAGGAAGTTTATAAACTTTCGTAAGATTCTAAACGGGAGATAAATTGTAATATTTTACGTCCACATTTTCGTAAATTTATCAATTTCCGACGTCATACGGTAAATTTATAAACTAACGAATATCTATTCGTAAGATTTTATATGGTTCGACCAATCACAGAAACTCTTTTAAATATACGATCTTTGAAATACGTAAAATAACACACTGCTCTCTGATTGGTCAATGTTCATAGTGGCAATGCTTGTGTCCATAGGAGGAAGGAGAAGTGACACGTGACAGCCAACCAATCAGATCGCGCGTAGCGTTTGGTTACTGCTTATGCTTACTTATTATTTTACGAGTGAGTTCAGTAAGTTTATCAATTTACGAAAATGTGGACGTAAAATATTACAATTTATCTCCCGTTTAGAATCTTACGAAAGTTTATAAACTTCCTAGTAAATTGATAAACTTACGGATCTTGTTATTTTCCGGTGACATATATACCATCACGCCTGTATTCCCCGAAGGGTTAGGCAGAGGTGTACCAATGTACACCCACAGTTCGCCGGTATATTTAGGTCCCATGTAATAGGGGGCGAGCCTATTGCCATTAACCGGGCACAAATTCCAAACTCCGAGCTGCTACTGAGAATTTCATAGAAAAACCCAATAACACTTTTTGCTCGACCCGGGAATCGAACCCAGGACCTCTAGCGTAGCAGTCGCGCTCAGGACCACTAGGCCAACGAGGCAGTTTAGGCTTATAGTTTTAGTTTCTTTTTCTTTGTTATAATTAAGGTTTTTTGTTATCTAATTTTAAGGCAAAAATTTGACGGCACGGTTGGCTTCTGCAGTGCGTGTCGCGGGTTTGATTCTGATATAGTCTGAGTTTGTATCGTGGGTACGTTGACAAACTTAAACGCACTCACGATACAGGAAAAAATAGCATGGGTCAACGCTTTTAAAACAAACAAATGAATTCATTGATTTTGTTTTATTTTCATTAAAATATAACACTTAAATTATTAAAAACAATAAGATATAACAAAATAATGTTACGTCGTACGTACGAGATCTTTCGAGAAAGAACGTGATTACAGTGTGTTTGCGCTAGAAACTTCGAGAAGCATTATTATTAGTTTGAAGCTAATTGTCATTGTAATTTCGACCGTACGCCGAGGGCATAAGGTACCTATTTCTTTATTCGGTACAAGTAGACATTGCCGGAATGTTCGTGAACATTGGTGTGTTGTATAAAAGCACAAGCGCCGACAAACGAGAGTCAGTCTGATTCAGGCGATACAACGAAGCGAATCGAAGCGAACTAGAAGTGCGATATTTAAGCGAATAGTGACCAGTACTGTATTTGTGATTAAGTTTAAGTGTTTTTGTGTTTAATAAAGTTATTTAATTGTCTGAGTGGTAGTAATTAATTTATCCCATACCCGGCTCGTAACAATTTGGTGTCAGAAGTGAGGGATAAATTATGCCGATTCTACCGAAGGACGACACGGACGGTATCCGTACCAGGAGTCAGCGACAGCAGGACATGGACCAAAGGCGGTTTGGAGGTTCTCCAACACAGACACCGGGTGGTGACCAGCCTACGTCAGTGCAAGTCGCTGGTCCATCTGCAGTTGCTACAGCATCAAGTGCGCCAGACTTGTCAGCTTTAATGGCGCTGCTACAGGAGCAGTCTCGCCGTCAAGAGGAGCAGGCTCGCCGTCAAGAGGAACAGGCTCGCCGGTTGGAAGAGCAGTTGCAGCGAGACAAAGAGGAGCAGGCTCGCCGTCAAGAGGAGCAGGCTCGCCGGTTGGAAGAGCAGTTGCAGCGAGACAAAGAGGAGCAGGTCCGCCGCCAAGACGAGCAGATGCTCCTCATAAAGGATCTTCATGCAACTTTTGGCAAAGACCTAAAGGTGATGAAGGATCAGGTACAGCAGCACGAGAATCGCCTCTCAGAAGCCGAAGTTCAGATCGCTGGGGTGAAGAAGGCTTTGGGGGAACTGAAGACTGGAGACGTGACTGTAGCTTCAGTAGTTGCTGCACCTTCAGCGCGGGGCTTTAAGGTGCCTCCATTCGATGGCACATCTTCGTGGTCGGCTTATAAGATTCAATTTGAGGCCGTTATGAAGGCGAATGGATGGACAGAACCGCAAGCTATGACCGCGCTCACCTTGGGCCTTCGAGACCAGGCCCTAAACATTCTTGAGGCGCTCGGCAAGAATGTTACCTACGAGCAGCTGCTGGAGGCGTTAGAGTCCAGATACGGCGACGCGCACCTGGAGCACGTATTTCGTGCTAAGTTGAAGGATCGTGTTCAACGTAGTGCCGAGAACCTACAGCAGTGGGCCCTCGAAGTTGAAAAGCTGGTTCGGAAAGCATACCAGTCTGCCCCTGCACTTATCGATGGGAATCTGGTACAAGCGTTCGTTGATGGAATACGCGACCTAGAAGTTAGAGCCGCTGTGAGACTTGGGCATCACGAGACGCTGAAAGACGCCTTGGCCCATGCCTTAGAAGTAGAGGCAGTGAGGCAGGACCACCGAACGCACCGCGTCAGGGAGGTTGTAGCATCACCTGTACGCGACAGGCCGCAAGGGTACAGTCCTAGGTGCTACACTTGCGGAGAAAGGGGTCATCTTCGGTCAAGCTGTCCTAAGCGCAGAACCCCGAGAGAAGATCAGCAGGGAAGGAGGGCTGAAGTGACTGCCCAGCCACAGCAGGAAAACGAGGACTGGAGGACTGGGAGGCGGGTGCTGGCTGGCATTGGAAGAGCCCCGAGAATCTTGATGTCGCAAGCACATGATGGGAACAGCCTGACCATCAAAGGCGAAGTCAACGGAACACCATGCAAACTGACGTTGGATACTGGAGCTTCTCACACGGTCGTCAATTCTCACCTAGCAAGTCGGTTTCTTGGGGGCTACGTCGATAACCACGACCGTATACGATTACTAACAGCTACCGGTGAGCACATAATCGTCCACGGCAAGAAGGAGGTGGAGTTAAGATTGGGTGATAGATCTTACCAGCACAATGTCATCGTGGCCGATATAGTGGACGATTGCATCTTGGGTTTGGACTTCATGCGGAAACATCGTTGCGAGATCGACGTTGATCAAGGAGTATTGAAATGTGGTTCAGATGAAGTCTTCATGGAAGGTGCACCATCAGGAAAAGTGTACTGCTTGAAAGAGTTTGACTTCATAACTGAACATCGCAGTAGGAGAACTCACGGTAACGCAGACGCCTTGTCAAGAAGACTTTGTCCTGAAGACTGTAAGCACTGTGCCAGGCAAGAGACTAAGGAAGTAGTGCCCGTGAGGATGCTTAGAACAGATCTCAGCAATTAATGGAGGGAAACCCTACAGCAGGCTCAGCAAAATGACTCGGACATCAAACCAATCTTCGAATGGGTCAAAGCTGGTGCTCCTAAACCTAAGTGGAGTGATGTGGCTGCGATGAGTTCCATCACGAAGAGTTATTGGGCGCAATGGAACAGCTTGGTGATCCAGGATGGAGTTTTGTGCCGTAAATGGGAAAACGCTCGAGGGGACAGTTGTCATCTACAAATGGTTGTCCCTATAGCTAAGATACCGGATGTTCTACGGCTCTCCCATGATGGGTGTTCAGGAGGACATATGGGGGTAAAAAGGACTCTACTAAAAATTCGAGAACGCTTTTACTGGATCCACTGTCGAGATGATGTGGAGGATTGGTGTCGAAAACGTACCAGTTGTGCGGCCATGAAAGGACCCCACACACGCAGCCGAGGTGCATTAAAGGTGTACGATATCCGACAATCCGGCCAACAGATGTCTGAGAAGATGAAGACCCGTTATGACCGCAAGGCAAACAGTAGGGGTTTCGACAAGGGTTCACTGGTGTGGTTATATAACCCAGTGCGGAGCAAGGGGAAGTCTCCGAAATTGCAAGCAAAATGGGATGGACCATACCGAGTCGTGACCAGGATCGACGATGTCACCTACCGAATACAGAAGGGTCTACGAGGTGCGCCTAAGATTGTTCATGTAGACCGATTGGCCCGATACTACGGGGCTAATGATGCTCGGGACGAGCATGTCTAAGGAGGGGGCAGTGTTACGTCGTACGTACGAGATCTTTCGAGAAAGAACGTGATTACAGTGTGTTTGCGCTAGAAACTTCGAGAAGCATTATTATTAGTTTGAAGCTAATTGTCATTGTAATTTCGACCGTACGCCGAGGGCATAAGGTACCTATTTCTTTATTCGGTACAAGTAGACATTGCCGGAATGTTCGTGAACATTGGTGTGTTGTATAAAAGCACAAGCGCCGACAAACGAGAGTCAGTCTGATTCAGGCGATACAACGAAGCGAATCGAAGCGAACTAGAAGTGCGATATTTAAGCGAATAGTGACCAGTACTGTATTTGTGATTAAGTTTAAGTGTTTTTGTGTTTAATAAAGTTATTTAATTGTCTGAGTGGTAGTAATTAATTTATCCCATACCCGGCTCGTAACAATAACATAGAATGACATAATCTCAATGTCAGTCAGTGCTTCTGTAGATAACAGTAGTGTTTGTTTTGAAGACAAAAACGCTAAAATAAATTAAAATTAGATAGGAAACCAGTTTGATACGTAACCAGTTCATAATCAATACAACTGCTTATACTCGTACATATAGCCTATCTATACTATTGAATGTGCATGAGGCGAAAGGAGTATGTAAGGATCGCAGGAGGTGGCGTTCCATGGTTTCTGCCTACCCCCATTGAAAAATGGGGTGACTTTATGTATGTATGTACTATTCCACATGAATCTGGCTGTTATATACAGAAAGGTTTTTTTTTCAGTCCTAATCTTACTCGTAGTTCCAGATGTAAGAGCGTTTAAAGAACAAGTAAAAGAACTCTTCAGCTAAATTATATCCTCGTAAGTCCCAACGACCTAATTTAATGACAAAAATAAGTAGGCGTTCCGGCCCAAGACAGTTTTTAAAATCATTAAATTACGGCCCAGCGACCTAAAATTATGACACGTCATAATTTTAGGTCTAGTCATTTTTTTTTCAAAATAATATTGTACATGTAACTTTGGCCTAGTGACCTAATAAAAAAACCTATCATTTCAACATATTTTTTGCATGAAATAGTTAACTTTAGATGTAGGAAATAACCCTTAAAAAAATTAAGCCAAAAGCATTTAAACACTTTTTTACTAGATCAAAGTTCTGGGCCGCAACTACTTGCACCTATTTTTAGTACATGGGTCGTAATTTATAGCGACCTAAATTTAGATTGGGCCTTACGAGGATATAAGTTAAAAATTCCTACTAACATAACGCGAAGTGTGAATTTGCCACCGTTTAAGTTTATATAGAGAAGGAGTGTAGAAATGTTTCAAATTTTTTATCTGTTGCGGGCTGCGTGTGACAGGTCGTTGCGCGTTGAGCATTAGAAATCTTATAATAATCCTATCCTTCTTTCGACTAAAATGATGATGAATAAAGACCGATGTTATCAACTCCAAGGCTTCCATTAGACCAGGAGTAGATGACTAAAGAGTCCAAGGCTTCCATTAGGTATACCCGCAGATCACCACTCGCAGACTCCAGGGATGTATTTATCGATGAGTTTCTCGTAGTACGGCCACAGAGCTTCAATGTCCGGGACCGTCGTGCTCTTCGTGTATAAGTCGTATTTACTGGGGAATAGGTTTTATTTTTAATTAACGTAGTAGTAGTAATGTTTCTAGCAGTGAGCTGCTTCGACTGCTGTTTAGTACTAGTAGAGCTCTTTGTGAAGAAACTCGTCCAGAGAAATACTGCAACCATTCATATTGCTGCAGCAAAGCAGCGTTGCTGTGTTCCGGTTTGAAGAGTGTGGGAGCCGAAAAACAATTGGTGGGTGAATTACAGGAACATGAGACATTTCAACTTTGTCTCTGGGATTGCGACGCATTTCCAAGGCCTCTGGTATTGCAATATGATGTCTATAGGCAGAGGAGACCACTTAACATCAAGTGGGCCGTCAGCATGTTTTGCCATCCAACTAGGATTAAAAAAGAACTGCACTACCATCAAAGATGTTTGGGCATACGGACTATCATCGGCGCATTAGTCGTTGTCTAATAGTCTTATAGCTGTACTCACTTGAACTCAAGCACCCATTGCAGGATTTCTTCGTCCTTTTGGTTGGTCAAGTGACGGTAGTCACCACCAGCGTGCCAGGGATACAAGGAATGGTATCTGCGGACAAATGACCAGCATTAAATGATATAACACGCAAAATTAAACCTTGCAGCTGTAGGTATACGCATGATTTGTCAGTGATCTTGTTATATATTTTGTAGGAAATAATAACAGTTTTATTTTATAGTTAACAAGCTTTTGCCACCGCCTTCGTGTGCGTTAATGTAGGTTATCGCGGCCGCAGACGAACTCACGGAATTAATAGTAGTCTATGTCCTTCCTTGGGGTTCAAACTTACCCTAAACTAAATTTTATCAAAATCGGTTCAGTGGTTAAGTCGTGAAAGCGTCACAGACAGACAGACAGACAGTGTTACTTAAGAATTTATAATATTATAAGTAAGGAATAATTTTAACTTGATTCCTGACATTATTTTGTTAAAATCTATATTTAATTTAATTTTGTTGAAGTTTTCTACATAATTATTACAATCAGGTAAGACTTGATGCTGGTGACAAATGCTACCTGATCATGAACAGTCCTTTCTCGGGTATTTTGCTCTTGTTGTGTTTGAGGAACTGGTACATGTACTCGTCGTGGCTCCAGGATATCTGCAGCTTCTCCAGGCCGCAGTGAGGCTCGTACATGCCGTACTCAGTGCTGAGGACAAGCATGTTTATTATCTTGGATACCTGTACCTGTGTATAGTCACGAGCACAAGCATGTAAACACTTGATAAATTTTAATAGACGATTACAACGTTGAGATAATACCGATTTCATAGTAGTATGGGATCCAGAATATTGATATTCGTAACACCATTACATTTTAATCAATCCTTTGTGAGGAAATTGGTTTAGAATTTTGTTAAGTGTAGGTATATATTTATGAATGTGTCGTTTCATATCTTATTAAATACATATACCTATTTTCCCAACTGCATTTCGGTCACGTCATTCAACATCAACAGAGACCAGGCTAGTACCTACACAGGAATTATTAAAGAGCACACCAGTGCGGGCGCATTCCTTCTTACCTAATTCTCATAGTCCGATGGGACGCCAATCGGACACGACCGGTGGAAGATCAGGCTAACAGCATTACGCGCATTCCTTGGGTCGGGGGTATCATACCACCAGCTTTTGAACAAAGGGCTGCTACTAAGAAATTCCTACTGGAAAAACTCCATTACACTATTTGTCCGAACTGGCAATAAATCCCAAGAACCCACGTTTAGTAGTCGCATGACCACAAGACTACATACCGTATCTAAATAATGTACTCTGTGACTATATAGCAGTCAAATTTTGACAAGAGAATGACACATAACATACCGTCACGTCTGTATTCCCAGAAGGTTTTGGCCTATTGCCATTAACCGAGCATAAATTAGAACTCCTAGCTTTAACTGAGACTTTCATAAAAAAACCCAATAACACTTTGCTCGACCTTGGAATCGAACCCAAGACGTCTAGCGTGGCAGTTGTGCTAAGGGCCGCTAGGCCATCGAGGCAGTCAACACACAACAACAAGAGAAGACAAGAGAATGGTACGAGTATTTATAACTATCTTCATACTGACTTATATTTGGGGTTGTAAGTATCAGGGTTGTCCTTGAAGCTCTCGGGTCCATACACGATGGAGTCAGCCCACTTGCAGCCCACGGGGAACGTGTCACCAACCACGCACCATTGAGGCTCGCCGTAGAAAGCCATTACCTGGTCAGAATGAAAATGAAATCTGATAAATCCGAAAACCGGAATCCGATACGATCCACTGCCGTCCCATCGGAATTTAAAAGAAAGAAAGTGCACTTGTAGGATTCGATTCTTTATTAATTTGCTGTCCTCCGCCGGAGTCGCCCTAAGCCGAGGTCCGAAACCCACAGGGGGTGCCCTTAGCATGTAGTGGCTTAGGTTATAAGTTTTGAGACTTGGTTGATGGCTTTAACTTTTAAGGCACCATAGAAAAGTCCGCCCAAATTCGACAGCTTCCTAGATTTTTTTGCTTTGGTTTTTTTGCTGCAAATCCTGAAAGCCAGAACCAACAGTGGAGAGAACAATGAACCTTGATGAGTCCCGGAAAAACGATGCAACAGTCTTGGATTCCGCAACGCAAATAATCAGAAAAGATTGGCGGAGGAGATAGAAAAACATAATTTCCACTTTTTGACCTGAGAGAAGCTATAGTGTCTTTTTACACTCATTATGATATTGTTATTTTCCTTTATATGTTTCTTGGTGTAATCAAAAACATAATTACCATTACCATAAAGATAACATCGTCGGCTGATCACTACGCACATACATGGTACATTATCTACAAACCTATGCTGGCTATAGGTACTTATAACCGTTGGTCTGATCATGTTTTTTCATAATACACTTATACGCGGCTCATGTGACTGTATTCTTTTGGCGTTCATTTATCGGATCTTAAAGTTATACGTGGAGTAAAAATCTCATCACATACCCGTTATTTACCTACGTATACTGCCCATCAGCAACTAAGAAACGTTAAGCAAAAATTCGTACCAGGAAACCAGCCGTGCGATTCTCTAACATATTTCAACGTTGCGCTCGACGTTGAGCTCGTCGACGACGCTACTGTCAAATCAACTCTATGCGTTGTGCGTAAAGTTGATTTGACAGTAGCGTCGTCGACGAGCTCAACGTCGAGCGCAACGTTGAAATATGTTAGAGAATTGCACGGCTGTTTTCTATGGCAGTGTGCAATGTAATGCACGCAAAACATTGTGCTTACAGGTGCATGCAACAGTACAGGAAGTCATGGGAATATTTAAAGTTTAGTTTTGTTAGTTATGGTCCTGAATAAAAAATTCTCGCAATAATGCGAAAATTATTAAAACTTTCGACTTTATTAAAATTGTCATTGGTACACCTCTGCCGAATACTTCAGGAATACAGGCGTGATGATAATTGTGATGTTTTATTTATTAATATTGCCTTGACTGTATGAGAAGAGGCGTTCTGCATCGGGACAATAACAGGCTGCTATTATTGATATTACAATTTCATAGCTAAGGTACTATTATTAAGGTGAATGCTCCGACCAGCCCGCGAAATGTCAAGATTTCATGAAATTATTTCATGATATTTTACATGAAGCTTGACTTATGGAGTCATTTTACTGATATTAATGGTTATAATTTTAAAAATACAATACTTCTTACGCCCGCGAATCATACTTTAATCAACATTAAACCTAATACTGACTTGCAAATTGCAAAAAACGTAAGAAAATTTAGATTTCGCGGCTGGTCGGTACCTATGTGTTCTTGTTCTTTATTACATAACATTAATAGCATAGAATATTTTCCACAAGTTTTAATCAATTTTGCCATGATATCTGTCATGTGGTCATAAAATTCCGTCGAGTCCCCACTCGATATCAATGGATCAACAATTAAAAGGTCGGAATCGTAAATGGGGTTATCATTGGCGAATAGATTAGCCATGTTTATACTGAATTCACTTATTTATATTATTATATTGTGTCTTTATTTAGTTTTGCGTTGCAATTTTGCTAGGGATTATTGAGAAGTGGGTAGTTTTACTTGGTTAGGCTTACTTTTGATTCTCTGCATGTTTTTCCGGGGTTGAAAGGACCTATTAGTCTGTCATGATTGGTCGAAAAATGTTCGGGAAATCGATCATTTGGCGAACGTTTTTCGGGCAGTTTATTTAGGCAAATGTTCTTCAGCCAAGTAAACATCGGTCAATCGTCACGCACCCCTCCTGAAGTGACAACTTAAATTTTTATACAGGGTGTTGGTAGGCAGACAGGCAGGCAGACAGGCAGAACGTTGAACATACCAAAATGGTGGATAGGTGGGGTCATCTGCCACTTACTCAGCCCTAATTAATTTGGCCCTGGCCCCCTGGATATTTCTTTTATTGCTTTCTTCTAGTTTCACCACTTTCTTAACTTTTACTTTTAATCTTTTATGTTGGCAGATTCTTGTAAAAAATATAGCTTTATTTAGATGTAAGCTAGAAAAAAAGTTGTGAGTCCTCTAACTTACAGAGAGATGTAAAAAATACGAACAAAAAAAACTCTATCTGCCAGACTCTTACTGACTGACCTGGTGTTCTCTTCCCACACACCGGGAATGTGAAGAGTATGCGCCTACCACGATCCCCGACTATCTCATCACCTACCTTGCCCAAGTCATGCACGAGTCCCGTAAGATGGAACCAGTCATCATCCGGATGGTCGAGGCGGATCCTCTCGGCAGTCTGGAAAGCGTGGACGATGTTAGGCAGTTCCGTGTCAGGGTCTGACTCATCCACCAGCTCGTTCAACTTGATGAGAGCATCCTTGATTGTACTCTTGAACGTGTTGAACTTAAGCCATTTTTCCTTTTTTTCTGTGAGGATGTTAAAACAGATGTTAGTCGATTATGATATGTAAGCTTTGGAGGCTACTATATCTAAATTGCAGATGGATGTGTGGATGGATGTATGGATGTATGTGTGGATAGATGTGTGGATGGATGTGTGGATGGATGTGTGGATCGATGTGTGGGTGGATGTATGGATGGATGGATTCGGATCCTAATAACCAAAAGCCTGCCTCCTGACTGAATTTCGGTCATCGCGGCCAATCTCAAAGGAGACTACTAGCCACGTACCTACGCGGGAGATATTATAGTGCATAAGTGTGGGTTTTCTAATGATCACATTTACTGAAAAGTCCATGGGCCGATGTGTGTCTGTCTGTTTATTATTATAACTAATCTGCCCACGACTTCAACCGCGTGGTTACGTCTTTGTTTACTACTCTGTTTCCTTAGCTCATAGACTCACAGCCTATACATACTATTTCTCATGAAACTGCCGAAACTGGGTATCATATTATACAAAAAAGAAAAAATACCCAATCCAATTGAAAATATTTTTTACAATCCGATTCCACAGACTAGCACATTTAAACAAACAAAACAACTCTTCAGCTTTATTATATTAGTATAGATAATAAGAATAACACAAACAAATTGAAAACTCACGTCTAACGAGATCAACAGTAACGTTAGTATGCATGTCGTAGTAGGTCTTGCGCACGCGCTCCCTCACTGGATCGGTGTCATCCACGGAGTAGTCACGGAACGCCTCCAGCGGCTTGTCGTGAAACACCGGCTCCGGACGCAGCAGCTGTGACGGATCTATCAGGGAGATCTCGTCTCTCTTCTAGGTACGGACGAAAAAGAAAATGTTCATAGACATTTACAGCTTTGACGAATAAAACATAGTCTGATGCGCTTCGTTTAATCCTAAATCCAGTTCAATTCCATGTTCTCGGTGTAGGTCTTAATTCTATGCCAGGGTTGCGAAATTAGTTCGAAAGAGTCACCCCGACCGTGGATCGTAAAGGGCGTTAGGAGGGACACGGGTGGGTTTTAGTCTGTAGTAGTCTGACAAAGTTTTGGTAACTATAACATCTGATCGGAAGGAATCCGATCAGATCCTATAGTTACCAAAACTTTGACTACACCGTTGCTGCTAGCCTTTTGGACACTTGCCCCATTGACAGCGATGCGAACGAATTGTTATGATACCCTGTAAGCTTCCTCCTTCCTTTTTTTTATAAGTTGTACATACTTTGTAATTTAATTTATATTTCCATATTAAGCTAATTCGCCATAACGTTAAAAAAAAAAATAATACCACTGTAGGTACCTATTTCTGCCGCAAAGCAGCGTTGCTGTATTCCGGTTTGAAGGGTTTAGGCGCCGGTGAAATTACTGGCACATGTGCCATTTCAACTTTGGCTCTGGGATGGCAACGCATTTGCAAGGTCTCTGGTATTGCAGATATCTATGGGCAGCGATGACCACTTGACATCAAGTGGGCCCGAAAGCTGATTTGTTATCCAAAGAAGTTTAAATAAAAATAAATACCTGTGAAGCCATATTTCTTCAGTAACCCCTTTCGACACTTAAACTCTTGTTTGAGATACAAGGTTGTGACTTTTAGATAGATCTCCTTCATCTTTTATAGTGGCTTAACAGCATCTTAAGTAGTCGGTGCTATCAGATAAACAAGGCTTAACTTTATTGAGATAGTAATAACGCTTTAATAGAATACATGTTTGAAGCACCAGGATTTACTTGATGTTTTTCTGTTTTACTGATAAACAATCTTGATACTATTTGTTTGATCCGTGACTGCCTCGTTGGCATAGTGGTCCTCAGTGCCACTGCCACGCTAAAGGTCTTGGGTTCGATTCCCAGTTCGAGCAAAGTGTTATTGGGTTTTTCTATGAAATTCTCAGTAGCAGCTCGGAGTTTGGATTTGTGCCCGGTTTATAGCAATAGGCTCGCCCCCTATTACATGGGACCTAAAAACATACCGGCGAACTGTGGGTGTATATTGGTACACCTCTGCCTAACCTTTCGGGGAATACAGGCGTGATGGTATATATATTATGTTTGAAGCATTAGGATTTACTTGTTGTTTTTCTGATAAACAATCTTGGTTTTGATACTATTTGTTTGATCTTTCATTGTCACTGCCGAACTTTAACACGTGTAGAAGGCGATTATGTTTGTAGGTAAGTAGGTATGTCACTGGCCTAGTGTTCCGAAATTTGTGCGAAACAGTCACCGCGGCACTGGATCGCAAAGGGCATAGGAGGAACACGGATGGGTTTTAGATAGTAAAGGCGCGAGCCTATTGCCAACTCGTAACTCCGAGCTGCTACTGAGAATTTAATCGAAAAACCCCATAACACTGCTCAACCTGGGAATCGAACACAAAACCTCCAGCGTACCATTCGCGCTTAGGATCTCTAGGCTAACGAGACAGTCAGAAAGAAACTAATGAATTCTAATATACCAATGCACACGTCCTGCAAAAAGTCGGTCCCACGGAACTATGGATCTATTGCCATCACGCCTGTATTCCCCAAAGGGTAAGGCAGAGGTGTACCAATGTACACCCACAGTTCGCCGGTATATTTAGGTCCCATGTAATAAGGGGCGAGCCTATTGCCATTAACCGGGCACAAATCCAAACTCCGAGCTGCTACTGAGAATTTCATAGAAAAACCCAATAACACTTTTTGCTCGACCTGGGAATCGAACCCAGGACCCCTTGCACACCAGTCGCACTTGCGACCACGAGACCAACGGGGCAGTTCTATTGATTTCAGTGGATCTATTGGTTGTCCGATAATTGGTTCTACAAAACGTCGGACGTAAGCGGAGGCCCTTTATCATCATCGTTTGCTTAGGCTTTTCAGTTTTCCTTTGCCCTTAGTATCACGAAAAAAACGGGTGAGGCTGTGTTGCCGTACACAGCTGTTGGTTTACGTGAAACGCCTGTTTCATATACACACATAGGTATACTTGATCTAAGTAGGTATGTAGTGGCTACTTTGTTCTATCCAACGGCATATAAATTATTTGCGTACGACACGTAGTTACGGATCTATAGCCTTTCACGAGGCGACGTGTTCTCGACTCATTGGTTTTAGCAAATTACCCCTATACAGTAGTGCGATTCTCTAAAATGCAAACTCGAAAACGAGTCTCACTAAAGTGATCGCGCTCACTTCGATAACGAGCCAACTTGTCATTGGTTTAGTATTCGTTCGCCGTGGTGACGTCACCGGCGTGATCGTGTTTAACAGAATGCCATTTTGTAATCTCACTGCGGATTCAGCTTACGAATTACGAAGTGAGGCTTAGAGAATTACCCCTATACTGATTTGAAAGACGCTTCACGTGAAAAAAAAAATACAAAACAAACAGTAAAAGTTGTCACGATAGTGGCGCTGTTGCGCAAACTGTCAGGCTGACTACCTAGATGGCAGCACCGTTGCTCGCCACGCTCTCACAAACCTACCGACTGGTCAACGAGCTATTGCGAGATTTCGATAGATGGCGTTAGGTACCGCTTTGGAATAATTAGGTAATAATGTGTATTAAATCGGCTCTTTGAACGCTAGTTGCCGCTTCCACAAGTTACTTTTATATTGAGAAGAATAGGCATGAAACACCATACTCACACTGCTAGGTGCATTAGGGAGTTCAGAGTTAAGACTTATTAGAGCTTATTCGTAAAATGAACACCATACAGATTGATAATTTTACATTATCTATCGCCAACGTCCATACTAGATAATTTTACATTATCTATCGCCAACGTCCATACTACGTTGGTTCTCGTCCGATCACCGAAGTTAAGCAACATCGGGCGCGGTCAGTACTTGGATGGGTGACCGCCTGGGAACACCGCGTGACGTTGGCTTTTTGCATTTTATTATTTTCTACGTGATCATATTATTTTGTTAATATTACGAGTAGGTACATCATTTTATAACGGTTACTTTTTTATTAAGTTATAAGAATTCTTGTTCTCTATGATCTGGCAAATCTTGGAAACTGCTCGGCGGCGACTGCCAGAAACGGCTATTTCATGAAATAATCACCGTTCTAGCTAACTGCTACCGGCTACACCTATTTCCAGCCGGTTTAAACTAGGTGTAGCCTTTTTGTAGCCTTTGGGTTTAGCCGTAACATACATAAGTACACACACTTTTAAATCATCATCACCATCAGTCGCAGGAGGTCCACTACTGGACATAGGCCCCCACACCCCCTTTAGGGGTATTGTCTGTGCCCCACACACTACACTTAGACTTTTAAATACTAGATAGTGTTATAATAGGTAGGCATTGGGTTCGATTCTCAGGTTGAGCAAAAAGTGTTACATACTTTTCTATCAAATTCTCAGTAGCAGCTCGGAGTTAGGAATTATACCTGGTTAATGGCAATAGGCTCGCCCCCTGTTACATGGGATCTAAACATATCGACGGACTGTGGGTATACATTGGTACACCTCTGCCTAACCAATCGGGGAATACCTACAGGCGTGATGGTACGTTATGTTATTATAGGTATCACACCCAATAGATAATCCTTTGAGTTTGAAACTAAATCCGATTGCATCACACTTATATTCGGATATTATTTCAAAATATTTTTTCTAGATATTTCTTTTAGTGCCAAACTAAATTGTAACACCTATATTTTTGTCGTAAACCTACCTACTTAGTATTAAATTGAACTCTTATCAAGTACAACATGATGATAAGAAAGTAAATATGATAAAACAGCACACTTCACACTGAGTATAAAGTGCATGTTGGGCCCGGCCCCCGATGATAAAAAACATACCTATTTTTCATACTAGATAATGCCCGCGACATCGTCCACGTGGAAGCCAATTTTTTTTAAAGATGGCGTCCTGCTGCTGGCCTCTCCTTCCTCCGGCCCTCTCAAATGGATTCCCTATCCAACTGGACCGTCGATAGCCACAACGAAGACCCGGCGGTGTTCCGCCCAAGCGGGGCACACCCGGTGTGCCCGGCAGTGGTGACACCCGGGCGTTTCCTCCCGCCTGGCCATGTCTGGTGGGGACCTGCAACGTGTGGAAGCCACTCTAGCCACTCCTAAAAGAGGGTACTGACCGCCTCTATTAAGGCCTGCACGGAGTTGCGACAGTCGCTCTCTCCATGTCGCCTTGAGATCGAGCCGGAGGTCAGTCCGATGAGCGGCGATTTGCCGCGGTAGCGGAGTTTCCTCACGGCCTAGTACCTCCGCGCACCATTCATGCAGGCGCCTCCTCCTGACCTGACATGAGAGAAGGGGGTGCTCCCTGGATTTCCGGCATTAGTTTTGGTAGGGAACACCGGAGTGGATCTTAATCAGTTAGAGTCTGACAGACCCCTCCGTAAACAGGAAATCCATAAAGATTTTAAAAGGAATAAAAAAAAAAATTCTAATACGACCAGTATTTTACATGGTGGGCTGAGGTAAAGTACAAGTAGATATATTTATCAGTCAGATATTTTTTTATCAGTCAAAGAACGTCCGGTGATAACAGGCTTTTTCTAGATCATTGCACTGCAACGATAACAAAATTGCAATAGCCAAACCGTAAAAGATTTTTTTTGCAAATGATAAAATTGGTCAGTAGGGCTTGGCTTGGTCTGGCTTCTGCCAGTTGTAAACGTCCCTTTGTCCGTATTAGCCTAGTTCTGTTATGTCTCCTGCTTGGTTGGAATGGAGGGTAGTAGTAAAACTCTTTCAGAATATGTAGTAGCAGAGGTCTTTTGTAGAAGCTCGTCCAGGGAAGTACAACCACCATACATATTCTGCCGCAAAACAGCGTTGCTGTGCTCCAGTTTGAAGGGTATGGGTGCCGGTGTAATTACAGGCACACGAGACTTTTTAACTTTGTCTTTGGGATGGCAACGTATATTGCAAGGCCTCTGGTATTGCAGATGTCTATAGCCACCACCACCACCACCACCACTTAATATACAGGTGGGCCGTCTGCTTGTTTGTCATCCAAAAATTAAAAAAAATACAGACTCAAAACAGTTAAGTCATTTATCTGGGACTCGAGCTTCATTGCCAGAATATCTATTTTAGGTACCTCGTAGGAGAATTTCGTTATGGTAGATTTCAATCCAATTTTTGGGGGGCCAAGTCTCAGTGAAAGTAATCAAAAATAATCATGTCATAATTTACAAAAAACCCCACGAAATTGAGGATTATTCCAGTTATAAAACTTATCAACTCTTAATCAATAGAATACAAAGTGCTAAAGCTGATATAACAGTTGATATAACATATTGCAGGGGTGGCCAACTTGATTACACACAAGATCTACTGCTTACTGACTAGATTCTTTGATTTTTTGTAACGTTGAATAGTATTTCGCATAATTAACATAGAAAAAAAGCAGAGAAAATTAAACTAATAACACCAGACTATTACTATCCCACTGCAGGGCAAAGACCTCTTCTCATACAGAGAAGGCACGAGCATTGATCACCTCGCTTGCTCAAGGCGGATTGGCGATTTCAGGCTTATATTAATTACACACAAGTCCAGGTTTCGGCACGATGACATCAATGATGTCCAAGATAAAATTAGAAAGTACATATGAATTGAAAAAGTTACATTGGTACTTGCCCGGCTTCAAATGCAACCACATGTATGAGAGGCCATCCAGATGAGAGGCCACCACTGGGCCATCAAGACATTTTATTTTAGTAAGAAGGAAAATAGAAAATCGAGTAATATTAACTACTTAGGTATATTAGCGTGAGCGTTGCATCTGGGAAAAATTACAAAAATAGCTGCGATCCACTGGTTTGCTAACCCTGACATCTTCAATTGTAGGCACGCCGCGCCGCCTGACATGGTATTATGTATAACAATCTGATAACATATTAAATAACTGTTGTTATATAATAAACGATTGTAAAACAAGTGTAATAGGTTATATTATGCATTGACAAATGCACCACAAAGGCTTGCGATTTTTACATAAAACAAAGTCGCTTCTAGCCGTCTATTGCTCTGTAGATCTTTTGAACTCCGCAACGGATTTTAATGAGGTTTTTATTAATAGATAAAGAATAGAGTGATTTAAGGTGAATGCTCCGACCAGCCCGCGAAATTTAAAATTTCTTACGTTTTTTGCAATTTGCAAGTCAGTATTAGGTTTAATGTTGATTAAAGTATGATTCGCGGGCGAATGTAATGTACCTAATAATGTCAAGATTTCTTGATCTTGACATTTTACATGAAGCTTGACTTATGGAGTCATTTTACTGATTTTAATGGTTATAATTTTGAAAATACATACTTCTTACGCCCGCGAATCATACTTTAATCAACATTAAACCTAATACTGACTTGCAAATTGCAAAAAACGTAAGAAATTTTAAATTTCGCGGGCTGGTCGGAGCATTCACCTTAAGAGGAAGGATTATACTTGTAGAACATCGCCAAGGGGAGCGGAGTAGTAACCAAAGACGCAACTGAACGCAGGTGACATCGCGGAGTATACATACATACCATCACGCCTATATTCCCCGAAGGGTTAGGCAGAGGTGTACCCACAGTTCGCCGGTATGTTTCATGTAATAGGGGGCGAGCCTATTGCCATTAACCGGGCACAAATCCAAACTCCGAGCTGCTACTGAGAAATTCATAGAAAAACCCAATAACACTTTTTGCTCGACCTGGGAATCGAACCCAAGACCTCTAGCGTAGCAGTCGCGCTTAGGACCACTGGGCCAACGAGGCAGTTACCGCGGGGTATATTGCTAGTATTCTGAAAACACAGCAATAACTATGTTACTGGGCTCATAACTTTTTACTCTGCAAAAAAAAAGACATGCAGTCCAGTCTTACATAAATAATGACAAGAGAAGCTGATAATCTGATAATCTATACTAGAATATTATAAAGCAAGAGTTTGTTTGTTTGTTTAGTCGAACGCGCTAATCTCAGGAACTATATGTATTGGTCCGAATTGAGAAAATCTTTTTGCGTTAGACGACCTGTTTGTCGGTGAAGGTTTTATCTTACAAAACATCACGCTACGATTCACGGGAGCGGAGCAGTCATCAGAGACGTAACTTAACGCGGGTGATACTGCGGGGTTTTGATGGTTGTGCAGTTTGTTCGAAAGAGGAACGCAAAGGGTAAGGGAACTGGAACATGGGTAGGTCAGTAAGAGACTGACACTCCCTTCCGCACCGTCTAAGGCGGAAGATGACATTTGATGATTTCCCATTAAAAAGCCTAAACTATGTCCTTTCTTGGGATTAAAACTTATTCCGTACCAAATTTCATCAAAATCGGTGCAATTGTTTAGTCGTGAAAATGTTATAAACAGAGTTACTTTTTCATAGGGATAAAGTAAGTATGGATGTTGTTAGCCTAGTGGTCCTAAGCGTGACTGCTACGCTAGAGGTATTGGGCTCGATTCTCAGGTGGAGCAAAGGGTTATTGGGTTTTTCTATGAAATTCTCAGTTGCAGCTCGGAGTTTGTGCCCTGGTAATGGCAATAGGCTCGCCCCCTATTACATGGGACCTAAAAATACCGTCGACCTGTGCTTGTACCGTTCCCCGAGGTTACAGGGTGTACCAATGTACACCCTGTAACCTCGGGGAATACAGGCGTATTGGTATGTTATGTGTATTTTTAAAACCAATAACATAAAACACACCTTACTGTTATTACCTATAAAAAAATCCGCCGGGCGCCATAAGATCAAAATGCAATAAAGCTTATCACTTACTGCGAACGATACTTTATCTTAATCCAGGAGATTACTGCTCTGCTATATAACTGACTATCGTACCCCCTTGGCCCTTTAGTTTGCAACTCTACGAGACTTGAAACCAGCAAAAATGGCATTCTTAGGAAAGGAGTACAAGTTTGTGAAGCAGGAGAATTTTGAGGACTTCGTCAATGCTCTAGGTGAGTTAAATTACGTAAATGTACAGTCAATAAAGCTATTTGGTATATAGGCAACTTACTTGCGATTACTTTTAAACAATGTTGTGAGTCTGCTGAGCAGTCAATTCTTTTAAATAAATCACTTAAGTGTGTCATAAAGCTTAAAAAATAATTATACATACAATTAAAATAAATATTGGCAGTGTAGTAGAAAGATGAATAATTTTACTTGTATACCAAATATTACTGTTGACTGTACATACATATCCTCTCGCCTGTAGTCCCCAAAGGGTTAGGCAGAGACGTACCAATGTACACAGACTGTTCGCCGATATGTTTAAGTCCCATGTAATAGAAGGCGAGCCTATTGCCATTAAACGGGCACAAATCCCAATCTCCGAGCAGCTACTGAGAATTTTATAGAAAACCCCAATATCACTTTTACGTATTGTGTAAGAAACGGTCAACGATCAGTTTGTTTTATGGGACTGTATAATTTTTATTAAGCATTGGCCGATTATCGGTCGTGGGGGCAGACCCTTAGGGTTTCGCAGAAAAACAAAACCCCGCAGATAACTGAAATCCACGCGGATGAAGTCGCGATCATAATCTAGTCTCCAATAATGATATAATATTTTATTTGTCAGATCAAAGTTCACGATATTATATCACAAAGTGCATTGCGATATCGAGTACACAGCATTATGGTAATCTAATGAATGGCTTTTCTGATTACAAGCAACACAATCGTTACTACATTTATCAGAAAAACCCTTGGACTTGACCGATTGTCATTGTAATTTATACTTTATAATATAAAGTGCACGGAAAATGGTTTAATTGAATAAATGCTTTGACTTACAACATTTAAATGAGATAGACGTACGAGAAAATACACGAAATATAAGGTCAACGATTTATCGTCAAGAATTTGGCTATCAAATACAGAAATATTTATTAAAGCCGAGTGGTAGGAGTTCCAAAAATTAAAACCTTTAAACAAAAGAAAATTGAGGTTCATTATGTTAATATACATATGAGGGTAAAAAGGCGAAAGTACTAAAGCTACACGGGTAAAACCGCGGGCGATAGCTTGTGGTTCTTTCATAACCACCAACACCATATCAGCCTAAAGCCATCCACTGCTGTACATAGGCCTCCCCATCTGCGGGTTGTTCGAAAGAGATACCGCGCCCCCGGAACGCAAAGGGCACAAAAAGGAACATGGATGGGTTTTAGTCAGTAAAAGTCTGACACAAGGGCGGGGAAAGTCAATTGATGATATGCCATCTTGAAAAAAATAGGCCTCCCCATAGATTTCTAAAAGGACCGGTTTGAAGCGGCCTGTAGTGTATGCGTCTTCCTGCGGTCTCACATTGG
This sequence comes from Caradrina clavipalpis, assembly GCA_932526535.1. Lineage (NCBI taxonomy): Eukaryota > Metazoa > Arthropoda > Insecta > Lepidoptera > Noctuidae > Caradrina > Caradrina clavipalpis. Next base: position 11,149,816 of record OW052106.1, read on the forward strand.
TACTGTAGTCTATCCTACTACTATTATAAAGGCGAAAGTTTGTATGTATGGATGTATGGATGGATGTTTGTTACTCTTTCACGCTTAAACGGCTGAATGGATCTGGATGAAATTTGGCACAAAGATAGATTATAGTCTGGAATAACACATAGGCTACTTTTTATCCCGGGAAAATGTACGGTACCCGTAGGATAACACATCAACTGTGACGCGGACGAAGTCGCGGGCAGAAGCTAGTAATCCCATACTATTGCCTTTTCAGGTCTGAACGCCGAGCAAACTCAGCTGTACCTCAACTACTCACCCTCGATCAAGTTCACCAAGGATGGAGACACTTACACCGAGACTAGCACCACTCCTCAGACTAAGAACGAGAAAAGCTTCAAGTCTGGAGTCGCTTTTGACGACAAAGTTGCTGATCGTCCCGTAAGTTCTTTTACTGCTTGAAATACGATGGAATTTCTCCTGAATCGTGGGTTCGCTTAATTGACATACACAAGTAACTAGACCCGGCCAACTACTTATCTAAATAAAAAAAAAAATCTGTACCAGCCAGTGCGCCAATTATGAATTTTAAAAGTCACGTTGGTACTTCATCATCATCATCATCATTTTAGCCACAGGACGGACGTCCTATGGCTAAAATGCTGGACATAGGCTTCCCCCATAGATTTCTAAAAGGACTGTCTTGAAGCGGTGTGCATCCAGGGTCTTCCTGCGGTCTTACAGTGGTACTTGCCCGGCTTTAAATACGAAACCTCATATATATGAGATGGCTCACATCTGCCATAACCAGTACACTAACTATTAACACACTCAACTCTAAATAAGTCAATCCCGAAGAAAAAAAATCCTTAGCCAAAAAATATCACCTCACCACAAAGTACTAATGATTTCTTCATGTTTCCTTTTAGAGCAAGACAACCATCACGGTAGACGGCGATACCGTCACCAGGGTCCAGAAGTACGATGATGGCAATGATGTCACCATCGTCAGGCAGTTCTCTGGCAACGACATGACAGTGGTAAGGAGCTACTATATTAATTCATTATAATACATAATAATTAATACGTTTTCAAATATTTATAAAAAAAAAACATATACCTAGATGGTTTCCATTACTGAAAAAAGATAGACAAAGTGTTATTGGGTTTTGCCATTGGAATCGGTAGCAGCCTGGAGTTTTAAAGTTGGTAGTGTCACGTCTCCTCTCAGAAAGCATGTTAAATTCGTTGGTCTGCGCCTAATCTCTCCAGTCGTGTCTGATTACCATTACATCGGAGTTTAACAGTTAGGACAGAAGTAATGTTGGCATACATACTTTTGGCATACTGTTATTTCCTGTGTGCTTGGCTTGAAATTGAAATGCGGTCACGCGGCCTATCTCGAACGAGACAAGCCAATGCACTAGATATGCCTTAGGATACTACAGGTTCCCATAAGCAGTGTTAACCTCTTTTTCTTCTGATAACCTACTTGAACATTACTATCAAATATCGGAGAATTCGCAGAACTTAGATACCTATCTGTTGTTATTACTGTTACTGTAAAATAATATTGCTATGTTAACACCATGAGATAAGACAAGGGACACACCTTACTGCGTTGATAAAAAATAAAATGCGGGTGTAGACATCTTTAATCAATTGATATATGTACTTTTTATGAGCTGTCAAAATGTGACTCCCCAAAGTTGTATGACAATAGCAAGCGGTGACTTATTTTTAACTCAATTGATTAACTATTTAATATTTTGTAAGCATAAAACGGTATTAACGTCAAAAAGCGTACAACCATAATAAAAGTAATTTTCTTTAAATAATGAACAAATTTTTAGCTTTTCCCTTAGTTCAGTAAATTCTCTATAACATCGTTACATACAGCGATGTAAAATATTTCTTGAGCTCTCCTTAAGAGCGTGCATCCAGAAAGTTGGCAACGTCGCAAACAGCTGTCAAATATTTCCCTGTTTTGATTAATTTGTCAATATTACTGTATGAAAATAAGAAATATGGCTTACTAATGCACTAGAATATTAATAATGAATTGCAATTAAAACACTGAATTTGATGTTGTACCCGTTTTAGGTGTAAAAAAGGCATTTGTAAAGTTTCCAAATACTTTTTTTACATCTAAAACTAAATATTCGGTGTTACGATATTAATTATTGCATTTCATAATGAATATTCTAGTGCATTAGTAAGCCATATTTCTTATTTTCATACAGTAATATTGACAAATTAATCAAAACAGGGAAATATTTGACAGTTGTTTGCGACGTTGCCAACTTTCTGGATGCACGCTCTTAAGAGCGCGTATACAGAAAGTTGGCATCATGACTGTATGAAAATAAGAAATATGGCTAACTAATGCACTAGAATATTAATAATGAATTGCAATTAAAACACTGAATTTGATGTTGTACCCGTTTTAGGTGCAAAAAAGGCATTTGTGAAGTTTCCAAATACTTTTTTTACATATAAAACTGAATATTCGGTGTTACGATATTAATTATTGCATTTCATAATCAACATTCTAGTGCATTAGTTAGCCATATTTCTTAATTTTCATACAGTAATATTGACAAATTAATCAAAACAGATTATTTTACCACGATCCTACTATTTCATTTTCATGAAATATGTTTGGATGTAAGTTTTTTCTTTGAACCCTTGACAATACACACACTTTTTTTCAGGCTTTTAATATGTAGGTTCTAATAAGCCTAACTGCATGACAAAAACTGAGCGTTTTACCGTATCCTACGTTCGGACTTCTTTAAACTTCCCTGTCTGTCTTTATGTACATTCCTACCTACATTTTATTTTATAATAAAGCTGTTTTACATCCGTAACACGTTAGACACAAAGGTCCAGCTGAAAAACAGGGTCAGGCACAAGTGGTATGGCATTTATGCTGAACTGGGCTTATTTGGCGCATTCATGAGGCTCAGAATTATGTTCTTTTCTTAATTTTGTTTTTGATTGAATAGCCTTATAATGTTATTATTATTTTTGTGTGCACATGGTTTGAACTGCCTCGTTGGCCTAGTGGTCCTGAGCGCGACTGCTACGCTAGAGGTCCTGGGTTCGATTCCCAGGTCGAGCAAAGTGTTGTTGGGTTTTTCTATGAAAATCTCAGTAGCAGCTTGGAGTTAGGATTTGTGCCCGGTTAATGGCAATAGGCTCGCCCCCTATTACATGGGACCTAAATATACCGGCGAACTGTGGGTGTACATTGGTACGCCTCTGCCTAACCCTTCGGGGAATACAGGCGTGATGGTTTGTGTGTATAGACATTTTTTATTTCTTGTTCTTTCTTTTTCTGTCTCCTAATAATCTGCTTCTTGTTTCAGACCCTCACTTCGAGCAAGTGGAGCGGAGTCGCCCGCAGATTCTATAAGGCTTAATTTATTAATTGTATTTCATAAGTATTTAAACTACCTACAATTTTCGGACCTACAGTAATTAAAAGTTTCTCAGACTAAAACTTGTTTTATTTTTGTAATCTTTCCAGCACTTCTACCGATTTGATCAAACAAAAAAGCATTAAAAAAAAAACCGACTGGTTGCACTCCGGGTGTGCCGGCAGAAGTGAAAACTTGAATATTAACGTTGTGCATTTTTGATATTTTGGAATGGTTAGGGAATAATTTTGCACGAATTGCTTTAATTATCAGTATAAAAGTACTATCATTTATGTGGTATAATACAATATTTATTTATTGCTTATTTATTTATTTATAAATTCGTAAGATTTTCGATCAGGTCACGTGTCCTGACGCGAGTTTATTTTTTTTTACCTATTACAAAAAAACTGTACAACGCCGCTAAAGAAGTTTTCACTTCAAAAATAACTATAAATATATATAATAAATATACCATCACGCCTGTATTCCCCGAAGGTTTAGGCAGAGGTGTACCAATGTACACCCACATTTCGCCGGTATATTTAGGTCCCATGTAATAGGGGGCGAGCCTATTGCCATTAACCGGGCACAAATCCAAACCCCGAGCTGCTACTGAGAATTTCATAGTAAAACCCAATAACACTTTATGCTCGACCTGGGAATCGAACCCGGGACCCCTTGCACAGCAGCCGCACTTGCGACCACGAGACCAACGGGGCAGTAAAAATAACTTTACCTCTTTATTATACTACTTAAGAAGTAACGATTTAATTACACTTACATTTACTTTAAATGGAAACCATGCACCAGTAAGCGTAGCGTAGGATGTTCACCCACAAGGTGGACGGACGACCTGATTAAGACCGCAGGACGACGCTGAATGTAGGCTGCTTACAACAGTTTTTTTTTTAAATCTATGGGGGAGGCCTATGTCCACCAGTGCACGTCCTGCGGCTAAGATAATGATGATGATGTTTACTTGATTTTAAAGCATAATATAGCTTTTGCCAGCTACTTCGTTCGATACCGCTTATCGTGAATTTCAGTTTAGAATATTAATTTAAATAGGCTACAATCAGTTTGTTGCGCAATTTGTTTAAAATAGTTCCCTACCACGGCAGTGAACCGCAAAGGGCATTAGGAGGAACACCGATGGGTTTTAGTCAGTAAGGGTCTGATACTCCGCTAAGCACCACGATGATTTACCCTACTTAAAAAAAGATATTTTTTTAGCCTCTTGGGGGCAACTGCACCCGTAGTCTTGATAACAGCGCCTGCATTGATAAAATTATTACCAGTCTTGATAAAAAGTGATTAATTGTTTTTAACACTATCTGATTAGATGTTTGTACAAACATGTATGATTCGTAGAATATTTTAATCCAGACTATTTATAATAATAATACCATTTATTATACCACTACCACCGTATCACCAAATCAACCGCCATTACCACCACCATACTAATCATTACCGTATTACCTACCATTTTTAACCGACTTCAAAAAAAAGGACGTTATCATTTATTTATTTATTTATTTATTTATGTTCATATTATAAATTTGAAAGTAACACTGTATGTCTGTCTGTCACGCTTTCACCACTAAGCTACTGAACCGATTTTGATGAAATTTGGTTCTGGATAAATCTGAAGTTTTGAACCCCAAGACAGGACATACGCCTCCCTCATAGATTTCCAAAAAGACCGGTTGGAAGCGGCCTGCATCCAGCGTCTTCTTGCGGTCTTAATCAGGTCGTCCGTTCACCTTGTGGGTGGACGTCCTACGCTGCGCTTGCCGGTGCGCGGTCTCCGTTCGGGAACATGACATTAATTACACAGACAAAGTCAAAGCATTTATAATATTTATTTAGAAGTATGGTTTAGGTACCTTCTGTTAAGCAAACGTCATGCTACGTCGGCTGTCACTCACACTGCGATTATTTCATCATTTATTTTTAACCCTGAAAAACTCTTCAAATCATTCTGACCAAGCATTTTTACGTAAGAAATCAAAATATTACAAAGTATCACACTAATTACCTAAGCATTGATATAGATCTAATGTTTGTACTATTCATGACGATCAATCAATAAAATCCAAAATATTAGTAAACATAGGCGAGACGGCGTTTCTTTAACCGTTCTTCTTCTTCTTCATGGAAGGAGCTTAACGAGATTTGAAAATTTTCAGACGACATCCATGAGTATTTTCCAATCCCCGTAAAAAGGGCCCGTTTTATCAGTAAAATACCATCATACCATCATCACGCAGTACGCCTGTATTCCCCGAAGGGCAGGCAGAGGTGTACCAATATACACGTGGGTGTATATTGGTACACCTCTCCTCTGCCTCGCTCGTGAAACCTAAATATACCGGCGAATTGTGGAGTTCCGGTATGTTTAGGTCTTATGTAATAGGGGGCAAGCCTATAGCCATTAACCGGGCACAAATCCTAAGTCCGAGCTGCTACTGAGCATTTCACATAAACACTACGTGTCATCAGTAATACCCGTCTAAGCTGAGAAAAATCAAAATAATGCTTAAAAGCAAAATAATAATGATTTATTAATATCTAAATATATATAACTCAAAGGTGACTGACTGATTGACTGACTGACTGACATAGTGATCTATCAACGCACAGCCCAAACCATTGGACGGATCGGGCTGAAATTTGGCATGCAGGTAGATGTTATGACGTAGGCATCCGCTAAGAAAGGATTTTGATCAATTCTACGCCTAAGGGGATAAAATAGGGGATGAAAGATAATACTTCTTAACGCAAGCGAAGCCGCGGGCAAAAGCTAGTTCTTAAATAAAGTCCATTCATTGTTAGTGATTGTATAATTTCTATGTTAGCTATCATAAATTATGACATAATATGATTAATAATTAATGATTTGAAAGCAACATCCTTCACGCATCAGTCATGCAGTTCAATATAAACTTTGTACATTACTAATCGCTTTATTAATCATGTTTGAAAGTTAATCTTTTTAAAGGTTATCGTGATTTTTTAATTATCTCTTTTAATCATAATTGATTTGGTGAGAAAAGAACAGTAATGTCTGATATAGTAATGTGTAATATCAGGATGGCCACCAGTCGGTTCACGTTCAAGGTAAAAGCGCGCGAACACTTGCATAAGAAATTGGCAGACTCGTCTCACAATTAATTTGTTATATTTCTCCACCTATGTATTTATTTTATTCTTGGAAATTTTCTGTTCCTTGCACCTACATTGTTTTGTCTCTGCATCACTCTAAAGTAGACTGGGTGAAAATACCTAAGGCATTAAATCCGCATTTATACAGTATATTTTTTACATTATGTGCATAAAGCTTTAATAAATAAATATATTTTGCTAATCTTAGCCATACCATTAACATAGTTGTACATGGAAAACAATGGAGAACCAAGTATGCAACCTTGAGGAACACCATAAGTTTGAATACTTTCAATTCAATTTCAATTCTTGCTTACCCTTCGAATAGACGTTACGTTACTTTAAAAACAGTAAATAATTATCTAGGAGCTACAGTATTTTATAAGTGTTCAATTACTAGACTTCTTGCACAAAACCTAACTCATGCGCACATAGTCAAAGGCTTTAGACATGTCCAAATTAATGTCCTCGCGTATAACAACAACCGGAGATCAGATAATACTAGCTTATTACTGTCCCACAGCTGGGCAAAGGCATTTTCTCATATTGAAGGCACGAGAAATTATCACCATGCTCGCTCAAAGCGGTTTGGCAATGTCAGGCTTTACTAAAAGCCCAAGTTTCTTCACAATGTTTTCGTTTACCGATGTTAGTAATGCCCAAGAAAAACTTGAATTAAAATAGTCATCATGCATGACAGAGAGAAAATGCTATTCCTCTTTCTCTTCTCTGTTTTTATATACAACATAGCATCACGCCTGTGTTCCCCGAAGGGTTAGGCAGAGGCGTATGGTCCCATGTAATTGGGGGCGAGCCGAGCACAAATCCTAACTCCGAGCTGCTACTGAGAATTTCATAGAAAATTCTAATAACACTTTGCTTGACCTTGGAATCGAACCCCAGACCCGTTAGGCTAACGAGTCAGGTTAAAAAAAATTAAGAAAGGACGATAGGTGAAAAAAATGCTTGACTTGAAGGACGACAAATAGTACTTTTAGTTTTTTAATTACATAAATCAGATATTTATGTAGAAACGGTTGTAACGGTGTAACAGATGAGGTTGCCTAATTATCTTCTTACACTGGGCATAACCTAACTTGACTTAGTGGAATCGCAAGCAATTATCTACTATACCTATTGCCATTACCTAATTTTATGTTAGTGAAATGGCAATCGTGATTATGAGGTCGACTATATCTACTGCAATGGACTTTAACTAGCCGATAAAAACAACTCATAAACACATAAGCAAAGATTAGACATTATACTCTAAGATCTCACCGTTACCAGATATACCTCATGTCAGCATGGTAATTTTTTTGAGAATAGATAGTCGACTATGTAGTTATGCATGAGCATGCAAGTATTTTATTTGTGCTCTTGGTTGGCAAACAAGTCCACGGCCCACTTGATGTTAAGTGGTCACCGCTACCTATAGACATCTAAGAAAGAAAGAAAGAAAAACCATTTATTCTTGCGAAAGCGACGCACAACAAAAAAATAAAAATAAAATATAACAATAATCTATATGCGCCACTACCGCGCGAAAAGGCTGACGCTCAGCATAAAGCCGTGGCCCGTGCACGAGACACGGAACCACAGCGCTGGTTTTCAGCGTCAGCCGGCGTGTCGCTGTCTCGGAACTATAAAGTACGACATCACCCACAGTTCCGAGACCGAACAACAATATTTTAATTAAATCTGTGGACACAAAAAGACGCCGATCGGCAAGCACTGTCAAAGTCCATTAAAACTTTTTAAGTAACTACACACCTACAAAAAAAAAAAAAAGTTAAAAAAAAAACATATTAAGTGCACATACATCATCACACACCACACATAGGTCATCACATCACATCATTACATCATCATCATCATTATTATTCATCATTTACATCTGCATTACCAGTGGCCTTGCAAATTCGTAGCCATCCCAGATACACGGTAGAAATGTCTCATGTGCCTATAATTACACCCATACCCTTCAAACCGGAACACAGCAACGCTGCTTTGCGGCAGAGATAGGTATGGTGGTAGTATTTTACTGGATGAGCTCCGTCACAAAGAGCTCTACTACTTCTTAAATAGTTTCAATGTTTAGCCCTTTTTTGAAAATTCTTTCGCCAATAGCAATGTACGTTAGCCCGACATTTTGCACTCCGGGAGTGCCGGCAGAAGTGAAAACTTGAATATTAACGTTGTGCATTTTTGATATTTTGGAATGGTTAGGGAATAATTTTGCACGAATTGCTTTAATTAATTATCAGTATAAAAGTACTATCATTTATGTGGTTTAATACAATATTTATTTACTGCGCTAGCGTACACAAATATGACAATTTGCGTCAGCGAATTGTCATATTTATAAATTCGTAAATAAATAATAAATTCGTAGATAAATTCGTAAGATTTTCGATCAGGACACGTGTCCTGACGCGAGTTTACATTTTTTTTACCCATTACAAAAAAAGTGTACAACGCCGCCAAAGAAGTTTTCACTTCAAAAACTCAGCATCTACGGATCCTGATTTTTTGTGTCATGTGTCCTGACATGTACGTAGAAATTCGTTTATACGAAATCAAGTCCAAAATCTAGTACGTATATTTAAAGTAGCCTAGCCTTAATACCTAATTCTTAATAAAACCTTCCCCTCCACTATCAATTCTCAAAATTTCAGACATTCGGACATGACGTAAGACAAGCGAATTCTGGCTCTCGGACCATCATCACGTAAACAAGTAACACTTCAAAAAATGATTCACTTTGTCATCCGAGAGTCATAATTTTTACACCGATATCATATCGGGTAGATTATCGTATAGTTATAAACCTGGGTTGGTCGACTCCCTGTCATTACACCGCCCGTACAAACTACAGTCAACATGGCTTTCCTAGGCAAGACCTACAGCTTCGTCAAGCAGGAGAATTTTGATGGATTCCTGAAATCAGTCGGTATGTACTCGTAGTTAAACTTTATTGGTTAATCAGTGAGTTCCATTTTTAAAAAGTAAGAGCCTGTTTCACCACCATTGAAAAGACAGTAGATATATAAATTTAAAAATGGAATGGAATTTGTATTTAATGATTTGCCAAGTAGTTTATGGTGAAAAGGGCCCTAAGTTTTAAAAGTGACGAAACGTTGGAAAGTATGTTAGTTTCAAATGACCCATTAATCAATCGACCCATATAAGTAAGTACCTATGTAATTTTATTATCAGTTCGATTTATTGTAGGTACTTTTCCAAATAAAAATCTTTAGATAAAGTACATTTTTTTTTTTTTGCATTAGTATTAACTTTCACAAACTTTTAACGATTCTTTAGAAAATAGAATTTAAAGTTCCATTTAAATGATCCATTTAAAAAATACTCGATATTTTTCTTCTCATTACGATTTACTTTGATAATTAATAAACGCTACTTTTAAATGTCGAATTGTGACTCATTTTAAAGACAAAATTTTGCCAAATGCTTAAGGATTATTACAGTTTTTATAAAGCTGGCCTGATTTAAACATGGAATACAGTCTTAGGGTCAGCTCTCAGTTCACCCTTATATAGAGCGACTCAAAATATGTATAACTTTATTTGCTACACTAAAGTTAAACATTTACTGTTTTTTGTTATTACATTGTTTGAATTTAGTGTGTGTTGCGCCTTGTCACAATGAAATGTGTATCTTTTCGAGTAGTTAATAAAGTTATATTTCGAGTGGCGTCTCGGTGTAAACTGATTTCCATATACCAGACAAAATTGCGCTTAACGTAAAATCGATTCTAAGCCCATTCAAAATTGACAGGCGTCACCGGCGACAAGCTCGAGAAGGTCCTGAAGTTCACTCCTGACCAGAAGCTGGTGAAGGACGGTGACACCTACACCTACGTCACAGCCACTCCCGATGGCCCCAGGGAACTCAAGTTCAAGTCTGGAGTAGAGTTCGATGACTTCATTGGCGCTGAGAAGGCACCTGTAAGTTGTCATTTTTTTTATCTTCAGAAGGCAAGTTCAAAATTTACCAAACTCATACTAGTTTTACCTTCTGCCCGCGATTTCGTTCGCGTGTTAAGTTACTTCTTTCGCTCCCGTGAGCCGTAGCGTGATGTCCCATACAGCGGTGTTATTTTGTTAAACCCTCCTTCCGTGAAGTGAGCGTGTGGCGACCTGTCAATCCCTCGCATCATATCCTCGTAAGGCCCAACCTATAGCGACCTACGCTATAAATTACGACCCAATGTACTTAAAATAGGTGCAAGTAGTTGCGGCCCAGAATTTTGATCTAGTAAAAAAGTGTTTAAATGCTTTTGGCTTAATTTTTTTAAGGGGTACCTATTTCCTATAAGTATCTAAAGTTAACTATTTCATGCAAAAAATATATGTTGAAATTATATGTCTTTTATTAGGTCACAGGGCCAAAGTTACATGTACAACATTATTTTGAAAAAAAAAGACTAGACCTAATTATGACATGTCATAATTTTAGGTCGCTGGGCCGTAATTTAAAGATTTTAAAAACTGTCTTGGGCCGGAACGCCTACTTATTTTTGTCATTAAATTAGGTCGTTGGGCCTTACGAGGAGTGGCAGCCCAGTTTTAGCTCACTTCACCTTAATTCACTGAGGGAGATTTCTTACAGAATAAGCCGGCAGGTTGTTTGGCAGAACGTTGAACATTATATTATACGAAAATGGTGGATAGGTGGGGTCATCTGCTACTTACCCAGCCCTAATTTATCTGACCCGGGTACCCTGGATATTATTATTTTTTTTGCTTTCTTCTAGGTTTACCAGTTTCTTAACTTTAGAGGGTTTTTCTTATTATTATTAAAAACTAGCTGTGCCCCGCGGTTTCACCCGCGTCTTTGGTTACTGCTCCGCCCTCGTGGGTCGTTTTAAATTTTTCTCACCTTTTAAACCTTCCCTAGACCTCCACGAACATTTCAAGACTAAGATAAGATAAATCCGTTCAGCCGTTCTCGAGTTTTAGCGAGACTAACGAACAGCAATTCCTTTTTATATATATAGATTACACTTTAAAGTTAAGAAAGTGGTGAAATAAGAAGAAAGAAAAAAAAAATGAGTGTGATTTTAAGAGTTTTTGTCTCAAAAAATTTTTGACCATCCTCTTAAATCATTAACTATAGTTGAAAACCGCAATAAAATCCGGTGCGTAGTTTAAAAAAATATAAGCTTATAGATGGCGGGAAGCGACTTTCGCTTAAACTATGTAGAGCTTGTATAGATAGATTGTACTTTTTTTTTTTGGATGGGAAATCATCAAGTGACTTCTCCCGCCCCGGGCGGAGCTGAATCCCAGTGTCAGACTTTTACTGACTTAAAACCCATCCATGTTCCTTCTGCGGGTTGTTCGAAAGAGATACCGCGCCCCAGAACGCAAAGGGCACACGAAACATAGATGGTTTTTAGTCAGTAAAAGTCTGACACTCCCTCCCGCCCCGCCCAGGACGGGAGGGGTCATTTGATGATTTTACTATCTCTAAAAAAAAAAAAAACATGTTCCTTCTTGTGCCTTGGGGCGCGGTATCTCTTACGAACAACCCGTAGCCCATAGATTGTACTTATGATAATGTTTCTACTTCCAGGTCAAGAGTACATACGTTGTCGACGGTAACACAGTGACTCAGACAGTCATTTCTAAATCAGAACCAGGAGCAGCTACCTTCAAGAGGGAGTACAACGGCGATGAACTGGTTATTGTAAGTTTAGTTATTGAAATACTAGTTTTTACCCGCGTCTTGTGTTGAAAAAATTAAATTAAAAATTTAAAAAACCTCCAACACAAAAACCTAAGTTCCCTTTAAAAAGTAAAAAAAATACGTCACGTTGGGGGACCGATGTTGCATTTAGGATACGATCGTCCCGAGCGGTAAATTTTTAATTTAATTTTTTATTTTATACTTTTTATAGGTACCTACTTATTATAATGTCGATTTTGTTAAGTTTGAGACCCCACTCGAATATATTTACAGACATTCGGTTTTTCTTCCCTACTTTCACCCCCACAACTTTTAAACGGCTCAACCGATTTCCATCAAACATGTCTAAGAACATTCGCACATAGGTCACCTTTAATACAAAAAAAAACTAAATTGAAATCGCTTCATCCGTTCGGCAGCTATGATGCCACAGACAGACACGTCAAACTTATAACACCCCTCTTTTTGCGTCGGGGCCTCGGGGGTTAAAAATATAGAAAATGGTCTTTTTTTTCTAGATAAAAGTTCTGCTTTATATCCTTTTCTGTGCCCCTGACAACGTGTGTGCAGAGTTGTATTAAAATCAGATGAAAAGTTAAGGCGTGAAAGCGTAACAAACTTACTTTCGCATTTATAACCTTACTTATAAAAACAACGCTAAATAATACTCAGCTACTTATCAATTGATTAACTCTCAAATCCTTGACTAAAAATCAATTATTTTTCACATAGCAACCACTTTCAACGGTGTCTCAGGTGAAAAATCTTACCTATAAACGTTAATCAGCGTTGAGATGTTGCCTAAATGACAGAAAATTTAAACAGCGGCGACCCGTTGTTTAAGTATAGTTCGGAAGTAAGATGGCGGGCTACAATCAGCTGTGACGATGACATTTTTGGTCTATGGATTCTATTGTAAATTTTGACAATTATGCTCAATTGTTCGTTCGATTTCGTTCTTTAGTCGAATAATTTGGTCATGTTCTATGCTGTGTTGGCAGATTAAAATAGTGTTTCATCGTTCAGTCAGTCACATAAGAGGTAGCTGAGTATGAATCAGCGCTATTTTTATAAGTAAGGCCTTGTCGAGATGAAACATAATAATTATTCTAGAATTAAAATCAGGGACACGATCTCATCGTACATAATAATTATGTCACTTGAAACATGAAAATACTAACAACAGTAAGGTCATATATCTTATTCAATTAAAAATGACGTTTACAAATGAGACATTACAAAGACGTGGTAAGGCCATCTAACGAATTATATCTTTGGCTCAAGGTGTTAACTAATCAGCAAGCTTTAAAAGACCGTTCAATTTTGTTTTAAAGACTTTGGGACATCCACCACTCTAAATCCGTGTGTTGGATGACCTCCCTGTTCCCTCTCATAGAGAGGTGGCCTCATCAGTCTCAGTAAAGGGAACAAGCGGGCTAATGGTGTTATGTTTTACAATAAAATAATATTATCAATGATTGATAACAAATAATGTATCGTTATCTACTCGGATTATCGGATTCATTTAATAGTGTACGTGTTTAATGCGCGGATGATAAAAACGAAATGCATGAATGTAATAAAAAAGATAATTTTAGATAATCTCCTTTAATAAGAATAATAATAATTCTTTATTCAGATAACTAGAGATCCAATGTGTTAGTACTTACAAAAATAACCTACAACTATTGTTAGTAAAATGACATTTATAAACAACTATATTTAAACTATGGTTCTCACCATCTTTTTAAAAATGGGAGAGGTAACATCCTCACCTATTATTTTGAGGATGCTGTTGTTAGAACAGGCTTTAGAACTGCCTCGGTGGCTTAGTGGTCCTAAGCGCGACTGCTGCACTAGAGGTCCTGGGTTCGTTTCCCAGGTCGAGCAAAAAGTGTTATCGGGTTTTTCCATGAAATTCTCAGTAGCAGCTCGGAGTTTGGATTTGTGCCCGGTTAATGGCAATAGGCTCGCCCCCTATTACATGGGACCTAAATATACCGGCGAACTGTGGGTGTACATTGGTACACCTCTGCCTAACCCTTCGTGAAATACAGGCGTGATGGTATATATATATAATTTAGATATTTTTTATTTTTTTTCAGACTATTACCTCGGACAAATGGGACGGTGTTGCAAAGAGGTTCTACAAAGCTAAGTAGATGTTGTAAACATTTTAGTAGTTATTTAATGTTATAATTTATTTTTTTATAATAAAGTTATCTTTTTTAATTTGTGTTAACTTTTTTTTTATTTGTGCAGTCAGCAACAAAAGCAGATTAACATGTTTGATTTTTAAAACTTATTATTGATCATAATATCAAAGAAAATACGAGATGGATCTAAAATTAAGATTAAATGAACTCTTAAGTATTGCTATAAATTCTGAATAGCAGTGAATTGTGTTATTTCATATGTTTTTAAATCATATGTAAAAGTAACATTGTTAATCGACTTTTGTTGCTGACCGTACAAGTAATACTCATCCTCCCAAAACCATTGAAAAAAAAAATGCAATTCAGTGGGTTTTTTTTTTTTTTTTTAAAGACGGGAATTCATCAAATAACTTCCCGCCCTGTGCGGGGCGGGAGGGAGTGTCAGACTTTTACTGACTAAAACCCGTCTATGTTCCTTCATGTGCCCTTTGCGTTCCGGGGGCGCGGTATCTCTTTCGAACAACCCGCAGCAATTCAGTGGGTTGAGTAAAAAAAAAAAACAAACTGACTGCTACGCTAGAGGTCTTGAGTTCGATTCCCAGATCGAGCAAAGTTTTATTACGTTTTTCTATGAAATTCTTAGTAGCAGCTTAGAGTTAGGATATGTGCCCGGTTAAAGGCAAGGCTCGCCCCCTATTACATGGGACATAAACATACTGGCAAACTGTAAGCAAAGTTCTTTTTACCCGACTACAGCGTAGCAAAAAGGAGGGTTATGAGGTTGACCGGTATTATGTATGTATGTATGTATGGATGTTCATCTGTTCCCTCATAACTTCTAAACCGTCCGACGTAAATTGACAAATGAGGTGTCATTGGAAGCGTCTAATTTGTCCGCTAATTATAGGCTACGTTATGTTGCAATAAATTGTATGTGGCGCCCTCTAGAGCTCATAAAGATGTGAAATAATATTTTTTTCTTCCAAATATGGTCGTGTTGCATATCAAATTAAAGGGCTTACTTAGCACATTTCAAATATATATACATATATATTGTATAAGTAAATTGTACATGGCACGCTTTAGAACGCACCATAAACCTAGCTAACTAACAAATAATTTGTTCGGGAGACTTAATAAATTATTCCAATATATTGTGTATATGTTGCAGTTCCAGTAATATTACGTATGAAAATGTTTAAAGGAGAGTGGGCAAAAATGTATGGGAGTTGGTCTACCTACTCAACAGTGATGTAACATACGTCGTTGAATAGGTAATTGTGTGTACTTCATTTTGTTATATGGCCGTTAAGTTGTAGGTAATGGGGTTCTCGAGATATTTCCCAAAAACAAGCTAAAGCAAAATAATTTCGCCGAATAGAACAATAATGCAATTTTTCATTAACTGTAGCCATAGTTAATGAAAAATAATAAGTGACTAGCGACCGTGTCGAACTTGGAGGAGTTGGTAAACCACGCCTCTCGACGCGTGCGCTTTGTTGGAAAAAGAGCGAGCTTTAAATATTATGACTTATTTGGCATATTTAATATTGGCTGAAACGACAATCGACACAATGATCGCTGAGTGCACATTCCACATGTCGACAACCTCGCGAGCCAAGTCAAGATACTTGATCTTCTTGTCATTCTCGGCCTTCACGAGGTTCACGTCATGTGGGACTGTTATGACAACAATCATTGCGCGCTTGTCTACGTGATCCACCACCACTATATCAGGCTTATTGGCTACAATAGTCCTGTCAGTGATGATGGATCGGTCCCAGTACAATGTGACATTGCCATTTTCGAGAACTGGGTCGGACACATACCCATAGTTCGGTACTTCCGATTCTACAAGTCGGTATTTCAGAGCAAGTTGCTGATGAATGATCCTGGCTACAAAGTTGTGCCTATGCAAGTACTCTTCGTTAGCTAGACGAGAACAACCACCCGTTGTAGGCAACCCTGCTTCCACCTGATAAATACTTTTTCAGGCGGCCAAAGAAGCGCTCCTTCAACGATTGCTTCACGACAACAGTATTGATGCCCAACGCTTCCGACATACCCAAATACTTATTGGTCTCCGTTAAAGAAAGGGATCTAAGGTTTATGGATTCCGAGAGTTGAACTCCCTCGGACTCCACAATCTCCCCTCGCTTGACATTCATGACCGCACATTTGTCCACACCAAATTCCATCCTGATGGCGCTACTGAAAGTTCCTGTTACCTTCAGTAGCTACATCAGTTATTATGTGATTACCAATCGTGAAAACTAGAAAAAGGAACTTTTTGAAAATAGCAAACTGTTGTTCCTAAAGTGTAATCAGTTAAACAGCTGAGTGATTAAGACATATGACGACTTCATGATCTTAAAGCAGTAAGGCAGCGGCGCTTATATAGCTATTGTTAATGAAGATTTGCACTAATGGTCCATTCAGCGAAATTAATTTTCTTTAACTTGTTTTTGGGAAATATCTCAAGAACCCCATTACCTACAACTTAACGGCCATATAACAAAATGGAGTACACACAATTACCTATTCAACGACGTATGTTACATCACTGTTGAGTAGGTAGACCAGGTTGCCCACTCTCCTTTGAACCCCAAAATAATTTAAATAAAAAAGAAGTTTAAAAAACTAAAACCCAACTACAAAAAATTCAGGTTCTAAAAAGTATGAAACAAGAAAACATTCTCATCTGAAAGCCGTGGTCGTATGCCACTTTTGCCCTAAACTTTAGTGCTAATAAAGAATAATAAATAAATAAATAAAGTGGCATACGACCACGGCTTTCAGATGAGAATGTTTTCTTGTTTCATACTTTTTAGAACCTGAATTTTTGTATTCGGGTTTTAGTTTTTTAAACTTATTTTTTTTATCCTTATTTTAATGAGTTTAGAAATACCGATGCTTTCCACCGCATCCCACAAGCCACTTAGATCACAGGATTATGACAGCTAAACTAATTGGAATAAGGTTTAACGGGTGGTGTCTTGATGCCACGACGTCAGTCAGCGCCGGCCCTTATCACCCAGTTACACCCTAATATGATAGAATTACAGTCATTAATTGAGCGTATAAACATTATGATCGCAATAAAAGAATAATTAAAAAAAAAATGCTTACGTATCATGACGAATTGTATTTATTTTATGACTGTAAGGTGCAGTTTTGCGTACTCGTCTTGAGAAGATGATCATAAAAAATAAAAATAATATAATCAAATAAAATGATGATACAACAATAATTAAACTGGTAAGTTAAGTAAGCTTAATTATTGTTGAATCATCATTTTATTTGATTATATTTTTTTTTTGGCTACCTTGGCTTTTTTTAAATGGGACAAGCCCGCCACACTATTCCCAAACCACTGCAACTTCTGTAAGCCAGAATCAACAGTGGCGACCACACGAAAAGCGCCGAGACAATGAAGCTCGACGAGTCCCGGAGAAACGATTCAACTGTCTTGGATCCCGCAACGAAATTAATCAGAAAAAAATAGCGGAGGAGTAAGAAAAACATAATTTCCACTTCCCTCCAAACAAGCAGGAGACAGAATAGAATTAGGCCAATAGGCACAAAGGGATGTTTACAACTGGGAGAAGCCCAGATTGCCAAGAACCACGGATTGCAATTATCATAACTTAGTGGGTCCTAATGTGAGCTGTTACGTTTGGTTTAGTGGTTCCAGCAAAAACGCTTGAACGCACGGAAATTAGTTCTAGTTTCGACAAGGTCCGCGTAATACACAACACCGGATGTAACCTGTACACAATCTAACATAATATTTCGCTCATTCTGCCAAAGAATACACTCCCATAAGATGTGATGAGCAGATTGTTCATATTTACAGTCAGATGTAGAACATTGACACAAAGGAGAGGCAACAAGCTTAAAAGCCTTGGCTACCTTGCGCTTGCTAATAAGGGTCATGGTAATGACCCTTATTAGCAAGCGCAAGGTAGCCCAAGGAGCTATGGAGAGGGCTATGCCCGGAGTCTTTCTGCGAGATCGAATCAGAAATAAGGAGATCCGCACAAACCAAAGTTACCAACATAGCCCAGCAAATCAGCAAGTAGAACTGGCAATGGGCTGGGCACATGCCACGCAGAGTTGACGATGGGGCCGCAAAGTTCTCGAATGAAAACCACGCACCGGCAAGCACAACGTAGGACGTCCGCCTACAAGGTGGACGGACGACCTTATTAAGACCGCAGGAAAATGCTAGATGCAGGCCGCTTCCAACCGGTCCTTTTGGAAATCTATGGGGGAGGCCTATGTCCAATTTTGCGGCCCAATCGGCCATTAGTTCTGCGTGCTATGTGCCCTGCCCACTGCCACTTCCACTTGCTAATTCGCTGGGGTATGTAACTTTGGTTTATCTCCGGATCTCCTCATATCTGATTAGATCTCGCAGAGAGACTCCGAGCATAGCCCTCTCCATAGCTAGTTGGGCTACTTTGAGCTTGCTAACAAGACCCATGATTAAGAGACCACGTTGCAAAGCCATATGTCATCACTGGCAACACACATTCGTTGAAGACTTTTGACTGAAAGCACTAAAGTATATTGGACGAGAAAACGATACGCAATTTTTCGAACGCTGCCCAGCCTGGGTTGTGCCACACAGGCGTAGCGGCTACGCTGCGTCAACGGAGCTATATGCTATTAAATACTAAGCTGCCGCTCCATCTTTCAACGCAGCTCCCTTTCCCACCTCGTGTCTCTTCTTTCCTTGTGCGTTGTTAAGCCGTCCGTCATTTTAACGCATCGTGTGGCATGTGGTTCAGCTTAATATGTAGAACGACGGAGCGTCCCGCCAACGCAACGCACAGACAACGCCGGTGTGGCATCACCCTAATTGGATAACTATCTTAGAGATACCACTCTGTCACTTTCAGTGCCAAAGATTAACGAAGACACTAAGTACTACGATTATAATACTGATAAATCACTTTTCGCGGATGTTCTAATACATTTAGTATTTTTTATGTCTTTATCTCCTAAATGCGCATGACCATGACATGCACTTGTTATCTTATCATTAGCGATGGATCCTAATTCGTTCCAATTCATATCCGTACACTTGATGTCATTTAAATTGCGACTTTTTTTTGCAATAATGCTTTCTAACATCTTTTAGTTATGTTTGAAGTAATTATTAAAGAAACTTTTAGGTACTTGTTAAGTGATCATGTTATCTGCATAGCTCTTAATATAGACTGGCTCAAATCTTTACAATAATGGGTCACGACTGTTACTTAATAGAATTCTTGACTACTTAAATATATACATAAACCCACGCCGTTTCCCCATGGGGGTTGGCGAAAACTACAGAACGCCAACTGTAGTGGCATTCTATACGGTAATTCCACCGTCATTTAAACGCTCACTTCGCACTTCAAAGTGTCAAATAAATCAATGTCATTTGAATTTTATTGAATATTTGATGTCATTGAATAGCCACGTGAGATGCGAGTTCATGTCTGAATTTTACAGAATCGACGTACTGCTACGATCCTTACAAACTCTTTTTGTCACGTGCTCATGCTCATACATCTGGTGATACAAGCACTCAGTACCGCGCACCCGACCTTTCTAAACCACCTTATTCCAATTCTACGTAGACTACTGGATACAATGATTTGACTGGATATGTTTTTTATTTGCAATTTTCATTTAAAGGTTATGTTTTTCACAGCCGGCTTTTTGTTTTTTTTTTACTTCCTTTTTCTCATCTAAAGAACTCAAAAAAAGGATTATAAAAATCTATAAGCTTCCATCCACTTGGGAGGTATTTTTGATCAAATTACACATTTGGCCAGAGACTTTTAGCATTGTGAATGTTTACTGGGAACATTTCGGCGATGCGGAAGAATTTTTGCCATTTATGCCATATAATTTTAGTTTATTTTTGGCGTTTATATTGCGGCTGTGATCATTCGCAACTGCAGGTCTATGTTAACTTTCTTTAAGTCTGTCTTATTGCACTTGACTATCTGAGTCTAAGCAACGTTTTTAGAATGCCAACTGCCTCGGTAGCCTAGTGGTCCTAAGCGCGACTGCTACGCTAGAGGTCTTGGGTTCGATTCCAGGTCGAGCAAAAAGCTTTTCTATGACATTCTCAGGAGCAGCTCGGAGTAAGGATTTGTGCCCGGTTAATGGCAATAGGCTCGCCCCCTATTACATGGGACTTAAACATACCGGCGAACTGTAGGTGTACATTGGTACACCTCTGTCTAACCCTTCGGGGAATACAGGCGTGATGGTATGTATGTATGTTTTTAGAATGTGTCATTTTTAGTACAACCAGTGTACTTTTGACTTTTTAAGCCGTTATCATGTGTAGTCGATTATCAGATTGTTAAAACCTAGGTTAGTCGCTTCCCTGTCATTAGATAGCCTGTAGAAACAACAGTCAACAGCAGCTAACATGTCTTTTCTCGGCAAGACCTACCTACACCTTTGTCAGGCAGGAGAACTTTGAAGGATTCCTGAAATCAGTCGGTATGTACTCGTTCTAAAGTTAATCTGTGGTATTCATGTCTTATTAAAATTTAAACTGCCTCGTTGGCCTAGTGGTCCTGTGCGCGACTGCTACGCTAGAGGTCCTGGGTTCGATTCCCGGGTCGAGCAAAAAGTGTTATTTGGTTTTTCTATGAAATTCTCAGTAGCAGTTCGGAATTTGGATTTGTGCCCGGTTAATGGCAATAGGCTCGCCCCCTATTACATGGGACCTAAATATACCGGCGAACTGTGGGTGTAAATTGGTACACCTCTGCCCTAACCCTTCGCGGAATACAGGCGTGATGGTATATTAAAATTTGCAAAAAGTTTTGAAATTGTTGACTTACTGTTACAATACTAGCTTCTTCGTCTGCGTCACGGTTGATATATTGCAAACTTTCGCATTTTCAATACCAATAAGAATATAATTATCAAAGACAACGTGTGGGGCTTCAGTTATGGCAGTGATTTGAGCTGTTGTGCAGTACAGCATATACGATGGCCAATCTCACATCGTGCCCTAACAGCTGTGCGCAGGAAGATTTAATGGTTGCCACCGACAACGCAGTCAAATTGGCCAAATTCTCGGTCACAACAATATAATTGATACTTATACCTATCTTCTTCTTATCGTGTGGGCAGGAAGGTCTAACGACCCCACACACCCTAGTGTCAGAGTTTCTAAACCACCTCAATTGCCTCTGATATGGTTACTGATGTCAGTGGTGTCCAAGATAAACTTAGAAAGTACATATGAATTAGGAAAAGTCACATTGTACTTGCCAGTGCCGGTTGCGAACCCACAACCTCGTGCATGGGTGGCGGGCGCCTTAACCACTGGGCCATCACGACACTTACCTATACCTATGATAGTTTGACATCGAAATGATCCCAAACTATCATATAAGAAGAAGAAGGAAGAAGATAATATTAAGTTATAAAGCTGACCTAATTAATTGAATTGGAATGAAGGGCGTGCAAAAAAAAAACTAGTTAATAAAAAAAACAATGTCATTTTGATTCACACAGGCTACGATGACGAAAAGGTTAAGCAGGTCCTGTCAGTAACTCCTGGAGACATTAAGCTGACGAAGGACGGTGACACCTACACCTACGTCACAGCTACTCCTTACGGTCCCAGAGAAGTCAAGTTCAAGTCTGGAGTAGAGTTCGATGACGTCATTGGCACTGAGAAGGCACCTGTAAGTTGTTTTTTTTGGCTTCCGTACCCAAAGAGTGTCAAAGTCAAAGTCAAATTATTTATTTCAATTAGACCATTAAAAGGCACACGGGTGCAAACGGGACCCTATTACTGAGACTCCACTGTCTGTTTGTTTTTATCTACAACTAGCTTTTGCCCGCGACTTCGTCCGCGTGGATTAATAGTTCCCGATCCCGGGAGATTTCTTGGATGAAAACTATCCTATGTCCTTTCTCGGGTCTCAGACTATATCTGTACCAAATTTCATTGAAATCGGTTCAGTGGTTTAGGCGTGAAGAAAAGACAGACAGACAGAGTTACTTTCGCATTTATAATATTAGTATGGATAAGTAGTTATGCCATCACCCTATAAAATGAAATAAAAAATATTTATATGTAGGTGTGTAGGAATATTTCTGTTGTTTTATCTTAATAAGTTTTCGAACGAATCATAGAGGGAATGAGATGGATGGATGTGAGAGAGAGGGAATAAAAAATGGTGGCGTGCTGCTGTTAAAATTTGAGGTTATAATGTTTTATTTCGGTCATTGATCCTAATGTATTTTTCTAATACCTTTTTTCAACACATCCCGCAAATTTTCAAATTTAATTTTCACTAGAAATAATATTTAAAAAAAAAGTCTTGACCACCGGGGCCCCTAGGCGATAGTACGACACTGCCTAATCCGGCCCTGCCTCCCAGGTACCGCCCGTAGAATCCTGTCAAGGCTGCCACAGCTGATTAGTTCAGCAGTGAGGCCGCTTTCTATCTTTATTTATTTATTTATTTATCAGATGGAAAACCAACAGCTATACATAAATTGGATAAGAAATCGAATATGCTACATTAAGCCAATTACAGGTTCTCACGCTTAGAAATATAATAGATACATAGAGATCTTAAGGATCACTAGCAGCCGTAAATGTAAATGTTCCAGATTCAAAGCACATACGTAGTCGACGGCAACACAGTGACGCAGACCGCTACTTCTAGATTGGAACCAGGCATAGGCATCTTCAAGAGGGAGTACATCGGTGATGAACTGGTTTATGTAAGTTGAGAAGGTCAATTACAAACGTCCAAAATTTCCCAAAGGACTTTACAGTATAAGGTTGTTCAAGATGAGGCTGAATAGCTTTTTAAGGGCCGGCAAACCGCGTATGATGCCTGCGATAACCGGTCATCATCAGGCGGGCCGTTTACTTGTTTGCTACCACAGTGGTATAAAAATCAAATCGCAATTTTATCTCAGCTGCTATCAATGTCAAAAAAATTTGGTAAGTTGACATTGATTGTGTTAAAAATGTTGGAGCGAAAAGTTAGTTAAATATTGTACGGGTCCCTTCTTGTGCGGGTCCGGCTTGTACTTAGCAGGTTTTATTATAAATGATTTATTACAGATAACGTATTTATTATCTACTTGCATTATCTGAATCATTTACTAATGAAGAATATCATACATGCGCAATACAAAAAATAAATGTATAAGTATGTGCAAAATAATAATTTAGATGAATACCTATATTTATCCCATTCATTTCGTTTATGACGGGCCTGTTGGTCTAGTGGTTAGCGGCCCTGACTGCTAAGCCGGAGGTCGTGGGTTCGATTCCCACCCAGGACAAACTTTGTGTGATGAGCATGATTGTTAGTTCTGTGTCTGGGTGTGATTTATCTATAATATGTATGTTTTTATAAATTATATAAGTATGTATATCAGTTGTCTGGTTACCATAACACAAGCTCTACTTAGCTTGGGATCAGATAGCCGTGTGTGAGTTGTCCCAAGATATTTATTTATTTATATTTATATTTGTAGCAAACTAGCTTCTGGCCGCGATTTCGTCCGCATTTTTCTAGGATTATGAAAGTACCCGTATGGTATTTCAGACTAAAATCTATCTCTGTGCTTTTCGTCTAGATCCTTTCAGTTGTTCTGGCGTGATTGAGTAACAAACATTCATCCATTTAAACTTTCGCATTTATAATAGAAAAGTAACAAGATTGCTCAGTATGACTGTAGTTATTGTGTTCTATTTTTGAAATGGCTGCATTTTTGTAATGTTTTTGTAAACGGCTTATAGTTTATATTGCTTTATACATATGAAAGTCAAAGTCAAAGTATTTATTCCAGTTAATTCATTTACAGGCACTTTTGAATCAAGGAGTTGATCAAGTTACTTTGTTTCTCTTTTCAGACCTATACCAGAGACAACTGGGACGGCGTTGCCACGAGAATTTACAAAACCGTCTAAATTCATATTTAAGTATGCACACAAAACCCCCTAAACACAAAATATGTAACAAATTATACTCAAACTATAGATAGAAGAATAAAGAGGCACTCTTACCTAAATAGTGAAGTGTGTACGAACTACGAAAATGGCTCTTAATGCTCAGACATAAAGGAACGCATTGCCACTGCGCAGAGCCGGATCTAGGTATGGGCTTTACGGCCCCGAGGTTAGGTAGACCATATTTTGAATTTAAAATAAACAATACTGTGTACATTATTATAGATAACAGTTTTTTTTTCAATAATTATCTATCTTCGTCTATTAGTATGATTAATTAGGAAGGCCCCCAAATAGTGTAAGCTCAGGGGCCCACAAATTTACAGCCTGCCCTTGCGAGGGAGACTCCGAATGATTAAAAATAGAAAAGATAGAAGTGATTCCAAATTCTATGTTTTTTTTTCTTTTTTTTTATGGCGGGAAATCATCACATAACCTTCCCCGCCCTGGGCGCGGCGGGAGGGAGTGTCAGACTTTTACTGACTAAAACCCGTCTATGTTCCTTCATGTGCCCTTTGCGTTCCGGGGGCGCGGTATCTCTTTCGAACAACCCGCAGCCCCGGCAGGCATCAGCCCTTAGTGGCCCCATCCAAGTTTGCTGACATCTCTTATGATGAACCTGTCTATTTGTATTGTTTCATATCCATTCTAGGCTTGAGAAGCAAACCGACTACGATAATTTGTATTTGGAAGACCAATACTACGATTTACTTAAAATCTACCTTCGTGAATATGCTTGCTTAAAAAGGAGCCTGTAAATAAAGTTTTTTTTTTATGTACAAGCCAACCGACTGCCTTGATGTTAAGTGGTCACTGCTACCAATAAATCTTTGCAATACCAGAGGCGTTGCGAATGCGTTGCCATCTCAGAGACAAAGTTAAAATGTCTCATGTGCTTGTAATTACACCGGCACCCATACCCATAACCTTCAAACTGGAACACAACAACGCTGCTTTGCGGCAGAAATAGGTGTGCTGGTAGTACTTCCCCGGACGAGCTCCTTCACAAAGAACTCTACTACTATTCAAAGTCAAAGTAGAATTATTTATTTTAATTAGACTATTACAAGGCACCATTTACTATATTTAGAAGAATGCCTCATTAGTTTCGTGGTCGCAAGCATGACTGGCGAGCGTGCGATCTTGGCTTCGATTCCGAGGTCGGGAAAAAAGTGTTATTGAAGTTTCATGTTCCACAACGAATTTCTCAATAGCAGTATGGAGCTTAAAATTTGGTGATGTGACACTTTCATGCCTCCGAAAGCACGTAAAGTTGTCCTGTAGTGCGATTCTCTAAAACTGTGGTTCTCACTTCGATAACGAACCAACTTGTCATTGGTTTAGTATTCGTTCGCCGTGGTGACGTCACCGGCGCGGCGTGATCGTGTTTAACAGAATACCATTTCGTAATCTCGGAAGTGAGGCTTAGAGAATCACACTGCTGCACCTGATACCCTCCAATTGTATCGGATTGCGGTCTCATCAGACTTTAAGAGTGAAGAAGAAGAGTTAAGAGTGACTTTAAGAGTCAAGAAGAGAGTTAAGAGTGACTTTAAGAGTTAAGACTAAGGAAATGGGAGTGCACCTATATTTTCGCAAAAACTTGTACACAATAACATCTCTTGCGTAATTGGCTAGTTTCCATTGAGATTAAAGAAATCCGTCTAGAGAATATTATCTAGATATAATAAACACGCCATACATAAAATAAAAGCAAACAGTCATGATACGTAAGCATTTTTATTAAATTAATGTTTTAGTGCAATCGTGGTGCATGTTATCGCTCAAATGATTGTAATTTTATCATAATAGGTGTATTAGCATTCAGATAATAACCTTTATTAGGTGAGCAAATGCTTATAGATGTCTGTAAACTATGCGCCGGTGATTCTTCAATTTTCATTGACTAAAGCAGTGGTATCCTTACTGTGCGCACAAGCCCTTTCTTTCTCTTTGATTTATAATCATTGTACTATTTAGTATTATCTAGTATACTTAATAAAGCTAAAGAGAGATTTGGTTGGTTTCCCGGGGACTACATGTATAATAGGCTCGCACCCTATTTTTTTTTTGTATTTTTTGGGACAAGCCCACCACACTAGTTCCAAACCACCGCAACTCCCGTAAGCCCGAATCCACAGTGGCGCCAAGGAAAGCGCCGACACAATAAAGCTCAACGAGTCCCGGAGAAATGATTCAACTGTATTGGATCCCGCAACGAAATTAATCAGAAAGATTAGCGGAGGAGTAAGAAAAACATAATTTCCACTCCCTATTACATGGAACGTTAAACATACCGGCTACCGGCGAATTGTGGGTGGAAATTGGCACACCTCTGCTTAACCCTTCGGGGAATACAGGCCGCCGACTGACTTCGTATTCGAGGCCTTACAGTTGTTCTTGGAACTTTGTATTATGCTAACATGACGAAGAACTTGGATATCCCGATGTAAAAACGTCAGTTGCAATTCACATATAGTGCGATAGATGTCGCCACAAGCGGGTTTAATAGACAAAAATTAAAAGCAGTTTAACATGCAAAAGTGCAATACCTAAAAGGCTAAGGGCATGGAACGGTTGTTGAATAAAATAAACGTATAAATCTTTTGGGCGTCTAGAATGATGTCTAAATCCATGGTAAAAGTTATCGTTACAAAATCCCCTACACCCATTATTCAACAATGGACTTTAATTGACTGATAAAGAGTACTAATTAATCTGCACAAAAATCACTAGTCACGGTTTCAGTAGCAGTTTCTTCTCTGAAACATCAATCATAATTTCCTACTATCGCATGATTATCGGGCTGATTAAAGTTAATTTATAAGCTTAGGTACACTGATTCTTTCTAATTAGATTTCGTGTCGGAACAACTGGCAACATGTCTTACCTCGGCAAGACTTACAAATTCGTTAAGCAAGAGAACTTTGAAGGATTTCTGAAGTTTGTCGGTATGTACTTATTTAGAATATAACTCACCCATACACACATACCATCCCGCCTGTATTAGGGTTAGGGAGAGGTGTACCAATGTACACCGTCAGTTTGCCGGTATGTTTAGGTCCCATGTGATAGGGGGTGAGCCTATTGCCAGAAGAAACAGACAGACAGATAGTTTTGACAATCTGGTTTTTAAAAATGAATTCATATTTTGCAAAAAGCTGTTATTTTGACATTACAAACAGGCACTTCGATTTTATTTATTCGTAGGAACTGTTATTGTAATAAGTTTAAAAATAGTTACCTTTACCTAAATCAACGCCAATAAGTGGTTCTTGCTTTGAATCGAAAATAGTGCTTCAGTATTTAAAATTGGTGTCCTCTCAATCTAGATTTTGTAAAAATCTTCTTCAATCTACGTGAAGTCGGCTTGAGTTGAGCACTTAATCTATATTATTTCCTGGTAAAATACCCCTAAAGTAAGCTACACAATAGCAAGTTTTAAAATAATTTGTCAATTTATCAGGTGTCCCCGATGAAAAGATCGAGAAGTACCAGAAATTCTCCCCTGACCTGAAGCTGGTCAAGGACGGAGATAGTTACACATACTTCACAGCAAACACCGAAGGTCCCACAGAGACCAAATTCAAGTCCGGTGTGGAGTTCGATGATGTCGTCGGGGCAGACAAAATTCCTGTAAGTATTTTTGAAGTTCGGTCCTTTTGGTCCTTGATAGCATTTTATTACTGTTATGGTTTCAACTTCCTTAATTTTTTACCAGTATTTTTTAATGATCTATTCATAGTACTACTACACAGTCAGTCTGTCTCTCTGTACGCTTATTTCATCTTTTAAACTACGAAACGAATTTAATGCGGTTTTCATCATTAAATGATAAACTGATTTAAGAGGAAGACTTATACTCTAGAACATAAACCTATTATGCTCGTACACTATACGGCTGATATTATCATTTTTATGTTATGTTCTACTAAAGTTCATTTTATTACCTCCAGGTCAAGACTACATACACAGTTGATGGGAATGTAGTGACGCAGAAAATCTCAGCCTCGCCCGAGAAAGGCACAGCTTCCTTCAAGAGGGAGTATAATGGCGATGACCTCGTTGTGGTGAGTTTAGCTATCAAACTTCAAGCTATCAAGCTTCTTAGCGTGTCGATGGTGGTCTAGATATTTTCTTTTTTTTTTTAACGTTGCCCCACACTAGGAATTTCTCCTGTATCGTGGGTGCGTTTACAAACACATAAACTCACATACACAAACGACCAGACCCGGAACAACTATCTGTAGATCATACACATATTTGTTTCGTGCGGGATTCGAACCCGCGACACGCAGCGCAGCAGTCGATCGCTCGGCCACTACGCCAACCGTGTCGTCGTAGATTGAGTTGGTCTTAGAACTTAGCCACGACCTTGATGGACCTTTCTTGAAGCTTGGGTCATTATTGGTGTCGAAATATTTAAGGAACAGTACCACATTAAATATGTTGTAATATTTCTAAGCTCACCCATAAACGATTTTAGATAAGCATACGACACACTTAAGCAGAATGGAAACGTGGAAATTAAGTCAAAATGTTCTTTAGTGTATATGTAACGTTTTTATAAAAATGTATTTAAATGACTTTGAAAAAATACAAGACGAGTGGTCCTTTAAATCAACTCTATAGCTGTGTTTAAAAGAAGGCAGCCACTGGTGTGCCACAGGGTTCTATATTGGGACCATGATGGCTAATTTTCTTCAGTTATTGAAGGAGGTTGGTCCTTTGGGATGAAGTAAGTGGACGCAAAAGTACCACTTTTTAAGAAACTTAGAGCATTGTGACAAAAATAACTAAAAATATTATTTTTATTTATTTACAGACCATCACCCTGGACAAATGGGACGGCGTTGCAAAGAGGTACTACAAGGCTGCGTAGTCATCTTTAATTTTAAGTAGTAATATTTTAATTTATTTTCCTAATAAATATGTTTAGTATTTAAAAGTTTAAACTTCTATTATTTCACCCATTTAACAACCCACAATCACAAATCATTACCCTTCAAGATTTGGATGAAATACCAGATTTTAATACTAAAGAAAAATACCAGAAATAAAACCAAAGAGTTTAGCAAAGCGAGCCAGTAAATGTCAGAAGGAGCAGCAGTTAAGTGCGTTGAAAAGTTCTAATTGTGCAGCAATGCTAGGAACTATAAATTCTATAATATTATCTATAATAATAAAACAACTACGCTAGAGGTCCTGGGTTCCCAGGTCGAACAAAAAGTGTCATTGGGTTTTTCTATGAAATTCTCAGTAGCAGCTCGGAGTTTGGATTTGTGCCCGGTTAATGGCAATAGGCTCGCCCCCTATTACATGGGACCTAAATATACCGCCGAACTGTGGGTGTACATTGGTACACCTCTGTCTAACCTTTCGGGGAATGCAGGCGTGATGGTATATGGATGGACTAATAATACAAAGAGAGAAATTTTTTTTGTTACTTTGTACCGAATAAGCTATGATACTACTGGAACGATTTTACACATTTTTTCACCAATAGGCAGCTACATTATTTCTGAATAACATACGCTACATAACATCACGCTACAACCCACGGGAGCAAGGCAGTAGCCAAAGAAGTAACGCGGGTGAAATAAGCCACGCGGATGATTTAATGGACAAATAGGTTTATTGCTATTCCAATGTCAGATAAGAAATACCTATCACAAGTCTTTAACCAACTGCGGGTTGTTCGAAAGAGATACCGCGCCCCCGGAACGCAAAGGGCACATGAAAGGAACATAGACGGGTTTTAGTCAGTAAAAGTCTGACACTCCCTCCCGCCCCGCCCAGGGCGGGGGAAGTTATTTGATGATTTCCCGTCTATAAAAAAAAAAAAAAAAAAGTCTTTAACCAAGGTGTCATGCTACTAAAGAATTTAAATGCATAAGTACTGGAAATAATCACAATTCTATTAGGATGAGTGATGACACAGTGAAATTACAAAATTATTTTATTAGCAGGAAACGGTATTTCCTTATCTAGATGATTTTCTCTCCATCCATTATTTCTACTACTTACTGATCGAAATAAGTCATTAGCATCATTAGCCTGCAACAGTCCACTGCTGGAAATAGGTCTCTCCAATCGCACACCACTTAGCTCGATTCTCGGTAACACTCATCCAATTGCTACTAGCTACCCTGCGAAGATCGTCGTCGCTCCACCGAGCTTGAGGGCGTTCCACCTTACGCTTGCCAATTAGCAGTCTCCATTCAAGAACACGTCTAACCAACGGTCATCGGTTCTACGACTAATATGACCGGCCCATTGCTACTTCAGCTTTCTTAGGCGCATTGCACATGGAGCAACTTAAGTTGAGGCAACTATCAACACTTTAAAAGTTTCCTGTAAAAAGTTGATAGTTGCTATAACGTTTACGGTTGCCGCAACTTTATGGCAATCTGTCTACTTTCATAGCCGAGTTGCTCAATCTACACAGCAATCTTTAAAAACCGGTATAATATTTAACAGTTGCTAGTTGCAGCAATTAGGAACTAACTTAGTCATCTAATGCAGTAACTGAAAACTGTTGACGACCACCGGAACTCGAAACTCGAGTTGCTACGTGTGCAGTCCAATTGAAATATATGTAAACAGCTAGTTGCCAGTTGCCAGTAGCTCTAGGTGCAAAGCGCGGTCTCAAAATAAAAAAAACACCTATTTTCAAAAATGGACTTTAAGCTGCTGATAAAGATGGCTCTTAATTGAACGTGACCTATGTCAAAAGATTGTGCATAAGATGACCCATCATGACACGTCAGCATTTTCCTAATGAATCACTTTACGAACTTGTCAATCGGTGGTTTTATAATTTATTTATTAGATAACTTTATCATTATCAGGTAGATTAGCATTCAGATGTTTATAAGCCTTGGTTGGCTGTTATTGCATCATTCGATAGCCAATAGAGTCATTATCATCATGTCTTTCCTTAACAAGACCTACAGCTTCGTCAAGCAGGAGAATTTCGACGCATTCCTGCGGGTAGTCGGTATGTATTCTACCTACTTGGTGACTAATACATATTTCCTTGCGTTCAAGCGTTTCAGCTATACCTATTACTGTACCAAATGTAACAGTTTACACAATGTCCCAATAATGATGCCAATTGTAATCCATGGTCCTTTTAGATCTGGGGTTCTCCCAGCTGTAAACTTCCCTTTGTGCCTTTTGACCTAGTTCTGCTCTATCCCTTGCTTGTTTAAAAGGAAATAGAAATTATGTTATTTTTTCTTTCTCTTCCGTTGGTTTTCGTATGAGTATATATTTGTTGGCTTTGAGTTTTAAATTAAATTCGATGATGCGATATATTATGTATGTAAGTGGTTGGAAAATATCCAAGCTTTGCACCGTAATAATCTATTCTTTCCTTATTTTAGGTATTCCCGAAGACAAGATCGAGCAGATCCTGAAGTTCGCGCCTGATCAGAAGCTGACCAAGGACGGAGACACCTACACGTACCACACACGAGGATTCGAGGGTCCCAAGGAGGTCAAATTCAAGTCCGGAGTAGAGTTCGATGACGTCATCGGTGCTGAAAAGACCCCCGTTAGTATTTTAGAATACCTACCAAACAACTACATTACCAAACCTAGTACCTTAGGTCCAAAAAAAACTGGTCTTTTAATCCTAGCAGACGTATTACTGAAGTAGGATAGGAGGACACATGCTTTGTCTTTTCCCTGGTCTACTACGTGTTTCAGAAAGCACATAAAGTCTACGCCTTATCTCTTCCCGGTCGGGTCGGCTTGCCAACCCATCTTTGCGCAAACTTGTACACTATAATACCTCTTGCGGACTTGGCTAGTCTTCATTGGGTGTGACCGAAATTCGGTAGGGAGGCCAATGCTATTGTTATTTAGTTTTTTCTTCAACCATTTCTTTTACTTTCAGATCAAGACCACCTACGTCGTTGATGGTAACACAGTGACACAGACAATCAACGCCGCTAAGGGTGGCGCCATCTTCAAGAGGGAGTACAACGGCGATGATCTGGTTGTGGTAAGTTCAGCTAGTCTTCTTCCTTTAGCACACATTATTTGACTACAAGGACCAATACTAAAATGTAGTGTATAATGTATAAGAAGAGAATTCAGTTGCTTCATCCACTCTAATCCATTAGGTTAAATTAGATAGGTATTGCATCTTTGTAGAGAAAAGCTGTTTTTAAGGTTCTATACCTAAAGGGTGCCAAACGGAATCCAATTAGTAAGACTTCGGTATCTTTTGCACCGTAAGGCTGCTTGAATAAGTTCGTTTCTTTCACCGGACAAAGAACCGATTTTTTCGTTTATAATGAAACCGGTGTTTTGTCTACGGATCGGTATCCGCTGCATGTACCTACACACATTCACTATAAGTAATACACCGCCGCAAATCCGCAAAAAATAGGCAATTGTCCGGCGTATGTTTACAACCGGGCTATTAGATAAAAATTTCACAAAGTTTGGATTACTCTGCTATAAGCAAAAATAAAAATCTACGTAAAGATAAAAATAGAAAGCTTTTTGTATAATTATGGTGTTAATTATTGTAAGCTAAACCTTCTCGTGTGTTTCGCAATTTTTTCATATATTTTTACTTATGTAACTAATATTTTTTTTTTTAATTTCCTTCCAGACTATCACAGTAGACAAATGGGACGGTGTTTCCAAGAGGTACTACAAAGCTTCATAATTTAATTTAATGTTTAAGCAACTAGTCAATATATTAATTTAATTATGAAATAAATACGTTTTATATTTAATAGCTTTCGTTTAATTGCTTCCTTCATTTAACATTACCTTTTTAATTTATTTATTTAAGCTCCATGCAACAGAAAGTACAAAGGCGGACTTAATGCCTTAGGGGTTTTATAATAGTCAACTAAAGGTGGCTCCTTTGAGTAAGCTTTAAGATAAATAACCAGACTAAAAAATAAAATTTAAAATTTAAAAAACCCCCGACCCAAAATCCTAAGTTCCCTTTAAAAAGTAAAAAAATAAAATACGTCGCGTTGGGGGACCGATGTTGCATATAGGGTACGACCGTCCCGAGCGGTCCCCCAACGCGATGTATTTTATTTTTTTACTTTTTAAAGGGAACTTAGGATTTTGGGTCGGGGGTTTTTTAAATTTTATTTTTTATTTGATACTTTTTATAGGTACATACTTATTATAATGTCGATTTTGTTAAGTTGTAAATACATAGGTTCTTAATATAATTTAATAACCCACATGACAAATCCTCTGTAGTTTTCTTCCCCACTTTAACCCCCATAACTTTTAAACGGCTCACCGGATTTTCATCAAACATGTCTAAGAACACTTGCACATAAGTCACCTTTCATACAAAAAAAACTAAATTGAAATCGCTTCATCCGTTCAGGAGCTATGATCCCACAGACAGACAGACAGACACGTCAAACTTATAACACCCCTCTTTTGCGTCGGGGGTTAAAAATGAATTTTATGTGACTGTAATTATGAATCAAACTATTTCACTACTCTTAAGATAGTGTCTGTATTCTCCAGACCGATTCCGGCCATGGCGGCTAATCTTAATGCAGACTAGCCAAGCACACAAAAATATTATAGTGCACAATTGTGTGCGCAAACAGGTGCACTCCCTCTTTCATAACTCTTATATTCCGATGGGACGACAATCCTACACAACCGGGGATAGATCAGGCGCAGGATCAGTGGCCTTACTTGCTTTCCGAGACCCGGGAGCACCAACTGCCAAACTCCGGGCTGTTAGTGAGAAATTTGTAATGTAAAAACCCAATAACACTTTTTGCCCGACCTGGGAATCAAACCCAGAAGCCCTCAACAGTCGTGCTTGCCACCACGAGACCAACGGGGTAATTTAGGATAAGTAAGTAAGATAGCTATAAAATTGTTTAAGTAGAAGGCCCCTAGTGGAGGTAAAGGGTACTAGTGAGGAATAAAAATGCATCCCAGGCAGTCGCCTTAACCTCCTCTCGAATTTCAGTTATTTCTAAAATAGGCAATTTTTTTACCTAAAATAATTAAGCCAGATACGTCTCCGTGGAACAATGGAATCAAACGAAAGTCAAACTTAAGTCAAGGCAATAAGCTTTTTGTAACGTAAATAAAATGTATCCTTAAAAACAAAATAAATAAAAAATAACCTTATCCTAAAGAGCATAAGGTTTATTAAAAGTAATCCGAGCGACATAAAGAAGCAAAACAAAACTATTTCAGAACTAGCTAAAATCGATTCAGTAGCCGATTCAGGGCAAACTACTTTCAGAGCGAGCGTTTAAAAAGTTACACGTTGTAGTTCCAATTACTTATTATTAGTAATTAATAATGGACTTTAATTAGCTGATAATAAGATCTAAAATAAACATGACCTTTATCGGAACATTACTCATAGGATGACCCATCACGACACGTCAGCGAATTTTCATTATAATTCAGAGCTTCCCAACCTGGGCGCCGCGGCACCTTGTGGCGCCGGGGACAGTACATACACAACTTCAAAAATGCAACCAAAAAAACCTTTACAAAATTCAACAATATTCTATTCAAATTATTGATTAACATTATGTTAAAATTCATGCTACTATAAAAGAAAAGTACGCGAAAGGTGCGTTGTTTGGTTGTTTTTAGACAGTAAAAGTCTGACAGACATCAATACTCAATATATTTATTGCTTTTCCATATATTATTATGTAGTCTTTGGTGGTAAATATCACCGTGTCGACGCGACGGCGCGTTCGCGCCTCAAAGAGATTTCAGCAAACAATGGAGGGACCACTAAGGGCCATGCCTGCCGGGGCTGCGAGTTGTTCGAAAGAGATACCGCGCCTCCGGAACGCAAAGGGCACATGAAGGAACATAGATGGGTTGTAGTCAGTAAAAGTCTGACACTCCCTCCAGCCCGTTCCCCCATCAGGACGCCATGACAAATTTCTTAACTTATAACTGCGCCGCAGACTGCAAAAAGTTGGGAACCCCTGTTATAATTAATCACTAAACGAACTCACTAGGAGATACCTAATATGTATTTTTTTCCTATTAAGTGCCCTTATCATTATCAGGTAGATTAGCGTTTAGATATAAGGTTACGTTAGCCGTTGGCCCGCCATTCGATTTTCAAAAGTCAAGCCATCCACCATGTCTTACCTCAACAAAACCTACAGCTTTGTCAAGCAGGAGAATTTCGATGGATTCCTGCGGGCAGTCGGTATGTACATAGTTTTTATTTTATTTAATAAGGGACAATAAATAGCTACAATATAAAATGTTGAGAAGTAACAATAAAATGGGTTCATAAGAAGTATTAACAATCCCACTGAAATCAACTGAAATATCCGAATGTTAACAAAATTATGATTAGGTAAAATGTGTTCCTATTTCAAAATTTTGATGTATATATTTTTTTATGGCATCTTAGAGGTTTATTTAGTAGGTCAACTGCTTAATCGGACCTTTTTTGTGGAGTCTTATTAAATTTTGAACTTACTTGACATAAGCATCATAAAAAGCTTAAATTGACTGGTAGTCAATTTAAGCTTTTTATGAGCTGTCAAAACGTGATTCCCGCCATAGATTTTCTATGGAAAAAGTCAATTGAGATAACAATTATAATTATGCCAAATCAATTCATTAACTATTTATTGATTTCATAGCAACAGAAAATCTAATTTTACTGTTAATTGAAATAAAACGGGTTTTCAGCACTAAAGTAAAGTGCTTATTTTTAAGAAGTTGGGTCTTGGATTATTGGTTAATGGCGGTTAATGGTTATTAATGGTAATTATTGGTTGTATTGTATTGGACATTTACATTTAAATAACACACGGATGCGATCTCTTGATGCAGCGACTTATCAAAACACCGTAGTTTTTGTGTTATCTAATTATGCAAGTCCATGTACCTATAAAACCAAAAATAAAATAAAAACCTAGCAAAAAAATTTCTTAACTGTGTTGAAAATTCCATAAATAATCAGACAGACACGTTGACGCGATTTTATTATATTATCTATAAACTTGTTTATGCTTTTACTGGGTAAATGGTATGATTAAATCAGTGGTTTCCATTTTGGATTCAATTCAGTGATTCAGCTTAAGATTTAAAGATAAGGATGTGCGATAAAAAATATGATTGTTAAAGTCAGTCCAACCGTTTCGAAAATTAACTGAAACAAACAGACAAATATAATAAAAATAAATACCCTGTAAGCATTTATATTTATTTTGTAAAAAAAACTATTATCAACATAGCAAACAGCTACTTCAATTTTATTTATTTTGAGGAAAGATTCGTTTGTTTGTTTGTGCCGAAAAGCTCCGAAACTATTGGACCGATTTTGAAAATTTTTCCACCATTAGATAGCTAAAGTATCAGGAAGTAACATAGTCTATAGAACATCATGCTACCACCGAGATGAGCGGAGCAGTAACCAAAGACAAAGTCGCAGACAGAAACTTCTATTTCATAAAAATATGTTTCAAATGTATTCTTCTCTCATTCTAGGTCTTCCCGAAGACAAAATCGAGCAGCTCCTGAAGTTCTCCCCTGATCAGAAGCTGATCAAGGATGGAGACTCCTACACCTACCACACACGAGGATTCGAAGGTCCCAAAGAGGTCAAATTCAAGTCCGGAGTAGAGTTCGATGACGTCATCGGAGCTGAAAAGACCCCCGTTAGTATTTTAGAATTTTGTACCTTAGGACCATCAAATGACCTTCGATTTTCTATCTTAGGTCTATACAGGTAGAATTTAAATTCGCTGCACGTCTTTTAGGAAAGAGTGAGATTCTAGATTGAATTTATTCATAACGAATTTCTTAAGAAACGAGGTATATCTTTGCTCCTGCGCCTGATTTCTCCTCGGTTGTATCGGATTGCCGTTCTATCTTCCATCGGAGTCCGATGGGAGATAGAACGGCGTTGCCATCCGTCCGAATAAAGCCGGACAGTGTTAGGCTTTTTGACCTCTTGTCCGGCCATATTTGACTGCGTCCGGCCCGTCCGGCTTTTGTTAGGCTTTTTATTTAATCCTTTTTTTCCAAGAAAAACAAGACGATCCTGATTTTAAGCGACTGTTATGGCGCTGAGTAATATGTATTGATACTCAGACTTCCTCGCTCTGTGCGAGCATTATTTTTCAATACCGGGGCATGATGCAAATGTCGAGAGAACATTCGCGTTAATTAGCCAGCAATGGACAAAACAAAGGAATAGGTTATGTCCAGAACCCATTGCCATAATTTTGAACGTCGAATTTAATGGGAGACATGTACCTAAAGAAAGTTACGCGAACAGTTATTAAAGAAACTGATCTCGGCAACCGTGTTTCTTCAAAACAAAAGTCTAATGAAAATCCGTTTTTTCCGGCTGTGGAATTCAAATGTCCGGCTTTTTTGACGTGTATGTCCGGCTTTTTGATTTTTAGAGATGGCAACCCTACATCGGACTATGAGAGCGAGAGAAGAGGGACTGCACCTGTTTGTGCACACACTTAAACCCTATAATATATCCTTCGTAATTGGCTGGTCTCTATTGAGATTGACCACCGTAACCGAGATTTGGTCGGGAGGGTATATTTTTTTTTGTAATGCCTTTTGATGGCAAACACGCCCAGTCGCCCACGGCACACCTATTCAGGAGGATATAATTAAACTCATTATTTTCCTTTCAGATCAAGACCACCTATGTCGTTGATGGTAATGTAGTGACCCAGACCATCACATCCGCTCTGGGTAGCGCTACCTTCAAGAGGGAGTACAATGGCGATGACCTCGTTGTGGTGAGTTCAAATCTCCTTCCAACTTTCAGACACATATCGTCGCTAGAAAATTATTTTAATTATTATAGTGACAATCAATTCGAGGCATATATTAGTTACTTACTAGCTTTTGCCCGCGACTTCATCCGCGTGGATTAATAGTTCCCGTTCCCGTGGGATTTCCGGGATGAAAACTATCCTATGTCCTTTCTCGGGTCCCAGACTATATCTGTACCAAATTTCATTGAAATCGGTTCAGTGGTTTAGGCGTGAAGAAGAGACAGACAGACAGACAGAGTTACTTTCGCATTTATAATATTAGTACGGATACGTATAATTGTACTTCGATAAACGGACTATTGGGTACGTCAAAAACGAAGGATTTTTCATCTTGGAGCAGCAATTTTTGAGATTAGTGCGGTTGAACAAACTCTTCAGCTTTTCAATATTGGTATAGATTATGTAGGTACCGTACCTAAATATTTAACAACAAAATAACACCGACATATAATTATATTATCACGTTTGTATTCCCCGAAGGGTTAGGCAGAGGTGTGCCAATGTACATACACATGCAGTTCACCGGTACGTTTAGGTCCCATGTGGTAGGGGGCGACTCTATTGGCAAATCCTAACTCCGAGCTGCTACTGAGAATTTCATAGAAAAGCTCAATAAAACTTTTCTCGACCTGTGAATCGAACTCAAGACCCTCTAGCGTAGCAGTCGCGCTTAGAACCACTAGGCCAACGAGGGCAAAAAACAAAATAATAACAATATTATTCACTAAACTTATCATTTATTGCCAATGCGTAAATATTGTTTTAATCATTTAGGTACTTAGGTATCTAATTACTGTAAGCAAATTAATTGATATTTTATCTATACGCGTATGTGCGTCATTTCACGTCAGATCACGCCATAGATGGGAAACATACGAGTGACCTTTGACCTTACGAAAGGTCATGGGGAGTGTCGAAAGAGGTGGAAATTCAAACGTCATGCAGCATGTCGGTGACGATGTTAATATGGCTGCGTTACTAACATACTAAAGCGACCAGTATTAGTATGTTTGTAACGCAGCCATATTAACTTGTCGTAACATGACCATATCGATGAGGCATTCGCATCTACATGTCGGTGATGTGGTCATGTTAGTATGTCGGGTACACGGTCGCATTAGCTCGTTGGCGACGCGGTTACTCACGCATGTTGGCAAAGCGGTCACTTAATAAGCATGTTGGCGATGCGCTTACATTAACATGTCGGTGACGTCGTGTTGTTTGCATGTCGGTGACGTCGTGCTTTAGCGTGTCGGTGACGTCGTGTCATTAGCATGTCGGTGAGGCAGTCGCATTTGAATGTCGGGGACACGATCACGAAAGCATGTCAGCGTTGCGGCCACTTTAGCTTGTCGGTGAGGCAGTCATGTGAGAATGTCGGTGACGCGGATAATTTAGCATTTGCTCCTACTAAGAATCGCTCAACGTGGCAAAAGTTTTCACTTTAAAAAACTCATTAATATGTAGGTAACTCGTCAAATCATCGATTATTATATTTAGATAATATCTATTCCATTAGGTACTGTTAACAGCAGAATATACTTAGTTATATTTCTCATTAAATAGTGATAGTGTTAGGTACGTACTGTTAACGAATTTTGTAATCTTACTTAAAGGTACCTATAATCAATATTTATCTTACTAATATTAAAAATATGAAAGTTTGTATGTTTGTTGCTCAATCACTCATTAACGGCTGAACGGAATTAGCTGATATTTACCATACTTATAGATATTGATATAGTTTAACTTATAGGATAGTTTTTATCACATTTTTGTATTTCGTGGGAAAATTTAAACCTTAAACTTAACTCTGATGCTTAAAGATTTTGTATCTTTAGTTAGTCGCGGGCAGAAGCTATTATAACTAATTCACACACTCAAACACTGTCGGTTTGTTTGTAACCTCATCACCCGAAAACCACTGAACCGATAGTGAAACTCAAGACAAAGTCGAGTAAAAAGCTAGTACCATCACACAATCACGCCTATATTCCCCGAAAGGTTAGGCAGAGGTGTACTAATGTACACACACAGTTCGCCGGTATGTTTAGGTCAGAGTAAAAGGGGGCGAGCCTATTGCCATTAACCGGGCACAAATCCTTACTCCGCTGCTACTGAGAATTTCATAGAAAAACCCAATAATACTTTGCTCGACCTGGGAATCAAACTAGCAGTTGCACCACTAGGCTAACGAGGCAGTTAGCAGGCGAGTTAGGTAGTTTAGTAGTAAGTACTAGACTTATTTATATTAAAATTTATTTCCTTTAATTTCAGGTCATCACCGGTGACAAATGGGACGGCGTTGCCAAGAGGTACTACAAAGCAGCATAACTTATTAATGTTTAGTTAATTATTTTAATTTATTTTTGTAATAAATGTTGTTAATAAGTTTAAAACTGTTTGTTATTCATTAGTATTCTTTACTTACTAAAATAGGTATTATAAATGCTAAAGTAACTCTGTCTGTTAAGCTTTCACGGCTGAACCACTGAACCGATTTTGATAAAAAGTACGGGTTAAGTTTGAATCCTATGAAAGCTAGTTTTTATTCCTTGACTTTGTCTGACAACTAGCCTAACCAAAGGTATCGGTTGCCCAGCAACTGGGTTGTGGAGGTCAGATAGGCAGTCGCTCTATGTGATGATGACTTTGCGTGCGTCTGTGGTAACCTATATTTGCGCGGACGAATCCTCGGGCTGTCACATATACATGTAACTCGATGAAACAGATTTGTTTAGGTAATAATTCTGTCAGTTTTGAGTAAAGATAGATTGAGTATCATTATGTTTGGAAATTATTATTTTTTTGGAATTTGGAATTTGGAAAATTTGGATTTTAAATTTGGAAGTGTCGTGATGGCCCGGTGGTTAAGGCGCCCGCCTCTCATGCACGAGGTTGTGGGTTCGCAACCGGGCTCGGGCAAGTACCAATGTGACTTTTTCTAATTCATATGTACTTTCTAAGTTTATCTTGGATATCACTGACATCGGTAACCATGTCAGAGGCCCTTGAGGCGGCTTAGAAACTCTGACACTAGGGTGTGTGGGGTCGTTTAGACCTTACTGCTCACACGATAAAGAAGATTATGGAAAACGAATCGAATATGTTTTAACTAACACTACCCCGAACTCCTACATGGAAAAAGATCGCTTCCTCGCACTAGATTTTCAACAACCCGTTCAGCGCAAACCGTTGAAAATCCCGTGAGCGAGGAAAAAAAATCCACGCTTAAAAGTACCCGTGCAAACAACGAATTATTCGGGATAGTTTTTATTGTTATGTATACTATTTCTTATTATATAATTTGTAATTGGTAGAGATGGTTGGTTGGTGATGGTTGGTTGGATTGGTGATTGGTTGGTTGGTTGGCAATAGGCTCGCCCCCTATTACATGGGACCTAAAATATACCGGCGAACTGTGGGTGTACATTGGTACACCTCTGCCTAACCCTTCGGGGAATACAGGCGTGATGGTATATATATATTTTTTTTTAATTGGTAGACTTGAAATTTTCAAACAGTGTATAACTGTGTGTGTGTAGTATGACCATATAACAATAAAAAATAAAATAAAGAGTATAAAATTGAAGGAGATCCCCATACAGGAAAAGGGGTTTTCTATAAATGTTAAATAGGTATAGTACGCTGTACGAAACGCACGTTTTATTTCGATTCAAGTGATTTTGAGTTAAATAACATTGTATTTCAATTTATTTACGTATTCTAACAGTAAAACATTACTATTTTTTTATCTATTGAACAAATCACATTTCGATTGAGGTTAAAAGGTCACGTAATCTGTTTTAAACATATAAACATTGTTGCTATGGGGTTATTGATACGTTATCAATCAAGCAAATACAGTTACCAATCACTGTACTATCACCACACCTAGAGATAATTCTTGCCGGTACCGGTAGCAACAAAAGTTGATTATAATTTTAGATTTTGAAATCATGATTATTGAGCACAAAATAAATACGTAAAATTTAGACAAAATTAACTCGCAGTGAATTGCGTTATTTCAAGTCAATTTAACATACACCATCACGCCTGTATTCCCCGAAGGGTTAGGCAGAGGTGTACCAATGCACACCCACAATTCGCCAGTATGTTTAGGTCCCATGTAATAGGGGCGAGCCTATAGCCATTAACGGGGCACAAATCCTGACGTCGAGCTGCCACTAAGTATTTCATAGAAAACCCCAATAACACTTTTTGCTCGACCTGGGAATCGAGCCCAAGACCTCTAGCGTAGCAGTCGCGCTAAGGACCACTAGGCTAACGAGGACGGCTATCAATTTAAATGATATTTAAAAGTAACATTGTTAATCGAATTTTGTCGCTGATTGAATCACTGAACTATCACCACACCTTGTGATAACTCTAGCCGATACTACTGATTAAT
Source organism: Caradrina clavipalpis (assembly GCA_932526535.1). NCBI lineage: Eukaryota > Metazoa > Arthropoda > Insecta > Lepidoptera > Noctuidae > Caradrina > Caradrina clavipalpis. The sequence goes on from OW052106.1 coordinate 11,192,493, forward strand.
TTTATCTTCAAGTGGGTATAAAACTAACGTTATTTTTTTTCTTTTTAATGGCTACCTATCTTCGTTAGAAACGGTAAGCATTAAGGCGTGGGCCGATTATCTTGATTTATATATCTTACAGTAGTAAGTAGGGCAGTATAAATATAAATAAAAAAATAGTAGGACACTATGGAAAGATTTTATCTATAGCGTGTTACTGAAAGAGTATAAATACATATCAAAGACACGGATTCTTTTAGTCAAAACAAACCACACAGCAACATTTTTTAATACCTATACTCTCAAAATTATAAAGTTAAGATTTTTTTTTTATACCATCAAATACCATCACGCCTGTATTCCCCGAAGGGTTAGGCAGAGGTGTACCAATGTACACCCACAGTTCGCCGGTATATTTAGGTCCCATGTAATAGGGGGCGAGCCTATTGCCATTAACCGGGCACAAATCCAAACTCCGAGCTGCTACTGAGAATTTCATAGAAAAACCCAATAACACTTTTTGCTCGACCTGGTAATCGAACCCAGGTCCTCTAGCGTAGCAGTCGCGCTTAGGACCACTAGGCCATCGAGGCAGTTTTTTTTTAATACAGTAGAATTCATTTATTTTGACAATGTTGACTAGCCTAAAATAAAGTTTTCTTTTAATCTAATGTTTCCAATTGAATTCTACTCAATACTACACCAAGTCAGCTGACCGGTGTCAATAAACTACACACACGTTCTACACGGTTGTTAAGATATTAAATTAATAAATTGCCGATAAAAAACAATTATGCATTTTCAAATTCTTCTATAAAAGAACTCCCTAACCTGTCTACATTCTTGTATTTTAGTAGGAATTGAGTCAACAAATCTTTGTAATTTCAAATAACATTTATTTACACTATGTACAATTACACTTTTCACTTAATTACTATTATTTTAAAGGCGGCCAATACAAGCTTACTTCGTTGTGAGCAGACTCCGGCACCCATTTTAGGTATTCGGCGAGAAGATCTGTAAAAAACATAAAATAAATTTGAGTTATTAATTATATTTTTTTGTAGTAGTAAAACGCTTTGTGAAACAGCTCGTCCAGGGAAGTACTACCTTCATACCTATTTCTGCCGTAAAGGAGCGTTGCTGTATTCCGGTTTGAAGGGTATTGCCGGTGTAATTACAGACACATGAGACATTTCAACTTTGTCTCTGGGATGGCTATGCATTTGCAAGGCCTCTGGTATTGCAGATGTCTATAGGTAGCGGTGACCACTTAACATCAGGTGGGCTGTGGGCTTGTTTGCCAAGCAAGGGAATAATAAAAATTAAACAGATAAGCTACGAACATTGATCAACACGCTTGCTCAAGACGGATTGGCGATTTCAGTGTTATTTTAATTATAATTCCAGGTTTCTTCACGATGTTTTCCTACACCAATGTCAGTGGTGTCCAAGATAAACTTAGAAAGTACATGACAATTGAAAAAGTCACATTGATACCCCGGTATTGAACCGGCAACCTCATATATAAGAGGCGGGTGTCTTAACCACTAGGCATCCACAACATTTCGAGGCTATTTAATCAGTTACAAAAAAAGTACTTACAAGTACTCTGTTCTTCCCAAATAGTCTTCAATGCTTCTCTAGTCCCAGCGCGCTTCGATATTAGAGCTTTTAGAAGCACTTCGGTTCTAGGTTGTAGCTTCGCCCAGCTCTTTACCATCGTGGATGGAGGGGATAGAAGGGAGCCAGTGTATTTTTTTAGTTTTGGGAACACAGCGCCCTCTAGTAGGAATCGGGCGAACCACCTGTAAAAGAGGAAATGTTTTTTTAAGACGCAATTTTCTGTCAGATAACTTTTATGAATATGGATATAAGGTTTAAATTACAATGTACCAGGATAAAATTCCAGCTGAAGAAATGATAATCATTTTAACCACTGTCGGTTCTAATGATTATTATTTCTGAAGTGAAGCGGTGTAGCCTATTTAAAACCTTGTTTCCAATAGAGGTTATTTTCAATTAAATATCAACTTTACAGACGTTTAAATTAAGTTCATTTTAGAATGAAATAGTATAGTATAAAGTAGTGTAGTAGTATGAAATAGTATATTATAGTATTATTGAAAAACTTGTACTAAACTTTGCGATTGGCTAGTGATTAGCTGCTACGCTACATATCGTGGGTTCGATTTCCGAGCGAAATACATTTTTGTAGGCCTATAGATAGTTGTTATCTGGTTGATTGTGTATGTGAGTTTATGTATTGGTAAACGCGCCCATACCTGCGAAACAAAACCTTTCGACCACGAGTCCAACGGTACCACTATAGTTATAACATACCTGTATCTCTCAATCTTCTCAGGGTAGTCGACTTCTGCGGTCGGTAGCTCCCAGCCTTGCTTACCAAAGGTGCCTTTGAAATGGCACTTGATTCTACCTGACACCTCGTCGTAACGCGGAGGCGGATCTTCTAGGGGATCACCTAGAATATAAAATAATATCAGTGTCAATATACTCTCTGAGAAGAATGTAACGTAATTCTCCAGACCGATTCCGCCCACGGCGGCAAATCTTAATGCAGACTAGCCACATACGCAGGAGATATTATAGTGCACAAATGTGTGCGCAAACACAGGTGCACTCCCTCTTCCTTAACTCTCATAGCCCGGTGGGACTGCAATCCGACAGGTGAGAAGAATATCAGGCAAGATGAGGAAGAAGTCAGTTCCAAGTGTCAATTCCACCTTTTTGTATAATGCAATTCTTCATATATGATAGCCAGATTTATGTGGAATATTTAGGCGTGTGGTATAGGCTATTTAAGACCACGCTCCGACCTACGGTGATGAAGCAGTAACCGAAGAGATAACGCGGGTGAAACTCAGCCGGGTGCAGTTGTTACTGCGAAAGTATGTGACGATGGATGAATCGAGCATACATAGTCATTGCTAGCCTCTGCCCGCGACTTTATTCGGGTCAAACTTGATATATTATTATCCCACGGAAATACAAACAAACGGGATAAAAATTATCCTATGTGTTTTGTGGATTGATATCTAAATGTGTGCAATTTTTTTTTTGCAATAGTTTAGTACAGTAAAATGGGGTGTATAGTATGAATTGATGAATTAAGACAAAACATTAAAAGGGATTTCATTGTTGAATTAATATTGGTTATAATAGTTGGTTTCCAAAAAGGAGTCTAATGTTTTTATTTAATTATAATTTACCATTAAGTGTACCCGTTGGCAACAAACTATATTACTTCAAAGATAAAATCCCTTTCAAAGTTTCGTCCTGATTCACCGATTCAAGCCAACACCCTATTTTACGGTAGCAGAATTTATTGGGTACTTTCTTTGTTTTCAATTTTTTCTTTAAACTTTTCTTTATTTCTCTTCTTGTTTATACAGTGTCCCTTAACGGAACCCCAAAATACCCACAACTCACCTAAATTACAAAGCTGCGGCACCAGCAGAGGCAGCCACTCCGGCTCTATAGCGGTCACGTTCCTCATCACCATCTTCCTGCGATCCTCACCACCGGTCTCATACAACTCCTGGAACACCACCCACTCCGGTATCGTCTTCCGGAGTATGGACTCCGAGTGCAGGTGAACTGGCTCTTCTAGTTCTCCGCAGTGGTACGCGTATTTGAATTTGCGTTTGTCTTCTCCTGATAAGAATTATTTACTTACAAAATAATTAAATCTATAATGTGTAACATATTAAAAACAAACCCTGAGAGTAATTTTCTCGGAATTGGCTACTGAATCGATTTTAGCTACATATTTCTAAAATAGGTAATTAGGGCTCTTTCTTTAGAATCGTAATACGATTCTCAAGATACTGCCTCGGTAGCCTAGTGGTCCTAAGCGCGACTGCTACGCTAGAGGTCTTGGGTTCGATTCCCAGGTCGAGCAAAGAGCGTTATTGAGTTTTTTTCTAGGAAATTCTTAGCTTAGAGTTAGGATTTGTGCCCGATTAATGGCGATTAAGAGGCTCGCCTTCTATTGCATTGGACCTAAACATACCGGAGATCTGTGGGGTTTGTATTGGTGCACCTCCTCCCAAGCCTTCGGGGAATACAGCAGCAAGCATAAAGGCATTAAGGCATTAAGTCCGCCTTTGTACTTTTTTTTGTGCATAAAGTTTAAATAACTAAATAAATAAATACAGGCGTAATAGTATGGTATGTTATGTAATTAGGGCTCTTTAGAATAGTAATACTATTCTCAAGATAGAGATTTATGACAGACAGATAGATGCGCAGCGTAGACTTAGTAGGCCCTTTGAGCAATTTGGGCAAATACCCATATGGCATTTGCAATTCTATTTACTACCTTAGTTTATCTTGAATATCACTGACATCGATGAAGGAAAACATCGTAAGGAAACCTGAATGTATAAAGAAGATAAGTCTGAAATAGCCAATCTATGCAAGCATGGTGATCGATGCCCGTGCCTTCTCTGTATGAGAAGAGACCTTTGCCGTGCAGTGGGAGCATAATAGGCTGGTATTATTTATGTTGATAAGAAGCTACTGACCTTGCTTCACCTCATCAAGGGCTATCTTCTTCCCGACCTGATCTCCCAAACCGCTGAGGACCAGCTGCCGCAGAAGACGCGCCTGGTTATCATCAGGGGGTCTCATCTCGGGGTCTACAGCCACATCTACTCCGGCCACACTTAAGTTAATCTCCGATGTTAACTGTTTGCGGAGTTTGCGGATTTCTTTTATACCCTAGAAGGTGAAAGGAATATGTAAGGATCGTAGCAGGTGGCGTTATGTGGTTTCTGCCTACCCCCATGGAAAAAGGCGTGAGATTATGTGTGTATGTGAAAAAAATAAGTATAAAGGAAAAGTTTTTAACATGTAAGGATTTTTTTGGTAGTACAGTATCAGCAATAGAACACATTTATTAGGTTTTTCTGTGAAATTCTCAGTAGCAGTTAGGAGTTTGGATTATTTGTGCCCGGTTAATGGCAATAGGCTCGCCGTCTCCTCGGGATCTCAACATAAAGGCACACTGTAGGTTTATATCGGTATAACTCTTCCTAACCAAAGGGGAATACAAGCGCGGTGGTATGTGTTTATAATAAATACATTTTTTTCCGAGCTTTAACCTTTAGTTTTTTTTTTTTTTTTTTTTTAAGACGGGAAATCAACAAATAACTTCCCCTGCCCTGGGCGGGGCGGGAGGGAGTGTCAGACTTTTACTGACTAAAACCCGTCTATGTTATATATGTGTTTATGTATGTGTAACAACCCGCAGCCCCGGCAGGCATCGGCCCTCAGTGGCCCCATCCAAGTTTGCTGACATCTCTTTGAGGCGCGCGTGGAACATGAACGCGCCGTCGACACGGTCTGTCGTTATTTAGTGAACGTACGGACGGTGTGCTACCCATTGCTCACCGCCCACAGACCCGCGTCTACGGTGGCCGGGAGTCGTCTCGCGGCTCCCGACGCCCGGAGCGTCTACCGCGGCGGCCGCTGGGACGGGGGACCCTCCTTTCCCTCTCCCGTCCCGCCGCCTCCTTCTCTAGCATTACAGCTTCGCAGAAGGAGGCGAAACCGTTAGAGTTAGTTCTATGCTAAGTTTTTCCCATGGCAGTTGATAAATGTTGGTTATGATATACCTTTTCTCGAAGCCCATACTTGGCACAGAACAGTTCTTCCTCCCCCTTCACATAGGCGTACTCCGCCGCGCCTATAGCTCGCAGCAGCACTCCGGGGTCGCCCAGGAGTAACACGTGCCCGGTGGCAGGCCAGCTGTCTGGTCGCCCTGACATTACCTGGAAACGAGCAAAACATCCTAGAGGAATTAAATTATGTTAAGTTTTGATAAAATGAACAGGTTTGGTTTACTTTATCAAAACTTAATTGGATTTAGTTCATCCAAAACAAAGTAACAATTTTTTTTTAAAGGATCTATGTTAGTTTTAGATATTTAACGCTGATACATTTTAAATGTTGTTGATGAATTAATGTGACGGAATAGATTTAATGTCGTTGACAGAACTAGGCTCAATGGAATTAAACAAAAACGAGATAAGTATATTCAAATACTTGTTTACAAAATATAGACCAATAGCTAACAAGTTATTATAATAAATGTTGAAAGCTTTTCTTAAGAGCGTTTACGCCTTACCGCATTTCATACAAACTTTCAAATCCTTATTTTTTATTTTTTGAAATCGATGAGCCGATTCTAATGAAACTTTCTACACATAAGCAGGATACATAGGTCTTTTATTTTTTTTATAGACGGGAAATCATCAAATAACTTCCCCCGCCCTGGGCGGGGCGGGAGGGAGTGTCAGACTTTTACTGACTAAAACCCGTCTATGTTCCTTCATGTGCCCTTTGCGTTCCGGGGGCGCGGTATCTCTTTCGAACAACCCGCAGCCCCGGCAGGCATCGAGGATACATAGGTCTAAAAAGTTAGTTGAGAACATTGAAACGCTCTTAAGGTCATAAATTATTTCTTAATTCATTTACTTACTACTATTTAATTAATTAATTGTTTAAAATTATAACAGCACACACATACATATAATTTAAAAGTAACACTGACTTTTAAATAGTATAACAACAAGATAAAGTATAAACACAGCACAACAGCTAGCATTAGCACATACTAGGGTAAACACAGCACAATAGGGTAACACTAGCACACACTAGGGTAAGACTAGCATAAAACTAGGGTAAAGACAACAAACCTCGGGCACGGTTAACGCAGAGACGAGCGCGATAGTGTAGGGCAGTAGCTTCTGTTGATGACTCAGAGCTAACATCTTGCCGTAGCGGGGAAGTAGGGGAAAGGCGGACACCGCCTTGCCTAGGGCGGTGACTTTTAGTACCTGAAATATAATTATTGACTACTATTATTAACTTTTTTTTATTGCAAGCGCAGCGTAGTACATCCACCCACAAGCCGGACGGACGACTTGATTGAATCCGACACGACCGGAGAGAGATCAGGCGCAGGACCAACAGCTTTACGTGCTTTCCGAGGCACGGGGGTGTCACACCACCAACTTCCAAACTCCGGGCTGCTACTGAGAAATTCCTAATGGAAAAACCCAATAACACTTTTTGCCCGACCTGGGAATCGAACCCGGGACCCCTTGCTCAGCAGTCGCGCCTGCGACCACGAGACCAACGGGGCAGTTAAATAACCACTTAACACACACAACATACAATATATTTGTATTAATTGTAGAAGCCAAATAGATACTTGGTCAATATTGAACCATGCATAAGAGGCGGGCGCCATAACTAGGCCATAACCAAATATAGGTAAAGGTGGAATTGACAATTGGAACTGACCTCTTCCTCATCTTTCCTAATACTCTTCATCGGAGGCTTCTCAAGTATACCGAGAGCTTCCAGCCTCTTTTCAGCTAATCTTAGCTGCATTCTGTCTGGGGCCGTCGGGAACGGGAAGTTTACTACCTGTGAGGAAAAAATATAAAGGTTATTGCGCATTATGTAAAAGGAATTGATTTTGATAATGGACTTAATTATAACAGTATTGTATTGTAGGTAGGCGCAGACAAAGTAACAATATGCTTACATTTTTGAATTAATTGATTCATTAACTAAATGGCTATAACAAACTAGCAAAACTTCGTGGTTTCACCCGCTTTAAGTTACTTTTTTGGTTACTGCTCCGCTCACGTGGGTCATAGCGTGATATTATATACCCTTCTTCAATAACGCAAAAGATTTTTTTCAAATCGGATCAGAACTTCTGACATTAGCTTGTTCAAACAAACGCATTCTTCAGCTTTACAATATTATATAGAGTAAGTACATTAAAAACATACAATTTATGTTAATATAATTTGCACAGAATTTTCAACCCTATTTCTGTTACACTAAGATACATTTTCGAATAACCGACAAAAATACCCCCTATAGACCTTAACAATGAGGAGGAGCACTAAGTTTTTATCACGACAGAGGGCGCATAAGCAACTGTACCCTGTTTTGACATAACAGTTGTCAAATCGTATGGTTTTTTGCATTCAGTAAATATTATTATTTATTTTTTCCCTAATCTTGAGAAAGATGCCTCAGTGTAGTGCGTTACATTGTAAAAATAGAGGAGTACATTTGTTTCCTAAGGATAATAAACGCAGAAAACAATGGGAATCGGCGTTACGTATTAAAATCTTTAAGGCAAGTAATACTGCACGCTTGTGTGCTGCGCATTTTACTGAAGACGATTATCATGGGAAAAGCAAGTATACAGGTGAGTCATCGCAGTGGTTCTACTTATAATATTCTACTATCAGTCAGTAATTGATGAACCTAAGTTCTTAATTCAATAAATATATTTCTTACATTATCTACTATCTTATGTATATAGAAAACAGCTTCTTAAAGATTTATTATTTGAATATAGGTGCCTAATTTTCAAAATAATCCTGTATGTCCTCTCTTTTGATCATTGGTAGAGGAGTATCTGCATTTATATCTTTGAATGTGTTTATAGGTGGACACTGGTACAGGAGTCCTCGTGAATGTCGCAATCGGCACCAAAATTTGGATTCCGGTCATATGATTCTAATCTACAAATAAAATAGGATAGTTAGTCCATAGAAACAAAAAAAACCTTACAAATCAATTATAACCTCAACCATTTTAAGTCTTTACCTTTCAATCAAATCGGCCTGTTTACCGGCAGTTGTCGCATTCCTCTTACGTAACTCATCTTTAAGTTGAGGCACAGTCAGAAAAGAGTACATTTTAAATTAATTTAACTTAGAATATTAACGAAAAATCAATCACAATCTTGTCATGACAAGTAAACACGGCACGGTTGCTCCTGGCGCCATCTATACTCAGTTTTGCCTGTGGCTCCTCATTATTACCCTTACCTTATCAATCCCCATACACTTCATAGTCAACACGAGATCATCCACGGGTCGCCTGCACAGGTCCGGTGCATATTGGTCGGGACACTCGTGCTGATACACCGCGCTGCTGTACAGCCTGTAGGCGTGACCCGCACTCACGCGACCCGCACGACCCGCGCGCTGCTCCGCACTAGCTTGGGATGTCCACACTATGCGCCATGCGCTTGCGCCGGTTATGTGGTCGTATATTCTGTGGGGGAGAGGTTATGTTTGTGTAGTGATAAGAGAAGATACTGGTAGGGTAGCGGAATTTGTTTAAAAGAGTCGCCGTGTAATGCAAAGGGCGTTAGGAGGTACACGGACGGGTTTTAGTCAGTAAGAGTCTGACACTCTCTTCCGCTCCGCCCTGAGCGGAAGAAGTCATTTGATGATATTTCATCATTAAAAAAAGAGTAGAAACATAACTATCTTTGATGGTTTTAAATGCTACTAGATTTTGCCCCTGACTTCGTCCGCATGGCAGTCAAGTTTACTAGTAAAAGCCACTCGGCAATAGACTAGCTATCAGTGACATTTTTTTTTTGCAATTTTTACCTCTTTGTAATTTTAGTATGAACTAGATTCTGCCCGCAACTTTATCTGCGTGGTAATCAAGTACCAATTCCATAACAGCCTATGGACCACGGCAAAAGTGCAGCTTTCTATTAGAGAAATAATTATTGCAAACAGGCCAGTAGTTTAGAAGATCACATCTCACAAACAAACTTGATAACATGAATAAACTTACCGCATCTTCTTCTTCCCGCTATCCACAACATATCTGACAGCTGGGATGGTAATGGATGTCTCAGCTACATCGGTACTGACTACACAGAGCCTTGCCCCCGGGGGGGCCGGGCTGAACACCCGCGACTGTTTACTGTGGCTGAGCATAGAGTATAGAGGAAGCACCCATAATGGCTGACGGCACGCCTTTATAGAGGGGGCTAGGGAATCTTCTTCGGTATCTGGAGAAAATATAGTTTAATTATAATATGGTTCTTTAATGGCGTCTCGGAAGTCAGCTGCGAGAAGGTTCACGCAGGTTTATTTATTTATTTTTATTTGTATTCGAGTTATAAATAATGTAGGCTCTATTTAATTACTTTTATGACATAAAATATGTATTTAGAAATCATTAAATCATCATCATCATCTGCCTAGCCTTTTCCCAACTATGTTGGGGTCGGCTTCCAGTCGAACCGGATGCAGCTGAATATCAGTATTTTACATGGAGCGACTGCCTATCAGACCTCCACAACCCAGTAACTGGAAAAAAGGGGGGCGCTAAAGAATAATTTATTCTCAAAGTGGGCAGTACACAAAATAAGTTTGGGAACCTCTGGTCTAAACCAATGAACCAACCAACCAATGAAGTCTAAATTATATATTAACTCCAATAAACCGTATTTCAGTTTTTAACATTTCGTGTCCGAAACAAAGCAATTATTATTATACGCGATAGTAAAAATTTCAAGTGTATTACAGTTCTTCCTTTATCGCGTGGGCAGTAAGGTCAAACGACACCACTCACCCTAATGTCAAAGTTTCTAGACCACCTGAAGGGCCTTTGACATGGTTACAGTTTAAAGAGCTCTCTGATACATGAACAGACAGACAGACAGACGTACGAACGAGCAAGAGTAATAAACATACACATACATAAACTCACGCCTTTTTCCCATGGGGGTAGGCAGAAACCACAGAACGCCACCTGCTACGATCCTTACATACTACTTTCGCCTCGTTCACGTTCATACATCAAGAGTAATAAACGAAGCAAAAGAACGTCCGTTCGGACCCCCTAACCACGGTACCCTAAAAACTGACCTGAATCACTGAGATGTCCCTCACTATCATCATCGTCATCCACCAGGTCGGCTTGTCCATCATCCTCTGGCATGTCATAATCATCCAAGTTGATCTTAGGCAGTGCCTTAGACTTCTGCTTAGCCTTCCTGCGAGCTTTGCGGGCGCGTTTCATTTCTTTCTCTACCTAAAATGGCAAATCATTTGTTTTATTCTCTCTTCGTCTCTATCGTGTGGGCAGTAAGGCCTTACGACCCCATACACCTTTATGTCGCTCCAAGCAGTATATCAACCAATCGCTCACAAACTAACACTAGTTGAGGCAAAACGTGCCTAATTTCGGTCGCGGAATTTACGTCCTAATAAAATTTTACATACAACATATTTAACGTGACGCCGGGTGGCACAAACTAGACTTTAATTTAAAACTGTATTCAGCATAAATTACGCGACTCACAAAACTATGCCTGTATAATATTGTAAAGTAACAGTTCGGTGGACGCTAAACGGGCGTAATATCGGTCGCGTAATTTAAGTCCAAATAAAATTTAACAGACAACTTATTTTGCGTCGTCACATGACACAAACTGGATCCTTATTTAAAACCAAATTCAGCTCAAATTCGCGATCACTAAATTACGCTCATTTTAGATTTATATTTACCTAATTACCCTACAAAAAAAATGTTACTATTTCATGCTTACCTCATCATCATCAGACTCTATATCCTCAGGTTCTGAATCCAGTGCAGCATCAGCGTCGGACACAGTCTTCTTCGTTATTAACTTGGTGTAATCCACATCTTTGCGGTAGGGGAATGCTGCCCTCAGCTTTCTGACCAAGTAGTGTACCTAATGTATGGAAGATGATGATTAAATGCCTCGTTGGCTAAGTGGTCCCAAGCGCGACTGCTACGCTAGAGGTCTTGGGTTCGATTCTCAGGTTGAGCAAAAAGTGTTATTAGGTTTTTCTATGAAATTCTCAGTAGCAGGTCGGAGTTTGGATTTGTGCCCGGCTAATGGCAATAGGCTCGCCCCATATTACATGGGACCTAAAAAACATACCGGCGAACTGTAGGTGTACATTGGTACACCTCTGCCGAACCCTTCGGGGAATACAGGTTTGATGGTACGTATGTAATAAGTATTTATGTGCCTAATGTGCAGTTCCCCCCCCCCCCTCCCCCTCCGTTAAATTCGAGGAGGTAACTATATGCTCGTTATTCTCAACACAAATCTATATTAATGTTTTATTTATAGGAATATTATATCGGAATGGGCAACTAAATTCAACGATTTTTTTGTTTTTTTATATGACGTTTATAAGAGCCTTTTAATGGTCTTATTCAAATAAATGATTTGACTTTCAAATCATCATCTGCTTAGCCTTTTCCCAACTGTGTTGGGGTCGGCTTCCAGTCTAACCGGATGCAGCTGAATACCAGTGTTTTACATGGAGCGACTGACTATCTGACCTCCACATCCCAGTAACTGGGCAACACGATACCTCTTGGTTAGATTGGTTGTCAGATTTGTTGGCTTCTTACTATTCGTAACGACTGTCAAAGATCTACGAAATAACAGCCGGGATCAACGGCTTTACGTGCTTTCCGAGGCACGAGGGTGTCACACCACCAACTTCTAAACTCCGGGCCGCTACTGAGAAATTCCTAATGGAAAAACCCAATAACACTTTTTGCCCGACCTGTGAATCGAACCCGGGACCCCATGCTCATCAGTCGCACGTTGCGACCACGAGACCAACGGGGCAATGATATGACTATCAAATAATTAATTAAATTTGCAAAAAAGGAATCATAAGGCGGTGGCGGTCCGTGGTTTCTGCCTACCCCCATGGGAAAAAGGCGTGTGTTTATGTATGTATGTATGTGAATCATAAGAAAATTCAAATTTTTCATGGTACTTCCAGTTTAAAATATTACCTCTTGTTGTCCCGTCACAAATATGAGTATTCCTCCCTCCGGTAGCCTGGTGTGTATTTTGACAGCCTTCTTATAAGCTTCCTTGAGATAGTCACTATTAGTGCTTTTGTTAAAATGTGTTGTGACTGGAAACTGTCTGGCGTCGATCTGTAAAGAGATAAATAAATAAATAAATAAAATAAAAATAAAATAAACTGCCTCGTTAGCCTAGTGATCCTAAGCGCGACTGCTACGCTAGAGGTCTTGGGTTCGATTCCCAGGTCGAGCAAAAAGTGTTATTGGGTTTTTCTGTGGAATTCTCAGTAGCAGCTCGGAGTTAGGATTTGTGCCCGTTTAATGGCAATAGGCTCGCCCCCTATTACATGGGACCTAAACGTACCGGCGGACTGTGGGTGTACATTGGTACACCTCTGTCTAACCCTTCGGGGAATACAGACGTGATGATATGTATGTATAATATTAAAAAGAAGTAAATTTTGTTAAAAAAAAAACAATTTTAAAAATTTTTGTGTGTCTGTTTGCTTGTTCCGGCTAATCTCAGAAACGGCTGCACCGATTTTGACGGGTCTTTCACTCGCAGATAGCTAAGTTTATAAGGACGAACTTAGCTACTTTTATTTTAGAAATTTTACTTACATTTTTAAAACATTTATTTTAATTAAAAAAAGGCTTACGCGAAAACAAAACATTGTTATGTTTTATAACCACAACATGAACGAAGTCACGGGCAACAGCTAATCATAGCATAAATCTCCTACCTTAATAACCGGAGGTGGTTCTTTAAACAGCCTGGTATTCTCCGTAAAATCCTCGACCCTGAGGGTGGCAGACATGATGATGAGCCTCAGAGGGGATCCTCGCTTCCTCCTCAAAGGAACTATCCTGGAGAGTAGACCGAGAAGTATGTCGGTATACACACTCCTTTCGTGAGCCTCGTCGATAATGACCACAGAGTATTTGCTTAGAAGGAAGTCTGATTGGATCTCTTTGAGGAGTACACCTGAAATATAAAATAAAAAAAAAACATTACACAAGATATCATCACGCCTGTATTCCCAGAAGGGTAAGGCAGAAATGTACCAATGCACACCCATATTTAGGTCTACCACGTAGTAGGGGGGCGAGCCTATTGCCATGAACCGGGCACAAATCCTAACTCCGAGCTGTTACTAAGAATTTCATAGAAAAACCTAATAACACTTTTTAATCGACCTGGGAATCGAACCCAAGACCTCTAGTTGACGATGTAGTTACAAAAAATAATAATACCAGCCCATTATTGTCCTACTGGGAAAGGCTTTTTCTCATACAGAGAAGGCGCGAGGATTGAACACCACGCTTGCTCAAGGCGGATTGGTTATATTAATTATAAGTGCCTCGTTAGCCTAGTGGTCCATAACGCGACTGCTACGTTAGAGGTCTTGGGTTCGATTCCCAAGTCAAGCAGTGTTTTTGGGTTTTTCTATGAAATTCTCTGTAGCAGCTCGGATTTAGGATCGTGCCCGGGTAATGGCAATAGGCTCGCCCCTTATTACATGGGACCTAAACATACTGTTTAGGTCCCATGGTTGGTTGTTTGTTTACTATGGGTGTACATAGTACACCTCTGCCTCACCTTTCGGGGAATACAGGCGTGATGGTATGGTTTAAATGTCTTAAATAAATAAAAAACTTACCATCAGTCATAAACTTGATCTTAGTGTCCTTAGTAACGTTTCCCTCGAACCGCATGAGGTATGAAACCTCCTTGCTGCTCAGTCCGAGTTCATAGCCGACTCGGGCCGACATAGCCACCGTGGCCACGCGCCGTGGTTCCGTCACGGCTATCATTTTGTGTTCAGCGTACCCCGCTTCGTAGAGAAATTGGGGGATTTGTGTGGTTTTGCCACTGCCTAGAGATAAATGAGTTTTATTATAATTGGGTACTTTACACCTTTTCTACATAGTATATTGTACATGGAAAATAAATAATAATCATATAATTTGATAATGTTAATAATTGAATACTTATAAAAAAGTTTCACAATGGTATTTAATGTTTAATTGTAAAATTTAAAAAAAAAACATAATAAAATTGTACCTACGATATTTGCAGCCCATGAGAATTTGGCAGACATGTTGTGAGTCACTTTTATTTAAGATCTTGCATGTACGCATTATTTTAATTCTGTATGTATACACATGTTTGAGCAAAAAGTCACTTTACACAAAAAACACTAAAAGTATCAAGATGATTATGATTATTTTTGTGAGTATTCTAATTTCCTCAGCATTGCAAACTATAAATTTTTACTTTAATTTTTGCCATAAGGTTCTGGTACACCTATAGTTATTAAAGTAAAAATATATAGGGGAGGCCTATGTCCAGCAGTGGACATCCTGCGGCTGATATGATGATGATGAGCATTAAAAGGCACTCTCGAATGTCATTTACAAGAAAAAAGAGTTTTTTAATGATATTTAACAACATTTGACATTTATCAACTGACTATATATTTTGCTGGATATTTATTTATTTTTAGTACACACAAAAATGAAATTAAAAATAAATAATTAATTACCTGTTTCACCGGCTACAATAAGAAATTCATTCTCATTAATCAGTTCCATAATCCTTTGTTCTTCACCTAGAATTGGCAATTTCAACCTTGCTACCTGAATCTTAGGGTCTCTTTTCACTTCTACATGAACTGTAGGATGTTCTAAGAGTGGCTTTTTTTCGATTTTTATTTCTTTCTCTTTATTTTTTTCTGCAGTTTTATTAGAATCTTTGTTTTTCTTATTTTTGTTTGATTTACTTTCATCTTCTATAGATATTATATTACTTTTAGAGGCATTGGCCTCATTATTGATCTCTGTTACAGGAATTTCAACCTTATTAAAAGTCTCTAGAGTTTCATTTTCTTTGATTTCGTTTACAATTTCAGGTTCATCATTTGTTTCTTCGTCTCCAGATTCGGAAGTACTTTCTTCAGAAGACTCTTCAAGACCAACTACGTTGGGATCATATTTTTTCTTTTTTAATTTTTGTGCATTATCCATCTTTAGGAGGCGTAGCCGTTTCTTAGCACCTGCAAAAGAATATTAGACATTATTACAGACGCAGACCAAGTCGCAGCATAATGTCAAATACTCAATTTCATCCAAATTGGTTCTGTGGTTTAGACGTGAAAGTATAACAGACAGGCAGATAGACACAGTTACAATTTCATGTATAATATTAGCGTGGATAATTATTATTATGGATTGTTTTTGTTATATTTATTATTTGCTCCATAATGACATAATAAGACACACCAATAAAAAAGATCTAAAAATAATTTGATAAGATATTATAAATAAATAATAATGAATAAGTAAAAAAAAAAGGGAAAAAGGCGTGAGTTTATGTATGTATGTATGTATGAATAAGTAAGTCTTAAATAAGAAATGTAGAAAGACTCATCAGACCCTACAGTCAAACCATTACCATTTGTGGGACTTAGTTTATTTATAAGTTGTTTACGTTTTTGTGAACATATTACATACATACATAAACTCACGCCTTTTTCCCATGGGGGTAGGCAGAAACCACAGAACGCCACCTGCTACGATCCTTACATACTACTTTCGCCTCGTCCACGTTCATACATGTGGTCATACAAGCACGCCGGTTGCGAGAACATATTATTAAGTAAACAATAATAAATAAACATACCAGCAATACTGCTAAACTTTTTATGTTCATTCTCCTCGGCCACCTCCTGTGTTGCCAGCTCAGATTTCAGTTCATTCAGCTTCCTCAAGCCAATAGTCTGGACTGCTGATATACCCGTCAACTGCCTTGATTCTTCGGCCGTAGCTTGCACGTGCGATAGAGATTCTAGAAGGGAAGCTCTCTGGGGAATTAAATAAAATATTTATTTATATTTTTTCCGGTTCGACTAGAAGCCGACCCCAACATAGTTGGGAAAAGGCTAGGCAGATAATGATGATTTATTTATAATTTTTTCATCACTCTGCCTCAACTGCCTCGTTGGCCTAGTGGTCCTAAACACGAGTGTTATGCTAGAGGACTTGGGTTCGATTCACAGGTCGCGAGTCCGTAAGCAGATACTCATCTCACTTTTCAATTCATTTAGGATTCCTTAAATGAATTGAAAAGTGAGATGAGTATAGAATTGTAGGGATGTAATAATACATGTGTTTTTTTTTGGTTTGTTATCTATGTATTTGACTTAATGTTACTGAAAGCTTCATTTTTTTTTTTTTTATTACTCACGCACGGCTATCTTATCCCAAACTAAGCAGAGCTTGTGTTATGGTAACCAGACAACTGATATACATACTTATTAATTTATAAATACATACATATTATAGATAAATCACACCCAGACACAGAACAAACAATCATGCTCATCACACAAAGTTTGTCCTGAGTGGGAATCGAACCCACGACCTCCGGCTTAGCAGTCAGGGCCGCTAACCACTAGACCAACAGGCCCGTCAATGTTTGTAATGACTAGCGCGCAAGTGACAAATAGCAACAGCAACAGCAACTTATCCCTCATTTTGCAGCAGGGATCGTAACTTATGCTAGGTACCCATTCACGCACAATGGTCTATTGTAGGACTAAGTGCGGAAACCAAACCCCCTAACATAGAACATAGGTACCCATTTGCAAAACGGATAGTTTAACTTACTCGCACTTCGCCGGTTTTTTAGTACCAGGATTAATCCAATTTCATTTAAATTTGAGGGTTCGTTCACACAGAACAACTGTATTTCCAGGATGATTTTTTAACATGTAATATATTTCTAAACAATTTTATTTTTTAAATATCATCTGCTTAACCTTTTCCCAACTATGTTGGGGTCGGCTTTCCAGTCTAACTGGATGCAGCTGAATACCAGTGTTTTACATGGAGCGACTGCCTATCAGACCTCCACAACCCAGTAATGGGTAATACAATACTCTTGGTAAGACTGGTTGTCAGACTTTCTGGCTTCTGACTAACAGTAACGACTATCAAAGATCTACAAATGACAGCCGGGACCAACGGCTTTACGTGCTTTCCGACGCACGGAGGAAACTCGCTATGGTAAATGGTCGCCCATCCACAGACCAACCTCGGCAAGCGTGGCTTAAACCGGAAGATCGGTCTATGCGGCTGTAATTATTTAATTTTATTTTTTTAATTAAAGATACAAAATCAAACTTACATTTTGTTTTTTCTGTTTCTTCTCTACGACCTTTTCTAATCTTTTTCTCTGTGCTTTTGACAGGAACCTGGTCTTTTCCTTTTTTTCTTTGACGACTTTTGTGTCTCGTTTCTTTGAAGGTAGAGCCAGTAGATTGGTAGCGTCACTGGCCCCATATTCATTGGCAGCAAACTCTAGCTGGATCTACAAAAAAACTATACATAAGATACACAAACTCATGCCTTTTTCCCATGGGAGTAGGCAGAAACCACAGAATGCTACCTGCTATGATCCTTACTACTACTTTCGATGAATGGATATACATTTTTATACATAACCCTCATTTTCTAGGACGTAAATAGGTATATTATGTACAGTAATCGTCGATTCCCAGGTCCAGCAAAAAGTGTTATTGGGTTTTTCTGTGAAATTCCCAGTAGCAGGTCAGAGTTAAGATTTGTTAACAGTTAATGGCGACAGGCTTGCCCTCTGTTACTTGGGACCTTGACATACTGGCAAACTGTGGGTGTACATTGGTAGGAGTACACCTCTGCCTAACCCCTGACGGGTTATAATACGGGTTTGGAATACAGGCGTGATGACCTAACGAGAATTTCTAAAGCTACTTGGGGTCTGTCTTTCTTAACTCTGAAAACTATTTATGCAGCTACCTACCTAGGTTGTATGTGCTACGGTGCACCTGTTTGGGCCGATAGGGCCACCATAGGGGCGGTACGACGTAAATTGCTTCAAAGCCAACGGTTAGCTTTAATATTTTTATGCAAAGCGTATAGGACCGTTAGTACTGAAGCACTACCAGTACTTGCAGGTGTACTTCCAGTCGATCTCGAGGTGCAGCGACGTGCTGCAATGTACTATTCCGCGCGAGAGACCATGGACGCAAACTTTCTAACTCAACGTGACCGTGCTAAGATCTCTAGATTATTTAAACCGCAGACTGATGTCTGGGAGGAACTTTTATCTGAATGGCAATGTAAGTGGGATAATTCCATCAAGGGCCGGCATCTCCATCAGTTCTTTCCTTCAGTTCGCGAACGGCTGGCCAGAACATGGCTGGAGGTGGACCACTGTGTTGCCCAATTTCTCACAGGTCATGGCAACTTTAAGAGTAAATTATTCTCTTTTAAGCTTGTTGCCTCTCCTTTATGTCAATGTTCTACATCTGACTGTGAATATGAACAATCTGCTCATCACATCTTATGGGAGTGTATTCTTTGGCAGAATGAGCGAAATATTATGTTAGATAGTGTACAGGTTACATCCGGTGTTGTTTATTATGCGGACCTTGTAGAAACTAGAACTAATTTCCGTGCGTTCAAGCGTTTTTGCCATACCTATTACTGGAATCAAATGTAACAGTTCACATTAGGACCCATTAAAGTTAATGATAATTGCAATCCGTGGTGCTTGGCAATCTGGGTTTCTCCCAGTTGTAAATAATCCCTTTGTGCCTATTGGCCTAATTCTGTTCTGTCTCCTGCTTGTTTGGAGGGAAGTGGAAATTATATTTTTCTTACTCCTCCGCTAATCTTTTCTGATTAATTTCGTTGCGGGATCCAAGACAGTTGAATCGTTTCTGTGGGACTCGTCGAGCTTCATTGTCTCGGCGCTTTTCTTGTGGTCGCCACTGTTGATTCTGGCTTACAGGAGTTGCAGTGGTTTGGGAATAGTGTGGCGGGCTTGTCCCAATAAAAAAATACAGGCGTGATGGTAATAATAGTTGAAAGGAAGTTTGCTTATTGAAGCACTTCTGTGGCACAGTGGAAACATTACCAAGTAAATATACTATAGGTACGTTTGATTTTATTACAGGAAAACCTAATTTATTTATTCATGGGTTCTAAATAGTACAAAAAGAAATATACCAACATGGAAATTGGTTAAGTTTACTTACCTCATTCGTTTGCGAGTTATCAATATTTGTCTTCACAACTTGCCGCGCCTTTGCGTTGTAGCGTCCTTTCCCCATCTTTTTTAGATAAAATCTAGACTTTGATTACCATTAATATAGTTTTTTTTTTAATATAACACCACACGGCAAACAACACAATCTCACGTGTTTTTGTTATGACTTTATTTTTTTTAATTGTTTGACAGTTTGACTTAAAAGGATTGCCTCAAATTTATTTACTAATACAAATATGACTAAATAGAAATCTATTTAGTCATATTTGTATTAGTATGGCAAGTTCGTTCATATTAACGTTCAGAATCTTAATAAATAAAGATGATAAACTGTGTACAACTCTAATTTTCAAGTCAAGTGTTTTGCTAATTTTCGAGCTATAACTTAATTGGTTACTGCTCTAGTAAAAAATCTGTCTTTTTTAAGCGAATTCAGTGAAAATTGCAAAACTTTTACACTATTAGATTACCTACGTTACATACTTATAAAAAAATCCTGAAACGAAAAACGAAGACATTGAACACTGACTATTTATTATTGTCAAACATATTGTCAAAAGTCAATGTCATGTCACTACACTAATGTCATTGTCAAGTATTGTCAGATTTGTCACGCTTTCGAGGTTCTAATATTTTGAAAAAGAATGTGCGTTTTTATATATTTTCAATAAAACAAGACAAACAATACCAAAATGGGACAGGAAACTTACATCGAACTAACAAAGCGACCCATACCCATAATTAAGAACGAAATTGTCTCCTTATCATGGCGCAATTCAGTGTTAACTGTACGTACAAATAAGCGCGTGAATTTCCTTGAATACTCATACAATTTGGGGTGTTTGGAAAGGAAAATAGATTTTATAGAAACTTCAATACTCAGTCCTAAAAGCAGCCCTGCTACAGAGGTGTGTAATGCAAACTTTTTGAAGTCTGAAATGCGGAATGTCGATTTCACAGAAATGATAGTAAATTCATCTTTTTGGCCCCACAATCAAGCTCTGACTCAAGAAATGACGAGTGTGACCATGTGTAAGTGGTCGCCACAGAATTTTAGAAAAAGCGAATGTGTGCTCGCTGTCCTGAATAACATCGGAGGTGTAGAATTCTTTGGTCAAATACAACTACAATGGAAAAGTATCTTAAACTTATCTCCTTATGTTTCGAAGATACTACAGCATAACAGAGCACCAGTATTCTTTGAAGACCTAAAAGAATCTGTGTATATCCTTGAAACAGCAGCAATTTGCTGGGCACCAGAATTAAATTCGGACAATTCTTGTTTCTTCGTCACCGCACAGAAAAATGGAGTCATATTATTTTGGCAGATATTCAATAATATGGATGCACCTAAACTTAAAGGGAGAATTGCAACAGATATGACAGAAATAATTGGAGTTAAATGGGTACCGAAGTCTGCAAGCGAATTTTTCCTAATATGTACGGACTTTTTAGGGCAAATTTATGCGTATGATATGGTAATAGAAAATTTAAATATTAGGCTTTTAAAGCCCCATGCTCTATGGCCACATAAAGATAGGATGACAGCTGTTAGCTTAAAGTACACAGTAATAGACAATAATATAGTTTTTATAAGCAGTAAACATAGACATTTATTAATACAAGTTATTGATCATAATGGAACTATTTTGTCTCAATATTTGAATAATGTCAATGATTACCGAATCACAGACATTGTCTATACAAATGAAGGCATTTATTTCTCAACGGTAAATGTTAAAATATATAAAATTAATATCACTTTTCAAAATGGTAATTTAAATGTAGATCTAGCTCAATTGAACATTAAAGATCCGTATACAACATATGAACTGTACGGTCTCCGGTTTTCAACAAACAATGTGATGTGTGCCTTATCAATGGCTGACCGAAGGGTACTGTGTAGAAAAGAGGCCCATAAAATGGAAGTAATATTCTTCAGTACAGATTCCAAGCTAGAATCAGTACTACCAACACTTTTGAACAATCCAACAAGGAAACTGACTTATTACTGGGACTGCGTTGAACTCCTACGTTTTCAAATAACAAAGTTGAAGATGATTCCGAAGCTGGACTATGGTGAACTGTATGCTTCAGCTTCACACGATATCTATAAACTAAAAATCTATTATATTCTGATGATTTATCTTACGGGCTTAAAAAAAGTTTTGCGTGTGTGCTCTGGTGTGACATTACCAGAAACGTCACCAGAAAATGTAAAAGAACACATACTATATTTACATGCGGAATCGTTACTGAATACTTTATGTGAAAAATGTCAAAGAGACGGAAATCTAAGTGATTTAGACATGGAATCTTTATACGGCAGTAAAAACTATTTAAAATATTACTCAAAAAAATATAAAACAGTTATTAACTTTGACCAAAACGTGTTGAATGCTTTAGAGAATAATTGTGAATATGTGTGTCAGTGCTGTGATGATAAAATTGAAGGATTTTCTTGTAAACAAGGACATTTAAATATGTTTTGTATGGAGACTTTTACACCGATAACAACTGATGATTATTTATTATGTAGATCTTGCGGAACGACAGCCCGTACCGATTTAGAAATAGTAAATCCTATATGTGTATTTTGTGATGTGCATTTAGTTAATCCTGATTGAAAGTTCTTTTGTATCGATACTAATATAATAAAGCTGAAGAGTATTTTGTTTATTTATTTGTTTGTTTAAATGCGCTAATCTCTAGAACTACCAAACGGATTGGAAAATATTTTTTTTGTCTGCCTCATTAGCCTAGTGGTCCTAAACGCGACTGCTACATTAGAGGTTTTTTTGAAGTGAAAACTTCTTTAGCGGCATTGTACACTTTTTTTGTAATTGGTAAAAAATGTTAAACTCGCGTCAGGACACGTGACCTGATCGAAAATTCGTAAGACGGATGGAGAGTAAGTAGACAGCCGGCGCGGAGTAGGAGAGGAAGTATCCCCCTCGCTTTCTACGGAGCGGCGAAAATGTAGTAAAATTTAAAATTTATATTTTAAATTATTATAATAATAATTATTATTTTTTAATAATTAATTATTATAATTATTAAAAATTATTTTAGATTTTATTCCAAAATATCAAAAATGCACAACGTTAATTATTCAAGTTTTCACTTCTGCCGGCACTCCCGGAGTGCAACCCGTCGTTTTTTTTTACCTTTGGATGGATGTCATCAAATGAATTGTCATTGAATTCTCCCGCCCTGGGCGGGTCGGGAAGGAGTGCCAGACTTTTACTGACTAAAACCCATCCATGTTCCTTCTTGTGTCCTTTGCGTTCCGGGGGCGCGGTATCTCTTTCGAACAACCCGCAGCCCCGGCAGACAGAGGTCTTGGGTTCGATTCCCAGGTCGAGCAAAGTGTTATTACCATCACGCCTGTATTCCCTGAAGGGTTAGGCAGAGGTGTACCAATGTAAACCCACAGTTCGCCGGTATATTTGGGTCCCATGTAATAGGGGGCGAGCCTATTGCCATTAACCGGGCACAAATCCAAACTCCGAGCTGCTTCTGAGAATTTCATAGAAAAACCCAATAACACTTTTTGCTCGACCTGGGAATCGAACCCAGGACCTCTAGCGTAGCAGTCGTGCTTAGGACCACTAGATCAACGAGAAAGTGTTATTAGGTTTTTCTATTATTTTTCTCAGTAGCAGATCGGTCCGATTAATGGCAAATTCTCTTCTCACCCTCTCTCACTCTATTCTCACCCACTATTACATGGGACCTAAACATAACACCTCTGCGTCACCCTTTTGTGTATTTTTTTCGATAGTCAGATTCATGAGATTTGAATGGTACATGCTATACAAGATACAGTTTTTTCAAAACAAAGGTGATGGCTAAATGACTGCCCCAAGGCCAGATACATTCTGGAATGTATATGAATCTTACATAGCCTCATAATATTTAAAAAATCATTCATGAATTATGTACTTAGTGTTTAATATTTTCCTAGCACTTTCGTGAACTATTAAACATAATAAAGTATCTAAAAAAAAACTTTTTCATCACAAACATTCGCTTATAAAATATACAACCTCATTTTCGTTTTTAGTTTTATTCTTTTTCGTTTTATTTTTTTGTCAGTTGAAGAAAATTATATACTGTCACACACCTTTTTTTCCTTTTTAGGCAATATTATTTTACCATTATATTATTCCCAAAAAGTATCTGAAACTTTTTTACATGTAATACTAATATTTAGCCATTCAGCATTACATTGTGCTAGGTATCATATTTATACATGGTACCTGGCACATGGGGCAGTGGTCTATACTTCCATTTAGCCATCTCCTTTCAGGAGGTTGTGATAGAAGACATACACACCCAATTAAAAAATATTTGATTTAGTTCTTTATGTTTGACAGTATTTCCGAATGCACCTTTTTCAAAGAACAGAATCGCCAAATTTCATCGAATTCCGTTCAGCCGTTTAAGATTGAAAGAGTAACAAACATTCGTCTATTCTTTTATCCGTCCACACAAACATTTGCATTTATATATAATAGAAGTTTGTAATTTTATAATTTATAATGTATAATAATATATATATATATTTATTTATATTAATATATATTTATAATATAATCCTACTACTATTATAAAGGCGAAAGTTTGTATGTATGGATGTATGGATGTATGGATGTTTGTTACTCTTTCACGCTTAAACGGCTGAATGGATCTGGATGAAATTTGGCACAAAGATAGATTATAGTCTGGAATAACACATAGGCTACTTTTTATCCCGGGAAAATGTACGGTACCCGTAGGATAACACATCAACTGTGACGCGGACGAAGTCGCGGGCAGAAGCTAGTCTAATATAAAATTCTCGTGTCACAGTTTTCGTTGCCATACTCCTCCGAAACGGCTTGACCGATTTTGATGAAATTTTTTGTGCATATCGAGTAGGTCTGAGAACCGGCCAACATCTATTTTTCATATACCTAAAAAAAAAAAAAAATATGGCAAAACAACGTTTGCTGGGTCAGCTAGTATATTTATAAGTTTGTAATATAATAGGAAGTTGGATAGAAAATAGGATACCTGTCTATTAGTAGGATAGGACTTGTGTACTAGCATAGTTACCTCCTTGAATTTGACGAGGATGAAATACTGCACCTTGTATAACATCACGCTACAACCCACGGGAGCGGAGCAGTAACCAAACATGTTACATAACGCGGGTGAAAAAACCACGGGCAAAGACGGGGGCAGAAGATACTTAGTGTAAAATAAAAATAGGTATCACAATTATAGATTTTTCGGTAGTCACTGAGCAGCAAGTGAAACTATCGAGTCTATCAATAGACTGATATTTTTATTAATCCGTATTTCCGTACTAATATTATAAATGCGAAAGTAACTCTGTCTGTCTGTCTGTCTGTCTCTTCTTCACGCCTATACCACTGAACCGATTTTAACGAAATTTGGTACAGATATAGGGACCCGAGAAAGGACATAGGATAGTTTTCATCCCGGAAATCCCCCGGGAACGGAAACTATTAATCCACGCAGACGAAGTCGCGGGCAAAAGCTAGTATAATATAATATTAAGTTCTATTCCGTAGTACGAGTAGGTATATCATACCTTTCTCAGCCGCAAAGCAGCGTTGTTGCGTTCCAGATTGAAGGGTATGGGTGCCGGTGTAATTATTATCGAAAGTAAAATATTTTTTTACTTATTGATCATAATCAGTGCTCGTACTATTAATCGAACAAAAAAAAACGACGGGTTGCAGTCCGGGAGTGCCGGCAGAAGTGAAAACTTGAATATTAATGTTGTGCATTTTATTGCGCTACGATAAATTCGTAAGATTTTCGATCAGGTCACGTGTCCTGACGCGAGTTTAACATTTTTTACCCATTCCAAAAAAAGTGCACAACGCCGCTAAAGAAGTTTTTACTTCAAAAAGTTTTCCATAAATTGTAGGAAATTTCCCCCCGTCCAATTTTGCCTAACATGTTTTTATCGTAAAATGAGTCACAAAGGAGATATTGACCAAAACTGGTATAAGGCACCAGTTTCGTAATACGAAAATTTTACATCTAAAATCTAACCAATCCAATCCAAACCAAACCAACCAATCCAATGTGACTTTTTCTAATTCATATTATGTACTTTCTAAGTTTATCTTGGACATCACTGACATCGGTAACCATGTCAGAGGCCCTTTCGGCGGTTTAGAAACTCTGACACTAGGGTGTGTGGGGTCGTTAGACCTTACTGCCCACACGATAAAGAAGAAGATCTAAAATCTAGGACAGCCACGGATTTAGCCAACTTTTTGATTTGGACTCCACAGTTGGATTGCGAATAAAATAACCTTTCATATTATGATACTTACCTGTTCAAACCAGGCAACCCTACAGTTCGCTACGGTTGAGAGTATGCAACCATACTTTTTTGATTTCTCGGGGTATAGGTATTCTATTAGCTAATGCATGATTTTTTCAAAATAACGTAAAATGTAATGTAATTCTCCAGGCCGATTCCGGCCACGGCGGCTAACCTTATGCAGACTAGCCACGTACGCAGGAGATATTATAGTGCACAAGTGTGTGCGCAAACACAGGTGCACTCCCTCTTCGCTAACTCTCATAGCCCGATAGGACGGCAATCCGACACGACGGGAGAGAGATCAGGCGCAGGACCAACGGCTTTACGTGGTTTTCGAGGCACGGGGGTGTCACACCACCAACATCCAAACTCCGGGCTGCTACTGAGAAATTCCTAATGGAAAACCCAATAACACTTTTTGCCCGACCTGGGAATCGAACCCGGGACCCCTTGCTCAGCAGTCGCCCTTGCGACCACGAGACCAACGGGGCAGTCAAAATAAAACAAATAACGTAATAGTCAAAATAACGTAATGTATGTACGACGTGTGCGTTGGAGTGGTCACCGCTACCTATAGACATCTGCAATACCAGAGGTCTTGCAAATGCGTTGCATCCCCAGAGACAAAGTTGATATGTCTTATGTGCCTGTACCCATACCATGTTAGATGAAATCTCGTAAACAACACAGTCACGTGTGTTGGATATCCCTACGTAATGAACCTTCGTATAATAATCACGTTAACGTTAACAAGTAAATATACCTGTTTAATATTTATAGGCGAATATTAAAATTCATGCCCAATTAAGCTACGTGTATACAGCATGTGTTTCTAACATATTATATTTACTTAATTTAACTGCTTCGTTAGCCTAGTGATCCTAAGCGCGACTGCTACTGAGGTCTTGGGTTCGATCGTCAGGTCGAGCAAATGTTATTGGGTTTTTCTATATAATTCTCAGTAGCAGCTTGGAGTTAGGAATTGTGCCCGGTTCAGGGCAATAGGCTTGCCTTCTCTTACATGGTACCTAAAAGCGGAATGTGGATGTACATGGATGGGATACCTCTTCCTAACCCTCTGGGAAATACAGGCGTGATGGTGACCAATGTATAGTTACTTACTTAACTAACGGGTCACGCTAATGTTGTGATGGCCCTGCGGGGTCAAATCCGGGCAACTACCAATGTGGCTTTTTCAATTCTTGTACCTATTTTCAAAAAAATAATTACTTAAATCGGACTTGTAGTTACGGAGATATGCGAACACAAACATAAAAACATACATACATACACTTTTGAAATTTGGCACATTTGGTCAGACGCTGATATAGACTAACATATACGAAAACTGGGCAGTTCTAGAAATATTACATACATACGGGTCGAATTGATAACCTCCTTTTTTTAAGTCGATTAAAAAAGGAAGAGGTTTAAATTCATTGGGATATTTAATATTTTTTTGTGATTTTTTATGTACTCATCTAAATTAATCGGCCTTGTAGGGATCATAAGAACTCAGCATGTAAGGTTGTTTTTTTATAAGTTTAACCAGTTTTGCCATAAAGTACCGAATTCTTGTCATGTACCGGTCCTATCACCAGGAGCCATTTTAAATTTAGAGTTGGTGGGGCACTGGTGTCCCATAGTAAAATAGGTCAAAGTTATTCAATTAATAAAAAAAGTTGTAATTAGGTTACCTGTAGATCTTTAGATTAAAATAAGGTAAGTGCTTTTTTAAGGATTGTTAATCCCTAAATGATTTTTTTCCGCCCTGGGCGCATCGGAAGAGAGTGTTAGATGACTGACCTAGGCTAGACTGACCAAAAACCGTTGAGGCGGTTTAGTAACTCTGACACTAGGGTGTGTGGGGTCGTTAGACCTTACTGCCCACACGACATAGAAGAAGACTGACTAAAACCCATCAGCGTTCCTCCTAATGCCCTTTGCGTTCTGTAGCCGCTGTGAAGGTAAGTGCTGGGGCCATTATAATTATAGGTAAGCTTTAGTTGCTTACTGTTACATAGTTAATTATACCTTTGTGCCATCTCCATGTTAGGTTAGGGTAGTTAACCCTGCAGTGGTCGCGTCTTAAAAAGTCACGTGAGTGGTCGCGCGGCTACATATGTAGCCCAATTTGTTTCGTCGTTTTTTAAATGAAATTCAATTGTATTATTATTTTCTTATTAAAATATGACAAATTAACTCTTCCAAAATAAAATTAAAACAAAAAAACAAACATAAATCTTCAAAGAGCTATGAAAAAATAAAGTACGTTAAAAGCCATGTCAGTTTAAACAACCATGGGCTACATGTAGCCCGCGCGACCACTGCAGGGTCAAAAAAGTTTATGGAAAGAACATGTAACTTTCTGGTTGTTAAGTGTCTTTTTACGTCCAATACTTATTCAAAGTCAAAGTCAAATCATTTATTTCAATTAGCCCATTAAAAGGCACTTTTGAATGTCAATTACAAGATAAAAAAATAATTTAATTGAATCTAATACTCTGTGCGGTAATCAAAGCGGCGAAACACAGATCAACAGTAAATGCTTGGTTTCTATATGCAAAACGAATAGTTTATCTTACCAGTCGTAATTCCTTTGAATGCTTGACTTACATACATACATCATCATCTTCCTCCTTGGGGTCGGCGCAACACGTTTTCTTCTTCTACTAAACGTTACTTCTTCGACGTCCACCTTGGGTGGACGTCCTGCATTGCGCTTCATGGTGCGTGGTCTCCATTCGACACCTTTGCGGCTCCACCAGCCATCAGCTTTGTGTGCCATGTGCCTTGCCCACTGTCACTTCAACTTGCTGATTCGATGGGCTATGTCGGGTGTGGGTATGTTGGTAGGTTGGGTATGTTCTACTTTCTAGACTGCACCGTTGGTCTCGTGGTCGCAAGCGCGACTGCTAGCAAGGGGTCCCGGGTTCGATTACCGAGACGGGCAAAAAGTGTTATTGGGTTTTTCCATTAGGAATTTCTCAGTAGCAGCCCGGTGTTTGGAAGTTGGTGGTGTGACACCCCCGTGCCTCGGAAAGCACGTAAAGCCGTTGGTCCTGCGCCTGATCACTCTCCGGTCGTGTCGGATTGCCGGTCCCATCGGACTATGAGAGTTAGGGAAGAGGGAGTGCACCTGTGTTTGCGCACACACTTGTGCACTATAATATGTCCTGCGTACGTGGCTAGTCTGCATTAAGATTAGCCGCCGTGACCGGAATCGGTCTGGAGGATAGAGGTACGGAATCCTCGAAGACAGATTTAAACACGATTTTTTATTATTTTGTTTTGTTTTAGGTGACGATAATCAATTCAATTCAGGTTCCGTCAAAGACCTATTGACGCAATCAAACAATGACTTCAACGCTGGTCAACGACGCAGTACACTGGTTTATGCAGGACCTGACCTCTCGCGTGGTAGCCCAGTCAGGCATCCCTTCTGATCGACACCACCTTGGCAAGATCATTCTGCAGAGTCTAAAGGATGCCCCAGATTTTGTTTTGCAGGTAAAACTTGGGCCTTTGGCCTTTTTT
Source organism: Caradrina clavipalpis (assembly GCA_932526535.1). NCBI lineage: Eukaryota > Metazoa > Arthropoda > Insecta > Lepidoptera > Noctuidae > Caradrina > Caradrina clavipalpis. The sequence continues at coordinate 11,222,129 of OW052106.1, forward strand.
GAGCATACCATCGTCACGCCTGTTTTCCCCGAAGGGTTAGGCAGAGGTGTACCAATGTACAACCACTGTTCACCGGTATGTTTAGGTCCCATGTAATAGGGGGTGAGCCTATTGCCATTAACCGGGCACAAATCCTAACTCGGAGCTGCTACTCAGAATTTCAAATAAAAGAAAAACCCAATAACTCTTTGCTCCACCAGAGACCTTTTATTGAGGTTAGTTAGTTTTAAAATGTAAAAAGTCATATACCAATTTAGAACAACTTTTATCCAATACGTATTTAACCTAAAAAATAAGGTTCTGGTAAGGTAAGGATATGGCTAAACCAGCCACAACTCTTACTTACAATAATGACCCCTTTCATTTTGACATCTTAACAATATCCATTGCGTTATTTACTTCGCCTTGCCATCAAAATTTCCAAACATATGAAGCAATGGGTTACAAAAAATGAAGAGTTCCAATAAAATGTAAAAACATTGTCACAGATTGATGGAGCAACCGGCGAGTCGGAAACTTCTGGGTCGGTGTTAGAAAGATCGGTACGCTGTGCCAAAAGTCTGCGGAACCTAGGACTGAAACAAGGAGACGTGATGGTCCTCATGGCTCCCAGCCATTTAGACGTCGCTGTGCCGCTGTACGCTGCCTTATATCTTGGAATCATCGTGGTAGCAGTTGACAAAAATATGACAAACAGTATGTATCTTAGGACCATTATTTTTGGAAGAAGACTAACCTACTAACAATAGAAATGGCGACAGTAATCAAAATCAACGGTACAGTCTGTTTGCTCTGGCTAAACTCCGAAACGGATGGACCGATCTTTACGGGACTTTGACTGGCAGATAGCTAGTGTTTTAAGGAGTAACTTAGACTACTTATATAAAAAATCCGCGCAATAAAAAGAAAACATCGCCGAAAACCGACACTTACGCGAAAAAAAGTCGTGAGCATCAATTTCCTGCATTAATTGTTCTCTGTTTTTAACTGACTTCAAAAAAGGAGGAGGTTATCAATTCGGTTGTGTTTTTTGAAGTGAAAACTTCTTTAGCGGCGTTGTGCACTTGTTTTGGTATGGGTAAAAAATGTTAAACTCGCGTCAGGACACGTGACCTGATAGAAAATCTTACGAATTTATCGTACACAAATTGATATACAGGGTGTTTGGTGCATCGTGTGCCAAATTGAAATGGTCGACTGAGGGGGTCATCTGCTATCCTTTCAGACCCCTAAACACTTCTCATGCCCTGTGTATTATTTTTCATCGACTTTTTAATGTTTTATAAAAAAAATACCAAAATGTTACATTCAAGTACTTTTTTTTTTTAAAGTACACGTCGTAGACTCTCTATTTTAATTTTATTTAGATGTGCATTGTACTACAGTACTTTTAAATTCAAAATTAGTGACATTAGCCATCTAGTTTTTTATTTATTTACTCGCAAAGTTTTGGACTTCAATTAAAGCTGTCCATGTTACAGCTATTTACATGGCTATAAAAAAAAAACCAAATGAGACCGGGATCTAAGGACTTCGTCAAAAATTCTCTAGTCTATCCTCTTGCTAGTGATGTGCCACATGCCATAAAAATCTTTTTACAACTTCGTGAATTCCCTAGAATTGTGAATCGAGTCACAAAATACAAAATTCCAAATTATGGTTTAAAAATTTTGTTTTGCTTAAATAACACCTGAAAAACGTATTAAATATGTTATCTCACTCTTATAAGATAAAATCTGTCTTGTAATCCCTCTTTTTTGGGGGAGGGGGTACTAGAAATAATAAAAAATGCATTTTTAACATTTATTTCATATTTTTTTGCATATTCTGCTTAAATTGTTGGCCTTTATTGCGAATGCAGGCCAGACATCTGTTTCGTATTTCCACAGTTGTTGTACGAAGTCGCATTTTCTCCTTAATTTTATTGAACGCCGTTTGAATGCGTTGAAGTAGTACATCCCTAGTCGGAACCTCCGTGGCGTATACTAGTCAAAAACTAGTTATAAGTCTAGCGGAGTTAGGCCTGGGGAACGTTCCGGTCATGCAAAAGGGCCACCAATCCGCGCATTATGGAATACATTATCAAGATATTTCCTCACAGTCAAACGCTGTCCAATGCTGGAATACTTTGGGCACATTTTCATTACATACGGGCACCTCGGCCACTAATTCGGGCACGTCATTTTGAAGGAACTCCAAATAGTTGTCGCCATTGAAGTTTTCGGGCAGGCAATGCGATTCAATTACCTGATTTCAATCACTCCTCCCCAAACGTTTACACTAAACCTTTCCTTTTTTTTCTGGCTAAAAGTCAGAACTCTTTTCAAAGGAGGTTAAGGAGGAAATACGACTTCGTACAACAACTGTGGAAATACGAAATAGATGTCTGGCCTGCATTCGCAATAGAGGCCAACAATTTAAGCAGAATATGCAAAAGAATATGAAATAAATGTTAAACATGCATTTTTTATTATTTCTAGTATCCCCTCCCCCAAAAAAGAGGGATACGAGACAGATTTTATCTTATAAGAGTGAGATAACATATTTAATACGTTTTTCAGGTGTTATTTAAGCAAAACAAAATTTTTAAACCATAATTTGGAATTTTGTATTTTGTGACTCGATTCACAATTCTAGGGAATTCACGAAGTTGTAAAAAGATTTTTATGGCATGTGGCACATCACTAGCAAGAGGATAGACTAGAAAATTTTTGACGAAGTCCTTAGATCCCGGTCTCATTTGGTTTTTTTTTTTATAGCCATGTAAATAGCTGTAACATGGACAGCTTTAATTGAAGTCCAAAACTTTGCGAGTAAATAAATAAAAAACTAGATGGCTAATGTCACTAATTTTGAATTTAAAAGTACTGTAGTACAATGCACATCTAAATAAAATTAAAATAGAGAGTCTACGACGTGTACTTTTAAAAAAAAAAGTACTTGAATGTAAAATTTTGGTATTTTTTTTATAAAACATTAAAAAGTCGATGAAAAATAATACACAGGGCATGAGAAGTGTTTAGGGGTCTGCAAGGATAGCAGATGACCCCCTCAGTCGACCATTTCAATTTGGCACACGATGCACCAAACACCCTATATATATATTTGTGTACGTCTTTAGCGTTTTCACTTCTGCCGGCACTCCCGGAGTGCAACCCGTCGTTTTTTTCTGTTTGTTACCTCAGTACTTACGTACGTTATTTATCAACCATTTTAGTTTTTTTTTCGTCACGCCTATATCCCATGCTCCCATGGGATAAAAGCGTAGGCAGAAACCACAGAACGCCACCTGCTACGATCCTTACATATTCCTCTCGTCTCGCCCACAAGCACGCCGGTTACGAGTACTGCGCACTCGACCTTTCTGAAGAACCTCACCAATAAGGTCAGGGTAGATCTTTCTAGGGCGTCTCTTGGTTGATAGGACATACCAGATTGGTCCCATTTTTTTTTATGTAATTTTAACCTAACTGATTATCTTTCAGAGGAAGTACAGCATATATTTAGTTGTGCAAAACCCACGATTTTATTCTGCCAAAGCGATATAGCGGTCAGAACCCAGTCTGTGTTGTTCAATATAAATATGGATCCTCGCATTATAACCTTCGGCAAATCAGATTATTTTGGCAACTTCACGGAGTTCATGGACATGTATGGGGATGACACACCCACAGAGGACTTTAAGTAAGTGAACCCTTTCGTTTTTTTTTCATCCGCGTTAAGATGCGTCTTTGGTTATTGCTCCGCTCCTGTGGATTGTAGCGTGATGTTATGTTTATATGGAACGCCACCTGCTACAATTCTTACACACTCCTTTCGCCTGGTGCACGTTATCAGTTACGTCGGTTACGAATACTGCGCTTCCGACCTTTTTAGCTTATACTCGCACTATTGGTGAATCTGGCTATCATATTATAGAGAAAGAATTTACCCAATCCGTCCGGCAGTTCCAGAGATTAGCGCGTTTAAACAAACAAACAAAAAATACTTTTCAGCTTTATTATATTAAGTATAGATTCACAAAATCCCGACAATAACCTTCGGGCAGTAGTCCACCAGTCACAACACTCGACTGGTCGGAGGATCCCCCCTTTTTAACCTTTTGACCGCCACATTAAAAAAATAAAAACGTGCCCTCGGCACCAAAAAAAGTAGTGAGTTCGGAATTATATTGATGTTGTTTTATGAGTGTTATTCACGTGTAGAAGTTTGTCATGGGATCATGACAGAGGTGTGCTGGGAGCATTCCAACGGTCAAAAGGTCAATGGCGGATGAGAAACTTTCAACCATGTCCCTCATATTTATTTATTTACAAAACTTTACGTAAAAAAATACACCGTACAAAGACGGACTTAATGCCTTAGGCATCAAAAACTTGTTTTAAAACATTGCATATTTCCAGGTGTTCAGACTTCGATCCAGCAGAGACAATAGCATTCCTCGTAGCAACGAGTGGCTCCACAGGCATGCCAAAACTCATGGCTCATTCCCATAAATACTTTTCCATCATTATGCCTTACATTTGGTAAGTTATCTCCCATCTTTTAGGAGCATTGTTTCACTCATTCCTAGCAAACCTCCATCTTCACAGCCAATAAAAAAAAATGAGGAGGTTATCAATTCGGTTGCATTTCTTTTTTGTTGTTACCTCAAAACTCCTTTTAGCCAACAATTTGGAACGTTTATTTATAGTAATGCAAGGATATACTTTCAAATTGGTAACATAGAATTTCTTGTGAAACTCGGTTTCGGAGCTTGGTTTTCTAATTAAGAATAACTAAAAAAATATTGTCGTACATGTAAATGAAATTATGTAAGTATTTTGCTTGATTGTGACTTTTCAGTGTTTTTTTTTATAACCGTTTCGTCATCGCTTTGCGCACATTTTAATAAAGTCAACCAAAATATTACTTTATTTACTACACATTTCGTTGTGAGAATTCAAAATACGTTGCACCCTGGCATAATGAAATTCTCACAATGAAATGTGTGTCTTTTCTTGTAGTAAATAAAGTTAAATTTTAGTCGCGTTTCGGTGTCAACTAACCCTAAGAAGCGAAAAATAAAAAAAGCTTTTTCTCACTCCAGGATCCAATTCAGTAACTTCCCAACGCCGACGCGGCTGGTCATGCTCATGTCTCCAGTACAATGGTCCACGGCCATGACGAGCTTCATCAGGTCCCCGATACTGCGATACACACGACTTCAGACTTCAACAGCTATGACACCAGAACTTGCGTATCATCTTATTAAGACTTATAAAGTAAGTTATTACCTAAGAGCCTTAGGATTGTTACCGAAGGAGCAGTTTTGTATGACCTAATCCGATGTTCGGGCTGTCTAGGTCCTTGGCGAAAATAAACGGAATACCGACCCGGATTGTCAGGACCTGGATTGTCGACTGCTACGCTAGAGGTCCTAGGTTTGATTCCTGGGTCGAGCAAAAAGTGTTATTGGGTTTTTCTATGAAATTCTCAGTAGCAGCTCGGAGTTTGGATGTGTGCCCGGTTAATGGCAATAGGCTCGCCCCCTATTACATAGGACATAAATATACCGGCGAACTGTGGGTGTACATTGGTACACCTCTGCCTAACCCTTCGGGGAATACAGGCGTGATGGTATATTCATATTCATTATTTATCTAAACGTTACAATATACATGTATATTGTCAGGAGCGCGAAAGGACTCGAATTATTTTCATTTTCATATATCAACTAGCCTTTTTTTAGTTCCGGAGTGGAAAATCTTCATTGATTTCTATTGCCTGGTAGAGAAAAGGTAGGGAGGAGTCTGTCAAAATATCACGGACGGAAACAACCTGTGTATTTCCTTTCCAAATTTATGTGGATCCCGGGAACATATACGCCTTCCGCGATTCCCAATTGGTACCGGCCCTTGGGGCCTCCTCAGGGGCGTTCGAGGTGACCGTTTCGCAGAAGGAGAATATAGCATCCCAGGACTCTTATATTTTTTTGTATTTAAAAATTATGCACAAAAAAAAACAAAGGCGTACTTAATGCCTTAGGCATTCTCTACTAGTCAGCCAAAGGTAGTGAAGAGAAAGCTCGGCAGGTACAAATTATCTACCAAATCTACTCTAATAATTAAAATAAAACTTCCATCAATCAATCAATCAATCTAGAAATTGTATCTAATTATCTACTGTTACTCTTCGCTGCCCACCATCGTTTTAACGACGGTTAGTTAGCAGCGACAATCACTGCATACTTCAGAGATGAGGGCACGTCTCGGCTCCTCCTAAACGGGGGGATGAGTGATCTTATGGTGGGTCCACACGATACAGACTTTTGTCTGTACAGATATCTGCACAGACTATAAAGTCTGAGTAAAAATTTTTACTCAGAGGTCTTTACCAAATGTCTGTGCAGACTTTTCATCAGTTCAGACTTCTATTTTAATGAATAAATTAAGTAATTCAATAATCATGAGTTTTGCTCCGACAATCGTACAGACATGTACGCAGACTTCCGACTTTTCTGATACACCGACATTTGTCTCTACTGATTTGTTGTACAGACAAAATTCTATAGAAGTCCGTGTCATGTGGACCCACCATTAAGTTTATAACCTTTTTAATTTTCTTACAGCCAACCTACGCCATCATGACACCGACCTGGATGTCTCGTATTCTGAAGGTCTCCAACCTCCAAGATCAGAGTGACTTCACGTGTTTTGAACTTCTCATGTTTTGCGGATCCGATGTACCGCAGAATCTTGTTGATAGAGTAAAGGTTTGTAATCGGGTGTAAGCAATAAGCACCTTTAACTATCAACATTTTGGGTGTCATTTACATTAACATTAAAATAACGATAGCGTTGTAACGTTATTTTTATCTTTACGTATCTGCCTAGATTTTACATGTATAATTTTCATGTTGTAAAAATGGTACCCAATAGCAGTTTTGGTCAATATCTCCTTCCAAATGCTTTTACGATAAAATCTACATATCTATCTAAAATCTAGGCAACCATGGATTCAACCAACTTTTCGATAAGGCAACCCTATACGGTTTGATGGAGAATAAAATAACCTTTCATTTTGTTAAACACTTTGATTAAATAACAGATGAGAGTATTTACGTACTTCATAATATACGATGTTCTATTATCCGAACTAATTGGAACCGAGACTAGTTCGGATAATCGAAATATGGGTTTTTTGGGACAAGATCAGACAAAAACAACACCTTTTCACCTAAAAACTGTACAGTCTATTAACATTTGACATACATTATTAACGTTGAAATAAGGAAAAAGAAAAGCATGTTTTTCTTATAAAATAGTCATTTTTTAATTCGCGAACAGCTGCAGCTCGGTTTCAGCAACAAATTCTCGCGAATGTTCGGATAATTGGGTGTTCGGATAAACCAAGTCGTAAATAATAATCGAGGTTCTATTATAATTACAATACAATATGCTTTTGTTTGCAGACTATTTCGCCACATACAGACGTACGGAATATATTCGGCATGAGCGAGTTGGCTGGCCTCGCATTCTATGGAGACATTCCCGCCCCAGGGTCCTGTGGAAAGCCGATGGGCTGCTTCCAATACCGGGTAAGTAGAACTACTACCTTTAGTCTAATAATATGAGTCGGTAATATTAAAAAAATGACATAGAATCGCTTAAATATAAATACTTACATACATAAACTCACGCTTTTTTCCCATGGAGGTAGGCAGAAACCTCAGGACACCACCTGCTGCGATCCTTACATACTTCTTTCGCCTCATTCATGTTCATAAAAATAAAAAAATAAAAATATACCATCACGCCTGTATTCCCCGAAGGGTTAGGTAGAGGTGTACCGATGTACACCCACAGTTCGCCGGTATATTTAGGTCCCATGTAATAGGGGGCGAGCCTATTGCCATTAACCCTTCGATCTTTTAATTTTAAAAATGTATCCTTATTCATGTAATAAACAGTTTAGTTAAACTAACAAACATACCATCACGCTTGTATTTCCCGAAGGGTCAGGCAAAGGTGAGTTTGAAGTTCAAATTGTGGGTGGGTACCAATGTACACCCACAATCAGCCGGTATGTTTTAGGCCCCATGTAATAGGGGCTGCTACTGAGAATTCCATAGAAAAATCCTTTCCCTTTTGCTAGAAATTACCTTTTACTAGCAAAACGAAATTTATCACGGAGTGTATATGTGTATTCCCAGGTCGAGCAAAAAGTGTTATTGGGTTTTTCTATGAAATTCTCAGTAGCAGCTCGGAGTTTGGATTTGTGCCCGGTTAATGGCAATAGGCTCGCCCCCTATTACATGGGACCTAATACCTAAATATACCGGCGAACTGTGGGTGTACATTGGTACACCTCTGCCTAACCCTTCGGGGAATACAGGCGTGATGGTATATTTATATATATTTTTATTTTATGTATATGGCCGCGGTAGTGCTATGTGACGTCACACTCCATGTCGGATCTCTCTGTCTAATCGGATCGCAGTTAATAGTTTTAAATACTTATATCGGCCGTATTTCTTTGCCGATTTTAATTTCACTTTTGTCATAATATCTACTACGGTATTTTAATTCGGTATTTCATTTTAAGCCATCGAAGATTTGTTTCTAGCAAAACGTAATTTAATTCGGAGTTTATTCGGCTGTAGAGGACTGTTACGTCACTGCACCGATTAGACTAATCTTTTGAAATGCTTTTATCAGCCGTATTTCTTGGCCGATTTTAATGTTATTTAAATTGTTGTCATCACTACTACATTATTTCCACATTTATTTAGAAAAAATCATACATATTATTCCCTATTCTTTGCCTCTTTCTAGGCTTTGCACGACCTTGAGCTTGGGTCAAAACTCGTTATGTTTATTACTTAAAAGGTCAGTTATTTCTCACGTTATATATACGTATAATAAAGTAGGTACCTACGTAAATTATTAAAAAAACATTTATGCTAACTGCCCTATCTTCCGTCTGCGACTTCTTGCGCCTGTTTCTTTTTCATCCCGCATTCAATTACTTTTTACCGGACTGCGCCAGAAGGAGGGTTATGTTTTTCGAGAGTATGTATGTATGTATGTATGTATGTATGAATGTATGTTTGTATGTATAATTGTTTGGCACGCCCTGCAGCCTGAACGGCTTGATGGATTTTAGCTTCAGAGGTGTCGTTAGATTCGTATTTACTGTGAGAGTGACACTGGGTATATCAAAATAAAAAAAAAACAAAATGGCAGATTTTTGGCGCCAAATTCAAATGTTTGGCTCGCTCTGCAGCCTGAACTGCTCGATGGATTTTAGCTTGAGATGTGTCGTTAGATTCGTATTTACTGTGAGAGTGACCCTGGGTATATAAAAAAATACCAAAAAAAAAACTAAAAAAAAATAAAAAAACGGTAATTTAAAAAACTAAAAAACCCGACTACTTTTCTGAGTATTTATGAAAAATCCCTAAAACAAGAAAGTCGTTGTAAACGATTGCACTTAAAATTGTAGCAGTCGGGACCCATACCATATTACATTGCAGATGGTCCCGAATGGGTCCCGACTGCTACAATTTTAAGTGCAATCGTTTACAACGACTTTCTTGTTTTAGGGATTTTTCATAAATACTCAGAAAAGCAGTCGGGTTTTTTAGTTTTTTAAATTACCGTTTTTTTTTTGGTTTGGCTCCGCTACCGTAGGTCGCAGCGTGATGTTATAAAGCCTATAACATTACGCTGCGATCTATTCCTCATAAATAAATAAATATAATATATTACCATCACGCCTGTTTTCCCCGAAGGGTTAGGCAGAGGTGTACCAATGTACACCCACAGTTTGCCGGTATATTTAGGTCCCATGTAATAGGGGGCGAGCCTATTGCCATTAACCGGGCACAAATCCAAACTCCGAGCTGCTACTGAGAATCTTATAGAAAAACCCAATAACATTTTTTGCTCGACCTGGGAATCGAACCCAGGACCTCTAGCGTAGCAGTCGCTCTTAGGACCACTAGACCAACGAGGCAGTTATCGAACATAAGTCTGGCTATCACATACAAAAAGGTTTTTTTCTAATCCGACCGGTAGTTCCAGACACAAGAAAAGCTCTTAAACTTTATTTTTACTGACTCATTATTAGCTTATGCCCGCGACTCCGTACGCGTCAGATTCTTATCCCATGGGGACCGTAAAATTTACGGGATGAAAAGTCAGATCCGTTCAGCCGTCTAAGCGTGAAAGAAACATCCATCCTTCCTCACTCTGCCGGGGCTGCGGGTTGTTCGGAAGAGATACCGCGCCCCCGGAACGCAAAGGGCACATGAAGGAACATAGACGGGGTTTAGTCAGTAAAAGTCTGACACTCCCTCCCGCCCCGTCCAGGGCGGGGGAAGTTATTTGATGAGGTCCCGTCTTAAAAAAAAAACCTTCCTAACAAACTTTATCATTTCGTATTTATCATATTATTAGTAGGTATTATGTTAATTTACAATTTACATAAGATGTCGCACAGAAATTGCCTTTTAATGACCTAATAGAAATAAATTTGACTTTACAGATAATAAACACGGAGACAAATCAAGATATTTATGAACCGAACGTACCAGGCGAGTTGTGGGTTAAAGGACCTTGCCCATTCAAGGTTTTTTTTTATACCTATATCACTTTTTTGTATTCGAGATGTCGAGGTATCGTGGAACGCGGTATACGCGGAATCAGCTAACACCGGTCAAAAAAGCCTTTATGTCTACATAATAAGGGTGTTACTAATACCATTCGCATCAGCTCGGCTCGGACGACGCGTCGCGACGCCGCCGGCCGACGGCGTAACGAGCCGTTTGCCAATTAGCTGATCACATCCGTACGAGTAGTGTGGTGATACGCACTCGGCTTAAGCCGATTCCGCGTCGATAAATTTGAGGAGACCCTAACTGTGTGTTGTGGAGGTCAGGTAGGCAGTTGCTCCATGTAAAACACTGGTATTCAGCTGCATCTGGTTAGACTGGAAGCCGACCCCGACGTAATTGGTAAAAGGCGAGGCAGATGATGCTGATGGTTAAACTTTTGACTAGTCTAGGTCAGAGGTGACATAAATAAAGTTAACGATGGTGTGAGCTTATCCAAAAGAAGCCTGTTTACTCTAACTTGGAAGAGATTAGGGTTGAATGCGTTCGGAAATACAGACGCAGGTAGAGAGTTCCACTACTTTGCAGTGCAAAGGAAAGATGATTCCAAACAAGCCAACGGTCTACCTGATGTTAAGTGGTCACCGCTGCCTATAGACATCTGTAATACCAGAAGCCTTGGACATGCGTTGCCATTCCAGAGGCAAAGTTAAATTTGTCATGTGCCTGTAATTACACCGGCACCCTTACCCTTTAAACAAGAACACAGCAACGCTGCTTTGCGGTAGAAATAGCTGTTCAAAGTATTTGATTTGGTACAAGTATAATAAAAAAGAATGTCCATTGTTGAGCATAGGTCTCTCTCAAACTAGCAGTGGGTGTCTCCCATTCGAGAAGACGATGTCATTCTTCAAAGTCGTCTTTCAAGTTGCCTTTCTTTCACAATGAAATGAAATAGTCACAATTGAACGCGTTGCTTCTCGGTGTGAATTGACCCTTAAGGTGCTCCCTAACCGTCTTTAGTTACTGCTCCCCACCCTTAAAATCTTAGAGCGATGTTATATAACCTATACTATTCCTAATGAATCTGGCTGCCATATACATACAAAAAGTTTTTTTCCAATCCCACTGATTCTAAAGGTGCTCCCTCACCGGGAGCATTCACGTGTAATGTAACGTTACAGATTTGAGCATTACATCAGTGAAGGAGAAGAACCGAGCATTACAATGCGCACCTTGTAATGATACAATGTGTAATATCTTGAATTCTTGATACAACTTGTAACATCAAATTTTACGTAAATAACAATGTCGAATTAATATTGCCGCACTCAGCACTACGACCGCTTCGTCTGACATCTTGCTATGAAATGCTCAAAGTCGAATCAATATGTTACATTACACGCAAATGCTCGTTAGTCAGGGAGGTATTATTGTAATGTAATGCTCAAAGTCGAATCTATATGTTACATTACACGCAAATGCTCGTTAGTCAGGGAGGTATTATTGAAATGTAATGCTCAAAGTCGAATCTATAATGTTACAATACACGTGAATGCTCCCGGTGAGGGAGCACCTTTAAGTTTAAATAAATAAATACATTCTTTATTACATCCTTTTTAGGGATGTTACAACGATATTGAAAACACTAAGGAGATCTTCACAAAAGACGGCTGGATGAAAAGCGGTGACATATTCTATAGAGATGAAAACTGGAATTTCTTCCCCGTGGACCGAATCAAATTACAGATGAAAACTTTACATTATCCGGTAATTGTTATACCCTACCGTTTCACCTGCTGCTCGCTCCCGTTGGTTGTAGCATGATGTTATGCCTTCCTTGTTGATTGCCCCGTTGGTCTTGTGGTCGCAAGAGGTACTGTTGAGTGTTGGGTTCGGGTTCGATTCCCAGAGTTATTCCGTTCTGTCACGCTGCTTAGCCCCCTTGTGGGGGACAGTTCGAACTTTATTTATTCTTACCTGTCCCCCTATTAGTGGAAGGGGGACAGACAGGAGTGAATAAAGGCCCTTATAAGGATAGAACGGAAAAAGAAATTTTAATGTGACGGCCGAATCCATCAAACTATTTTTCCGATCTGTGACAAAGCAGGGTGACAGATTGGAATAATTCGATTCCCAGGTCGAATGTGTGTATTATTGGGATTTTCCATTACGTATATTTTAATAGCAGCCCGATTGGTCCTACACCTGACCTTTCCCCGGTCGTTCCGGATTGCCGTCCCATCGGGATATGAGACTGAGGGCAAAAGAGGGAACCAGTGTTTATACACTTAATTACACTATAATATCTTGATCTTGGGTTCAATTCCCAGGTCGAGCAAAAAGTGCTGTTCGGTTTTTCTATGAAATTCTCAGTAACAGCACGGAGTTAGGATTTGTGCCCGGTTAATGGCAATGCGCTCGCCTACTATTACATGGGACCTAAACATACCAGTGAACTATGGGTGCTAACTCTTCGGGGAATACAGGCGTGATGGCATGTAATATCTCCTGTAAACTTGGCTAGTTTTCATTGAGATTAACTGCCGTGACAGAATTTCGGTTCAGACTATATTATTGCTATATTTGCATGCTTTAATAATATTTTTTTTTTTTAATTGTCTGCTTGTATTCCACACATACATACATACCATCACGCCTGTATTTCCCGAAAGGTTAGGCAGAGGTGTACCAATGCACACCCACAGTTCGCCGGTATATTTAGGTCCCATGTAATAGGGGGCGAGCCTATTGCCATTAACCGGGCACAAATCCAAACTCCGAGCTGCTACTGAGAATTTCATAGAAAAATCCAATAACACTTTTTGCTCGACCTGAGAATCGAACCCAGGACCTATAGCGTAGCAGTCGCGCTCAGGGCCACTAGGCCAACGAGGCAGTTAACACAAACTAATTTTATTCAATAACTAGCTTTTGCCTGCGACTTCGTCCGCGTGGATTGACAGTTCCCGTTCCCGGGGGATTTCCGGGATGAAAACTATCCTATGTCCTTTCTCGGGTCCCAGACTATATCTGTACCAAATTTCGTTGAAATCGGTTCAGTGGTTTAGGCGTGAAGAAGAGACAGACAGACAGACAGACAGACAGACAGAGTTACTTTCGCATTTATAATATTAGTAAGGAAATAGTAAGGATAAACTAATACATAACAAAAAATCTTATTAACCCTTTAACCGCCGCAGTTGTATATAAGCAACTTATCATTTTTTAGCCCATGGCACCACGTTGCATGCCATGTTTGCCATGGGCTCAAAAATGATAAGTTGCTTATATACAACTGCGGCGGTTAAAGGGTTAAACTATAACTAAACACGTAATGATGATGTTTATTCTACCTTTGTCCACAGCTTTCACCCTTAGAGCTAGAGATGGTGATCCGCAAGCACCCCGGCGTGCTAGACGTGGCTGTGACTAGCGTGCCTCACAGCGAGTGGGGAGACTTGCCCGTCGCGTGTGTCGTGCCTCTGCCAGGAGCCCAGCCAAGTGCTGATGAGATTAAGAACTTAGTGAAAGGTAAGATGGAGAGAACATAAACTCACTCACGGCTTTTTCCCAAGGCGGTAGGCAGAAACCACAGAACGTCACCTCCTACGATTCTTACATACTCCTTTCGCCTCGTCCAAATTCAGACATAACAGAAAAATATTTTTTGAAATCGGTCCAGTTGTTTTTAAGTTTATTCATTAATACAAGAATCCAAAAATACAAATCTTCCCTTTTTATAATATTAATATATCTAGATATAGATAGTATAGAAGTATCGATCAAAAAATATTTCAACGATCTGTTTTAATAGGTGTTTCAGTAGTGGGACAATCATAGCTTAGTATTTATTAATAGTGTAGTGATATTATGTATCACTTAGCCTAGTATTCGCTTAAATTAAAAGGTACTACCTAAAGTTTCTAATGTAAGTAACCTTATTATGGACTGGTTTAGATTAGGATATCGATCTAGTTCGGGTCGCCTTCCGCCTATAGGAGCATGACCGCTCAATGGTCACTGACATTGTCTCATGTACAACCGAGGACAAATAGCAGTTGCCTATTTTACAACCATATTAGGTACTAAGGAGGCCATTGTCCGTGATTGTACCTAATTACTTCAACATAGGGGTAAAGAGACCACCAATCAATTGACATACTAAACGCGATTCCTTCATAGGAAATAATCGTTTTGACAGCTCATTAAAAGTATATGTCAATTGGTCAAATAGTAAATTAAGTAAAATCGATAGAAAAATCGAACCGAACGAAGTCCTATAGTGCGATTCTCTAAAATGCAAACTCGAAAACGAGTCTCACTAAAGTGATCGCGCTCACTTCGATAACGAACCAACTTGTCATTGGTTTAGTATTCGTTCGCCGTGGTGACGTCACCGGCGTGATCGTGTTTAACAGAATACCATTTTATAATCTCACTGCGGATTCAGTTTTCGAATTACGAAGTGAGGCTTAGAGAATCACACTGCTGGTCCTAAGCGCGGCTGCTACGCACTGGTCTTGGGTTTGATTCCCAGGTCAGGTGCTATTGGGATTTTCTATGTAATTCGCAGTAGCAGTTCAGAGTTAGGATTTGTGCCCGGTTAATAGCAATAGGTTCGCCCCCTATTATATCGGATCTAAACATACCGGCGAGCATTGGTACACCTTTGCCTGAAAAAAAATGAAATTCTCCAGGGCGATTCCGGCCACGGCGGCTTACCTTAATGCAGACTAGCCACGTACGCAGGAGATATTATAGTGCACAAGTGTGTGCGCAAACACAGGTGCACTCCCTCTTCCCTAACTCTCATAGCCCGATGGGACGGCAATCCGACACGACCGGAGTAAGATCAGGCGCAGGACCAACGGCTTTATGTGCTTTCCAAGGCACGGGGGTGTCACACCACCAACTTCCAAACTCCGGGCTGCTACTGAGAAATTCCTAATGGAAAAACCCAATAACACTTTTTGGCTGACCTGGGAATCGAACTCGGGACCCCTTGCTCAGCAGTCGCGCTTGCGACCACGAGACCAACGGGGCAGTCACCTTTGCCTAATAATTCAGGGAATTCATGTGTGTCTATTTTCATGCTCACTCTATTATTGTTACAGATACTTTAGAAGACCGCAAGCGTCTGAGAGGCGGCGTTATCTTCATCGACTCCATGCCAATGACAGTTTCCACCAAAGTTCACAGGCAGAAACTAAAAGAAATGGCCCAAATATTGCCCAGAGCTTAAGGAGTAAGGTGTCTATAGAGTTGCTAATAGCCCGAGCAAGATAGGCTACTTGAAATACCATATTATGGCAATGTTACATGCAAAAAATGCGGGTCTTGGATTTATTGTTATCGTATAAATATAGAACAATATTAAAAATAAATGTTAAAAAAAACATTGGCACCTTTTATTTTTATTTTCGGTTTTTTTTTGGCTTACAAGCTGACGGCCCATCTGATGTTATGTGATAGCCGCTGCGTAAACACATCTGCAATACCAGAGACCTTGAAAATGCGTTTCCATCCCAGAGACAAAGCTGAAATGCCTGTAATTACTGACACTCTTCAAACCGGAACACAGCAACGCTGCTCGCTGCTTTGCGGCAAAAATAGGTTTAATGGTAGTACTTGCCCGGACGAGCTCCTACACAAAGAAAGAAGAATGAAAACTCATAACGACTTTGGTTTCTGATAAACAACCAAATGATTGTATACTAACCTTTTTTCTTGTCGTGGGGATGGGACCTCATGGATTGCCTCCGCCTCGAGGAAGGCGGAGGGGTGTCTCGGTCTTCTACCGACTAAAACCCCACGGTGTTCCTCCAACTACTATTAGCCAGGATACGGGTATAGCTCTGAGCATTATTCCGCACCCCGGGAGCACATTGACCAAAGGGGGGACTTCATCTTGAGACGCAGACTCAGCTTGTATACTTAGGGTCAGTTCAGACGCGACGCGACGCTGCGCATTCATTCATTTTAATAGAGCTACTCAAAATATAACTTTATTTACTAACGAAAAGATACACATTTCATTGTGAGAAATTGCAGCGTATTCAGAATATTCAAACAATGAAATGTGAATCTTTTCGTGTAGTAAATAAAGTTATATGTTCAGTCGCTCTATTAAAAAGTGTACGCAGCATGGCGTCGCGTCCCTTACCTAGACGGCGTATATTATAATACCATGACCTAGACTATCTACTTATAGCTATAAAGTATAGTGTATTATCTATGGCTATAAGTAAAGTGACAGTTTGACAAATGGCATTTGACTTTTGGAATAAATCTATCTTTTAAACATCTTCTAAATAAATAACATGAAAGATTCAATGTGTTGCTAAGTGCAAAGCTCGAGAACGGCTGGACCGATTTAGCTGATTCTTTTTTTGTTGTGTACGTAATTTCCTGAACAAGGTTTTTATGAAGAAATATTTTGGAAAAGGCACCGGAAAATCCAGACAATTGTAAGCGCGCGAAGTCGAGGCGGTTCGCTAGTTTAAAATAATAACGCGAAGTGTCCTTTACTATATTCACGAAGAAAGCATTTCCCTAATATTGATTCTTGCATGAAATCGAAGCCAAATATATTTGATGAGTTTTCATATTTAGTTCGAAATCAACTGACCGACTTCTTGACGATTCAAATAGTTTAATTGAACCTAGCTATATACCCCGCAGTGTCACCCGTACATTTTTGATTCCTGCTCCGCTCCCGTTAAACATAGCGTGATTTTCTTTACGTATAAACCTTCCTCTTGAATCATTCTATCTATTGGTATATACCATATTAAAATCCGTAGTGGAGTTTAAAAGATCTAAGCGTACAGACGGCGGGAAGCGCCTTTGTTTGGTAGAAATATTTTTTTTTGACTTTGGCAAGCAATTTTCAGGTACAATTTTCACTTAACTGGGTTCAACCGGCTTACACGTGTTTCCACACCCCCCTAATTGGAACAAAAGTCCCCAAACAAGGTCAATGTAGGTCAAACGTCTCATACCAAAAAGTTTTCAGTAAAATCCAATTATAGACCGGCGTTCTAGAACCCATGGATCGATATAAGCCGACAATACCCCAGTTGTCGGCCTAAGTAGCGAGGTTTTATGGAGGGGAAATAGATAATTTTCATTTTCATGCCTGTTGCATACAAAGAACGAGTACATCCTTGCGCATTCAGAAAATTACATCAATAACTGGTGCGCTCGCCCCACCTAACCTAAGTCCTCTTCACGTCAGTACGCGATTGGTTGTGGGAGAGACCGCACGCGCCCTCGCTATGTGGAAATAAATACAGTAATAAATAAACTCGATTGTAAAATGTTTGTCCTGTGTTGTTTGACGCTCCTGTGTGGCTACGCCAGTGGATTTGCTTTGCCTTTCGAGGGATTGTACAAATTGGATATAATACATTATAATGATTTTCATGCGAGGTAAGTAAAGACACCTTTATCTACTTATATTTTTGGTTCCTTTTTAGTAATTTTGGCAGGTCTACCATATATAATAGTCGTTTACCTGAAGGTCAATAAATGTTAATTAAAAACGTTAAAAATCTAGTCGAAATCTCGTCTCAGCGACAATCAATGTCAAAAAATTAAAGACAAGTAAGGACAGATTTAAACTGAGACTAAATTTCGATCGTTCTTAAAAGGTTGTAGAGTAGAACCCTAATGTAAAGGTAATAAAGCACCACTTATATTACTTAGTTAGGTACGGTCAGCATCAAAAGTCGGTTAACACTGTTAATTTTGGAAACCATTGAAATAGATACGAAATAACACAATATACTATATTTTTTTAGTATTTCAGGCCAGGGTTTATTTTATCTTTATTTTACATCCACCATCCATGTATTTCTTTTGATATTGTGCTCAATAATCAGGATTAAAAAATCTTAAATGTTAATCGACTTTTGATGCTGACTGTACATACAGCACAACTTCTTAATTTTTTTTTAATCTACTGCAGCTTGCGCACCAAAACCGAAGCTTTTATAATACAAAACAAGTGTTTCAGATATCTCTAATATAATATCTTCTGAGGCAAAAATTTACTTATCATTGATTACTAGAAATATCTCGAATAAAGTTTGATGCCCTTTTTAATGTTTGAAGATTACATTGTACCCTATCGTTTGGTATATGATCCTTGGTAATGCTTAAATCTCATCTGCCCATTAAGTTTTCATGAGCACACATATCCATGAAACTAGAACATAAAAGGACTGTTGGAAGGTGGTATTATCCCTTAACTACCTGACCCTTCTTAGCAAGGACAATAAGGGAAAGTCAAAGTCAAAGTCAAAGCGTTTATTTCAATTAGACCATTTACAGGCACTTTTGAATTGTCAAGAAGTTACAGTTAAAGTTGAAGCTAGTTGCTCATTCCAAAACGTAGGTCTCTATGGAGAAGAACGAGCAAGAAACTCCATAGACACTCTTTTCTTGGACTCTTACTCTTCTCTTTTCTCTCTTTTTGGGAAGAGAGGTCACGTAAAGCAGGATACGTTCTAGTTTGACCGCTTAACGGACCCTCTTAGACTATGATGCTGGAGTATTATGATGCGTCTGTATTTCCGAATGCATTCAACCCTAATCTCGTTAAAGATAGAGTGAACATGCTTGTCCCGAGTAAGGTCACTTGATCGTCGACTTTGTCTTTGTCACCTTTGACCTAGACTTGAGTCAAGAGCAAACGTATCTAAGAAAAACAGACGAGGGCAAGGAACTCTATACTTACTCTTTTCAAATATACCTACAAGACTCTAAAGACTAAAAGACCTCCTAAAAGACTTTAAGCTAAAGACATTTAAGCTAGCACGTACGCATGCATATCTTCTTAATTACATATTCTTCTGTATAGTCTCAAAATTTCAGCCGTGCTAAACTGACGTAGGTGTTTAGTCCGTTTGACTGTCCGTTTGTCACCAGACTTTATCTCATGAACCGTGATAGTTAGACAGTTTAAAATTTTCACAGAAGATGTATTGCTGTTGCCGTACAAATACTATAAAGCAGAATAAAATAAATATTTAAGGTGAGCCCCCTTAAATATTTATTTTATTCTGCTTTTTACATACAACAATCGTCATTTTGTGACTCATATATTTGCTCGATATTGATAACGGCAATATTAAGTTTTAAATTCATTTTAAAAATAAATAATTATATGAATTTAAAATAAATGTCGAAGGGGGGCTTTCATACAACAAACGTGATTTTATGCTGTTTTTACAGATAATGGTACGGAACCCTTCATACGCAAGTCCGAATCGCATTTGGCCGATTTTTTTTATTTCGAGATGGGTTTTCTCTTGATTTCACAGGTAGAGAGTTTCGCCCCTCTGAGTTGTAATTTTTAACTACCATTATTATCGATTTTTAATACCCAAATGTTATCTTATGAGTTTAGTACTTAACAAGTAATTAGTTAATGTGACATCATTCACAAATAGTGTCCAAATTATTATTTACTTTTGAAAAATCTAAAGTCAATAAGAATATTACATTATCTGTTACATTTAATCATCGAGCTTATTAAGACTGTACCGGAAACGCGTTCTGAACGAAAGTAGTAGTAAAATGTTTGTCTAGTAAATTAAATTTTACGATATTTTTGAAACAGGATCATCATCTTCCTGCCCTTATCCCATATTACTTGGGGTCGGCGCAACTTGTTTTCTTCTTCCGCGCCGTCCTGTCAAACGTTATGCTATCACTGACTCTCATCTCTTTCATATCAATCTTCACACAATCCATCCATCTTTTCTTTGGCTCCTCTCCTTCCATCCACATATATACTCATTTTTGAAATGGGATAAAGAGACGAATATTTTTCTAGTTTTATAGTTGGTCAAATAGCTTAATTTCAAAGTAACATGTAATGTATATTCTCCTGCTTAAGTTTTTGATTTCTGTCTGTCTGCATGCACCTTTTAAAAGAGCTATTTAAAACATAACTTTTTTTACTACACGAAAAGATACACATTTCATTTTTTCAATTTAGAATACGTTGCTACTTCTCGCAATGAAATGTGTATCTTTTCGTGTAGTAAATAAAGTTATATTTTCAGTAGCTCTAGTAAAAGGACCATACATAGGTATAGCAGTGTCGCGGACTCTGTAGGGGGCTTGTCTCCAAAAGTTCGGGAAAACAGCTACTCAGCCGCATTTGGAAAATGACATAGTACTGTGTCTACTATTGCCTTATAATAAAAGTTACACTACAGGAATTTAAAACAGAATAATACCAGCCTATTATTGTCCCTCTGCAGGGCAAAGGCTTCTTCTCATACAGAGAAGGCACGAGCATTGATCACCGTCGTGAGTAATGTCTAAGATAAACTTAGAAAGTACATACATTGAAAAAGTTACATTGGTATCGAACCTGCAAACTCATGCATAAGAGGTAGGCGTCTTAACCACTAGAGGTGGCCGGGATTGACACACTCGAGGAATGCCCTGCAGGGTTTTCGAGCGGCAGATCCTGAACGCTAGGATCGGGCAAGATCTGTCTCTGCCAGCTGTATTAAAAGCTATGCTGATAGAGGCAGAAACCTACAGTGGAATTGCCTCCTTCTGTAAAACCGTGATGGTGCAGAAGGAGGCCGCTGAGCGGGATCGTGAAAGGGCCGATCCTGATCGGAGAAGGAGGCGTCAGCGGGGCAACCGCATTGACGCCGAATCCCCAACTCCTGTGACACGGCTGTTGGGCCTTTAAGGTCGCCGGCGGGTAGAATGGGGACTCTGTCCACCCTCTAAAGCGACCTTAAAGAAAACGGTAGCATAGTGGTCACACGCTACCGTGCACAGCGAGGCTTAGGGGAGACCCCTTTACAGTCTTCTTAGAGACGTGCCCTAACAGGCGTTGCACAGGGAGGGTTCTGGTGCGGTCTTTTAAGAAGAAACGGAACCCTCTCCACGTGCTGATGGTGTCCACCGGGGTGGTTTTAGTGAGGTAAGAATACCACATTCCCCGATCTGATCCCCATAGATCGGGCGCCTTCTGAAGGTCCCCTTAAAACAAAATAAAGGCGTCTAAACCACGGACGTTTACTGGTATATTAGTGCCCGAAAAATTGGACTGCTTTTGTACGAAGCGCACTATCAGTAAAGTCTTAAAGTAGGCTTTTGAAATAATCGGCGTCTTTGTCTCTAGGTTTATATCTGTCAGACAGACAGCAACATAATTATTTATATTTAAATTCTACAAATATCAGTGAATGACATCTTGAAATGATAACAGAACGTTATCTCTACTCTTATCAATAAAATGCTGTTCAAATGAGTTGGCGGTCACTTGTCAATTTGTCTTTATAATATCAACTAAGAATATCAGATCACCGGGCAATCTAGACATCTGCAATACCAGAGGCCTTGCAAATGCGTTGCCATCGCAGAGACAAAGTTAAAATGTCTTATGTGCCTGTAATTACACCGGCACCCATACCCTTCAAACCGAAACACAGCAACGCTGCTTTGAGGCAGAGGTGTTTGGTGGTAGTACTTCCCAGGACGAGCTATTTCACAATGAGCTCTACTACAACACACATACATACATAAACTCACGCCTTTTTCCCATGAGGGTAGGCAGAAACCACAGAACGCCACCTGCTACGATCCTTACATACTACTTTCGTCTCGTCCACGTTCATACATCTGGTCATACAAGCACGCCGGTTACGAGTACTGCACACCCGACCTTTCTGAAGAACCTCACCAATAAGGTCAGGGTAGGTCTTTCTAGGGCGTCCCCTCCTACTACTAAATCTATTCAATAAATTAATGACATACATTTGATGAGCTGTCAAAACGTGATTGTTGAAAAGATTTGGAAAACAATAGGGTATTGTGACGTCTTTTTATTGCCGAGTGTATTGATTAATATAATATTGAATCAAAACAAGTAAACATGTAATCATACAATTAAAAATTAATTAGGTTTTCAGGGCTAATACCTATTAAGTGTTTCTTTTACAGAATTTGTGTCTTTAATTATTGGTTAATTTAATAATTAAAATTTTATTACAAGAATTCGGGTGTAGACATAATTGTCTACACCCGAATTCTTGTAATAAAATTTTAGGGTTCTATGCTCAATCTATCAAAAACATCTCTAAACCTTATTTTTTTATAAGCTTTTGAAATTTTTTTATACGGAAATGAGTAATTTTTGAACGTTTTTAATTAAGAGATTTGGCTTTCTGATCTGACATAGATCAGTATAAATAAATGATCGACATATGATACCTCATCATCAGCATGGTATCAGGTGAACGTCATCCACTGCTGAACATAGGCCTCCCGTAAAGAAAGCCAGAAGAATGACCCATCCTGTCACTAATATCGTACCTTTTTTTTTTTTTTTTATAGACTGGAAATCATCAAATAACTTCCCCCGCCCTGGGCGGGGCGGGAGGGAGTGTCAGACTTTTACTGACTAAAACCCGTCTATGTTCCTTCATGTGCCCTTTGCGTTCCGGGGGCGCGGTATCTCTTTCGAACAACCCGCAGTAATATCGTACCTGCTTTGAATAAATTTATATTAACATTATAAAGACGAAAGACTTGTTTGTTTGTAACGAATAGGCTCCGAAACTACTAAACCGATTTTAATATTTTTCACCAAGATATAGCTATATTATTTCTGAGTAACATAGGCTATATAACATCACCCTGCGACACACGGGAGCGGTAGAGTAACCAAAGATGTAAAGCGGGTGAAATAAACCACATAAGTGTCGTGATGGCCCAGTGGTTAAGGCGCCCGCCTCCCATGCACGAGGTTGTGGGTTATCAACCGGGCACGGGCAAGTACCAATGTGACTTTTCCTAATTCATATGTACTTTCTAAGTTTATCTTGGACATCACTGACATCAGTAACCATGTCAGAGGCCCTTGAGGCGGTTTAGAAACTCTGACACTAGGGTGTGTGGGGTCGTTAGACCTTACTGCCCACACGATAAAGAAGAAGAATAAACCACATGAAGTTGCGGGCAGTTCGTTAGTTTTATATTTAAAAAAGGTTACATCAAGCACCATCAAAGGACCATCAGCCCGCGTTTCCCGAAATTTCTATAGAGACTGTTAGACAAAAATAGACCTAACACTGAACAATAAAATACAAATAATAATTGAATACAAAGTCTACAGAAATACATTGTAATTTTGACAAGTATCATAATTTTTTAGCACGCGATTGTACTTTGATCCCATCTTTATAATGACAACATCAGCTTATCACATATGTCTTGTGTATCTTGGAAAAAGTGAAACGCAAATAATGTACCTACTGTCAGTACTTCAATGAATAAGTATTATATTTGTATGAATGGAGTGCTCTGTGCTAAGATTAGCATTCATTATATCTAAAGAATAATTAGCAGTTATTACACGGTATTTTGAGCATGGTCGAATGTTTGTGACTTAATCAGTCACTGACTTATTAAGTTACTGAAGTTATATTTCTTCTCCATTCACGTTGAATGACTGTAGATTTGCAAAAACGGTGTACTCCAAAATGACTTCCATAATGGAGTGAAGGCGAAACCTGGACTTATTTATAATACTTATACAAGCTGTTTATTTGCATCCTCGTCAAATTTTATTAGCTTGTCATAGAAAAAAGAAGTAATCAAATATAATTACGATACCTGGCCAATATTTAATAAATGCTTGTTTTTTTAGTTGCAACAATCAAAAAACAATATTCCAAAATACTCCTCTTGCAAAAATCAGCATCGCCCAGTTGCGTATGCGGTAGGCAGAGTTGTCGCGCGGCTATATCAATCAATGCTTGCATAGCGCCTAAACCCTCTGGCGAGATGGCTAGTTCGAATTGGAAAATCACGTCAATAGATATAAATTTTAAAACAAATTTATTTTATTATTGATTCGTGTTAAGAATCACGAGCATAGTTAACTCCTTGAATTTGACGAGAATGCAAATCAACAGCTTGTATAATAAATCTGAAGAGTTTTTTGTTTGTTAGTGCACGCGTCAATATCTAGAACTAACAGTCGGATTGAAAATTTTTTTTGTATAATGATATGATTACCAGATTTACGAGGAATAGTATAGGTTATATAACATCACGCTACGATCCGCAAGAGAGGAGCAGTAACTAAAGACGTAATATAGGGCGGGTGATAACATAAACCATGCAGACGAAGTCGTGGGCAGAATCTTCACTTCTCATCTTTTATTAGTTGTAGAGCTCTCTGTGAAGGAGCTCGTCCGGAGAAGTACTACCACCATACTTATTTCTGCCACAAAGCACCGTTGCTGTGTTCCGATATGAAGGGTATGGCTGCCGGTATAATTAGGTACAGACACATGAGATATTCCAAATTTGTCTCTGGGATGACAACGATGCCTATAAGCACCACTTAACATCAGGGTCGGCTTAATTGCAATTCAAAGACATAAAAAAAAATATTAGTTGAGATCATCATCATCTCATCCTCTTCCTGCCCTTATCCTATGTTTCTTGGGGTCGCCGCAACACGTTTTCTTCTTCCATGCCGTTCTGTCAACCGTCATGCTATCACTGACTCTCTTCTCTTTCATATCATTCTTCACACATTCCTTCAATATTTTCTTTGGCCTCCATCTTGCTCTCCATCCATCCACATTTATATTCATTATTCAGATATAGTAGAAAATCTGTAAAATTGTTTCAGTAGTTCCATTGGTCGGACGTCTAAATCCACAGGTTGCGCAGACTTTCATGCATTTTGCATATGGCGCCAAAGGCGGTTGACCTCTATAGAGGTCAGGTCATCGATTGGGAACGCGACAGATCCGATTCGGGCTTTTGATAGAAGGGGTTGAACTCGTTCCAATTTTAAAACACGCCACGCGGTGTCAGTGGTCAGTGAACTTTGGGGTAGTGTTGAGTTGCGCAATTTGTTCGAGTTTCGTTCAAAAGAGTTACCACGGCCCAGGAACACAAAGGGCATTAGGAGAAACATGGATGGGTTTTAGTTGGTCAGAGTCAGGCACTCCCTTCCACTACACCCAGGGAAGACGTCATTTCGAGCCATTACCGCCGACTTAGCGTAAGCGACATTTTTACCTAAACTGCGTTTTTCATCGCAAACGACATTTTAAACTATAACGGACCATGCCTCGTCGACCTTCCCGCCAAAATAAATCAGTTATTTAAGTTACAGAAAATGCTAATTCACATTAATAGCGCAATTGTTAGCGAAAATATTTTTAAAAAACCTTCTCCTGTATAATTTGGTTTTAGTCGGTTACGCTAAATCAGCGGTAATGGCTCGATTTGATGATTTCCCATCCTTAAAGAAAAGGTGTAGTGTAGAACCATGTCTGTTAGAGTCTCTTTTTCGTCGCGAACTGATGGAGGTTATCTTAAGTGTTGAAGGAGGTTGTAATAAATAATTGAGTATTGTGTATTGTTTGAGAGGTTCCCAGTTTTGAATACTTATCAGTTCTCATTATTTCTCGTCATTGTACATAATTTATATATTATAAATCTCTTTCCGAATAGGCCCAATAGTTGCCACATTCGTCCTGGCTTATACCATGTTACTTGGGGTCGACGCAAAACGTTTTCTTCTTCCATTCCGTCATGCTATCACTGACTCCCTTCTTCTTCATATCATTCTTCGCACAATCTTGTTTTGGCCTCTTTCGTCCTCTCACATATATATTCAAAAGTCATAAAAGCTGCTACAATGTTAGTGTTTTTAATATAGTTCGCGGTTATACACATTTTTAAATGGTAGAATCGTACATGTCTGTCAACAAAAAAACATGTAAATCGTGTTAAGTCACGGAAATATGTATAAACCAGATCAATACTTTCATTTTTGTTAAAACCATAATTATGGGTAATCCAATAATTATGCTGATTATGTATATGTATTCATGCCTTTCCCTTCCTTAGTAGTCACGTGAGTGAGTAAATAACGAACGGAAACAGCGCTACTGCTATAAATTTTTAACTCAACCCTTTTATATGCAATTAAGCAATTAAATGGAAACATTTTTTAATCTGCATGAGTTTTTTGACAATAATACATGAGCCAAGAGGTACCTATTATCGTGTTGCCCAGTAACTGGGTTGTTGAGGTCAGATAGGCAGTCGCTCCATGTAAAACACTGTTATTCAGCTTCATCCCTATAGACTGAAATCCGACCCCAACATAGTTGGGAAAAGGCGTCAGATGATGAAGATGATGATGATGAGTTTTTTGGTAAAAAATAATATTTGTAAGTACCTATTTCTGAAAATACAATTGCATATCCGATTTGGGTAGACTGTTGAAACTTAACATGTAGTGTTTACTAAGAACTTTATGTACACAGATAAGCAATAATTTAAATACAATAATATCTTTATCTTTATGTCACGTATAATACAGAGATCAAGTTTTTGATTAGTCATTCAGGTTGAAAACTAAAACTATGGATAGGAATATGTAGTGACAAAATAAAAATAGCACTTTTGTTTTTTTTTAATGCCAAATTCATCAAATTTTTGCACTGACTTGACTCAGAGAGGGGCAAAGACTGGGAAGGGCAAGAAAATTAGCGTATGCCTCTGGAAACATCACTTAATTTTAAGGTAAATCCGGGCGTGAAAGCTAGTACAATATAGAATAATTACGCTAGTTGAAATTGAACTTTAACTTGCAGCTTGCACGGTTGAGTTTGCTCTCTGTCGACTATCTACTCTATCTTTTACTACAAGAACAGTCAAGATTGTTGTTTCAAGACGACCTTGATACCGATTCTCACTGATAGGTTTAATGCCACGATTCTGTGACGAAACCAAATGTCAAATTGATTTAATATAAACGGTATTAGTTTTTGTCAATAGAAGGTACTTAGTCACCATGTTTGGAAGATATTTTTTTTGGTAATTTAAAAACTTGATGAACTTGATCTGGAAAGATTTTTTTCGTAATTGTCAGCAAAATTCTTGTTTTTTTTTCCATAAATGTTTGTTTTTTGCAGTTAAGTCTTTTGTTCAATAAATAATTAACATTACTTTGTACATTTTTAAAAGTTTTATTATGAATATTAACAATTGATTCTAAATTACAATTATACTCAAAAGATGTAGTTATTTTTGTCATCATTTAAAATTCTTCAATCTAAATACCTTGTTCGATTGGTTTTCATGGAAAATAAATAAATAAATGCGAAGCACACGCGCCTGTGATCCGCCATTTTGGATTTTTTTCCTACGTCACCTTTACGGGTTAAAATACTGTTTGTATTTTCAGTTTATCAATATTACCAAGTAATTAAAACTAAATCAAATTAATTATGTAGGTATAAAAAGTGTGTCTAAAAATAGACGTTTAATATTATCATAATGAAAAAGATAAAAGGTCGCAGTGTCAAATGTCCAATATTTAGTAAAACATATTATCGGACCATGCTACTAGTACTAGAAAGAGTTCATCAAACTTTAAAATAAACCGTTGATCTCTATAAAAACCGCCTGTGAAGATTATTCGAAAATCACTACAAAACAAAAAGTTTTGTATTCAGTTAAGGTAAAGTAAAAATATACATATTTCTAGTGTTAATGGGTTTTTCCATTCGGAATTTCTCAGTAACAGCCCGGAATTTGGAAGTTGGTGGTGTGATACCCCCGTGCCTCAGAAAGCACGTCAAGCTGTTGGTCCCGGCTGTCATTCGTAGATCTTTGACAGTCGTTACGGATAGTCAGAAGCCAAGAAGTCTGACGACCAGTCTAACCAAGGGGTATCGTGTTGCCCAGTTACTGGGTTGTGAAGGTCAGATATGCAGTCGCTGCATGGAAAACACTGGTATTCAGCTGCATCCGGTTAGACTGGAAGCCGACCCCAACATAGTTGGGAAAAGGTTAAGCAGATGATGATGATTTCTAGTTACTTCGAAATCAATAAAAAGTTAGTCAGTGAGTTGCTAAATAATAGACGTGATACGCGACATTTAAATTTAATAATACTAGCCTATGTCACAGCAGGGCACCAGGGCCACTTTCTTTCAATTTATTCATTACATTTATTATTTACTTGCAAACTGCCCGCTACTTCGTCAGGGTCAGTTTCCGAGGTAAGCCCCCCAATGGCCACCTTTAGGTTGACATCCGGTGGTAAGGAGTAGGCATGTAGGCAAACCAGGGTATCCGTTTCTCCTCCTTTAGGCTGGTTAGGTAGCTATAGTAGGCATATGACACTCAAGAATACCTTGGCTTTCTATATACATAGGTAAAAGAATTTTCAAAATCGGTTCAGTAGATCCAGAGATTACCCTCTGTTTTTTTTCAAGATGGGAAATCATCCATCATCACGACTTCCCCCGAAATAAATTATCTTATCGTATCTTATCTTGGCGGGGCGGGAGTGAGTGTCAGACTTTTACTGAGTAAAACCCATCCATGTTCCTTCTTGTGCCCTTTGCGTTCTGGGGGCGCGGTATCTCTGCGCGCAGCCCGGCAAGTGATTATCCCCTACAACCTCACAAAGATCACAAACGACGGCGTCGACGACGGCGCGTTCGTGTTCCACGCGCGCCTCAAAGAGATGTCAGCAAACTTGGATGGGGCCACTAAGGGCCGATGCCTGCCGGGGCTGCGGGTTGTTCGAAAGAGATACCGCGCCCCCGGAACGCACAGGGCACATGAAGGAACATAGACGGGTTTTAGTCAGTAAAAGTCTGACACTCCCTCCCGCCCCGCCCAGGGCGGGGGAAGTTATTTGATGATTTCCCGTCTATATAAAAAAAAAAGCCTTGCAATTTGGGAATCATATTTCAAAACAAATGAACGCTTCTATTCCAGATTTGAAGAGACATCAGTAGACACTCCAACCTGCCGGTATAACAACAACTCCTGCATCGGTGGCTTCCCCCGCCTATACCAGGAGATCCACACACTCCTGGAACAGAAGCCAGACTCCATAGTCCTCAACGCTGGAGACAGTTTCCAGGGAACCTACTGGTATACGCTGTTAAAATGGAATGTTACCCAGGAATTCATGAACTTGATACCGCACGATGCACATGTAAGTGATGTTGTGTTATTGTTCTTTCTTATCGTGTTAAACACATAATATATCATCACGCCTGTATTCCCCGGAGGGTTAAGAAGAGGTGTACCAAAGTACACACACAGTTCGCCGGTATGTTGTAGGTCCCGTGTAATAGGGGGCGAGCCAATGCTATTAACCGGGCACGGATTTAAACTCCGAGCTGCTACTGAGAATTTCATAGAAAAACCCAACAACACTTTGCTCGACCTGGGAATCGAACCCAAGACCTCTAGCGTAGCAGTTGCGCTTAGGACTACTAGGCCAACGAGGCGGTTATAAAATAAATAATTTATTTAAAGGTTTAATATTTTCATGTAATTGAATGAATATGAATGTATATAAATGTAATCTGAAATCTGAAACCAAAAGACGAAAATATTACATGAAAATTATATCAACGTACAAAGGATGACAATGAAAAACAAAACAAAATTTAAATATCAAATTAAGAGATTGTATTATTACTGAGTGCGTAACAATCCCTGTTTACATTAAATAAGGTATTTAAATGGTGTTAAAAGGCAGTTTATGAAACCGAAAGTTATAATAATTATATATATTTTATCAATTTATTATTTATGTTCTTCCCTTTGGGTTTTTCTATGAAATTCTCAGTAGCAGCTCGGAGTTAGGATTCGTGCCCGGTTAATGGCAATAGGCTCGCCCCCTATTACATGGGACCTAAACATACCGGCGAACTGTGAGTGTACATTGGTACACCTCTGCCTAACCCTTCGGGGAATACAAGCGTGATGGTATGGTATGGTATGGTATGGTATGGTATAGTATAGTATGGTATGGTATGGTATAGTATAGTATGGTATGGTATGGTATGGTATGGTATGGTATGATATGATATGATATGATATGGTATGGTATGGTATGGTATGGTATGCGGGTTTATCTTTGTTTTATTTTTGTACAACAGTTATGTGCTTTTTTGCTTCTGATTTAGAAGAAAAAGGTAATTAACTAAATCGATTATTAATTAGGCTATACCAAATTTTTTGTGATGTTAGTCATTGTTAATTTGCCCTGCGTCAAAGCCGATTAAACAGTCATTAGACATTGCTGAGAGTTTATAATGGACACGTCTCAATTACAATTGGGTTGATGACATCACTAATCAATTAAATTTGGATGACAATACTAAACGATGACGTCATTTTTTGACATTTCAATTCATTAACTACATATTTGTTGATTTCAAAGCAATAAAAATCTACTTTTTTAGTTATTTAAAAATTTAACGGGTTTTAATAGATAAAATAAAGTGTTTTTTTTTACAGTAGTTGTGTCTTGGAATTATTGTTTATTGGTGCCTACTACCCAAGTATCTTACACTCGCTTCATAAGCAAAACATGATCCATGAATGGAGGACCATACACACTCTTTGAAAATTTCAAGTCTCTACATAATAGTCCTTACTGTAGTGTCATCATCTGCTTAGTCTTTTCTCAACTATGTTAGGGTCAACTTCCTACCCATTACTGTTGTGTAAAAGTATAAATTGGTTGTACCTACAACCCCTTTTTCGGGTACTGTGTAAACTAAATAGCCACCACGACTGTTAAGCCTGGGGTCCTGGGTTCGATTCCCAGGTCGAATTAAGGTGTTATCACCCCCGTGCCTCGAAAAGCACGTAAAGCCGTTGGTCCTGCGCCTGATCTCTTCCCGGCCGTATCGGATTGCCGTGCCATCGGACTAGGAGAGATATGGAAGAGGGAGTGCTCCTGTGTTTGCGCACACACTTGTTAACTATAATATCTCCTGCGTACTTGGCTAGTCTGCATTGAGTTTAGACGCCGCCCGTGGCTGGAATTGGTCTGGAGAATAAAGAAATGTGTAACGTAATATTATTTAATGATGAGTACATAGGTATTCATCATTTAATAATTAGGTAATTCATATCATTCTATGTATCCATCATTATGAATTTCCTTTATAGAAAAAGAAAAAAAATAAGAAGGGAAGGCGAAAAAGTACAACCCCCTTTTTCTGATATTGCATAAACTACATAATTATAGTATACTAGCTTTTGCCCGCGACTTCGTCCGCGTGGATTAATAGTTCCCGTTCCCGGGGGATTTCCGGGATGAAAACTATCCTATGTCATTTCTCGGGTCCCAGACTATATCTGTACCAAATTTCATTGAAATCGGTTCAGTGGTTTAGGCGTGAAGAAGAGACAGACAGACAGACAGACAGAGTTACTTTCGCATTTATGTATAATATTAGTTAGGATTGCAACAGTCCGTAACACAAATAGACAACAACAAAAGTGAAATGACCATGTTTTAAAACACCCTCTCCATTCCACAGGCAATCGGGAACCATGAATTCGATGACGGCCCCGAAGGTTTGGCTCCGTATCTCGCTGCCCTGAAGGCACCAGTACTAGCAGCCAACATGGACACCAGCCTGGAGCCTGTACTGAAAGGACTGTACAAGCCTCATCATATCCTGGAGAGGAATGGAAGGAGAATTGGATTGATTGGGCTTGTCACGCCTGATACTGCGGTAAACATAATACAAATTTTAAGCAACCCCCGGCAGAGGAATAAATATCCCTATAATAGCGGACCCTTTTAGCGCCCGCTAGTCGAACGTATTATCGTTCGACTCGGGAGCCGGGCGCTGGGCCTTAAAAGGGTTAACAAAAGAGCTGATAAACTTGAAACGGATGAACCGATTTCGATAAAACACATCTTAGAACCATTGCTAGAAAACCTGCTTTCAAATAAAAAAAACCGCATTCAAATCGGTTCACCCGTTTTAGAGCTACTGCAGTGGCACAAACAGACATACACGTCAAACTTATTACAAACGCCCCTCTTTTAGAGTCGGGGTTTAAAAATAGGGTGGTTGACTTTATTGCGCAATCTGTGCCCATCAATAAATCTAGTTATGTCTTTACACAATCCTCTAGAATGTTATACTAGCAGCCTTTTATTGTTCCACTGCAAAGGCCCCTTCTCATACAGAGAAGGCATGAGCATTGATCACCACGCTTGCTTAAGGCGGATTGGCGACATAAGACTTATACTAATGAATAGCGAACTGCCCGCGACTTCGTCCGGCTTATTTCACCTGCCTTACTCGTACGTTACGTCTTTGGTTACTGCTCCGCTCCCGTGAGTAGTAGCCTATGATACTCACAAATAACATGGCGTTCTATGCGTAAAGGAATTTTCAAAATTGGTTCAGTAGATCCAGAGATTACCCTGTACAACCTCACAAATTCATAAACTTTACCTCTTTATGTTGCTCTATATTAGTATAGTTATTGAAAAAATAATACAGACTTCATTTATATCGATGTTTTCGTTTACTGTCGGCAGTGATATCTTAGGGTGTTCTTACACCAATAGATCGATGTTGATCGGTCGGTGTGATAGCTTTAGCTGATTGACGACGACGACGATGGAGTATAAACTGTCGATCGACGTCGACTTATCTATTTTACCATCGATCGATGGCTTCGATCGACGAGCGATCGACTGGTGTGAGAACACCCTAAGATAAACTTTAAAAGTATTGTTATAAGTGTTATTATCACAATTCAGCAATAACATGGCACTGAAGTGTTTGCATGTTTGAACTACTAGTCCGGTTCTGAAAATTCTTCAGCTATTAGAAAGTTGCGTTCGTACCTACAAACATTGTAATACTGAACGCCTGTTTTACTGGTTTATCACCACTTCAAGGTATTTTTCCAGTTTCACAGTAATTTAGATTAAGACAAGTAACGTTTTTTTTTTTTGCATTTGGCTTTACGACAATTTTCTACAGTAACGTTCTTATTTAGTTTATTTATTTGTCATCGCTTATAAATAACTATTGAATAACTAGCTTATGCCCGTGACTTCGTCTCCGTGAATGTCAGCCACAGAACCCTAATTCTAATTAAAAAATAAAAATAGCCTAAATTTCTCCTTATAACATCAACTATCGGCCAGTAAAAGTCCTATCAACATCGTTGCGTCGTGGGGGTGACGGAGGGGCATACCGGAGTCTTACCGGCTAAAACTACCGCGGTGTTCACATAGTCGGGGCCGAGGGATTTGCATAAGCATTCACCGGTCCCCCGACTAACGGTTTTCCAGGCCCTGGGATGATATCAACTTTGACGCAAACGAAATCTCGGGCAAAAGAAGCTACTTCAAATCTATGATGTTTGGCAATCTGGGCTTCTTCCACTTGTAAACATCCCTTTGTGCCTATTGGCCTAGTTCTGTTCTGTCTCCTGCTTGTTTGGAGGGAAGTTAAAATTACATTTTCTGTTACTCCTCCGCTAATCTTTTCTGGAGGTCTCCACTGTTGATTCTGGCTTTCAGAAGTTGCAGTGGTTGGAAATAGTGTGGCAGGATTGTCCCATTAACAAAAAAGCTACTTAAAAATAATTTATGTTACTGTCTGACCACGGAAGTGCGTGACAGATCTCAGTAAAGCTTACGCGTGCATGTTTGTGACGTGTCTGGCATGTGCGTTGCGTGTGTGGCATGTTTCTGACGTATTAGCGTGCACACCTTTAAAACCATTTGATTTTAAAATGTCATATTTAAACTCTTTAATGGTTGGTGTTCGTGATTATAGACAGTCGTAAAATGGCCACCGAAACGACGGTATTATCACTCTGCGTGTGAAATTCATACTATTTAATATTATAAATGCGAAAGTTAGTCTTTTTGTCGGTCTGGTACACTTTCATGACTAAATGCCTGAACAGATTTTGATGTAATTTGGTACGAGTTATTGTTACTTTTTATTAAATTAACGCTCAAGAGCTCACTAATTTCCTTTTGGTAACATTTATTTTACTAAAATGTTTCAGTTTAGTTGAAGTAACCAAATTGAATCGTAACGAAAAAGGATCTTTTCGTTTTTGTGCCTTTCAATCAATAATATTAACTGATCATTTTAAATTAATTGCAAATGCATAATTGTATGATTGAACCGTTAAATATTCCTGAAACTTCCTACTTAAACCTACTAACTTTCTTTAAAAGAAATGTTTTTCATTTTGTACACCTACCTAAGTACTGAAATTAGTTAATCACATACCCATACGATGCATATTTGCATAAAAACAAAACAATAGAACTGTATTACAATATGCAGTTGCAAATAAAATTATATTATTAAATGCAAAATATAGTTTTGTTTGTTTCTTTTTGAACGCGCATATCTCAAGAACTGTCAGTCGAATTGGAAAAAATATTTTTGTATATAATAGCTAAAATCTTAAGATTATTTAGGGCCATATAATATCAAGCTACGATACACAGGAGCGGAGCAATAACTAAAAATGTAACTTAACGCGGGTGAATAAAACTACGCGGAGGAAGCCGCAGGTATAAGTTATTGATATATAAATTATGTTTAATGCAACAACGTGCAGTTGAGTAAATATGAAAACTAGGTAAGTACTGGACTAGACAAAAGAATAGATAATTATTTGCAACGTTATTGAAATAGGTTTATTTATGTGTTAGGTATCAATACATCACAACGTTAGCGGAAAATAACTCGTCATTTTGTATTTTTAGGCTTGTTGCTATACCTATTAATTTTAAACTGCCGTGTTGGTTTTGTGGTTGCAAGCATAACTGTTGAGAATGTCGGGCATAAAGTGTTAATGGGTTTTTTAATTAACAATTTCTCAGTAATAGCCCGGAGTTTGGAGGTGGTGACACCCCCATGTCTAGGGAAGCACGCACAAAGTCGTTGGTCCTGAGCCTGATCTCTCCCCGGTTGTGTCGGATTGCCTTTCCATCGGACTATAAGAGTTAGGGAAGAGGGAGGCTGCATTAAGATTAGCCGCCGCGCCGTGGTCTAGAGAATTGGTCTAGGGAATACATACATGTTAAAAAGTCGCCTAAAAGTATTATCAAGCAAATTTGGGCACAAGGCTTCGCGGGAAGTCGCTGGATGCGGTCATCGTAGGACCAGTCATTGTGGCTATCTTAAGAGAAGGCCTGTGGACGTCGTTCGGCTGATATGATGATAATGAATAAGACATCTCGGATAAACACCTAAAATCACAGCTTGTTTTGATGGTTAAAATCACTAATAATAAAAAAAATTGTTTACAGAAATTATCATCTCCCGGTAAGGTGAAGTTTATTGACCCCAAAGAAGCAGCGAAGCGTGAAGCAGAAGCGTTACATGAACAAGGAGTGGACATCATCATACTGCTGTCGCATTGTGGACTTGAAGTTGACGAGTAAGTGAACGGTTTCTTTAGTTTTAATCAGAGGACACAGCGGTTCTGTACCTTTTTAAAATCACCTCTATGACATGTATCTGATTAAGACCGCAGGAAGATGCTGGACGCAGGCCCCTTCCAACCGGTCCTTTTCGAAATCGATGAGGAAGGCCTATGTCTAGCATTGGACATTCTACCGCTGATACAATGAACATGATGACATTTAAAAAAAAAAGAAAAATGTCATTGGATGGTAAATAAGCGGACAGTCAACCTAATGATGATAATATGCAGCGGTGAGCACTTACGCTCACCGCTGCCTATAGACATCTGCAATACCAGAGGCCTTGCATAACGTTTTTATTCCGGAGACAAAGCTGAAATGTCTCATGTGCTTGTAATTACACCGGCACCCATACCCTTGAAACCAGAACATAGCAACGCTGCTTTTCGGCAGATATAGGTACGGTGGTAGTACTTACCCTAAAATCCTTACTAACCCTTACTAATATTATAAATGCGAAAGTAACTCTGTCTGTCTGTCTGTCTCTTCTTCACGCCTTTTTTTTTTTTTTTTTTTTTGAAGATGGTAAAATCATCAAATGACCCCTCCCGTCCTGGGCGGGGCGGGAGGTAGTGTCAGACTTTTACTGACTAAAAACCATCTATGTTCCTTCATGTGCCCTTTGCGTTCCGGGGGCGCGGTATCTCTTTCGAACAACCCGCAGCCCCGGCAGGCCTTGGCCCTTAGTGGCCCCTTCTATGTGCTGACACCTCTTTGCGCGGAACATGAACGCGCCGTCGACACGGTCTGTCGTTAAATAACGTACGGACGGTGAGCTACCCATTGCTCACCGCCCACAGACCGTGTCTACGGTATCCGCCTGCGGGAGGCGCAATGGTGCCGTTATTGGCAATCCATTGCGCCGGCGGACGCGGCGTCAGCGGCGGCTGCGGGTGCGGCCACGGCAACGGTGGCGGCGGCAGCGGCGGCGGCGGCGGCGGCGCGGGGCCCCCCCCCTGGACCTGGCGGGTACGGCGCAGGCCTTGCCCCCAGCCCGGTGATCGGCCGGCTTGTTAGCCCCCGCACATGCGTCGCAGTGCGGCGGGGCATCACAAGCCGCGGCCTTGTGACCGGGCTGACCGCAGCGGAAACACAGGGCGCTGCGGTCCACCTCCGAGGCGCACCGACATGCCACGTGCTTCCCCACGTGGCAACGGTAGCACCTCAGGGGCCTGGGCTCGAGCAGGCGAACCCGCGCCGACACCCAGCCCACCAGTAAGCGGCCCCCCCCAACAATGGCTTTAGCCGCCGTCACTGGGCCTCTTCTTCACGCCTAAACCACTAAACCGATTTTAATGAAATTTGGTACAGATATAGTCTGGGACCCGAGAAAGGACATAGGATAGTTTTCATCCCGGGAACGGGAACTATTAATCCACGCGGACGAAGTCGCGGGCAAAAGCTAGTAGGAAATAAAATATTTATGGAAAAAGGATGACAATGAATATAACAAGAAGAAAAACAAAAGAATCGAGTTGAAACGTCAAAACAAAACATACTTGTAATAAAATTAAAATTTTAAGTAAACCGCGACAGAAGACTAAAGACCTTTACCACAGCTAACAAAAGAGCTGATAACCTTGAAACGGCTGAACTGGTTTTGATAAAACATATCTAAGAACCATTGCCTGTTAAATAAAAAGAAACCGCATTCAAATCGGTTCATCCGTTTAAGAGTTACGGTGCCACAGACAGACATGTAAAAAATAATTTAACACCCCTTTTTTGAGTCGGGGGTTAAAAATTATAAGAACGGAAAAGTTCGTAACACAAATGAGTTCGTTACAATGTCACAAAACTGGCATCATTGCTGGCAATGCTGCCAGTCTTTTGACATTGTAACGAATTCTTTAATCACCTAACCTTTTTGTTTTTTTTTTAAAGATGGAAAATCATCAAGTGTCAGACTTTTACTGACTAAAACTCATCCATGTTCCTTCTTGTGTCCTTTGCGTTCCGAGGTTCCGAGGGCGCGGTATCTCTTTCGAACAACCCGCAGCCCCGGCAGGCATCGGCCCTTAGTGGCCCCTCCGAATATTTGCTGACATCTCTTAGAGGCGCGCGTGCAGCACGAACGCGCCGTCGCTGTCGACACGGTCTGTCGTTAGTAAACGTACGGACGGTGAGCTACCCATTGCTCACCGTCCACAGACCCGCGTCTACGGTGGCCGGGAGTAGTCTCGCGAATCACCTAACCTTGCCATATAACATCTATTCTCGACCTACAATGATAAGGAAGTAACATCTTATTCCGCTTCCAAGAACTTTATCAAGCGTTGGATCTGAGAATGCATTGTTCTGTCTCCTTTGACCAGACAAGACGAAACAATTGCTCAATTAGATCATAAATATCCGTACATTGTCGAGTAATAAGTAAGTACATAAACGAAATAATGGCTCATTGTATGGTGGCTACTTGGAGCTAGGGCTACCACGTTCTTTTATAGGAGTTTTATGGAGAGAAATATTCCCCATTTGATATAAGTTTTAGTTATTTTGGGAGATGATTAGACAGAAGAGTTTTCTATCGATCCTAAACTAAACTATTAGGATATATTAAAAAAAAACAATAAAAACAAAAGATCCAACTGAAAAAGTACATACAATCTGAAGTTTCAAAACGACCAGCTCCTATAATAATACAAAAAAAAAACCAAACAAAGGATATAATTTTAGAAATCCCATGAAAAGATGCTTTCGACATTGAGAATTTATTTAATTCATATTCATATTAGTTTATTTGCATTCCATAATGTGCATAAAGATGTTACAATTCTTATTTGAATGTCCATATGTAGTCCTATATAGTACGGATGACAACCCTACTTGGAATTTCAAGTGATGACGTCATAGATAGTCTTGTCTCTTCTAAATTAGTGATTGTCATAATGTGCCAGCCAAAAGATTGATTGAGCTCCTTACACGTAATACTGCCATACCATCACGCCTGTATTCCCCGAAGGGTTAGGCAGAAGTGTACCATTGTACACCCACAGTTCGCTGGTATCTTTTTAGGTCCAGGTGTGATAGGAGGCGAGCCTATAGTGCCGTCAGCAATAATGGCTGTACTAGAGATCACGAGACCAACGGGACTGTCAAAAAAATACTGTAACACCAATTATTATATTCAATTCTTCAAATCCGACTTCCTACTAATATTATAAATGCAAACGTTTGTGACGATGTTTAGGTGGATGGATGGATGTTATTAACTTTTTCACGTTTATACGGCTGAACTGATCTGGTTGAAATTTGGCACTGAGATAGATTGTAATGTGGAATAACATAGGATACTTTTTATCCCGGAAAAATGTTCGGTTCCCGTGGGATTTTATATTAAATTTGAAGCGGACGAAATCGCGGATATAAGCTAGTAAACTTATTAATTTATCGACTAAGACTGGTGGTTAACCCAAAAATAAAAATACAAAAACTGTTCATTGTTTATTTTCCTTGTACAGTGACGCTTACTGTACATCTCAAAAGCCTGCAGTGTGATTCTCTAAGTCTCACTTCGTAATCCGAAAGCTGAATCCGCAGTGAGATTACAAAATGGTATTCTGTTAAACATGATCACGCCCGGCGACGTCACCACGGCGAACAAATACTAAACCAATGACAGGTTGGTTCGTTATCGAAGTGAGCGCGATCAC
Organism: Caradrina clavipalpis; assembly: GCA_932526535.1. Lineage (NCBI taxonomy): Eukaryota > Metazoa > Arthropoda > Insecta > Lepidoptera > Noctuidae > Caradrina > Caradrina clavipalpis. The sequence continues at coordinate 11,261,712 of OW052106.1, forward strand.
TTTAGTGAGACTCGTTTTCGAGTTTGCATTTTAGAGAATCGCACTGCTGATTTAACAACCACAAATGTTTTTTCCTTATTCAAACAATGAATTCATACGAAAAAAAATAACTATACTATATTTAGTTATAGTGGAGCTCTTTGTGAAGGAGCTCGTCCGGGGAAGTACTACCATCATACTTATTTATGCCACAAAGCAACGTTGATGTTTTCCAGTTTCCACTAAACTGTAAAACAGCAACGCTGCTTACGCTGCTTTTATACGGGTGCCGATGAAATTGGCAACGCATTTGCAAGGCCTTTCGTATTGCAGATCTCTATAGGTAGCGGTCACCACTTAACATAAGATGGGCCGTCCGATTGTTTGCCATCCACCGTTTAAAAAAAAAAACAACTTTCCAGATTTTTTTGTCTGAGTGTTCGATAGACGGATCTAACTTACTCGATGAAAATATTACATACTTACTCATAATATATTCCTAAACTTCATTTTCATGTAATAAGGGGCGAGGCTTATTACCATTGACCGGGCACAAATCCGCGCTGCTAGTGCTGAGAAATTCTTGCTAGCCTTTGCTTGCTCTGAGCCCGCTTCGGGAAACCAAGGACTGTAGCGATTCAAAATCCCAAAAAGAAACATGAAATAAACTTTACACCCTGTTTCTCATCCCTGTGCCTACCATTTTCTAAATATACTCTTCTCTTTTCCTCAGAGAGATAGCCCGTGACTCCGCGGAGTATATCGACATTATAGTGGGAGGGCACACTCACTCACTGCTCTGGAATGGAGACGCGCCCAGTGGGGAGCCCGTTGCTGGACCATATCCAGTCTTCATTCAGAATTCTGCTGATAAGAAACATCAGGTAAGAAGGGCTTTTGATTTTTGGAGTCAAGATTATCATCAGCATTTTGTCTTTTTCATCATTTATTTATTAGAGATTGTGCAAACACTTCATTATTTTATTTTCTTTCCATAATATAAAACAAAAGTCGCTTACCGCCGTTTGTCTCTCTGTACGCTTAGCTCTTTTTAATTTCGCAACAGATTTAATGCGGTTTAAATAGAAAGAGTGGTTTAAGAGAAAGGTTTATACGTATAGAACATCACGCCAACGAGGGCGGAGAAATAACCAAAGACGTGACTAAACGCGGTTGACACCCCGGAGTATATAGCTTGTCAATATTTCGCAACTGAATTTTCGTAACATCGGCTAATCTCAATGTGGATTAGCCAAGTGCCTAGTATGCTTTAATAATATTTGTTGTTATTTGTTTCCAGGTGCTCATAGTCCAAGCCTCAGCATTCACCAAGTACATGGGTAACCTGACGGTCTACTTTAACTACCGTGGAGACTACGTCAAGTGGGAAGGAAACCCTCTGTTCTTGGACCGGTCCATACCTGAAGGTAAGGTTTCCCATCTTTTCTATTATTGCATTGCTTTCTACATAAGTAATGTTTTATGATAGTCATATTCCAAATTCACTTTGTCTGCTCCGTTGGTCTCGTGGTCGCGTCGCAACTGTTAACCCTTTTAGCGCCCAGCACCCGGCTCCCGAGTCGAACAAATTATCGTTCGACTCGGGAGCCGGGTGTTGGGCACTAAAAGGGTTAAGTGCGGGGATCCTGGGTTAGATTACCAGGTCGGGTAAAAAGTGTTAGGTATTGGGTTTTTCCAGACGAATTTGTCAGTAGAGAAAGTTGGTGGAGCTTGCAAGTTGGTTGTGTGACACTCTATATAGGGCCTCAGAAAGCAGGCCGTAAAGCCGTTGCTCCTGCACCTGATCTCTCTTTGGTCGTGTCGGATTGCCGTCCCATTGGTCTATTAGAGTAAGAGAAAAGGGAGGGCACCTGTGTGCGCTATAATATTTCCTGCTTACATGGCAAGTCTCCATTAAGATTAGCCGCCGTGGTCGAAATCGGTTTGGAAAATATTATTTAAATTATTATTCAAATTCGAAAATCGACTCGATGCGCACACGTTTACGTCAGTGCATTCATACTAGTCTTTTTATAGTAATTACGGAGTGCATTATTGATAATTATGTATAAACGCTGAAATTTTAATGGTTGTTTTCCTGTGGCGGAAAGATTTTCATGTTTTTCTTTTTTCAAAAATGTTAATAAATATCGTTATTTAAATTAATAGATGGGACGTTTCTTTCGAGCTCTGTTAAAAAATGTTTTAATTTGCCATTAGTGATTCTAATCAAAAGACAGAAAAAATCAATCGTTTGAACTACCAAGCCAAAACTATAGCTGTGGGAAATTACCCATTAAAATTTGACTGTGTAACATAATCTCCTTAAAAGAAATCATTATTTTGGAAAGTATTTGAGAACTACACTTACAATGTTAAATCGAAGGTTATTTATTATTAGATTAGATTACCATTCAAATAATTGTTAAGATAGATTTGTTTTATTAAAACGACTCTTTGATTACCTTTCGCGATAAACGAACTTGTCATTAAAAATAGTAGTAACTCAGAAATGATCTATACAAATATTATAAAGCTAAAAAGTTCGTTTGTTTTTTGCTAAAACGCGCTAATCTCCGAAACTATTGATCCGATTCTGAAAATTCTTTTGCTAATAGATAGCTTCGTTATTTTTACATGGTTGATGCTATAATTTTTATGAAGAAATTAGGGATCCGTTTGAAAACCACGTGAACAAAGTCGCGGGCAAAAGCTCGTTCAATAATAAATTACTTTTCGCATTTATAATATTAGTAAGCACTAATATTATAAATGCGAAAGTAACTCTGTCTGTCTGTCTGTCTTTCTGTCTGTCTGTCTGTCTCTTCTTCACGCCTAAACCACTGAACCGATTTCAATGAAATTTGGTACAGATATAGTCTGGGACCCGAGAAAGGACATAGGATAGTTTCCATCCCGGAAATCCCCCGGGAACGGGAACTATTAATCCACGCGGACGAAGTCACGGGCAAAAGCTAGTTCTTAATAAACTCTTGTTATTGTCTGATACGAGAAAAGATTCCTAAAAATAATATTATATTTAAGCAAAAAGTTATTCACTCATTGAGTAAACACGAAATCTCGAAAACTACTTGACTTATGAACCTGTTTGTCAGGTACCTAGGTAGTTTATACATAGGGAGGTCAGAAAAGAACGGATTTGACTTTGACTTTCAAACTTTGATATTTGTATCGTGGTGACATCTTTTGCACCAAGTACGAACAACAACTAACGTTTCGTACATCGCGAAATCACAGTTCTCCGCGACAGTACTTAATTAGCAAATATACGTAAAAATACTCATATATTACATTTATCCAATATTTTGAAAGAATAAAAAAACTGTTCATTCACGAAAAAAACCTACCTAGTAATACAATGTTATATGATAGCTATAAGTGGCTTATACTATGCACAACTCATTGAAACCTTGATCTGCAAACTAGGGATGCCCTTGTATCTTAGAGAAAGACTATTATTCTCATTTAATGTTAAGTGTGTGTGTATGAGTAAGTGCAAGTACGCTTAATTTGAGATGTTTCTTTTTATCAAAGTCAAAGGCAAATCATTTATTCCAATTAAACCATTATAAGGCCTAAAAGAAATTCTTCAGTGTTCTGACAACTTAATTTTAACAGGGAGGTATTTATTGAATACGGGCTTGATATATTTAGTTAAATAAATAAATGTTTCTGTACTTTCCAGACCCCACAATCAAAGCCAAGCTTGCCCCCTACGCGAAGAGAGTGCATGAAGCAGAGAATGTTCCCGTGGGGTCAACAGAGAACACGATGCGGTTCGATGACTGCGTGTTCGGAGAATGCACCATTGGGGATTTATTGGTGGATGCCCAGCTTGAATTCGTGAGTACACATACATACCATCACGCCTGTATTCCCCGAAGGGTAAGGCAGAGGTGTACCTATGTACATGCATAGTCCGCCGGTATATTTTGGGCCCATGTGATTGAAGGCAAGCTGAATTCGCGAGTAATTCAGCTTTTAGTATTGTGGTCGTAGAGTACCTAGAGCTCTTAGTGAAGGAGCTCGTGCGTTGCAGTACTACCACTATACCTATGTCTGCCGCAAAACAGCGTTGCTGTTTCGGTTTTAGGGGAATGGGTGCCGGTGTAATTACAAGCACATGAACATTTGAACTTTGTCTCTAGAATGGCAATGCATTTGCAAGGTCTTTGGTATTGCAGATATCTATGCAGCGGTGACCACTTAACATGAGGTTGGCCATTTAATGATATTTAAAAAAAGCATATTGTCACTTCGCTGAGATGAGATTCCGTCTAGATTTTGAACGTTTTTAATAATAATAATTGGCCTTTTTAATACAGTGATAAATCAAACTTGCTCTAAACTCTTGATCTTGAAATTTGTGAATCCTGGTAATCTAACTCATTAAAAACACACCCATGACATTGAAACACTGCTATTCTCATAAACATCAAGATTTATATTTTATAACGTTTTCTTTTGCAGGCCAAGAAGACGGTATCTTCATCCCACCATTTCCTATCGTTCATCCAACGTGGTAACATCAAATCTTCGATTATGCAAGGAAGTGAGTATTTGTTTTTTTATTCTCCCAACCCATAAATTATGGAGTAACTATTTTAACTTTTTTTGTAAGGGTATACATACATAAACTCACGCCTTTTTCCCTTGGGGGTAGGCAGAAGCCACAGAAGGGTGTAAGGGTATTTAATCATCAAATGACTTTTTCCGCTCTCGGTAAAGCGGAAGGGAGTGTCAGACTCTTACTGACTAAACCCATTCGCGTTCCTCCTTTTCCTTTTTGTACAAAATCTGCAACAGTATTACTCAATACTGTTGCCTACGACTCCAATTTAACTATGCTCAATTTATTTTTTCAGTAATAACAGAAGGCTCGATATTCGAGCTGTTGCCTTTCAATGACCGTGTGGAGGTCTTCGAGCTGGAAGGCAAGTACGTGCGTCAAGCACTCGAAAGGAGTGTCAGCGATACCTGGGCATATAACCCTTTCAAAGGACCCTGGTTGCTTCAGGTTGCTGGTGAGTTTACTACGAAATTTTCTCTCAAACTAGTCTTGGTTGGGTTGGTTAATCTTAACTGGCTCGAGGCCTTGGTTCATTTCCCAGGTTGAGCAGTGTTATTAGGTTTTTCTATTAAATTCTCAGTAGCAGCTCGGAGTTAGGATATGTGCCCGGTTAATAGCCATACGTTCGCCCCCTATTACATGGGACCTACAACATACCGGCGAACTGTGAGTGTAGATTGTTTCATCTTTGTCCATCCTTTCGGGGAATACAGGCATGATGATATGTTAAATTGTGACGTCACACGATTGCTTTTAGGAAAGCCAAGCTATTGCCTAACTGGTGACAAGTCCTAACTGAGCTACTATTGCTACGTTAAAATTTATGACCATAAAAATGGACGAAATACAAAAAAACATAGCTTAGAAAATCTACCACTTACATATACTCAATTACTTTTGTACCATTTTCCCAAAACTTACTATCTTCTTGCACTTTTGCCAGGTCTCCAAGTAACCTACAACGTGTCCCTTCCCGAGGGACAACGAATCACTTCTGTGGCTGTCGGTGAACACGCCGCACTGCTGAATGATAACGAGGTGTATCTGGTGACAGCGCCGGCGTACCTGTCTGATGGAGGAGACGGTTTCTCTGTAAGTATTGGAACGACAGGCAATAACTGCACATTATGTAAGGGCTTTCAGTTTATGAGCGGTAAGAGCAATTACGCCGTGCATCTGATGCGTGTCCCTGAAAATACGCTATTATATTTGTTCGGTCACTTACGCACTGGGTCATCCGTGAGTTTCCAACTCGGAAGAAATAGCGACTGACTGAAGTAGCTGAAATAGCAGTAAGCTTGTATGAACGTTTTCGCATGACATTCAAATCGGCAAGGATCGACAGCGGCCTCTGAATTGCTTGGATTTGGATCAGAGATCGGATTAGTGTGTAAGCAATAACCGAATACGGTTCGAGATTTTTAGACTCTAGATTCATATTTTCAAGGATTCGGATCGGATGGAGCGCGTAACCGCTTCAAATGTTTGGTGCCAAATGGCTGTGATACAGGAGTAGTGTGTGGGCGTAGAACTGCACACGGATGGTTGTCTTGCCGTCTGTCCGTGAGCAGTCAATCACCTCTACTGCTTCGGCCACCAAGACGAGTCAACAAGTCTTTTTCTTCGAAGAGTACCTGTGTAAGGCGGTAGTACTTACTGCCTTACGTATTGCGTTTAAAACATATTGGAATATTTGTTAATGGAATAACATGCTCTGTCTTCTATCCATTAGCGGTAAAATACATGAAGAATCTATGTATATTATAGGTCCCAAAAGTTATAGATGGACTAGATATGATCTCGGTTACAATTATGACCCATCCCTTGGCTTTTCTCAAAATGAGAAATGGCTGTCTCTCTTTATCAAGATTTCAATAGCTCAAACAACAATTTATTAACAATAATTTCTAATTCCAGATGTTCAAGAACAAAAAGAATCAACGAGACATTGGACGCGACCAGAAGATTCTGGAAGCTTACATCAGAAGTCATTCACCTTTGAACATCAGAATGGATGGCAGAATCGTTATAAACAGTTGACTAAGTTAATTCTTAATTTGAATTTAATTACACAGAATAGTAAAATAATGGAATGCCAAGGTGCCATCGTTTTGAACTAATAGCTCAAGAGGCTCACTGTACAATACAACTAATGATTTTGTGCGTTTAATTTTAAGGAGTGTTGGCACTTCCATAGTTTTCTAATCTGTGGTTTAATGACTTTTGTACATAGTGTGTGCTTTGATGACGTTGAATCGGTTAGTACGAAATCTGCGTAGGCCTGCTTTCTTAATGATAATGGTCAAATCCATCTGGTTGAGGAAATAAATAACGCTAGTAGAATTTTGTTAAGGGGTGGCCTGTTGTCGTAGGAAAAGCTTTGAAGATCTGTCTTTAAAGTTTTAAACTGCCTCTGAGCAGTGGCAGTATATATCACTTGCCAGTTCAATATTATAATCTCCGTTTATAATCTCCGCTTTTATGTCAAACAGTACAATTAGACCGCTGCAAACAAAACCTAGTAAAATGGGGGTTATAGATTCCACCGACACACAATACAGAGCGGTGCTCCCGACCAGACGATGGCCCACTTACTACAGTGCCCATTTGTGCATTTTGGAGCATATAAAAATGCCACTGATGCCGCAAAGAACGTGGCCACTTACTTGGAACAAGTAAAATAAAGTGATTAAAAAAGAAGAAAAAGTACAATTATGTCCAACTGACAAGTGACTGCCATCGCCTGTCACAGCCTGTTTGAATGGCGCTTGAAATTCTGTATCAAATTTTCTGCCAAGAAAAATGAAGTAAAACCTAATTTCATGTTCGGATGACGTCATAGATAATGGTTTTGGGGAAAACAAGACAATACATGCACGACTTTAAATCCAGCCGTAAATTTTGTTCGTTTTATACCAAAGAAGTAGTGGCCCCAGCTATCTACTAAAGGGAGTATGTAGAAGAATGTATTCGGTCATGGCCCACTGTGCACAAGAGTCTTTTTAGGCACCTGATTTTAAACCTAACTACATTAAGACAAAGTATGATTTTGAATATTGTGATATTTTCATCCTTTGGTACTGAGATTTTCATGGAGTCGCTGTCAAACAGTGCCTTTAATCTTTTTCTATTTCTTCTTTTATTTTCGAGTAGAACTCAAATAAAAGTTACCATAAATATTAATGCTTTTAGTTTAAAGAAAGAATTCGCTGGCTAAAATATGCTAAAAAATTAGCAATAAATTCAAGTACACTTTTTATTGGATGACATTTTTAGCTACTGTTATCTGATAGGACAATCCAGCCCCATGCGATGATTCGATTGGCTGCTGCAGTCGAACAAAAGTCTCTGATTGGCTAATATTTCAGGTTTTATCCGTTTCGAAAAAAAAATAGTTTAATTGTTTTGTCTTCAATGTAAGTATTTTAGCTTTTAGGAATAAACTTTTTCTTTCTGCTTCTTCGTCAATCGACATTTTTATCGTATTGTAGGTTTAATATATTATGTTTATTTTTGTTTACTTTCGGTGCCATTTTGTTTTGTAATTTACATTGCTTTTGTTCAAGGAATTTGTTTAAAATAATTATTGTTAAAAATAAATTAATTTGAAAGTATCAATGTAGTTTTAAAATGTGTTAATATCCTAGGTACCCTGATAAATAAATCCTATCGAAATTCGATGATGTGAGATAAACTTGATAGTTTTAGTCAGAAGGCGAGAGGTCTGACAACCAGTCTTACCAAGAGGTGTCGTGTTGCCCAGTTACTGGGTTGTGGGGGTCAGACAGGCAGTCGTTTCATGTAAAACACTGGTATTCAACTGCGTCCGGTTAGACTGGAAGCTGATCCCAACATAGTTGGAACGCCTACTCAATGAGGCCCCTCAATTTGTTTTTAATTGATTTTTTTTCCTCATACACGAAGTGGGTTCGATAACAGCAAGTACCTACCAATGTGACTTTTTCAATTCATAACATGTAGTTTTGAAGTTAATCTTGGATATCATTGACGTCGGTGAAAGAAAACATCGTGAGGAAACCTAAACTTAATCTCTGACGTCAGTGAAATAAAACATCGTTAGGATAACCTTATCAATGTAAGTCTGAAATCACCCGCCTTGAACAAGCATGGTGGTCAACGCTCGTGTCTTCTCTGTATGAGAAGAGGCCTTTGCAGTGGGATAACAAAAGACTAATAGTATAAGTTTTATTCCAGTTTAAATGTAATTGTAAAAATATAAAATAATCTTCTAATATTTAGAGCGAATTTTAAAAGTATAATTTATGAATAACTAGTCAAATTTTACATGTCATCCCACGGGAACCGTAAATATTTTCGGGATAAAAAGTATCCTGTGTGTTTTCCACACTACAATCTAACACACTACCAAGTTTCATCCAGATCCGTCCAGCCATTTGAGCGTGAAGAAGAGACAAACATACAAACTTTCGCCTTTATAAAATTAGTATGATTCGAACGATTTATTTAAAATGGTATATTTTTTTTTCCACGCCAGTATTCCCCGAAGGGTTAGGCAGAGGTGTACCAATGTAAACCCACAGTTCGCCAGTGTATATTTAGGTCCCATGTAATAGGGGGCGAGCCTATTTCCATTAACCGGGCACAAATCCAAACTCCGAGCTGCTACTGAGAATTTCATAGAAATACCGATTATTTAAGTGTTAAAAATTTATATCGCTGGATCTTGTTTTATTTAATTCCTTTCAAAGTAAAGAGTGTGCTAAAGATAAAGCGGCTTTATCTGTTATGTCTGTGAGTATTTGTTAAATTAACTCGTCGCGTCTATTGTTTGTGCTTCTTAATAAATGGTCTTATAATTTCAGATGGTTTTGCTTCAGACGCGAGAATGGGTTGAGTATTCATTATATTTAGAAAGATGGTGAGATATTATAGGAATAAAGAATTACCTATATTCTTTAAAGTAATACAACATGCGGTGTGGTGGAATCGTCTAAAAACGAATAAGAAAGAGTTTTTAAATCATATATGCATTTACACATACCTTTACATACCTTTCGCCTCGTCAATACATCTGGTCGCACAAACACGTATGCATTTATTTTTACATCAATCTCAGAATGTTATTATAGCTACAAGATCTCCAAGCTTAATAAAAAAAATGGTATATATATCGTACCACAACAATTAAACAAAAAACTTGATTAAAAAAAGATTGACATAAAAAACCCAGATTGTTGTAACTGGCGTTGAACTGGGAGGATTGAAATTGGAGGTAGTGCCAAGTTCGATTTCGGTGTAATAGCAATATTTACATTTTAAGTAGTTACAGTATTATCAGTCTTATCAAATATTGAAAAAACAAACAATGCGTCAATTGCAAAAAAAAAACGCAGAACACAAATAAAAAAAGCCCCTGAATATTTAACAAGCCAACTAAAATACCCACGATAATAACCGCTGATTCGGTCCAACCAGCATTTAGCAGCACACGAAGGTACAACACGGAACGCACATCACCTTTATTATAAAAAAACCGGACAAGTGCGAGTCGAACTCGCGCACGAACGGTTCCGTATCATTATCTATAAAAACAGCAAAAAAATCACGTTTATTTTTATTGAATTATTTGTTTGTAAAGTGGATATACAGGAAAATTTTTTAACCAGTGCGTAAATTTTGCCATAATAAAGTTCAACACGTTTTATTAAACACGTATATTTTATTTTGATATGTCTTAGTACTAAAAAAAAAAGTTATCGCTTACGAAACATGTTTACTTAAAAACCATATTTCATTGTCACTCGGCGCTAGCGCATTCCCCACCCCCTCACCCCAGCCATGCGCCCGGGCGGCGGCGGCGGCCGCGAGTTTTCATTGATAGTATGGCGAATAGATTATGTCCTGGATGTTTTGCTTATTTCAAACTCGGATAAGGATGAAATTTTTTATTTTATTTTTTTAACTAAACACGGAAATGTGTTCTATTACTGACACTGAACTACCAAAAAAAATTTACGCACTGGTTAAAAACTTATCCTGTATATAACTTAGTATTCTGTGAATATTCCAAGCGTATATCTATTGCCGTTATCAATACCGAGCAAAAACGAGCAAAAAAGTCACGCTTGTTGTATGAGCCTCCCTAAATATTTATTTTATTTTGGTTTTTAGTATTTGTTGTTATAGCGGCAACAGAAATACATCATCTGTGAAAATTTCAACTATCTAACTATCACGGTTCATGAGATACAGCCTGGTGACAGACAGACAGGCGGACAGCGAAGTCTTAGTAACAGGGTTCCGTTTCACCCTTTTAGGTACGGAACCCTAAAAAGCAAAAAAAAAAAAAACGCCCCGTCCCATCAAAAACGCGAGCCATTACCGTAAAAAAGAATCTTTTTCCCCCTTTTAAAAGGCCTGTTTCAGTTTTTTCACCCGAACCGACGGCACGGCGTATATTTATGCAGAAATACAAAAAAAAAACCAGCCACGTGCGAGTCGGACTCGCGCACGAATGGTTCCGTACCATTATCTATAAAAAAACCTTAAATATCTATTGAATTGAGTTTTTATTGTATTTGTTGTTATAGCGGCAACAGAAATCCGCCTTTGTACGGTGTATTTTATACATTTTGTGCATAAAGTTTAATAAATAAATAATAAATAAATAAATACATCATCTGTCAAAATGTCAACTGTCTAACTATCACGGTTCATGAGATACAGCTTGGTGACAGACGAACAGACAGACAGGCAAACAGACAGACAGACAGACTGACAGGCAAACAGACAGATAGACAGGCAAACAAACAAACATACACACAGACAGACGGACAGCGAAGTCTCAGTAATAGGGTCCCGTTTTACCTATTGGGTCATCATCTGCTTAGCCTTTTCCCAACTATGTTGGGGTCGGCTTCCAGTTTAACCGGATGCAGCTGAATACCAGTGCTTTACACGGAGCGACTGCCTATCTGACCTCCACAACCCAGTAACTGGGCAACACGATACCTCTTGGTTAGACTGGTTGTCAGATTTCTTGGCTTCTGACTATCCGTCACGACTGTCAAAGATCTACGAATGACAGCCGGGACCAACGGCTTTATGTGCTTTCCGAGGCACGGGGGTGTCCCACCACCCACTTCCAAACTCCGGGCTGCTACTGAGAAATTCCTAATGGAAAAACCCAATACCACTTTTTGCCCGACCTGGGAATCGAACCCGGGACCCCTTGCTCAGCAGTCGCGCTTTGCGACCACGAGACCAACGGGGCAGTTCTCAGTAATAGGGTCCCGTTTTACCTATGGGATACGGAACCCTAAAACCGCCATCAGGTAAATGGTCGGTGTCGCAGGTCTAATGAGAGTGAAGACACATCCATATTTGACACCTTCAGCCATTGTGTGTTCTCTGAGAAAGTGGCGAACGAAATGAGAAATAGGCTTCGGTTGGTCGGAGTTTTTAGGTCGAGAAGAAAAGATGGGACGTGGTGATCAATGGTGATGTGGAATGAGGGTAGCTTAATACTCATTTTTATGATATTAAACAAATATCGTTATTATGCTATTTTAATTTTAGCTTAGTTAGCTTTGTTAAATCAATGATTGTAAACTTTTTACCACTTATATTAAAAAATATCCTACTACTATTATAAAGGCGAAAGTTTGTATGTATGGATGTATGGATGTTTGTTACTCTTTCACGCTTAAACGGCTGAATGGATCTGGATGAAATTTGGCACAAAGATAGATTATAGTCTGGAATAACACATAGGCTACTTTTTATCCCGGGAAAATGTACGGTACCCGTAGGATAACACATCAACTGTGACGCGGACGAAGTCGCGGGCAGAAGCTAGTATCACTATAAAATGCAGATATTTCAACAATAAAACATTATTGTCTAATTAGTACTTTGTTAGCTAGTTGTTAAGTTTATTGTGCATGCTCTGACATAAACTGAAGGAGTACACCTACTTAATACCTTTTGTTTTGTTGGCAATTATTTGTATGTCATGACTTTGTAGGTATATCGTTTGTTAGACATCATAATAAAAATTAAAACAAATGCTATAAATCTATACTATAAAACCATCCATCACGCCTGTATTCCCCGAAGAGTTAGGCAGAGGTGTACCAATGTACACCCACAGTATCTATACTATAATAGCGAAAGTAATTCTACCTGTCAGTCTATCTGTCTGTCTGTCTGTTATGCTTTCACGACTAAACGACTAAACCGATTTTGATCAATAGTCCGGATAAGTTTTAAATTCAACAGAGGACTTCAGCTACTTTTTGTTCCCCGACTTCGTCTGCATTCGCGATAATCGAAATTTACGCAGACGAAGTCGCCGGCGAAAGCTACTGAAGTCGTTAGTATATTAATAGTATATTATATTATTCAGATTTATGTTTTTCATTAAGCGGGCTTCTTTGTAAATAACTAATAACTAAGTACTACGTTTTCAAGGTCAAATTGAGCAAAATATACGGGTTGGACTCATAACATTATCATGTATATCTGATTTATGACACTTTGCATATATTTAACCCAAATACCTCGCAGTTACAGTTACATATCTTATTTTATCACTGTCTCGTTGGACTAGTAGTTCTAAGCGCGACTGCTACGCTAGAGGTCTTGGGTTCGAATCTCAGGTCGAGCAAAGTGTTATTGAGTTTTTCTATTAAATTCTCAGTAGCAGTTTGGAGTTAAGATTTGTCCCCGGTTAATGTCAATATACATTGGGGTTCTGGGTAAGCTCACTCCATTGTATACTTTGTCTATGTCACCTCTGACTAAGACTAGAGTCAAGAGCTTAACCACTTAAAATAAAAATTAAAAAAATAAGCTCGCCCCCTTTTACATGTCACCTAAAACATACCGGAGAGTTGAGGGTGTACTTTGGTACATCTCTGCCTAACCCTCCTAGGAATACAGGCGTAATGGTACTTATATGTTGCGGAGGGCGAAGTGCTGAAATTTTTCCTGAATGAGCCCAACCTAGCCTATATTGTTTTTTTTTTTTTAATTGTCTTTTGACTTTGACATTCATGACGTAAAAGTCAAAACCCCTTTTACAAACCCTTTGGATGAAGAATACGGTACCCTTAATGAAGTAGAATGATAAACTCCAAGTTCATGAGGAACGAGTTGGACAGTATATTTTCTCAGGAATTTTAATTTTAAAGCATAGTCCGTGGTGAGGGACTCGTAAAAATCCACACTTCCTTCTAAAATTTAATTATATGTTGCAATAAAGAACAGTTCTGCCTGTGGTATATGAAAAGAAGGATAGGGTAAAGGAGCATTTTAAATCTGGTCCTCAATAGGTAAATTATGATGTTTGCTAAAGATGGCTGATCATAATCATTATTTACGGTCATAGAGTCTTTTTTTATTCAGGGTGAAAGGGAAATCCAAATGATTGTAAACCTTCAAAGAATTGAAATTGTCCGTTGGTTATTTAAGTATGTAAAAAAATACGCTAAATAGACTGCGCACCCAAGTAGGACGCTGAATAAACCTAACCTAGCGAAATAGGAGAATATATGTATATCATACCAATACCCAAAAGAAATGTACTTATACGAAAATATCGTGAAGAAACCTGGACTTACAATTAATATAAGTTTGAAATCCCCAATCCGTCTTGAGCAAGCGTGGTAATTAATACTCATGGCTTCTGTGTATGAGAAAAGGTATTTGCAGTAGGACAATACTAAGCTGGTATATTATTTTTTGCAAATGAGTGTTAGGTAGTCAATTTAATGCCATATCCTCCAATCTTCTAAACTCCAGCCTTTTTAATGTCTACTTATTTTTTTTTATTCGCGTTATGTGGACGTGGAAGGCGACAATTTCGTTTAATGCTCTTCGCTATGAATTTTGTATGAGGTATGAACATTGCATTCGTGTTTTTAAAAGGAGCCTGTTATGCCTGAGGTACCAGAGCATCAGACAAGACTGAATTCTGTGCAGGTATTCTCTGAAAATCTCTCTCGGTGGATATGGCTGCAGTGATGGCAGTGGTAGAGGGGAATGACAGCTCACCTGATGCTCGCTACATCTAAATTCATCGAGGGAGATTTTGTACAGAATAGATCATCTATTATATCAGAATCTATAAGGAAGGCCTATGTCCAGCAGAGGACGTCCTGCAGTTGATATGATGATGATGATGAGACCGTCAAGACTGTACCTAGTGCTATTTCGATTTTAAACAGTTTAATTTGTTTAGGTAAGTGATAGATTTTTGTTTTGGGTGCTTCAATTAGTGTAACATTTTTTGTCTTCCAGTGCGATTTTGTTTTTTTATAAACAAGCTAACGGCCCGCCTGATGTTAAGCGATCACCGCTGCGAGTGTCATTCTGAATTTCGACAGTTAATTACTTCGACACGGTCTCAATTTCGAAATTCAATACTTCGACACCTCACTGCTTCGACAGATCATATATTCGACAAGCATTAGTTCGACACACTTTACTTCGACAACATCTACCTTCGAAGAACACTACTTCGACAGAACACTACTTCGATATGCACTAGTTCGACGGATCTCTATTTCGCCGGGACATACCTTCGACATAATACTGCTTTGAAATGTGACAATTATAATTAAATTTAGGTTTTACAAAAAATATAAAAAAATTATTATGATTTTAATATAACCGTTAATACATCTTTGTACAGTTTAATGATTTCTTTAAATAATTTAAATATATATAACCATAACTAGGGTGACCGACCATACCAGTTTTCTGTTTTTTTTCGGATGAGAAATCATCATATCACTTCTCCCGCCCGGGGCGGGGCGGGAGAAGGAGCGTCATACTTTTACTGACTTCTTTATTTGGGACAAGCCCGCCACACTGTACCCAAACCACTGCAACTTCTGTAAGCCAGAATCAACAGTGGCGACCACAAGAAAAGCGCCGAGACAATGAAGCTCGACGAGTCCCGGAGAAACGATTCAACTGTCTTGGATTCCGCAACGAAACCCAACGAGACTTTTACTGACTATAACCCACCCATGTTCTTTCTTGAGCCCTTTGCGTTCTGGGGGCGCGGTATCTCTTTCGAACAACCCGCAGCCTCGGCCACAACCCGCCGCCCAGGCTGCTGGGTAGGATGGCGTGGTACTTTTAAATATTGTATGTAATTTTAAGTGGACTTGTCTTTTATACGATTAACAGAAAATTTAGATTTATAGCAGGCTGATTTAATTAAAACCAATTAATTAGCGATTGGTTACATACTATGTTGGGCAAAGTATTATTGTGTTTTTATTTAAGGAATTTCTCAGTAGGACCTAGGGATTTGCAATATGGTGACACCAGTGTGACTCGGAAAGTATGCAATACTACTTTTTTAATAATATTAAACGTTTTTTTTCTATACGAGCTCATTCTCGACTTCTTCGTGATTTTTTCAATCTTTTTAATAATAATTGTGTATTAACTTATATGTCTGTTGTTCAGTAACTATCTAGACGAAGTCGATTTTAGAAGGTCTAACGTAATTACTTTATCAACAACCAAATTAAATTCATGATTCGTGCATCGATTCTATTATAGACTCACATTATTTCTAAATTAAATGTTAAACATCAAGGTAAGAACAAGGCTGATTTCTCTTCTAAATGTTATCAGAATACGTGACAATAGAAAAATTGTGATGTGGACATGACTTTTTTTGATACGTGCTTTATCTTTTTACTAATATTATAAAACTGAAGAGTTTTGCTCGTTTAAACGCGCTAATCTCCGTAATTACTAGTCCGATTCTGAAAATTCTTTCGCTCATAGGAAGCTATGTTATCATGAGTGCTAATGGCTATATTTTACATAGGCACATACCATCAAGCCTGTAGGCAATCGAACCTAAGACTTCTAGTGTAGCATCGCTATGTTTTTTTACCCAAAAAAATAAGGTTCAGTAAGAAAAAGCCTCGTTACTGTAACTGTCTTTAGGTAAGTTCCATTTCCAGCAGTGGTAAACGAAGTCGCGAGCAAATTCTAGAGTAATCATAATCACACACATTCATTTGGCCTGCTTGGAGCCACCCAAACCCATAGTCCTATTCTTTGTTTCCATATCCTGCAATAGTCCTGCGCTAGCCGGGGATTCTCCTTGGGTGCACTTGCAGAGTGCATACAGGGATAATTTTCGGTTGATGTTTCATTTCATTTTAAACCCGTCTAAAAGGCTTCTGAGACTTAGACATAGACTTTTTATATATGATAACCAGATTTATGAGAAATAGTATGAGCTATATTCAACTTTTTTATAGTGTGGGCAGTAAAGTCTAACGACCCCTATCACCCTAATGTCAGAGTATAAGCTCTAAGCATCACGCTACGACCTACGGGAACGGAGCAGTGATCGAAGACGTAACCGAAGAGTGAAAACCACGCGAACAAAATTGCAGGCAGATGCTAATAACCACCGACCACCAATATTCGTTGTTTTGTCTTAAAGACATATTTAAAAGTTACAATACCCAATAAATATTAATATATTCTCAATATAATTACCAACACTTTGAATTATTTTCAAAACAGTTAAGTTTTACATAGGTATTAAAGTGGTTCTTTAAAATAAACACAATAGATTTTTTGTTCATGAAAAACCGCTCGTTATGGTTGGAAAGGTTTGGTTTAAAATTAACCAATAGCTGATACTTTTTAGAACCAAGGTTGTTAGCAGACAATAGGGAACGTACATTTTAAAATTAGAATTCGTTTGAATTAGGTTCAATTACGTCACCGTGGAACGGAACGAAAGCAAAGCGAGCTCTAGGGATTTGAAAGTATTCGTTTTTCCGGAATTCGCGAAAATTCGTTGGATGACGAATGATCAGTTTTTGAGTTTATACCTACGTTAAATAGTGTATTATAAAGTTCATTATGCCATGTGATAAATGACAATTTATGTTGTGCGCAGTGGCTGAGCATTTGGCTGCTGCGTTGCGTGTCGCGGGCTCGATTCTTGCACGAAACAAATATTTATATAGCCTACAAGCAGTTTTTCTGAGTCTGCCTGCTTTTTAATTTGAGTTTGTCACACCCACAATACCGGAAAAAATCCTAGTTTGGGGGGCAACGTTCATCTCTACATAGTATAAAACAAAGTCGCTTCCCGCCGCCTGTACGCTTAGATCTTTAACACTACACCACGAATGTTAATGCGGTTTTTATCAATAGATAGAGTGATTCAAGAGGAAGGTTTATAAGTATAGAACACAGTAACTAAAGACGTAACAGAAGACGGGTGACACCGCGCGGTTTTAAATAAAAAAATGTGCGCAATTATCCGCAGTGGTGGGAATAGACCCTTTTTTATGATAGGATATCATCAAATGACTTCTTTCGCTCTGGGCGGAGCGGAAGGGAGTGTTAGACTCTTACTGACTAAAACCAATCCTTGTTCCTCCAGATGCCCTTTGCGTTCCAGGGCCGCGGTGACTCTTTCTAACAAATTCCGCAACCCTGCCAGGTTGTGAATTGACCCTTGTGTTATATCTTTTCGACTTATTCGTGAACGGGTGCTGTCAGTTGAGATTGGTCATCTCTTAACTGCAATGGCTTACATCGTTATTATAATTTTGTTATTTTTTATATTCACCTTCATTGTTTTCACATATAGAAGCAACAAGAATATTGTAACCAAGACTTTGTAAAAACCAAATTGAAGGAAAAGAGTGTCCATGGAGTTTCTTGCTCGTTCTTCTCCATAGAGACCTACGTTTTGGAACGAGCAACTAGCTTCAATTTTAAACTGTAACTTCTTGACAATTCAAAAGTGCCTGTACATGGTCTAATTGAAATAAATGCTTTGACTTAACAACAGCAAAGAGATTATGTTTATTATTGTGCAACAGAACTCTGTCGGACATTGTATCTGAAAGCGAGATTAACAGACAGCAATTTGAATGTATTTCACTAAGTAGACAAGCGTCTTAAGCGAATTTGAACATAATTGTATACTGTTTTAAAGTCCATTTTTGTATGTAAAGGTGGTAAGAATATAGACAGTAATCTTGACTCTATTACAGCTCAGTCATTGCTTGTTTGATTGGAAAACTGAAACAAAAGACGGGAAGTGATGATAATTCGAGATGAAGTGAAAAAGTTCTCACATCTTCGTATTACAGTCACATATTGCTGAAATAATTTAGTTCCTTATTACTTTAGTAGTAGTAGAGCTTTAACTGCCTCGTTGGCCTAGTGGTCCTGAGCACGACTGCTACGCTAGAGGTCCCGGGTTCGATTCCTAGGTGGAGCAAAAAAGTGTTATTTTGTTTTTCAATGAAATTCTCAGTAGCAGCTCGGCGGATTTGTGCCCGGTTAATGGCAATAGGCTCGCCCCCTATTACATGGGACCTAAATATACCGGCGAACTGTGGGTGTACATTTGTACACCTCTGCCTAACCCTTCGGGGAATACCGGCGTGATGGTATATATAGTAGTAGAGCTTTTTGTGAAGGAGCTCTTCCGGGGAAGTACTACCACTATACCTATTACTGCCGCAAAGCAGCTGTGTTCCGTTGGTTTGAAGGGTACGGGTGCCGGTGTAATTACAGGCACATGAGACATTTAAACTTTTTCTCTATAGGATTGCTCCCTATTACATGCGACCTAAAACATAATCTCTGCCTATCTCTCGGGAATACAGGCGTGATGGTATGTATGAATGTGTTATAAGATATTTCTGTCATCACACACAACCTTTCCTCTTGAATCACTCTATCTAAATCCGTTTCGTAGTTTAAAAGATCTAAGCGTACAGAGGGACAGATGGCGGGAAGCGGCTTTGTTTTATCTATACTAATATTATAATTATAAAGCTGAAGAGTTTGTTTGTTTGTTTGTTTGTTTGAACGCGCTAATCTCAGGAACCACCGGTCCGATTTGAAAAATTCTTTTTGTGTTGGATAGCCCATTTATCGAGGAAGGTTATAGGCTATATAACATCACGCTACGACTTACGGGAGCGAAGCAGTATTCAAAAACGTAACTTAAGGTGGATGAATAAAGCCACGCGAACGAAGTCGCTGGCAGAAGCTAGTCTATACTAATATTATAAAGAAGTAAAGTTTGTGAGTTTGTGTGGTTGCAGGGCGGTAATCTCTGGATAGTAAAAGAGTGTCCATGGAGTTCCGTGCTCGTTTTTCTCCATAGAGATCTACGTTTTGGAACGAGAAACCAGCTTCAACTTACTGTAACTTCTTGACAATTCAAAAGTGCCTGTAAATGGTCTAAGTGAAATAAATGCTTTGACTTTGATCTATTGAACCGATTTTGAAAATTCTTTTACCCATAGAAAGCTCCGTTATTTGTGAGTGTCATGGACTATATAATTAACATCACGACATGGTAACAAGAAAATTATTAAAGGGCTCATTCCTCTCTCCTCTTATTTAAAACTAGCTTTTGCCCGCGACTTCGTCCGCGTGGATTAATAGTTCCCGTTCCTGGGGGATTTCCGGGATGAAAACTATCCTATGTCCTTTTTCGGGTCCCAGACTATATCTGTACCAAATTTCATTGAAATCGGTTCAGTGGTTTAGGCGTGAAGAAGAGACAGACAGACAGACAGACAGAGTTACTTTCACATTTATAATATTAGTAAGGATTTTGCTGTGCCCGACAGGGTCCATAATTGTTACTAAATATATATTTTTAACTACCACCTGTATGTGTACATTATGGATTGCCATAAACGTTTTTGATTTGATTTGACACGGGAGCGGAGCAGTAACTAAAAAACGTATCTTAACGCGGGTGAAATAATCCACGCGGACACGGCAGTCAGTTTATTTTATTAAGCTAGTAAAGATGATCGACACAATCTAAATTCTTATATTACGTGCAGCTCTCAAGTGCATACGTAATTCTCAAGTGAAATCGCAGCACTGACTCTTTAGCCTTCTAAATAATTCATTAATAAACATTACGTAGCTCGTACAAGTATTTCATTTTTATTGTTTTAAGAAAGTTTGCAATAGAATCTCTTCAACTGTATTTAAAAAGTTCTAAGTCCTGTCAGTATTTATAAAAAACAGTGTTATTAGTACGTATAACATACTAGTAATAATTATAAAAACTTAATTAAAATGGTTGATAGGTTACCTAAATAAATAAATATTGTTTGTACTACCGATACAAAATGATTACACTTTTTAAGTATACATTTATTGAAAGCGCATTCAAGGATACAATAGCTTATTGTTTTATTATTTATTTCATTAGTAATAATAGGTATTCATCTCTGTACGCAACTGAAAAGACAAAAAAGAAAAATTAAAATAAAATTAAAAATCTTGCATCATCATCTCATTTTTTCTCAATTCTTAAATAATGATCTTTTATTTTATTTAAAATCACAAATCTGTAAAAAAACTCAAATAATCTCTAAATTTAAAATTATTTTTAAGAATCACATAAAAAAAATTAAAAAAACGGTAATTTAAAAAACTAAAAAACCCGACTGCTATTCTTTAAAAATATTCATATTCATATTTATTCATATTCATATTTATTTGCATACCATAATGTGTTAAAAAGGTGTTACATAAGGCTTAAAGCTACAGTACAATTATGGACCCTGTTAGGGCACAGCAACATGGTAGTAATTAAAATTAGAAAGAATAACGTTAAATCAAAAAAATAAATAAAATTAAATAACAATTCTTAAAATAAAAATAAAAAGAAGCTAATAACAATAATATGTATTATATTGCGTTTATATCTTATCAGTCAAGTATTCATTTATATTATAATATCTTTTTTCTATTAGGAACAGTTTTAATTTATTTATAAAAGTATTATATCTAGTTATGTTCCTAATTCCCTCAGGTAACTTATTATATAATTTTATTGACATGACGTAGGTACTAGAGGAGTGCATTTTTAGTCGTGATGTAGGTATGTTTAGTCTGTGTTTGTGTCGTAGTGTAATTTTAGTTTGTATTTCTTCTCTCTTAGTGTAAAATTCTGGATATGTTCGTACAAATTTACAAATTTCAAAAATGTAGATGCAGGGTATTGTGAGGATTTTGAGTTCTTGAAAGTGTGGTTTACAACTGTCAGTGTCTTTAATATTAACTAAAATTCTAATTATTTTTTTCTGTAGGGTGAGTAATGTTGGAGCGTCTGTACTATTGCCCCATAGGATAATACCGTATTTGAGCCATGCGTAGGCATATGCATAGTACATGACTAGCGCAGTTTTGAGGTCTGTTGTCTTTTTGATCTCACGGAGTGCGTAGGAAAATCTAGATAGTTTCGATCTTAATTTTTGAATATGTGACTTCCAATCGATATGTGTGTCTATATCTAAGCCTAGTAGGGTGAATTTGTTTACTACTTCTAACTTGTAGTTTTTAAAGCTAAAGTTTACATTAATTGGTATTTTTTGGCGTGGGTGAAATGTCATTATTTTGGTCTTATTATAATTAATTTCAAGATTATGTTCTATCATCCAGTTTGTTGTGTCATTGAGTATTGAGTTTAATTTATTATTTAGGTTAATATTGTTTTCTTTATTGTTTTTTTATTGTTTTTTTTAAATCCCTAAAACAAGATAAATTGTAGCAGTCGGGACCCATTCTAGAAATGGAGGATTAGTGAATTGAGAGCACATACCTATATTACATTACAGATGGTCCCGAATGGGTCCCGACTGCTACAATTTATCTTGTTTTAGGGATTTTTAAAGAATAGAAGTCGGGTTTTTAGTTTTTTAAATTACCGTTTTTTTTTTTTTTTTTTTGTGTTTTAAAAAAGAAATTAATATACCCAGTATCACTCTTACAGTAAATACGAATCTACCGACACCTCTCAAGCTAAAATCCATCGAGCCGTTCAGCCTGCAGAGCGAGCCAAACATTAGAATTTGGCGCCAAAAATCCGCCATTTTGTTTTTTTTTTTTTATATACCCAGTGTCACTCTCACAGTAAATACGAATCTAACGACACCTCTCAAGCTAAAATCCATCGAGCCGTTCAGCCTGCAGAGCGTGCCAAACAATTATACATACAAACTTACATACATACATACATACAAACATACCCTCGAAAAACATAACCCTCCTTCTGTCGCAGTCGGGTAAAAAAAATACCACGACGACGATTTATACAGAAATATACTTAATGGGTTTTAGGAAAAAGTGCAATCAACATTATTTGTAATATTGTAATATCTTTCACATTGCGATAATGACGTAACGTAATTAGCACTTAAAAAAAAAATGGCAGAATTGTAAAAGTATACGAGTGACTTTCTCTTCGTTCGTGGAGATGTGCACTTAGGTCGTGATTGTGCTATAAACTTTAACTCACCGATGTGTATTGTATTGTTCGATGCAATGTTTTGTTCTACTCTCAATAAGAAACAAAAGACAGCCACTTTCAAAAACTATAAAATAAAAACTAACTTTAGTTTTGAATTCGGCGGCAATAAAAAACAACAAGTTGCAGACTTCCACAACTAAAGTTATTTTTCACTTTTTACTTTTTGAAGATGGTTGTCTTTTTTGTAAAAAGTTATTTTTCATTTTTAGTAAGTACCTACTTTCTATCATCCATATCTTAAAAGAAACGGTAACACTACGTAAATTAATAATTTAAACACTACTGAAAAGTCACGGGAAAACTTAATACGCAATTTCGTGTTTCTGATTTGAAAACCGAGCTATTCAACCGATTTTGATAAAATTTGTATGGGGACAATCTGAAAGTATATCCTTTTAAATAATGAAAGAACTTTCCAAATACATTGCCATTGCTAAATGACGTCCTGAAGTAATAAACATAAAAGAAACATTTCTAGCAAATTCAGAACCTCCTTCTTTCTTGAAGTCGGTTATAAACACACACGCCTATCAGAAACTTGCTTATCAATATTATGAATGTAATAGTCTGTTGATATTTTTGTCAGTTTATCGGTCGGAGAACAACGTAGGCTACTCTTATTTAATCTCCAAAAATAAAATAAAATATTTAATTATCTACAGGTGAATGTCAATCGATAATTAAAATTTTTATTTTTATTTAATAACTTATAGATAATGAGACGTGGTTATGTTATTTGCATATGCGTTTTAAAATTAGCTATAGTTGTATAAATATCCATACATTTACTATTTTTTGTATTCGTGCCAAAATTTATATTTAGTATTTTGGCATTGCTCTTGCACAATCACGTCATCAGAAGACGTTTTAAGCGTGATCTAAAGTTTTAGTCACTTCCTTGGTTAATTAAAATATAATAAAAATAAAAATAAAATAAAATATAACTTTATTTGTATTTTTGTTGAGTAAAAAAAATTAAAAAAAACAAGTTTTTTTTGGTCTGGAGGAAGCAGATTCCTTATGTATTCCTTATACATGTAATTATTTAGAGTTAAATATTTTTAATTAACATCCAACAGATTTCAATTGCAGTTGATCTGCGATAAAAATTACTAAGTTTTTCTGTGTAATTGTTAAACAGAGTAAACTATTTTCGATATTCAACCTTAACGCTATAGTCATAAAGTAAAATATTTGGAAAGTGTTTGCCGCTCAGCTGTGTTTTACAGATAATATCGAGTAGTGGGCATAAAGTAGATTGTCCGTGCAGTTGTATTTAAACTTCGAATAGCGAATGTCGTCGCAAAATAATTTTAAATTAAAAATATTTTTTAAATTTTTTAGTTTAGTAATTGTTTTTTAGTTTTAACACAAAATTTTTTTGGAAGTTTATTAAATGTTTTCTTTGTGTAATTATTTGTTATGTGTGTGTTTATTAGCAGTTAGTGCAAATGTTTTGCGCGATAATGATTTGTATCAGTTGGATATTGTGCATTACAATGATTTTCATGACAGGTGAGTGTCTTTTTTACTCATTTTACTTATTGGTCAAAATCGCGTCCGTTTCAATAACCCACTACAACAGTAATTATATTTACCTCTGCCTAACCCTTTGGGGAATACAGGCGTGATGATATGTTTGTGAGGGTATTTAATTTTAAATTACAGTTTTAAATATTAAAATATATAAAAAAGATTTAATTACTTACTTTAGTTGGCTTTATACCTTTTTATCTTTTTTAAAAATAAATCGATATTTTTTTATTTCAAGGCAAAAAATAATAATTTGGTTTACATTTTCCCGCTCTTTGAATAAATAGATTAATTTGAACTGATTAGGATACAAAAGTGGTTGAAAGGTAATGCTAATTATCTGTCTGTTTATCATAATTAAATTATAATTGCAAATTTCCGGACAGTACTTTGGTAATATTTTACGTCTTAATTTTCGACAATCTAATTCATACGAACTCATTAATCAAAATGATACTAAAAAAATGAAGAATAACAGGAAATGCCATTCTTTTTATTACTATTTACATTAAATTAGTTCTAAATACGAATATGATTGTCTATTTTCGAAAGAATGAGTTTTATTTTTCATGATTTTTAACTTTTTTTGTTCCCAAAAACTACATAACCGATTTAAAAAATTCTTTCTCCTACGGGAAGCTACACTATCGGCAAGTAACATATTTTATATTGGTGACTATCGATTGGCTGCTGCGCTGCGTGTCGCGGGTTCGATTCCAGCACGGAGCAAATATTTTTATGGCCAAAAATAGTTGTTCCGGGTCTGGCTGTTTGTGTATGTGAGTTTATATGTTTGTAAACGCACCCACGATGCAGGAGAAATTCGTAGTGTGGGGCAAAGTATAAAAAAGAACTTGTATGTAGGTACTTGAGTGACTATGTATATTTTATTAAAAAAAGAAAAAAGGGCACCGTAAGAAAATTTTACCGGGGCTGCGGGTTGTTCGAAAGAGATCCCCCGGAATGCAAAGGACACAAGAAGGAACATGGATGGGTTTTAGTCAGTAAAAGTCTGACACTCCCTCCCGCCCCGCCCAGTGTAGGAGAAGTCATTTGATGATTTCCTATCGGAAAAAAAAAACCGTAAGAACATTTACGTGGAGAAAATCGCGGGAAAAATCTAGTTTACGATAATAATATATGAATGGCCATGACACTTGCGTTCTGTGGATACCTAACTAGCTTCAACCTTGACCTGCGCTTATTCATGAGCCTGATCAATCTGGTCGGGTCACGTGCCGACTACCGAAACCAGGCCAATAGTACTGTTGCGGACAAATTGATCATGTTCGGAAAACTAGAGTCATGTGTTCTTTCCATTATTGCGACCATTTTTTTGTTGTTTTGGGCGTCCAGCACTGTGATTCTCTAACCCTCACTACGTAATTCGAAAGCTGAATCCGCAGTGAGATAACAAAATGGTATTCTGTTAAACACGATCACGTCGGTGACGTCACCACGGCAAGTGAAAACACAGCTGAAGTCAAGTGGGTTCGTTATCGAAGTGAGCGCGGTCACTTTAGTGAGACTCGTTTTCGAGTTGCATTTTAGAGAATTGCACTACAGGAAAGAGTTAAGAAAGAACGAGTGTGGGGGCACATTTTTGTTTTTGGTACGCTGTGGAAATTCTTAGTGATTTCCTCCGTCATGGGGGTGACGGAGGGGCATGCCGGACTTTTACCGGGTAAACGGGTTAGTGTCGTGATGGCCTAGTAGTTAAGGCGCCCGCCTCTCATGCACGAGGTTGTGGGTTCGCAACCGGGCACGGGCAAGTACCAATGTGCATATGTACTTTCTAAGTTTACCTTGGATATCACTGACATCGGCGGTAACCATGTCAGAGGCCCTTGAGGCGGTTTAGAAACTCTGACAGTAGGGTGTGTGGGGTCGTAAGACCTTACTGCCCACACGATGAAGAAAGAAAGAACCGGGTAAAACCACCGCGGTGTTCCACCTCTGCCTATGACCGGGGGTGCAGGTGCGGTCCTACGCTTGATCTCTCCGAGGTCGTGTCGAAGTATCGTCCCATCGGACTATCATATGAGAATTAAGGAGTTAAGGATATAAGAAAGCACGTGTGTTTGTACACTATTGTGTACTATAATAGGTATGTGCATAGTTGGCTAGTCTCCATTGAGATTTGCGGTTGATTGTCTATCTCAGATTATACTGTGGAATAGCACAAAATATACATACATACATACAATCACGCCTGTATTCCCCGAAGGGTTAGGCAGAGGTGTACCAATGTACACTCACAATTCGCCGGTATGTTTTAGGTCCCATGTAATAGGGGCTTATTGCCATAACCGCGCACAAATCCAAACTCCGAGCAACTGAGAATTTCATAGAAAAACCCAGTAACACAAAAGTTACTTTTTATCCCGATAAAATGTACTGTTCCCGTAGGATAATAATTATATCAACTTTAACGCGAACGAAGTCGTGGGAAGAAGCTAGTATTACATAATTTAATGTGCAGTATTTGTAGTTAATGGCTATGTGAAGTCTCTCTTTTTCTTGAAGGTCAAATGCATTACCTTCTTATTATGACTGCAATGGCAGGAAATATTGACCGTTATGCCATTTATGGACGAACTAACAACAACTATTGACTTTGACCACGGAAAATGTCTGGCTAAAATAAATAATTATTTATAAAAACACCCATGAACTTCTTCTGCTTGCTTTTTCTCTCCCGCTTTTAGTTAGGTCTTTGGTTACTGCCCCGCTCCAGTCATTTTGTTGGAAGGGCCATGGGAAGGTTGGAGGGAGTGCCCCGCTCCACTGTGTCGTAGCGTTATATTATATAGCCTACATTATATTAAAAAAAAAACAAAAAAAATATATACCATCACGCCTGTATTCCCCGAAGGGTTAGGCAGAGGTGTACCAATGTACACCCACAGTTCGCCGGTATATTTAGGTCCCATGTAATAGGGGGCGAGCCTATTGCCATTAACCGGGCACAAATCCAAACTCCGAGCTGCTACTGAGAATTTCATAGAAAAACCCAATAACACAATAATATTATATTATATCATCATCATCATAGCAGCCGCAGGACGTCCACTGCTAAATATAGGCCTTTCTCATAGATTTCCAAAAGGACCGGTTGGAAGCGGCCATAAGGTGTTAAAAATTAACTTTACAAACTTCGTGTACTTGCTTAGGATGGAAAAAGTAATATAAGACAAAAATAAGTAATTAAGATGTGGTAATTTTTTACATATTAACTGAATTTTAATTTTTTTCCTTTTATTTTTCTGTATTAGGAACTAAATACACTTATTTTTTTTTAATTTTTATAGTTATTCCAAAATTATTTTAATAAGTATCTTTATATTATAGCCTATATTATTCTTCATGAAATAATGTTCCCAATACGACCACTAGTTTTAGAGATAAGCGCATTTAAACAAACAATCTAAGCTATGGAGAAACAGTTGGCGAAATTATAAAGGTTTTTTGTTGATTACGGAACTCTAAAATGTTGTAAATCGAGTTGCAATGTCATCTCGCGAGTCGCGACAATGACACAATTTAACAATGCATATTTGATGATACGGTTGACTGGACGATTTGTTGCACTATGAATAGCAGGTTCGATTCTTGCACAGAACGCATATTTGTATAGCATACTAGTAGTTGTCCTGGGATTGACTGTTCGTTTTTGTCAGTTTATGTTTGTAAACGCATCTATGAAACAGGAAAAAATCTTTAGCAGGAGGGCAAAATTACAAAATTGATAACAGGTTCTTTTTTAATATCAGCTGTCAAACAAGCCGACGGCAAACCTAATGTTTAATCATGTTTATAATCGTATTAATATTAATTTGATGTAGTAAATATTATGTAGGTATTCTCCAGGCCGATTCCGGCCACAGCGAATCTTAATCTAGACTAGCCAAATACGCAGGAGATATTATGATGCACAAGTGTATGCGCAAACACAGGTGCACTCCCTCTTCCCCAACTCTCACAGTCCGATGGGACGGCAATTCGACACAACCGGGGAGATCGAGCGCAGGAGCAATTTAACGGCTTTATGTGCTGTCTGAGACTCGGGGGTGTCACACTACCAACTTCCAAAACTCCGGGATATTACTGAGAAATTTCTAATGGATTTCCCGATCTGGGAATCGAACCAAGGACCTCACGCTCACCAGTCGTGCTTGCCACCACACTCACGTTGTCACGGGGACAGCTTTATATTATGTTAAACTTGAAAATAATGTGTTTTATGTTTATTTGTACCGAAAGCACATTTTTTTTATGTTTGACAAACGAAACTGTTAATATAGCCTCAGAAAAAAAATACACTCAAATTAAAAAAAAAAAAAAAATATGCAGTACCATGCAGGCCGCTTCCGACCGGTCCTATTAGAAATCTATGGGGGAGGCCTATGTTCAGCAGTGGACGTCCTGCTGAGATGATGGTGATGATGAACGTGAATAACCTCCACAAAAATAATAAAAAAATCGCTTACATCACCCGGGTGATATAGTTCCAAGGTGATCAAAGTACACCAATTATGTGTGTTCAATTCAGGCTCAGTGGAATAAACCGTACAAAACGGATGCGTGGTAACAACAATACATTCAGGTTCCACTTCCACTAGTATTGTGATTCTCATCCATGTTTAGGAATCCAATTTCGTTATTCCACCATTCACCATTCCTTTGGTTTCAATTGCAAAAAAATATTGATCTTTTATTGACCGATTCTTGACCAATTTCGGTCAGGGCAGCCAATCGCAATGGGACTAGCCAAGTACGCAGGAGATATTGTAGAGATAATTAATAATTTAAATAATCGGCTGTTTAAAAGTAAATTGTTGAAATGGCTGAATACCCATTAATTTTGAAACGAGTCAATGGACACGAGACAACTATTTTGTTAAAGAGTTTCAGAGTTTTATTGGTCTTATTATCAGCTTCCTGTCATTCAAATATATGAAGAAACGGCAATACTACATACATTAACAAGACACTACTTAAAAAGGCACAAGAACGCAGAATACCTATGCAATTTCGTTCATGACGTTTTTTTAGTTATTTTTTTTTACCATATTGTTTATCCAATATAATTAACAGATGAAATTTGGGACCACTTCTGAAGTATGACCTATCAAATAAAGAAAGAATCATCAAAATTGGTTCATAATTGGCCGATTGATCGCTTACCAAACATTTCTAGAACCTCCTAAATAATGTAGCTATCTATCGGAGAAAAAATGGTTAAAATCGGTCCAGCAGTCTCGGAGCCTATTCGGTACAAACAAACAAACATGAAAATCTTTATGATATTAGTAAAGAAATAGCCACTTTCACACACGCACACCCACGATAACGGGCAAGTACCAATGTGACTTTTACAATTCCAATGTACTTTCTAAATTTATCTTGGTCACCACTGACATTGGTGAAGCCTGGACTTGTAATGTTATAAGTCTGAAGTCGCCAATCCACATTGAGCAAGCGTGGTAATCAATGCTCGTGCCTTCTCTGTATGAGAAGTGGTCTTTTCCCTACAGTTGGACACTAATCGCCGGTATTATTGTTTAAAATATTATAATAATACTAGCTTTTGCCCCGCTACTTCGTCCGCGTGAAATAGTTACTTTAGACAGCTCCTTTTATTTTTAAACTATTTTTAACAACGCTTGAACGCTTACTAAAAAATAAGTGAATAATGTTCATTTATTTTTTATTAAGTACCTCAATACAAAGTTTCATGGTTTTGTTTTCGATAATGACAGTCTCCCATACAAATTATCATCCCCTATTTCAAGCCCTTTTCTCGCAACAAAAGGTAACCTATGTCCTTCTCCAAAGTCTAAAGTTTCTTTATGTTATGTGCGTCGCTTTCGCTCGAATAAATGGTTTTTCTTTCTTCCTTTTTTTCTTTCTAATCTATGTCTGCACTAAATTGTATCAAAATCGGTTCAGCGGTTTAGGCGTGTCAACACCGGTTTCATTGGTAAACTTTCATGGACCCGTGGGAAAAACAGAGGGTCATATCGGGCTCTTACGGACTAAAACCCCGCCAATTCCCTCTACCATCGAGTACTAACATAAACAAAAAACAATAATAATGATATTTTCTTAAACAACAACAACAGTTTTCTAGACTAGCGTAATAGTTATTTTTGTCGCCAACACACCGTTCGGTAAACCTTGGAAGCGACGATGCATGATAAAATAAACCGGACAGATGAAAAACTGAAAGGTTATTCATGAAGATATTATGAATAACCTTAGAATTTTTTCTTAGAAGTCATGGTACTATTTATGCACTTTAGTCATTGAGTGATCATCAGTGATCGCAATAGGTAGAGCTAATGCGCCTAAAGTTTAAAGAATAGAAAAAAAATGTGGAGACCTTCTTACGACTAAAAATTTGTTACGGAATATTTGTACCGAGTTTCGAAACATTACTTAAGTACAACTAAAATTAAAAACGTAAAACAACTATCGAATTAATTTCTTGTTTCTATTTTTAAAAAAAGAGTATGCACGATTTTTATTATTTTCAAAAACAAAGGTTATCTCCTTACCTTCGTTTGAATGACGTTAGATTAAAAATGAAAATGAATTCAATTAGTTTACTGTATTAATAAAATTAATTTTAAAAGTATTTAAGTTATGAATAACATTTTTAGTTGTAAGGAGATCCCTACTTTTTGTTTAGTTTGCCATGGCGGTCTTGGGTCTCTCAGTCTTTTTTTTAATTGCCTTGTTGAATTTTTTGAAGTTTAAAGGAACGCCTTGCGGCACCCCTATTTTCTTTTTACGGCACCCAGGGCCTGTAGCCATGTAACAAACGACAAACGCAAACGCTAAGTAGGCTTTAATAGATCTTCAACTTTATGTGCTTGGTTTTAAGTTTAAGATCTAATGAAGATTGCATAGCGTTTTCGTACATTCTAGTCGCTAACGCTTAGAAATGTTTAATCGATTTTCAACTTAAGACTCTGGGGTATACAGTTGAAAATCTATTGGTACCTACCGAGCGTTTACGATTATCGTTTGCGACTTGGCTAGGGGGACTGGTTGGGAAGCTCTGACCTATAGGATAATCAAAGTAACCAACATTTCCGTTTGCCCAGATTCGAAGAAACTTCAGTGATCTACCCAATATGCACATCCAACGACACCTCCTGCTTGGGTGGCTTCGCGCGCCTTTACCAGGAGATCCACACCTTACTGCAGGAGAAACCAGGAGCTCTGCTCCTCAATGCAGGAGACACGTACCAGGGGACGTACTGGTATACCTTGCTGAAGTGGAATGTGACGCAGAGGTTTATAAATATGCTGCCAAATGATGCACATGTAAGTTTTGAAAGATGTTTAAAAGAGAGATAATTTTTTTAGACACATTCGGTGTTTCTTTTTTAATTCTGTTTTGGATATTTATGTCTTTTACTGTTATATCAAGTCCGTGACTCAGAAAGCGCGTAAAGCATAACATCACGCTACGATAGATAGACGGGAGCGGGGCAGTAACCAATAGGTAACTTAACATGGGTGGAAAAACCGCGAGTGAAGTCTAAGAAATTGATTCCAAGAAAACATATAAGAAGACAATCCCACTATCCTATTTCTTACTAATAATGCAAACGCGAAAGTTTGTGGGGATCCATAGATTCACGCTTAAACGGCCGAATGCATCTAGATGAATTTGGCACTAAAATATATTGTAGTGTGGAACAATTTTTTATCCCAGAAAATATTACCGTTCCCGTGGGATAACATTTCAAATTTGACGCAGAAGCTGGTATTCGATATATTCAAAATGCGCTACAATTATACCTAATGCGACCGATCGCCTTGTAAACGGTGTAAAAAGAATTAACAAAGCCGAAAGTAAAATGTTCGGTCCATCATTGGGACTTTTTTTGGTTTTGCACCATACGTTTAGAATCTTCTGGTAGATATTGAAACGGTCAAAGTTACAATGTCTTTTTTTTAAGTATCTCCATGACCCTACAATAAATTGTGCATGTAAATTGCGCGCTGCCTTATACAGTGACTTTTTAAACAAAAATAAAAATCGTTAGTTTTCCTGCTATATTCTTTCCTCAATGTTACTAAGTGGTGGGCAGTACGCGTAGTTAAATAAGCATGAATAAAAATGATTTGATTTAATTTGACGCAATATACGGGGTTTGTAAGACACTGACTCGTTAGCCTAGTGGTCCTATTGCGCGACTGCTACACTAGAGGTCCCGGGTTCGATTCCCAGGTCGAGCAAAAAGTGTTGCTGGGTTTTTCTATGAAATTCTCAGTAGCAGACTAGCAGCTCGGAATTTGGATTTGTGCCCGGCTAGTGGCAATAGGTTCGCCCCCTATTACAAAGGACCTAGATATTCCGGCGAACTGTGGGTGTACATTGGTACACCTCTGCCTAACCCTTCTGAGAATACAGGCGTGATGGTGTAAGACACATCTTTCAAACCCCGTATATTGCGTCAAATTAAATCAAATCATTTTAAATTATATTAACCTCAATATAGATATTTTATAACAGCACTTATGTATATACCAATTGCCACCATGATATTTAACTTTCACTTACCCAATTTCTCTAACAAAATATGTTCTTCTCAGGCCTTAGGCAACCACGAGTTCGACGATGGGATAGCAGGCCTAGCTCCATACCTAAAGGCTATGAAAGCTCCAGTTCTTGCCGCCAACCTGCTCAGCAGTAAGGATTCCCCACTGCACGGCTTATACCATCCCCATGTGGTGGTGGAGAAGAAGGGGAGGAAGATTGGAATAATTGGTCTTATTACTAAGGATACAGAGGTGAGATTTGAGTAACAGTATTTTGTAATCTATTGTAAAAAGAAGAACTGCCCCGTTACCCTAGTGGTCCTAGGCGCGACTGCTACGCTAGAGGTCTTGGGTTCGATTCCCAGGTCGAGCAATGTGTTGTTGGGTTATTTCTATGAAGTTCTCAGAAGCAGCTTGGAGTTAGAATTTGTGCCCTGTTAATGGCAAAAGGCTTGCTCCTAGCAGAAAAGAACGACTCAACGAAATTAATCAGTTAAGAAAAGCGGAAGAGTCAGACAGAAAAAAATATTTAGGAAGTTTTTTTTTCTCCTTTGGCCTTTTATTGGGAGGTTAGGAAACCTACCATATAGGGCAGTAAACAACACACACACAACCCGACAACCACGACCTAAGATCCAAGACTTTTTTAATAAATAATAAATAAATAAAAATCTGTTTATTTCATCTCCGCAAATTACATCAAGGTATCAAGTTGACAAGATAAATTGTCGAAAAATTAGTAATTTGTGGGAGATCTGGAGTCTAAACGAAGCCGAGGCCTTTTTTTTTTTTTTTTTTTTTATAGACGGTAAATCATCAAATAACTTCCCCCGCCCTGGGCGGGGCGGGAGGGAGTGTCAGACTTTTACTGACTAAAACCCGTCTATGTTCCTTCATGTGCCCTTTGCGTTCCGGGGGCGCGGTATCTCTTTCGAACAACCCGCAGAAGCCGAGGCCTGTACTATAGATCTCCAGGCCCCCCATTTCATAACATTTGTATGTATTGTCAACAAGTGAAAGACGGAAAGAGTGGGAATGATTGAGTAAAACGTGGAATGATGTGGGGTAATGTACGAGGGTGAGTCTATGTGTGGGAGGGTGAGTGTGTGTGTGTGGTTATAAATGAAGGTGTGCTTGGGAGGGGGAAGAGGGAGGGGGGAATGTTTTTATTCGAGATGGGTAATCTCTTGTCTCTAGTCTTGGTCAAAGGTGACACAGACAAAGTCTACGATGGAGTGAGCTTACCCAGAGAAGAAGCCTGTTCACTCTAACTTTCAAGAGATTAGGGTTGAATGCGTTCGGAAGTACAGACGCAGGTAGAGAGTTCCTATGCAGTGCGCATTATAAAAGAAGATTGATTGGTGATTGAGATTGCGGCCAAGACCACACAGTTTTTCTTTCTTAACCTGTATCTTTTTTTTACAGCAAGTATCAAATGCAGAAGGGGTTACGTTCTTGGAACCTATTCCTATAGTACAAAAAGAAGCTAATCTTCTAACAGAACAGGGCGTGGATATTATTATAGTACTATCGCATTGTGGATTGGCTGTTGATCAGTAAGTACCTATTTGTAAGTTTTTCACATATAGAAGCAACATATTGTAAACAGGATTTTGTAAAAATCTAAATGAAAGGACTACACTAAAGGTCTTGGGATCGATTCCCAGGTCAAGCAAAGGGTTATTGGGTTTTTCTGTAAAATTCTCAGTAGCAGCTCTAAGTTATGATTTAGGGGGCTTGGCCCCCATTATATGGGACCTAAAAATACCGGCGAACTATGGGTGTACATTGGTACAACTCTACCTAACCCTTCGGGGAATATAGGCGTGATGGTATGTTATGTTTAATGATCAGTATGTGGTATTTTTTTTAAAATACACCCCGTACGAAGTTCAAAACTAAAATCTATTAATTTGTGGTTTTGTGGCTTACTAAGTTTTGAATGACAACATGTGGTAATTCTAATATTAATTAATGATCGTATTATTTTAATTAAACCGCATTTTGGCATTTGAAATAGCTGCAAACAATTAGTGAATTAATTTGGAATTTCAATTAAACATTTTGAAACCAAAATTTTTGGTTTTATAGCCCAAAATTGTATAAAGTTCAACAAAATGGTAAAGTATTTATAAAGTTCGTAAATGTAATAAATTCTTACCCTAAATATTCTATTTTCATTATTTGTTGTTATAGTGGCCATCGTAAATTAATAACTAACTCTGTGAATTTTTGGTGTAGTTCTACCTATAATGGTTCAAAGGATGACAGATTAGGGATACCCATGTGACAAACGGACGGACAGTAATAGGATCCTGTTCGGCATCCTTTTGGTACGAAACCTTAAAAACATTGCTATTAAGGTAGCCACATTTTTAGGGATCCGCAATTATTTAACGTACTATCCGAGACCCGGGGGTGTCACAAATAACTTCCAAACTCCGGTCTGCTACTGAGAAATGTGTGAAAGAAAAATTATCTGACGAAAGAACTCAGATTGAAATTCTCAGTAGCAGCTCGGAGTTATGATTAGTGTCCGGTTAATGGCAATAGGCTCGTCTCCTATTTCATCGAACCTAAAACATGCTGGCGGAATGTAAGTGTACGTTGGCATACCTCTGCTTAACCCTTCGGAAAAAACAGGCGTGATGGTATGAAAAAACTGAATCACACTACCCGACCTAGATATCAAACCCACGACCCTACATTCAGCAGCCGTGCTTACGACCCAAGACCAAAAAGGCAATCCAAAATCCTCCTTATAATGCACTCTACAAAGCTCAAATTCGGATCATGATAAACTATCGCGATAGATATTAAAATCCTCGATATTACTAACGTCATCTTACGCTATTATTTCCACTATCTTGTGATTCACTTCTTCATTTTAGAGAAAGTCGTTGCGCAACGTTGATAGTTATCGAAACAGTCTATAACGATAACGATAACGGTTTACAGCAGCATGGTAAAACCGTCTATCTCAGTCACGTTTTAAATTCAACTAGAGACGAAATACGTGAAATGCAATAACCATATTGTTACTATTAATCATCACTGCGATGCAAGTTCGTCATATTTATGTACTAAGTCATATTTTGCTGACGACCTAATTTTATGAAAAAAGAACTTAGTTTAGGCACCAGTCTTCCAAAAGTCATGTACAAAATTGTATCAGTAGATTAAGGTAAACATAAGCTGTAGTTTGTGGTAAGAAAATAAAAACGATTTTATTTTATTATTTATTATATTCAACGTATGTTACAAGTTACTATCGGAGGCTTAATTCTTGTTAGTTTAACAATGATTACATTACAATTACGATCGCATTACAATCTTAGTTTTATTGGCGTTGAACGTCTCAGTCGAAAATCTAATAGCAATCCCATATCAGTGATAATCAATGTCAAAAAAGTAGATTAAATGTAGGTGTTTTCGACATATTGAGACTGAGATTAGAATTCCAACTGTATTAAAATTACGAGCATTATTGTTTCTCCTTAAATACGTTACCACCATTACATTGCGAAACCAATATGCATTTATACACATTCGTTACCTGTTAAAAGTCCCGCTTAAAGTCGTTACCAAAATAACGCGTTTTACAAACCGCTATCTGATATATAGTTTCGTTTCGCTAACAACGTAAGCCGTTACAGCCCTACTACTAACTCCTAGGAGATATTTTATCAGTATATTGGAACACCAGTCTTATGCAGTGCTTGTCATGACAACTTTATTAGAAAATATAGTGGATGGTTCGCCACCTATGCATTTAAATCGTCTATAAATCGATAAAATAACTCAGCCAGGGCATTAGCCTGATGTATAGCTTATTTCAACGGCTTAATCGTGTTTGGATTTATGATATTTATTAGAAACTATGGGTGTGCTTTTAGATATTTTAGTTTTTTGGGTTTCTGTGCTATAAAAGGGAAAGGAACCTTTATTGGACTACTTTGTGGTCTGTCTGTCTGTCAAGACTCTTTTTTTAGGAACGCGTGCAGGTTGAGATTTATATCTGTTACTAAAAAAATAAGTTGTAAAATAAATAAATGGAAGGAATTGGGGTTAGCCTTTGCCCAGCAGAGGAACAGCAAGGGAAAATTTAAAAAAAATTGACAGTTGCAAAAAAAGAAAACTTAAAAGCTATCTCGTTGATTCAGAATCATGCGGTACCTAGATATCCAATAATCGTTGCGAAATTTAATTTACCTCATGTTTTTTTTTATATGTATCGTAATTAAATATTATAAACTGGTACAGAATCCTTAGTCTGCCAGTCCAGCTTGCACTTGACCGGATTTTTGCTGGAATTAACCCTAAGATACACAATTATTCGTCGGATTTTCTTTTAATTTCACGAAGAAGTAAATGAAATGAGCAAGTTTTTAATGTTCAAGCTTAAAGTTAATGTAGCTTAAAGTCGTTAAGGTACAGTATTATTGTAAATAGCACCATTAAGTAGGCGAAAAAATAAAAAGTAACAATATGGTTGTTGTTTCTACAAGTATTCGTGCTAACTGCTGTAAGGCTTAGCTCGCATATAAAATACAATAATATTCTTTGTTGTTCCAAATATTAGAAGTCGTTTTTAGGGATACGTTCCTAAATGGTAAAAATGGAACACTAAGGCCAGACGAGCGTAATTTTTTTAGTGTTGAGTCGCGTAATTTCGGTCGCGTAATTTCTGCTACATTCGGTATGACACAAAACTTCTGTTTCGTTCACACGGCGACGCAAAATGCGTTGTCAGTTTCAATAGAAAGAAGATGTAGTAAGTTGGCTGCTGCATTGCGTGTCTCAGGTTCGATTCCTAGAACGAGCAAATATTTAAATGCCCTACAGGTACTTATGGGTCGGGTTGTTTGTGTATGTTAGTTTATATTTTTGTAAACGCACCCACAATTTAGGACAAATTCCTAATTAGGGGCATTTTTTTTTTGTTTAAAATATAAAAATAAAATATACCATCACGCTTGTATTCCCCGAAGAGTTAGGCAGAGGTGTACCAATGTACACCCACAGTTCGCCGGTATATTTAGGTCCCATGTAATAGGGGGCGAGCCTATTGCCATTAACCGGGCACAATTCCAAACTCCGAGCTGCTACTGAGAATTTCAGAGAAAAACCCAATAACACTTGACAACACACTCACTCAACACTCACTTAAAATACAATACTAACGTTATTGTTTTCTTACAGGAAAATGGCAAAGGAAGTAGGAGAAAACATTGACATCATTGTAGGAGGTCACACTCACAGCCTCCTCTGGAATGGAGAGGCTCCGACCAAGGAGGAGGTCTCTGGACCCTACCCAATAATAATTGAGAGCGAAGCGAAGCCGGGACACAAGGTTAGTTCATTTAGAGTTACATGTTTACATGAACTGCTTCGTTGGCCTAGTGGTTCTAAGCGCGACTGCTACGCTAGAGGTCTTAGGTTTGATTCCCAGGTCGAGCAAAAAGTGTTAATGGGTTTTTCTATGAAATTCTCAGTAGCAGCTCAGAGTTAGGATTTGTGCCCGGTTAATAGCAATAAGCTCGCCCCCTATTACATGGGACCTAAAGAAACCGGCGAACTGTGGGTGTATGTACATTGTTACAGCTCTGCCTAGCCCTTCGGGGAATACAGGCGTGAATATGTATGTATTTATAAATTTATAAATTATATAAGTATGTATATCAGTTGTCTGGTTACCATAACACAAGCTCTGCTTAGCTTGGGATCAGATAGCCGTGTGTGAGTTGTCCCCAGATATAACAAAAAAAAATGAGAAGTATTGAAGTATTTGAGAAGTATTGTATGTACCTATGTACTTTCATGTTTCTAGTTTCAAGAGGCGAAATTTTCGTGGCTTAAAATAAACTGCTGTTCTATACAAGAATGACCGAAAATTGTGGCAAGCCGTTGAAATGTTGAAATCTTTTTAGGTCCCCAACCCACATCAAAATTTCTGCCATTTTTCGTAGAAAAAGTAGTTTAATTTTGAGAGCATGTAGGTTGCCTCAATTTGGTTGAACTAACAATCAATTGTTTCGTCTATAACCTGATACGTTATGACTAATAAGTAACCTGCGGTGTTATTCTGTAAAACCCTCCTTCCGTGAAGTGAGCGTGTGGCGACCTGTCAGTCCCTTGCATCGTATAGTCACAGCCCAGTTTTAGCTCACTTCACCTTAATTCACTGAGGGAGATTTCTTACAGAATAAGCCGGCTGACCGCATACCGTTTGCCTTTCATGGTGGCAATAGACATTCAACATTCACATATCAAGTTCAACACGCCAATACCTACCTTATGTTTTGCTGCAGTCCGCAATTACATGTCAAGGTCCTATAAACACCGCCATTGAATTTTGTACACATTGTATAATAAACTTTAATTGCACTGCTATAAGGCAATTCCCACACTACACCGCATCACGGAGCGTAGCGCGGGAGTGCGTGTTCTTATGTTGTTTGCAAGTGCGGGGTAGTATGTGATTGAAAAGAGGTAGTAAGAAAAGATAAATTCTCACAAATTTCGGAACCAGAACCAGAACCACCACTTTATTTGCTCTAAATGTAGGTACAGAATTGGATATTGAACATAAATAAATAAGATCAGCTACATTTTACCTTCTGGCATGCAAATTGACATTAGTCACACAAATAATATCAGAAAAAAAATGACAAATGTAAAAACTGGTCAAATATAGAAATAAAAATTATCAAAATGTCAACAACACAAATAATAAAAAATAAAAAATTACAACATAAATGCAAGTAAAAATTATCAAAAAGTCAAAATATCAAATCAAAAAAGAATCAAATCTTATGAATTCCAAATTCGCGTGCGAAGCTCTCTTTCCATTCCGTTCCGAGGCGGTATGCATTGAGCTTAATGCTACTGGCATTTTTTACTGTATAATGTATTTATTTGCATAATTACCCATGTATTGTTTTTAATTAGGACTTTGTGACTGTGTTTGTACTACCAGGCAGGTAAGGTCACTGTGGATGTACGCGGTCAGCAACAAAATTGTATAATTATCGACATATTACTTTTACCATATCATTTAAATAGACACGAAATAACACAATTGCCTGCAATACCTAATAGTTCATTGTATATTATTTTTAGATCTATTTTATATTTCCTTTGATATTGTGCTCAATAAGAAGGATTTAAAAATCTGAAATGTTTATCTATTTTTGCTGCTGACTGCACTCCTCAGTGACCTCCAGCATGACAGAGGTCACCAGGTCACAGGTTTAAGTAATATTGGCTACCCACCATTTGGTAGGTAGATCAGACAGTAAAATAGCAGACAATTAGACAGAAAATAACTAAGCATGAGATTACAGAGTAAAGGCCTATTCAGACCTAAGCGGTATTCGCTACCGTCTGCGGCAGAGAAAACCCAGTGGGTATGCGGTAATAATACGAGGGGAGATCAAAAAGTAATGAGAATCGGTTACTTCAGGTCCGCATATAAACGCAAAAAAAGTTTTTTTTTGCTTACTTATGTACTCACTACTTCAGCCTAAAAAAATCATATACATATATCACGATTTCCGGGAGTTATATTCATTTGAATACGAACTGTCGAAGAGATAACACCAACTTGGAGAAAAACGAAATTAAAGCAGTCATCAAGTACCTCTGTTTGAAAAAAAATTCTACAATAGACATACACAGTGACTTAGTGGGAAAATTGGGGGACTCTGCTCCTACATATTCTACAGTTGCAAGCTGGATTAAGGAATTTAAACTGGACAGAGCATCCACTGAAGATGAACATCGCGAAAGAGGCCCATCCACGTCCCTCACTGAAGACAACGTGAAAAAAGTCGAAGATGTTATGTTGCCAGATCGAAGAGTGACCATCAGGCATGTAGCTGAGATCACAGGGATCTCATATGGCAGCATTCAAAAAATCCTTGCGAACGAGTTGCATATGAAAAAGGCCGCGCGTTGGGTACCCAGGATGTTAACCGACGAGCAAAAGCAGCGGTTCACAAAGCCGCAGTTGCGATGGCTGCCATTCAAGAAACGGGATTCGAACTGCTCGAACACCCTCCGTATTCGCTAGATCTGGCTCCTAGTGACTTCTACCTCTTTCCTCGGCTCAAGGAACACCTCCGAGGCAAGAAATTTGAAGACGATAGCGAATTGATGGTCACTTTTGAGGCGTTTTGGGAGGGTCAAGAAAAATATTTTTTTCAAAGGGAATCCTGGGTTTAGAAAAAAGATGGAATAAATGTATTGATTTGTAAGGAGACTATGTAGAAGAATAAATTATTATTTTAACTTTAATTACCGCGTTTTATCTTCATTCTCATTACTTTTTGATTCGCCCTCGTATTACTGTTCAGACCTAAGCGGTATTCGCTACCGTTCGTAACCCGCATGGTATGTACAGTAAGCGCTCAGAAATCCATACCCACGCTAAGGTTCACTTTCCTATGAACACGGGCGCGATCCAGTCAGCGCGTGCGCATGTGTGTTTACGAGTGATGTCTCAACATTCCACAGATAACACACACTAATGAACCATCGTCGCACTACGCGAAATGGCATTATATTTCTGTTTACCGTACGAGTCCTACCCGACGCGCGACGTATTCTTACCATTGCATTGCTAAATTTCGCATAATTATAACATGTCCTGGCAGCTGGTTTGGATAAGAAAGGGTTTACGATCATTGAATTCCGAGTTCAAATCTTATACTATGTGTGGCTGTTTTTTGTTTCTTGAAACCATAATAATGTTAGGCAAAATCTTTTTAGGTTTATGTTGAATTATTACGTATTCATGCTTGTTATTTATTTTTTATAAGAAGCAAATATTAGTTATTGTATTATTTATTTAACTTTTTATGTGATTTTATTTTAACTTTTTGTAATTGGAAGTAGGAAAAAAAGGCGTGCTGTGTGATAACAAAAATTTATTTTTAAAATTAACAAACTTATGAGAATTGTAACGTCACATTCCTACCGAAATAAAAGAAGTTGTCTTGTAACTGTTCATAAGATTTTTTGTTGAATACCCACTTAGTCAATAAAATTCATAATAACATAATAAGAGAAGGATATTTTAATAACACAAATAAATTTGGTGATGCTCACGTATTAAGTTTCTGAATTGGTATTCAGCAGAGTTAATTGAAAACTAAACTATAATTCAGACTTTATGAACAGGTTTTTTTTATGTAACGTCACAATAAACTTAGTGAGGTAATAGTTTAATAATTCGTTTTCTTGATGAAAAGAAGATTGAAACCAAACCTCAATTTAAGATCATTAAATAACTATCTACGAATATATAATATAATTATGACTAAATATTTAGTTACACCGTCTAATTATTAAAACTAAAACATCCAGGTTATTAAATGTTGCATAACACCGTCTAATACTTCTTCATAAGTAGCACTGTTGCACCTAATTATTAAAACTAAAACATCCAGGTTATTAAATGTTGCATAACACCGTCTAATACTTCTTCATAA
The DNA here is from genome assembly GCA_932526535.1 of Caradrina clavipalpis. NCBI lineage: Eukaryota > Metazoa > Arthropoda > Insecta > Lepidoptera > Noctuidae > Caradrina > Caradrina clavipalpis. Next base: position 11,304,211 of record OW052106.1, read on the forward strand.
GTAGCACTGTTGCACGTCATCCCCACATATTAAAAACGAAACGTATTTTTCCTGGTTTATGATGCATGCAGCTGTTGTTGTAAACAGTATGTTATCCAGTGCGAAACCACCAAACTTAATCCACTTCGCTGTTGAGTAGGTAGGATAGGCTATCTATCCTCTTCCTCGTATTTCTTGCTCCGGAGACTAATAATAGTATTCCTCTAAAACAACAAAAAAAAGTAATATTAGGCATTTATAACAAAATACTAAAGTGACTTAATTTTTTATATAATTTAATAATATTTATTTAATATAACAAATTTTAATATATTAAAACTATTTATTTATAAATTCCATAATAAACACATTTTTTTGGCGTCATTATATATTTAAAAATCAATAATAAGTATTAATCGAAATGCCACCAAATAATTTTAGGTATCTTAGGTATAAATTTCAAATAAAAGTTTAATTTACAATTCGTTAATATAATACTCACATTCAGTCAGGTTTCATAAGATATTAATTGGGACCACTTTTATGCAGCCCAATAATAGTCGCCCTCGCCTCAGTAATATTATTTGCCTGCGTTTCGAGAATACTTACAATACCACTACGAGTATCTATTAAATCACTCGTTACTAACCAACAACCACAACCAAACGACAACGCTCATTCCAATCAAGTTAAATATGCACAAAACTCATGTCTACCTCACAGAAATCTAAATTCTTTATTAGTTTTCTATGACTACCCTTTTAAATTTACGAAATGTGTGAACAAAGCGAACAAGCTAAAGAATATTATATTTCTGTTCATTTCTTCAAATTGAGTAAAAACAAAAAGACAAAAATAATGTGAGATTCGAACTCGCGGCTCATTGATTAACGCCGTCAACTGGGCGCGCTTAACCGCTAGACCATCTTGACTCATTTAGAAATGTTGAAATTATGAACTACATTCACAACGATGATACATGTGTCTATTCTTGAAAGTAAAAGGTCGTAAGTCAAACTAAACGTCAACCTAATACGTTTTGAGATTGGGTATGGACTTTTGGTCGCCACTGTACCTCTACCCACAGCGGCAGCGAATATCGCTCAGGTTTGAATAGGCCTTAAAAGTAACGTAACTTGACTTGATTTTCAAAATTGGGAAATACACTTTTCACACATAATAATACATACATAGCATCACGCCTGTATTCCCCGAAGGGTGCAGCTTACTAGGGTTCCGTACCCAAAGGGTAAAACGGGACCCTATTACGATGATTAAAAACCAGAATAAAATAGATATGTAGGGGGGCTCCCATATGATACAACAAAGGTGTTTTTTTTCCTCGTTTTTATAGATAATGGTACGGAACCCTTTGTGCGCGAGTCCGAGAAATACCCGTATCACATATAATAATACATACATAGCATCGCGCCTGTATTCCCCGAAGGGTTGCAGTTTTTTTAAACCGTCATAAAGTGACGATGAGTTTTTTTATAGATCATGTTAATTTAAATAACCACAAAATAAGATCGCGATCTTATTAACGGCAATATTATTATCATTACTTACAAAACGAGTTTAAAATATTATAATGAAGTAGATTAACTTTAACATAACTTGATCGCTCGATTAAAATTATTTAGTGGCACATTCAACGTGTCCGTTATCAATTATTTTAAAAGTAATTCGATTCGTGTTTTATGTAATTTGTTTAAGTTATATGGTTAATCAGCCATTTTAAAATTGTGCGTGCTTTGGTGGTTTTGCACTCTGGCATGCGTTAGTGTATTTCATTTCTATAATACTTCATGAAACGAATGTTGAGCGTGAGGTCGTAGGTTCGATTTCCAGGTCGGGCAAAAATTTGTTCCGGGTTATTGGGTTTTCTCCGGTTCCAACCCGGAGGTTGGAAGTTGGTGGTGTGACACCTCCGTGTCTTAGAAAGCACGTAAAAGCGTTGGTCCTGTGTCTAATCTCTTCCCGGTTATGACGGATTAGGGAAGAGGGAGTGCACCTGTGTTTGCACACACTTGTTCACTATAATATGTCCTGAGTAGTTGGCTATTCTGCATCAAGATTAGCCGCCGTTGCCGGAATCGGTTTGGAGAATGCATGAAACACAATTTCGGGCCTAACCACTCTTATTCAGCTCAAATCAGCTTTTGTTTTATATAAAACCTCAGACTTGTACCTATCGCATCCGTTTAACAGCAGAAAGAATAAGAAACGTGTTATTGGGTTTTTCTATGAAATTCTCAGTTGCAGCTCGGAGTTAGGATGTGCCCAGTGTGCAGAGGTGTACATTGATAAACCTCTGCCTAACCCTTTGGGAAATACAGGCGTGATGATGGTATATTTTGACGTAAAAAAGGAAGCCATTTTGAATTTCGAAAATGTGATTAATTTCAGTAGCTGATGGCATTTCCCATGTTTTTCAAAACAACATTCTAATCGAAAATGCCTTGAATTTAATTACTTATTTGACACGTTTTAAAATAAAATTGATTGTCGCTGAGATGTGATTGCAACTTGATTTTGAACGTTATTTGTATACATCTAAGATCAAACTCATAAAAAAATACAACCCCGAATTGAGAACCTCCTTCTATTTTCAAGTCGGTTAAAATTAACTATAGTGTGTTTTTTAATCTCGTAGACTAAATTGACAGTTTCATATGTCAAATATAAAAATAATGTGCTTTCGGCCCATGAACATAAAGCACACTATTTTCAAGTTTGACGTAAGAAGCCGTCAAATCAGTCTACGAGATTAAAAAACACACTTTACGAAGGTTCAATCCCAAAGGCGTTACAAAACATAGCACATGGTGGTACCAACCTACCTTTTTGTGAGACACAGAGTCAGCAGAAAATCTCAATCTAGTTGGAGGTCAACAACGAATTAAATTGGATAGCGTGATGCCTCTGTAACATGGAAACAATAGGTTCATTTTGAAAATCCAATATTTTTACCGGATAACGTTTTACTGATTTATATTCCTTGTCTGTATTATCAGTGCCGAAGAGAAGGGATGAGACGTATGTGATGTCACGTGTTGAGGACGATACATGAGTTACGATTTCTGTTAGTAAGACTGGTTGTCAGACTTCCTGGTTTCTGGCTATCTGGCTGTCGAACAGCTGGGAGCAATGAGGTTGGGCTTCAAGACACGGGGATGTCACACTACCAACTTTTAAACTACGGACTGCTACTGAGAGTCGTGTCATCAGACGTGCCTTCATTAAACGGAGAAAATATTATAGTGGATTAATATCAAGTGTAGGTCGGTTTGTGCCAGTTAGCAATTTCCCACTTACTTTTTGTTCTCCGTTTTTAAAACGCCACTCTAATTTGACCTTCTGTTTTTTTTTTGTCTTATGGCTAAAGTCCGTTCAGTCATGAAAACCACTTTTTAGGCCATGCACCTTGGCTATACGCTCTTGGATAAAAAGAGGAGATTAATGTCATGTTGACTGGTTGAGTAAATCGGTGAACAATTATTGAGAAGGTAAACCGAAGTGCTCTTATAAATAATAGCTGTGTGTATTTTTAGACAAAATATATAAAAATCTTGGTTGTTCTTAAATCGAAAGGAAGTCTGAATATTGTATCGCATACCTACCCTTAATTTGCCAATTTATTTATTTAGCATCTTTAACAAAACATATACATTATACACTAATCATACCTAAATAAAATATTATGTAGGTGTCACACTTCACGTATAGAAAACCATGGTATGTGCAGTTAAGATAATTAGGTATAAAATAATATAGTTGTATGGAATAGACTCAATGGTAGAATGTAATGTCCCCGCAAGAATGTTGCGGGGACATTACATATTTAGAATAATAATTATGATCTTAGAACTTCCAGTATATTAAAATATTTAATCGCTTATTTAAGGAAACTACAAACCGTGCCATATAATACCTACAAGGTATGGCACAGAGGATATTAAAAAAAAAAAAAACTCCCATAACGTGAATATTTCAACGCTAAGGGACGAGCCACAGTCTCTGGCGACGCTTCACGCTTTGCGACAGGAGTTGCGACAGCGACACGATTTGCAGTGGTATGCCACAGCTCGAGTAGTTGCGACAGCGACGGACGACTCGCACAGCGCGCATTCTGTAGCCGCTACATGTCGCGCTACTTGTCGCGCTTCGTGAAGCGCCCCGTGTAGCGTCGCATGTAGTGTCGCCGGTAGCTGTGGCATACTTTATACGTTGTCTACCATTTGTTTTTGCATCTCGAAGCTTGTCGCGCCTCATGTCGCATGAAGCGCTTGACTGTGGCCGGCGGTTAAAGGTTCAATAATTATGTTCATAATTTATGGTTTTCGTGCGTCAATGTCCCTTTTACTTTTTTCACTTAGAACCACTAGGCTAACGAAGCAGTTTACAGTTGAGACTTATAAAAATATAAGTCTAAAATCGTCATTCCATCTTGAGCAAGCGTGGTGATCCATCCCCGTGCTTTCTCTGTTTGAGAAGAGGCCTTAGCCCTGCAGTGGGAGAGTCATAGGCTAGAATTTTATTCAAGCTTATTTTTTGTTTCAGGTGTTAGTGGTCACAGCCGCTTCTTACAGCAAGTACCTCGGCAACATAACTACGTACTTCAATAAGGAAGGAGAGTTGCAGTCCTTTGAGGGGTCACCCGTCTTCTTAAACAGATCCATTCCTGAAGGTATGTATTATAGTGGAGTCAGAATGTGTGCTTCTAGAAGTAAACTAGTCATTCACTGTTAAAGTATTTATTTTATGGTGTTTCTAGATTTTACGAAATTTTATCTACTTAATTAGGTACTTTGTTATCTAGTTGTTAACTTTTATGTGTATGTGGTGGTCTCCTTTAAGTGGTTCGTATGTCATGATTTGGGCATAGGTAAAACCCGGATAGTTGCCTCGGGGGGATACATGCCCCGGTTTTTAATACACTATGTTAGGAATATAAATAGTGTTGGCGCTTTACTACAATAAATAGTGACCCCCCTGCTGGCCTTAGTGCAGCATAAGCCATCGGCATAGGCCCACCTGTTTTGTCCGTGTGAGTAAAAATCTTCCGCGGCGTAACTGTGACGGGCGTTATAATTATATTGGTAAGTAATTACTATTGAATATTTTTATTACTGATCGCGGTTTCAGTCAACTTTTTGTTTCTTTGCATGCATTAGAGTTTAAATAACATTGTTTATTATGTTTTATTCCTAATTAATAATTATTTATTTCGCAAATAAAAAGAGCAAGTATCCGTATCAAAAAGGATAGTCGCCCTACTTACTTTCGCGGATAGTTGCCCCTAGAGTGACTAAAAATTCTTTAACAAACAAAGCTGGATATTTTTTTTTCTGTTTTTTCTAATTTACTGTGACTCTAACTTGTTGTAAATAAAATAAATATCTATTTAACTATTTTATATATTTATTTTAGATAAGCAAAATGCCTTGCAAATATAAGTGAAAACCAGGCGTGGTGCCAAGCAACATCAACTGGACAGAAGATAGCTTAGCACTTGCCTTGGAGTAATTAAGACAAAAAAAAAGTTTCAATGAAATTTCTCGAACATACGGAATATCCTTTAGAACCTTATTATCTTATTTAAATCATTAAAATTGAAAATTATTTAATAATGTTAATTAATATTTCAAATTGTACTTAATAAAATATGTCAGAAAATTATAAACGCTGTTAAATAAATAATAAAGATTACTTTAATTGATATAAATTTCTTTGTATTCAAAATAAAAATCATACCGAGGTTACTATCCCCGCACCAGGCAAGTATCCCCGGAAGGATTTTCCACGCTAGGCTACTATCCGCCATAGTAGGCAACTATCCCTTTTCTGAGAGGTGAAATAAAACAGTATTTATTCAAAACCAGTGTTAATTAGGTATTCAAAAATAGGCTATTTTAGAAGATAAAAGACCTATGTTTTGAGATACATACTTAGTTATTTTCAGCCAGTTCATATTTTTACAAAATAAAGCTTTTTCAAAAAGTGGGGCAACTATCCGGGTTTTACCCTATATGAATTTTGTTGGAGATCCCTAATAATTGAATAAGTATTGTGCGCAACGAGTTTCGTTCACGGCGGCTAATCTCAGTGGAGTCTAGCCAAATACGTAGGAGATAATATAGTGGACAAGTGTGTGCGCAAACACAAGTGCACGCTCTCTTTCTTCACTCTCATAGTCTAATGGACGGTACGGACACGACTGGGAAAAAAAGTAAAGACATAATGGTAAGTGTAGGATGTGCTTTTTTCATTATTAGACGCTGAAAAACGCTGAGGCTGGTCAGTCTGTGCGCCTACCAGTTCAATTACAGCAATTTTTTGATTAGACATTTTTTTGTAGCGGCGCTCTGCCGATACTACTTTCAAATAAACTTGTAATAACCAACTTGTATGTGTTGTGTGGACTGAGTTAAGCCAATCACGGCACTGCAGTACTGCCAGGCTTACTTCTCGCAGCTCGTAGTCAGGATTTGTGCATGGTTAATGGCAATAGGCTCACCTCCTTTTACATGGGACCTAAACAAACCGGCGAATTGGGTGTACATTGGTACACCTCTGCATAACCCTTCGGGGAATACAGGCGTGATAGTACGTATGAATTTAGATTCTAGATAAATTTTACATCTTTATCCACAGATCCAGAAATCAAGGCTCTTCTAGAACCGTACGCGCAGAAACTCCACAAAATTGTTAATGAGGTAGTTGGATACGTGGAAGGAGATATGCGTATGCTCCCGTGTAGCTTCCGAGAGTGTACCCTTGGTAACTTCATGGCTGAAGCGTTCTTACATACTGTGAGTATTTTCTTTATATACAAGGTGTTGATTTGCATTCTCGTCAAATTCAAGGAGTTAACTATGCTCGTGATTCTTAACACGAATCAATAATAAAATAAATTTGTTTTAAAATTTGACGTGATTTTCCAATACGAACTAGCCATCTCGCCAGAGGGTTTAGGCGCTATGCACGCATTGATATAGCCGCGCGACAACTCTGCCTACCGCATACGAAACTGGGCAAGGCTGATTTTTGCAAGAGGAGTATTCTGGAATACTGTTATTTTATAGTTGCAACTAAAAAAACAAGCATTTATTAAATATTGGCCAGGTATCGTAATTATATTTGATTACTTCTTTTTTTCTATGACAAGCTCCTAATTTGACGAGGATGCAAATCAACAGCTTGTATATACTAACATTTGTCCGTGACTTTCTCCGCTACTTTGCCCGCTTTTTTACCGATGTGAAATCATCAAATGACTTCTCCCGCCCTGGTCAGACTCTTACTGACTAAAATCCATCCATGTTCCTTCTTGTGCCCTTTGCGTTCCGGGGCCGCGGTATCTCTTTCGAACAACCCGCAGCCCCGGCAGTGTCCGTTTAAATGTCAGTTATCGCGGATGCAGACCAAGTAGCGGAATAAAAAGAAGTCTGTCCTTTTTTGGGGTTTAACCTTACCACGTACATTTCATCAAAATCGGTTCAGTAGTTTAGTCGTGAAAGCGTAACAGACAGAGTTCAGATTTGACTTCTGAACAACTTTGACTTCTTCTTGATTTTTTTAAATTATCCCCCGCGCCTTATTAACTGCCCCGTTGGTCTCGTGGTCGCAAGTGCGACTGCTGTGCAAGGGGTCCCGGGTTCGATTCCCAGGTCGAGCAAAAAGTGTTATTGGGTTTTTCTATGAAATTCTCAGTAGCAGCTCGGAGTTTGGATTTGTGCCCGGTTAATGGCAATAGGCTCGCCCCCTATTACATGGGACCTAAATATACCGGCGAACTGTGGGTGTACATTGGTACACCTCTGCCTAGCCCTTCGGGGAATACAGGCGTGATGGTATATTTTTTTTTAATATTTTTTTTTAATTATTTTTTTGTTTGTTTGAGTTTTGATTTGTTTTATTTTGTCTGATTTTTGTTTTTTTTTGTTTGATTTGTTTTTTTTTGTTTTGATTTGATTTGAGTTACTTTGACATTTTTAATATTAGTATGGAAGTATGTATTATTATTTAGTAATTGCAGGAAATTACTTTTATTCATAGAGACGGATATATTTTGGTGTATTTTTACTGAAAGCCAATTTCCGTAGCTAAAAACGTTGAAGGTCTAATCTCTAATCACGTCACAGCGACAATCAATATCAAAAACTTGTCAAACATTTTAGTTAATTTGATGTTTCTGACAGATTGAGACTGAAATTAGAAGGTAAACGTTTTTAAAAAAACGGAAATAGCTTGGGCGTATTTTAGTACTGGCTTATATTAAGAAAACGTGACATGAAAAAGAAAGAATAGAAAAAGTATAGTTACCATATGCGAAGTTAGAAACCTCCTTGATTCTGTTAAGTTATATTTTTTAATCTCAGTTACATGGGACCCAAAACTGTAGCTGTACATAGGCCCATAGGACACTTCTGCCAAACCCTTCGGAGAATACAGGCGTGATGGTATGTGTGATGTAATATTTCTTATTTCCCAATTTCAGTCGCAAGAGCTACACCCATCAACGCTACCGTCCATCTCATTCGTTCAAAGAGCAATGATTCGCAGTTCCATGCTAAAAGGAGGTGTGTGAGTATGATTTAAAAAAAAAGAACAGTGTACTTGGCCAGTATTAAATTTTCCCAAACTTTGGGCAGTAAGGTTGAGTACCCCGTCTTATTCTGCCGCTAGACCGGTGCTGATTAGGGAAAGTTTTATTAACAAGAGATGTTATACTTATGTTTGAGATTCGCAACACAAGACAAACCCCTGTGTCTGGATATATTGTTAGGCAGTGGTACTATACCTCTTTCCAGGTACAGTCGGTTGTCAACATTATCTGACCCACCCTAAACACAAACGAAATTGGACCCTCTGCCTATGAAAATAAGGTTTATTAAATTTATATGAGCTTATCAGTCAAGTGCTCGAGGACTCAATTAACAAATAGAATAATAATACACACACGCAAATTTGATCTTTATCACGTTAGCATTAGGTTAAATGTTATAACAACTTGTTATAATATAATTAGTGTAATAGCTTATTTTAATGATTTCGGTCAAGTAATTCTGGTCTCGTGGTCTGTGTATAAGACTGAGAATGACAAGTTGCGAGATCAAATCCTGCGACGAAGATATTGTTTTGCTTACAGTTTAGATTTTTTCCTAAAAGTATTTCTTGTATTATTGTAAAGAACTATAGACGGATAATCTTCAAATATAAAGTTTCTAAAATGGTATTACTTGTAATAAGTGGGTAGTTGAAAAATAAATATTTGTATTCATTGTAAAACTGGTATTCAAATGCTACTGACTAAGGGTATGCAGTGACAGCGCGCAAACATATTTTACCTTGCCTTACTAAATTGCAAAAACAACTTCTCTTTACAATTTATTTTTTTCTATTTTATAGGTAGTTTTTTTTATTATCATGTCTTAATGGAGTGATTAAATAATGAAGGGATAAAATACAAAATAATCTATTTGCACTAGGATAAGGTTGGCTGCTTGTGCTGTGCAAAAATAAACTTTATTAAAGTATATATATGGTTTAAATTCTTTAGTCTTGTGGTCTAATCGTTGTTTACGTTCGAAATCAAGTTTAACCTAAATATAGCTTCTGCTCAGATGTTTCTTTTTTAATTATTTTATTATACTTTTTTTACATTTCTTTAATGGACAACGTATAGAAATAAAACTAAACAATTGCAAATTTAAAATGTTTATTATTTCATTGAAACACTTAGGTAAGATAAAGTAAGTAAATGCTCACATATTTTCAAATTAATATACAATTTATATGAGTATGCCATAATCAAATTTAACCATTTATAAACATTAAAAAAGGCATGTTTATGCTTGAAAGTTTGTTATCGAGAAAATTAATTCATCTGTGATATGCCTTACAGATTTATAGCTGCCTATGTGTAGTGAATAAACATGTCATTTAAATAGAAAAAATCTATTTATAACAATAATATCACCACGTAATTGGCAACATTTAAATGGTTTAACAATCTATCCATTGAGCATTTACTTACATGGTGTGTTTAAAAATATCCTAGATTAATTAGTAGCGGAGTGATGGCGCACCGTTCCTTGTTACGTTCATCTTTGTTCGATTTAAATGATTTTTTTTCATCAGTGAAGATCACAACATTTTCTTCCCAATTAAAATTCCCAAAAAAAATATTCCTGGGCAAAACGGACCCTTCTTCTTCGCGATGAGCAGGTGTCAATGCTATTTTCTGTGCCGGTATATAATTCCTTATTCCAGCAGCGTGTAAATGCCTTCTCACTGTTTCCACTGAAATATCGTGTTTTATTATTGCGGTTACACTAACGGGCAATCGCATTCGGGACTATACTTGATGTTTTTTGCCCCTGGACGAATCCGCTGAATATTTACTTTGTCTCCATAACGTTTTAGCTACAGTCGTATTTCTCTAAAACAAAAAAAAAACATTTTTGGAACCGTTTATGTAACTTGTAAGGAGTGAATGTAATAGTAAAATAGCCAACTACGCGTTCATTAATCACAATCAATTAAATAAAATAGGTATAAAAAAAAACACTTACTGCTATATTAAGACGACGACCAATCTCTCTAATTCCAACATTCTGCTCATGTAAAAATATGATTTTATGTTTGGTATAGTCATTAAGCTGCGACATGACGCTTTTTTACACCAAATTGCATAAATATACTTAACGAGTTATGCGAAACGATTTACAAATGTGTGTGCGCAGTCACTGCTAATAGGCGTAGTGTAACTTTTGTCACTTAAGTAGATGAATTTATTATCTACCTCACGAAGCAAATATGTATATGTGAACTTAAACTTTTTTAATTTACCCACCTGTTTACAAGATAAGTTATTAGGCGTAAGTCATATTGGTCGTTCTTTAATAATGCAAACAATATTGTAGAAATGAATTCAAATTAAAAAAGAAACTGATAACAGGTGGACTGTTTTTGAACCCACATGTTGTTCCTCGCCAATCCAACATCAAACCGCCAAGCCACAAGAACTTGTTAAGACTCCACGAAATTAAAGATTGGGTTCTAATTATGTAGGGTGACTTAAAAGGTTTTTAACTTTAATGTCAACGAGATAATGATTAGAATAGCTTAACACAATGATATAATGCCGGTGGCTCCGACAACGTTGGGTGGGTTTATGCGTGTCTGTATTCATCGAGGCTCATATAAATTGAATAAACCTTATTTTCATAGGCAGAGGGTCCAATTTCCTTTGTGTTTAGGGAGGGTCAGATAATGTTGACAACCGACTGTACGAGTACATAATTATGTCGACGGTTGCAGCAATGCCGTTTGGCAAAATAACTATTGTCATGTGGTGTTGCTCGTACAACTGTCAATGTCAAAGTCAAAATTAAATTAGTCATTTCAAATCAACCGTTAGAAAAGGCACATTTAAACATCAATTTGCAAGAAAGAAAAAATTACGAGGTCTTCCTTTTTTGTTCTCTCTTCTTGACTCTAGTCTAGGTCAGAGGTGACATAGACAAAGTTGACGATGGAGTGACCTTACCAAAAGAAGCCTGTTCACCCTAACTTTGAAGAGATTAGGTTTAATTGCGTTCGGATAAAACAAAGGTCTTTCAAGAATACTTCCTATTTAGAAAAAACTACATTAAATTATTTGTCTTTTTTAAATTTTCAGATATCACAAAGGGCTCCGTAATAAACATGTCGCCGTTTTCAAATAAACTGGTGACGTTTGTGATCGCCGGAAGGCACATTGTTGAGGGTTTGGAGCACTCAGTTCTGTTCCCTTGGAAGACAAAACCATATACTGGTCCCTACACGCCACATTTTGCAGGTATCTACTTACTTATGTATTTTATTTTATTTTTATTTAGAAAACTAACAGCTTTACTTATAAAATACTGGCGTATTCAACCCTCGTGCGCGTGGCTTATTTCACCCGTGTTAAGTTACATCTTCGGTTACTGCTCCGCTCCTATGGCTCGTGGCGTGATGTTGCATAGTTTATAGCCTTCCTCGATAAATTGTCTATCCAACACAAAAAGATATTCTCAATTCCATCCAGTAGTTCCTGAGATTCAAAGAATTGTTTGGTTGAACGCGCCAATCTCATGATAGAAGTGTTCTCCATTAATTGCACAAATAACGGCAGTTATTGTGTTATATTGTTGAAATGACTGCATTTTAGTGATATTGTTATTGTCTATTTTGCATCATATTTAGGCTTACTTCCACCACAAATCACTAAACATATTTAGCGCTAAATGTATTTTAATTATCATTCTGGCTTTGTCACAATCTAACAATGTAACAGGGATGCAATGACGTTCTAAATACGTTTAGGCACTAAATATGTTAAGTAATTTGTGCTGGGTGCTATTTTGAAATAATGGAGCTTTTTACACGTGAACATCGGAAATAACGGTAGCGTTCTAACATTATTTTTCAAATGTAATATTAAATGGAGTGTGAGCTCAATTTATTTTAACATTTTTTCTCCCTTCAAGGTCTCAAAGTGCAAATCAACACGACGATACCAAAAGTCCTGGAGATACAATACAAAGATGGTGACGAGTACAAAGAATTCCACCTGGATAGAGATTATCAGGTCACAACCTTGGATTTCCTGACGAAAGGGGGAAATGGATTTACGGTAAGCACTGCCCGCGACTTTGCCCGCGTCAAAGTTGATGATGGTATGTTATACACGTGAATGCGCTTCCTCGCGCGAACACGTGCGGTATTCATGCGTCTGCCCATAAAGATACTCGCTTCAACTCTGCGTCAATGTGAATGCTTTAACGCTCGTTTAATCCGTTTTACAAGTCAGCTTTATTGTATACGTTTTTATTCGGGATGATGTAGTTGTATGCCCGAGTTCACAAACATACAGTATTCAAAAACTGATTATTTTTTTCGGATCGAAGTCACTCGGAGTAAAAACGGTACCTACTGTAAATGCGGTATGAATACCACCTCCAGTAGCTACTGATCCATTAAAAACGATCCTGGAAATATGGATGTTCTGTGTGAACGAGCCCTTACGTGCCTTTCTATTTTTAACCGACTCAAAAAAAGGAGGAGGTTCTTAATTCGTTTATTTTTCTTAATTATATTTGTTACCTCTGAACTCCGTCGTTTATCAACCTATTTCAATACATATTTTATTAAGTATTTGAAAAATCAAAATAACTGAAAAAAAAATTACATCCAAGTAAACGAAATCGCGTGTTTTGCTTTCTTCCGACTTTAAAATGTACTCATTTGTCTTTCCAGATGTTCAAAGAACACGGCCGCAATCTGACTGTACTAGGAGTAGACAGCGTCCTCATAGAAGCGTACATCAGAAAAGTATCGCCAATCAAACCTCATCTAGACAACAGACTAACTATAATTAGTTGATAAGAACAATACAAACAAACAAATAAATAAATCAAGTATTTTCTATGAACTTTTGTTTTTATTACAGCCTGAAAACCAATTATTTTAATTTAATGTGTTTAAAATATATTTCAGCCACAAAGCAGCATTGCTGTGTTCCTGTTTAAAGGGTTTGGGTGCTGGTGTATTTACAGACACATAAGACATTGACAATGGTCCTGTTGGAAATTTAGGGGAGGCCTATGTCCAGCAGTGGACGTCCGTGGCTGATATGATGATGATTAAGACATTGTCTCTGGGAAGGCAATGCATCTGCAAGGCCTCTGGTATTGCAGTACGTCGATTCTGTAAAATTCAGACATGAACTCGCATCTCACGTCGCTATTCACCCTTACTTCGCTAAAGGTTCAAAATGACATTGATTTATTTGATACTTTGAAGTGCGAAGTGAGCGACGAAGTGACGGTGGAATTACCGTATAGAATGCCACTTCTTACGTGATCCCATACTTTATCTGTTAAAATTTCCCCGTTAATTTAGTTCAACTCGTTGACACGCTCGTAAGAGTGGTGCTAGTGTAAATTCGATTTATCAACCGAGTTTTTAGAATGCCAATCAAGAAAGTCACAGCGGATTCAGATTCGAAGTTTAGAACGAGGTCCTACAGAATCACACAGCTGATGTCTATTGGCGGCGGTGACTACTTAACATCATGTCGGCTTGTTTGCCATTCAAAGATATAAAGAAAAGTCATGTCAAAAATATAGGCTTAGTTGACAGATTGAGACCAAGATAAGAATGGAATCGTTCCTGAAAGTTACTACAATTACTCCTTTGAGTTTAAATTTCCGTGGATATAGGTATAAGGACCTGCCCCTGTAGCCATGTAACAAACGATAAACGTAAACGCTGAGTAGGCTTTAATAGATCTTCAACTTTATGTGCTTGGTTTTAAGTTGAAGATCTAATGAAGATTGCATAGCGTTTTCGTTCTTTCCAGTCGCTAACGCTTAGAAATCTTTAATAGATTTTCAACTTAAGGCTCTGGGGTATTAAGTTGAAAATTTATTGGTACCTACCGAGCGTTTACGATTATCGTTTGCGACTTGGCTAGGGGGGCTGGCCTCGCATATCTTAGTCTTCTTCTTTCTTTATCGTGTGGGCAGTAAGGTCTAACGACCCCACACACCCTAGTGTCAGAGGTTCTAAACCGCCTTAAGGGCCTCTGACATGGTTTATTTTAGTCAATAATAAGTAATTAAAGTTGTTTTTTTTTGTTTGTATGAAGGAGGTCAATTCTACAGTCGGATTACAATATTTCACTTGAACGAAGCTACACTATTTGCCGAGTATTATATGATTTACTTGAGACATACTCGGTGACCTAAACCAAGTCAAATAAAAGAAATCTGTTCCATCACAATGGTAGTCAATTTGTGCTAGTCTTTACTTACCATCCTTTGACTTTCAAAGTGCATAAATTTGATTATCAGGTCAAGCACTCAATCTTCTTTATGGACCTAAAGATCACGAAACTGCTGACCAGTAAATCGTGAGCTCAGACTTGTTATCACTTAAGAAGTTTACCTAAAGGTCTGTGTACACTAATATTACTCAAACTTATGGCGAACGTTTACCACTAAAGATATAATGTTCGACAGACTTACAATGCCTGTAATCATACCTCAAGATAGCTTCTGTCCGTGACTTCGGCTGCTTCAGAAACAAGATAAAGGCCTAAATTACCTCGTGGTAAAATAAAAACGGCACAAGTAGCCTATATGCTATTTTAGACGATAATTTATCTCCATGCTAAATTGAATCCAGATCCGATCCGCTGTTCTGCCCCCCTAGCCAAGTCACAAACGATAAACGCAAACGCTAAGTAGGCTTTAATAGATCTTCAACTTTATGTCCTTGGTTTTAATTTGAAGATCTAATGAAGATTGCATAGCGTTTTCGTTCGTTCCAGTCGCTAACGCTTAGAAATCTTTAATAGATTTTCAACTTAAGGCTCTTGGGTATTAAGTTGAAAATCTATTGGTACCTACCGAGCCTTTACGATTATCGTTTGTGACTTGGCTAGGGGGGCTGGTGTCATTGAGTAACAAACATATCTACATCCAAACTTTAACTTTCTGCTCTGCAGCCTGGGTTATGACCCAAGAGAGCATGAGATTAGGAGAGCAGGAGATGGCTGTTCTGGCGTGATGTTATGTAACTTATGTTATTGCCTGATAATTTAGCTGTCTATCGGCGAAAAAATGGTTAAAACCGGACAAGAGGTTTCGGAGTTCATTCGGTACAAACAAGCAAACAAAAAATCTTTCCTCTTAATAATATTAATATAGTAGTACTAGCTGACCCGCCACGACTTCGTTCGCGTGGTATCCTACCCCTATCCTACCCCTACCCCTACCCTACCCTACCCTACCCTACCCCTACCCTACCCCTACCCTACCCTACCCTACCCTACCCTACCCCTACCCTACCCTACCCTACCCCTACCCTACCCTACCCTACCCTATCTCTCAAGTTGGATCGAACTGCACATGGTGTGCTAATTTTATTATAATCGGTTAAGTGATTTAGGAGTCCATTGAGGACAAACATCGTGACACGAGATTTATATATATTAAGATAGATTATTTAACACAAACTCGAACTCGTATAGTTCTACTTATATAGGCAGGAGATACAACCACGTTACAACGAACGCTAAGAATGTTTTCATAGAAAGTGGGTACGAACCTTTAAATTAAAATTCGCTGAACACAATTCCAATCGGATTCCATTGATTATCTAATTTATGATTCATTGAGTTGAAAACTTAAATCATTTTAAATGATCTTCGTCTCGGAACTTTTGTTAGTTTAATTGCTATTTTTTTCTGTATCAGCTATTTTGTAATGAGTGAAAGCAAAGTGACTGCTACGGTAGCCTAGTGGTCCTAAGCACGAAGCAAAATGTTACTGGGTTTTCTATGAAGTTCTCAGTAGCAGCTCGGTGTTAGGATTTGTGCCCGGTAAATGGCAATTGGCTCGCCCCCTATTACATGGGAGGTAAAACATACCGGTGAACTGTTGGTGTGCATTGATACGCCTCTGCCTAACCCTTCGAGAAATGCAGGCGTGATAGAGTGTATGAATGTACGTTTCTTTTTTAGACAAAGCCACAGTATAACACCTTTGTTAATCTATTGTTATAATTCTTGAGAGACTAGCACTTTTTCCGTGCTGGAATCCAACCCGCGACACGCAACACAACATCCAATCGCCTACCCACTGCGCCAATCATACCTTCCTTCCTTTCAAACAAAGCAAGACTAGAAATCCCAATAAATAAAAGCAACAGAATTAAATAAAACGTTGCAAAGTCATTGACCGAATGCTTCCATCAGTCCTGTCCAATAGGGACGCGAATAAATATCCGGCGCTAATAAAAAATGGCGCCGGCGTCCAAAGCCGAATGGTCTTTTAGTAGTTCTCGTTTAAATTTTTTGGTCCTTTTTTTAAGGTGTACCGCTACTCTGGTTAATGGGCAGCTTAGAGTGGGACAAACTGCCTGCAATGTTACCATTTGTGGTTTAGGAAGGAATATGCAAGTTGTGTTTAAGTAGTAGAGGCTTTAGCTGTTTTTAACCCCAGTCTCAATATAGGGCACTGCCCTATATTGAGACCTAGTGGCCTAGTGGCCCTAAGCACGACTGCTACGCTAGAGATCCTGGGTTCGATTCCCAGATCGAGCAAAAAGTGTTATTGGGTTTTTCTAAGAAGTTATCAGTAGCAGCTCGGAGTTAGGATTCGTGCCCGGTTAATGGCAAGGCTCGCCCCCTATTATACGGGACCTAAATATACCGGCGAACTGTGGGTGTACATTGGTACACCTCTGCCTAACCCTTTGAGGAATACAGGCGTGATGGTATGTTCAAAATAGGGGTGTTATTGGTCTGACGTGTCTGTGTGTCTGTGGTACCGTAGCTCTTAAACGGGTGAACCGGTTTGAATGCGGTTTTTTTATTTAAAAGCAGGTTTCTTAGCAATTGTTCTTGGATATGTTTTATTAAAATCGGTTCAGCCGTTTCGAGGTTATCAGCTCTTTTGTTAGCTGCGGCGGGGATCTTTATTCTTCTGTCGGGGTTACTTAGTTTTTAATTTTTTGATTAACATACTTTTTTCAATAAGTCACTAGCTTTTGCCCGCTACTTCGGTCGCATGGATTTTCATTACGGGTCCCTAATGTTTGAAAATAAAATATAGTCTATGTTACTCGCTAATAATGTAGCTTAAACACTGGCGAAATATTTTTTTAATCGAGTTTTTGAGTTTGTCCATTTACAATAAAAATATAAATCTACTTCTTTGGAAAACATCGGCTGGAAACCTAAACTTATAATTATTTATAGAAGTCTAGAATCGCAAATCCGCCTTGAGCAAGCGTGGCGTGGTGATCAATACTCGTGCCTACTCTGTATGAAAACAGGCCCTACAGTGGGTCAATATTTTAATGGCTGGTATTATTAATGAGGTTTCGAAGCAGAGTCGATATTACAAAGATATTGACTCATTTTTAATATAAGATCATGTTGACTTAATAATGAGATGAATTTAATTAATATTAATTAAACAATGAACAAAAAACAGCTGGTGACCAATAGAGCAACCATGATTCCGGGTTTGTTTGGAAAATTGGATGAAAACCATTGATGAAACACTATTGAGTAATATTTGGTATGACTGCATTAGGTCAATTGCCAATTAGAACATTAAATAATAAATAAAAAAAGTAGTAATTAGAAGAAAAAACAATAAAAAAATAGTCCTTTAATATTTAAATTTTACGTTACGTAAGACCTTGTAAATGAGTTGCAATTTAGGATACAAAGACTGTAATCATGCCGGCATCCATACCCTTTAAGCCGGAACGCAGCACCGCTGCTTTGCGGCAGAATAGGTATGGTGGTTGTATTTCTCCGGACGAGCACTTTCAAAAAGAGCTCTACTACATTCACACTACTTACCTACATAATTATGGATACATACATACATAAACTCAGGCCTTTTTCCCTAATAATATACCATCACGCCTGTATTCCCCGAAGGGTTAGGCAGAGGTGTACCAATATACAACCACAGTTCGCCGGTATATTTAGGTCCCATGTAATAGGAGGCGAGCCTATTGCCATTAACTGGGCACAAATCCAAACTCCGAGCTGCTACTGAGAATTTCATAGAAAAACCCAATAACACTTAATTACACCAATTACACAATACCTTTATATTTCCCTAATAATATAAAGGATAAATTTCCCTAATAATATAAAGGATAATTATGGATATATCCTAAATTCCACATTTATACCTGGCAACACTACATTACCCCTCATTGTTATTCCTTACCTTTAAATCCGTTGAAAATCTAATTCTCTTTTAGCTTAAACAATTAATTTTAATATATGGTAATGAGTTCTTGGTGTTTCTGGGGTAATCAGAAGCGGGTGTCGTACTGTCCACCTGGCTACAATTCTCAAATCCAGTCAGGTAAGAATTTGTTTGGTACGAAGATGGTGATTTGCTGGATGTGTTAAACTGATAATAATCAAACTTGCTTGGTGCCTGTGACTTCGTTCGCGTCAAAGGAGACGAATACGCTTTCATACATTCTTGGGCCCGGGTGTAAAAAGATAAAATTGGTGTCAATTAATGGCTTATAATATTATAACAATGTATTACTAAACATTCAGCGAATTTTGAATCTGAGAGCAGAGTTATAAAAGGTTTTCTAAAAGTGAGGTTATGCAATAAATTGGCAAAAACCTATACTAAACCGACGAATTTTGAAGAGCGATTGCTATTTTATTATTTTATACTGTTATTTACTAATTGTATTACATTGTCTTTTATTAATTGTATTACATTAGGAAACTCACAAAACGACACTACGAAACGAGTGATTGACAGTCTACTAGAGCTGTCAAAAAGTATTCTATGTCACTGCCAGCACAGATTAAAAATACAAGTAATAAATCGAATTGTAAACGAGAATCAACTTTAAGATTTCTTTATACAATGTTTTTTTTTTTAACTGCGGGCATTATGTTAAATCAATCATCTGGTGCAAGATATAATTATTGTGTTCAATTGTTGAAACTCATTCACATTAATCGATTATAGTAATCGATATCCCCTTTTATACGTGACATATACTTATTTTTAAGATTTCTCTTATTCCTGATATTGAATTAGGCAATTCTTTTTGTTATTTGAAATAGAAAAATATGACGCTTTTTTTAACCCATATCACAACTTAATACAATTTGGCCCAGAAATCCCCGTCTCCTTTGATGTTATCTTACGACACCGTACATTTTTCCGGGAAATAAAGTAGCCAATGCGATATTTATTTCATAATCTAACTTTGTGTCGAACTTCATCTAGATCCATTCAGATGTTCTGGGTGTGATTAAGTGATAAACATCCATTCATTCGCACAAAGTTTCGTATTTGGTTGTCGGTTTTAAATTTTTTTACTCAACGTTGGTACCTATATACATAATGCATATCTAACTAACTTCTGCCTTCGACTGGGTTCGCGTAAATTTCTAACGGGGACCTTCATTCTTTTGGCAATAAAATATAGTCTATTTCACGCAGTGGTGACTAAGCTTCCAATTATGGTACTCATTTTTAGAATTGGACAGAAGTTCCGCAGATTAGGGCTTTCAAACAAATAAAACAAACTATAGTATAGTTTAAAATATTAAGCTCAAACTCAAACTCAAAGCATTTATTTCAATTAGACCATTTACTTTTTAATTGTCAAGAAGTTACAGTTTAAAATTGAAGCTAGTTGCTCGTTCCAAAACGTAGGTCTCTATGGAGAAGAGATTAGTAGATTATAAACCGATATTATAATAACAACAGTTGTCTCACCTTTACAAACGATAAAAAACCAAAAATTTATTAATAAAAAAGCCTTTCTGTCAAGTAGTTTAATTTTAGGAAAAAATTACATTATTGACATTAGATTATTGACTTTTAAATATAAACTTTTGTCAATTATCATGTGACACCAAATAAATTATTATTTATCTTTATTAACCAGGTATGACAGGTATTAATAGCTTAAATGCTTTATTTAAGCTATTAATACCTGTCTCATCTTGTAAGCTAATAATATATACCTATATGTCGCTGGGCTTTTTTTTTAAGGTGAATGCTCCGACCAGCCCGCGAAATTTTGACATTTTACATGAAGCTTGACTTATGGGGAATCTTGACATTTTACATGAAGCTTGACTTATGGGGAATCTTGACATTTTACATGAAGCTTGACTTATGGAGTCATTTTACTGATTTTAATGGTTATAATTTTGAAAATACATACTTCTTACGCCCGCGAATCATACTTTAATCAACATTAAACCTAATACTGACTTGCAAATTGCAAAAAAAAAAAAAAAAAACAAATTTAAATTTCGCGGGCTGGTCGGAGAATTCACCTTAAAGGCATATCTAGACACCCAACATCTTAGCCTTCAAATTTTTTATCACGAAACTTGGAACACGGCAATGGGCAAGTTCGTTCAAGAGATTCAATTGAACACGCCAGCTTTGGGGAACGGTCCGCAAACTTGCTGTAACGACCAACATTCTGATTATGCTAAGTGGACCGTTGTTTCTTGTACATTTTGTTTATACTTCATTAAGTAGGATTTATTGTGTAGTAGTCGTGATGGCCCAGTGGTTAAGGCGCCCGCCTCTCAAGCAAAAGTTTGTGGGTTCGCAACCGGGCACGGGCAAGTACCAATGTGACTCTTTCTAATTCATATGTACTTTCTAAGTTTATCTTGGACATCACTGACATCGGTAACCATGTCAGATTCCCTTGAGGCGGTTTAGAAACTCTGACACTAGGGTGTGTGGGGTCGTTAGACCTTACTGCCCACACGATAAAGAAAGAAGATTGTATAGTTGCTCGTTGAGAGAAGTGTTTCAGTAGGACTTGTTTCAAGACGCTCAGATGTTTTGTTAGCCTAGTGGTCTTAAGCGCGACTTACGCTAGAGGTTCGATTCTCAGGTCGAGCAAAGTGTTATTGGGTTTTTCTATGAAATTCTCAGTAGCAGCTCGGAGTTTGTATTTGTGCCCGGTTTATAGCAATAGGCTCGCCTCCAATTACATGGAAGTCAAAAAACATTCCGGCGATCTGTGAGTGTACGTACATTAATACACCTCTGCTTAACCGTTCGGGCAACACAGCCGTGATGGTATGTTACATTATAGGATAAAATACACTTCCTACATTTAAGCTCTAATAATCATACACATTCAAAGCTTATACAGAAACGATACCACTTCAAAAATTGCGGTTTCTGAAATCTAATATACACGAGCCATTTTACACCTCGGTACGTCGTACGTGATTTTTAGAGATTTCTTTCATGTTTCAGGATATACTCGACTTTCAACCCTCGTTATATACTTACGTGACGTCATTTAGATACTTCCTAGCTTAGTACTACTTCCTGCTATGTATTAGGAGTGTATACCGTTGGGAGTGTGTATGTAAAATATTCAAGGCAAAGATAATATGAAAATTCTTTTATACTTCAGACATTTCTATGCAAAGGGACCAACATAGGTACTCAACTCTTATATTTAACTAGCTTTTGTCACGTGACTTCGCCTTTCTGTGGGTTGGTTGTCGCTGATGTAGATGAAGTCGCGGATTACACTTTGTTACTCTTTCACGCTTAAACGGCTGATCGAATCTGAATGAAATTTGGCACTGAGATTGATTGAAGTGTGGAACAACACATAGGATACTTTTTATCGCAGAAAAATATGGTGTCAACGGTTCCCGTGCGATAATATATCAAATGCGGTGGAAGTCTCAGGAAGAAGCTAGTCTTGTAATAAAATTCATAATTTCTCAAACAAAAAATTCCCTATGAAACACTTAGTTACAAATAATATTATACATATAGGTATATCGTCGTCTCATAGGTCTCAATAGGAGATGTCAATATTTCCAGAAGCGACCGTACATCCCTAAAACGTTGCTATTTGACTAATAAACAGGAAGCTGCGGGTTGGGTAACAGATTAAGAATGTATTCCACTGAGAGCGAAGCGAAGCGAAGCTATGCGTGAAGTGAGCTAGCTGTTGTGTTCTGTCATTCTACTTTCAGAGATATTTTGTGAACATCTGTCTTGGTGAATTTAGGTTAAGTCACCTTTTGCTCAATAAATAGGTAATTAACAGCAAATAGCTTTTATTTCAAACTGATACGATAAAGGAAAACTAAACTTTTTTTTCGTTCCGTGTTGGATAATCCTTTTAAGTGTCCTAGGGTGTGTGTGTGTGTGTCTTTTAAGTGTGTGTTAAAATCTTAATAAAGTCTCTTACTTTTTATTTAAATCTCATTGGATGGTAAACAAGCCCACGGCCCACCTGATGTTAAATGGTCTATAAACATCTGCAGTACCAGAGGCCTTATAAATGCGTTGCCATTCCAGTGACAAAGTCTAAATATCTCATTGGCCAGGAACTACACCGACACCCATACTCTTCAATTTGGAACACAGCAACGCTACTTTGCGGCAGAAATAGGTATAGTGATAGTTCCTCCCCGGACGAGCTCCTTCACAAAGAGCTCTACTAGTAAGAAACAACAATGGCCCCACATCGCATCGCTTTCAATACTCTCTTTACCTAACTCTATTTGATCACATCAGCCAACCCACGGGTGTAAAAGAGACGCTTAGTCGCTGTAAAATAAGTTCACAGATACATGAGGGACCACTGTGCAGTTACTTATTGATATTTGACTTTTACAAAGGTTTCGAAGCAAATAGTTTTATGTGATTTTGGTTGGGTATGTTAGATTGTAACAGTACTATGTACAAAGTCAAGTCAAAGCATTTATTTCAATTAGATCATTTACAAGGCACTTTTGAATTATCAAGAAGTTAGATAGAAAGTAGAAGCTAGTTGCTCATTCCAAAACGTAGGTCTCTATGGAAAAGAACGAGCAAGAAACTCCAAGGACACTCTTTTTAATTTGGTTTTTACAAAATTCTGGTAACGTTATTTTTATTGTTTCTTTAAGTGGTAGGGTATGAAAATGTTAAGTACAAAAAAATGTTACACGGATTTAAATACAGTTTTATATCAAAATCTATATCTATACTAATATTGTAAAGCAGATTCTATTTGTGTGTTTGTTTAAAGTCGCTAATATCTGAAACTAACAGTAGGATTGAAACAATTCTTTATGCATATGTCAGCCAGATTCATGAGCAATTGTAGCCACACGAGAACAAAGCAGTAACCAAAAATAATAATTTACGAATGTGAAAAAGCAGGTGCGAGCAAAGTCGTGGGCAGGACCTAGTCTAAAACAAGTCAAATAATTTATCGAATTATTTCGCTAAATGTTCATACTATGTAGCATAATATTGGCTAATTTATATTATTCATTACTGACATTTTCGAAAGCCTTTTCGTCAGCGCAAAATTCGGCATACTCTAGGGATGCAGCACATTTTATTGCTAGGCCGAATATTCGGCTGATTTACTATTCGGCAATTTGGAAATTAATTTGTTTCTGTATTCGATGCAATAGGTTTTAACTCACTGAACCTATTTTCATTATCCGAACTTAATTTTATTGCTAATTGGGTCATAGTTTAAAGTACTTAATTAAAAGTAGGCTGACTGTGTGGAATTTTGTGAAAACCGGTCAAGTGTGAGTCAGACTCGCTCACAGAGGCGACCGTACCACAAAATATAATATACCATCACGCCTATGCAGGCGTGTTGGTATATTATATTCCCCGAAGGGTTAGGCAGAGGTGTACAAATGTTCACCCATAGTTCGCTAGTATTTTTAGGTCCCATGAAAGTCCCATGTAACAGGGGGCAAGCCTATTGCACCGCGCACAAATGTTAACTTCGAGCTGCTACTGGCAATTCTGTAGAAAACCTAATAACACTTTTTACTCGACCTGGCATTCGAACCCAAGACCTCTAGCGTAGCAGTAGAGCTTAAGACCACTAGGCTACCGAGACAGTCAAACCACCTGCACTTTAGATGACATTAACAACGCTACTGATGCCTCGATAAACGTGGCCGCCTACCTATCATCCAAAAATTTTAAGATAAACTAAAATAAATCGCTCCAAAACAGGGGTGGCTGACGTAGGTCTAAAGGTTGCCCAACTCAAATGGGACTGGGCAGGACATGTCTGCCGCATGCCGGACAAACTGTGGGCCAGAATAGCTCAAAGCTAGTGCCCCGAGACAGTGAGTCGAGGTCGCGGCAGGCCACGAAGGAGATGGCGGGACGAACTCGACAAATTCCATCAAAACTGGAGAAACGAGGCGCTAAAAAGAGAAGAATGGAAGAAGTGGAGAGAGGCCTTTACCCAGGAGTCGGACAGTACAGGCTAACAAAAAAAAAAAACGACTCTCAAAGAAGAAGAACAAGAATAGGATTTGAAGTTGGCATTTCTAGTATCTACAGAACCTTCAATTGTTTGTTCTAGAAAAAGAAATCATTTCAGAGGATTTAATGTAGTAGCTGTCCAAATACTCATGACGTCTTTACGTGAATGGTAAAGATATCATTAGGGCTACATTATGTGGAAGAAGATGGGGAAATTACGTCCCCTTGTGGTAAGGGAGTGACGGGAAAATGTGAATTGCTTGATAAATGACTCGTTTGCCGAGAAACGACAGAACAGTTTATTTTTCAGTGAATTTGGGTTGGGTATTTGGTTTAATTTGTCAAATTAGTAATTTAATATTTTAGTTTTACCGTTTTATTTAATTCAACATGTATTTAAAAAAAAATATATATAAATAATCTAGGTACCTACATTCAATTTGTATTTTTAAATAAATATAACGTGAAGGATGAAAGGTGTGGAGGGAGGCCTTTATTTGGAGTGGAACAGAACAGGCTGACAAAAAAAAAACATAAAAAATGAACTTCATAAGTTTATCATGGATATCACCAACATCGGTGAAGTGTATGTAATATCGTGAGGATACCTGGCCTTATGATTAATTTATATAAGTCTGAAATCGCGTATCCGCCTTGAGCAAGCGTGGTGATCAATGCTGACATGTCTTCTCTGTATGAGACTTTGCCCAACAGTGGGACATTAACACGCTGGTAGTATTATTAATATTTAAGAAACTTTGATTGGTACAAGATAATTTGCCAACTTCCCTTGTAGGTCATTTACCCCAGATGGAAATTATTATATTTTTTCGTGTAATTACATTATTAATAATAGTGTATTATTATAAGAAGCAACGGATATCGTATGAGAAAAGGTATTTGACCTGCAGTGAGACCTAAATAGGCTCATGAACTATTTATATAATTATGATTATTAAGGCATCACTTACCTACTAATCTTTCACCCTAGTTAATATTTTCTTACCATTAAAACAAGAAGCAGAGAAACAAGGTGAATTCTAAACTGTGTGTTAAATATACTTGTAGAGGTGTTACCTTTTATTATGCGCATAAAGGCGAGCTTAGACGAGGATAAACTTTAAACTAAGCCAACCTATGTTTAAAATGACAACCTTAACTTTAGTTTAAAACCTCTGGGAGTAAGTTTAGGTTACGTTATGGGGTATTACGTTACAGGGGAAATGGTGGCAGTCTTCTATGAGGAACTTTGTCAATGTAAAAATTCTTATTTTTTTTCTTTGGTGGATTGCCGCTTTTTCTGCTCTACAATTTGCCTGCATAGCACAAACATCATTTAGATGATGAGTTGCTATTATATTTATATCGAATAAGAAATTTCGTGGACATTTGCCATTTCGCCCATCCGCCTTGAGCAAGTGTGAACAAGGCTCGTGCCTTCTTTGTTTGAGAAGAGGTCTTTGCTCTGCAATGGGACACAATATTGGCGGCAGTAGTTAGGGATAGGTAGCAGAAGGCTCGTATGCCCCCGGAATCTTTTTTATAGTCTGCAAGAGTCAGACAGACCCCTGCCCCTCAGGTCCAAAGGATATATCCAGGAGGATTTTCCACCACGAAACACAAAAAAAGGTTTGACGTACTACTTAGAAAAACTTGTATTCTATAAAAAAATAACTGTATAATTGATATTTCGATAGAATGAACGTGCGATGCGTTGAGTGGTCGGTCAAACAAACATTCGATGTTTTGAACACTCGATGTATTGAGTGTTCGATATAAAGAATGTTCGATTTATTGAGCATTCGATATTATGAACGTTTGACAATTTAGGCGTTCGTCTTATAGTGTTCGACCAAATGTAATTCGATTATTTGGCATTCGATTTGGCGTAGTACACACAAAAATTGTTTTTTTTTTTCAAAAACTTTTCTTTAAAAATGAATTTTTAAAGTAACATTTTCTTAAAGTTTCATAAACTGTTATCCAAAAATACCTAGTTGTAGATTCCGCTCAACATTTTAGAGAATGTTTGGAGAGTGTGAAGATCAGTAAAATGCAACAAGTTGGCATGTTGTTGCTTTAAATTGCATTCTAGCTGCTTTGAGACGAGCATAAAGATGTAATATTAAGAAAGTCTGACATGACATAAGAGCAAGGCTTAACTTTAAGGTTCCATATTCAAAAGAGAAGATTCTAGAATGGAGTTTTCTGACGTCTCTTCATGTATATCTCTGTTCTAAAAAATAAATGATCTATTTTCCGAGTTTTACGTAAATAATAATCTGTTACAATTCAATTATTATGTTGAATAATACTACCTCTTGGAAGGGACAACCAGATTCAATATTTTTTTCTGGTAAGTATATGACGTCCATAAGTGCCTTTTATTAAAATTAATGATTTGATTTTGACTTTCATAGATATAACAATTAGTGCTAAGAATATTAGTAGGTATGTATGATAAATACCCAAATTAAATCTATTAAGAGGGGCCGAGGCAGCGATTTCTAAAAAAAATTTGCACGCCTCGTTTCATGAGCTTTCTACAAATCTACATAATTATCATGTAAGCTCTGCGATTTTTTGTTGTTGGAGCTACACTTTTTTTGAACAAAATTGGGAAATTATAAATATCTTAAATTATTAAAAATCACCGTTTTACGACAAGAAAGCATTAACGTGATACCAAAAAATACAATAATTAATCACATTTTTAGCACCTAAGGCAACAGAACCTAAGTATATTCTTAACCCCTTGTCTACAAACTCTTTTGAGCGTATATAATTATTCATGCAGTGCGTATTACGTTTGTTAAACACTCATCAACCCTCGTTCTGGGTCTCAAAGGCCCCGGACAGTTGCGGTTTCACATCTTTGTACCCTGTTTTTGCACCGCACGGAGGGTTATATGGTTTACTTTAAAAATACTAGGAATTTCTGGTTGGAGTGACCAGTTTAAGATGGTAGGTGAGGAGGTAGGGAAGTTTGTGGTACGATGTTGGATGTAACATAACATCACGCCTGTATTCTCTAAAGGGTTAGGCAGAGGTGTACCAATATACGCCCACAGTTTGCTGGTATGTTTAGGTCCCATGTGATGGGGGCGAGCCTATTGCCATTAACCGGGCACAATTCCTAACTCCGAGCTGTTACTGAGAATTTCATAGAAAAACTTAATAACATTTTTTGCTCCACCTGGGAATCGAACCCAAGACTTCTGTCGTAGTAGCCACGCTTAGGACCGCTAGGCTAACGAGGTAGTTTGACGTATATGTTAGAGTTAGTATGTGCTACATATACATTGTAACACATACTTTTCAGCAGTTCCTTACTTTTGGATGGCAAACAAGCCGACGACTCACCTGATGTTAAGTGGTCACCTCTGCCTGTAGACATCTGCAATTCCAGAGACCTTGCAAATGCGTTGCCATTCCAGAGACAAAGTTGAAATGTCTCATGTGAATGTAATTACGCCCACACCCATACTCTTCAAACAGGAACACAGCAATGCTGGTTTGCGGTAGAAATATATATGATGGTACTTCGCACTAAATAGCCGATACTGAAATAAAGTTGAACAAGTTATATTAAAAACTACTAAACCGATTATGGTGAAATTTAAACCAATCTGAAAATATTAACATTAAACAAAAAAAAAACAAATGGGTTGATAAATAAATAAATTTAAATAAACATCTTGGGACAACTCACACACGGCTATCTGATCCCAAGCTAAGCAGAGCTTGTGTTATGGTAACCAGACAACTGATATACATACTTACATAATTTTTATAAATACATACATATTATAGATAAATCACACCCAGACACAGAACAAACAATCATGCTCATCACACAAAGTTTGTCCTGAGTGGGAATCGAACCCACGACCTCCGGCTCAGCAGTCAGGGCTACTAACCACTAGACCAACAGGCCCGTCAATGACGAAGTACTGAGATACTTAACAAGTACATAAAAAAAAATAGAACCGTTTTTACCCGACTGCGACAGAAGGAGGGTTATGTTTTTCGAGGGTATGTTTGTATGTATGTATGTATGTATGTAAGTTTGTATAATTGTTTGGCACGCTCTGCAGGCTGAACGGCTCGATGGATTTTAGCTTGAGAGGTGTCGTTAGATTCGTATTTACTGTGAGAGTGACACTGGGTATATAAAAAAAAAAAACAAAATGGCGGATTTTTGGCGCCAAATTCAAATGTTTGGCTCGCTCTGCAGGCTGAACGGCTCGATAGATTTTAGCTTGAGAGCTGGTGTCGGTAGATTCGTATTTACTGTAAGAGTGATACTGGGTATATTAATTTCTTTTTTAAAACACTAAAAAAATAAAAAATAAAAAACGGTAATTTAAAAAACAAAAAAACCCGACTGCTTTTCTTTAAAAATCCCTAAAACAAGATAAATTGTAGCAGTCGGGACCCATTCGGGACCATCTGCAATGTAATATAGGTATGTGCTCTCAATTCACTAATCCTCCATTTCTAGAATGGGTCCCGACTGCTACAATTTATCTTGTTTTAGGGATTTTTAAAGAATAGCAGTCGGGTTTTTTGTTTTTTAAATTACCGTTTTTTTTAGATCTTTTTTTAAACAGACACTTCATCTATATTTGTATAGATAATTACACTTAGAACTACTGTGTTAGTTGACATCTCAAACAGTATCAACATTAATTAATTACTGTAATGAAAACTTAACATAGAAGACGATAATACCAATCACTTAAGATAACACAAACATGGATAAGATAAAGAAAAAATGAAGTAGGTACCACTAACATGTGATTACAGTTCAATCTCCTTAATTGAATCACTATTTTCTTAATACATACATACGTATACAAGCTGATGATTTGCATCCTCGTCAAATTTTAGGAGCTTGTCATAGAAAAAAATGAAGTAGTCAAATATAATTACGATACCTGGCCAATATTTAATAAATGCTTGTTTTTTTAGTTGCAACTATCAATGCGTGCATAGCGCCTAAACCCTCTGGCGAGATGGCTAGTTCGAATTGGAAAATCACGTGAAAAAATGTAAATTTTAAAACAAATTTATTTTATTATTGATTCGTGTTAACAATCACGAGCATAGTTGACTCCTTGAATTTGACGAGAATGCAAATCAACAGCTTGTATAAACTCACGCCTTTTTCCCATGGGGGTAGGCAGAAACCACGGAACGCTACCAGCTACGATCCTTACATACTCCTTTCGCCTCGTGCACATTCATATTTTCTTAACGTTTTCGTATATTCGTCTAATTATTATACTTTAAAGGGTCCACACCGTACCATTTCATGACCGTGCTATAAAAACATCAGGGAAGGAAAATGACTACGCTAGAGGTCTTGGGTTCGATTCCTAGGTCGAGCAAAGGAATGTTGGGTTTTTCTATGAAATTCTCAGTAGCAGCTCGGAGGAATTGTGCCCGGTTAATGGCAATAGGCTCGCCCCCTATTACATGGGACCTAAACATACCGACGGGTGGCGGACTGTCGCTGTATATCGGTACATCTCTGCCTAATCCTTCGAGAAATACAGGCGTGATGTTATGTATGTACAGTACCTACCTACCTAACATAATTATTTTTTTTTGTTCATTTCAGATTATTTCATTACTCTAACGAAACCTTTCACAATAATGAACTTTCTAGAAATCCCTCAAAAGATCCGCACAGCCAGTTTTGCTTTTATTATTTCATACATGTGTAACCAAAAAACAATGCCATTTTTAATATTTCATTTCATCCTAGCACGCATGCGTTAACTCCCTTATTCCGCGCATGCGTATTAGCGCAGCCAAAATGGCTGCCTCCCCCAGATTTCAGAACAGCAACTAAAATATTTTGCTAATAAAGTTGAATTGCATTGAAGATTCCAAATTTGAATTGAAATAAAAACAATTGAATTCAGGGTTTGTGATGAAGCTATTGGTGTGTTGCAAAATTCAGTGTTGAATGATTTTGATTGTGAATGTTTCAGTGTTGACAGAATAGTGCAAATTATTAAAGATGTGCTTCTATGGAATTTTATTAAATTACTCGTTCTTATTCTTCATTTGATCTAAGACTATTGAAGTTTACGTGCAGTAATACGATTGCTACTAACTTTGCCGTTTAATGGAGACTAAATAACAATGAAACAATGAATCGTTCCAAGGACGAGATCAAATCAGATCTATGAAATTGCAAATAAGGTAAGTTTAGCTTAATTTAATACCTATATTAATTTATAGTATCTGTTAGTAATTCCTGAACATTGATATATTCAAATTTGAACTCTATTTGATGACAAAAATTACGACGAATAATCTTTTTTGTGTATTTATGTATTTTTTTATTGTATTTAGCATTCTGATTTTGTCACTTCGTCTCGATTAATTTGTTTTCTATAAAGAAATTAATCTAGGTAGTCTTCAGAAAAATCTACATTAATTTTTAACGAAAATGTGTTTTTTTTTGACTTGACAACAAGGTTTGTTGACACCATTTGGATTAGCCAATCAATGATCGTTTAAACGTTCTTGATACTTACGATTGGTTAGACGTCATGGTAAGAAAATATGGTAAACTTTTGTTTGTGTTCTGGCAGTAAATAGGCCATTCTTTGTGTTGTATAAAGTGACAATGGGACCATGTCAAGGGGGTGAGCAGTCTGCTACCATGCTCCATAGTTAAAACAGCAACTAATTTTAATTATTTCATTCTGTTTCCTCTTGTGGCGTTGATATGAACAAATATTATAAAGAGGTAAGATTTTTTGTTTGTTTGTAACGAAAAAGCTCCGAAACTACTGGACTGATTTTTACCATTTTTTACCAATGGATAGCTACATTATTCCTGAGTAACATAGGCTATATAACATCACGCTACGACCCACGGGAGCGGAATATTAACCGAAGACGCAACTTATAGCGGGTAAAATAAGCCACGTGGACGGAGTCGTGGCAAGTCGCTAGTAATGTATAAGAAAGGGATGGTTATAGATAAGTTTTTTATAGTGCATGTGGTGGATTTTTTTTTAGTGACTATGTCTTTTTAGCCGCATCGTGGTTCATTGAGCTTCTGAACTAATGCAAAACAGTAAAAACCACCCTTACTCAAGGGAAATTGGCCATTTCGGACTTAAATCTAAATATATATAACTCAAAGGTGACTGACTGAATGATATAGTGATCTATCAACGCACAACCCAAACCACTGGACGGATCGGGCTGAAATTTGGCATGCAGGTAGATGTTATGGCGTAGGCATCCGCTAAAAAAGGATTTTGATCAATTCTACCGCCAAGGGGATAAAAATTAGGGGATGAAAGATAATACTTTTTAACGCAAGCGAAGCCGCGGGCAAAAGCTAGTTGAATATAAGTCCAGGTTACGACGTTGTCTAACCATCGTCAGTGAGGTTCAGGATAAAGTTAGAACGTAAATTATGAAGACGTCACATTGTTACTTGCCCGGTATCAAACCCGCCCATTGGTAAAGTCGACTGCCTTTACCAGTGGGCCATCACAAAATTGAATTCAAATGAAAATTTCATATGGCATTTTGTAATTTATTTTTATATTTAATTTTGATTGTTTGTTCTGTGTCTGGGTGTGATTTATCTATAATATGTATGTATTTATAAATTATATAAGTTATCTGGTTACCATAACACAAGCTCTGCTTAGCTTGGGATCAGATAGCCGTGTGTGAGTTGTCCCAAGATATTTTTATTTTTTTATTTAACCCCGTGTTCCCACTAAGCACTAAGTTTAAGTTAGTTTTTGGTGCAAGTGGGCGTGTGTAGTAGACAAAACATTGAACATTGCTACCCGTCCCCTAATGAAGTACCCCTAGACACCTTTTAAAAAACCCGTGGGTTGAATATACTGATAGGTGGTGGCTTCCCCATCCGTACTAATATTATAAATGCGAAAGTAACTCTGTATGTCTGTCTGTCTGTCTCTTCTTCACGCCTAAACCACTGAACCGATTTCAATGAAATTTGGTACAGATATAGTCTGGGACCCGAGAAAGGACATAGGATAGTTTTCATCCCGGAAATCCCCCGGGAACGGGTACTATAAATCCACGCGGACGAAGTCGCGGGCAAAAGCTGTTAGAATGGATGTTTGTTACTCTTTCACTCTTAAGCGGCTGATCGGATCTTGATGAAATTTGGCACTGAGATAGATTGTAATCCGGAATAACATATAAAATACTTATTATCCCGGATAAATGTATGGTTGCCGTGGGATAACCAACAAAATTTGACGCGGATGAAGTCGCAGGCAAAAGCTAGTAAGGTTATAATCCTAACTCCATTTAAGCGTAAAAATCCAAATAAAATGATCCAGACAGTTATGAATAAGATCGTAAACATGAACATAAAATATTTCGTTACAAAATAATTTTATGAGTTTTTTTTTATGAAATCAAACACACCTTGTGTCTGCCTGTGAGTTGGTCTTCAGAAGCTTTTATTTACTTTCACCTGTCCCTGTGGCTAGTGAAATCTTAGAAGGTTAATTTAAGCCACTTCCCGATGTCCGATTGAGCTGAAATTTTGCGTAAATCTGCAGTTTGCATGACAATTCAAAATAATGATGACACAGAGCTGGTCTGATGATGGAGCTGGGAAGTGGCCATAGGAACTTAATAAAATCACTAAATTAATATAAGCATTATAATTACAGAGTATGAGTACATACACACTCATACTCTGAAATTATAATGCTCATATTAATTTCAATGACACACGTGTGTGTGTCATCGGAGTAATGAATATAAATGTGGATAGATAGAGAGGAAGGGAGAGGTCAAAGAAAATATGGATGACTTGTGTGAAGAATGATATAAAAGAGAAGAGAGTCAGTGATAGCATGACGGTTAACAAGACGGCGTGGAAGAAGAAAACATGTTGTGCCGACCCCAAGTAACATGGGATAAGGGCAGGAAGATGATGATGAGTGTGTGTGAGTGAGAGTAGGTATTTTCTATTCTTATAAAAATCATCCAATTAGATTCAGAATGATCGAAGATACAAGGTAACAATTTTTTTTCTACCTTTATGTATTGTCCCACTGCTGGGCAAAGTAACAAACACAGAAGAAGAAAAAAACAAAATGTCTTTTGCATAAAAGCTACTCCACAAAAGCTCATTCACATCCAAGTGCTCCAATCAAATTACATTCACACGAGTTCTCTCGCGAGAGACAGTAATTATTAATAAAGCATTCCTATCATAATGTTATGAATAAATTAATTAATATACATGTAAATTATCCAGACAAATCCCTGAGTGACAACCGAGCAACAGTTTGGTAATAAGAGTATTTTGAACAGATTATATATATGCTGACGTAACTCAATCTCATCGGTATAATTAGTACCCCAACGTATGACTGCCTTATTGGTCTTTTGGTCTGCGAAGCTGAGAGTGGGCATCCAGGCTCTAATCACCAGGTCGAGCAAAAAGTGTTATTGGGTGTTTCCAATAGGAATTTCTCAGTAGCTGCTCTGAGTTTTGAAGTTCGCGGTGTGACACCCCGTGGCTTGGAAGCTCTCGTATTCATTCTCGCCAATATGCCAGTTAACACATCGGAGCTTTGTCAATGCGTTGCCACCGTAGAGACAAAGCTAAAATGTCTCGTATGTCTGTTATTACACCGGCACCATTACTCAAACCGGAACTCAGTAACACTACTTGACGGTAGAAATACGTGTGATGATAACTGTATTTTCCAGACGAGCACCTTCACGAAGAGCTTTTCGTATTCATTTTTTTTCGCCAATTCGCCAATTGACTCATCGGAGGCTTGGCTTCGTCAATGCCATCACAACGACAAAGCTGAAATGTCGCATGTGGCTAAATACTACGGCACCCTTCAAACTGGAACACAGCACAGCAGTGTGTTGCGGTAGAATTAGGTACGATGGTAGTACTTCCCCAGATGAGCTTCTTCACAAAGGTCTCTTCTTTATAGTCTTCGTCGCCAATAGGCATTTGACACATCAGAGGTCTCGCAGATATGTTGCCATCCTAGCGATAAAGCTGAAATGTGTCACATGCCTTTAATTACACCGGCATCCATACCCTTCAAACCGGAACACAGCACTACATTGCAGCAGAATTAGGTAGGATAGGATGGTCTCAGGAGGTGTTAAATCATGAATAATTTACCCATAGAATTTCCAACTCAAATACACGAAAAAGCTCTCCTTCCTTGATCAAAAAACCTTTGTCCCAATACAAATTACGTGATGTCAAATGTTTTTTTTTCCAATAACTTGACAAGAAAACTCTCCGATTAAAATTCCCCCATTTTCCTTTACCAGTAAAAGCTATTACGCCCATCAATTTATATCATCAACATTAAGATAATAAATAGGGAAAGTTTTTCCGCTGGTAACGTTTAAAACGTGAAAACTTTTAGTTCAATACAAAACTTCGGCTTTACCTGTACCTAGCAGTGTTTTATTTGAATGATGAGCTACATCAAACTTTAGCAACGGCCCGTTTATTGTGCCTTTTGATGTTAATAGCTGTTACTATGAAGGTTTCGTTTTTAGATTTTGGTGGGACCTGGGAATTTGTTTTTTTTTTTGGTTTTTGAATGTAGCACAAAAATTGCAATAGTGTTACACTAAAAAGTGAGAATTTGAATAGGGACTAGCCAAGTAAGCAGGGGATATTATAGTGCACAAGTGTGTGCGAAAACATGAGTGCACTCTCTTTTTTTCTTACTCGCCCAGCCCGATGAGATGGCAATCTGTCACGACCGGGGAGAGATCAACTTGTCGAACTCCGGTCTACTACAGAATTTCTAATTGAAATCCCAATTACACCTTGAATCGAACTCAGCACCTTACGTTCATCAGTCACACTTGCGACCACGAGATCAACTACAGCTGTTTCTTTTTTTTCCGCTGCTGGGCATTGTCTACCCCTTCCTCGAATTTCTCAGCAGCCCGGAGTTCGGAAGTTGGTGGTGTGACACCCCCGTGGACGGTAGGTACCTAAAGCCGTTGGTGCTGCGTCTAATTTCTCCCTGGTTGTGTCGAATTGCCGACCCATCGGACTATAAGAGTTAGTGAAGAGGGAGTGCACCTGTGTTTGCGTACACACTTGTGCACTATAATATATCCTGCGTACTCAGCTAATCTGCCGTAACCAAATCAGTCTGTAAAATACATTTTTTCACTGCACTCGGCCCCCATCTTATTTTCTTTCCCCCCATAATAAAGTACTAGCATTTCTACGTATTCTTCAAATCGGATCTTTGAAACCCCTTTACAGTACGGGTACGCCTCCGCTTTTACATTACTTTGAGCTTTCACAATCCTATTTAGAGCGGGTTGCCAGCTTTAAAAATTCTGCACCTATTTTTATATTTTTGCTTTGATGTGGTTCGCTGGATTATGATTTGTAGTATTGTACGTTGAAGTCGACTTCATTATTTCTTAATGTAGTTTTCAAATTCTTTGTGAGCTTGTTTTGTAGTAATTATGCTTGAAGCCGTCAAAGACTGATTTTATAAATATAATACCAGCCTATTTCTTAACTGCCCCGTTGGTCTCGTGGTCGCAAGTGCGACTGCTGTGCAAGGGGTCCCGGGTTCGATTCCCAGGTCGAGCAAAAAGTGATATTGGGTTTTTTCTATGAAATTCTCAGTAGCAGCTCGGAGTTTGGATTTGTGCCCGGTTAATGGCAATAAGCTCGCCCCCTATTACATGAGACCTAAAATATACCGGCGAACTGTGGGTGTACATTGGTACACCTCTGCCTTACCCTTCGGGGAATACAGGCGTGATGGTATATAATATATATTATATAATACCAGCCTATTTTTGTCTTACTGCAGGGCAATGGCTTCTTCTTATACAGAGTAGGCACGAGCATTGATCACCACGCTTATTCAAAACGGATTGTCCATTTCAGACTTGTATTAATTACTAATCCTGTCGACGGCGCGTTCGTGTTCCACGCGCGCCTCAAAGAGATGTCAGCAAACTTGGATGGGGCCACTGAGGGCCGATGCCTGCCGGGGCTGCGGGTTGTTCGAAAGAGATACCGCGCCCCCGGAACGCAAAGGGCACATGAAAGGAACATAGACGGGTTTTAGTCAGTAAAAGTCTGACACTCCCTCCCGCCCCGCCCAGGGCGGGGGAAGTTATTTGATGATTTCCCGTCTATAAAAAAAAAAAAAAAAAAAGGTTTCCACACGATGTTTTCCTACCGCTGTCAGTGATGTGGGAGATAAACTTAGAAAGTATTGTTGAATTGATAATATCACATTAATGCTTATCTGGTTATATTGGTAACTATCAAAATCACGACCATAAGCATGAGAGGCACCGTGTCGACGGC
Source organism: Caradrina clavipalpis (assembly GCA_932526535.1). Classification (NCBI taxonomy): domain Eukaryota; kingdom Metazoa; phylum Arthropoda; class Insecta; order Lepidoptera; family Noctuidae; genus Caradrina; species Caradrina clavipalpis. The sequence continues at coordinate 11,341,408 of OW052106.1, forward strand.
GCGTTCGTGTTCCACGCGCGCCTCAAAGAGATGTCAGCAAACTTGGAAGGGGCCACTGAGGGCCGATGCCTGCCGGGGCTGCGGGTTGTTCGAAAGAGATACCGCGCCCCCGGAACGCAAAGGGCACATGCATGGCATGCAGGGCATGAAGGAACATAGACGGGTTTTTGTCAGTAAAAGTCTAACACTTGGGACGGGGGAAGTTATTTGATGATTTCCCGTCTATAAAAAAAAGCATGAGAGGCGGACGTCTTTACGTCCGGTACGGTTATCACACGGCGGATTTATGTACCAAATCAAAAATTGACAAACATAATGCTAATAGCTGCCCCATAGCTGAGTTTCTAATAAGTAAATGTCCAAAATGTCATCCAGTACGCTAATCGCATCCCCACGACAAAAAGGATCCTCACATTAATTACATCCTCGAATCCTTATCTATAAAACAAAACGACACGTAATAATAATAACCTCCCCAAAATGACAATTCCATATTAATCACCATTTCAACCCTTTCAGTACACAAAGATAACCGATCACCATCAAAGTTTACGATCACCACACACTCCACCTAATCCCCTTACTTCCCCCATTTTAAATTTCCACATCAGTAATTCTATAAAAAGTAACGACCCTCACAGACTATCGAAATGAGTTCGCGCGTCTCAAACCGGTGAGAGATTATCAATTTGACTTTCATAACAGCCCAAAGTAATGTTCTTAAGCTGAGTAAATGGACCGAAATTGATAATAAAATTAATTTACTTGCTCCCTAAAACGAGTTTTGGAGGAACAGGGCGAAATTTATTCGACTTTACTTCAGCGTTGTCGTCAATACAATAGCTTTTGTTGCGTGCTTGTATTGTTTTAGGTGGCTGTCTGATGCCGCCTTTATAGATTGTGTGCTTTTCTAATAATAAATAGCGTGTTTTACTTTAGAAAACAATGAGTTGAATATTGTGCTTTGAAATTACATTATTGTCGTTTTTAAATTAGAAGGGGTTTGGGTACTGGAGAAATTTTGGTAGCGAAGACTTATAACATTTTTGATTACACTCCTTAGCCCTCCTTTGAGGGGTAGTTATAAAATCTAATAAAGTCAAAGTTTAATAATAATACAGATTCAAATTCCTGCTAAGATTTTAGTTAATTATTCCAAGAATTAAGACTTTTCGTACAATATAACTCTCCTCTTTTCACCTTCCTAAGGGTTAAATTTCCAATAATCCTTTCTAAGTGCTTGCCTACTATATAAGGAACTCGAGTGCAAAATTGTACGTTCCTAGTTCCAGAAGTTTCGGATCTCCTTTTACATACATATTTGTTAATTGGCTGAAAACCAAAAACGGGGTATTTGTACTCATTATTACGAACCATGTTTACTATGGGGACAAGTTCGAAATTATGAAAAAACATCAGCTGTTACCTACAAAAATCATTTATGACTACACGACGTAGTATGTGATACATCCAGTCAATTAAAAGTTACCTGTACATAGGTTTTGAATGTAAGATGATTAAAAGTTTGAAATACAAGAATCTACATACTATTACGTCTGTAATTCACGAAGGGTTATCCACAAGTGTACCAATGTAAACCCCCAGGTCACTGGTAAGTTTAGGTCCCATGTAATAGGGGGCAAACTTATTGCCATTAACCGGGCACACATTAAGATGTGTGCATTAAAATTCTCAGTAGTGCTTGTTGTGTTCTTCACTAAGTCTAGTGGTCCTAAGCGCGACTGCTACGCTAGAGGTCTTGGGTTCGATTCCCAGGTCGTGCAAAAACTGTTATTGGGTTTTTCTATGAAATTCTCAGTAGCAACTCGGAGTTTGGATTTGTTTTTATTGGTTAATGGCAATAGGCTCGCCCCCTATTACATGGGACCTCAATATACCGGCAAACTGTGGGTGTACATTGGTAAACCTCTGCCTGACCCTTCGGGGAATACAGGCGTGATGGTATATTTATATACATCACCTATCTGGTTATTCTAATTTCGTCTTATCCTTGTAACTTTACCACGACCTTAATCCTCTATATTATGTCTGTACGTTTGGTGTATCCTGGGGGAATCCAAGTCATTATCAGAACACGACGTGACCACTGCGTATTTATGCGGTCGTCGGACGGAAGGTCACAGTCTTGGACCTGACCATCAAAATTTCCATTTGGTGATTGTCCTCTTTTTTTTTAAAGTCATTTATTCGCTCTTCTTCTTCTTTATCGTGTGGGCAGTAAGGTCTAACGACCTCACACACCCTAGTGTCAGAGTTTCTAAACCGTCTCAAGGGCCTCTGACATGGATACTGTTGTCAGTGATGTCCAAGCTAAACTTAGAAAGTACATAATAATATGAATTAGAAAAGGCCACATACGTACTCCGTTCTGGGTGAAGCGGAAGAGAGTGTCAGATTCTTACTGACTTAAGCCCATCCGTGTTCCTCCTAATGCCCTTTACGTTCCAGGGCTGCGGTAACTCTTTCGAACTAATTCCGCAACACTGACAGTTGGTGATTATTATTCTAGTTTGGCAACGATCTAAGGAGGTTTTCTTCATCTTCAATCAATTTAGTCCTTTGTGCCTTTAATTTAAAGATTTACATAAGCCACTACCTAAGCCTTTTTTTTTTTTTTTTAAAGTTGATAAAATCATCAAATGACCCCCCCCCCCCCCGTCCTGGGCGGGGCGGGAGGGAGTGTCAGACTTTTACTGACTAAAAACCATCTATGTTCCTTCGTGTGCCCTTTTGCGTTCCGGGGGCGCGGTATCTCTTTCGAACAACCCGCAGACTACCTAAGCCTACTGGTAGAAAATGTCAAGATACAAAATCACTTTGCTTTACAAAATGTCCGACACGCCTCCGTAAACTCAAATCTACAGCTTTTTACAAAATAAATATGTATAATTACGGTACTTACACGATATTTTTTGTCTGTCTATATGTTTGTTTGTTCTTCCGGCTAATCTCCAAAACGGCTGGAATGATGTAGACGGGTCTTTCACTGACAGATTCCTAACGTTATAAGAAACAACTAAAGCTTTTATTTTATAAAAAGAATCAGGGTTCCGCGCAAAAAACACTCACCGCGTGACAATCGACATTCACGATAAGTCGCGTTCATAACCTAGTTTAAAATATTTTCGATTGCTACGATATCTCTTAAAAGGTCGTTTAAAATCTTTTTTGTGCCATCCCGGGTAGAGTTCGCCCGGATAACGGATGTCAGGGTGTAGCCCCTGTTAAAACTTTGCCCTATCTCATTTAATATTTCACTTTCGTATCGAGATATTGTTTTAAATGTACGGCTTAGTTAAATGTGAAGTGGATTACTTTTTGTGTCGTATCGAGAAGAATATTGTTTTAAATGAAACCGTTTTTTATTACGGGTAAGCTATGGTAGGTGCTTAGGTTGTCAGGTACATAATATACTAATATATATATATATATATATATATACCATCACGCCTGTATTCCCCAAAGGGTTAGGCAGAGGTGTACCAATGTACACCCACAGTTCGCCGGTATATTTAGGTCCCATGTCATAGGGGGCGAGCCTATTACCATTAACCGGGCACAAATCCAAACTCCGAGCTGCTAGCTGCTACTGAGAATTTCATAGAAAAACCCAACAACACTTTTTGCTCGACCTGGGAATCGAACCCGGGACCCCTTGCACAGCAGTCGCACTTGCGACCACGAGACCAACGGGGCAGTTACATAAAATACTATTAATATAAATAATAATACCAACCTATTATTGTGCTACTGTAGAGCAAAATTATCTCCTCATACAAAGAAGGCACGAGCATTGATCACCACCTTAGCTCAAGGCGGATTGGCGATTTCACACTTAACCCGTTTAAAAGTAAAGTTTGTTAGTTGGTGAAAATTATCGAAGAGCAGAAAAAGTCAATTGATGCTTTCCCATCCTTAAAATAAGGGCTTATCTCTGGATCTACTGAACTAAATTTGAAAATATTTTACCCATATAAAGCCGCGTTATTTGTAAGTGTCAGACGCTATACAACATCACGATATAACACACGGGAGCAGGGCAGTAACCAAAGACGTTTCTTAACACGGGTGAAGCTAGTTAACTATAAGTCCAGGTTTCCTGTCTGTCTATCTGTTTGTAATCTCATTACGGCAAAACCACTGAACTGATCGTAATGAAAGACATAGAAGTAACTTGAGGGTTGTATACAGGCATATGCAATTTTTTTAATCAGTGATTTCATCTATCACGCGGACGAAGACGCGGGAAAACACTATTATAATTAAGGTAAATGATTACTATTTAACTGTCTTTATCAGACAACATAGTCGTTGCAGACAACAAACCACAATGAAACAATACTTCTTCTTATCGTTCAATTGTGAGACTAAACTGCAAAACCACTAAATTCTCTATAGGTATAATAAATAGTACACAGTCCGAATCTATAAAATAAAACGCCCATTCAAAACGCCATATAATACGCAATAATACGACATCTATCTCGTTTTACAACCCATTCAGGACCAAATTAACCAATATCACTTCATTAGGACCATAAAATCTATTCTGATAGGTTTAGTATTGTCTGTCTATGGGTGTGTGTGGGTTAAATTACTGTTTATTCGATAGAACTTTAATTCATTATTGATATTTCAAGGGGGTGTAATCTTTCATGATTATGTATAAGTTTTATTAGGACCAAATGTGGGTATAATGAGGATAGTAAACAAGCCGACGCGACGGCCTACCTGGTATTAAGTGGTCACCGCTGCCTATAGATATCTGCAATATCAGAGGCCTTGCTATTCCAGAGATAAAGTTGAAATGGGCCTGTAATTACACCGGCACCCTCAAACCGGAGCCGAGTAACGCTGCTTTGCGGCAGAAATAGATGTATTTCCTAAAATGCACTAAAACGCAATTTTAGTATATGAAACAGCAGATTTTTTTAATACTTGGTTATTTCGAACATCGCCTTCGGTCAGAGTCAGTGTTTTTACTTCTCTAAGTAGGTACATCTAAAGAAGTAAAAAGAAAATGTTTGAAAGAGTCACCGCGGCCCTGTAGTGCAAGAGTATTAAGAGGAAGACGGGCGGGTTTCGGTCAGTAAAAGTCTGACAGTCCCTTCCGCTCTACCTAGAGCGCAAGAAGTCATTTGATGATTTCCCTTCCCAAAAGTGTAGGTATGATCAGCAACAAAAGTCAATTAACAATGTTACTTTTACATATCTTTTATACAGGGTGATTTGAAATTGCTCGTATTCTTCTCGGGAGAAGAAACTAAGACTAATTTAGAATGATTTAACCCCTATCACTTTTGGGCCGAAAATCCTCCATTTTCGAGAAATTCTACTTTGTTTTTATTTTTAGAAAAATCCGAATTTTGGTAATTAAAATTTAATAAAAAAAAACGTATCACTTTTCAGCCTGAAATTTTCTATGATCTGATAGCTTACTAATTGACCAACCTCTCTAAAGCTAAAAACTTTTATTATTAATTTTTTAATTACCAAAATTCAGATTTTTCTAAAAATAAAAACAAAGTAGATTTTCTCGAAAATGGAGGATTTTCGGCCCAAAAGTGATAGGGGTTAAATCATTCTAAATTAGTCATAGTTTCATTTCCCGAGAGGAATACGAGCAATTTCAAATCACCCTGTATAGACACGAAATAACACAATTCACTGCTATTCAGAATTGTAGGCAATACTTTGATCGTTTTATCTTAATTTTAGTTAAATTTCTTATTTCCTTTCAAAGTCAAATCATTTATTTCAATTAGACCAATAAAGGCACTTTTGAACGTCAAAAAAATTAAAACTAATGGATCTAGTTACCTAAGAATGTTGTCCTTTGATATTGCGCTCAATAATAAGGATTTTAAAATCTAAAATATTAATCTACTTTTGTTGCTGACCGTTCATCTGATATTTTATTACGACGTAGATTTCCTATAGAAATAAAATAGAATATGGTTAACGACGTCACCATAAAATAGGACATTGAAATCCGAGTTATTGACCGAGATTTAAGTGCTCATAAAATGGCTGTTAATCCGAGATTATACTGTTGCCTTAATTTTCATACTGATTAGATAAATCTTCTATATTGATGGTTCTTTAGTGTTGTGGCTTGTTTATTATTTGGTTTGAAATGAAATAAATTGTTGTCTAGATAAACGTTTAAAACAGATACTAAATGGTCTTACATAGGCATCTTCTCATATAGAAAAGGCACGGTCCGGTCACCACGCTTGCTCAAAGCGAATAATCGATTCTAATAGTATAAAACAGACAGATTTTAATGCAGTTTTCATCATTAGATAGAGTGATTCAAGAAGAAGGTTTATACTTAGATAACATAAAGCTAAATCCAATGGGAGCGGAGCAGTAGTCAAATACGTAACTGAACGCGGGCGACACAGCGGGGCACAAGACATAGCTTGCTATTAATAAGTTTTCTATTTTGTCTAATCATATGAGTCTCATATTTCTATCGTGGAAGATCTTTAATGTATCAAGTTTAAAATGCACTTAAAAAATAATAAAAACAATTATTTCCTGCCATTTAAACTGCCACTTATTTTCTGCTATAAGACTTCAGGAAGTCGCTTCCTTTGATTCTAATACGAAAGATTGAGCTTGATCTGAATTTGAACAATAGACAGGTCAAAGAAGTTTAATTAATTATAGCCCTTGTCAGTGATTCGTGTTTTAGGAATTTAGTTCGGAGGATCCAGAAAATGGAATACCATAAGGTCAACGGACAAGGAGTAAGGAGGAAAATGTTCTAAGCAATTATTTGTAAAAAACTTGCTGATTATTTTATTTATTTAAACCGTACATTTTTTTTCCGGGATTAAAAGTACGTATACATGTTATTCCAGAGTGTAATCTACCTCTGCGCAAATAAAGCCGTTTTCGCGTCATTTAGTAACAAATATCCATCCATGCCACATTTCGCATAAAAGTAGGATTGTTTTCGATTGAGATTTTATTTTTGAAAAGCTAGCTTGTTTTTTTGGGTCTGGACAGATATTACAAAAAATAAATTGAAAAAAAAATCGAGGCAGTAGAAAGAAAAAAGAACAGTCAGACAGAAAATATCTATTACGAGAATAAAGAGAATTTTTCTGAAAAAAAAAATGTACTTAAACAAATATTCAGATATAAAAATAAAATCGATGAAGAGAAAACAAATATTTAAAACAAACCCCACCCACGGTTCCATTTTCAAATTCAAATCCGCACAAAAATAAAAACAAAAAAAATCGAAACTTGAAACGAACCCAACAGCTTAATACTGGCGGCCCCACTTCAGCAAGTCCAATTTCAGAATACTACACAGTTCCGAGTGTCAGTGGCTACTGTTCAATTTAATTGAACCCTGTCTAGCATTCCAACGCCGCTCGTCCAACATGAGACTTCGTGCATCGCCACGCGAATATTCCGCAAGGTACTACGGAATTTCTGCATTTAAACGTTTCGTGTTTTCCGGGAGACATCGTCGGAAGGGGCCTTTACATTGATGTGGTGGTAATTGAAATAGTGGACGTAGCTTGGTGTGGTCGCACCTTTTTTAATTTTTTGTTAAACCGCGAATTTTTTTTCTGTCGTCCTTGGCCCAGTATCAGACTTTATAAGTATTTTTTTTTAATTTCAAAGTTTTCTTTTTAAGTGTTTGATTTTCGAATGCAGTGAGGACAACAGAACCTAAAACGAATAATAGTCGAAAAACGCCAATCAGCCTTGAGCAAGCGTAATGTTCTATGATCGTACCTTCTCAGTATTAGAAGAGGCCTTTGACCTGCAATGGGACAAAAAGCTGCCGGAGGCTGGTATTATAAATTATTATTTTTCCAATGAAAAAATTATAACAAATGTATAATTGGTTAAGAATGTGAAATAACAACAATAACAGAAAATTAAAACTAAAAAGACTTTCTGCCTAACATGTTTAACTTTTTCTGCTGCAATTTGTGAAAGTGAAACTCAAAGCATTTCAATTAGACCATATACAGGCACTTTTGAGTAACACAGAAAGTTGAAGCTAGTTCTCATTCCAAAAAAGGTATCTATAGAAAAGAACGAGCAAAAAACTTCACGGACACTCTTTTTGAAACGTCAATGTCAGTAACCTGTCAATGTCATCAAGAAACGTCAAAAAGACACAAAACGTCAAACAGTTTTTAAGAAAATTAAACCCAATGCAAACTCCAAGGAAAATAAACGTAAATACGTCTCTCTAAATCCAAAAATGGATGCGTCGAGAAGTGGTGTGTCAGAAAATACAATAGGCTTTGTATCTTGAATAATAATGTTCTCGTTGCGCAGTCTCGCTAGCGAAGCAGCCTTGCGAATACACCCTGTATACTTAGGTAGCGTATAGTACACCCTGTATAGTGTTACAGTGATACATTTGTAGTGCTGGATGGTTTATAGTGGTTGTCTTTGGTGTAGAATTCTACAGGGTGTGTAGTAATTTTTGGTATTAGATTTTCTGAATGAGCTACTGTTGTTTCTAAGTATGAAAACAGATTTTGACTATGATCGTTCCTAAAAGTTAGTAAAGTAGCCCCCATTTTACTAACTTTTAGGAACGATCATAGTCAAAATCTGTCAAAAACGCATTTTTTACCTATTTTTTTTGCCATTGATGGTCTGAAATGAGATTGCGACTGGATCTGGAAAATCAATGTACACAATGTAGAAAAAGTGGAAGAGCTTTTCTTGCTTGTTTGAATGCGCTACTACTGGACTTATCATTCGTATTGGAAAAAAATATTTTTATTTATTTAAGTATTTAAATCAGGCATCAATGCCAAGGAATAGAAGAAGATTATTGTATAAGATACACAAACAAACAAGAACAATTTTACTTGCATGCGACTTGTATAAGATAGCCACATTTATGAGGAATAATATAGATGTATATCATCACGCTACGAATCACGGAAGCAAAGCTGTAACCAAAGACGTCACGCTAAGAAGCTAGTTATAATTAAATATGACATACTCGATAGAACCATATTGACGTAATAAACATAACCAGTTGTGTGCATATTTTCATTCAATCATGTATTCAAAAAAAGAGAACCCCGACTTCAATTGTTTTTCTTCGATCACGTAAGGGATGACCGGATGGCAAGAATTATTTTCGCCTTGTCCTTTTTGTTAGTGAACAACGTGTGGGTAGACCCATTTCGGTAAGTAGATTATGCTCGGCCGAGCGACGACACGGGGCAAAAAGTTATTTGTCAACGTTACTTACGGAAGATTGACTTGATTGTTTATTATTTTGATATTTTTCGTCAGTTTTTGTTAAAGGCGAAAAATCGTTTCAATTATGTTTGATAATTTTGATTTTATTTGGTGCTTCCACTATAATAAATTGATCTTTATTATTTATTTGCCCGCCACTTCGGTTATATTTAAAATTCAATAATGATTCGAAAGACACGTCACACATCTATTATCAAAAGAACGTTATTGTTGTTTTCCTCGGAAACAGTACTTTTTTCGGGACGAAAGGCACACCCTATCTCCGCTTCTGTACACCTAAAATTTCAGGATGATCGGACCAGTATTTTAGGCGTGAAAAGGTAACAAACAAATTTACTTTCGCATTTAGAATAATAACTAGTTTCTATCTGTGACTTCGTGCGTGTCAAAATCCCACGGGAACCGTCATTTTTTCCGTAATAAAAAGTATCCTATGTATTATTTCACACTACAATCCAAATTTCATCCAGATCCATTCAGCCGTTAAAGCGTGAAAGAGTCACAAACATCCATGCCTCCTCACAAACTTTCGCATTTATAATATTAGTAGAATTATAGTTAGGATGTAGAGAGATTTAATATTTTGATAAACATATTTAGCGACGTTGGCAGTACTTTAGATAGCAAAGGTTTGGTGGCTATAGTGACTCCTTGAAGTAAGTATATCAGAAGGGTGAAGAAAACTCGTGTTGAAGTTTGAAGTGCGAATAATTATCGAATATTTATTTACACGTTATTTATACTATTTACAAAAATGTGACTGAACCAATAAAGGGCTCTACATTAAAATTATAACACAATTTAGAAAAACACGACCAATAAGAAAAGAGTAATTTTGACTAATCACAATACAGCACACTGACAAAAATCTGAGTTGACGAATAATAACTTGTACATTAAATTTACAAAACATTTTAGAAAAACAGAACCAATAAGATTAGTGGAATTTCGACTAATCACAACACAGGACATTGTTACAATTTTGGATTCCGCACGGGGGCGCCTGTGTTGTTTACGGCGTGCAGCTGCGAGCAGGCAAAAGTTATAAATAGGGGTGCCTATTTTTCCCGCGCTTTCTTTCCTAGGTAGCCACGGTCGTATGCGGAGCTAAACAGAAATCGCTAAACGCGGCGATCGAAGATCCTGGTGTTCCTGGAGACGACGCGTGGCATCTGGTGTCAGTCCTTCTCAGGGCTGTATGCTTCCTTGTTTCTTATCACTGTTGTCAAAACGTTGTATACCTACTGTGGCTACCAAGTTCATCTCAGAACTGTTTGGATCATTATTTCTTAACAGAATGTCATAACGTGGTAGGTAGCTACAGTACTCCCCCTCAAGCGAAGCGTACCGGCAGCTTGACCGGGCGGCCAGAGCGAGTCGTCATGTTGGTAGCGGGATGTGACGTCACGCTGACTGTAGGTACTCGCGCTTGTTGCTTGGCTGTGGTACTTTCCTTGGTAATGGTATTGGTAATATGGTTTGGAGGTACGGTAACGGTATTGTCGCTTGGAGGTAAGGTAATATTCTTGCACGGTGGTGAGGTGATGGTATCCTTGCTTGGTGTTAAGGTGATGGTAATCTCGCTTGGTGATAAGGTAATATTATCGTTGTTATTCTCAGCTATAACGTATGCAGGCTTCAGTCGGTCAATCGAAATATTTGCTTGCCGATTAGGTAACTGTATATTATATACTTTTTCGGTTCGGCTTATCACGCGGTAGGGACCTTCATACGGAGCTTGGAGTGGCTTCTTTACTGCATCGGTTCTAATAAACACGTGAGTGCATTTGAGTAAATCTTGATGCACGAATACACGCTTATTATTGCTGTGATGCTCGGTGATTGCTTGCGGTTTGTTTACTTTTATGATCTCACGTAATTTTTCGACGTAGGTATAATCCATTGCAGGTGTGTTGGTACTTGTAAAGAAATCACCAGGTAGGCGTAGGTTGTATCCATAGGTAAGTTCAGCTGCGCTCACTCCGGTGTCTGTACGTAGCGCTGCTCGTAAACCAAGTAACACAGTAGGGAGTTCATTGACCCATGTACTTGTGTCGGATAGTTTTGCGCGTAGAGATGTTTTGAGCGAGCGGTGCCATCGTTCGACCATTCCATTGCTTTGTGGATGATAAGGGGTGGTGCGTTGTTTCTTGATTCCCATTTGTTTCATTAAGTTTTGAAACAGCTGACTCTCGAACTGGCGACCTTGGTCGCTTGTTAGTGTCGTCGGGCATCCAAATCTCGATATCCAATGTTGATACACAATATCGGCTATTCGATCAGCTGATATTTCGTCTGTCGGGATTGCTTCGGGCCATTTCGTTAGTCGGTCGATCATCGTTACTAAATAACGATGTCCTTGAGCTGTTGTAGGTAGCGGGCCAACGATATCGATGTGCACGTGTTGGAATCGATCACTTTGTGGGAAGGATGAGATTTCTGAGAACGTGTGACGTTGTACTTTACTTTTCTGACATTGTATACAGGTTCGAGTCCAGCGGCTGATGTCTGCGTTCATTGATGGCCAGAAGTATTTTTGAGTTGCGAGTTTGCGAGTCGTGCGCGTACCAGGGTGACTGATGTTGTGCACGCTTGTAAAAACTTCTTGTCTATATGCTTCTGGTATATAAGGTCGTATATAAGGTGTAGATGTTTCGCAGTATAACTCGACGTCTGTATTAGGTATTATTACTTTCTTGAGAATAATGTTGTTCTCTTGTAATAATTTTTGAATGTTGCTGTCTCTTTCTTGCGCACCTGCTATGTCCTTGAAGCTTATCGCAGATGGACACGAGATTGTTTCTATGCGGCTGAGTGTGTCAGCGACGATGTTTTGTTTACCGCTCACGTGTCGTATGTCGGTGGTAAATTCACTGATAAACAAAAGTTGTCTCGTTCTTCGTAATGTTTCGGTATTCGATTGCGTTTTTGTCATTACGAATGTTAGCGGCTTGTGATCCGTAAATATAATTAGGTGGCGTCCTTCGAATATTTTACGGAAATGCTTGACAGCCATATATATAGCGAGTAGCTCTCGGTCGTAGGTAGAGTACTTCTTTTGCGCGTCACTGAATTTCTTGGAAAAATATCCAAGCGGCTGCCATGTTTCGTTTATGTATTGTTGTAGGACGGCGCCAGCTGAGTTGTCCGATGCGTCGCAGAACACAGCGAGGGTAGCGTGATGTGATGGGTGAGCGAGTAGAGCTGCTTGTATGATGCTAGCTTTACATTGCTGGAATGCTTGCGATGCTTCGTCGGTCCATGTGATCGGAGTTTTATCTCGTTTCTTGACATTATGTAAATATGAATTGAGTGGCGCTTGCAGTAGTGCGGCGTTCGGAATATGGTCGCGATAGAAATTGATCATTCCGAGAAATCTTCTTAATTCTTCTATTGTTTTTGGTTGTGGAAAATCTGTGATTGCTTGGATTTTATGTTGGGGTGGTTTGATGCCTTCTTTTGTTACGGAGTGACCTAGGAATAGGACTTCTGATTTTCCTAGGTTGCATTTGGCGGGGTTGATGGTGATGCCGTTTTCTTCTAGTCGTTTTAGTACTACGTGGAGGTGTTTTCGGTGTTGTTCTTCGTTTTCGGATGCCAACAGTAAGTCATCGATAAATGGGAAAACGAAGTCTAGTCCTCGTAGAACTTCGTGGATGTAACGTTGAAAAGTTTGTCCCGCGTTTTTCAAACCAGGGCACATACGTGGGAATTCAAATAATCCCATCGGAGTTATGATGGCTGTCTTCTCGATATCTTCTTCTCTCACTCTCAGCTGTTGGTAGGCGCGGTTGAGGTCTATTGTCGAGAAGATTGATTTTCCAGATAAGTGATGTGTGAAATCTTTGACACGAGGAACGGGGTAGCGATCGGGTATGGTGATAGAGTTTAGTCGACGATAATCACCACACACTCTGATGTCACCATTTTTCTTTGGTACGATGTGGAGAGGTGATGACCATGGACTTTTGCTTGGTCTGCATAATCCTTGATCAATCATCTTCTCAAATTCCTTTTTCACTATTTCGTAGCGATGTGGTGGAATCGGGCGAGCTCGGCTATGTACTGGTGGTCCTGTTGTCTCTATATAATGTTGCACGTGGATATCGGAGTTTAGTTGCATCGCTGTTAGTCTTGTTATGCCGGGATATTGGGCTAATATGTCGTGGTACGACTGCGACATATCGATGCTGCGTACGGTAGGTACGCTCGATACTCGTATCGGGGCATTGACCTGTAAGTTAGTCACACCGTCGATTAATCTTCGATTTTTCAAGTCGACGATGAGTTGGTGATGCTGAAGGAAATCGGCTCCAAGTATAGGTTTTGTGACGTCAGCTACGATGAATTTCCACAGGTACGGTCGGCGTAGATTAAGATCGAGTGTTATCGTTTTTTCACCATACGTAGCTATAGTTGTGTTGTTCGCCGCGTATAGTTGAAATGGTAGTGGTTGTTGTACCTGTCCCTTTTTCCTCGGTAACACGGATATGTTTGCTCCGGTGTCGACTAAGAACGATAGTTTCGAGTTCTTATCAGTGACGTATAGGCGGTGGGACTTTTCTTGAACGCAGGTGTCCGCCGTTGCGAGCGTTCTGTCTAGTTTTCCGATGTCTGTTTCTTGAATGAACAAGGTGATGTACAGCGTCTAGCTTGTTCTTTGAAGCGTCGGTGATAATAGCAGAATGGTGATGGCGATGACTCTCGCGTACGTGACCTTGATGTACTGCGGTGACGAGATGGGTAGCGGCTGCGGCGATGATCGTTGTGGTATGATGGTCTGGCTTTCAACTCGGCGATTTCAAGTGATAGTTTTCTTATCTCGTTGATAAGGTATTGTGTATCTGCTTGCGGTGCGGATGGTGTTGGTAGTGCTGGTGGTGGTGGTGTATGCACGGCTGCCACTTGTGTTGCTGACGTCTGCTCCATTATTTTATCGGCGAGTAGCGCGAGTTCGTCGAGTGCGGTCTTGGTGCTGAATGTTTCGCTGACGGCGAGGACTGAACGGACGTGTGATGGGAGATGACTTGTCCACATAAGTCGCAGAGTGGATTCTGGAATCTTGTCTGTGGCAAGGTTTCGCATGCGACGGAGCAATTGCGTGGGCTTCTGTTCTCCGAGTTCCATTTCGGACAGCAGTTTCTGGAACTGACGGTTGTCAGATTCCTCGTATGCAGATATGAGCCTTTGTTTGATGGCGTTGTACTGGTCATTCTCTGGTGGGTTGTACAACAGGTCCGTGATTTGCTCGATGTCTTGTCGCTCGAGCTGTGCTATGACCATCTGAGCGAGCTGGCCTTGGCCTTTCTTGAGGTCGTTAGTAACGGCTTCGAAACTGATGAACCATAGTCGTGGTCGATCTCGCCAGAAAGGTGGAATGCGCATGGTGAGTGATATGCCGGCTGCTTCCGCCTTCGAGACTGCGTGCGATGTTGAGCTGGATTGTTCATCGGTGGACATCTTGGAAGGATTGATTCGGCGATACTGGCTGAGCTTCGTTGGTCGTTGATTTCTTCAGTGTTGAGTTCGGGGTAACCACTTTAGCGTTGTTGGCAGTATATTAGATAGCAAAGGTTTGGTGGCTATAGTGACTCCTTGAAGTAAGTATATCAGAAGGGTGAAGAAAACTCGTGTTGAAGTTTGAAGTGCGAATAATTATCGAATATTTATTTACACGTTATTTATACTATTTACAAAAATGTGACTGAACCAATAAAGGGCTCTACATTAAAATTATAACACAATTTAGAAAAACACGACCAATAAGAAAAGAGTAATTTTGACTAATCACAATACAGCACACTGACAAAAATCTGAGTTGACGAATAATAACTTGTACATTAAATTTACAAAACATTTTAGAAAAACAGAACCAATAAGATTAGTGGAATTTCGACTAATCACAACACAGGACATTGTTACAATTTTGGATTCCGCACGGGGGCGCCTGTGTTGTTTACGGCGTGCAGCTGCGAGCAGGCAAAAGTTATAAATAGGGGTGCCTATTTTTCCCGCGCTTTCTTTCCTAGGTAGCCACGGTCGTATGCGGAGCTAAACAGAAATCGCTAAACGCGGCGATCGAAGATCCTGGTGTTCCTGGAGACGACGCGTGGCATCTGGTGTCAGTCCTTCTCAGGGCTGTATGCTTCCTTGTTTCTTATCACTGTTGTCAAAACGTTGTATACCTACTGTGGCTACCAAGTTCATCTCAGAACTGTTTGGATCATTATTTCTTAACAGAATGTCATAACGTGGTAGGTAGCTACACATATATAGCTAAACCCCAGCCAGCCAGCCAAAATAGCTAGCAGCTAATCAGCTAGCCAGCAGCTAGCCAGCAGCTAGCTAGTTACTAGCTAGCCTAAATATACCGGCGAACTGTGGGTGTACATTGGTACACCTCTGCCTAACCCTTCGGGGAATACAAGCGTGATGGTGATATATATAGCTGTTAACATCAAGCAATTCTCGGCTACCTTGTTTAGCATCACAACCGCATCAAACTCGTTATGAAACCGCTTCAAGTTTCGTCTGAACTTCGCCACTTGTCTGAGCATCGTTTTTACTTCAGCTCCGGATTTGAGCCGCGAACTAATCGGCAAGTTCCGCCCAACTTCGGATGTTGCTTCGTTTAATACGTGTAAGGAAAAGTTTACTAGTGTTTTATGTGTAGTATTGGGAGATGGGAAATTAATTTATATGTCGGATTAATTTGGGGTCAAAATCGTTTGATAATTACTTCAAAATAATGTCTCTAAAATCTCTGGTGTAATAGAGAGATGTAGGTACGTAAATGTATCAATCTATGTGCTAATAGAGAAATGTAGGTAGGTAAATGTATCAATCTATGTGCTGATAGAGAGATATGTAGGTAAATGTATCAATCTCTGTGGTAATAGAGAGATGTAGGTAGGTAAATGTATCAATCTCTGAGGTAATAGAGAGATGTAGGTAGGTAAATGTATCAATCTCTGCACTAATAGAGAGATGTAGCTTGGTAAATGTATCAATCTCTGAGGTAATAGAGAGATGTAGGTAGGTAAATGTATCAATCTCTGCGCTAATAGAGAGATGTAGGTAGGTAAATGTATCAATCTCTGCGCTAATAGAGAGATGTAGGTAGGTAAATGTATCAATCTATGCGGTAATAGAGAGATGTAGGTAGGTAAATGTATAAATCTATGTGCTAATAGAGAGATATGTAGGTAAATGTATCAATCTATGCGCTAATAGAGAGATGTAGGTAGGTAAATGTATCAATCTCTGAGGTAATAGAGAGATGTAGGTAGGTAAATGTATCAATCTCTGCGGTAATAGAGAAATGTAGGTAGGTAAATGTATCAATCTATGCGCTAATAGAGAGATGTAGCTAGGTAAATGTATCAATCTATGCGCTAATAGAGAGATGTAGGTAGGTAAATGTATCAATCTATGTGGTAATAGACAGATTTAGGTAGGTAAATATATCAATCTTTGCGTTAATAGAGAGATGTAGGTAGGTAAATGTATCAATCTATGCGCTACTAGGGAGATATGTATGTAAATGGTAAAATCTCTGTGATAATAGAAATATAAAATTCACACGAAAGTTTTCAGTGATATAATATCTATATCCAATGAATTCCAATTTATTGTCTTCCAAAAAAACTAAAACCAATTTTTACTTCTATTTTTTTACATAATATCTAAACCGACCAAGTAAAAATACCAAAATTCCTTCCACAAACCCAAATACCCTTTGTCCTTCCACCCCGAAAATTCACATTCACAAACAGTACCGAACCACAAATCCCAACGATTGAATATAATATAGCAGTAACATAATGCGATCCTACTAAAATTTTATTATCAATTTCAGAATTTATGCGCGCAGATCCGAGAAATCCTCTCGCAAGGAGTGTAATGAAATAAGTCATTTAAATTGATATAGAGCATTCAATTGCCGAACATTAGGTACGGTGGTAGCTAAAATGCGGTATTATTGGATTAAATCACTGATTTATGCAAAATCTTTATCGATGTCACCTGGAATTGAATTTGGTTGGAGTTACATTACTTTCTGTGGATTGGATGGAATTTTTCTGGTTGATTCTTTGGTTGTAGATTAAATTGGTTCGGTGGAGATGATTTAATATTAAGTGGGTTTGGTGTGATTTTGGTGCATTGCACCAGTGATATGTTGTAGAGTCAGAATTAGACATATATTTTACTAACTAAAGAAGTTTTTGGGCATCAAAGTCTCGCATCACTGTCAATGGGGCAAGTGCCCAAAAGGCTGGCAGCTTCACCACGAAGTATGGTTCATGAAAAGATCACTGGTCACAAGTGAACCCCGTTTTTTTATAAAAGTCTACACCTGACCAGCTAAAGTCTTCTTAGTGTTTTATTTTTGTTTAAATTTTAATATGTATATTCTTATTTCAGACTAACTTTAGTTCGCGTCTTCTTCCACGATTCAATAACTTATACAGCTAAAATATTTAGCATAGAAAAAAAATTTTTATTTTTTGTACAGGGTACTTCCCTATATTATTACTCTTTTTTCATAACAAGTAATATCTTGAAGTGCTTGTCTGATTTCAAGAAATCGTACAAGTTTTACCTCTTTATAATATTAGTAAAAAAAAGAGTTTTTTGTCTAAAATCGACATACCTAAGCGCCTAACTCGCTTATAGTCTAAATCAGTGGTTCCCAAAGTTGACTGACCAACACGATTCACATAAAAAATAATCCAAATTCGGAACTCACGTCTTGGTTTTCATGAAGGACAAAGGGGCATAACTACAATATGACTATTTGGGCACCACTGGTCTAGACTTATGTTTTAAAAATTAAAAGAAACCTAAAAGATTAATCAGAATTTTAATGAAAATAATTCATTCAATTTTAATACATCATAATAGTAGTTCAAAAATTCAAGCACTCTGTCCAAAAATCGCTAGCAATTCACAAGAAAACATTTTGTTTTTCATAAAAATCTAATCAAATAGAAAAAAAAAACTATTTCTTTTGACAGTAAAATTCTTTCATTAAAAAAAATACTTGGCTAGAAGATTTCAATAAACAAATTCACAATTTGCGTCTAAACGTTTTTCTAAGAATCTATTCCCTTAAAATAAATAATAATCTTCAGTCTAGGCCCATTTTTGTAAAAAACCTAAGGTCATCGTGTATAATCTAGATTAAGATACAAAAATAATGTTTTGGGAAAGGGCTATAAAGGGCATTATAAAAATGTTTCATTTTCTCAATATTTTTAGTATGCTTATGTAAATAAGGTACAATTTTGCATCGTCAAATGCAAGGAGGGGGTAACTGTGCTAGTGACTTAGCACGAATCAATAAATAATAATTTTAGTAGTAGTAGAGCTCTTTGTGAAGGAGCTCGTCTGGGGAAGTACTACCACCATACCTATTTCTGGCGCAAAGCAGCGTTGCTGTGTTCCGGTTTGAAGGGTATCAATGCCAGTATAATTACAGGCACGTAAGACATTTCAATTTTGTTTCTGGAATTGCAACGCCTTTGTAAGACCTCTGGACAAAAGATCTATCTTTAGTTGAAGAGGTGTGACTTGTTTGCCATCCAACGACGTTTAAAAAAAAGTTTTCTTTTTTAGGGATTTGACCATTATTTTGGCTTTCGAATTCTAACTAGCCGTCGCGTCGTAAGGAAAACAGTAGTGCGATTCTCTAAAATTCAAACTCGAAAACGAGTCTCACTAAAGTGACCGCGCTTACTTCGATAACGAACCCACTTGACTTTGGTTGTGTTGTTTTGCTTGCCTTGGTGACGTCACCGTCGTGATCGTGTTTAACAGAATACCATTTTGTTATCTCACTGCGGATTCAGCTTTCGAATTACGAAATGAGGCTAGTGAGGCTTAGAGAATTGCACTGCAGGACTTAAAACCAATATAAGTCTGAAATCGCCAATCCGCCTTGAGCAAGCGTGGTGATCAATCGTGCCTTCACTGTTTGGAAAAAGATCTTTGTGTTAACTGGGACAAAAATAGGTCTGCGTTATTGTTTTAACTAGCCATCTTGTCGGCATTTTACCTGTTTGTATTCGGCTTTAGATACACAAATCTTTTACACAAACATTCCGATTCTGAACAAATAACAGGGCACACAAATATTTGTTTTCCTGTAAACATTCGAATCGTGCTTATCCCGGATCAATTCGTGCCGATAACGAATCCAATCGTTTTGCAGGTATCGTCATGGCTTACTCAGTACTATGGCAGTAATTTTCTCTTAAACCTTTGAATGATTTTGAAGAATAATCAGAACATCAATTCGTTGGGCGGTTAGATCAAGAGCTGGATTCAGAAAACGGTACTCTTAGATACAGCGCGTATTATTAGTAGAGTTCCTTTCTCAGGAGCCCTGACACCGGTAGCTTGAACCCTGGTCCCGATGCCGGTGGGCTACTATTTTTTGTATTTTTAAATATTTTTACTTTTTATATTAATATATTTAAAAAACCCCCTTGTGCCCGGTTAATGGCAATAGGCTCGCCCCCTATTACATGGGACCTAAATATACCGGCGAACTGTGGGTGTACATTGGTACACCTCTGCCTAACCCTTCGGGGAATACAGGCGTGATGGTGATGGTGGTATATTTAAAAATGTAGTTCATATGCTTAAAGAAATAAATAAATGGAATATCAATTCGGTTTATTACTGTCCCACAGACGTTTTACCATGACATGTAATTTCTAGTCCGCCGTTTAATCCACATTTAGTTACGTCTTTGGTTACCGCTGCTCCACTCCCGTGTATCGTAACTTAATGTTATATAGCCTATACAATTTCTCACAATCGAATCTCGAATCTGGCTAAAATATACAAAAAAAAAACAATGTTTTTTTTTGTATATTTTAGCCAGATTCGATTCACACAAAACAATCAACTACCAAGTGGATTGCCACTTGGTAGTTGATTGTTTTGTGTGAAATCCTAATTATTTTTCTAAAATCAAGTATTTTAAGTTACTCCTTAAAACATCAACTAACTGGCAGACAAATTTCTGTCAAAATCCGTCCAGCCGTTTCAAAGATAAGTCGGAACAAACAGATAGGCAAAAATAGTAAGACAAATTCAATTTTATTTATTTGTTTATAGATTTATCATTATTCCCTACCTTCAACTGTACAGTAAGCGCTCAGAAATCCATACCCCCGCTAAAGTTCACTTTCCTATGAACACGGGCGCGATCCAGTCAGCGCGTGCGCATGTGTGTTTACGAGTGATGTCTCAACATTCCACAGATAACACACACTAATGAACCATCGTCGCACTACGCGAAATGGCATTATATTTCTGTTTACCGTACGAGTCCTACCCGACGCGCGACGTATTCTTACCATTGCATTGCTAAATTTCGCATAATTATAACATGGCCTGGCAGCTGGTTTGGATAAGAAAGGGTTTACGATCATTGAATTCCGAGTTCAAATCTTATACTATGTGTGGCTGTTTTTTGTTTCTTGAAACCATAATAATGTTAGGCAAAATCTTTTTAGGTTTATGTTGAATTATTACGTATTCATGCTTGTTATTTATTTTTTATAAGAAGCAAATATTAGTTATTGTATTATTTATTTAACTTTTTATGTGATTTTATTTTAACTTTTTGTAATTGGAAGTAGGAAAAAAAGGCGTGCTGTGTGATAACAAAAATTTATTTTTAAAATTAACAAACTTATGAGAATTGTAACGTCACATTCCTACCGAAATAAAAGAAGTTCTCTTGTAACTGTTCATAAGATTTTTTGTTGAATACCCACTTAGTCAATAAAATTCATAATAACATAATAAGAGAAGGATATTTTAATAACACAAATAAATTTGGTGATGCTCACGTATTAAGTTTCTGAATTGGTATTCAGCAGAGTTAATTGAAAACTAAACTATAATTCAGACTTTATGAACAGGTTTTTTTTAATGTAACGTCACAATAAACTTAGTGAGGTAATAGTTTAATAATTCGTTTTCTTGATGAAAAGAAGATTGAAACTAAACCTCAATTTAAGATCATTAAATAACTATCTACGAATATATAATATAATTATGACTAAATATTTAGTTACACCGTCTCATTATTAAAACTAAAACATCCAGGTTATTAAATGTTGCATTGTTATGCAACATTTAAAAACGAAACGTATAATATTAAAAACGAAACGTATTTTTTCTGGTTTATGATGCATGCAGCTGTTGTTGTAAACAACATGTTATCCAGTGCGAAACCACCAAACTTAATCCACTTCGCTGTTGAGTAGGTAGGATAGGCTATCTATCCTCTTCCTCGTATTTCTTGCTCCGGAGACTAATAATAGTATTCCTCTAAAACAACAAAAAAAGTAATTTTAGGCATTTATAACAAAATACTAAAGTGAATTAATTTTTTATATAATTTAATAATATTTATTTAATATAACAAATTTTAATATTTAAAACTATTTATTTATAAATTCCATAATAAACACATTTTTTTTTGGCGTCATTATATATTTAAAAATCAATAATAAGTATTAATCGAAATGCCACCAAATAATTTTAGGTATCTTAGGTATAAATTTCAAATAAAAGTTTAATTTACAATTCGTTAATATAATACTCACATTCAGTCAGGTTTCATAAGATATTAATTGGGACCACTTTTATGCAGCCCAATAATAGTCGCCCTCGCCTCAGTAATATTATTTGCCTGCGTTTCGAGAATACTTACAATACCACTACGAGTATCTATTAAATCACTCGTTACTAACCAACAACCACAAGTACCACAACCAAACGACAACGCTAATTCCAATCAAGTTAAATATGCACAAAACTCATGTCTACCTCACAGAAATCTAAATTCTTTATTAGTTTTCTATGACTACCCTTTTAAATTTACGAAATGTGTGAACAAAGCGAACAAGCTAAAGAATATTATATTTCTGTTCATTTCTTCAAATTGAGTAAAAACAAAAAGACAAAAATAATGTGAGATTCGAACTCGCGGCTCATTGATTAACGCCGTCAACTGGGCGCGCTTAACCGCGAGACCATCTTGTCTCATGTAGAAACGTTGAAATTATGAACTACATTCACAACGATGATACATGTGTCTATTCTTGAAAGTAAAAGGTCGTAAGTCAAACTAAACGTCAACCTAATTACGTTTTGAGATTGGGTATGGACTTTTGGTCGCCACTGTACCTACACTTAGCGTTCCAATTCATACGTCTAAGCCAATAGTAATGGCGCCTGCATCTTATACACGACAAGGGCCCTCGATGTGCCAGGAGTTAATGGTCTCCGTACCAACCTCAATACGATTATTGCCATCTGCCTCCACGCTGCATTGCTCTTCATAGTAGGGGGAGCTGAATGGGATTGATCCATTCGGGGGCAGTTCCAATTAACCTATTTACTTGTACTCATATGGGGTGGGATGGACATCGTATGGAAAACTTTTACCATAGATTCTGTAGGTACTGTGGTCACCTTTTGGGTATGACCGAGATATTTATAATATTAATAATAAATAATTATTCTTGACTTTATGAATCATTATTCTTGACTTTATGTATAAGGCTCAATGCATAGGACTCGAATTCCATTAACTGAAAACCGACACACGACGCTATTCTCAGTAGCAGCTCAGAGTTAGGATTGGTGCCCGGTTTATGGCAATTGGTTCGCCCCCTATTACATGGGACCTAAACTTACAGACGAACTGTGGTAGTACATTGGTACACCTCTGTCTAACCTTCCGGGGAATACACGCGTGACTGTATGTTTATGTAGAAGTTGCATGTTTCGAGTGTGGCCAAACATTTGTATTAAAAACCTTACCGTTTCTCTTACTACATTTAACTTCATTTTTGAAAGATAGTATTGTTCTATTCTATTTTTTACAGCACCTGTTTGTGGACCCGCAGCGATGAAACTTTTCATCGCTTATAAAATAAAATATAAGAAAACCTGTAAATAAATTAAACGTAAGTCAAGAATAACTAACCTCACATACACGAACAGGTAAATCCAGAACAACTATCCGTAAAGCTGAACAAATAATTGTCCCATGCGAAATGGAAAAGGCGAAAACCACAAAAAAAAATATATAGGAAGGTTAGAGACATTTATGTCAGATAGAAAAGTTTCTAAAACTTACGAGAATTGCCCCCACATCTTGCGCTAACTCCATATCCTAAAAAGCAATTCTACAAAATTCCAGAATACACTTCTGAAAATTTAATTTCGAGATGCAACAAGACTGTCCTCTTTAAATGTGTCTGCTGCAAAAATAAGCTTAGCCGTTGCATTTTTAAATGTCCAGCAGACTTGCCCTGTTGGTTATAGTACATTGAAGAGTTAGTTCGGACCTCTGCGACGCCTAATAGCCCTCGACAGAGCGAGCTACAGTAGAATGTGGGGAATGGTCGCAAGGTATTTGTGGATACTGTTGGGTCTGCCATGATAGAGATGAGTTTAGAAGGCTCAGTAAAGTTTCTAATATTTCAGGATCGCCAGATCTACGATTTCAGAACGACTAAAATTTTGAATTAGCAAGTTATGACGAGTAAGTTACGAATAACTAGTCTAATCATAAGTAACATAACATAACTTCTTGACAATTCAAAGGTGCATGTAAATGGTCTAATTGAAATAAATGCTTTTATTTTGACTTTGACTTTGTTAGTTTAATTTCAGCCACTTCCCACTATTCGATTAAACTGAAATTTTGCGTAAATGCACAATTTTCATGGCAATGCAATATTGTGATGCCACAGAGCTGGTCTGATGGAGCCGGGAGGTGGCCATAGGAATTTAACCAGACCTTAAAAGTTAAATTTGACCCACTTCCCGGTGTTCAAATGACCTGATTTTTTTTTCTAGATGGTAAATCATCAAATTATTTTCCCCCCTTAGTGTCAGGCTTTTACTGACTAAAACCCATCTATGTTCCTTCATGTGCCCTTTCCATTCCGGGGGCGCGGTATCTCTTTCGAACAACCCGCAGCCCCGGCAACTGCATGACAATGCAATATAAAAGCTGGTCTTAGAAATATATTCTACACTTTTATATAGAAATTCTCTAAAGTGGATTTTCTGTTCCATTCTTTTGTACTGTCTTGATATTTTGTTGTGTGCTTTAGCCTCCAGGGAGGTAATGTTTCGGAGGGTGCTCGACTGCGGGCAGTTGTAATTGTGATCTAGGAATGCAGCACCTTATTACACCTACATACGACGTAGTTTGCTAGCTTAGACTATGTAGTGTTGATATTGTTAGTTAGAATGGTGTTTAAGATGGCGCTTAACTTTTGGAAATTGGTTTTTAGTTATTCTGTTATTGTTTGATTTTTATTACTAAAGAAGTAGTAGATATAGTCAAAGTCAAATCATTTATTCCAATTAGACCATTAAAAGGCGCTTTTGAAAGTCAATTAATTTAAAATATTTAATCTAGTTGCCCATTCCAATAAGTCAATTAAGTAATTCATAAATTATAAATGAAAAGTAATTTGTTTCCTGAAATTTTGCATTATATACGTTGTCAGGCGTACATAAACAAAAATGGATATCTTTCATGAAAAACTACTATTTCCCAGAAAATCAATAACAACGTTCTTATAATAATTAGATAGGTTTCGGGCAATATTGATATTACTTACAAAAACCACGATTTTTACCTGTATTTTATTTTTTGTCATACAACATTTTTTATGTTTATGATGTAAGTAATATAATCCTGTGTGCCTTCCCAGATCTATTTCAAAATTGAAATAGCAAATACACCTTTTCTAAAGGTGAGGTAATATTTGTTTCTTCAGAATCCCTGAAGGTTTCAGGGGATGGGTACCCGGTGTTGGATGACTCTGAAAGATGATATTTTTCATGAAAATATGGCCACGGTAAAGTTTCTTACTTTATGTGTCAAGAAAGTACCAATACCTTTACCCTTTTGGGGTAAATAAAATATGGCTTTCAATTCAATGAATTTTATTTTTTCAAGTGTCGATCAGGAGTAGGTATAAATATATTACTATTACTAAAAATTTAAAAGGCATTTTTTCTTGAAGGATTGATTGAAGTTCGTCAAACTAATTAAATATGCCAAATGTGTTACAATTTGACAACATTTAAAACTAGTCATAGTAAGTTCAAACTAGTATCAGCGTTAAATATTCAAAATAATTTCAATTTTTGTAATTTATGATTGTTACTGTTCCTTATTTTAAAGCACGTAAAGCCGTTGGTCCCGGCTGTCATTTGTAGATCTTTGACAGTCGTTACTGTTAGTCAGAAACCAGAAAGTCTGACAACCAGTCTTACCAAGAGTATTGTATTACCCATTACTGGGTTGTGGAGGTCTGATAGGCAGTCGCTCCATGTAAATTCTGATATTCAGCTGCATCCGGTTTGACTGGAAGCCGACCCCAACATAGTTGGGAAAAGGCTAGGCAGATGATGACTGTTCCTTATTTTGGCGTATAATAATATCCATCATACAGCATTTTGTAGCACGTCACGGCAAAAACCGTTTTCAATTCGCACCAAAAAACGAATATACACATTATTAAATATCACAATTGCATTTTGCAAGTTGCCATCATCCCATCTTTGACAGTCCCTTTGTCCAACAAAAAAGGCTTATTGGTTGGCTAAAAGTCGATGTAACGAAGACAGACGCAGTGAAAATCATTCTTCAGTTTGTACACCCTTTCTTTTCACGAAGACAAACTTTTATAAAACGATAAATACTAATAACCACTTTATTGCACCAAGCGACCTGCTTATTCCACCCGGAAAGCATTAAATACCATAACATCTCAGAGAGAAATGAGCAATTAATTGATAACATTAATAAATACACGAATGAATCACTAAGCAAAAGTAGCAACTTTAAATATTCAGTCCAATTACTCATTTAATAAAATGCTTTAAAGGTGCATCTACACTACTACTGCATAAAATGAGCATTCAGTTCTGAGCATGTTTTGGGTTCCGTAGCCAAAACAGTAAAACGGGACCCTATAATAAGACTTGGCTGTCCGTCTGTCAGTCTGTGTGTCCGTCCGTCTGTCACCAGGCTGTATCTCATGAACCGTGATAGTTATCCAATTGAAATTTTCAGAGACGATGTATTTCTGTTGCTGCTATAACGACAAATACTAAAAACCAGAATAAAATAAATATTTAGTAAGGCTACCATACAACAAACGTGTTTTTTTTTGCCGTTTTTTATCGATAATAGTACGGAACCCTTCGTGCGCGAGTCCGACTCGCACTTGGCCGGTTTTTGTTTAATTAAATTCATGGGGTATATCACTAGTTAATTATATAGATAGATAGATAACTGTACAGCACATTAAAAAGCACACGAGGACAAAGTTCCTTTGTAAATACGTCTCATTTCAACAACTAAGATTAGTTCAAGATATTTTCGGTTTGTAATGAAACTTCCACAACCAAATGCAGATAACTAGCTTCTGTTCGCGTCTTTCTCGGCGTTCAATTTGATATATTATTATCCCACGGGAACCGTACGAACGAACACGTAGGATACTTTTTCCGGGATAAAAAGTATCCTACATGTTATTCCACACTACAATCTATCTCAGTGCCAATTTCATTCAGATCCGTTCAGCCGTATAAGTATGATAGAGTAACAAACATCCATCCACCCCCAAAAACTTTCGCATTTATAATATTAATAAGGAAAAATATTCATAAGGATTATTATGAAGGACTAGCTTTTGCCCGCAGCTTCGCTCGCGTTTAGAAGTATTATCTTTCATCCCCTATTTCATCCCCTTTGGGGTGGAATTTATCAAAATCCTTTCTTAGCGGATGCCTACCTCATAACATCTACCTGCATGCCAAATTTCAGCCCAATCCGTCCAGTGGTTTGGGCTGTGCGTTGATAGATCACTATGTCAGTCAGTCAGTCAGTCACCGTTGAGTTATATATATTTAGATTCATATTAATTAGGTAGTAGTATATATGTAGTTTGCGAATGCTCGTTAACAAATGAATGCCGACGGTGTGACCGCACCTTTACTGAAAATATCTTTAAAACTCAATGTAGTGGAATCAACGAGGTTTCCAGGACATTGATATAAGTCGTTTAATGGTTGAACTTTGTAAATTAGTTGCCTCTTAATAAATATCACGGTGATTAAGTACGTTTTATTTACGACCGTGTTCCGCTAATTTATGGTCTCAATTTGTTCGGAAATGTAGGATTTGTGAACTATTTATTGTGTGGGCTAATGAAAGTTGGGCCTTGTATTTGCTGGTAAGCTAAGTTGTGAAACATTGTTCCTGAAACATGTTTTGGTGTTGAGCAACATTGTTCCTGAAACATGTTTTTATGTTGTGGAGCAATGTTACTGAAACATTTTTTTCTGTTGAGCAACATTGTTGACGAACATGTTTTTAGATGAGTACTAAACTCAACATGCAGGTGCCAACTAGTTTATGTCACGTGACTATCTAAGTTACCATTTGTACGTATTTGTGTGAGTACAATAACCATTAATATCTTTCTATATTTTGTGTTGTGTTGACCTTATTCAATGAGAAACACAGTCGCAAAACATTGCTCACAGGAACATTGAATGTTCAGCAACAATGTCGCCACAATTGTTTTTCAACTATCATAAAAACGAACTCTTCCACTAACTAAAGACGCACAGATCACTTCTTGCTCAGTATTATCTTCAAGTTATCAAAACAAAACAATTTACACAAAACACACAGCTTGCACAAGTTGGTCGACAATCACACTGTTCTGTAATTGTGTCGCTAATGCTGATATATCGCACCTTTAGAATTAAAGTGGCTTAACTCAAAATTCTAAGAAAATGACTTTTATACATCAAACGACTTATAAACATGTATTCTATCAGTTTATTAAAAATAAACCGACTCTTTTAGACCAGAAAAGGAAAAACGTACTGTTTCCGTCTCTTTCAAATCACGCTCTTACCGCGCGTTTTTCGGTATTGAAGGAGCCTATTTAGGGTTGCGTGGACAGTGCTAAACGTTGGGTGCTGCGCGGTTACTCCGTAAGCGACGTAAACTGTAATCCGCCGTTTTAATACTAAACGTAGGGTAAGTTATTTGTTCGATATTTAACTTTGCAATGACTCTTTTTGGCTTCGGGCGCTTTAATACTAAATGATAATATTATTTTAGTGTCGTATTGCTACTGCCGTCATTTTATTACTAAACATTGCGTAAATGATTAAGCTTTATTTGATATTGTGGCTGTACTTTACTAACCGATTTTATGACTACGGAGACGTATACGTAAATATGTTTATTCTTTACTGAATGTTGTGGCTTTATTGCAATTGAGTCTTTTTATTTTTATTTCAGTTAAAGTTTGAGATTAATAATAAAAAGAAGAGCAGATCACATATTGCAACTATTAAATATCCGGAATGAAAATACAATGGAAGAACAGTGTAAAGAGATGAGAACAGCAAGCTCCGAAGGTTATACTAGTCATCAAAATGGGTGCATTTTATTCGGCATAATTTGAAAACCTTTGGAATAGTTATAATTTTGCATATTTTCGTTTAGTATAGCGTTTATAAAGAGCGAGCGAAGCGAGCTCGGGAATTGGGGCACCCCGACTCGGACAGGTTAGGTTAGAAGGAGATGGGGGGACTAGAGAGCGAGCGAAGCGAGCGAACAGACCCCGCCATCCACTTCGTGGTTATTTTTTTTGCAAACCGTTGGGCCCCGCGTAACGGGGCTCCTCGACTATGCCTTTTAAGCCTCGAGGGCTCTGGATCTATCTCTAGGGACTTTGATACGAAATGTATGCCAAAAGACAATTCTGACTGTGAACTTTCTGCGATATGATGGTTCTACTTTTTAATTATTATGGAAATGAAATTTATGCGTAATGAGGATTCTTCCTTACAAAATTACGAGTTATAAATATTTGCTAAATGAGTGATGCTAAATGACTTTCTGCGAAAAGAGATTTATGCTACCAGTTGTTATACAAAATAAAATTATTACTTAAAAAGTGTCCCATTCAAAATACATCCGAAGAGTGTGAATATAAATAATATAAATAGTAAATAGGTAATACGGATTTTTGCCTTTTCGCCGAAAATTGTTTGCCAGATTTTTACTTGCCAACCAACGTTTCGCAGAATTTTATTTTGCCGAATAATCATTAGCCAACTTATCATATAATTTTGTTTTATTTCCCAAACTCACAGTTACCAGAACTGTAAGTTTGGGCTTCTTTTCATATGACATGACACTTTTTCAAATGCCAACTTTCAAGTAGCAGAATGTTTTAGTTTGCGATTCATTTATTTGTTTATTGTTTACCAAATCTATAATACGGTTCAAGTTTATTGATATAATTATGTTACTTGATTAAATTTAGTCAAATAATTGTCCTACTTATTTGCCTTGAGATAGAGCCAGATATTGCCCTAGAGGCTTAATCCATTCAGTGCGCGTTTTTTTTTATTGGCGTTGCCCGCACTGAAAGGGTTAAAAGGCATAGACCGGGAGCCCCGCTTCGCGGGGATCAGGGGTTTACAAAAAAAAAATAACCAGGAACTGGCTGGCGCTATCCCCTTCTAACCTAACCTGTCCGAGTCGGGGTGCCCAGAGTACCGAGCTCGCTTCGCTCGCTCTTTCATCCTATCAGAGGAAAAACTGCTCTGCATTGCAGCCAATTTAAGGATTTAATGTTCCTTTTGAGTTCCTTTTTTTTTAAATAAAAATGTTTATAAAAAAATATTTTTTATCATTATATCAATGTATGAAAAGGGAACTGTTACACTAACAAAACGTCATTCGTCTAATAGGTAGTTGTGTGGCCTTGTTGTTGAAATGTTTGACAAATGATAAATGTCCCAAACGTTTTGTGTCATTATAATAATCTGCATAACAATAATTCTGCCAAATGAAACGTCATACAAAAATTTGCTAATCGTTAGTTGTCAAAGTGAAACATCGGCGAAACGTTGGTTGGCAAGTGATAATCTGCCAAACAATTTTCGGCGAAAAGGCAGGATACCAAATAATACCCTGTTTGGTATACTCTGTGTTACCCGACTGATACCATCACGCCTGTATTCCCCGAAGGGTTAGGCAGAGGTGTACCAATGTGCACCTACAGTTCGCCGGTATATTTAGGTCCCATGTAATAGGGGGCGAGCCTGACCCGACTGATCTCAGTACTAAATATTGTAACAATTTATTAAGGCATTTTTTCAAGTCTGATTGTTTAATTTTTAATAAATATTAGGAAGACCATTTATATGACCTTATATGTTTTTAAGTAAAAAGTGATGATGATTGTGATGTTGGAAGCAGTACCCAAGCTTTGACTGTGATTAATGATAATTAGTGACACAAAAATGTCGAAATACACGATTTTAAAGGCATATCCTGATTTTCACTTTCCATTAATTTTGCTAGTCATCAATAATTAAACTAGCATATTCCTAAATGAGCCACTAAACAAAAATATAACATCAGAAATGAATCGGCTTTTTTCAACTTAGTCGCCTTTTTTTTTGGATTCTTAAGTAAAAAATAGATGCAAAGTCAAATAAGCCAAAAATATTAAAATGATTTCGGAAAATAAATGACACCTTTTTTTCAATGATTAATTATTAAAGGTTCTGATTAGTTATACTTACAGGTTTAGTATTCAATCATTAGAACAATTCCTACCCTACGGTTGATAACAAAATTTGTGTCATCAGACGCTTAGCTTAAAGAATTATAATCAAAAACCTCATAAATGACCGATTTTCTTTTTACATTTTTGGCGTTTCCCAAAAAACAAGAATTTTGGATTACGTCACTTCTATTCTAAAGGTGCGATATGTGACAATATTGTGCGGATTCTGCAGAAATGCGACAACTTGTTTCAAGATGTAATAATGTTGTATCTACGCGTTATGAGGGAAAACTATTGTCTGTACATGTTATACGGGTGTAAAAAGATACAAAAATGAGTAATATTGAGTAAAAATGTTTGTAGGAAAACGACTTTTATTTGGTGTGACAAATCATAGTTTGCAACGCACTAAAACATTGTCCAAACAAACAACAACACACAACAACATTGTTGTTGTTGTGTTGTTGTGTTGTTGCGACTGCTACGCTAGAGGTCCTGGGTTCGATTCCCGGGTCGAGCAAAAAGTGTTATTGGGTTTTTCTATGAAATTCTCAGTAGCAGCTCGAAGCTTGGATTTGTGCCCGGTTAATGGCAATAGGCTCGCCCCCTATTACATGGGACCTAAATATACCGGCGAACTGTGGGTGTACATTGGTACACCTCTGCCTAACCCTTCGGGGAATACAGGCGTGATGGTAAATATGTATATATTTTTTTTAAAACATTGTTTTTATAGTTGCATATAAACAGTAGGTATAAGGGCCATTAGGGGTACCTATTCAAAGTTTAGAAATATTCAATTGAAAACTAGTTTTTCGTTATTCATAAAAGCTAATGGCAGATTTTAAACTGCTTGAAGACTTATTAAATGCAATATCCTCCACTAAGAAAGTTTTCACAAAATTTAAAATTCAGTTGCATTCATAATATACTTACTTACAGTACCAATACTATAGTACTTCATAATACTATACTTTTTGAATTTGGTAGCCAGATTAATGAGAATAGTATAGGCTATATAACATCACGCTACAACACATGTGAGCAGAGCAGTAACCAAAGTCGTTACTAAACGCGGGTGAAATCGCAAGGTACCAATAGCTAGATTTGATATAGGTAAAATAGTCGTCGGCTTTCGAAAGACAAAAGACTACCAAGCTAACAAAAAAGGATAGACATGACCTTTTCAACCTCATTCCTCCTACGCGTAGGTATAAACTCGTACAATCTTATTTAGAACAATGATCTTTGCTCTTAAGTCATAAAATAAACCTAAGCCTGGTTTGAAATAAAAGTAGACAAAACAAATCCAGTACAATGTCAGCTCAAAACCCGAGACACAGTCTAAGCAAAACATTAACTCGAACGCGAGAAAATAAGCAGTATAACAATAAAAGTCTTATTGATACAGCTATTCTACCTTATTACCTATTGCGTATACACGTTTTATATAATAATATCAGCTATTTATTGTCTCACTGTATGATGAACGCCTGATAAGTTACGTGTCTGGTTAATGCTCCGCTCCCGTGGGTCGTAGCGTGATGTTATTTAGCCTATGTTACTTGGGAATAATGTAGCTATCTATTGGTGAAAAAACGGTAAAAATCGGTCCAGTAGTTTTGAAGCATATTCGTTACAAACAAACAAATACTACCTGTTTATAATGTTAGTATGGATCAATACTATCAATACTCAATGGATAAGTTCAGGTTTTTTCATGTTTTCCTTAACCGTTGGCAGGAACGTCCGAGGTAAACTCAGAAGGTACATATACATTGAAAAATATCACATAAGTACTTATACGGTATCAAACCCGCAACCTCCTTAATAAAAGGCGGGCGCCTTAACCGCTTTTTTTATAGATGGGAAATAACTTCCCCCTCCCTGGGCGGGACGGGAAGGAGTGTCAGACTTTTACTGACTAAAACCCATCTATGTTCCTTCATGTGCCCTTTGCGTTCCGGGGGCGCGGTATCTCTTTCGAACAACCCGCAGGCGCCGTCCACAGATATAAGTGTTTTTTATATTTCTGTTAGGCCGTCACGCTTTTTCTATAACCTTAATGAAAAAAGGGTATTATTTAATATTCAAAACAGTTACGTACATATATTTTTGTACCGTATATGCTAATATATATCTTACTTTCTATTTACCGTTTTTACTTTATCTTTTTCCCCGTTTATTACGCCCGCCTTTTTCTGGTAAAGCCGTTTTATTCTGTCGAATTTGGGTTTATATAGAGCCCGGAGCGAAAGCTCATTCGAAACTAATAAAATTCCAGGAGAAATAAATAAAAGGGAATATTTTAGTTGGTGCTTTAAAAAACTTAGTCATCTTTTAATGATGTTTGGTTTTCTTATTTACTGTTTCTTTTTTAAATAAGGCAAAGAAATATAATTATACTAGCTGACCCAGCAAACGTTGTTTTGCCATTATATATATATATTTTTTAGGGATATGAAAAATAGATGTTGGCCGATTCTCAGACCTACTCGATATGCACAAAAAATTTCATCAAACTCGGTCAAGCCGTTTCGGAGGAGTATGTCAACGAAAACTGTGACACGAGAATTTTATATATTAGATAAACCGTGCACAGGTGAAATAATGATATTATTAACAGATTTGGAATAGATAAAATGTCAATCTATTGTAAATAAAAAGTTATATTTTTATCAGCCGTTAGTGATCTTGTTAAAGACTACAAGACTTCTTTGATTATACTCAATCCATTCAATTATAGATTCTTCTGATTTAATAAATAATCTCTTAAGTGGAAAGCCTAGATTTCATTTTGGATCCTAAAAGCTGGTTTTAGTTCCTTGGGAGAGGAGATCGAAGATCGTACATTAATTTAATTAAAGTATCAAACTGATTCTTTATTAACTATAGCTTTTGCCCGCGACTTCGTCCGCGTGGATTAATAGTTCCCGTTCCCGGGAGATTTCCGGGATGAAAACTATCCTATGTCCTTTCTCGGGTCCCAGACTATATCTGTACCAAATTTCATTGAAATCGGTTCAGTGGTTTAGGCGTGAAGAAGAGACAGACAGACAGACAGAGTTACTTTCGCATTTATAATATTAGTACGGACTAGCTATACCTACATCCCGCGGTGTCACCGGCTTTGTGTTTCTTCTTTGGTTACTGCTGATGCTCTATAATAAGCCTTTCTCTTGAATCACTCTATAATAAACACATTAAAATTCGTTAAGTGTACAGACGGACGGCAGGAAGCGACGTTGTTTTACGAGTATACTATGTAGAGATAAGGAGATCGTTGTTTACATGCCGTAAATAACCATTTTCTCTTTTGTTTCAGATGGATTTTTGTTTCTACTTCTCCATAAGGGTCACGAGAAGATTATTCATAATTAAAGTGATCTTAATCTTCTTCACCGAACTCGAACACTCGCACTGATGAAGACGAACATGGAAAAAAGTCTCAAGAAAAAGAACCATACGAACGGGAAATATAAGAAAAATGGCAAATCTGAGAATTACCGGATCGACGAAGACGTCATCACAACATGTTGTCTCTGTGTCAAGACTAAAAAGAGCAAGAAAAAGAGCTTCATCGCAGGATGTGTGACCAATCTGGGCATTTTCACATTACTCCTAGCTTACACTTTGGTCGGAGCTTTCATATTCTTGGCTATAGAAGGAGGAGCAGCAAAGATACACCAGAAAACTTTAGCCACAACATCGTATCAAGCAACTGAAAACCAGAAGCCGGTACCTCTGTCCAAATTAAATGGGACTATCAGTCAGGCCAGTGCAGAATTGAGATCACAGACGGTGGAAAGTATTTGGGAGATCACAGTATCTTTAAACATTTTGTATAAGGAGAATTGGACGAGGCTTGCTGCGCAGGAGATTGCGAGGTTTCAAGAGAAACTGGTGGCAAGGGTGGCAGCTGATGTGTCAGCGCAGTATGGAGGGGCAAGGGCGCTGGAGTCGGCGCCTGCTTTGGTGGTGGACGACTATGAGTGGAACTTCGCGAAGGCGTTTCTTTATTCTCTGACTGTTCTTACTACTATAGGTAAGTTTTTATTAGGTACAACAAAGTCTTGAACATTATCGCTTTGATTCTGTTTTATGGTTAACTGCAACTCTGTCATATGGATGGATGAATAATAAATAAATAACCCAATAATGACTGTAAAGAACGGTTCTATCTTACCAGCACCTTTTCCCTATCAGCTAATTGTTTTTAAAATTAAAATCAATCATAATTGACTGCTACAATTATATGTCAGATTCCAAAAAATACATATAATATTTATTTCGATTTATCATTGATGAACAATATAAACATATTATTATATACAAAAATACAGACGGGCTTAGTACCTGCTTCTTTTTTGAAGACGATTGACAACGGTCACTGCTCCAGATGGACATCTGAATCCTCCAAAAACCCAGTTTTACAAATTTTCTAATCACCTGTTTTCTTCTCAGGTTATGGCAGCGTGGCGCCAAGGACAGCTCTAGGAAAAGCAGTCACAATAGGATATGCCGTCATAGGCATACCTCTAACTCTCCTCTACCTCTCCGTAGTAGGAGCTTTACTATCACGACTAGCCAGAAGCGTCTTCAGCAGAGCACTCTGCTGCTGTATCTGCACAAAGTGCGGGTACTGCTGCCTCGACGAACGGACTATGACCAGTAAAGAAAAGAAGGAAAAAGTTAGAAGACAGGATGATTATAGACATCAGACCTTACATCTACAGGAACCATACTACGTCAGATCTCCATCAGGGACGATTATATCAGCATCACAAGCACACAGTGTTAGCACAAATTCAATCAAGGATAAGACTCAAGGATTAAGCTTCTTAAGAGACTGTGACTCCATGAGTTGCACTGATACAGATTCCAAAGTATCCTTACGAGGATTCTCCATCCTAGCTCCGATTTCATTATGCTTAGCAGCAATTTTTACTTACATTTTCTTCGGAGCTCTAGTTTTGTACCAGTTGGAAGGCTGGAGCCCAATAGATGGTGTTTATTTCTGCTTTATGAGTCTAAGTACGATTGGCTTTGGACACTTAGCTCCCGGAGCAACACAGAAAAACGGAGCATCATCAGGCACAGTGTGGTTCTGCTCAATATACATAATGACCGGTCTAGCTCTCACTGCCATGTGTTTCAATGTTCTTCACGACGAGATTGTTCATCGACTGAGGCATCACGAGAAGGTCCTGAAAGCAAACAACCAGAAGGTCCTAACTTCGGAGTTTCTTCACAGATCTTGACGAGACGAAAGCGGGAACATGACTGATGAAACAGTAATGCATTCTGATGGGGAATCATTACCAGAGGTTCTGCACCATGTCTCAAATCCCCGGTATGAAGGTGGTGCGATACGGAGAACTGTGTACACCTTGAAAGAGGTCAAAGAACCGGAGAGAGTGACTCCTATGTAGGTTGACACACCTGATTTTGTTCCCGACGAAGTAGTACGGTATGATTTTAAAGACACTATAGTATTAAAGGATTTGATATTTGATAAACAGTCTCAACCAAAACTTAAGTAAAGAAATGACTGACCTTATGTGTTAATTATTTTAATTAGTTGAGTAATTATGAAATAGGAATTATATAGGACGGTATAATTGTGTTAAATTATAAGTTATTAGGTAGGTAAGTACTAAGTGAAGTTACGGAAGTGTAAAATTAGTTATAAGATTTAATTAACTATTAATAATAATGAAAGGTTTTTTGTACGTAGAGATTATACATTAGAACGTTTTATTTATTGTATTGTTATAATAAATAGATTTATGGAGATATGCCAAATTATATTGTACAAGATATATAACTAATAGTTTGTACTCATACTTATCTAAAGCGTATCATATAAAACTAAATTATATGAGACAGTTGTTTAACGACTGTTTAGCTGTTTCTGAAAGCTGCCTCGGTTTGAGCAGAATTGTTCACAAAATAAAGATAAAACTCTTGTCGAGGCACAAACGGAACTATTCGAGCGGACATTCAAACTCATACCGAGGCAGCCTCAAATAAAGGCAACAGCTCTAAAAGTTAATTTTGAATTTAATTAATAATTAATAAAGTGGCAATTTTTTAATTCTATATTATTTTATGGTTTGTTAATGAGAGTTTGTGTGAAAATAAATCTCTTGCCATGAATAAAAATAGAGTGTTAATTAATAAAGTGTGAGATAAAACTATTTGTCAATAATTATTATTGTTTTATTTGTGAAATTGTATGAAATGTAAAAATAACATCTTGAAAATAGACAAAATAAAGACTTTAAAATTATTTTTTCTTGTCTTTTTATACCTGTGGTTCCTTATTCTTTTTTTTAGTGGACTTATCTGGACACCTAGGAAGGTTACTTTGTACTAACCGTCCAATACCTACCCACAGTTTTTCTCTGGCTAACAGGTGATCTTTTAAAAAAACCTTGTTAACATTGATCCTCGGCTTACAAATTACAGTTTGAAAAATTATATATTTGGAATCCAGTATGGATAATGTGGAAATTTGCAAATAATTACGCAGCAATCTAGGGAGGAGATCTATTTCCATCTGTGGACGTCCTGTGGCTGATATGATGATGATGATGATGATGCTGCAATATATGTATAATTTTGCTAAAACGAACTAATTCACAATTTTCCCTGATTTTGACAGGACTGCCCCGTTGGTCTCGTGGTCGCAAGTGCGACTGCTGTGCAAGGGGTCCCGGGTTCGATTCCCAGGTCGAGCAAAAAGTGTTATTGGGTTTTTTCTATGAAATTCTCAGTAGCAGCTCGGAGTTTGGATTTGTGCCCGGTTAATGGCACTAGGCTCGTCCCCTATTACATGGGACCTAAATATACCGGCGAACTGTGGGTGTACATTGGTACACCTCTGCCTAACCCTTCGGGGAATACAGGCGTGATGGTATATATATATATATTTGGCAGGACTCTCATGATTTTGGAAATTTAACACTGATTTATATAAAATCTTCTAAGCAAAGGTTTTGTTTTCGATTGATAGTCATGTAACACGTTTGCCATAATTATGGATTTATTTTAACGTAATTAACTGATTTACTAATAAATTGTGGGTTGGCTAATTTTACCAAAACTATACCCAATTATAAAAGAAACAATAATACGAAAAAACAAACGAAATATCACACACAATTTTCACAAGAAAGCGAAACAATATCAAACCATTAGGACACACGAAATTGATAGGTCGAATTAGCAAGGCCCTGTTATTACATGCCGGGGTATTTTCGACCCCAGGGGCGAAATGACGGCCATAAGCGCCCATTGTCCGGAACCCCAATGTTTTGATTTATCATTGGAGGGTTAAGCGCAGTTTATATTAAGGGTAGTTAACGTTAATATTGCTGCGCTTTGAGGAATTTTCAAGGTCAAAGAGTGTTTGGAGTTGGTGCTGTGTCCGAAATGAATTCTACTACATCTATACTTGCCTGCCGGGGCTGCGGGTTGTTCGAAAGACATACCGCGCCCCCGAAACGCAAAGGACACAAGAAGGAACATGGATAGGTTTTAGTAAGTAAAAGTCTGACACTCGATCCCGCCCCGCCCAGGGCGGGAGAAGTCATTTGATGATTTTCCATTTGTAAAAAAAACTACACCTATATATAATATTTTTAGCTCAAGAGATTTTTTTGCTAATCTCTGGAAGTATCAGGCGGGTTGTAAAATTATTTTTGTATACGATAGTCAGATTTCTGAGGAATAATATAGGCTATATAACATTGCGCTACGGCCCACGGAAACGCAGCAGTAACCCAAGACGTAACTTAACGCGGATGAAAAAAAAAAGTCGCATAAAGAAATAGCCGGCAGAAGATGTTACTATTAAAAACGTGAAAGTTTGTGAGGATGGATGTTTGTTACTATTTCACGTTTAGGGGGTGAACGAAATTAGTTGCAATTTGACACACATAAGACATTAATCTAGCATAACGCAGGTGTGTGAAGAATGATATGAAAGAGAAGGGAGTCAGGGATAGTATGATGGCTGACAGGACGGCATGGAAGAAGAAAACGTGTTGCGCCGACCCCAAGTAACTTGGCATAAGGGCAGGAAGATGATGAACGCAGGATAATTTTGATCCCATTATTGTGTTCCTGTTTGATATAAAAGAGTATGTGTGGAATTTCTTGCCCATTCTTTTCTACACAAAACTAAAGGAGCAACTTTGACGTGAAACGTGTTCAAAATCACATACGAGTGGTACCGAGTCAGAAAAGCGGATTGTAACGAAATAGGGTTCAATTTTCAACACTAAA
This sequence comes from Caradrina clavipalpis, assembly GCA_932526535.1. Taxonomy (NCBI): domain Eukaryota; kingdom Metazoa; phylum Arthropoda; class Insecta; order Lepidoptera; family Noctuidae; genus Caradrina; species Caradrina clavipalpis. The sequence goes on from OW052106.1 coordinate 11,380,656, forward strand.
AGCGACTCGCTGACATAGACGTTTCCGACATAGGTTACGCGGTTATTCTTTTACTTTTAAATGACCTTTGGTTTTGCGTATTCCCATAGGAAAAAGGCGTGAGTTTATGTAAAAAGATTTTTAAATGTTTACATACATAAATGTGTAACCTTCAAAAATGAATTTTATTAGTCTAAGGCTGTTGCTGTACATGTACGTCAGACAATCGGTGACCAATTTTTTGTCTGTGAAAATAAAACATGAATTCAAATATAACAACCAACACACACATCCTATAAAAAGTAAGTCAGTCCACGAAACTATAGATTTCTTGAAAGGTTCGATAATTTAATCGATCCGACCAAAAGTAGGACGTATGCGGAGGCTCTAATTAAAATAAATGATTTGACTTTGAGTTTGACACGCAAGAATCCCGGAATCTAAAACTCACAAACAACTTCGCTTCACACAAGTCTCACACACACAGATTATTCACATTAACAAAGCCAAACAGAATAAGTCTAATTTTCTCTTTGACAAATACAATACACAACAAAATAGACAATTTAAGACAACACACAAACTTCTGGAAGTCTGGCTTCCAAGCCAGCCACACGTATCTAATTATTGCACCAGAAAGTAGGTTACGGAACAAAAGTTGAGCAAAACCAGATGCTTTGTTTATATCTACTTGCGTCGGCATATCTTGACGGGAACATGAAACAGTCGAGTGATTTAATAAAGCTATGAATTTACGTTTTGTTAATGGGGATTTTCATGGTGAATGCCTTTTAAATGGGACTAAGGATGAAGCAATGACTTCTATATTTTGTATTTTGGTATTGTTTTAATTCGTTGCTATGCGCGAAATGGACGACCTGATTAAGACCGCAGGAAGACGCTGAATGCAGGCCGCTTCCAACCGGTCTTTTTGGAAATCTATGGGGGAGGCCTATGTCCAGCAGAGGACATCCAGCGACTGATATGATCACGATGATGTTGCAGCGCGAAACTGTGACGATGGAAGGATGAATGTATGTTTGTTGCTTCACACTTAAACGACTGAACGAAATAAGCTGGCTACACATATACATACTGATCGAGCTTAAAATCTAATTTAATAAAGCTGAAGAAGTTTTTGTTTGTTTGTTTAGACGCCTCTTAAATCTCTGAAAGTACTAGTAAGCAGAAGCGGATCAGTAACCAAAGACGAACGAAGTCGCGGGCAGAAACTAGTATACAGGGTGGAAATTTATTATGCTACCTGGAGGGAAAGTACTCTAAATACTGAAGATATCAAATTTTACTTAAAGGAAACATTCCTTTATTTTTAAAAAGAAACAGAACTGCATTTAAATAATTTTGAAAATACAGTTGCCACACCCGAGAATCGAACCGACTAAAATCCGAAAAAATAGCATCTTGTACTTTTATGGCACTAATCGATAGGGTCAATCATAAGGATCAAATCTCTGCAAACATGATAAATTAAATTTAAAAAAAGCCATGAAATTTTAACCAAAACTTATTTTATTCGGACGAAAAAATCGAGAATTGACTTATTGCATGCTCGAAATGAGCTCCATTTTCTTGGATGCACAAATTTATTCTTTTAAGGAATTCATTGTGAATAACTTTTAGTAGGGTGTTTTGGTGAATATTGAAAATTGTTTGCTACCAAAACTCACTCAAAATGAGTTTTTTTAAAGGAATAAATTTGTGTATCCATGAAAGTGAAGCTCATTTCCAGCAACTACTTAGTTAATTTGTTCGTTTTTTTCGTCCGAATAAAATAAGTTTAGGTTAAAACTTCATGGTTTTTGTTTAATTTAATTTACCATGTTTGCAGAGATTTGATCCCTATGATTGACTCTATCGATTAGTGCCATAAAAGTACAGGATGCTATTTTTTCGGATTTTAGTCGGTTCGATTCCCAGGTGAGGCAACGGAATTTTCAAAATTATTTAAATGCAGTTTAGTTTCTTTTTAAAAATAAAGGAATGTTTCCTTTAAGTAAAATTTGCTATCTTCAGTATTTAGAGTACTTTCCCTCCAGGTAGCATAATAAATTTCCACCCTGTATAATATTTTTTATTCAATTTTTGTATGTTTTTGCATTGTTTTGTTGTGGATCCTGGGGTCGATTCTCAGGTCGAGCAAAAAGTGTTATTGGGTTTTTCTATTCTCAGTAGAAGCTCGGAGTTTGGATTTGTGCCCGGTTAATGGCAATAGGCTCGCCCCCTATTAGCTATATGGGACCTAAATATACTAAACGGCGAACTGTGGGTGTACATTGGTACACCTCTACCGAACCCTTCAGGGAATACAGGCGTGATTGTATGTATGTATTTAAGTGTTTTACGACTTTGGCTTAATTCTGAAGTTTAAAGAGTCGAAGTCAGTCAGCAAAAGCTAGTTTGTTTCCCCCTATATTTTCTTTCCACTAAAAACGAAAGCTCGTCCATCAAGCTTAAACCATAATAATTATCCTCAATATTTTTTGCCCAAAAAACGTGAAAAGTACAACAATTAATAGCAGTATACGTATAGAAGATAAAACGAGAGGAATTATCAAGAATGAACGTCTATCATTACTGGAAGAGCCTCGGAGTAAAGAAGAGAAGGAGATGTGACAATTAGGGCACTTCTTGTATTTGTCTTCTGGAAGAAGTATGGACAAGTAAACTGTATGGAGATACAGATTAGCATACATACATACCCATCAAAACATGTACATCTTACTTACCGGTCACCATCATAAACGTCGTTTTTACTTCACCGCATTCGGGTAAAAAATTAGTACAAATGAAGACGTCAATAAAAAAATTACAAAACCGGCCCATTGCGATTCTGACTCGCGCACGATGGGTTCCGTTCAATAAAAACGGCAAAGACATTGCCGTTTTTATTGTTGTTTTCATTGTTTGTTGTATGGGAGCCCCAATAAATATTTATTTTATTTGGTTTTTTAGTATTTGTTGTTATAGCGGCAGCAGAAATACATCATCTGTGTAAATTTAAACTTTCTAACTATCACGATTCATGAGATACAGCCTCGGACAGCGAAGTCTTAGTAATAGGGTCCCGTTTTACCCTTTAGATACAGAATCCTAAAAAAACAAAGTTGTGATTAAGCAACAACATTAAATGAGACTGCCTCGTTAACCTAGTGGTCCTAACCGCGACTGCTACGCTAGAGGTCTTGGGTTTGATTAGGTTTAGTAAAGTGTTATTAGGTTTTTCTATGAAATTCCCAGTAGCACCACGGAGTTAAGATTTGTGCCCGGTTAAAACTAATAGGCCTCGCCCTCTATTACATGAGACTTAAAAACATACCGGCGAACTGTGGATGTACATTATTAAATGTGGGTACACGTCTGCCTAACCCTTCGGCGAATACACGGTACAAGTAATTTTTCAAAAAATTCTGTTACTGCAATAACACATCGTCCACATTTTTGTAATTCTAGGTAACTCCCATTGAAAATGTGCTCAAAAATATTCGAGTACAGCGTTAACAAATTGAAAATACAGCAGCGCGCGTTATTGTTGGCGCGTCACGTTGCAATTTCGAAAATCAGCCGTAGTGTGGCATTGTAGATGCTAACTGTAAAAGACCCCTACTTGGGGTCAATATTGCTTTTACTATGAAACTAGTTTTAGAAGAAGTGGTTCGTATTTGAGTGCCTCGTTAGCCTAGTGGTCCTAAGCGCGAATTTTTGGGTTCGATTTCCAGGTCGAGCTAAGTGTTATTGGGTTATTCTATGAAATCCTCAGTAGAAGCTATGAGTTAGGATTTTTGCCCGGTTAATGGCAATAAGGTCGCCCACTATTACATGGGACCTAAACCTATCGGCGAATGACTATCTGACCTCCACATCTCAGTAACTGGGCAACACGATACCTCTTTGTTAGACTGTTTGTCAGACTTCTTGACTTCTGACTATCCGTCACGACTGTCAAAGATCTACGAATGACAGCCACGACCAACGGCTTTACGTGCTTTTCGAGGCACGGAGGTGTCACACCACCAACTCAGAAAATTCAAATGGAAAAACCCGATAATACTTTGCACAAAAAGTAGAAAGGACATGACCAAAAATGCACCAGGCAAGTCTCCCTATCAAAACACAACACACGTGTCCAAAACGTGTCTCCACCAAAAGCGCGTTCGAGCACCAATAGTACGTGAAATGTGGATTTATTGTAAACTCGCCGGCGATTTTCACGGCGGAATAGCCTCAAATTGCTCCACCACCGATGTAATAGCTTTCTGAGCTCTTGTTATTGCCCCGTTTTGGATATTGTGCCGTGTTATTAAAACATACGCTTGTTTTATGCTGATCTCGGGAAGCAGCTGGTCCAGTTTGAATTTTAAAATGGAAATAAAATAAAGTACTGTTGTTTAATTTTGGTGATTGGTATTCCATTCTAGGGCTAGCTGTCGGACTACCTGCAGTAAATGTTATCTTTCTCTTGTAAACCTTACATCACGGTTGTATCGCTTTTCCTGCACTGGGTGTAATTGTGCTATTCGACTAGATTTCTTTCGTTCCTGCCATACAACTCTATATATCCATCAATAGAATTACCCCTTTGGACTAGTTTTGAAACATAAAATCTAAAATCTCCAATCCGCTTAAAGCGGATTGGAGATGATGATGAAAACTAATCAAAGCTTCCAATCTAATCGAATGCAACTGAATACTAGTACTTTACATAAAGCGACTGCCTGTTGGACCTCAACTATACAGTTATAGGGTAACACGATAGATAGTTGTCAGACTTTCAGACTTCGGACTACCGATAACGACTGTCAAAGATCTAGAATGACAGCCGCCACCAACTGTTTTACGTGTTATCTGAAATGCCCCCCGCATGTCACACCATCAGCTTCCTCGAGCTTACCAGTACACTTAGAAATTCCTAATGGAAAAACCAATTAGCACCTTGCTCGACCTGGGCAGTACAAAAACTAATTCAATTTAAACCATTTACTTACAAATTTTGTCCAACCTTCACAACAGGTTAAAAACAAAATCAATCTTAGTACAGTGAATTTTCCACAACATCTTCAAACCAATATCAACCTTAGCACCCAAGAATAGAGTATCTTTTAAGTTGGTAGAAGTTACAAATTCAGAGGATTATACTAAAATGATTTAAAGCTTGGAGTTTTTCAAGTGTGAACTTTAAATATTGTTTTGAACGTAAACGCATGAGTTGTTCTGATGGGATTTTGTTTAAACTGACCCATTGTTGTTGTTTGTTACGCCTTTGTTAAATTTTATTGTTTATGTTAAATTCATGAGGCGTGTAAATCTTCGTGAAATTACAAGCTTTTAACTTGACTGTGGCTTTTGCATTCAAGTTCTGAAATAACTAGCTTTTGTCTGTGATTTTGGCTGCGTGAAAGTCGAAATGAGACATGGTATATTTAGTGAAGGTACCGTGTGGATGAATGGAGGGGAAGAGGGCCAAAGAAAAGATTGATGGATTGTGTGAAGAATTATATGAAAGAAAACAGAGTCAGTAATAGCAGGACGGTATGGAAGAAAATAACGTGTTGCGCCACCCCCAAGTAATATGGGAGACGGGTAGGAAGATGATGATAATATTTAGTGACGGCATCATGTTGGTAGCTTGACGTCAAGTTAAAATTTCAAATTATGTAGGAAAACTGTGCTTACATAACATACCACCTCGAATGTATTCCCCGAAGTGTTAGGCAAATGTGTATCAATGAAAACCCACAGTTTACCGGTATGTTTAGGTCCCATGTAATTGAAAACTGTGCTCTTTATGCAATACCTAGAATCGATCGGGAGGACACCGCTTTTCCAACATAATTATGATGAAGTGGATTTTAATTTAATATCATGTTAAGGTACCTACATAATGCTTTCACTAAATATATCTCAATATTTGAGCAAAAGCTAGTTTTTATTATGCCCACGACTTCGTTCACGTGAATCACGCGATTTTTCCATGATCAAAGAAGTCCAAGTTACAAGTCCTGTCAAAATCGGTACTGCCTTTTTTTTGTGATTAGCTGAAATAAGCAGACCAACAGACAGTAGTTTTATTTTTGAAAGCTTTCATATGCTTTTAGTAAAAAAGCTATTATTTTGACCTTACAAACAAACACTGTAATTTGTTTACATAACATACCATCACGCCTGTATTCCCGGAAGGGTTAGGTAGAAGTGAACCAATGAATACCCACAGTTCTGGTATGTTTAGATCCCATCTCAAAGGGGGCGAGCCTATTGCCATTAAGGGGCTGTGACCACCACGCTTTTTCAAACATTTTTTAGTCGAATATACAGAATTTGAGGACACGGGAAGAATACATTTTATTTTTTGACTATATTTTAGGCCCAAATCCCAGCTCCGAACTGCTGCTGAGAATTCAATTTATTCTTAAAGATTTCACAATACTCAACCTCAAAAATGCACGGTGTTGCATATTGCATATAGTTAAGTACCAATTACAAAAAAAAAAGGTTACGTAAACTGAACACTACTCATACTTCACTTATAAAACTTAAACCTAACTTACAAATAACTTGAGGTGAAACTTGGTAGCATTCAAAAGCTTTGCATAATATCGTATTCCGTTCATAAGCCCTAAGTCCCCAACTTAAGCACTAAGCAGGTAGGTTGAGATTCACTTAGCTGGTCAATTTATGGCTTCATGAATTTTAAGTTATTGAGAAGGTAGTCTTCCGTTAGTGATTGGATTTTAACTTGGTTTTAGGATGGTAATAAAAAGTTAGGTTAGGTTGTGGAGCTAAATTGATTACTTTTTCTTTGTAAGTGTCCTTTAAGGATGCTATTTTGTTCCTTTTATTTATTAAAAACTGCCTCGTTAGCCTAGTGCTGGTCCTAAGCGCCATGGGTAAGCTAGAGGTCTTGGGTTTGATTCCCAGCAAGCAAGCAAGTCGAGCAAAGTGTTATTAGGTTTTTCGATGAAATTCTTAGCAGCAGCTCGGAGTAAGGATTTTGTGCCCGGTTATTAGCAATAGGCTCGCCACCTGGGACTTGAAAACATACTGCCAAATTGTCGGTATACATTGGTACATCTCTGTCTAACTCTTCGGGGAATACATCCGTGAATGATGTGTTTATCAAGGAAAATTATACTAATTTGATAATAGAATAAAACCGCTTCAACAAGACCATCACCAATCACACCAACTTTTCGAAATACCAACACAACCACGTATCTTCATTACAGCGAATCTCAGAAAACAGCTTAACGCAAACGGCAAAAAAATTCAAAACTCAGTCTACCCAACCCTTTCAATGCTATTCAAAAACGTTTGTCGATGCCATCTGATTATGTAAAGTTCTTGGTACACGGTGGCTGAAACGCTACGGAAAACAATAGCATTCGTTCTTGAGCTTAGAGTACACGAGAGGAGAATCAACATGGTTAGGAAAATCTAGGAAGGATTTTTCTTAAAATGGTTTGTACAAAATTGTAAGTTGAGAATTTTGTTGAAGATGTTTATAGTAAGAAAATAATGAACAGAATTTAATAAAAGTTATTTTATTTTTATTTAAAAAATACCTATTGTCTAGTTTATCTTGGACTTCACTGACATCGGTAACCATATCAGAGGCCCTTGAGGCAGTTTAAAAACTCAGATATTAGGGTGTGTGGGGTCACTGACATCGGTAACCATATCAGAGGCCCTTGAGGCAGTTTAAAAACTCAGATATTAGGGTGTGTGGGGTCACTGACATCGGTAACCATATCAGAGGCCCTTGAGGCAGTTTAAAAACTCAGACATTAGGGTGTTTGGGGTCACTGACATCGGTAACCATATCAGAGGCCCTTGAGGCAGTTTAAAAACTTTGACACTAGGATGTGTGGGGTCACTGACATCGGTAACCATATCAGAGGCCCTTGAGGCAGTTTAAAAACTCTGACACTAGGATGTGTGGGGTCACTGACATCGGTAACCATATCAGAGGCCCTTGAGGCAGTTTAAAAACTCTGACACTAGGATGTGTGGGGTCGTTAGACCATACTGCCCACACGATGAAGAAGAAGATCTATACATAGTGTAAAAACAAAGTCGCATCCCGCCGTCTGTTTGCTTAAATCTTTTAAACTACGCAACGAATTTTAATGCCGTTTTAATCAATAGATAGAATTATACAAGAGGAAGATTTATACGTATAAAACATTACGCTTCGATAAACGGCAGCGGAGCGCAGTAACTAAAGACGTACTCGTAATTGAACGCGGGTGACACCCCGGGATAAATAATATCTTGCAAAAGCTTAATACATCAACTACAAATAAAACAAAAAACAATTTCAAAGTATTCTATTATTTTTCTAAATTCAAAATAAAAACATTACAATTTTCATTTACATTCCAAATTCAAAAAAACATCTCATTCTAATAACGTAAGCCTAGCATAAAGTATTAGCTTCCCACTACAATATTTACTATTATGCAACGCTAACCCCGCTTCGCTACCTTCTAAAGCATCATACACTATTCTAGGGTAACACAGTAACACTGCCTCGTGTATCCCCGACTTTACGGATTTTATGAGCTCCCACCCAAGCTAGTGGTTTGTGGGACGAATATTTTACCGATAAATATCTTTAAGACGTTTCTTTTCTGTTTATCGTTTGGATTTTGCTGATTCTGCTAACAGTTTTTCTTTTAAACCGCTTTTTATAGCGGGAATATTGTCTGCGTTCAGCAAGATTGCGGGATCGCAATCTTCTCTAGTTTTGTTTTTTTTTCCCCGAATGGCAACATTAGTGTTACCGTTTAGGTAAATAGCTGATTTTCCGGAGTTTTGTTTTCCTGTCGCCGTGGAAGGGTTGAGTCAGATTTGCTGTAAACGAATCTTAGGTTTGTTTGTTTGTTTGTTTGTTTGTTTGAGAAAAAAATAATATAGTATAGGAAAAATAAAATTAACAGATTGACAATGAAAATTATATAAATAAAATAAATATCTATAAATAAATATCTTGGGACAACTCACACACGGCTATCTGATCCCAAGCTAAGCAGAGCTTGTGTTATGGTAACCAGACAACTGATATACATACGTATATAATTTATAAATATATACATATTATAGATAAATCACACCCAGACACAGAACAAACAATCATGCTCATCACACAAAGTTTGTCCTGGGTGGGAATCGAACCCACGACCTCCGGCTTAGCAGTCAGGGCCACTAACCACTAGACCAACAGGCCCGTCAAATATGATCGTACTCTGTGAGTGTTCTTATTATTTGCACTCATTTACCAATTAGAAGAATCTAAATAAACTTAGTGCGAGGTTTGAATGTAATAATTTTCAACATATCTAACTTCTGATAGAGATACAGGTAGCAAGTGGTATAATGGCTAGGAGGTAAAACCATGCGTGCAATACTAAAAAAAAAGTATTTTTAGCTTCTGCAGATAAATTAAATAACCCACAGTTTCACGTCACGCCTTTAGTTACTGCTGCGCTCCGGTGTGTCATAGCGTGATATTACATAACCAATACTATTCCTTATGACTGTGCCCATCATAAAAAAAAATATTTTTTCCAATTCGTCTGATAGTTCCAGAGATTATCACGTATAAACAAACAAACTCTTCAGCTAACCCCTAAACATTTTAATCTCAAATCTAGAACCAAAAACTAGTCCAAAATACAATTTAAACTAAACCCTAACACATCGCAAGATAATCCTTTTAAATCTGAGCGAATTAAATAATTTTAGATTGAGAATCAATAGTTATTAGCGTTTAGTAGTTTAGTGTTATAGCGCGATATAATCCTGAATTACGTTCGCTGGGATAATGTCGTATTTAAATTAGGTTTCTAGGTAATTTAGACGCCCAGGGGTAGCGGAATTTGTTCGATAGATTCACTGCGGCTCTGGAACGAAGAAGGAACACGCATAGGTTTTAGTCAGTAAGAGTCTGACACTCGCTTCCGACACTCCCGCTCTGTTCCAAAGGGAAAGAAGTCATTTGATGACTTAATTTTGACGACTGTTGAAAATTTTGAGGTGGTTTATTTTATTTTGGGCGTTCTAAAGGCTTGAGCAGACCGAATGCGTATACGTCGACATAAGCGTAGACGTGCTCGTACCACTGAGTTGTAATGTATGGAACTGTATGTGACAGGACATACCGCTTGCGTAACGTGTGCATGTCTACGTAACGCATGCGGTGTGCCTTGCTTTAGCTGTCTGTGTTAGCTGTACACAATATTTTTTATTTGTAAACATGGGATAATATTGAGAGTAAATATTATTTTAACTTATATATACATAGTTGCTTAGTGTGTGCTTAGTTGACTGCCTTCTTAGCCTAGTGGTCCTAAGCGCGACTGCTATGCTAAGGTCTTGGGTTCGATTTTTAGGTCGAGCAAAAAGTGTTATTGGGGTTCTCTATGGCATTCTTAGTAGCAGCTCAAAAATACAAATACTAATCATCTATCTAACCCTTCGGGAAATACAGGTGATGGTAAGTTATATATGCAATGAGTTATGCATAGTTTGTCAGTCTTTTGTAAGGTTCGTAGGATCAATCATGAAAAAAGTTTACTGACACGATTTTCTATCGATCGTATAAAACCTACTTTACTTTTAAAATCGCCATTAGTATCACAAGCTAAGTTCCAACAAGAACAACGATCCGTTACAAGATATAGGAACTGGGTATGAGGAAAAAAAATACGTAAGCCACATGTTACTCCCATACATACCCCTGATGGCTGAAAATCACGGAAAAGGCAGCTTATCTTACAATGAACATCCCCTTTCTATGATTGCATCTTTTCAGTTTTGTTTATTTCCTTACTAGCTTTTGCCCGCGACTTCGTCCGCGTGGATTAATAGTTCCCGTTCCCGGGGGATTTCCTGGATGAAAACTATCCTATGTCCTTTCTCGGGTCCCAGACTATATCTATTCCAAATTTCGTTTGAAATCGGTTCAGTGGTTTAGGCGTGAAGAAGAGACAGACAGACAGACAGAGTTACTTTCGCATTTATAATATTATTAAGGATTTTCCGTTGTATTTTAGACAATTGGGGGAAAAAAATTGTGACGTTTTGTGTTTAAGGAATTGGAAACGCTTTTGTTTTAGCTAAATAAGAAAATTTAAAAAATGCACTTACTTACTTCAAGTAACAGGGATCAACGGATGTAAAAATAAATAATAAGCTCAATGATTTTGGTGTTGAATGGGCACAGATAAGTTCCATAGGTATTTACTGTGCAATTGTGCCCAAAAATGTAAAACTGAAAACCAATATTTTCAGTAAAGTCGTAAGACCTCAGTTCCACTCCTTTGCAGTGCGCATTATAAAAGCCGTTTAATTATCTGACTTCAGACCCTGAATCTTGAACAACAGCGATCAATTCCTGACTTCAATTGATGTCAATGATTGCAAATGACCGTCTTGTTTTATTCAACCTTGCATCCCCCGTCTCTTTCCCACCACCCAGTTGCAGTGGGAGTAAGAAAGACGGCACGATCTCTCACTACCATGTAAGGTGTGTACTGGGTACGTCTACGGTACCCTCCAATTATAGCGATTTACGACCATGGCGAATTGTTCCGTGGTGAATGTTTTGTGCCTAGTGTTACTGGATGGGGCAGTGTGTTTACCTTATAAATACTTTAATTCTTTAAGCTATGCGACTGAACTACAGTTCCAATTTGTCAACATATTTTTTATATTTTTTATATTGATTGCTATCGTGATGCGATGTCGAGATTAACAACGTTTTTATTTACAAAACTTGGTCTTTTTGATACAGACACTTGATTGTGACTTGAATTTGAACAACTACTCGAGAGGAATGTTTTAACACACATTAGTGAACTATAATATTGTATGCGTAAGTACGGAAAGGCCAATGTTAATGAAGACTAGTCAAGTAACTAAGTTTATAAAATATTGATTCATCTAAACTCTTTGAAAAAAAAAACCATGTGCATTAAAATATTTGTTATAATGACAAGATAAAAAACGTGGAGGCTCGTAGGCGGCGTGCTATTAAGAGATGACTAGTGATGTTGCAGTGTCGGGGAGATGCTGTGCGATAAGACTTAAAGATTAACAGCCTTACTTATAAAAATAACGCTAAATAATACGCTACTTGTCAAACCACTTTCAACAGTGTCTTAGGTGAAACATTTTACCTATAAACATTAATCAGCGTTGAGATGTTGTTATGTACTAGCTCAGTGACAGAAAATTTAAACAGCGGCGACCCGTTGTTTAAGTATCTATAGTTAAGAAGTAAGATTGCGGGCTTCAATCAGCTGTGATGATGACATTTTTGGTCTATGGATTCTATTGTAAATTTTGACAATTATGCTAAATTGTTCGTTCGATTTCGTTCTTTAGTCGAATAATTTGGTCATGCTCTATGCTGACCATCTAAGTGTTGGCAGATTAAAATTATTATTATTAATTATTATTAAGTGTGTCATCGTTCAGTCAGTCAATTAAGAGGTAACTAAGTATGAATTAGCGTTATTTTTATAAGTAAGACCCTTAGTGTTCAAGTTTTACATAGTCTCTTCCAGTATTATCCAGGTCAATGTAGAATGCCAACAGCAGGTACAAATTAAGGGCGTCGCGGTGTACAGCTTTATTTATTTACTTTAATTTAAGGATACGATACCATAATGACCCCACTTGGATTTTAAAAGGTCTTACTGTGGTTTATGGGTCTTACTTATGTGGTATGGTGTTTGATAATAAATTTTCGATAAGAGCGAGATTAACGTAGGTCAAGGGTTCCCAAACTTTTTCAGTTCTCGGGGGGCACTTACAGGTTCAGAATTTTGTCGTGGAGAGCGCCACTAGTAGTCTTAGTCCTAATCGGAATAAGGTACAGTGATACTTTTTTTCATAATGGCATCTTATAAGTCAACTTAGGAGGCCATCGGCTGCTTAACAGGACTTCCTGTGGTGCCTTAAAAATGTATGCCTCCAGACAGGATACTTGCAAAACTAAGCGATTACACGCTAAGGGCATCCCCTGTGGGGTACGAGCCTCGGCTCGAGTCTTTGGAGGAGCATAGTATTAGCAAGGTACAAGCTGTTTCTCGATTATTTAGGGACGAATTTAAAGCTGCAAGTTGAGAGGTGTGGGCTGGCTCAAACAACGTTCGGAACTGCGAGGACGGAACGGCAGCGGTACGTGTCTAATAAAAAAAAATGCCAGTAAAATGCCAGTAGCCCTATTGGTTTTTGGAGGAGGGTTATAGCGTCATCAGGGGTAATCAGAGTATGCCTCGATTAGCGAATCCTACTGATACGTAAAGGAGCTTATCGGAGGGTGAATCATCGTTTTCCAAGCATTAGTACCGCAAGCGATACATGCAGGGCGTGGGATATGAATGGTTTATTTTATAGCCGCGAAAACTTAAGGTTAGTTTCCGCAGGCGCCTCTTTTTGCTCTCTATGGCGCATCAAGGTGCCTCGGGGCACACTTTGAGAACCTCTGACGTAGGTTAATCCTTCTCTTGCTACTATAATAAACGTGAAAGTTTGTGGGTTTGATGTACCTACGTTTGTTACTCTTCCGTGCTTCTACGGCTGAACAGAATTAACTGAAATGTTATACACATAAGATATTGATCTAGATTTTCCTTCTTCTTTTATTAAATTTTATTTTTTTCCGACCAGAATTGAGCAACCGTTACAGTTTTACATGTATTCTATTTGTTTATGTTTTTAGTATTTTTTATTAGTAGGTAAGTCTAGTTGTACTTAATTGTTGTTTTTCTAGGAACCACTCTATTGTTTTGGGGTCAACCTGTAAGATAGTTATATATATAGATAATTATTTTCTCTTTCATCTCACCCATGGTATAAGATAAATTCTTAGTATGAAGCAATAAACCGAGAAAAATAAGAAAATTATACAGTTTACATTGCTTGTTTTATAAATATAGAAACTTCAATATTTATGTATAAGCAGAGATGTAATATCAAGTAGGTACACTGTGGTGCACTCTCAATCAGAATCCGTTTTGCATGAAGTTCTATTTTGAGATAGCTTTTATAGAGTTTAGAACTTAGATGAAATAGGGTTCACGGTAAAAGATTTTTGCCAGCTATTTGATTTTCTAACTTTTTTAACTCAACGCTGAAAAATAACATAGCATCTAGTGGTCAAATTATTTTGGAATTGGAGTAGCAGTTCCGGCGTTTATCACGGTCAAAGAAACAAACAAACAATGTTTTTAGGATTTTAATCTATACTGTACTTTAATAAAATAAATCAGAAGAGATTTTTTGTTAGTTTTTTTAAACGCATTTTTGTTTATGATATCCAGATTTATGAGAAGAAGTAGCCTATATCACATCACGCTACGATGCACGGGAGCGAAGCAGTAACCAAAGACGTAACTTAACGCAGGTTAATAAAACCACGCAGAGAAAGTTGCGGGTAGAAACAAGTACTAAAATATAGATTAATTAAGTTCTTGGCTTTGAAACAAACCTGTTATATACACAATACAATCTAAATAATTATCTTGGAAACCTATATCTATACCCCGCACCTCTTACCCTACCCTACCCTATACGGTACCCCCCCCCCTTTCTTATACCCTATATCTCTTTATTTATCATATCTGGTACCTATACTTTATACCTATTCCTCTGTACCTACCATCACCATCACGCCTGTATTTCCCGAAGGGTTAGGCAGAGGTGTACTAATGTACACCCACAGTTCGCCGGTATATTTTAGGTCCCATGTAATAGTGGGCGAGCCTATTGCCATTAAAAAATCAGGGCAGAAATCCAAACTCCGAGCTGCTACTGAGAATTTCATAGAAAAACCCAATAATACTTTTTGCTCGACCTGGGAATCGAACCCTGGACCTCTAGCGTAGCACTCGTGCTTACAACTACTAGGCTAACGAGGCAGTTCCTCTGTACCTATATATGAAAATTATGAAGCAAGCATTTCCGAGTAAAACCAAGATAAAAGTGACCCACACACGGCCGACTATTTGCTATAAGCAAATATCGTTTGGCATCCCTGCACTCTTAGATATTGGAATTCATATACCTAGATGTTGTTTTATTCTCATATATTGTTTGTTTCTCAGAGATGCGACTTCAGGATTCTTCAGAAGTACCTCTTCGTAGTACTACGCTCTTAAGAGCTTGTGGACGAAATTTCATTACATTTGAACTTCAAGAATTTTGTTCATGTTAATAGTCTTTATGTACACTGTAATGTGTACATAAAAGATGTTACATAGGGCACAGCAACATAGTACTGACTTAAAATTAAAATTTTGCAATAACACTTAGGAAATAACAATATAAGTGAAATACGTATACTTTTACTCAAGGCATGAATTTTTTGCAAGACCAACCTATAGTATGAATTTTTGCTTTTTGGTTTATATGTTTCGGATAAAGGTATTAAATAAATGCTGTACTTCTAGTATTCAGTTGTGTGTGACTTTTTGTGATTAGTTCATGAATTTTTTTACCACAAAAAGTTACCATCGGCATCGTATAACATATGCTACGCATAACGGTTTACTGATCAATATGTTATCAAACTCATAGAAAAGCTTTGTGTAGTTAGGTACTCGATCGTTAATAGATAACCATACCTACCAACTAACTTGAAAAAGAAATTGCTCAAATAATTTGTAGCAAGAATGAAGAATGAATGTAAGTTAGAAAGAAAGTAGAAAAGAAATAAAGACAGCAAAAAGAAAGAAAGAAAAAGAACACACAAGTGCACAAATTAACAATCTATTTCAGTAATACCATCTCTGATAACATCATGAAGAATTTAACGACAGCTTCATAATACAATTTTAACAAATTTTTAAGCCGCCATCATTTACGCCAAACGCATGATGGCGTGATAATCAAAACGATTTGCACTACAGCAACTGACAAAATTGCTCTGATGTGATTTACTGTTTAAACATAGATTAAGTTCGTTTTAACTTGAATTCAGATAGGCACTATTAGATTGCTCGTAGTGTCGTGGTGGCAAGCACAACTGTTGAGCGTGGGGTCCTGGGTTCGATTCCCAGGTCGAGCAAAAAGACTTATTAGGTTTTTCATTAGGAATTTCTCGGTAGGTAACAGCCGGGAAATGGTGGAAGTTGCTGGTGTGACACTCCCGTGTCTCGGAAAGTACGTAAAGCCGTTGGTCCTGCGCCTGATCTCTCCCCGGCTGTGCCAGGTTGCCGTCCCATCGGACTATGACAGTTAGGGAAGAGGGAGTGCATCTGTGTTTACGCACACACTTCAGCACTATAAAATCTTCAGCGTACTTGGCTAGTCTGTATTAAGATTCTAAGAGTTCCTTTACAAAGAACTTTACTACTACTAAGCCCTGTTACTTATAGCTACTGAAGTTTAACTCCATCCAACGGTCGCACTCCAAATCTTTCCAAACATCCTCGAAATTTGCCATCACCGCCACTAAAATGTAGCTTAAGTGTCCAAGCACACTACATCACTAATTGATACTAAAACTTACATGGCACGATGGTAACTACATTTTAGCGCTGCTAATGCACTTGCTGAGCAAATAGCCTAGACCTGTTAAGTAATTAATGGCAAGCTTGAGCCAAAAATAAAGGGGGATTGCTTTTTGCACTTTGCTGGGGTTAAATGTTCATGTTCTTTTCGTATAGGTGGCGATTAGTGCAGTTTAAGTTGAATAATTTGTTCTAAATGAACCAGTTGGTAAGGTTTATTTTCAGTTGCCAGAAAAAGATGTGCTATTTTACTTATTTTTAAGGTTTCGTGCCTAAGGGTGCCAAATACGGTATCATCCCTATTTTCTAAAACTTTTCTGGCTGTTTGACTGTTCACCTGTCCGTCCGTTTGTCACAAGGCTGTATCTATTAACCATAATAGGAAGACACTTTTTATAGAGAGTGTAATCCTATGGCTGCTGTATCAGCAACTAATACAAAGAAATTAATTAAAGTAAATATTTAAAGAGAAGAAACTTGTTTTTCCGCAACTTAATATTGTACGGTGGTACAGAACCAACAGTCTGCAAGGCCGACACACAATTTGCCAGTTTTTTTTATATTGGTTGCTTTCAGAAAATGATGAAAATGTAAAAATACGCGTAGTACCTATAATTTATAACACAAACATCATCATTTTGAACGATTCTTAAGCCATAGGTAGAAACTGTACCATGTATTAAAGCATCGCTTCTACGGAATCACATCTGCTCTATGTCCCATCACAGTTCATTGGCAATTTGGGCATATAAATCAAATTTAGCTGAACTGTCTACTATGATGCGGTGTAATGCATCCGATAGAATTATGCATGATAAAGCTGTATTATTATTGACTATTAAACGTAAGCTGTTTAAGTTGAATTTAGTATGGCAAATTATGTTGGTATTGTTGATGTTTTAGTGGTACAATTACTAGCCTATTATTGCTCCTCTGCAAGGCAATCCGCAATTTGTGTGGATGGATGGATTAATGGATGGATGTATGTTACTCTTTCACGCTTAAACAGCTCAACGGATCTGGATGAAAATTAGCACAAAGATAGATTGTACTTTGGATGAACACATGACGAATGGATGAAAAAATTACGGTTCCCATGGAATATTATATTAAATTTGAGGCGGACGAAGTTATAGGCAGAAGCTAGTAATATATAGTACATTTATAATATTAGTATCTAGGATAAAACAAAATCTTTTTCCGCCTTCTGCCCTATGTACGCTTAAATCTTTTGAACTACGCAACGGATTTTAATGCGATATTCATTAATCAATAGGTAGAGTGATTGAAGAGGAAGGTTTACTTATAGGACATCACACTATGACCAACGGGAGCGAAGCAGTAACCAAAAACGTAATTGCACGCGGTTGACTTAGCGGGGTATTTATCTAACCTTCCAAAACCAAATAAAAGTCTCATTTTTACAGCAATTTACGAACTTCAAGCAAACAAAAATCACCATAAATCAACCAATTTATTTAAACTATCAGCAAAAAGTACCAAATATTCCCGTTGGTTGGTTTCCGTAGCAAAAAAGTACCATAATTTGCGAAACAAATGCAGTGCGCCAGGCATGATTTATCGTCGGGAACAACTTTAATATTGTTTGTAACGATAAAAATTATACAGTACGCTATTTGATGGTTGGCAGTTTAAAATATGGACTGGTTTTACTGTGGTTTATGCGAGTACTTAGTGTGTTTTACTAGGATAGTTTGAAGGATAAAAACAGATTAATCCTTTGATTTAATTTCTTTTATTAAATAAACATTACATATTGTGATAATGCTTTCTAAGTTGATATTGGATATTATTGACATTGGTGAAGAAAAAGATTATGAAGAAACGATCTCTTAAAAACAGTACCATTTTGATATTACTTACTTTGTAATTTTAGCTTTTGGATATTCAACTCTCGGCAAAATAATAATTATTGTATTCTCCAGACCGATTCCGGCCACGGTGGCAGTAGATATTATAGTGCACAAACACAGGGGCACTCCCTCTTTCCTAACTCTCATAGTCCGATGGCACGGCAATCCGACACAACCGGTGGGAGATCAGGCACAGGACCAACGGCTTTACTTGCTTTCCGGGGCACGGGAAGTCACACCACCAACTTCCAAACTCCGAGCTGTTACTGACAAATTCCTAATGAAAAAACCCAACCAAAATTTCAGCATTGCCAATATTACTTAGGTCTCAAGACAATAGGATCTTTGACCGTCAGTTTTAACAACGAAAACTCACAAATTTCTATCAGCCCCGTTTTATTCCTTGCAATAAATCCCTCAAACATATTCCTTCCATATGCAAGTCAACGAAGCAAGCGATTACTCTCCACGTCTGGACACACCTTGCCAGTAGCCGCCAAGCTAGCAAGCCATTCGTTGCCAGTCGTGTCTGGCATTTGTCACTGGTCACTGGCGACGGCGACGCTGGCAATATTTATCTATCTTGAACAAATCTGGGCATGGTTTACGTGGTTACAAAAATATTATTTGGACCATTAAAAAGACCTATGCAATTTTGTTTAAATTCTGTAAAACACAAACAACTAAATTTAATAAATACTTATTGTAATTATTAACCAGGTGTCGTAATTTAATTTGATTATTTACGTATTTTATGACAACCTCATGAAATTTGACGAGTGCGCTAAACTGTACCTTATATACATAGGTATTTAACGGTACCTTTGTTCCTTAAAAAACATTTTAGTTAGGTCTTTATTCCATTGTGTATGGACCCAGACAGGGTTTATGGCCTATACTTATTTCAAAGCAGCATTAGTAAAGAAAGCCTGCCTTAAGCAAGTGTGGTGATCACTTCTCATACCTTGTCTATATGAAAAGAGGTTTTTCCCTGCAGTATGACATTTACGATAGTATTTTTTTTTTATTTAACTTTTATATAATTATTATTCTTATTACTTAGATTTAAATCGTAGAGACCCAATACCAAAATTCTAGCCATTCAAAACTAAGCCAAGGACACCAAACAACCTTAAAAGAAAACTTCACCATCCGTAACACTGAAGAAACACACTAAATAACTCAAGAGAGAACCGCAACAAACTTTAATAAACATCGGCTGGACAGCGGGTGCCGTCGACGTCAATTGATTTATACCTGACGAGGCGACGCTCTGATCTTTGTGCCTCGTTCGACAGCGTATTGACAAATGCTTCGCGATGTTGTAGGGCTGCCTCTGATAGAGCAATATTTTTTCAACTATTAGTAGTCTGATTGAGGTTTCAAGTTCCTAACCCGGTAAGTATTTATTTATTCAATAACGTTCATTATCAGCATGGCCTCACATCATGAGTACGTGTAGAAATATAATTATAAATTCACCTACAAAAACTATGATAATTATATAGAATACTATCAGTTTAAGTTAGGTTAGTTTAGCAACTGTGTAGTCACTATAATTTACCTACTTGGCAAATCTCCGCAAATCTCTTCTTTTGACAAATAACCGTTCTGACCTAAATCGGTCACCAACAAACGGTACACCAACAAACCAACATCGGTTTAAATTTAAGCTTTGACAGTGCGAAGTACTCATAATTATGAATTATTTCGTCATGTCATACAATAATTAGGTATTAGTAAACATAGCATTCACAAAAATATACATGTTTTTATGTCGGGCGATGTAAAATCTATCGTTTTATTGTTTTACATGAGTAGGCAGCCCTATTCCGAGGTGCGTGTAAACGCAGCACACAAGCACTGTTGGCCGTTGCTTATCGGTCGAGCGCCAACTTCATGTTTTATGGACTAGTTCGCTGGCGTCCGCGGCGTATTGTCCTATTTTTTTGGCTAGAAGGGTACAATATTAGTCTGGTATTCAGTCATAGCATGATGACTTACGATGCAGGCTTTCAACTGGTTATTTTGGACATCTTTGTGGGAGGCTTATGCCCAGCAGTGGACGTCCTACGGCTGATATGATGATGATGATGATAATGGCCTACTGCGGTACTGTGCTGGCCGCATCAGGCGATTATATTCGTGATCCCGGTGTCAGTTAATCTCTAATATTATAAAGCTGAAGAGTTTGTTTGTTTGTTTGGTTGAACGTGCTAATCTCAAGAACTACAGGTTCGTATTGAAAAATCTTTTTGTATTGGTTAGTCCTTTTATCGAGGCTTTAGGCTATATAACATCACGCTACGACACTTGGGAGTGACGTAACTGAACACGTAAAGACCACACGGGTAATTAAAACCACGAGAACGAAGTTACGGACGAATGACAGAAGCTAGTGGTTTAATAGAAATAAATACGTAAACTTTGAGTAAATAAAAGCTTATAATTACAGAGAATTTCAAGACTATTAAACCTCTCAACTCAACATATAAAATACTTAGAGAGTTTTTCTTACTGGGAGGTGCTATAAAATTCCACGTACCGTATCGGAACAGTGCGCTGACGTGATATAGGAGGCAGCACATTCCCTCTATCGGAGGGGAATTTAAAACCGATTCCTAACGTTTTCTTTGTAAGTTCGGTTTTTATTTGTAAAAGAGAAAATAATGTGGAAAAATTAAAAGAGAATTAAGAAAAATCCTACTATCCCACTATTTCCTATCCATACGAAAGTGTATGAGGATGGATCGGTGGATGGATGGATGGATGGATGGATGGATGGATGTTTGTTTCTCTTTCACTCTTAAAGGGCTCAACGGATCTGTATGAAAATTGGCACTGAGATAGATTGTAGTGTGGAATAACACATCTATAGGATACTTTTTATCCCGGAAAAATGTGCGGTGCCCGTGGGATTATGAACCAAATTTGACGAGAACGAATTGGCGCTCAGAAGCTAGTAATCCTATATTTAACTGTTCTCGACAACACAGTTGGCGCAGTAGTTGAGTGATTGGCAGCTGCGCTGCGAGTCACAGGTACGATTGCCGCACCGAACAAATATTTTGTGTGGCCTGCAGGTAGTTGTTCTGTCTCTGGTTATTTGTGAATGTGAGTTTACATGTTTGTCCTGACCTTATTGGTGAGGTTCTTCGGAAAGGTCGGCTGTGCAGTAATCGTAACCAGAGTGCTTGTATGACCAGATTTATGAACGTAGACAAACCGAAAAGAGTCTGTAAGGATCGTAGCAGGTGGCGTTTTGTGGTTTCTGCCTACCCCATGGGAAAAAGACGTGAGTTTATGTATGTATGTTTGTAAAATTTCGCTCATGCTTCAACCAGCATAACTAAGATTTTTCCAAGAACAAAAAAAAAAATTGAATTTACACCCTTAAAAGAAGACTCAAACATAATTAGCTACGTATTAAAACTTAACCCCATCCATAATTACAATAAACAACAAAAACAAAAGCGAAACACCTTTCTTTCAAAGAAGAACAATACAAAGAAACAGCAATTCTTTTAAAAGAATAGCGGAAATAGGTATCTCGCGAAGTTTCAGCGGTATAAATATTTATAGACGGTCTGGAGTCATAACGAGCATTGTTTATTGGCTAGATAAGAAGAAAGGTGAAAGGTGATGTAAGGGGAATGGACTGTGATTGTACCCGTGTACAGGATATGGGAATAAATATTGACTGAATATATTTGCTATAACTGCCCCGTTGGTCTCGTGGTCGCAAGTGCGGCTGCTGTGCAAGGGGTCCCGGGTTCGATTCCCAGGTCGAGCAAAAAGTGTTATTGGGTTTTTCTATGAAATTCTCAGTAGCAGCTCGGAGTTTGGATTTGTGCCCGGTTAATGGCAATAGGCTCGCCCCCTATTACATGGGACCTAAATATACCGGCGAACTGTGGGTGTACTTTGGTACACCTCTGCCTAACCCTTCGGGGAATACAGGCGTGATAGTATATTTTTTTTTTTTTTTTTTTTGAATATATTTGGTAGATCGAAAATCGTAGTCGTCAGTGATATTATTGATACGTTCTGCTTGATAGGGCTGTCGTCAGCAATTGTGATGCCAGAAAAAAAACTGAAAATTCCGTTTGGATTAAATTTTAATGATTTATTTACATACATTATTATCAGGCCTGTATTCCTCGTAGGGTTAGGCAGAGGTGTACCAATGTACACCCACAGTTCACCGGTACATTTAGCTTCCATGTAAAATGGGGCGAGCCTATTGCCATTAACCGGGCACAAATCCTAACTCCGAGCTGCGACTGAGAATTTTATAGAAAAACCCAATTACAGTTTTTGCTCGACCTGGGAATCGAACCCAAGACCTCTAGCGTAGCAGTAGCGCTTAAGCCGCATTTAACCTTTGTTACTTCCTGATAATTTAGCTATCTATTGGTGAAAAGTGGTTAAAATTGGTCCAGTAGTTTCGGAACTAATTAGGTACTGAAAAAATCTATAGATAATTTTCTAAGTTAGTATAGATACGTTCTTCCAATCTAGTTCTCTACAAGGCTCGCTAGAACCTTGTCATAATCTCCCTCAAGGCTTCTAAATCCAAATAATTGAACAGAATAATAATACCCTATGAAAAAGGTACAGCACTAAAGTAGCCTAAAGTTACACTTCGAATATTTTCGATCATAACTTTCGGATAGTAATTCGTGACGTTGCGTTTGGGCGCCATTTTAGGTTCCAGCTTTCAGCCCATATATTCACAGGATATGGACGTTGCACGTTGTTTTTTTTTTTGTACTACGTTACTGGTAATGGTGATTGCAAGTTTTGGAGTTTTCAGGATAGGTTTAGTGGTCTCTAGCATGAAAACGCGGGATAACGGTAATGTAAATTCAATAGATATTTAAATAAAAAATGCTAAAGTCTTAAATTATACTACGGAATATAAAAACAGGTTAAAATTTTACTAATATGTTAAGCTAGATCAAAACTTTTATCAATATGAATACCTGGTTTTAATTTCAACTCGATACCTCCACGCGTTTCCGAGATAAATGGTGGTGACAGACAGACAGACATACAGACGAACGAACAACAATGTTATTCTATAAGGGTTTGTGTTTTTTCCTTTTAAGGTACGGAACGCTAAAAATGAATACGAATACTATCTGCCTTAGTATCTACAATAATAGTTAACCTAAACACAAAAGTTGTAAGTACCTAACTAGCTACATACCCCGAGGTCTTACCCGCCTTCAGTTACGTTTTTTGTTACTACTCCGCTCCCGTTGGTCGTAGCGTGATGCTCTATACGTTTAAACCTTCCTCTTGAGTCACTCTATCTATTGATGCAACGGCATTAAGATCCGTTGTGTAGTTTAAAAGACCAGATCAGAGTACAGACGGCGAGAAGCGACTTTGTTTTGTACCTTGTATAAGGATAATATTACAATCAAGCTAGATCAATATTATCTATATTATGTATATCACAATTTCAGCCAATTCCGTTTAGCCGTTAAAACGTGAAAGAGTAACAAACATCCACTCATCCATCCTCATTAACTACCGCGTTTATGTACGTAGTAATACGAATAAAATAATTGCCTAATTCTATTATAATAATTCTAAAAATACCAGAACACTATCTATTGTCTGGCGGTTCAATTATAAAAATTTACTGGCCCCCCGGGAGTCCCCTGACGGGCGCCAGCAAGTCATAAATTTTGCATCCCCCGCCATAACAGATAGGAGGTGGAAAAATCTATTAAGTTTTCCTATTTCTTTTGTTATAATGAGGTGTGAATTTTTATGCGGTTTTTTATCTAACTAACGCTTGTGTTATGAAGAAATGGCAATGGAAAGGGATTTTTATTTTCAGCTTTTTAGTTGTACAGCTTGGTTGGTTTGTCTCTTGAAATTATTACGCAAAGGTGACTTTTCATTGATAAATGACGAAGTTTTAAATAAATATGCAACCTCTATTTTTAACCTCTTCAAGGGATGAATTTTTAATTATTTTCAGTTTCATAAGCCTATGAAAGCTATATAAAAAAAATGTATATTTTGATAATATTATATTGTATACGTATTATACTTTTGAATGGAACATCACGGAGTTTTTTTCAAGAAGCTACGAAAAGATGTTAAGCTTATTTTATTTTCATTCTTGTAAACGACGTTGAATACTGCCTTTTAACGGTCTACCTGAAATAAATAATCTGACTTTGATTTTGACTTTGTTCTGAGTCCATGGTAACATGGTCCATAGTACTTTTAAATGTAATTAAATTAAGAATCACAAACAGAACCAAACTCTATTACCTAAAAAGGTTCAATAACTCCATTTATGATATGCCATTGACTGCAACAGTCCAAGACGGGGAATATTTGCTATAATATGAGAAAAAAGTAAGTTAGTTTGCCGACCGACTTTGACTAATGACCGCACATTCGGGCGGTCCAACGCATATTGCGCTGATGTGATGAGGAAAGCTATAGAGTCGAATGTGATATTTAGGGGCTATCCGAACACAAGTGTTGGGGGTGGACTGTATATTATACTTATTCACAAGATATTAAAACTTCAACAAACCGAAATAGACTTTTATTCGCACATTTAACAAAATTACACACAAAATTACAGTATAACAAGAATAACTCAGTACATTAGATTAGCATAATTACAAGAACGGCACTATGAACGTATGAGAGGTTCCTTATTCTATCGCGACTTCAAGGTGACTACGACTAGCTGCCCGCGCCGCCCGTTTATATGTGTTTTACACGGGAGCGCGGGTAGTGGCCGGATCGGTGTTTAAATCCACGCTGATCGGGCTTCTCGCCCAATCGCGCCCGACTCGGCCCGGGTCGCTCGTCGACGTGTAGCGACCTGTCGGCCGCTTGAGGTCAAGATAGCCGCGACAGGTCGCGACCCGTCCGCTTCCTTTGTTCATCCTCGCGACACGTCGAGACCTGATCGCCGTTCGTGGGTGCGATCGCCCCGACGTGTCACGACCCGTGTACCTTTGTTGTAGTAATATCCTACTTACTTAATGATAAGGTAGTAACATATATCTTTATTTAAACTTATATAAACAATCATCCTTAAACCTAACCCGTCGTCCGTATCATTCTCCCCCCGGCGTAGCTCGCGCAGCCTCTTCTGCCTTCAGGACGACGACAAGCTTCTTCGTAGGGCGCCGGAATGTGCCCGTGCGGGTCCGCACATCCGCGACCCTGGTGCCTCCATCTGGTCCCTGGTAGGTCCTCTCTACGATGCCCATGGGCCATATGTTTCTGGGCAGAGCTCCGTCGACCACAAGGACCACGTCGCCAATCTGCAGCGGTCGGACGTTATTGGTGGGTTCGCCCCGTGGCACTAGTAGGGGCAGGTACTCCTTCGTCCAGCGTCGCCAGAATTGGTCGGCAAGCGCTTGACTGGCCCTCCATGTCCTGCGGTCGGATTCATCGCAAGGCCCCGTGGTGGGTAACCCGGTTGAAGAGCCCAGCAAAAAATGGTTCGGGGTGAGGGCCTCCGGGTCATCAGGGCTCACACTGACGTGTGTTAAGGGGCGTGCGTTCGCGGAGAATTCCGCCTCTGCGAGCAAGGTTCTCAGCACCTCTTCTGTCGGTGCCTTTTCTCGCAGTGTGACGCTGAGGGCGGTCTTTATTGTTCTGACCATTCTTTCCCAAGCGCCACCTTGGTTAGGAGCCCCGGGTGGTATGAAGCGCCACTCCATCCTGTTTGTTAGCCCCGCGTCTTTCAGGGCCGGCAACCATTCTTTGTAAGCCGTTTGTAGCTCTTGGTCGGCTCCTCGGAAGTTCGTCCCATTATCCGAGTACATGAGTCTCGGCCATCCTCTTCGCGCTGCCATTCTCCTTAAGGCCATAATCGCAGAGTCCGTGGACAAGGATGCCACGAGTTCCAGGTGCACCGCTCGGCAGGTGAGGCACGTGAAGAGTGCACCCCATCTCTTTTCCCGGCGGCGCCCTATTTTGACCATCATGGGTCCGAAATAGTCCACGCCACAATTAGTGAAGGGGCGGTGGAATGGGTCTAGGCGGGCTTGCGGCAGGTGTCCAGTGGCCGGTGCGTTTGGCGTGGCCTTTCGTCTCCGACAAAAGGCGCAGTTCTTCTCTACGGCGCGTACAGTGGGTCGAAGATGGATGACCCAGTACCTCTGCCGTAGGTCGTTGGTCACGCGCTCACGGTTGGCGTGTCCGGCCGCGCAGTGTTCGCGCAGCACGATGAGCTTCGTCGTTTGGTGGCGGCCGTCTAGTATAATCGGCCTCTTTGTCTCCTGCGGTGCTGCCGACGCTTCGATGCGGCCTCTTACCCGCAGGAGTCCTCCTTCGTACACCGGATCCAGTGGGTAAAGCCTGCTCGTTTTAGGAAGGGGGCGAGCAGACTTCACTCTCTTTACGTCCTCGTTGAAGCTCTCTCGCTGGGCTTGTTGCAAGAGCTCTTTCTCTGCGCACTGGATATGTCTGTATTCCAGCCCTGTTGCGGCGTGTCGGCACATGTCGATGAAGGCGAGTGCCCTTGCTGTAGCTCTTACTAGGGTCTCATATTTGGAGAAGCGGCTAGGGTTTGGTAGCCAGCTTTCTTTGGTAGAACCCTCGATAACATGGAGGACTTCTTCTTCCTTGTCTTCATTGTTCGTTGTTTCGCTTGGCCATTGCTCCTCAGGGGAGTATAGGAAGCAAGGCCCTCGAAACCATCTATCATTCGCGCTGATTGGCGCGTTAGTCAGGCGGGTGGCGTCGTCAGCTACGTTTAACGCTGTCGGTAGCCAACGCCAATCTTCCCTGGAGGTCAATTCACCAATCTCCCCCAATCTATGCGCAACAAAGGGCGTATAGCGGCGAGTGTCGTGCTTAATCCATTGCACGACCGTCGACGAATCGGTCCAGTACGTAGTCTTACCGGCCTCCAAGCGATGTTCCTTGCGTATGGTGTCCGCAAGTCTCGCTCCTAGTACCGCTGCCTGTAGCTCCAGCCGGGGAATAGTTAGCGCCCGGCGGGGTGCCACCTTGGCTTTGGCGGCGACGAGCACGACGCCTATGGTTCCATTAGCGTATTCTATTCGCCAGTAGGCAACAGTCGCATATGCTTGTTCGCTTGCGTCGCATAGGATATGGAGCTCTATGGTCTTGTGTTCCCCTGCCATATAGCTCCTGGGCAATCGAAGCCGTGCGATGTCGGCGAGCTGTGAGAGCCAGTCCGAGAACAGCTCATTTTCTTCTCCCGGGATGACTTCGTCCCAGGACATCGGTAGGCGCCACAAACTTTGTAGTATTATTTTCGCTCGTATGGTGAAGTGGCTCAGCAGTCCTAACGGGTCGTATACTGACATGACTGCACTGAGCGCCTCTCTTTTTGTCGGTGCTCTTTTTTGGCGTCTCACTTCAGTCGGAACCCGGCTCATAGTGGTATTGAAGCCGAGTTCATCTTGTTCTGGGTTCCAGTACAGCCCGAGTATTTTATTATCGGGCTTCTCGTCGCATAACTGCGTGGGCGTGGTAGCGTGCAGCTCATGTGGAACGTCACGCAGCACTGTCTTCTCGTTGGCATTCCATCCTCTCAGAGTGAACCCGGCGACTGCATGTACCTTTATGACTTCTTCTATAGCCCTCTGAGCTTCTTTCACATTGTGGTAACTCGTTACCAGATCGTCCATGTAGTGGCTTTGTTTTATTGCCTCTAATGCTCGGGGATATTGGTCACCATGTATGTCCGCGTTTAGGTTACGGACATAATGGGCCATGTAAGGTGAGCTGGCAGCGCCAAATATCATACTCGTCATCTTGTATGATCGCGGAGGGCTTGTCCGGTCGCCGCCTCTCCACAGGAACTGCTGTGCCGGTTGATCTTCGGGTCTGATCTTAACTCTGAGGAACATTTCTTGGATGTCCGCTGTGACTGCTATCGCATTTTCCCGGAATCGAAAGATGATGCCCGGGAGCGATAGCAAAAGGTCCGGCCCTTCTAGCAGTTCGTCATTTAGGCACACGCCATGACTTCTCGCCGCCGCATCAAACACTAACCTCTGTTTGCCGGGCTTGTTTGGGTTCTGCACGGCAAAGTGAGGCAGGTACCATGACATAGCGCTCGTTCGTTCTGAGCCGTCACATGGCACCGCGTACCCCTTCTTCAGCAAGTTGTCGATTTGCGCGCTATATTGTTTAGCGAACTCGGGTGATGCGTCCATCTTCTGCTCCACCTTATGTAATCGGCGGAGCGCGGCGTTATAGCTGGGTGGCATGGTGACGTCATCGCAACGCCATGGTAGTCCGACTTCGTAGCCCCCCTCTATCTTCTTCGTTGTCCTTTTGACAACAGCGATTGCTCGTCTGTCGGCGTCGCTTACGCGTGGTTCGCGAGCGACACCGAGTGCTTCTACTTTAAAGTGGGCTTCCACTAAATCATGAAGCCGCTGGTGTTCGTGCCGTTCTTTGTCACTCTCGAACAGATGTAGCACGTTGTCTTCGTTTATTAAGACGTTTCTTGGTGCGGTCCCATGTATCACCCAGCCCAGCTGCGTTAGGGATGCAGCCGGCTGGTTGGGGCCGCCAACTCGCAGTTCACGTGAGACGATACATTCCCAGTGGTCTGTCCCCACTAGAAGCCCCGGGCGTGTGGTTTGGTAACACACCTGGTCTTTGGGTAGGTCGCGCAGATGCTCGTACTCCAGCAGCGTGTCAGGAATTGACTGCTGGTGTAGCTTCAGGCCGTTCATGGTTCTGGCCCGAAGCTTGTGCGGCGCGCTGTCTTCCGTTATTCCTCTCACCTGTATCGTGACTGCTTTGCTGTCGTGTTCTCGGGTGTTCATGTTCACCCCGTGGATGTGCAGTGGTTGCGACACCCCTTCTGCGCCGATGCTCGTAGCCAGCCCTTCGTCGATGAGGGTGATAGTGGCCCCTTCATCAAAGAGCGCGTGGGTGCTTACCTCCCCCCGTGGTCCCGTGACAATTACAGGACACATTTTAAGGAGGACGGCCCGCGGGCCGGTGGCCGGTAGGGTGGCCACCGACATGACCGATGCCTCCTTTTCTTGTTCGTTGGTCGCTGGCTTGATTTCAGGCGATTCTCTTTCTTTATGTAGTGTGGCGTGATGAGGCCGGCGGCACTGATTCACTCCGCACGGCTTCGCCCTACATGTCATGCGCCTATGCTTTTTGCGGGCGCATTTGAAGCACACTTTTAGCTCCTTCACTAGCTCCCAGCGCTTATCCACCGCGAGTGCCTTATATTGCGGACACTGCGTCAGCTCATGCTGCTGTTTACATCTGGGGCACTGGTTATCTTCTGATTCGTCGATCGTGGTGTAGACGGTGTTAGTTTTCTTCTTCGCAATAATAGTAGGCCGAGTCTCTTTCTTGTGTGACGTAGGCGCGGCGCTTGCTGACGGGGTGTAGGTATAGCGTAACGCCCTGTCTGCTTCGCGCATCAGAAATTGTGTCAACAACACTAACTCTGGCTCGGTCGTTCCCTCATGGTCACTTGCGAAATCACACCATCTCGATCTTACATGTGGACTTAGCTTTTCGAGCACTTCTCGCGTCAACAGCGGATTCATCAAGTAACCTTTGCGATCTATTGCCTTCATTATGTATATTGTGTTTTGTAGTTTGATCGCAAAGCTATTCAAATCACTGGCCGACGTACCTGGTTTTGGCATTCTTTTCAGTTCTTCCAGCGCCTTGTCTATTATCACTTCCGGTCGGCCGAAGCATTGTTCGAGTGTTTTCATTATTATGTCCGGCTCCGTGGCGGCGTGTAATAGGGCCGCCACTGCCTCTCGTGCTTCGCCCTTGAGGCAACTCCGCAGGCGCTGTAAGTTCTCAGCCGGTGACACACTGAACATGTTAGTGGTGTCGTGGAAGGCCGCTTTGAATGGTAGCCATTCACCTACGGCACCCGAAAAGATTGGGAGATCCGTGTGCCGCAGGCGGGGCCTAGCCATCCTTTCTAAGGTCTCAGCCAACTGATCTATGCTGTTTCTATTCCTAGTTGGCGTCGGTGACCTTCCTCTAGGTACGTCAAAACGCAAGTGTTTGTCTTGACTGTCTGCCGGTCCACCAACCTCCCCCCGTGAGCTGAGAGGGTTGGTGCGCAGCCACATGTCGACCTTTTGATTGTGGTGCTCTTCTGGTTGGTCACCGTGAACGCTCTCCTCGTCTTGTATCACGGAGACGTTCACCGCCAACCTTGCCTTTACTAGGTCCGCTTCTAGTTCCAGCTCTTTACGCCGGATAGCAGCCAGCTTCTCGGCTGCTTCGAGTTCGGCCACTCTCATTCTGGTAGTCACACTCGTATTTGACCTCATCGATCGGGTCGGCGATCGTACTTGTTGCCGCTCCGACGACGGTCCCGCTGTCGCTATGTCTGCCACTCCAGTACGTTCACTCATTCCGGGCTGTGGTGAGGCCGGCGGGTCGAGCGATAGTCTTCTATATCTCTCGATTCTTATTCGCTCAGCTTCTTGCCGACGCAACCGTTCTGCGTCGCTGCGCTCTTGAGCCCGTTTCTGCTCGTCAATTTCCACCTGATCGCTCTGGCTTCGTGTCACAACCATACTTAGGTCTTAGGTTTGACACTAGACCCTAACACAGATTTACGTCACAGTGTTTCAGGCGTTGATTGTCTCGCACACGAATTGTTTTTATTTAGGCACTGATTGTCTCGTTCACAGATCGTTTTTTTAGACACTGAGTCAAATCTAGTTCTTTACGTACTGAGTCAAGTCTAGATGTTTAGGCACTGAGTCAAGTTTAGGCACTGAGTATTCGTTACTCTTTCAGCACTGATTCTATTTACTTTCTAGCACTGAATCTATGTACTTGCTAGCACTGACTCTAATAACTTTTCAGCACTGATTCTATTTACTTTCTAGCACTGAATCTATTTACTTGCTAGCACTGAATCTAATAACTTTTCAGCACTGAATCTATGTACTTGCTAGCACTGACTCTAATAACTTTTCAGCACTGAATATATGTACTTGCTAGCACTGACTCTAATAACTTTTCAGCACTGAATCTATTTACTTTCTAGCACTGAATCTATTTACTTTCTAGCACTGAATCTATGTACTTGCTAGCACTGA
Organism: Caradrina clavipalpis; assembly: GCA_932526535.1. Classification (NCBI taxonomy): domain Eukaryota; kingdom Metazoa; phylum Arthropoda; class Insecta; order Lepidoptera; family Noctuidae; genus Caradrina; species Caradrina clavipalpis. Next base: position 11,412,129 of record OW052106.1, read on the forward strand.
CTCTAATAACTTTTCAGCACTGAATCTATTTACTTGCTAGCACTGAATCTATGTACTTGCTAGCACTGACTCTAATAACTTTTCAGCACTGAATCTATTTACTTTCTAGCACTGAATCTATTTACTTGCTAGCACTGACTCTAATAACTTTTCAGCACTGATTCTATTTACTTTCTAGCACTGAATCTATTTACTTGCTAGCACTGGCTCTAATAACTTTTCAGCACAGACTCTAATAACTTTTTAAACACTGATTCTAAACTATTAAGCACTGATTTTAAACTATATCCGGCTCGAAGGACCAAATGTTGGGGGTGGACTGTATATTATACTTATTCACAAGATATTAAAACTTCAACAAACCGAAATAGACTTTTATTCGCACATTTAACAAAATTACACACAAAATTACAGTATAACAAGAATAACTCAGTACATTAGATTAGCATAATTACAAGAACGGCACTATGAACGTATGAGAGGTTCCTTATTCTATCGCGACTTCAAGGTGACTACGACTAGCTGCCCGCGCCGCCCGTTTATATGTGTTTTACACGGGAGCGCGGGTAGTGGCCGGATCGGTGTTTAAATCCACGCTGATCGGGCTTCTCGCCCAATCGCGCCCGACTCGGCCCGGGTCGCTCGTCGACGTGTAGCGACCTGTCGGCCGCTTGAGGTCAAGATAGCCGCGACAGGTCGCGACCCGTCCGCTTCCTTTGTTCATCCTCGCGACACGTCGAGACCTGATCGCCGTTCGTGGGTGCGATCGCCCCGACGTGTCACGACCCGTGTACCTTTGTTGTAGTAATATCCTACTTACTTAATGATAAGGTAGTAACATATATCTTTATTTAAACTTATATAAACAATCATCCTTAAACCTAACCCGTCGTCCGTATCAACAAGACTCCGTAAAACACACATTTTTATCTCATAGTTTAGCGTATTGGTACATATTTATTACGTATTTTCAAGGGTTCAAAGAAAAGACATAGCTATCTATAAATATATTGAAATAAAACAGTATCCGTACAGTATAGTAGTAATGGGAGCTAAAAAAATATATTGGGCCGTTGTTCTCAAAATTTTGAGCGTAAACTGTATAATTTTATGTAATGTTATTACTGGGAATTTCATGAACTAATGACATATCTATAAATTATTCCACTGAGCCGTGTATTTCTTTATAGATTTTGGTGATTATTCGATACAAGTTATATCAAACGCCACAATGCGTTATTGTTGACATTACACATTTGCTTACCATAGGGCCTTAACAAAAAATACGCCTTAACAATAAATAATTAAATAGTGACCTAATTTAGGTCGTAAAACTCAATGACACTTTTCCTTACCTGATAATCGAACCCAAGACCCCACCAAGAGACCAAAGGGGCAGGCAGTCAACTAATGCTACAGTTAAAGAGTAATATATTTTATATACTACCTAATTTTTTTAGCTATCGCAGCTCCATGCCTTCCCTGTTCTCTCAGAACATGTATAAGCACAATTTCGTGCCACGCGCGCTATTTTCATTTTGATCAGTCATTCCATTTATCAATCTTCTATGTTATTGTCTTAAAAAGCTTTTTCTGTTCGTTTGTAATAAGTGTAAATGTTCCCGTTATAATGATTTATATCGATCTTGAGTGGAAACTTACTTATTGGTCTTATTAGTGAAGTTTCAGAGAAAGGACCAATGTGTTTTTGTGGAAAAAATATCAGAAAATCTTCGCGTTAAGGCGAAAGATATCGGTTTGGTGATGTGGATGTTTTTGAATGATTACTGATTTGAAGGGGTCGGTTTGTCAGCTGTCATGGTTGCTATTTCTGTTTAAGGCTTATCATTTTCTTATCTTTGTTATCATTAGATCAGGCAAGTCGGAGACTGGAAATTCTGAAACGGGAAGCGTAACGACCCTAGGTAGTTTGTCTAAATGTTATTTGCTGTTAGCCTGACAACATTATAAAGATGGTGACCTCACCCACACACTCTAACTTGTATCTTTTCCCAAAAAAATAAGAACGAATTAACCTTGCACCTGTTGTACCTTTTTATTGTAATTTTTGTATGAACATGGTCTGTGTCAGTAAATAGTTTTTCTTTCTTTAAATATACATCCATCCAACTTTTAATTTATAAAATTTCTTTGTCTAATCAGGGTATTGTGTCGATCAGGAACAATATTATTTTAAGTTAAGAGAGGCTACTGATTGACACATACAAAGTGAAAAAAAATATCCAATTACACTTATACAAATTCACAAATGATCGCAAGTATGGGATATGCTTAAGACGAGTTGACCAACGAGAAAATTGAAAATTAAATTCCAGCATGACAATAATTTATTTATAAGAATCACAGGCTTCTTTGCATTTGTACAAGTATACATTACCATGTAAGGGGTGAGATGAATTAGCTACAGCACCTACCTATCTGAGCTGAATTGTATGTGTGGGTACAACAGCGTCACACTGACTTGCACAAGATTTAAACTTGCACAACTAAATTGTAACATGTGCAGCTACCATTACATAATAATATATCTGGTAAACTATACTACGTATAAAACACTCAACCAATGCGGTTCAACCACGCGTGTGCTCAGCCCATTTGTCTTGCCAGCCAGCAATGGACCTTGACGAGAGGCAATGCATCAATATACCTATCTATATACTATACGTGGGTAGGTCAGTTCGTACGATACACGGTCGACTGGCAAAGGATATCCTGAAGCAAGTGGTTTTAGTATTGCTGGGCTCTTGCAAGGAATACGGGTTTAAAAATGTAGCAAGGTAATAGATAGTTTGGTTTATAGGTAGTCCTAACTATCTACGCTTCCTTATATTATGTACTAGCGCACTGCCCGCGGCTTCGTCCACGTGGCTTATTTCATCTGCCATAAGTTACGTCTTTGGTTAATGCTTCGCTCCCGTGGGTCGTAGCGTGATGTTATATAGCCTATGTTAGTCAAGAATAATGTAGCTATCTATTGGTGAAAAAATGGTTAAAATCGGTCCAGTAGTTTCAGAGCCTATTTGTTACAAATATACAAGTTTTACCTCTTTATAATATTATATAGTATATGTATACATAACTAAGTCGCTTCCCATCGCTGTCTGTACGCTTAGATCTTTTAAACTACGCATAACTACCTCGTTAGCCTAGTGGTCCTAAGCGTGACTACTACACTAGAGGGCTTTGGGTTCTATTTCTAAGTCGAGCAAAGTCTTATTGGGTTTTCCTATGAAATTTTCAGTAGCAGCTCGGAGTTGGGATTTGTGGCCGGTTAATGGCAATAGGCTCGCCCCCTATTATAGGGGACCTAAAACATTACGTCGGACTGTGGGGGCACATTGGTACACCTCTACCTAACCCTTCGAGGAATATAGGCGTGATGGTATGTGTGTAAAGCTGAAGAGTTTCTTTATTTGTTAAAAGGAGCTAATCTCTGGAACTACCATTCGGATTGGTAAATTCTTTTTGTATATGATAGCCAGATTTTTGAGGAATAGTATAGGCTATATAACATCACGCTATGACACACGGGAGCGTAGCAGTAACTAAAGACGTAACTGAACTTAAAACAGATTTAAAAAATCAGACTTTTAAGTCCAGGCTTTCTGACTATAAAAATATGAACCTAATTAAAATAAAAATACGTTCTATTTTCCTCTATATCCCGGACTACATTCAAAGGCTAAAGAGCAAGTTATTACTGTTATATTAATTTAATCCCTATTGTTATGGAAATAGAGTGCAATAATTAAGATGCAGGTATTAAGGTATTACTGCGAAATGGTAATACGAGCTTTTGTTAGGAGACATTTTCATAATTAGCTTGCGATGCAGCTTTTAATATAAAAATTGTTTGTGATGCAAATAAAATGTTGAATACTTGCAAATATGTAAAATGAAGTTTTGTGCTATATACCAAAGAGCTATTGTAATACAGGATGTAAAAACACACTGGACTGCCCCGTTGGTATCGCAGTTGCAAGTGAGACTGCTGAGCCTGGGGTTCTGGGTTCGATTCCCAGGTCGGCCAAAAAGTGTGATTGGGTTTTTCTCAGTAGCAGCTCGGAGTTTGGATTTGTGCCCATTTAATGGCAATAGGCTCGCCCCCTATGACATGGGCCCTAAATATACCGGCGAACTGTGGGTGTACATTGGTACACCTCTGCCTAACCTAACCTAACCTAACCCTTCGGGGTACAGGCGTGATGATGGGTGGGTTTTTCCATTACGAGTTTCTCAGTAGCAGCCTGGAGTTTAGAAGTCGGTGGTGTGAAATCCCTGTGTCTTGGAACGCACGTAAAGCCGTTTGTCCTGCGGAAGATTTTTTCCTGGCTGTGTCCTATTGCCGTCACATTGGACCATGAGAGTGAGGGAAGAGGATGAGAGGAGGAGAGGGGAGGGAACAGGATATTATAGTGCACAAACACAGATGCACTCCATCTGTGTTTGTGCACTATAATATCCTGTGCGTACTTGGCTAATCTCCATTGAGAGTGGCCACAATGGTCGAAAAGATGATGATATATAAAAATTCCCTTTTTATATACTGCCAATCATACTAAGTTACATTGAGATAAAATTATTACTACCTTTCATTTTACCATACACTTTTATATAAAAGAAAAAAAAATATATACCATCACGCCTGTATTCCCCGAAAGGTTAGGCAGAGGCGTGCCAATGTACATCCACAGTTCGCCGGTATGAATTTCTTATGAAATTCTGGGAATCGAACCCGGGACCCCTTGCACAGCAGTCGCACTTACAACCACGAGACCAACGTGGCAGTCACACACACACACACAGCATCAGGGCAGGGCAGTTACACTTTTATTGTTCTTCCTAACCCGATTCAAAAGGATATAAACCTTCTAAAAATAACTCTACCGCAACCAGCACTGACACAAATAATTCGAGAAACATCGCGGAGGCATCCACTATATCAGATTGCTTGCACTGAAAATTTAATAAGTTGCGCTGAAAATATTCACTGGTATTTGTGTACCTGTTATTATTAATAACAGTTATTTCGAGTATTTTGAATTGCAACACTGTATGTAGGTACTAACTAGTTGATGAAATTACAGACACAAAAAGACTATTAAAGTTAAAGTTAAATTAATTTCAATTAGGCCATTAAAATATACTTTTAAACATTGTTTACAAGAGAAAAATATAATTGAATCTAGTTGCCCCTACCAAAAGGTAGTTTTGTATGGAGAGGAGTGGGCAAGAAACTACATACATAGTGTTTAATCAAAATAGTGTTACAATAGTTTGTACCATCACACCTGTATTCCCCGAAGGGTTAGGCAGAGGTGTACGGATGTATACCCACAATAGTGGTCCAATAGTTTGTGTACCTATTAAAGCTCTCTTCTCATGCAGAAAAAGCACGTGCATTGAAATTCAGACTTATGACCAAGCATGGTGATCAATGCTTGTCAATGCTTGATCAGTCCTTCGACGAATCGGCGGATTCAGACATATTAATAGTCACCTTCCTTCGCCGATGTCAATAAAGTATTCAAGCAAATAATATAAAGCGTGTCCAAATATAAAATAAGGCCGAACTCACATCGAAACCCTGTTAATTTGTAAAACAAAAGGATATAGTATGATAAGTGAGGCGGTACAAAGTTGTGACCATTGGCCCTTTAACACAAACACGGTCGGCAAACACGACACTTAGAAAATGAAACTCAAATAACTGTACCCTCATTTGCACAGGGACGTACTGCTGGATAGAATGGCGAACTTTTGTTATTTCTATCATCATCAACATATCAGCCGCAGGATGTCCACTCGGACATCGGCCATCAGCTCTGCATGTCATGTGCCCTGCCTACTGCCATTTCAACTTACTGATTCGCTGGGCAATGTCGGTAATTTTAGTTCGTCTCCGTTATTTCCTCATTTCTGATTCGATCTCCAAGAGACCCCGAGCATAGCTCGTTGGGCTACTTTGAGCTTACTAATAAGGCCCGTGGTAAGAGACCACGTTTCTGAGCCATGTGTCATTACCGGCAACACACACTGGTCGAAGACTTTCGAATTAAGGCACTGAGGTATTTCTACCATACAAGTAAAGAATTCCTATCATTTGGACGAAAATCTGACATGATTATGGCACATTTTCATGGGTAGGTACAGAGGTCTAATCAAAATATTGACATGGTAAAATAAATGCAGTTTTGAAGCTTAAACAGATAAAGTTTGTGATTTTGTGAGGCTATAGGAGGTAAACTCTGGATCTACTGAACCGATTTTGAAAATTCTTTTACATTTATAAAGCCACGTTATTTGTAGGTATCATAGGCTATATAACATCATGCTACGACACACGGGAGCGGTGCAGTAGCCAAAGACGTAACGTAAGGCGCGTGAAAATAAGCCACGCGGATGAAGTCGCGGGCAGAGCTAGTAAAATATAATTATTATATTTTAATTTATATTGATTTCATTGTACCTATGGATTTGTGTCCGCAATAAATGATTTGATTGATTGATAATCTCTTAGCGCGTCGTCTTTTTTGGTAGGAACATTTTAATCCAATACCTTTACACTGTAGTTTGAATAATGTCTGACAGACTACTTGATTACGATTAGTATCTTTTATTTTTCAGTCTAGATAAAAGTTACTTTAGTTACTTTTGTTTTCAATTTATATTGTCCGACTGCTGTGCCTTGTCATAGTAATTTTTAACCTTAAGTGGACATTTAAAAAAACTTCTTTTTTTTAAGTTGAATTTGTTAAAAAATACATGTATATAAGTATTATTTCCATTGGCCTTCTCTTCCAACCGTATGTTCACACTCACTCGTGCGATATTTGCCACGCGTATCCCCATAGAGCAAATTAACAATTGAAACTAGAAATTAATTACAACTAGTGGGCTTATAAATGCCTAACCCTTTTGGACCTCGGACCTTTGAACGTCAGCCTCTGGACCACAGTGTAGATAAGTGCAGAAGATCAACTCTAAACAATGTGTGACAACAAACTTACTCATACAAAAACGTGTGAGTACCACCACCATCACCTTTGGTTGACTGGTAAAGAACTCCTGAGCCATTGAGTCCGCCTTTGTACCTTTTTTGACGGGCCTGTTGGTCTAGTGGTTAGTGGCCCTGACTGCTAAGCCGGAGGTCGTGGGTTCGATTCCCACCCAGGACAAACTTTGTGTGATGAGCATGATTGTTTGTTCTGTGTCTGGGTGTGATTTATCTATAATATGTATGTATTTATAAATTATATAAGTATGTATATCAGTTGTCTGGTTACCATAACACAAGCTCTGCTTAGCTTGGGATCAGACAGCCGTTTGTGAGTTGTCCCAAGATATTTATTTTATTTTTATTATTTATTTATTTTTTATTGCATTTAAGTTTAAATAAATAAGTATGGCATGGTCTCAAACTACGTTAACGACGTGATTGGCGCAGTGGTTAAGCAACAGGCTGCTGCGCTGCATGTCACGGTTTCGATTTCCGCATGGAACAAATATTTGTATGGCCTACAGATATGTAGTTGTTCCGGTCTAGTTGTTTGTGTAAACGAGTTTATGTGTATATAGTCGAAAAAAAACAACGGCTCTTTCATTAGCTGTATAGGTACTTTCTAGAATCTAACATCTTTATAAATCTTTAAAAAAAATTACTTGCTAAAATTACTTAGTTGTGGTGATTGTAAGAATAAAATAATAATAAAATCTAAAATCATAATAATACACTCCCACAGACTCCTAAATCGAGCCACCTAGCATAATGATTTAGTAACGTCCATAACTTTAAAAAATTGTATGAATGATCAAAAAGTTTTTATGCAAGTTTGTAGCTGGCATAATCAACATTAGGCTCATGTACTATTGTTCTGAATTTGATTTTTCATTCAATTTCATTCATCTGTCATTCATATAATTTTTTTGAAGATAAGGACGATACAAACTCGTTATGCTAGGTAGCTCGATTTAGGAGTCTGGGAGTGTATTAGCGTTCAAACGATTTCACTAGTAGCATAGAATTAACCTTCTGCATACCTATCTACTATGTACCTGTTTGTTTTATCCTTTCAGAGTCCGATACTAGAAACTTTAGCTGTTTATTAAAAGGTAAAATGTTTTATTGATTTACTACCTTTTGGCGTCCAGTTATTTAATTTAGGAGTAAATAGTTTTGAGAGCGTTTGAAGTGAAATTGGGGAGTATTTTGACTTTGACATTGAAATAGTTTGTTAACCCGTCAGTTATTGAACATTACTAGGGTTAACTGTTTTATTTTAGAAGGGTGTGGGTTAAGTGTACAGTAATAGAATATGCATTTTGTTGTCGGTTCGATATAGGTCAAGTACCAGTGTGACTTTTTTAATTTATATGTACTTTCTAAGTTTATCTTCAAATTTACAGATATCGATAAAGAAGCCCTTTCTACAAATTACATACCATCATACCATCACGCCTGTATTCCCTGAAAGGTTAGGCAGAGGTGTATGTATACCCACAGTTCGCCGGTATGTTGAGGTCCCATAATGTAATAGGGAAGCCTATTGCCACTAACCGGTCACAAATCGTAACTCAAAGCTGCTGCTGAGAATTTCATAGAAAAACCCAATCACACTTTGCTCGGCCTGGAAATCGAACCCAAGAGCTCTAACTTAGCAGTCGCGCTTAGGACTACTAGGCTAACGAGGCAGTTATTCGAATTCCCATCAATGTCTTGTTAGTCTCGCGGTAGCAAGTACAACTCCGGAGCGTGTCCCAGGTTCGATTCCTAGATAGGGCAAAGTGGTAATGGAGTTTTTATATTGGAAATGTATTTATAGCTGTAGCCGGTTAGACTGGGAGCCGATCTAAACATAGTTTGGAAAAGGCTAGACAGATCGTGATGAGTTAAGATTATATTCAAAAGACTTTTTCATTCAAAAAACCAACACTGAAACTCACAAATTCACAAAACAAATCCAGAATATATTCCTCCTAAAATTCAGCTTACTTGTCAATACAAATATCCAGTATCCATTGCCACTATCACATTCAATATCAAACTGGGATACGCTATAAAACGGGCAATGTATATCACGATTCAGCTCCGTTGTATACAAACACGATCCGTTCAGCTTATTTGTATTCTAACTGTATCGCACGATTCAAATTGTAGTAAATTGAAAAATAAAATGGTCAAGTGAATGCGGGGTTTTCATTGGGTCCTGTAGAATAAATAATGGTTAGAATTTGAACATACATACATACACGGTGGATGGAACATAGCGGCGTCCTGTGGGTGTACATTGGTACACCTCTGCCTATCCCTTCGGGGAATACAGGCGTGATCGTATGTTATGTTATAATGGTTAGACTGCCTCGTTGGTCTTTTGATCATAAGCGTGACTGTTGAGCGTGGGGTCCTTAGTTCAATTCCTAGGTCGGACAACAAGTGTGATTAAGATTCCTTGCTTCTTCATCTTTTCGAGTCGATAATAATCTTATAATTTTTGTGCCCATTAGTTGGATGTAGTAAAGTGTAAAGTGCAATAGTGTAGGGACACTTTAGGTACTTTTTGAAGTGAAAACTTCTTTAGCGGCGTTGTGCACTTTTTTTTATAGATGGGAAATCATCAAACATCTTCCCCCGCCCTGGGCGGGGGAAGAGGTTTGGTGGGACCCCCCTGGGAGTGGGGTTGTTCGAAAGAGATACCGCGCCCCCGGAACGCAAAGGGTACAAGAAGGAACATGGATGGGTTTTGGTCAGTAAAAGTCTGACACTTTCCCCGCCCGCCCAGGGCGGGAGAAGTCATTTGATGATTTGATAAAACTTTTGATCTGCCCACGACTTCGCTCGCATGGTAGTCAAGTATAGGTACCACAAAACTTATCCTATAATTCTACCTATGAGGCAATAATGTGCTTTATCAATGTAAGATTTTGGAACCGCCTACTTCTAATATTTCATCTTACAAACAAACAATATTACTACTTTAAATAATTAGTTTATATTACATCTACAAGTACTGCAGTCCATCTTACGATACCCACGTCAATCGCTAATAAATTCATCTTTTCATACGGAACCCCAAAATACATGCCAAATTAAATACGGCAAAGTAAAACGCTGACCAATTCAATACGATCGCAAATGGGTAACTTTTTATCTTTTATTGCTGTACTGCTTAAAGCTTACGTTGGTTTGCTTATAGTTTGAGAGCCCAGTGTCGTCAGAGCTACGTCATGTTAGCATAGTACATATTATAAGAAATGAAATAAATAATAATAAATCTTTATTCAGAATTTCAAAAGATAAAATTCATCATGAATCTAGAGGTAAAATAATATTAGATGCCAGTGCTACAATAGAGACTGTTTAGTATTGGTAGTCTGTTACTGTAGTAGTAGAGCTCTTCGTGAAGCAGCTCGTCCGGGGAAGTATTACCACTATACCTATTTCTATCGCAAAGCTGAAGCTTGAAGGTGTATTTACAGGCACACATGAAACATATTAACTTTTTTTTCTGGGATTTCAACGCATTGGCCTCTGGTATTACAAATGTCTATAGACAGCGGTGACCACTTACCATAAGGTGGACTGTGGGCTTGCTTGCCATCCAATAGGATAAAAAATGAACAATATTGTTATAGATACCTTCTAAACTATGTAGTTTGGAAGGTAGGTAGAAAAAGTAAATGTATTCTTCTACTTTTTCTCAAAATTTCAGTCGTTCTAAAATGACGTAGGCATAGAGACTCTCGGGTCTTGGACGAAGAGGGGCAAAATGTTAGCTTAGTTTTTAATCTGTATTTTGTTTACACTTTTTTCAATCATTGTTTTATGGCAACAAATACTGAACACGTTCGGTGAAATACTGCCCACCCCCCTTAAAGAGTAGGAGGTAGCAACTATCTACTTAAATAATATATATATATTGATATATATTGTATAATATATCTGCCTAGCCTTTTGCCAACTGTGATTTTATTTTTCGGATGGGAAATAAACAAACGACTTCCGCCCTGGATAGGGCAGGAGGGAGTGTCAGGCTTTTACTGACTAAAACCCATCTATGCTCCTTCTGTGCCCTTTACGATCCGGGGGCGCGGCATCTCTTTCGAACAACCCGCAGCCCCGGCGGGCATCGGCCCTGGGTGGCCCCTCAGATTGATTTGCCAACATCTCTTTGAGGCGCTCGTGAAACACGATCGCGCTGTCGACACGGCCTGTGGTTATTTAACTTACGGACGGTGAGCTACCCATTGCTCACCATCCACAGGCCCGCGTCTACGGTGGCCGGGAGTTGTCTCACGGCTCCCGACGCCCGGCGTCTCCCGCGTTGCCAACTGTGTTGGGGTCGGCTTCCAGTCTATCCGTAATCCGCCAAAATAAACCAATCAACAACCTCCTATCTAATTACTTTTATTTAAATATCAAATGTGTTTTATTATTATCTAACAAAAACATTATTGAACGTATTCAACGTTAATTATCCAAAATCCGTCAAAACTTCGAAAATTGAAATTAGTAGTTGACGTCGTCGGTTAGTTCATTTTTGCAGAACTACCCAATTACTAAACAAACGTGAATGTGGAAGAGGGAATATGAGGATCGTAGCAGGAGGCGTTTTGTGGTTTCTGCCTACCCCCATGGGGAAAAGGCGTGAGTTTATTTATGTATGTATGTACCCAACAAAAGATTTGACGACTTAAAACATAAAAAAAATTTAGTCCACTACAAAATGCACAGAAATAACGAGCGCTTCAAAAATAGCTCTCAAAAATGCTTTCACGTTAAATTATAACGTGAATTTCAAAGTCTGCTTATTTAAAATGGACAATATGTAATAGAATTCCTTGTACATTTATTCCAACAAAGAAGTGCATTTCTTTGCTCTCAAAGAATTGTAGAATATAATAATATTGTAGGGGATTGTGATTACTTAATAGAAATGGCTTTTAGATAGAAAATAGAGTCTGAATTTTTAGTAAGAAATACATTAGGAATTGCAATTTTCTTATATTGAGGTGAAATGAGTTCAAACTTAGCTAACTAACAGAAGTTTATAATACCTAGTAGTAGAGCTATTTGCGAAGGAGCTCGTCCGGGGAAGTACTACCACCTTTTCTATTTCAGCCGCAAAGCAGCGTTGCTGTGTTCCGGTTTGAAGGGTATGGGTGTCGATGTACTTACAGGCACATGAGACATTTTAACTTTGTTTCTGGGATAGCATTTGCAAGGTCTCTGGTATTACAGATGTCTATAGGCATCGGTGACCACTTAACATCAGAAGGGTCGCCGGCTTGTTTGTCATTCAATGGCAAAAAAAAAGAACTCGCTATAAGTACTAATACTTAATACCTACCTACCAATATACCTTTTATTATACCTTTATTGTTTTATTATACCTCTATACTTTTCATTGTGCCACTGCAGGGTAAAAGCCTCTTCTCATTCAGAGAAGGGACGAACATTGCTCACCGGGGGATTAGCGTTTTCAGTGTTATATTAATTATTATCCCAAGACTCCTCACGATGTTTCGCTTCATCGATGTCAGTGACGTTTAATATAAATTTAATAAATTATAGAAAATTCTCATTCATACTTGCCCGTGCCCGGTTGCGAACCCACAGCCTCGTACAAGAGAGGCAGGCGCCTTAACCACTGGCCTAATCATAAACTCACTAAACAAGCAAGCAAGTACTAAATCAATAAAAATATTTAATTACTTCCAACAATAATTTCTTAAAATATTCTCATAAAGTGTAAACATGACTCGTAAAAATAGAATATATCGCAGGTACGTGGAACTCTTCCCTTCTTCCCAGTATCATCAATCTTCACTACGCTAAGGGAATTAATTAAATTTGCCACTGACTCAGTTACGTGGACGCGGGTTTAGGTGTTATGGAAGAGATATTGGTGTGAATTAAGCTATTGTAAGTGCGTACCCGGCGGTTGCTCCCAAAATTTTTTGGTGGTATTATGTAAGATACGCCTTTTTTTGGCGATTCTAGAGTTTACTTGAGAGTTATCTCTGTAAGAGTCACATCCTTTACTTTAACTCTCTTCCAAATGCTCTGTTCAATATTTTCGGTTGGTTCTTTGTGAGTTGAACGCATTTTGCGGTTAAGGTATGAATTAAAAATGTTTTTTTTTTATTAATTAATTTGGTTTAATCCAATATTCATTGTATAAACGCACTAAAACAAATTCAGGCCAGACTATTCTGTAAAAATCAGCCACGGTGAATTTAGATTTTATGAGAAGTGCGCTTGAGGTCATCTCACCTGTTGCTTTTGATTAAAAGCTCACTTCAATTATATTCTCCAGGGCATTAATTTTCAGAATAACATTAAAAGTGTCGCATGTCGGGTTAAATCAAATTTATGTAAACTCTAGTTACAAACACAAGTTGACCCATCACTACACATAAACCCAAAACATAATAATATGATAGATACACAGCTATCTAACAGATAAATTCTATTTACAGGTTTTTATTCAGAAGTTATCACTTGTAATGTCTCTTCTAGTAAATCTTACGACACACACAAAGGGCTTACAAAGTACCCACCTTAGTAACTCTGTAATTAATTTAAAAATAAATTAAACTAGATTAGACGGGAGTGCGACAGTCTGGTTTTAGTATATTGTCTAACGCAATCCAAACTTACTATATAATAATGTGTGGTGATTACATTGAGATTCAAGATGTGTCGCTGCTTTACCTGTCTGTCTGGTGTACATCTAACATTTTTGAGTAGGATTTGATTTGAATTTAGAATTGAGTTATTGTCCTTTTGTGTTTTTGCTTAGATGTATATAATTTTATTTTTATTTGATATTCCAAATTCAAAATTATGTTCTTTCTAAAGTTTATCTTGAACATCACTGACTTCTGTAAAGGAAAATAAGGTGAAGAAAGATGAACAATTTTTAAAATTTGGAATTGTTAATCAGCTTTGAGTAAGTGTGGTGATTTATGCTCGTGCCTACTTTGTATGAGAAGAGGCTTTTGCCCTGCAGTGGGGACAATAATAGGCTGGTATTAGTATTACTCTCCTCGGTTATTCATTTCTATAAACTAGATTACAGTTTTTAATAGAAATTCGTATATAAATAAAAACCTTAAATATATTAAAAAAATAGTAGCTTACCAGCTGGTTTGGGGTGGCACAGGAAAAGGGTTCCAGAAAGGACATGAGGGACGCTTTTGCCCAACACTGGGACAGCGTACACCAAGGGGAAAAAAGTAGCCCACCAGTATCGAACACGAGGTCCATGCTACCTGCGCTCAGAGCTTTATGGAAAGGAATCTTCAAACAATACAGCTTTCTTAATCAAAACCTTGATCCAGCTGCCCAACAAGATCTTCCTAAGGTGTTGGGCGAGGCTCTTGTAACTATCCACCTGTATTTTCCGAAGGGTTAGGCTGAGAAGTACTAACATATCCATAATTCTTAATGATGTTATTTAGATCCCATGTAATAGGTGGCGAGCCTATTACCATTAACCGGGCAGAAATCCTAATTCCGAGCTACTACTGACAATTTCATAGAAAAACCCAATAACACTATTTGATCCACTTAGGATTCGAACCCGAGACCTCTAGCGTATTAGCCGAACATAGGACCACTAGGCAAATAAGGCAGTTCTATTTTTGACTTCCAAAGTTCCTCATTCAAACTGACTTGCGTACGTGATTGTACATTCCTAACAAACACAATACATTCTAACACGCGTCAGCCCCATCGGTACATTCATCAACAGTTTAATAACGTTCTCATTAGTCACAGATGTAATGTACTTACGGGGAACATATCTTGTGTATTAATTATACGAGGAAGCGTGGGAGACGTGTTTTGTATATTATAACCCTTTAATAAGAGAACTGTTGGTTTTTAAATAATTAGTGTAGGGTTAATTGATTTAAAGGAATTTAAAGTTCAATTATTCCACTAACTTAGCGACAATCAATGTAAAATAGACGGTAGCAGGTAGTAGAGCTCTTTGTGAAGGAGCTCGTCCGGGGAAGTACTATCATCATACCTATTTCTGCCGCAAAGCAGTGTTGTCCTGTTTCGGTTAGAAGGATAAGGGTGCCGGTGTTATTACAGTACATAAGACATTTCAACTTTGTCTCTAAGATGGCAATGCATTTGCAAGGCCTCTGGTATTGAAGATGTCTATATCTATAGGCACCTGATGTTAAGAGGTCACCGCTGTGACCTCTTAACATCAGGTGAGCTATAGGCATGTATGCCATCCAAAGAAATAAAAACAAAGAAATTAAAAAAAAATGCAGATGTATGAACGTGGTTGAGTCGGAAATCGTAGCATGTGGCTTCTGTGGTGTCTGCCTACCTCCATTGGAACAAGGCGAGAGGTTATGTATGTATGTGTGTAAAAAAAGTTAGCTAAAGTGTGCTTGTGGTTAGCTAACATACCACCGATGCCAGAGATAGATAGCTCACATCAAAGTCACTTCGCCTTCATTCACTGGAAGAAATTTTTACAGAATAACATTACTGAAATACTATAAATACTAAATGAGTATTGATTATACCTACGTGAATAAAACAACTGATTTTTGGTTCAATTTATTACTATTTATTGTAATACATAAACATGGAGTTAATTGTTAAATTAATTTATTTATTTGAATTAAACAAAAGATGGTGTAATAATTTTAAACATAATAAAAGTTTATTACAAATTGACGGTCTTTAGTATTGTCTTTACGCAATATGATCAAATATAATAAAAACTTGTTTGTTGGGAACATGGAATGTATCTTAATATTTCACTTCAGGGCTGAAAAAAAAAACAAAAATTAACAAAAAACAAACTCGTGGCCGGTGCGTTTGTATGACAGATGTATGAGACGAAAGGAGTATGTAAAGATCGTAGCAGGTGCCGTTATGTGGTTTCTGCCTACCCCTATGGGAAAAAGGCATGAGTTTATGTATGTTTGTAGGTATAGTTACAAAAATCTCACCTTGCCAAATGTTGGGGTAGCAGCATCTTTATAACCTTTAGCGAAATCTTTGTATTTCTCAGCGCGGAAAGGCCCAGAGTATGCATATTTTTTAGGGGCTGACAGAGCAGACTTGTCTGCCGGCACCTTAAACCCACCGCCCATATCAAATTTAACTAGATCACTTTCAGAATTGACTAGTGCTAGAAAAACAAAAATCATTAATGTTTTAATAATGAAAATCATTTTGCTTATTCGTGCGTGTAATTCAGGCAATAAGCCTTTTATATACTGAGCTTGAGTAGATACATTTTTATATTTATTCAAAGGGTGATAAACGCGATGCTATGTAATGTTTCATGAAAAAATGTTTTATGGGTAATATTATAAGGATCATAATTGTGTAACACTAAACACACCAGTTGTGTAAATACTCGTACAACAACGATTACTATTATTTACTACTAGCTTTTGCCCACGAGTTCATCCGCGTCGGACCGTAAATTTTTCAAGGGGTATTACTAGTTATACCCATTCAGTGCGGGTGACGCACATGCGCGTCAGAAAAACGCGCATGCGCGTTGCCCGCACTGAATGGATTATTAATTTACCACAGTTAGGTAAAGTAAGTTTATTGCACGGCCATTTTAATTGGGACACCAATACTCAATTGACATATTTTTTATGAGCTGTCAAAAAGCAATTCCCCATAGATTTTTTACGACAATACTAACTTATGACGTAACTTTTTTCACATCTCCATTCACTAACTATTTATTGATTTCAAAGCAACTAAAAGTCTAATCTAGTGTTATTTAAAAATAAGTTGGGTTTACAGGAGTAAAATAAAGTGTTTTTATAGAAGTTGTGCCCAATTTTAATATTATTATATTTGTTCCTTATCGCATCGCTTCGCTTAGCTCGCTTATGGATTGATACCCCACGTAATGACATAAGATATTATTGTTTGATAATAAACAATGTCCGTTGCATGTTATCAATCTTCTTTTTACTATTATTTTCTTTGTTATGTGTTTTTTTTATAGTTTTTTTAACCACTTGTGTAAATATTTTTTTCTTTTCAGTAAATTATTACTAATGTTTTATTTATTGATTTCTTATTATCCATACCATACCATACGCTATCACACCTGTTTTCCCCAAAGAGTTAGGCAGAGGTGTACTAATGTACACTCACAGTTCGCCGGTATGCTTAGGTCCCATGTAATAAAGGGCGAGCCTATGACCATTAACCGAGCACAAATCCTAACTCCGAAATTCTCAGTAGCGGACTGAGAATTTCATAGAAAAACCCAATAACACTACTCGACCTGGGACTCGAACACAGGACCTCTCGCTCAGCAGTCGCGGTTGCATCCACTAGTTCAACAGGGCAGTTTGCAGACTTACAAATTCCAAGAGATTCTTATGCAAATTTTTAAGACCACCAGAGGTCACTAGGGGTTTACCTCACCCCTTAATTAGATAAAAAGAGAGGAAATAATACCTAATTAAAAACCAAATTGTATTAGAACGACCTTTCGTGTCTTGCATTTAAATTCTTGTATGTTTTCTGGGGTAGACTGCAAAGTCGCATTTTGCATTTTAAATTATTTATTTTTATTAAAAAAAAAAAACGTTGCCCCACACTAGGAATTTCTCCTGTATCGTGGGTGCGTTTACAAACACATAAACTCACATACACAAACAGCCAGACCCGGAACAACTATCTGTAGATCATACAAATATTTGTTCCGTGCGGGATTCGAAAGCGCGGCAGTCGATCGCTCGACTACTGCGCCAACCGTGTCGTCAAAAATACATATATTATATTATATTTTATTATATTATATTTTAAATAGTAAGTAAGTAGGTTCAATTTCTTTCAACTTTTTCTTGTTTAGCCTTTAGTGTTTCACTCTTGGGCAATGGCATCTTGTCCCATTGTAGGTACTTCCTCTCGCCAGTTTATGAGGAATTCAATAAAATTATGATTTGAAAGACACGTGGCGCCATTTATTATAATAAAAACGTTATTGAATCTTTTATCTTTATACAAGGCGTTGATTTGCATCCTCGTCAAATTCAAGGAGTTAACTATGCTCGTGATTCTTAACACGAATCAATAATAAAACAAATTGGTTTTGAAATTTATTTATTTTGACGTGATTTTCAAACTCGAGTTAGCTATCTCGCCAGAGGGTTTTGGCGCTATGCACGCATTGATATACTCAATATATATAGATATATCAACTGGGCGATGCTGATTTTTGCAAGAGGAGTATTCTGGGATACTGTTTTTTGATAGTTGCTACTAAAAAAACAAGCATTTATTAAATATTGGCCAGGTATCGTAATTATATCTGATTACTTCTTTTTTTCTATGACAAGCTCCTAAAATTTGACGAGGATGCAAATCAACAGCTTGTATAAAACTCACAACATTTATTAAAATTAGTTGCAAGTTACCTGCCTTTCTATCCCAAATAGTTTGCTCGACTGTCTGTACATTGCGACCGAAGTAACATTTTGCATATTAATGTATGTAAATAATTGGCTGAACCAATCGGCACGTATTGGGAGGCAGGCGGCCGGCGTGCGGATGACAATGCACCTCAATTAGAATCAACTGGTATTGTTAGAATTCTATTGTGGTAACAAAGAAAAGGGTTTCTTTTCATATAGATATATTGATTACTAGCTTTTACCCGCGACTTCGTCCGCGTCAAATTTTATATATCATCCCACGGGTACCGTACATTTAGTCGGGATAAAAAGTATCCTATGTGTTATCACGCACGGCAATCTATCGCTGCGCCAAATTTCTTCCAGATCCGTCCAGCCGTTTGAGCGTGAAGAACAAACACACAGACTTTCGACTTTATAATATTAGTGTGATTTAGATGTGATTTAGCTTTATGCGAGTATTTTTCGAATACATTTTTGTTATCGTTGCTCCACACTTGGAATTCCTCTTGCATCGTGGGTGCGTTTACAAACATATAAACTCACATACACAAACAGTCAGATCCGGAACAACTATCTGTAGCCCATACAAATATTTGTTCGCTGCAGGGCAGCCACAATCGCTCAGTCAGTGCGTCAACCATGTCGTGAATTGGGCTGAACCATTATTCTTATTTCTTGCTAAGTGCCCCGCGAACTGATGAGTTCGTCAGACCACCTATTTGCTTTCGTGTGTGTTGCGTTTATTTTCTTGCAGGCGTCTAGATATTGATGATCTCAATCTGATCTGCTCATTTCATTTTGACGCTCAAGGCTGTCCACCGACTTCAGACAATCGGTGGCCGATTTTTTTGTCGGAGAGAATGGTACATATGAATTCTAATATATCAACGCACACGTCTTATAAAACGTCGGTCCCACGAAACTATGGATTTATTGAACGGTCCGATAATCGAACCTACAGAAAGTCGGACATGGGCGGAGGCCGTAATAGGGACATGTGGAAGAAAGAGTTGTGATAAAAGAAAGATAGGAAGAAAAGTAGTTTGAACATAGGTCGGTATTTCTAAAATATTTTTTTAGGAAACTGTAAAACAATTGCCAAAAAATCTTCTTTTTAAATCGATAATTAAGTCTTTTTTTCTTGACTTTTAATTCTGCCAAAAAACTACTAATTTTTTTACATTAATTTAATCAAGTATATAAGGTGTTACCAAAATATCTGCCACGGATTTAATGGGAGGTATTATTGTGTTTAAAGATTACAATAGTGAAGAAATTTCATACCCCAGAATAGTTAATTCAATTTGAGAAAATAAAGTAATTTAATAAACATTGACTCTAGTCTGCATAACGCGGTTCACAAATTAAAAAAATATGACACATTATCAATAATTTATCTTTACTATTGTAATCTTTAAACACAATACTACTTCCCATTAAATCCGTGGCAGATATTTTGGTAACACCTTATATATTTATACATATAGGTATATAGGTCAATACATCACCACCCAATCAGATTTTCACCTTTTTTTTAACAAAAACAAAAAAGACAAGAGTACACAATAATGTCCATGCATCCTTTTCAGTCGATTGTTAGCAGTGATCAGGCAAATGGTTCACTTGCCTGATTACTCTGCGAAACACGGCAAGAATGGAAAATGCATGTATCTGGGACACCAGCGGTTACTACTGAATATTTCTTGCTATGCCGAGAGGATTGTCGCTTTTTAAAAAGCATGGTAAACTTGCAACTGGTTTCTTATGGTACCTACGTAGCATTAGGGGCTAGTTTTGGCTAAACGAAACGATTTATGTTAGAATTCTTGGTTTGACGGGCCTGTTGGTCTAGTGGTTAGCGGCCCGATTCCCACCCAGGACAAACTTTGTGTGATGAGCATGATTGTTTGTTCTGTGTCTGGGTGTGATTTATCTATAATATGTATGTATTTATAAATTATATAAGTATGTATATCAGTTGTCTGGTTACCATAACACAAGTTCTGCTTAGCTTGGGATCAGATAGCCGTGTGTGAGTTGTCCCAAGATATTTATTTAGATATTTATATTTATTCTTGCATTTCTTGAGGTATTGAGGTGATTTTGTTTATTCAACGTTGATTTATTTAAAATCTTGTCTTAGATTAGCATAGGACAAGTACGGTTAGCAATAAAAAAGGCGAATAATAACACAATTTACTGCCATTCAGAATATTAGGCAATACTTAAGAGTTTATTTTATTTTCATTTTACATTTATTCGTATTCCCTTTGATACTAAATACTATACTAATACTTTTAATGTTAAACTGCCTCGTTCTGCGGGTTGTTCGAAACTGCGGGTTGTTCGAAAGAGATACCGCGCCCCCGGAACGCAAAGGGCACATGAAGGAACATAGATGGGTTTTAGTCAGTAAAAGTCTGACACTCCCTCCCGCCCCGCCCAGGGCGGGGGAAGTTATTTGATGATTTCCCGTCTATAAAAAAAAAAAAACTGCCTCGTTGGCCTAGGGGTCCCAAGCGCGACTGCTACGCTAGAGGTCTTGGGTTCGATTCCCAGGTCAAGCAAAGTGTTATTGGGTTTTTCTATGAAATTCTCAGTAGCAGTTTAGAGTTTGGAATTGTACCCGGTTAATGGCAATAGGTGCACCCCCTATTACATGGGACGTAAAAACATACGGCGAACTGTAGGTGTACATTGGTACACCTCTGCCTAACCCTTCTGGGAATACAGACGTCATGGTATGTATGTATGTATGTAATCTACTTTTATTGCTGACTGTGCATTGTAATAACTGTTATTGCTAGATAGAATTCTTTTACGTAATTAATTTAACTACTGGGAGATAGTAGATTGGCTTGTTTTGGTTGAACTAACCCCAATTGTGATTTCTAATATTGTCACAATTCCGGTATCACTTTTACAAGAAATTTAGTTCATGTATACGTACGTTTAGTTTATAAATAATCGTGAATTCAAAAATTTAAACAAATTTGCTTTTTTTTCGGCATGGCTAAGCTCTTAACTTCAGTATATAGAAAAAAAAAATGTTAGAGGTGACAAAGACAAAGTTTACGATGGAGTGAGCTTACCAGAAGAAGCCTGCTCACTATAACTTTGAAGAGATTAGGGTTGAATGCGTTCGGAAATACAGACGCAGGTAGAGAGTTCCACTCCTTTGCAGTGCACATTATAAAAGACGTGTAGAAATGCTATAAATGCTTTGACTTTGTCAGAAGATCCCAAATATAGCCCTATCTATACTTCTAATATTATAAAGAGGTTACAAGATTTTTTGTTTGCTTGTTTGTTAGTTTGTAACGAATAGGCTCCGAATCTACTGAACCGATTTAAACCGTTTTTTCATCAAGTGAAAGCTACATTATTCCTGAATATTATAGGCTATATAACATCACGCTACGAGACACGGGAGCGAGCAGTAACCAACGACTTAACTCAGGTGAAATTAGCCACGCGGTCAAAGTCGTGGGCAGTTCTTTAGTAAATATATTATAAACTAGCTTCTGCCCGCGACTTCGTCCGCGTCACAGTTGATGTGTTATCCTACGGGTACCGTACATTTTCCCGGGATAAAAAGTAGCCTATGTGTTATTCCAGACTATAATCTATCTTTGTGCCAAATTTCATCCAGATCCATTCAGCCGTTTAAGCGTGAAAGAGTAACAAACATCCATCCATACATACAAACTTTCGCCTTTATAATAGTAGTAGGATGTATGTATTTATAAATTATATAAGTATGTATCAGTTGTCTGGTTACCATAACACAAGCTCTGCTTACCTTGGGATCAGATAGCCGTGTGTGAGTTGTCCCAAGATATTTATTTATTTATATATGATTGGGTAAAAGGTAACAAAAAAAACAAACAAACAAACTTACTTTCGCATTTATAATATTACTATCATCTGCCCGCGACTTCATCCGCGTCAAAGTTGATATATTATGCCACGGGAATCGTTCATTTTTTCGGGGTAAAAAGTATCCTATGTGTTATTCAAAACTACAATCTAACACAGTGCCAAGTTTCATCCAGATCCGTCCAGCCATTTAAGCGTGAAGAAGAGACAAACACACAAACTTTTGCCTTTATAATATTATTAGTGTGATGATTAATTAGTAAGATAGTTAGAATATTAAGGAATAATGGTAGAAATGGCAATGCAAAATGCTAACTTCACACATGGCGATCACAAAACATGAGATTCATGGAAAATTCATTGTGATCTGTTTTGCATGCATTGGGACGTCCCATGCATACTGCGCCTGCGTCAATAACGAGCCGTATTTGATTGAAGTAAAGGTTCTGTATAAAGACCATCGCAATAACAGCATGGTTCCCACATAGCAAACAATTTGCTATTGTAGTTACACGTTTTTGCATCTATTCATCATTATCAATCGTTTAGTTACGTCTTTGGTTAATGCTCCGCTCCTGTGGGTCGTAGCGTAATGTTATACAGCCTATGTTACTCAGGAATAATGTAGCTATCTATTGATGAAAAAATGGTTAAAATCGGTTTAGTAGTTTCGAAGCCTATTCGTTACAAACAAATTAAAAATAATATATATATATACCATCACGCCTGTATTCCCCGAAGGGTTAGGCAGAGGTGTACCAATGTACACCCACACTTCGCCGGTATATTTAGGTCCCATGTAATAGGGGGCGAGCCTATTGCCATTAACCGGGCACAAATCCAAACTCCGAGCTGCTACTGAGAATTTCATAGAAAAACTCAATAACCCTTTTTGCTCGACTTTTTTGGCTTTAAAATAATACTACCTCTTTATAATGTTATTATGGTATGGGTAAGGTTTTCTCACGATGTTTTCCTTCACAAACTGATGTCAGTAATGTCTAATATAAACTTAGAAAGTACATTATGAATTGAAAAAGTTACATTGATTATAGCCCTGTATCAACGTAAGAGTAAAAAAATAAATCTAAGAGGAGTAAAAAACATTTATACCCTCTTGCTAGCCACAATCGGGTATAAACCGAACAAATTTTCGTCATTTCGCTCCCAGCACTTTACAAATTCCCCCCAGTTTGACAAAGTAACAGAAATTACAAAAACTGTGACAGCGACAGTGCATTTTCTAATTAATATTAAATTCCAATTCCGTGGCAAGCTTCATGCAGTTCTGAAAACTGTTTGGAGACCATTCCGTAATGAAGTTTTTAAAGATTCAAAGTGCAGTTTGACGTGCCGTGAGTAATCACCGCTGTTAGTGAATAATTTCGGTCATAGAGATTAGGAGAAATAAACGGATAAAAGTTTGCATTGCTTACTACAGGGAGAGTTTGAATTCTTTGACGATCTTTCGAAGAAACCGACAACTGGACCGATTATCGGGCCGATTTTTGATAGATTTCTTCGTCGGCGAAAATAAACTATTAAAAATCGCTCCGATTATCGGCCATGTGCGGAGACGCTGAACGCTGACGCTGAGGTTATTACATTACCTTAATATATTATTATTATTCATTGAACTCTTTTAATAATGTTATCTTCTGTCTATCCTAAATAGTATTATAAGTGAAAAGTAAGTTTGGTTGTCACCTTTTCACGCCTAAACCACTGAACCGATCATCCTGATATTTTGCACATACGTTGTGGTTGGTGGTGCTTACGACAATAGATGGCGCTACGTGTCATTCAAATCATGATTGCATTTTAAATATAACCGACATTTACGCGGGCAAAGTCGCGGACAAAAGCTAGTACTTAATAAAATAAAGCTGAAGAGTATTTTTGTTTGTTTATTTAAATACGTTAATCTCTGGAACTAATAATATATTATGATTGTTTGGGTACCACTTCGAATTCGTGCGTGTTTTCCATAGATATATTTTATATTATGGAGGATGTAGTGACAAAGGTTGAAAAGAGTATGCTTAGATGGTTCGGTCATGTTGAGAGGACGAGTAAAAGGCGACTAACAAAGGAATTTATATGGCAGATGTGAGTGGCAATGCCGAGAGGGGACGCCCTAGAAAGACCTACCCTTACCTTATTGGTGAGGTTCTTCAGAAAGGTCAGGTGCGTCGTACTCGTAACCGCCGTGCTTGTATAACCAGATTTATGAATGTGGACGAGGCGAAAGGAGTATGCAAGGATTGTAGCAGGTGGCACTCCGTGGTTTCTGCCTACCCCCATCGGAATAAGGCGTGAATGTATGTGTGTATCTGTGTGTATGTATAAAGAATTAAAAGTCACGTCAAGTCTTTTCAAATATTGACGCAAAACGTTCTTTGTACCCAGAATAAATTAACAGTGAATATATTGACTTTGAATATATCTACACTAATATTATAAATAGGAAAGATTTGTATTTTTGTATGTAACGAATAAACTTAAAAACTACTAGACCGATTGCAAAAATTCTTTTACCGTCAGAAAGCTACGTTATCCCTGAGTAACATAGGCTATATAACATCACGCTACGACTTACGGGAGCGGAGCAGTAACCAAAGACGTGACTTAACGCGGGTGAAATAAGCTATGCGGACGAAGTCGCAAGCAATTTACTAGTACTGTATAAATATGTATAATGTACAGTCAATATAGGAACTAAAATTAGTAGTAGTTACAACAGTAACTGTGACATACAGTCGACGTCTTTTTTTATAGATGGGAAATCATCAAATAACTTCCCCCGCCCTGGGCGGGACGGGAGGGAGTGTCAGACTTTTACTTACTAAAACCCATCTATGTTCCTTCATGTGCCCTTTGCGTTCCGGGGGCAATATGGAGGGCAATATGGGGCGGTATGTCTTTCGAACAACCCGCAGCCCCGGACAGTGGACATCTGTCGTCAGAGTATGCATTTAATTGAATTGAAATTCGTTTTAATTGGATAGTCATCATCATCTGCCTAGCTTTTCCCAATAATGTTGTCGTCGGCTTCCAGTCTAACCGAATGCTGCTGAATCAGTGTTTTACATGGAGCGACTGCCTATCTGACCTCCACAACCCAGTAACTGGGCATCACGAAATAATATTAAATACAAATAAAAACTATACTACTACCTAACGATATACTTATTGATTGCATAGTCATACACCGTTTTTTAAGAAATCGTTACCCCACTCTTAGAATTTCTGCTGTATTGTGGATGCGTTTACAAACATTATAAACTCACATACCTTCACAAACAGCCAGACTTACTTATTGACATAAGCTATACAAATATTTGTACCGTGTGAGAATCGAACCCGTGACACGCAGAGTAGCAGCCAAATAACTCAGCCACTGCGCCAAGCTTGCAATATTTCATTCATTTCATTTTAGAAACAATAATATTATCCAGACCTATTTTGGTCACAGCAGCCAATCTGAATGGATAGTAGCTAAGTAAGCTGGATATTATAGTGCACGAATGCGTGCGCAAACACAGGAATGCACTTCCTTAGGGAGGTTGGTAGAAAATGCCCAAGGCATCAAGTCCGCCTTTGTACGGTGTATTTTTTAACACCCGACGCAAAAAGAGGGGTGTTATAAGTTTGACGTGTCTGTCTGTCTGTGGCATCATAGCTGCCGAACGGATGAAGCGATTTCAATTTAGTTTTTTTCGTATTAAAGGTGACCTATGTGCGAGTGTTCTTAGACATGTTTGATGAAAATCGGTTGAGCCGTTTAAAAGTTGTGGGGGTTAAAGTAGGGAAGAAAAACCGAATGTCTGTAAATATACTCGAGTTGGGTCTCAAACTTAACAAAATCGACATTATAATAAGTAGGTAAGTACCTATAAAAAGTATAAAATAAAAAATTAAATTAAAAATTTAAAAAACCCCCAACACAAAAACCTAAGTTCCCTTTAAAAAGTAAAAAAATAACAAAAAAAATACGTCACGTTGGGGGACCGATGTTGCATTTAGGATACGATCGTCCCGAGCGGTCCCCCAACGTGACGTATTTTTTTTGTTATTTTTTTACTTTTTAAAGGGAACTTAGGTTTTTGTGTTGGGGGTTTTTTAAATTTTTAATTTAATTTTTTACATTATGTGCATAAACTTTGAACTAATAAATAATTTCCACTTCCCTCCTAACAAGCAGAAGACAGAATAGAGTTGTTTTTTGAAGGATGGCAAATCATCAAATGACTTTTTTTCGCTCTGGGCGGAGCGGAAGCGAGTGTCAGGCTCTTACTGACTAAAACACATCCGTGTTCTTCCATATGCCATCTGCGTTCCAGGGCCGCGGTGACTCTTTCGAACAAATTATGCAACCCTGGCAGGCACTGGCCCTAGAAGACCCCATCTACTATGTTGACATCTCCTTGAAGCGTGGGTGAAACTCAACACGACGCAGACCCGGGTATTGTTCTGATCAGACGGCAAGCCTACGGTGGCCGGAAATCGCTCTGCGACTCCCAACGCCCGGGCGTCTTCTTCTATTGCGGCGTCTACGGCGTCAGGTGCACCTCCCCCTCTTTCGTCAAAGGAGGTGACTGTTTCAAAGGCTGACAACAAGACTACAAAAAACAAAGCAGAAATTTTGAAATAATATATTTATTACAAAGTAGTGTATAAATTAAATAGCTATATATCTTAACGTAACTTTAATTCAGTCATGAACAGTCTTTTTTTACCTTTTTTTTTTACTTATATTCATTTTTGTTACAATCAAATCCGTGGAGAAAGGAGTACCTAGCATTTCCACTATTTAAAAATCACTTTATACCAAGCAAAATGATCGAATTGTTCTGTACACCACATTTCAAAGTGTGTTTACAATCTTTGAAGTAATTTTATTACCAGAGATGAGTCTATCTTTACAAATAACCTTTGATAGTAAGTTTCCAGTGTAGCATTTTGAACCTTGTGAAAACCTTTCCATTCCTTTAAAAAAGACGTCAAAATGGAAATGGATAGCTGCTAATTTTCAATGGCTTCGTAGCTACGTTCGTGTTTGAATCATTTTCCTGTCGTAATAACACAGATACTTGTTATTGTATTTACTTGGTTTTACAAATTGCACTGCAAACGACATAAAAGCAAATGAGAAGAACGACTGCCGATCCAACCACCATCAGTATCTGAGGCAGAGTAATGAGCATTGAGCAATTTTGCTGCTTCATGATTATGCTTGTTGTACCCAAAATTTTCAGGAATCTCTTAACGTTTAATAGCTTTTTCTTGCATAAAAACGACGTTAAAAACTTTCAGTCTAATTAACGGTTCTGTCAAGTCTCCAAGTATATCTTTGTCCTCATAAAACTTCATAAGCATCAAGCTGGGAGACTATTTATGTATTTACACATCCAGTTCATTACTATTAACCAAATTACAAACGCAAATGCAATAGCAACGGCTTGCTGTGGGTCGTAGTTGTAAGTATTAACAGCCATATATTGTCGCTTATCTACGCAACACACCTTCTACAGAAAGCTCTACAAGAGAAGAAAAGGCAATAACCAAGAACTATGCATGCTCCACAAAGTGTTAGCATCTGCGGTAAACTTATTACCAGGGAACTACATGTCATAATTGAGAAATTTCTTCGGATAAAATCTTCACTGGCCTTGGAAGTACTTGCACATCCAACTCATGACTATAAGCAAAGAGACGAAGGCGAATGCAATCAGAAGGACTTGTATAAGGTCGACACTATAGCATACGTCTTTCTTGGCCATAATCTTCTTTTAAAATCAGTTCAGTTTTCCACTTGTGATATGGCAGACGACTAGAAAAAGTAGGACTAATACCAAGAGGGTACCAATGATCATAAGCAGCTGGTTTAAGGTGAAGGTAAGTCCGCATTCACTTGCAGCTTTTGCCATACTTTAACCCCTATCGCAAATCATGGCACCGCGTTGTACTTTACTGATTATGCAGCATTTTTATTGGGTTTTTCTTTTTGGATTTTGCAAGAATTTTATATTTTTTTACTATTGCACGACAGATTGAATTTTGACATTGTTGATGTCTGTTCTTTGAAAACACTGACTTCAATCTATGGACGTTCTTTGGCTACGGAAAAATCTGGCGCCTGGAGACATAAAATGGCCGCCAAATTGTATGCGTTTCGATGCGTTTTAGACGAATTTGAACTTTATTTCATTCCTTGACGGGTACTCAAAATGTCCGGCGTGTTACGGTCTGACAGATATTATCTTCATACTTACTGACGTAAATAGCTTCTCCGTAGATATATGTTTAAAAATGAAGAATTTTTTTTGGCAGACATCCCTCTTTGGTTTGGAGGTTAAAAGAGTTTAAATAGCATAACATTTAGTTTATTGTTTTTTTTAATTAGACAACTTGATTTTTCTATACGCAGGTCGCGTTTACAAGTGGTTAGAGTTTGTCCAGAAAGGGCGAATGCGCCGCGATTCTGTCTTGCTTTTGTTATTGAGCGTACTACAATATTGTAGTAAGTACCTACCTACATATTTTTTTGTTAACCGACTTCAAAAAAGGAGGAGGTTCTCAATTCGTCTGTATGTATAATATATTTTTTTTTTTTTTTTTTTTTATGTATGTTCACCGATATTTTCGTCAATTATAGACGGATTTCAAAAATTTTTGTTTTGTTGGATAGAGTTCACTTCTGAGGTGGTCCCATTTTCACCAGTCCAGGATCTGATGATGGAATCCAGGAGAAATCGAGGGCAACCACCGAAAATTGTATGCTCGTATGGTGTTTTTGTTACGTAATCATGTCTTACTCAGGTATATGCTTCAGGGTGTCAACATCTGATGCTGCTGTCCTGATGATGATACTACAGTACTCCTTAACGGTAGTAGTTTTTGAGATAGGGACTTTTTATTATATTATGTTTGTTCGCGGATAACTTCGTCGTTTATGAACCGATTTTGATTATTCTTTTTTTGTTGGAAAAACTTTGGGTAAACTTCCCAAATGGTTCCATTTAAATTTCATATAGATCTGATGATGGATTACGGAGACAGACAACGGAACTCTTCAAAAAATTACAGCAAATCAACCGCGATTGCTGCTATCGCATAAATATGCATTGTTTACGCAATTACACAACATAACATCGCGCCTGTACACTCGAAAGAGTTACACAGATGTATACTTACTTACAGTAATATTTGAAAATTTCTCATCTAAGTAAACGAAATCGCGTATTCTGCTTTCTTATGACTTTTTTTACCGGTGTCATGTTAATTACATGACATGACAGTTCCTTCATGGATTTGGATAAAAAAATTGATACTAAAAAGCGAGAAATAAAAAACTTTTTTACAAAAAAAGACAACCGCCTTCAAAAACTAAAAAGAGAAAAATAACTTTAGCTTTGGAAGTCGGCGGCAATACAAAACAACAAACAGAACCAAAGCCGCCGACTTCCAAAGCTAAAGTTATTTTTCTCTTTTTAGTTTTTGAAGGCGGTTGTCTTTTTTTGTAAAAAAGTTTTAGTTACAGTTAAAAAAGTTGTTAGGTACAGCGCCTTCACTTTTGTATAATCATCAAATTGATGAACATCATCAAATTGAAATACCATTTTCAATTCTTTCATTCATTCATTTTCATTTTTTTTTTCTTTTCAGTTACAATTGTTTTTTATTGGGTTTTATGGGGTTTCTTGTATATTCTTCTGGATAAGAAACCATCTTTTAGAATGGGCAACTAATATTTTTTGTTGTATATTTACTATTACAATTGCCAAATTGAAAGAAATGATTAGAGTTTGGCTTTAATAGCTGTCGTGTTAAATACGAAATCGAATTCAAATCGAATCGTAATAAAAGAGTTCTTTATGAAGGAGCTCGTCCGGAGAAGTAGGTACTACCACCATGCCCTTTTCTGCCGCAAAGCTGCGTTGCAGTGTTCCGGTTTGAAGGGTATGATTTTGGATATATAAGATAAGGGTTTGATTCCGGTGTAATTACAGGCACATGAGACATTTCAACTTTGTCTCTGGGATGGCAACGCATTTGCAAGGTCTCTGGTATTGCAGATGTCTATAGGTAGCGGTGACCACTTAACATCAGATGGGTCGTGGGCTAGTTTGCCATCTAATGGCATAAAAAAATACTTCAATAAACCGTTACTTCTTATAAAAAAAAACATTTATTGCAAATAAATAGATTGACAATTAATTTGAATTTCAACTTTGTACTAACAATTAACCTTTTCTTATAATAAAACCCGATCACGCCTCCAGTTTTGTTCGCCTGAAAAACAAAACAAAAAAAATATGAAAAAAAAAACAAACTCACTAATATTATTCTGAATCTATTCAAAATTACTCTAAAATTACAAACTGCTGCGTTAGCCTAGTTGTCCTTAGTGCTACGCTAGAGGTCTTGGGTTCGATTCCCAGGTCGAGCAAAGTGTTAGGTGTGTGCGAAATTATCAGTAGCAGCTCGGATTTAGGATTTGTGCCCAGTTAATGGCAACAGACTCGCCCCTAATTACAAGGGACCTAAAACATACCGACCGTACTATGCCTTTGATCCTAATCCACATTTTCGGATAAAAAATTAATTTTGAAAATCGGTCGACAATTGGCAAAGAAATCGATGAACATACAAAAAAAATATATAAGTACATATATACAGTCCAACATTGAACCTCTGTCATTTTTAGGTTAGTTCGCCTAAGATACTCTAGTTGCTATGCTCGACTCGAAAAATACCTACAAAAATATACATAGATAAATATACATCCCCCCCTTCCTTTCGGTTAGTCCCCCATACTTTAGTCCCGCTATGCTCGACTCGAAAAATATCTACCAAAAAGTTTCACTACAACAACCGTTCCTAGGTTCGAGTCCTTAGTCAAGCATAGTGTTATTGGGTTCGACCTACCTACCTAAAAGTTTTGCTACAACAACAGTTCCTGGCTTCGATTCCTTGGTCATGCAAAGTGTTATTGGGTTCGATTTTTTTTTTCAGTAATTGCCCAGGGTTTTGTAGTTAGGTGTGTGTGTGTGTGTGTGAAATCTACTTGTGAGTTTTTATGTTAGTGTGCTCGTACTAAGTATAGTGGTCTTTGAATGGGCCTGTTTACCAGCCAATGAAATAATAGTTATATAATCCTTCGCCACTTACCTTAGGATACTCTTGTTATTTATTTTTTTTTAATTTTAGTGACGATATATAATATTATATACAGCGCGCAACGGAAAGGGTATATCTACAAACGGGGTGAAGAGTGTACCCGGTACTGAATCTCTATACAACATTTCAGCTCAAAAGCAATCACTTTGAAAATGCATATTTTTTTTTTATTTCGGCAATTTACCATAACAAACTTGTCAGGAGAAACAAATCTTTTACGGAGTTGTTTCTTAGTGTGTAGTTTATTGACACCGATCAGCTGACTTGGTGTAGTGATGTGTACAATTCAATTGGAAACATTTTTGGTTTTTACCTTTTAACTTTTTTCTAATTTTGTGAGTATAGGTATTAAAAAATGTTGCTCTGTGGTTTGTTAACACCAAAAGAATCCGTCCCTTTGATATGTATATACCCTTTCCGTAAAACGTTGTATAATAATACAATATATTATTTATATATACAAGAAAGACCATTGGTCCTTCCGCCATAATATTATAGTAGTATAACCCGCCACACTATTCCCATCCACTGTAACTTCTGGATTGAAAGCCAGAAACTGTAGAGACTGCCAGAAAACCGAGGCAATGAAGCTCGACGAGTCCCGGAGAAACGATTCAACTGTCTTGGATCCCGTAACGAAATTAATCAGAATAGATTAGCGGAGGAGTAAGGGTTCGTACACATAAACACGATAAGACGTCGCAACGCGCGATGACGCGTATCGACGCGTGTATACTCGCGGAAAATCTATAAAAATACCGCGACGCGTTTTTTGGATTGGAAATCTTCTAATTCCTCCGTCCGCCCTGGGCGGGCTGGGGTATCTTACTGACTAAATCCTTGTTTCTTCTTGTGCCCTTTGCGTTACGGGGGCGCGGTATCTCTTTCGAAGAACCCGCAGCGGGTCGTAGCACGATGCGAGGTCGTATCGTGTTTATGTGTACGAGCCCTTAGTAGTATATTATAGTAGTACCTATAATGTATTAGCAGTGTTTTTACATATTTACAGACTCTTCTCTTTGAGTATTTATAGATACAGTCAACAAAAGAGATAAATAACCATACCGTCTCATATTACAATATAAGTATTTTAAACATCGAAGGAAAGTTTCGAATAAAATTTAATTCAATGATTGGAAAACAAACAGTTCATTATTAAAAAATAAATTAAATTCGCAAATATTCATCGGTTTGGGAGGAAACTTCAGCTATAATTGAGAACACTGGTTACTTATGTCTTTTGGTGACTGTACAAACGTTGACGAGCCTGACCCCACTCTCGGTTTCTCGAATATAAAACAAAACAAAATTAATACGATACATTTTGCTGTAATTAGGTACTAGACACTAATTCAAAGACAATTACTTAAAAAGCTTTAAAATCCGATAAATTTTCAATTAACTATAGATTTTTATACATTTTTAGTTATAACAATAGTAATATTAGCCTATTATTGCCACACTGCATGGCAAAGGCTTCTTCTCATAAAGAGCAGGCACGAGACGAACTGTGACGTCACTTAACGGGATTTTGTATGGCTATCTCGAACTGTGTCGTCACTTATCGCACACGATTCACTAATTATTTATTGATTTCGAGGCAAGTAAAAATGATTTTTACAATAAATTGAAAATTATACGCTTTTTAGGGCTAAAATAAGGTGGGTTTAAGAGAAATTGTATCTTGGAATTATTGATTAATAGTGTTAACTACATTATTCGTCGAGAAACCGCTGGTTCTTTATTTAACAACCCACCCAAGATTAATAACCTAATTAATTAAACACAAGTGATATAATACCAAGTTTATTATGATCCAAATATATTTACATTCCCAGTCTATCCATCATACCACATTGTTTCAGTCAGTGAAATAGGAAATCAGCCAACCGCCATCTTGAAAGTTAGTTATAACAGTTCCACCATCACAGAAATTTACATTTCATTTACCTTACCTGACTAAATACTAATACGTTTACATCACAATAACTTGTGACGTCACAAAATATTGAGCATTTCAAATACTCAATAGTCGACATCCATATTTAATTTGACTACTTTTTTTTTTTCATTAAATTAGAAATCTTTGGTTACTTAGTGTAGTTTATTACTAGGAACAGTAAAGTCAAGCAAAAGAATGGAAAGACAGAGAAACAGCGCAAGAAAGAAGAAAAGAAAATAATATGCGTACCTAAATTGAACTAAAAACGTGGTGTGCGATTTTAAGCTTAAAAGACTTAAAGATAACGTTGAAAATAAGAAAAGATCCAATCTAACACCACTCAAGGATCTTTACTGGAAAATAGTTCTTGCGCTGCGATCATAAGGCATAGAATTCAGAAAGCATTCATTAACCCCCCGCACACCAGAAAAAGACAATTATTTACTGAGACTTCTTCTTGAGTGCTTTTCGGCGGCTATTCTCCATGGAGCGGGTGACCAACCAGTTGGCGAAGTTGTATGACATTCGCTGTATGAGTTGGATGGTACCGATGAAGAAACTATGGGGAAGATAGCCTGTAGTTTTGGAGACAATTCCGGCTAGACTGATGGCAGATTTGACGAAGGTTTTGGCGGTGGGAGCGAAGGTAGTACTCCTACGAATGCCAGACATGTTTGAGCACACGAATCCTGGCATCACGCACTGGATAACAATGCCGTTCTTCTCGTACTCCATGTGTAGGTTCTCGGAGAAAGTCTCGACGTATGCCTGTGAGAGAAAAAGATATTAAAATTTATTTAAAAAAAAAGACATTTTGAAGTCTGAAATCGAATCCTGGAAGCCTACCACCATCTCTAAATAGTACCATTTTAATAAATAATACTGCCTCAGAAAGCACGTAAAGCCGTTGGTCCTGCGCCTGATCTCTCTCCAGTCGCGAGCTACTTAGGTCACATGATTATGACAGCTAACTAATTGAAATAAGGTTTAGAATAGCTGCGGGGCAGCATTCTCGGTGGAGACTGATCCTAAGAGTAAAATCTCTCATCAATATAGTCTTACCTTAGTAGCAGCATACACAGTGAGCAAAGGGCTAGGTATCAGTGAAGAAGCGGATCCTATGTTGATGACGACGCCCTTCTCCCTCTCCACCATGCCTCCCAACACGAGGCGAGTCATTCGAGTCACAGACACCACGTTTGCCTTTATCAAGTTTGTTGTTAGCTTGTCCCTGTAAAAAAGAAAACCATTGAAATGTCTGTTGAAATCGATGTTCTTTTTATGATTGTAGAATGTAATTCTCTAGACCGATTCCGGCCACGACGGCTAACCTTAATGCAGACTAGCCCCGTACGCAGGAGATATTATAGTGCACAAGTGTGTGCGCAAACACAAGTGCACTCCCTCTTCCCTAACTCTCATATCCCGATGGGACGGCAATCCGACACGACTGGAGAGAGATCAGGCGCACGACCAACGGCTTTACGTGCTTTCCGAGGCACGGTGGTGTCACACCACCAACTTCCAAACTCCGGGCTGCTACTGAGAAATTCCTAATGGAAAAACCCAATAACACTTTTTGCCCGACCTGGGAATCGAACCCGGGACCCCTTGCTCAGCAGTCGCGCTTGCGACCACGAGACCAACGGGGCAGTTTATAATTGGACTAGATATACAGGAAAAATTTTTAACCAGTGCGTAAATTTTGCCATAATAAACTTCAACACGTTCTATTAAACACGTACATTTTATTTTGATATGGCTTAGTACAAAAAAAAGAAGTTATCGCTTACGAAACATGTTTACTTAAAAACCATATTTTATTGTCACTCGGCGCTAGCGCATTCCCCACCCCCTCACCCCAGCCATGCGCCCGGGCGGCGGCCGCAAGTTTTCATTGATAATATGGCGAATAGATTATGTCCATGTTTTGCTTATTTCAAACTCGGATAAGGATGAATTTTTTTTTTACATTTTTTTTTTAACTAAACACGGAAATGTGTTCTTTTACTGATACTGAACTACCAAAAAAAATTTACGCACTGGTTAAAAACTTTTCCTGTATTATAAACCCTACTGTGTCAATGTGTATCTTTTCGTGTAGTAAATAAAGTTATATTTTGAGACACGTCTCAGTGTGAACTGACCCTATGTCTTTGGGCTACTGCTGCACTCTCTTTGATCGTAGCGTGATATTATATATTTTTAAACCTTCCTCTTGAATCACTCTATCTATTGATGACAACCGTGTTAAAATCTATTGCGAAGTTTAAAAGATGTAAGCGTACAGACGGCGGGAAGCGTCTTCGTTTTATGCTATGTAAAGATTGTTTCTATTACAGAATTGAATTAAATGTCGAGAAGGAGTGCTATTGGATTTCTCCATTAAGAATTTATAAAAAACAACCCAGAGTCTAGAAGTTGGTTGCGTATTTGGACGATTGTTATGATAAATCAATTTAATACAAATAATGGTGTGACCCCTAGCGAGGAAAGTAATTGCGACTTATTAAAAAAATACAACTAATCCAT
The DNA here is from genome assembly GCA_932526535.1 of Caradrina clavipalpis. Classification (NCBI taxonomy): domain Eukaryota; kingdom Metazoa; phylum Arthropoda; class Insecta; order Lepidoptera; family Noctuidae; genus Caradrina; species Caradrina clavipalpis. Next base: position 11,448,118 of record OW052106.1, read on the forward strand.
ACATTTCGAATTTGTAAGCATTTCTACTTTCAAGAGTCTATAACGCCCACATATATAAGCCCTTAACATTTAAGAATTCGCAATGCCGAAGTGCGTACTTATAATTTTTATACTTGATGTCAAAATCATTATTCATTATTCGTATTGTAGGTCAATAAGGTCGTTTTGTTTAAGGACAAAAAGGTCACTTTTAATGTAAGGACACTTGAAGCCGGCTCTCTTTTGTGTTTAATAATAAACAGGGCTGTAAAGGTTCTTTTTAAGATGGAAAAATTACAAGAGAAATTAAAATATAAGAAGTGAGGTTATTTTTAGAAGCGATTTCTGATTTAGGATTATAATTATTCAAGATTGAAATAGCGGTGCCATTACAGGCAGATGAGCCATTTTAACGTTGTGTTTGGATGGCAACGTATTTGCAAGGCATCTGGTATTGCAGATGTCTATTAAACTTAGCAACATTAAGAAAAAAATATTGCTGGGAAACAATTATTCTTTTCGTGAGAAAATTCACTTTATTTTAGTCTCGAAAACCTGATTAATTATTGACGTAGTAAAAAAAGATTTTTACATACTTTGAAATCAAATAGTCAATTGACTTGGCAAATGGGTGACGTCATAGTTTGTTATTGCCATACAAATTCTAAGGGGGAAACGCGTTTAGACAGCTCATAAAAAATATGTCAATTCATTGCCAACATGTGCATGGATTAAACTTTTCGCCCTTAACTACCAAATTTTTAAGCAGGCTGCATTGTAATACAACCCTTATAGTACATACTTAAGTACGTTATCAGCTTATCACCGCACTAAAGTGTGGGTAGGTATATAACGTAAAAGCCATCTGATGCGGCGATTAAGCTTACGCCATTAGCTGTGACGTCACGGCTTGCTAGTGCGTTAACTGTGAGAGAAACTATGTTGAATCTCCTGAGATAGGTGTGGTTGGTAGGACATTATAGTATACGTTACTAGCACTTTGTCTGCGACTTCGTCCACAAAAAAATTGTAATTTTCACAACAAATTAAACTCTTGCTAAACCTCTTTCGAAGGGTATTAAAAATTGATAAAATCATCTTATTTTTTTTTTCTTATGTTTTTTCTTTTGTTTACATACATCACGCCTGTTTTTCCCGAAGATTTAGGCAGTGGTGTACACCCATAGCTCGCCAGTTTATTAATAGGAGGCGAGCTTATTGCCATTAACTGGCCACATTATATCCTAACTCCGAGCTGCTACTGAGAATTTTAAAGAAAAATCCCAAAATCACTTTGCTATGTTCTTGGCTAAAGTTGACCAAGAAATCGGGCAGATTGATCAGGCTTGATGCGGGCAGCGCAAGACCGGTCACTGTGGCTTTTTTTAGGGGAGGCCTATGGCCTATGTGTTAAAAGGGGACGTCACTCGGCTGATACGCTGATGAAACCAAGAAATAAGATTATTCATTTAAACGAAATTCTCAAACAAACAAACAAACAAACAAACAAGCAAACTCTTCAGCTTTATAATATTAGTACAGAACTAAAAACAAACCCTTCACACAAGAACCCACCATAACACACCACAACTAAACGCGACCCACTTTCAACCCTCACTCGCTACACAAAACTCTACAAATATCTTTTGAAAAACTATCAAAAGCGACTTTCAAGAAAATAATATCGGTGGAAGCCTTCAAAGTCGACGCGACTTCAATAGTCGGGAGTTTGGCGCGGCTAATATCGCAGAAACCCGAACATTTGTGGAGTAAATGCAGCCGGTTCGATGGCAGGTGCTATATAAGTGCAGGATTGAAATATTCTACGTTATTGGTGTGAGATTATTTGTGACAAGGCTGTGGATTCGATATTGCGTGGAATTTATTTGGCTTACTAGCGTTTGCTCGCGACTTCGTCCGTGTGAATGGTGGTTATCGTGGATCCAGGCAAAGTTGGTTAAAAATCTCGTAAAACCAACCCTATGGAACACGGCAAAAGCTTTCTGTTAGTGAAAGAATATTTGTAATTAAGAGGGCAAAGTCACAAGCGAAATCTAGAAAAAAACACATCCCTAATTTTATAAACCCACGATTCGCCGGTATGTTTTAGGTCCCATGTAATAGGTGGCGAGTCTATTGCCATTAACCGGGCACAAATCCTAACTCCGAGCTGCTACTGAGATTTTCATAGAAAAACACAATAACACTTTTTGTTCGATCTGGGAATCAAATCCATAAATAAATAAATAAATAAATAAATGAATAACTAAGCAGTTACTAGATCAATAAAATAAATTATTTAAAATTTAGAATAAAAACCGATACATAAACAATGTCAATAGAATAATTGATATTGCGTAGAATTTATTTGGTTACTAGCTTTAGCCCCGGACTTCGTCCGCCTGAATGTCGTAATACAAGGTGTTGATTTGCATCCTTGCCAAATTTTAGGAGCTTGTCATAAAAAAATAAGAGTAATCAAATATAATTACGATACTTGTTTTTATGAAATAACAGTATTCCAGAATACTCTTCTCGCAAAATTCAGAATGGCCCAGTTGCGTATGCAGTAGGCAGAGTTGACGCGCGGCTATATCAATGTGTACATAGCGCCTAAACCCTCTGGCGAGATGGCTACCTCGAATTTGAAAATCACGTCAAAAAAATATTTCAAAAACAATTTATTTTATTGTTGATTCGTGTTAAGAATCACGAGCATACCTAGTTAACTCCTTGAATTTGACCAAGATGCAAATCAACGCCTTGTATAATAACGTAATATATAATATTCGAGAAATAAAAGTGGTTTACAGAAAGGTCGGGTGTGCAGTACTCAATACTCAATACTTTATTGCTTTCCATTTGTACATATAGGTCTAATAAAATATTGTTAAGATCATAATGGACCCTGTCGGGCACAGCAAAGTTAGGAGAGAGGACGAAACACCAAGTAGCAATTCATATTATGAAATTAATTATTTATTATTACCTATGTGATGAATGAAGAATTATTTTGATGTGTATTTTAATTAAATTAAATAAGCATGTAATTATGACTCGTAACCGGCGTGCTTGTATGACTAGATATATGAACGTGAACGAGGCGAAAGTAGTATGTAAGGATCGTAGCAGGTGGCGTTCTGTGGTTTCTGCCTACCCCCATGGGAAGAAGACGTGAGTTTATATATTTATGTTTGTAAAAGTGGTTTATATCCTACCTTTTAGTAAAATTTTATTATGATTCGTTTATTGTTTTACCATGATGAGGTAACAAACAGACGAAATATTCGTGGATGAAAAGTTCATGTTTACAAAATAATGTTGACCGATGGTTCATGGGCCAATAGACTGTTGGTAGCTTGGTTTCAGATTGAGTTAGACCGTATCCGTATACGTTAAGATCTATTAAACTACGCAACCAACTTTAATCTTAACTTAATAATGTAAATAATATTTTTCTAAGGCGATGCCCAATCGTAGACACTTTTAGTTTCCAGTTACCGACACCGAACACTTTTTGATCGTCATAAGTAAGTGTTAAGTGGAAGCAACTGGACACAAACAATATTTACGTATACGCTGGAAGTGGATGATTTCATACTGGTTCTATAGAAATCAAATATTCATCGGTAGCTTGTATCTGACACAAGACACAAAAGTGTCCACGTTTGCGCCTTGCCTAAAAATCCGGCTGATCTCAATTTCCCCAAGATGTATCACAGATTCGTACGTGGTATAAAAATCAATTGTTACCCAACATATTTCTGACATTTCTAAAGCCGTGTTCAATGCAATTCGAAATCAAAGCCCCGATATTTGCGGCATTTAACTTGTCAAGGGAATAAAACGGGTGTCACAGTCCGCCATATTGGATTTAGTGATGTCAGAAATTGAAATGACGTCACTTGTTGGGTTGGAAACTGTTCAGGTAATTGAATTTTTATTTTAATTGAAGGTTTATTGCAGATGACAAGTCTGTCATCTGCAACACGAATTGTCATCCCTGTCGCATTTTTAAGTCTATGATAATTTGGTCTACCAACGCTTTGGAAAAGCAACTAGCTAGAACTTTCTGACTGAATTTCGAGTGCTCACATGCGAACTACTACGACAAACTGACATTGCCTAGACCGCGCTATCAAAATTCGCCGCGATTTTAGCATAATATACAGGGTGATTTGAAATTGCTCGTATTCCTCTCGGGAGAAGAAACTATGACTAATTTGGAATGATTTAACCCCTATCACTTGGGGGCCGAAAATCCTCCATTTTCGAGAAAATCTACTTTGCTTTTATTTTTAGAAAAATCTGAATTTTGGTAATTAAAAAAAACTTATCACTTTTCAGCCTGAAATTTTGTATGATCTGATAGCTTACTAATTGACCAACCTCTCTAAAGCTAAAAACTGTGTAATTTACTGTTAGATTTTATGTTGTATGTTAAAACCTGCAATAAATTAAAAAAAAAAAACTAATAAGTGATAAGTTTTTTTTTTATTAATTTTTAATTACCAAAATTCGGATTTTTCTAAAAATAAAAACAAAGTAGATTTTCTCGAAAATGGCGGATTTTCGACCCCCAAATGATAGGGGTTAAATCATTCTAAATTAGTCATAGTTTCTTCTCCCGAGAGGAATACGAGCAATTTCAAATCATCCTGTATACAAAATCCCGACATCAACCGTAGGTCAGTAGCCCACCAGACACAACACCCGTCTGGTCGGAAAATCCTCCCTTTTCAACAGAGGATGAGAAATTTTACACACCGTTTAGGAATAGTATCTTATACCTCCACAAAATAAATATTTTGACTTTGACTATACTTAAATACTCACACTTCTGGTATATCAAGGAAGTACTCGGGGTAGCTGTAGGATAGCCCAACATTGTTCACGAGGGTCCCGATTTCAAGTCCAGCGATCTCCTTCTCAATCTTGTCGTAGATCTCTTCTCCATCGCAGAAGTCTACCTGGATGATCTTGGTTGATACATCGTACGACTTTTCTAAAGAAGAACAAAAATAAATAGGGTTTGATTATTGAAGACTAGTTTTAGGAAGGCATAGAATAAAAGCTTTTATTATGTAAAGATGCCACATTTACATTTCTCGTCAAAAACTTTTGTTGTTTATTAATTAATTCAGATCGGGCCAAAAAAAAAATGGTTTACAATTTTATCCAGCAAAAACAGTTCAACGTACACCCAAAATCAATTTTAATATAAACAGTTTTCCATCTAAAATGAAAAATGAGTAAAATGTTGGCATTATAATTATATACTTAGGTTCGTTACGGCAAAACTACATGCATAATGAATCATTATTGTTTACCTATTTCCTGTGCCGTTGCTTGCAGTTTTTCCAGCGAACGACTGACTAGGATTATATCACAGCCCTTGGCGGCCAACTGAAACAAAGAAACATTATTAGTATCCAACTATCCTTTTATAAAAAATATAAATATACCATCACGCCTGTATTCCCCGAAAGATTAGGCAGAAGCGTACCAATGTACACCCTCAGTTCACCGGTATATTTCGGTCCCATGTAAAAGGGGGCGAGCTTATTGCCATTAATCGGGCACAAATCCAAACTTCGGAGTTTGGATTTGTGTCCGAATTTCTCAGTAACAGCTCGGGCTGCTACTGAGAATTTCATAGAGAAACCTGATAACATTTTTGCTTGACCTGGGAATAGAAGCCAGGACCTCTAGCGTAGCAGTCGTGCTTAGGACCACTAGGCTAACGAGGCAGTTCTACTACCTACCTATCCTTTTACTTATATGGAATGTAAATAATAAACATAAATTTTCTACTCAGACCTGAATGAAAAGAAAGGGGCTTTATACCCTATTGCGTCGAAGCAAGAAGGAAGTGATGTTTTTAATTAATTAACGCAACTGTAGTCGATCTTTTATCTTTTCTGCAATTTTATTTTGCAGTATTATTTGTATGGGTTCTTTCTCTTGTATGGGAAAAATTTACTATTTTTTTGTTCTTTTACGATGGGACGGCTCACCTGAAACTCACTTCATCTATATTACCAACGAGAGAGATTTTTACCGAATCTACTCCCATTATAAATGAGAAAGTATGGATGAATAGATGTTTTTTACTCAATCACCCCAGAAAGGCTAAACAGATTTGGATGAAATTTGGCACAATAAAAATGGATTATAGCTTGGACTAGCATATACTTTTGATCGCGGAAAAATGCACGATTCTCGAGGATGCGGATGAAGTCACGGGCAGAAACTAGTACTGGAGAAATAAATACATAATTATAGTATTGATTGTCATACGCAAGTCTCGTTATTCAAACATTAAATATTTGTATAACTACAGTTAGGGTTGTCACTCAATGCTCGAGAATCGTCGGAATTCATTACAGAGTAGTTATATTAATTTGTAGGCAGACTACTCCGTCGATTCTGTACAATTTATTGATGACTAACTTATGTCTGCGACTTCCTCCGCGTGCGTATCGGTTACCGGCGGTGTATAACTTTTTGTGCAGTACCTGATTTTTTATTCTAAATTCAAAGTAGTCCAAGTTACTTTTTATAACACCAGCTATCTGATAACTAAAGTCCCTTCTTAATCGGTTTAGCCGTTTAAGAGGTTAGCCGAAATAAACAGACAGGGAGACAACTATTTTAAAAATTGTTTTTAAAGTAAAAGTACTGCGTAAACATTCATTATGGATTTAATATTAAGCGGGTATTGTAATATTACAAACAAACACTTATATTTTTTTTATGGCTTGTCTTGGCTTGATTGGACTACTTTTTTATATGGTTAGTAGTACCACGGGGTCTCAACGGGAACGAATTATAATTAGTCTTGAAAAAAAATCATAGATGGCAGTATAGGTTACTCTAACAAAATTTACAACCACTAAATTGCGTTAAACGGCAGATTTTGGCTGAATTAAGATTAGTAAATATTAAAACTTCATTGCTCAAGGCTGATTTATCTATTTACATTCACAAATCACGTAATTTCGGCAAAAACAAAAACTGAAAATTTTAACTTCCATTCGAACGTGATTCGAACCCATAGAATGATAAAGTCGTTAGATGTAGATATCTGTTACCCATTTAGTTTAGAGCTATTTGCAATAGATGGCGTTTTACTCAATTTTTACAATAAGCGTAAGGGTAGCAACTATTGTTATTAATTTACGTTTAGTTACTTCATTTATGTTTACTTATTTAATTGTTTTATAAACATATTACTTACAACTCAGATCAAAGAAATAGGCAGATAGAACATGCGCGAACAACAAAGTGAAGCTAGTTTTTATTAATGTGTGCGCGGCTGATAAGTGGCGCCGTGTACGGACACGTGCATCTGTGTGCGTTTACGGTTGCCAGATATTGAGAAATACTCCCATATTTTTGTTCAGTTAAATTGTTCTCAAATATTGTAATGTAATGTAATGTAACGTTACAGATACGAATTTGAACATTACAAATAATATCCTTGGGGTCGAGTAAATAATATCGAAAGTCATTACATTAACAACATTGCTGTATCGACAACGTTCCATAGACGAGTTAATGAATCGACAGTAGGTACCCAAAATCAATGGTACGCTACCAAGGAACTCTACAGTACTTACTCCAAATCGATTGCACGGTGTCGATCACAGATATAACAAAGAAGGAGATGTGAAATGATCGTTGAAAATGTATAAAAACCTATGTCTCCGCTTTTGCCCTTCCAACTCGTCACTACTACACATGCAGCAATAAGTTACGCAGTCGCGCACACACTCGCAATCTTAAATCAGGACGTACTACACAATCAATTATAAACCTTATATGCCCAAACACAACGTGTATTTACCATTCACCGTACGACTTACTCACACAGAGATTTCTTTGTACTGTGGCAAAAGACACCTATTTTACATGTACGCTAGTGATTGACAAAAACGAAAAGTTGTCGATTCTTTCAATTTATTATTGTACTATAATATTTTTGAGGCCTTGAAAATAAAATAATTAAAAAATATATACATTATCAATATTTAAAACTGTAAATAATACGTAAGAAAATGAATAAATGAAAATGAAAAGTTAATCAACTTACTTTACGGTCGTTGGTTACGCGGTTACGACTACGATGTAAAATACTAAAAATGTATGTACGATGTAAATAAAAACATTATTTCACATCGGTCTTCCAACAGAGTTAAAACGGTTGAGAAATTGAAGCATAAACTATAATTCTCTTATCGACCTTATCGATAATCTACGTTAGTGGATCTGTACAGGCACGTCACTGACTGGCGGCGAGTTCCTACGGCCGGTACTACGCACAAATAAAATTACGACACTGTCGTTTTATGATTTTTACATTTCTTGTTTAGTTACGTAACTACAAAATTAGGTAGTGGTTAAGGAGCAATGTATTTGTTGCAAAAATAGTACGGTCGCTTTGTCATTTGTGAGCAAAAATAACGTAGTAAAAGTAAGGAATATTTTACGATTTTGTTGTTTTTCGTAATTTTAGAGATAAATATAGTGTAATACTTGTACTTATATATGGTAAGAGATTCCATGGTTACCCAAGTTTTTTATTTGGCTTCGGTTTTTGCAACAAAACATTCCATAACACGGCATTCTTGAATTTTATGACAACTACGTTTGCGTTCGCTACGAGTTCCGACTGAGGGCCATTATGGCAAGTTGCGAGCGTTTCGCTCAAAACCTCGTGACTCGGACTCGCCCCCTTGGCACTTCTCCTGTATTTTATATTTCTGTGGTGTCGATACAGGCAGCGTACCTACTATCAATATTATGTAATAATATATCTTATTCCAGCGATTTCACCCTTTCCCACTACAACTCGAAAATTGTCCCACGGGAACGTAAAATCGGAATAAAAACTATCGTAAAAAAATCCAGGTTGTAAACTAGTCGTGTACCAAACATCCAAATCCGTTCAGTATTTTTAGCGTGAAAGAGTAAGAAACATCCATCCATTCTCACAAACTTTCGTAGGTATTTATGATAACTGTTAAAGCCGCAAATCGTTGCGCGAATCATATTGTGATCAACATTCAAACTGAAAGTGACCTTCGAATTGTAAAAAACGCGAGAAAAGTTGATAGCTCACTCACACAAATAAAACTGTTGTCCTTGAACTCACGATGCGGTGCAATGAAGAGAACAGAATCTATAGAAAAGCAACGCCCTCTAGAGTATCATTGCCACTTAGTTTCGATTCCACCTATTATTTAGGTTGACTCCTAGATGGCGTTGTAAAACTACTGTTTCTGGCAATTAGTGAGTCGCCGGTACTGCCATCTATTGAGGAAATGGAGAAAAAAATATTGCCAGTCGAATTGCCAGTTTTAGGAAGGTCACATTTCTTTGTATGGGATTGGGTATCTGTATTGTAATCTGTGGTAGTACAGATTGCGATCTCGCGGCTTATCAATAATATTGATTGGTGAAAGTGAAGTTTCAAATAAGAAGTACCTTTTTAATGTATGTAAGAAAGTACTGTAAACTAACTGTATATAATTAATATTCCAATATAGAGTGCTTATTTTCTTACTTCTATTTATAAGTACGAAGGTTTGGATGTTTTTTTTTTATAGATGGGAAATCATCAAATAACTTCCCCCGCCCTGGGCGGGAAGGGAGGGAGTGTCAGACTTTTACTGACTAAAACCCATCCATGTTCCTACATGTGCCCTTTGCGTTCCGGAGGCGCGGTATCTCTTTCGAACAACCAGTGTTGCCAACAAATTTTTCACAAACCCACAAATTCTAGCGTGTTAACCCACCAGAAAACCACTAAGTTTTGCTATCCTTCAAACCACCAGAAAACCACTAACATTATCAAAATACTTTTTGGCAAAAAAACATTATCCTAAATTGTATCACAAAATCAGTTTATTTCTGTTAAGTACAAAGTTACAAGAAGACAAACAAAATATAGATTAAAAATCATCTTCGGAAGAATCAGCTTCTTCTACAACTTCTGATTTTGAAGAATACACTTCTACGGAATCTACTTTATAATGATCAGAATGTAAAGAAGAGAAGAACCTACTTTACTTACCTACTCTTTCAAAATTTATGTATATGATATTATATTAATTACGTACGTACCTTTGAATTTTGCAAGTGCTTTTTGGATAATCCATGATTCTTTAAATCTCCATAATGATTCCTTAAAATTGAACCACATAATTTGCACTTAGCAACTAGACCACCAGTACTTTCCACCACTTGTAACCAGTCCTTTAATTGTGAGTCACGTAACTAACTATCACGGAACTTTTGAGTATACTGTGGCTTAGGCATATTAGTTTTCCAAAACCAAAACTGTACTAACTAAGTTATATTTTTGTGCATGCTGTGATGACCGGGGTTCCAAGTAACTGAACAATGAAAGAAACTAAGACTGCTTAACAAGTTTACTTGAATAATAATATTGCTGAATATTCAGCCGCATTTCCAAGTTACAAGCCAAAACACTAATAATGGAACAAGATAAAGTTAAACAAAGAAAATCTACTAATTTGTAACATGTAGCTTAAGTACTAACACCTTAACCATTAAACAATTAAAACAAATAAAGTAAATAATATTGACACAAAATAAAATAAAAGATCAAAATAAATAACAAAACAAAATGTCTCGCCCAACAAAAAGAGAAACACTTGGCCGGGTTCGAACTCGATGTCACAGACTTCGGATCGGCCTCTATGCCCCGAGACCAACTGGTCAGTTAAGTACCGTGGCGGATATGTCGATCACTCAACTCAGCTCCGTGATGACGACACACTATTTCATCAATCGCAGATGGACCTTCAATTTACAATACTATTGTGCCCGAACAACAAGGGCGTTTCCACAAGCTGAGGACAAAATGAGAACAGTCAGACTTGAAAAGTATTCCCAACTATCCAACCTACACTACGTTAAATAGACGAAACACTTACCCCGTTACTTCGACAATTTGCACACAAATTCACTATACTGCACTATTGATAATACTTATTTCTATTCTGTATTAACTCCCGAACTATATTGACTTTAATTCCAGGAAAAATGTAAGTTCACTCGGAGCAACCGTTACGCAGCATTTCTTTTCCATTGACATCTCATGACATGACAACTTATTATTTTCTGGCTACCCTCACCTGTCCGTCATCTAATAAAATGTTTTAAAACTATTGTGGTGAGTCTAGTAACGCCATCTATTAGAAGACTGGGAAATCAAGATGTCGATCATTACAATATCCCCTCTCCTCTAAAGAATCCGACCGGATTCAAACCAGACGTTTCAGGTCACAGGAATGCCATTTGCCTAAATCTTTGCCCCTGAAACTCCTTAATCTGTAAACGTCGTCTGATATCTTTTCTGCTATCACAGCTTTTTCATACTTAGGGGCTAATTTAGACATAAAAGCCTTGTCAGCATTTGACAAAAGTTTAGTGCGCTTCCAAACTAGATCACCAACTTTATAGTTGCATATGCGACGTCTTTTGTTGTACTGTTCGCTGTTTGTTTCATGTGATTGCCGTATCCTTTCACAAACCTCGTCATAAACCTTACTTCTAAAGGCTATATTTGTTTCAAACTTCCCTTTGTCAAAGGTAATCGGTTCGCCTGGTTCAAAGCTATAGGGTTTAATGCCCTGGACCATCGTCTCACGTCCAAAAAACAAATAGGCTGGTGTTTTCCCCGTCACTTCATGAACTGATGTTCTGATTGCATGTCCTATGTGTGGTATATACTTGTCCCATTCTTTGTGATTTTCTTCAACGTAAGAAGCTATAGCCGATCCTATCACTTTGTTTACCCGTTCAGTGGGATTGGCCTGAGGATGGTAGTAAGGGGTATACCATAGTTTTACACCGTATCCTGTAACTAGATCCTTGAAGTGGTTGGATACAAATTGCTTTCCATTGTCACAAACTATTACACTAGGGGTTCCATACATTAAAAATATCTGTTCCTCCAGTATTTGGACTATAGTTGATGACTTTCCATTCCTGAGAGGATACAAAAAGCAGAATTTGCTGAACCAGCATGTAATGACTAGCAGCATAGTATTACCATGCTTAGATTTCGGAAAAGGCCCCATTAGGTCCATAGATATAATCTGAAATGGTTCGGTTACTTCTCGTTGCTTTCCCATTAAGCCTGATGGCCTATTTTGTGAGTATTTATATTTTGCACACACTTCGCATTTCCGTACGTAGTTTTTCATGTCCTGAATTAATGTTGGCCAAAAATATCGCTGTCTCGCGCGGTTGATCGATTTTTTAACGCCAAAGTGACCAGCTGTAGGATCATCATGACATTCCTTTAGAATTCCTTGACGTAGCGATTCTGGGATCACAAGTTTCCAACTATCATTTTCATCGGGAAATTGTTTTAATCTCATGTGTTTCCATAGTAGTCCTTGACTAATTTCCCAGTCCGAGTCATTCTTCCCAGAGAGCACCAAGTCCTCTTTTGATTTATACCACTCATCTTTATCTTCTGGCTTTATCTCCAATATATTAATTTCTTCAGTCGCTCTTGATAAAGCATCCGGCACAGTATTATACTTGCCTTTGCGATGGACTATTTCATAATCAAATTGTTGTAAGCGCATAGCCCACCTTGCCAAACGGCCATGAGGGTCCTTATTACGGTGTAGCCATTGAAGGGCACTATGGTCGGTAATAACTTTAAAATGATTCCCTTCAACATATGGACGAAATTGTTCTACGGCATGCAGAACGCTTAATAGTTCTCGCTCAGAGGCTGAGTACTTGCATTCTCTCTCTGTCAGTTTCCTGCTCGTGTAAGCAATGGGAACCTCTAGACCTTCGGACATTTGAATTAAAACTCCACCAGTCCCCCTGTTAGATGCGTCACATTGAATAGAAAAGGGTTTTGTAAAATCAGGCACTCTTAAAACTGGTGTCGAAGTTAGGGCAGTCTTTAGATTTAAGAATGAATCTTCGGCCTCTTTATTCCATTCAATGCATTTAGTCTTTTTACCTCCCTTAGTTAGCTCATGAAGTGGAGCTGCGACGATGGCAAAATTTTCTACAAATCGCCTGTACCAACTAGCTAGACCAATAAATCGCTTTAGCTCCGTGTAGGTTGTAGGCCTAGGATAGTCGAGTATCGCTTTTACTTTATCCGGGTCCGTACGTAATCCTTCCTTGTCTACAATATAGCCCAAGTATTTTAAGGACGATCTCGCAAATACGCATTTCTCCAGGTTGATCGTTAATCCTGCTTCCTTAAGTTGATTTTTTACATGTGCTAATGACGATAAATGGCTATCAAAGCTTCCGTCACATATGACGATGTCATCCAAATAAGTGAACACTCTACTTTCAAATTCTGGCGTGAACAAGCGGTCCATCAAACGTTGTTGGGTTTGAGATGCATTACTTAGCCCAAATGGCATGACTTTGAACTGATAAAGTCCTTTTCCTGCCAGTCCAAAAGCAGTCTTTTCCTTGCTTGTTTCTTCTAGTGGTATTTGCCAGAAAGCTGATCGTAGATCAATAGTTGACAGGTATCGAGCATTTTTCAGACTGTCCAAAATGGTTGTAACCCTAGGCAAGGGATAAGAATCCTTTACTGTAACCTTATTTAACTGTCGACTGTCGAGACACAATCGATTCTTGCCCGAAGGTTTCTTCACAAGTAGTACAGGAGAACGCCATGAACTGAAGGAGGGTTCTATTACATCATTATCTAACATATCCTGAATTTCCTTTTCAAGTTCTGCCATAATTGGGGGAGCGAAGGGGTACTGTCTATGTTTGACGGGTAAGCTGTCCCCGGTATCAATTCTGTGTTTGATCAACGATGTCCTTCCTAAACCTTTACCAATGTCGGCTTCCATCTCCTTTAACAACTTGTCAAGGCGCTCTTTCTGTGGAATAGTCAGTTCATCCCGCGAAATTACTGGTTGTGAGACATTCATTTCCGTAATGTCAGCAGTCGATTTCCCTGCCCCTATAGCTAAGTTGAATGACTCAAAAAAATTCATTCCTAAAATAATATCATGTTTTAAACAGTCCATTATATAAAAATCTACCACGTTATATTTTCCCGTAAACTCAATGGGTAAATGAACAATGGAATCCATCGTATGGTAGGTGCCATCTGCCGTTGAGATCATTTGCTTCTCGACTTTATGTTCTGGAAGCCCCAATTTCGTGATCTTCGTTGCAAATTGCTGCGAAATGACTGAGATGGTGGCGCCAGAATCCAATAATCCCACAAACGGCTGATTTAAAATTTTTATTTCAGCGTAATACCGATTATCTTGCCTGTGCTTATTAATATTACAGATCTTTCCTGTTTTAAAAAAGATCGATACTGTGTGTAGCCATTGCTGCCAGTCATTCGAGGTGGAATGACTTAGCTTGTCGGGGTACGATCGGCCGGCATCGACTCCGACTTGTCGTTTCCCTTATCGGTAGAATTGCATGGACATTTATTTGTCGTTTTCCCGAAACGTCCACATTTATAACAGAAGAGTCTCTGTTTTGGCAACTTACAATCCCTGAAACGATGTCCTGGAGCTCTGCAGTTCCAACATTTTGCTATTAGTCCTTCCTTATTATCTATGGCTGCCAGCTCAGTCGTGTTTTCATTCCGTGTTATCTTAGAAGTATTTCCCTTATATGCTAAATCTTTTTCCAAAGAGCGATCACTATGAGTAGGTTCTCTGAAATTGTCACAGCTTAACTTAGTGCATTCAATAATCCTTAGAATCGACGTTAATTCGCTCACCGAATGAAAGGTGTCTCGGCATATGGCCCTCTGAAAATAGGGTTGTAAATTCTTTCTAAGTATCATCAATTTTTGTGTTTCAGGAATGGGAGTAGGTAGCCGATTAAACATGTTCTGCATAATTGCTATATAAATCAGAATGCCCTCCTGGTTGCTTTGGGTTCTTTGCTTAATCTCCTCCAATAACTCTTCTTGGTAATACGGTTGTTGAAACGTGTCCAGCAGTAACCTCACTAATTGAGTCCAATTAGTTACTGAATTTTTATTGGCTCTAAACCATATTAAGGCGTCCTCTTCGAAGAAATCTATGGCATACCGAAATAAGTCTTCATCGGCAGCATTCCGCGCCTCTTTAAGTTCCTCGATCCTTTCCAAAAACGCGTTCACACTTACAGTGCCCTTACCACTAAATTTAACACCCCAGTCTTTAATGGGAACCAGTTTCCGTTTGTGAAAGCCATTATCAAAAGTAGAAGTTCTTTGTAAGCATGGATGACGTGAAAGACTCGGTCTCTCTAAGGCGGTTCGTGGCATGTCATATATGTTGGCAACGGTAGACTGTGAGGCTCGATCTCGGTGAATTTCCGTGTCCTCCTCCTTTGTTAAAGTAGTTTTCCCTGAGCTTCGGCACTTTTCCAATTGCCCCATTATCTGCATGGCCTCTTCGCCCAGAGACTTTTGTAAGATAATAATAATAAATAATAAAATTCGTTTATTGGGAACAGAAAACAATACAGTATTAAACAGATATAAACGATGGCAGTTGCAAAAGTTAAAAACTGTGGCGCAACTGCCAACGCCCGTCTCCTAGCAAGAGGATAAGTGTTCCTGATTAAGTGAAGGGTACTAGAAAAGGTTCGAGAAAATTTACTTAATACTAAGATTAAAAATAAAATAAAATGCAAATATCAAATCGTAGGGTATGCCGTGTGTTTGTAGGTATGCGTGGGGGTGTGTGACTGTGTGAGAGTTTGTGGGTGTGTGAGGGTGTCTGTACAAACAAGGGTGTGTGCGTGTGTTGCTTTGTGCTAAAAAGTTAGACCTTCATGAGAGTTTCTGTTGAGTCGTAGGTTTGAGATTTCAACCAGAGGCAAAGTGTTTTCTTACATTGACTAATGGTATTGGGGTAAATATTTATATTTTTATTAATTTTATTGTAAAGTTTTGAACTTAGGTATGCAAAATGGTGACGAGCTAGGGCTGTTCTGCGAGGTTCAGTATTGCATACACGATCAGATCGCCGTGTACTGGTACACTTGTCAGGATCATAATTAAGGTGTGAATGCGTACGTATTATTGTCCTAAAAATAAACAATTGTCTCACAGTTAGGACCTGGCAAAGAGAGTAGAGTGACGCTGTGGGATATAGGATCGGTTTTTTAGCAAGGACCTTCAAAACTGCTCTCTGTGCTCTTTCGAGCCGCAACATCACTGACTTATGCGCCCCTCCCCATACTGTGATGCAGTATCCCATTACTGATTGGGCAAGGGCAAAGTAAATATTAATTAGGGTATTAAAGTTGGCTGCACCTCTGAGTTTCTTAAAAACATATAAGAGTTTTCTTAGGCGACTTACTACAGAATTGATTTGTTGGTGCCATTTGAGGTGACGGTCAACTATAACACCAAGGTATTTAATTGACTGAGTGGCTTCAAGTAGAGGGCAGTCACAGACAGTGTCTGCAGTTTGGTTCAGACAAGAGTGCGCGCGAAGTGAGATCGGAATTAGGGGTTGCCCAGACTTATTTGCGGAAAAAGTAATGAACTTGGTTTTGCTAATGTTTAGAGTCAAAAGATTTAGACTCAACCATTTCATAACAGTACTCAAGGCCAGCTCAGCATTTAAGGTCGCCTCATTCCAACTACGCCCGTGAATAATTAGAGCTGTGTCGTCTGCATAAGTTACAATTTTACAGTTGGGGACTGACAATCGGCACAGCTCATTCACGTATATAAGAAAAAGGCTAGGCCCAAGCACGCTACCCTGGGGAACACCAAATTTGAGAAGTTTCTTTGAACTAAGGTGATTTTCAATTCTTGTGTGCTGTCCACGGCCCGTCAAGTAACTTTTAAAGATATCCAGGGCAACGCCACGAACACCAACGTCCTCAAGCTTTGAGAGAAGAATCGGGACAGAGACAGTGTCAAAAGCCTTAGAGAGGTCTAGAAATATTGTTAGACATTTGTTTTTATTCTCAAGGTTATCAATTACAGTATTTGTTAGTTCCAAAACGGCATCGTCTGTGGCTTTGCCACTTCGAAAGCCAAATTGGTTACTAGCTAAGATATTATGTTTTGAAAGAAATTTAATTAACCTAGCGTTCATAAGTTTTTCGAGAATTTTTGAGAGGGTTGTTAGAACCGATATTGGTCTGTAATTTGTGACACTGTCCCTGCCACCACATTTATAAATGGGACGGACAACCGCAGTCTTAAAGATGTCGGGGAAGACACCTAGTGTAAGGCATAAATTAAATATGTGAACTAGCACTGGAGTGATGATGAACCTAGTAGCTTTTACAATAGAAGTAGGAATGCCGTCAATTCCCACGGCAGACTTGTCCTTTAGACTAACAATGATGTTGTGAACCTCAGAGTCGTCAGTGAGGTATAGAGCCATAGAGTGAGACGGCTGAGAATTAGAGGGAGTGTCACACTTTGTGACTAACTCATTCGGGGTGGATATTTCGAAGGGCCGCGGCTGAGATATTTTTGAGGCAAGAAGGCTACCTACGTTTGCGAAGTAATCGTTTATCTTGTCAACTGATTGGGAGGGATTGTCACCTAGTTTTAATAGATCAGAGGATGGAATTTTGCTTTGATTTAGGTTAGCTAGCTGTTTAATAAGAGCCCATGTTGCTTTTGGGTTGTTACGAGCTTTGTAAAACTCTTCACGCTCATATTCAGTTTTGATTTTTTTTAAGAGATTATTACAATGGTTCCGGTAACGACAGAAAATTAACTTATGTGTTTCATTATCTGGATGTTTTTTGGACTTTCGATACAAATTGTCTCTATGCCGGATGCACCTTAAAAGGCCTGGGGTAATCCACGGCTTTAAAATGCGTCGTTTACTGGGAGTTACAGAGAAATGAGAGTTAGACTTTATAACTGTAGACACTAAAGAGGTAAAAGACTCAGCAGCTACATTCGGATCATTGCAGTTAAGGATTTGACTAAAATCAGCGTTCGTGATAGACTCCACAACTTTTGGAACATCAACTTTTGGATTACTGTAACGGTGTTCAGATTTAGCTTTGATGTCCATATTACAAAAAAGAATCACAGGGGCATGGTCCGTTATAAGGGAATCGAGAACAAGGGTTGTAGTAATGGATCGACAGCGAATAATCACATGATCAAGACAGCTTGACAGTCTAGTTGGAAGAGTGTAAGCAGAGAGCATTCCATGGGACGCCGTTATATTGAGGTACTCGTCAGAGCTTGGGTCAGAACAATCTGGTGCTATGTTAATGTTCAGGTCCCCAATAATTGCAACAGATTTAAATTGTACAAGGGTTCCGAGTAAATTGTCCAGAGTGCAGAAAAACCGGCTCAAGTCTCTGCAAGCTGGAGAGCGGTATACAGCAACAAGAGCAAGCTTAGCAGAAAATTTAAGTAAGAGACAATTTGCATCACTGAGAGTGGGAATTTCGATGATAGCGTTAAAGATGTTTTTTACATAGACCACTACACCATCATTTTGACTTTCAAAGTTCGAAGCATGGCAGGTAAAACCGTCTAGAGGGGGGATAATATGACACTTGCTCAACCAGCATTCAGATAATATGATTACATCGGGTTGGTAAGTGAGCCTATGCAAAAATAAGACTAAGTTTTCAAAGTTACAGTTAAGACTACGTATGTTGGTGTGTAAGATTTTAAAGTCGTGTAAGGATTTGTTTAAAAAGTTTACACTATCTTCTGGTGATGAGGTAAAACAATTTGAGATAGAGACTTGCTCGACCTCATTTGCAATTGCTGTCAATTCATCCATTATTTGTTTTTAAGACAACAAAAGAACGAAAAAAGAAGTTCTGAGAGGCTACTCTCGGGTAAACTGAAACATATTTATAAGAAGGGGAATAGAGTGATTTGAATACAAGCAGAATGGTGTGGCTCAGTGTTTGATTTGATACGCGGAAACTGATATTACTATAGGTTATAATAATACAGGTGTGGGTTATATGTGGAAGTGTGTAGCGTGGTTGTGAATGTGATGTGAGTGTGAAAACGGCATAATACGGATACGGTAGACGATTTACGCAGTTGTTGACAGTACAAGTAAATTGGAAATGTTTTTTAAGACTAGCATGCAAAGTTAACAAAAACAGGTTACTATAGGACAAAGAAATTAGGTATTGGGGTAAGAATAGTCACGATGAAATAAAGATGTGCGCAAGATCCGCCTCATTTTTTATCTGGAGGTGTGGCTTTCCATCTTTTTCACGGACAAAGATTTTTCCATGAGAAACCCAGCAATACTGATAGTTGCTTGACTTGGCAGCGTCACGGGCCAAGAAGAACAATCTTTTGTTCTTGGCTGAAAGGTTTTCAGACACAAAGACAGTCTTTGCAGGGCCTTCCAGCTTCAGGTGTTCTGTAGTTATTCTAAAGGAATTCTTGTTGTGTTTACGGAATTTTATTAGTAGTTCTTCTTTAAGGAGGACGGAGGTAAAGTCAACAATAATGGGATTGTTGGTCGGGTCCTTAGTTTTTATTCGAAACAAGTCTTTCACGTCTCTCTGCTGGATATTGACATTTAGCAAGTTGGCAACTCCAATGACAGTGTTCAGCAAGGCAGCTTTGGATTCGGACTTGCTGCTGGGTATGTTTCGTATCTCAATACACGCTGATCTCGAACTTTGTTCCATTTTTTCCAGTTTCTGTTCGAGCTGACTTATATATGCTTGGTTTTCTTTGCGCTCGACTTCTAGCTGCTCTACATGAGATTTAAGGCTACTATGCTCAATGGCTAGGTGATCAAATGAGTCTCGTATGCTGTTAGCTAAGGATAATAATTTATCGTATTTCTCATCTTGCTGTAGTTGGAAATCGTGGAATAGTTGTTTCATGTCAGCCATAAATACTGCCAACTTACTGTCTCCGCTGTCTTCTGAGCGCTTGCGTTTAGCATTGCGAAAGGTAATATTCGGTGAAAGCTCAGAAGCAAGTGAATCCGTCTTGAAGTTAAGAATGGGTTCGGAAGAACTTAAGGACGACGGCGCCTGTTCAGAATCGACGAGCAATGACGCAGCGGGAGACGGGGCCGGAGATATACACGGCGGAGTGCGATTTAATGGCATTTTTACAAGGAGGCGAACTTTAGATACCAGGCTCTCAGCAATTCAAGAACGTTTGGACTCTTATATAGGACCAGGGTTCAGCTTATAGTGGTGGCGATCGACCGATTTGAGCAAATTAGCTTTCCGTCAATTGTAAGTAGATCTCCGCCAGGTAATTAATGAATTATGTCCTTTACTCACGTTGTTTGCTTCTTTGTCACACTTAAGGGTCCACTCTCAACGACGTAGGAGCTTGAATGAGTTATGGGCGTGTCACTGTGTCGCCGTGCGTAAAATGGGTGGTGCAGAGTACTGTCGGTTCACAAAAAACTCGCAGCTGGGTCGCAGATACTATGCGCTCTTCAATAAATATGCGCTCCTAATATTTATACTGATTTAATTTTGTAATTTATAAATATTTTTAAAAACTAATAAAATACGGGACTACTAGAAACACGTCTGAGCACCTCAGATATCCGGAGGGAAGGGGAGAAGATGTCTTTGTCATGTTCAGAAATCACATCCTCGTCTTCACCTTCTTCTTGCTCAAGCTGTCTTAGTGACGACAAGGTATCCTGGATGCTCTTTAGCAAAGTCAAATGACTCTCAATGTCAGCAGACTCAGAAGGTATTATAAGTTTAGCACGGTTCAACAAGTGTGTTAAACGAGAGTGTATGCGTCTATACAACGAATGCTCGGGACTGTGCGATAGTTCAGATATAAGTGAAGTTATTGCAGCTAATTTTTTTTGACATATCAATATCTCATGATTTGGGTTATCAATGCAAGATTTAGGGGCTTTAAAAGAAATAGACGACTCTCCCGACTGCTCTCGAACTAAAATTTCCCGCAAAAATTTCCGCATAGTCGCCACGGTCCTACAATCCAGAATCCCGCGACAGGCCAATTCAAACTCAAGCTCATCTTTATGCAGTGCATTAACATCCATGATCAGACAGTAATAATATTTAAAACCCGCTTAACTTCAAATTAATCTGCTGAGTAGGTTTCTGTCCGCGTAACAATTTTAATTCAATAACATAACAATTTTTTTTTTTTTTTTTTTTTTTTTTTTTAGTGCTGTATTTACCAAGCTTTGTTGACAATAATAATTACCTAAATACACTGAATAACCACAACTGTTAAACACCTTGTTAATCTTTCATTCAGTTAACCCGTGGGCGCCAATGTGATGACCGGGGTTCCAAGTAACTGAACAATGAAAGAAACTAAGACTGCTTAACAAGTTTACTTGAATAATAATATTGCTGAATATTCAGCCGCATTTCCAAGTTACAAGCCAAAACACTAATAATGGAACAAGATAAAGTTAAACAAAGAAAATCTACTAATTTGTAACATGTAGCTTAAGTACTAACACCTTAACCATTAAACAATTAAAACAAATAAAGTAAATAATATTGACACAAAATAAAATAAAAGATCAAAATAAATAACAAAACAAAATGTCTCGCCCAACAAAAAGAGAAACACTTGGCCGGGTTCGAACTCGATGTCACAGACTTCGGATCGGCCTCTATGCCCCGAGACCAACTGGTCAGTTAAGTACCGTGGCGGATATGTCGATCACTCAACTCAGCTCCGTGATGACGACACACTATTTCATCAATCGCAGATGGACCTTCAATTTACAATACTATTGTGCCCGAACAACAAGGGCGTTTCCACAAGCTGAGGACAAAATGAGAACAGTCAGACTTGAAAAGTATTCCCAACTATCCAACCTACACTACGTTAAATAGACGAAACACTTACCCCGTTACTTCGACAATTTGCACACAAATTCACTATACTGCACTATTGATAATACTTATTTCTATTCTGTATTAACTCCCGAACTATATTGACTTTAATTCCAGGAAAAATGTAAGTTCACTCGGAGCAACCGTTACGCAGCATTTCTTTTCCATTGACATCTCATGACATGACAACTTATTATTTTCTGGCTACCCTCACCTGTCCGTCATCTAATAAAATGTTTTAAAACTATTGTGGTGAGTCTAGTAACGCCATCTATTAGAAGACTGGGAAATCAAGATGTCGATCATTACAATGCATACGAAACAAACATATACAAACCTTCTTATTTCAAATCAGATTTGACCTAGTCGTCATACAAATAAAGACTATAATCAAAATAATTTAAGAAATTGACAAACTCTTTTCGGGGAATACCCGACAAACACCACCTAGCCTAGGAGTGTTGCCTTCATATAAAAAAATATACCCATCATGTAATGTAAACGTTCAAGCTCTTTCCTGTAGATATGTAAATTGTGCTGGTGGTTAAATGTCTAGCAGTACCACTAAATGAAACAATCTAAGCCACTAGAAAAATCCACTAGCCACTAAAACCAAAATTTGTCCGCTAAAATGCTAATCTAAACCACCAGATCTAGTGGAAAATCCACTGAGTTGGCAACACTGCGAACAACCCGCAGCCCCTGAAATGTTTTTTACTAAAGGTTCTTTTTCGAATTTGACTCAATTTAGGGATTTCCTTCTTTTGGTTGAAATGTTAACTGTGACAACCCTGGAATTGCAATGTATTTCAGGAATACAACCCCTGAGGGTGAGTGTATTATTAATATTGTAATGGCTCAGATGTTTGCGATATCTATGAGGATTAATGATGTCACGTTGACTCCCACAGTGCAGGGTTACATTGTATGTTGAGATTAAATTGTATGTTTATAAATAGACTAGGTTCTGTCGGCGGGGTGGACCGCGTGTTTTTTTTTCCGGGTTAATTTATGCTAGAATAGATTTAAAAATAATCATCATTAGTCTAGCCTTTCTAACAGATTTCAAAAAAGAAGGAGGTTCTCAACATTTCGGGGTTTTCTTTTTTCTTGTGTGTTCCCCAATTATTCGAACACGCCTGGAGCGATTTAAAAAAATATTTTGTTTGAAAGGGAAGTAAGTTCCATACAAAGATGAAGATCGAATTGCACCTAGAGAGTCCAGCAAATTGTTGAGTTTTTGATTTCCCCGGATTTGTGCCCGGTTAATGACAATAGGTTCGCCCCCTATTACGTGGGGCCTAAATATACATTTCTCAACCTCTGCCTAACCTTTCGGTTATACACGTGTAACTTCGAGCTTCTACTGGGGATTCCATAAAAAACCCAATAACAGTGTGCTGGACCTGGGAATCGAACCCAAGACAGCAGTCACACTAGACTAACGAGGCAGTCAAGTATAGGGTACCAGTTTTACTCTACCTACTTCCATCGGTATTAATCATCTTTGCTTAGTTAACAATAAGCAAAAAAACAACAATGACCAGCTTGATAAAAGGTTCCTATTTACATATCAACCTTCAAGCAAATATGTGTTTTCTGCTTATAATAATAAAGTTTATTTGCTGTATTAATTACACAGGCTAAAGTAAACAGTAATACCCTTCAGTAAACATAATTAATTAAAAAATAAATATGAGAAATACTGGGTTTTATTAACGTTTTTGAATGACCAATAAAACGTGGCCTCGTGATCATAGAGTAGAACAGTTTTGTTTTTAATCTTTAATGCTTGACATTATCTACAATTGGTTTAAAAATGTAATCAAATACTAGCTTCCGCATGCGACGTCATTCGCGTCAAAGATAATTTATTATAAGATGAGAATTATAATTTTGTATGTGCTATATAAGAATAAAATCTACCTCTGTGCTAAAGGAGATGGCTAAATGGAAGTATAGACCACTGCCCCATGTGCCAGGTACCATGTATAAATATGGTACCTAGCACAATGTGATGCTGAATGGCTAAATATTTGTATTTCATGTAAAACAGTTTCAGATACTTTTTGGGAATAATATAATGGTAAAATAATAATATTGCCTAAAAAGGAAAAAAGGTGTGTTTCACAGTATATAATTTTCTTCAACTGACACTTTCGAAAAATAATAAAACTAAAAACGAAAATGAGGTTGTATATTTATAAGCGAATGTTTGTGATGAAAAAGTTTTTCTTTTTTTTTAAGATACTTTATTATGTTTTATAGTTCACGAAAGTGCTAGGAAAATATTAAACATTACATAATTCATGAATGATTTTTTAAATATTATGAGGTTATGTAAGATTCATATACATTCCAGAATATATCTGGCCCGGGGGCAGTCATTTAGCCATCACCTTTCATCTAGATCTGTTTAGCCGTTCTGGCGTGTTTGTGAGGGAATTGTATATTTTTCTGGGATAAAAAGTAGCTACGTGTTATTTACGACAAAAATCTATTCCTATGTTAAATTTTATTCAGATCCGTTTAGCCGTTCTAGCATGATTGAGTGACAAACATTCATGCAAAATTTTGCATTTAAGGACATATTTAGTTAGATTGTATAACAAGTCGTGATGACCCAGTGGTTAAAGCGCTCGTCTCTCATGCATGTGGTAATGGGTCGAAACCGGGCCGGTACCAATGTGACATTTTCAATTAATTATGTACGTTTTAAGTTTATCTTGGACATCACTGTCATCGGTGAACAAAAACGGCACCATTGCGCCTCCCGCAGGTGGATACCGCAGGCACGGTCTGTGGACGGTGAGCAATGGGTAGCTCACCGTCCGTACGTTATTTAACGACAGACCGTGTCTGCGGCGCGTTCATGTTCCGCGCAAAGAGGTGTCAGCGCAAGGGTTCTAAGGGCCAAAGCCTGCCGGGGCTGCGGGTTGTTCGAAAGAGATACCGCGCCCCCGGAACGCAAAGGGCACACGAAGGAACATAGATGGATCGGTGAACAAAACCAGGACTTATAAGTTTAAAATCGGCGCCTTCCGGGTACGAAACCTACGCCCACACCATATAATCGGTGATCGATTTTTTTGTCGGAGCGGATGGAACATATAAATTCTAGTACTCCCTCCAACGCACACTCCTACAAAAATTTAGTGCCATGAAACTATGGATCTATTGAACTGTCCGATAAATCGGTCCTACAAAAAAGTCGGACGTCAGCAGAGGCCCTAACAAAGCGAACAATAAAAAGGTTTTTTTTTTCTGCCAAATGAACAACAAAATGTTGTTACTTAAATATTTACAACTTAACACCTAAGTTATATTTGTTATAATTAAGTTAAATAAGTACAATAAGTTAAGCAGTTTAAGAAGGCACTTTAATGTTTATCAAAATTTATTCATAGTATTAAAAAACTTTAAGAATTGCTGTTTTGAACTTATTATAATAAACTTGCTGTAATACATTTTTACAGCGTTTTTTTTCTTTTAGCATTACAAGGGTATATGCAAATGTTAACTAAAAATATATAAAAATAATAAAATATCGCGATGGTCCATTGGTTAAACGGGTAAAGTGACCCGCTTATAATGCATGCGGTTGTAGGTTCGATACCTGCAAGAGTACTTCATTAAGTGTCGTTTTATACACTACATTGAACGAAGAATGGAGCAGCTGCCTCGCTAGCCTAGTAGTTCTAAGCGCGATTGCTACGCTAGAGGTCTTCGTTTCGATCCCCAGGTCAAGCATTTTGCTGAGTTATTGAAATTTTCTATAAAATTCTCAGTGGCAGCTCGAAGTTAGGATTTGTGTCCAATTAATGGCAATAGGCTCACCCCCTATTACATGGGCCCGAAACATACCGGCGGACTGTGGGTGGCACACCTCTGCCTAGTCCTTCGAGGAATACAGGCGTGATGATATGTATGTATGTAGAATAGAATAATACTTCACCTGTTTGGCGTACTCCTTGCCGATACCATCAGTGCATCCTGTGACCACTGAAACAAAAGAAAGGGTTTTTAGAAAGCCGAAGGTCTTTTGAGAAGCAGTTTCGGAATTGTCACAATTCCGAAACTGCTTCTCAAAAGACCAAGTTTAACTGCACTTTCCTCATATATTTTTTTTCCCGGCAATGAGTGATATTAAAGTCGATCTATACAAGCTGCAAATCAACAGCTTGTATAGATCGACTTTCCTCGTCAAATTTTAGGAGCTTGTCTTAGAAAAAAAGAAGTAATCAAATACAATTACGATACCTGGCCAATATTTAATAAATGCTTGTTTTTTTAGTTGCAACTATCAAAAAACGGTATTCCAGAATACTCCTCTTGCAAAAATCACCATCGCCCAGTTGCGTATGCGGTAGGCAAAGTTGTCACGCGGCTATATCAATGCGTGCATAGCGCCTAAACCCTCTGGCGAGATGGCTAATTCGAATTGGGAAATCACGTCAAAAAATATAAATTTTAAAACAAATTTATTTTATTATTGATTCGTGTTAAGAATCACGAGCATAGTTAACTCCTTGAATTTGACAAGAATGCAAATCAACAGCTTGTATAGAATAAGGGTAAAATATTATTTTGAGCTTGTGGTTAGACAGTATTCGTCCCGTCGATTTTCAGTTTCAAATCACATTAAACCTAAATTATTTGACGGAAAATTGACTACTTAGATTAATTACGTACGGAGCACGCTGTCAGATGAGGCTTCTTAAAATATGATTAGTAAATAATAATAACAATACCAGCCTATTACTGTCCCACTAAAAGGCAAAAGTCTCTTCTCATACAGAGAAGGCACAGCATTGATCACCACTCTTGCTCAAGGCAATTGGCGATTTCAGACTTATATTTATTATAGGTCCAGATTTCCTCACGATGTTTTCCTTCACCGATGTCAGAGATGTCAAAAATAAACTTGGAAAGTATGTATGAATTGAAAAAGTCACATTGGGACTTGCCCGGTATCGAACCCGCAACCTCATGCATGAGCAGCCGGGTCTTAACCACTGGGCCATCATGACATAATAATCATATTCAGATTAAAAGAAGGGTCAGCTATAAAATTATTAAAGCAACTACCAACTAATATCAAAATTGAACCTTCTACCATAAAAAATAGGCCACATATTCCTCTTAACCCTAATCTAACCCTGCCAATACTTTGCATGCCATCCCAATGTAATCATATTCGAGGATAGTGCTGAATCAACATGGGATGCTGTAGCCTTATTAGCATAATTTGTAATTGATATCGCGCGCTCCAAGGTAGACCGCGTTAACATGCATTATTTATGCTGAAGAACACTCCTGTTGCGTTTTAGGGTTAACATAGATTTAGTTACGACTCTTTGTGCTATTTTAGCTGTGAATTCGTTAATCTATGCCAATATTTTAATAAAGAGGTAATATTTTTTTGTTTGAACTTCCCCATTGGTCTCTTGGTCGCAAATGCGACTGCCGTGCAAGGGGTCCCGGGTTCGATTCCCAGGTCGAGCAAAAAGTGTTATTGGGTTTTTCTAAGAAATTCTCAGTAGCAGCTCGGAGTTTGGATTTGTGCCCGGTTAATGGCAATAGGCTCGCCCCCTATTACATGGGACCTAAATATACCGGCAAACTGTGGGGTACATTGGTACACCTCTGCCTAACCCTTCGGGGAATATAGGCGTGATGGTATATTTATATTTATTATATTTTTTTGTTTGTAACGAACAAGCTCCGAAACTACTAAACCGATTTTAATATTTTTTCACCAATAGATAACTACATTATTTTTGAGTAACATAGGCTATATAACATCACGCTATGATCCACGGGAGCGGAGCAGTAACCAAAAACGTAACTTAACGCGGGTGGAATAAGCCAGACCGACGAAGTTGAGGGCAGAAAGCTAAGTTTGGTATGTACATTCTTAATTGTATATTATTTTATTAGCAAATGTCGTGATGGCCTTGTAGTTAAAGCTTATGTTTAATAACAAGCTTTTGCCCGCGACTTCGTCTGTTTAAATGTCAGTTATAGCGAACATAGAGGAAGTCGCGGAATTTGTAAGAGTTCAAATTTATCTCGTACCAAATTGCATCAAGATTTCTGTTCAGTGATTTAGTTTTGAAAGTCTTACATACAGACAGAGTTTCGTTCGCATTCATCCGTACTAATATTATAAATGCGAAAGTAACTCTGTCTGTCTGTCTGTCTCTTCTTCACGCCTAAACCACTGAACCGATTTCAATGAAATTTAGTACAGATATAGTCTGGGACCCGAAAAAGGACATAGGATAGTTTTCATCCCGGAAATCCCCCGGGAACGGGAACTATTAATGCACGCGGACGAAGTCGCGGGCAAAAGCTAGTAATATTATAAGTAATAAAGTAGGTATTTTAATATACCTAAATAAAATAAAAATATGTACATAAGGATGTAAGTCTGAAATCACCAATGCGCCTTGAGCAAACGTGATATCAAACTCGTGTCTTTTCTGTATGAGAAGAGGCCTTAGCCTTGCAGTGGGACACAATAGGCTAGTATTATTATTCTTATTTACTATTATATTCAAAATTGAACCACCCGACCTTACTTATAAGTACGAAATTTAAAAAAACAATATTATCAGAATAATTTACACATACACATTCATGAACTCACGCCTTTTTCCCTTAGGGGGTAGGCAGAAACCACATAACGCTATATCCTTCGATCCTTACATACTACTTTCGCTATATCTGTAGTGTTATTCTGAAAAGTTAATTGCGAAATCACTTCTGAATCCGCAGTGAGATTTTAGTTTCGTATTCTTACAATGAGTGAGTTCGATACTCTAGCACCACCACATGATGACGTAAGTGAGAAGTATTATATCGAGTGAGTATTTTGACGTTTTTCAATAGGATTTGTTATTTTGTGAAGCTAGCGTGCCTATCGAGATGACTTTCGAAGTGATTTGCCTATTTCAGAATAGCATAGCTGGTCATACAAGCACGCCGGTTATGAGAAAAAATAAAGAAAATAACTAACTATTAACTGCCCCGTTGGTCTCGTGGTCGCAAGCGCGACTGCTAAGCAAGGGGTCCCGGGTTCGATTCCCAGGTCGAGCAAAAAGTGTTATCGGGTTTTTCTATGAAATTCTCAGTAGCAGCTCGGAGTTTGGATTTGTGCCCGGTAAATGGCAATAGGCTCGCCCCCTATTACATGGGACCTAAATATACCGGCGAACTGTGGCTGTACATTGGTACACCTCTGCCTAACCCTTCGGGGAATACAGGCGTGATGGTGATGGTAAAGAAAATAATTTAAAAATATCTCAAAGCCTACTGGTTGCTAAGTACGTAATTGTGGTCACAGTGACAGAATCGCTTACGTAGCATACTTTCACGCAAAACTCGTTCTTATAACACGTAGGAGGTGTACACGGAGAATTGAACCTTAAAGAATTAAAATAAGTCCTATAATGTCATGATTAAATATACGCGGAGGTGAAAGTTATCGGCATGCAGTAATGATTCACCGTGATTGTTGGTCGTATGGTTCTGTTAAGATTTTTTTAGTTAAACCTATTTTTAACTTTTGCAGAAAATATACCTACTTATTACCGGTGTTGTAACCCAAAAACACTTGCAATTGCTGGGAATTAAACCCAGGACTTCATGCTCGGCAGTCGCGCTTGCAACCACGAGTAGAGCGTTTCTAGAGCGTTTACGGAAAAAAAACTGGTCCTTCTCCTAAAAATGGCTATTGGTTGCCGGTCATTACCAAAAGTCATTAAAATCTCGCCCTTGTGGTCTTTACTCACTAGTTAACCTACACAGCAACCCTTGACCCTTTTCCGCCACAGACATTTTTGTGGTCTTTCGGTACGGTCAACGTCACAAGATGACGTGTTCTTAGTTTAAAATAAGTAAAGAAAATTCTCCGATTTGTAAAAATATTTTTTACCTATTGAGTTTAAACCACTGTACACTAATTAAAACTCCAAACACTTAATGAATTACACTCATACTATTAAAATATTTTTGTCTAATTATAGCCTATTATTATTAGCGCCTATTATCTGCTATTAGCGCCTATTAGCCACTATTAGCGATAACGAAACCATAGGTCATAAACAGAGCTGCAATACTCAATAGGTAAAAACTAGTTTTTTTTTTTAAACTGCCTCAGTGGCCTAGTGGTCCTAAGCGCGACTGCTACGCTAGAGGTCCTGGGTTCGATTCCCGGGTTGAGCAAAAAGTGTTATTGGGTTTTTCTATGAAATTCTCAGTAGCAGCTCGGAGTTTGGATTTGTGCCCGATTAATGGCAATAGGCTCGCCCCCTATTACATGGGACCTAAATATACCGGCGAACTGTGGGTGTACATTGGTACACCTCTGCCTAACCCTTCGGGGAATACAGGCGTGATGGTATATTTTTATTTATTTAGTTTTACAAATCGGAGAATTTGATTAGTAAGTATAAAGTGCCATTGTTGCTTTTTCAATTCATTATGTACCTACTTACTAGTCGATTGCGATGACATGGGACTTTACAACTCATTATAATTGGGTAGTTGACAGTTGACACCACTATTAATTGATACACACACATACATACTTTTCATGAACTGTCAAAACGCGATTCTCCCATAGATTTTGTATGGCAATAGCACGCTGTGACGTCACTTATCGGCCTACTCAATTGACTATGTATTGATTTTAAAGTAAGTAAAAATCTAATTTTACTATAAATTGAAAATTAATCGGTTTTGATGGGTAAAATAAAGTGTTTTTTTAAGAGAAGTAGTGACTTGAAATTATCGGTTAGTGGTATCAAATAACCATTTGGCTATTTCTGTCTAATACAATGTTTTACGATTCTATTATACCGTGTATTTTATAGCGTCTGGTGACTTGTTTACCGAAATGATTTTACTTAATCGTTTCTATTTTTAACTTACCAAACATAACAAATTCGAGAGTCTCAATTAATCGCGAACGCGTTTTACTTTCTAAGTTTATCTTAGAGATCACTGACATCGGTGAAAGAAAACATCGTGAGGAAACTTGTAGTATTAAATAACTTGCTATATCACCGCGTTCAGTTACGTCATTGGTTACTGCAGTGCAATTCTCTAAGCCTCACTTTGTAATTCGGAAGCTGAATCCGCAGTGAGATAACAAAATGGTATTCTGTTAAACACGCTCACGCCGGTGACGTCACCACGGCAAGTGAAAACTCAACCAAAGTCAAGTGGGTTCGTTATCGAAGTCAGCGCGGTCACTTTAGTGAGACTCGTTTTCGAGTTTGCATTTTAGAGAATCGCACTACTGCTCCGCTTTAGTAGGTCATAGCTTCCTACACGTATATAACTCTTCCTCTTGAATCACTCTTTATATTGATGATTAGCGAACTGCCCGCGAATTCGTCCGCGTGGCTTATTTCACAAAGTTGGAAAATCATCAAATGACTTCCCCCGCCCTGGGCGGGGCGGGAGGAAGTGTCAGACTTTTACTGACTAAAACCCATCCATGTTCCTTCTTGTGCCCTTTGCGTTCCGGGGGCGCGGTATCTCTTCCGAACAACCCGCAGCCCGTTTTACCCGCCATAAGTTACGTTTTTGGTTAATGCTCCGCTCCCGTAGGTAGTAGCGTGATGTTATATAGCCTATAATACTCAGGAATAATGTAGCTATCAATTTATGAGGAATGGCTAAAATCGGTCCAGTAGTTTCGGAGCCTATTCGATATAAACAACCAAACAAATATTTTCTCTTTATAATATTAGTATAGAAAACCACATTAAAATCCGTTTCGTAGTTTAAAAGATCTAATCGTACAGAGGAACAGACTTTGGAAACCGACTTTGCTTTATACTAGGTAGGTAGGTAGGTAGGTCTAGGTATGTAGAGATATAATTCTGTAATCGCCAATCCGCCTTGAGCAAGCGTGGTGATCAATGTTCGTGCCGGTATAAAATATGCTTTTGCCTTGCAGTGAGACAACAAGAGGCTGGTACTATTGTCTTTCACAGGGAAACAATCAGAAGTAATTTTTATTCAACAGATAAAATAGACCTATGATTGCCTTGTTAGTTTAGTGGTCCTAAGCGCGACTGCTACGCTAGAGGTCCTGGGTACGATTCCCAGGTCGAGCAAAAGTGTTATTGGGTTTTTCAATGAAATTCTCAGTAGCAGCTCAAAGTTTGGATTTGTGCCTGGTTAATGGCAATAGGCTCGCCCCCTATTACATGAGACCTAAATATACCGGCGAACTGTTGGTGTACACTGGTACATCTCTGCCTAACCCTTCGGGGAATACAGGCGTGATGGTATATTTTTTTTTTTATAAAATAGAAAAAATTGCTATACAAGTTTATTATTATTGTTAGCTACGTATTTAAGCCGGTCGGACGACCTAGTTAAAACCGCATGAAGACGCTGAATGCAGGCCACTTTCAATCGGTCCTTTAGAAATCTATGGGGGAGGCCTATATCCAGCAGTGGACGTCCTGCGGCTGATATGATGATGATGATTTATACACATATGGCTGCGGGCAGCGCAAGACTTCGGGAAATCATCAAATAACTTCCCCCGCCTTGTGGCTATCTTTAGGGGAGGCTTGTGTCCAGTAGTATACGTCTTTATGCTGATATGATGATGAGAATAAAGACAAAAGTTTGATAAAAATCTCTCTTGTCGTTCAAGTCTGTTCCTTAAGATGTATGAACGTGGAGGAGGCGAAAGAAGTATGTACGGATCGTAGCAGGTATCGTTCTAAGGTTTCTGCCTACCCTCATGGGAAAAAGGCGTGAGTTTATGTGTCTATGTTTGTCTGTTCTTTAATCACCAAAAACATTATCGAAGTAATTAAGCATTAAATTAATTGACACTTACATTAAACAAAGCCCTTTGATATTACGTAATTGGGTCGGACAACTAACACATAATCATTATGTTTCCACATATAGTGACATACGTCACTGTCACTCTAACATGTACCCTTATCAGTTGATCTGAAGTTAGTGGTTAGTAATCACTTAACAAAGGGTTAATATGTTATTTACAAGCGTGTGGGAAACTACGGTTTCTGTGTTGGGAAATAATATGATTTATAATAGCTTAGTGCTTCGTTAGCCTAGTGGTCCTTAGGGCGACTGCTACGCTAGAGGTCTTGGGTTCGATTCGCAGGTCGAACAAAGTGTTAATGGGTTTTTCTATGAAATTCTCAGTAGCTGCTCGGAGTTGGGATTTGTGACCGTTTAATGGCACTAGGCTCGCCCCCTATTAAATGGGACCTAACCATGTCGGCGAATTGTGGGTATACATTGGTACACCTCTGCCTCACCCTTCAGAGAATACCGGCGTGATGGTATGCATTCTACAATACACAACACTCGACAATAGCAAAGTATCACAAACAAGTCGCTAAAAGAAAATACAATCTAGTTCTGTATGTATACAAAACAGGCCTTGAAGAAAACATCTTCAAGTAAAACAAAGAACAACAATTTTAATCGATCGTCAAAACACGATACTGGCGAAAAACCGCAAGATTTTAATTAGTTAAAAGCCTCAGCAAATGTAAGCATGTTCTACTAAAGATATTAAAATATTAATGCTGTACAGAAGTTCTGTCGGAGTTCTAGGAAAACAAGTGAAAAGCGAGGAGGGTAGTTTGACATCTGCAATATGAAAAGCTTGTGTCTACCGTAAGAAGTGTTGAAAAGTTTGAAATACCCTCCAATGTGTTAATAAACTAAGTGAAGGATGGGCCGCTAAACAAGCGGAATTGGTGTACATTTTTGAAGTTTTTACGGGGTCGGCAACCCCACGAGTGATGCCTCTGGTGTTGCAAGTGTCCATAGGCAGCGGTGACAGCTTAACATCAGGCAGGCCGTTAGCTTTTTTTCAGTGGTATTAAAAATAAAAAGTTATTCTATTCTAACACCCGACTCAAAAAGATGGGTGTTAAAAGTTTGACGTGTCTGTGTGTCTGTCTGCAGCACCGTAGTTCTTAAACGGGTGAACGGATTTGAATGCGGTTGTTTTTTTATTTGAAAGCATGTTTCCTACCGTTGTTCCTTAGATATGTTTTATAAATCAGTTCAGCTGTTTCAAGGTTATCAGCTCTTTAGCTGCAATAGGGATCTTTACAATTTTTTTTTTATTTTCATTTAATTATTATTCTCAAATCACCTTATTGGTGAAATTCTTCAGAAAGGTCAGGTGCGCAGTACTCGTAACCGGCGTGCTTATATGACCAGATTTATGAATGTGGACGAGGCGAAAGGAGTATATAAGGATCGTAGCAGGTGGCGTTCCGTGGTTACTGCCTACCCCCATGGGAAAAAGGCGTGAGTTTATGTATGTATGTATTCATCAAACTCGAAATATTTGTTTCAAATTCACCGTTTACACGTACTTTGAATTGTCAAGGAGTAGGTCACTTAGACAGGAAGTTGAAGCTAATTGCTAGTTTCAAAACAGATTCTCTTTTCAATCAAGTTTTACAAGATAGCTTTTGCTTTTGCCCGCGGCTTCGCTCGCATTAAGAAGTATTATTATTAATTAGCTATTTAGTTCCATTAGGTACTGATAGGTTCAAACTAATACATTTACATCCTCCATCATCCCTTATTGTATCCCCATGGGGGTTGAATTTATCAAAATCCTATTTAAGCGGACGTCAATCGGTCGAAAATCTAAGAAGATTTATACAAACTTTCATCCCCTATTTTATCTCCTTAGGGGGGGAATTTATCAAAATCTTTTCTTAGGGGATGCGTACGTCATAGTAGCTTTATGCATAACAAATTTCAGCCCGATCCGTCCAGTGGTTTGGGCTGTGCGTTGATAGATCACTATGTCAGTCAGTCAGTCACCTTTGAGTTATATATTTACATTGGTAAAATTTATTTATTTATAAATATTTATGCAACATGCGGACATGGCATTCTTTACCAGTCAACCAAAGGTGGTAAAATATTACATGACAGGTGCAAATTATTCTTTTAGCTTCTATATGTGAAAATAATGTATGTGTTAACTGCCTCGTTAGCCTAGTGGTTCTCAGCGCAATTGCTACGCTAGATGTCTTGTATCCGATTCCTTAGTCGAGCAAAAAAGTGTTATTGGGTTTTTCTAAGAAATTCTCAGTAGCAGGTCGGAGTTGGGATTTGTGCCCGGTTAATGGTAATAGGCCCCATATTACATGGGACTTAAACTTCCCGGCGAACTGTGGGTGTACATTGGTACACCTGCCTAACCCTTCGGGGAATACAGACGTGATGGTATGTGGATAAAGGTGTTATAATTTCTGCTTCCGCTTTTAGCCAATGTAGGTTATCAATGTAGCCGCGTCAGATTGTTTACTAAACATAACGGATCTACATAGACTACCTCACCAAACATGTTTTGACGAAAAAAACCGGTTCTGTATCATTTAGACCACATGGGAAAAAGGCCTACAGCAAGCAGTTACGTTTTTACTTACTGCTCCGCTCCCGAGTGTTGTAGCGTGATGTTATAATAATAGCCTATAGTCTTTCTTGATAAAATGACTAACCAATACAAAAACATTTTTTCAATTCGAACCAGTAGTTCCTGAGACATTCGACCAAACAAACAAATTCTTCAGCTTTACAATATTAATATTGCATGCTACACCAGACTGCTCTATCTGATATTTTACCGTCGAAACATATTTGACAGTATTTGTTTTTTTATCCTTAGATGGCAAAGCAACTGACAGTCCACCTGATGTTAAGTTGTCACCGCTGCCTATAGACATTTGTAATATCAGAGGCCTTGCAAATGCGTTGCCATCCCAAAAATAAGGTTAAATGTCTCATGTGGCTGTAATAACACCAGCACCCCATACTCTTCAAACTGGAACACAGCAATGCTGATTTGCGGCAAAAATAGGTATGGTGGTAGTACTTCCCCGGAGAACCTTCTTCGCAAAGAGCTCTTCTACTACTTAACATACATGGCATATAGGTTCCCTTTTTATAAATCGTTCTTGGTTCGTGTTGCAATTCTTCGTATGGAGAGTATACTCAAAGAAGACTTCTGGCCGCTGGAATTCAAGTTTCAACAATTTGGTATTGCAGATGTCTATAGGCAACGGTGACCACTTAACATCAGGTGGGCCATCGGCTTGACTGCCATACAACTATGTTAAAGAAAAATATATATACCTATTAAGAATGTGAGTTTATGTATGTATGTATGTATGTATTAAGAATGTGATTTCTTTTTAAAGACAGACAATGACGTCACGGTGACTGACAATATATGCAACGTTGTGATATATAGAATATTGGAAGTAGGTTAATAAATACACTCATTACTAAGCAATTTACCAATTGATG
Source organism: Caradrina clavipalpis (assembly GCA_932526535.1). Taxonomy (NCBI): domain Eukaryota; kingdom Metazoa; phylum Arthropoda; class Insecta; order Lepidoptera; family Noctuidae; genus Caradrina; species Caradrina clavipalpis. Next base: position 11,484,277 of record OW052106.1, read on the forward strand.
AGTGGCAATTGTTCCTATGGTCATTTAAAAATCAACTTAAAATGCACAATGCTAAAGTAGTTAATTAGAATAGTAACAAAACAATATATACTTTAAAACTTTAAAACAATCGAAATTAAAATAACCTAGTTTTAGCAACTAGCAAACTGGAATGAGTGACCCCGATAGTCTCGTGGTCGCAAGCACGACTGCTGAGCAAGGAGTCCCGGTTTCGATTCCCAGGTCAAACAAAAAGTGTTATGGTGTTATGTGGTTTTCCCATTAGGAATTTCTCAGTAGCAGCCCGAAATTTGGAAGTTGGTGGTGTGACAACCCCGTGCCTCCGAAAGCACGTAAAGCCGTTGGTCCTACGCCTGATCTCTCTACGGTCGTGTCGGATTGCCGTGCCATCGGGCTATGAGAGTTAGGGAAGAGGGAGTGCACCTGAGTTTGCGCACACACTTGTGCACTATAATATCTCCTGCGTACGTGGCTAATCTGCCAGAATCGGTCTAGAGAATTACATTTTTACAAACTGGAATGAATGATGTCAAGTGAATGGTCAGTATTTGTTTACATCAAACTACTAAAATATTCTACAATAAAACCACTTTCTGTCTCCAAACTAGATTTTAAATTTGTTATGTCTGATGTGCTCCTTTGGCAGCATTCTTAACTAGCTTCTTCCCGCGATTTTGTCCGCGTTTAAGTTGGTATATTATTCCACGAAAACTCTTCATCTACATTATATTAGTAGGTAAGTATAGATAATTAGATTTGCTACCACTTTCCGCTCATTTCCTAGCCTCCTAACACCCAGACTCGCGTAGAAAGGTAACATTACTCAGTTCAAAGTAAGAAACAAGAAGTTTTACTTAACTCTAGTAACGAAGTCTTTACAATGACTCAAAGTCTTTGAGTCTGTTTGCTGGTTTAAATTAAAAGTAAGATCTGAAACTCTAAGTGGATTGTTAAAAATCTTTTTTTAATTTATTTTACTCTTATAACAATTCACATTGTGTTTGAATAACGGAGTACATTAGCTAATTTATTATAGCAAAAAATAATAAATAATGAATCTTAAAATAGTCAATTTCACTATAATAATAATTTAATGTCAATAGTTATTTTAAGAACTGTTGTAAATATTACTATCTCAAATGATTATAAATCTATTCTTAAAAAATAATTATCACATTTACAATACCAGATACTTTACTATTACGATGCTATCCCTGAGACAAAGTTGAAATATCTCATGTGCCTGTAATTACACCGGCACCCATACCCTTCAAACTGGAACATAGCAACGGTACTTTTTTTTATAGGTATATAGATGGGAAATAATCAAATAACTTCCTCCACCCTGGGCGGGACGGGAGGGAATGTCAGACTTTTACTGACTAAAACCCATCCATGTTCCTTCATGTGCCCTTAGTGTTCCGGGGGCGCGGTATCTCTTTCAAACAACCCGCAGCCCCGGCAGGCATCGGCCCTTAGTGGCCCCTTCCAAGTTGCTGACATCTCTTTGAGGCGCGCGTGGAACATGAACGCGCCGTCGACACGGTCTGTCGTTAGTTAACGTACGGACGGTGAGCTACCCATTGCTCACAGTCCACAGACTCGCGTCTACGGTGGCTGGGAGTCGTCTCGTGGCTCCCGACGCCCGGAGCGCCTCCCGCTGCGGCTGCTGGGACGGGGTACTCTTCTCTCCAGCAACGGTACTTTGCGGTAGAAATACCTAGGTGTGGTGGTAGTACTTCCCCGGACGAGCTCCTTCACAAAGAGCTCTAGACCAAGTAGTAATTAGGAAGGATATTTTTGGTAACGGAAAAATGGAAGGTCAAAGTTATAATTGTTTCTGTTGTATTATTATGAAAACTAGTTTTAAATGTTATTTAATTTAACTTTAAATACCGCCACGATTTCCGCATTTATATTCGTTACACTAACATAAACAGTTATTATTACAACAAAAATATTAGTCGTTTCCTAGCAATAATTTTTAAATAAAAAAAAATATAAAATGAGAAAAAAAAACATCACGCCTGTATTCTCCGAAGGGTTAACAGAGGTGTACCAAAGTACACCCACAGTTGAGTGGAAAAAAAATAACAAAAAGAAAACATCATATGAAAAAAAAACAAACAAAAAAATATAAAATAAACGGAAATTAAATTTAATATAAACGGGAAAATAGTTAATTAATTTAAATTAAAAATATTATTTAATGCGCAGTATGTGCAGTTAGCGGTTTTGCTATGTGTTTTGTAACACCTCGTTCGTATAGATAAGACTTATACTCGATTTCTCGAAGTAACGCAATTATGTGACAAATTAACAAACGCGTACCTATAGTTGCTGCAATTGGTTGTTGATAATTCAGTCGACCAATAACAGTGAATTATGTCCATTAAACCATTTTGCCGTATTAATTTTAGCTCGCGAAACCGCAAGTTTACTTACTTTCTTAGTTAAGTTACTTTCTTTCCGGACTTGAAATTAGTCTAGACTATCCTTTAAATAGCTAATCCGTGATTTCCTTTGCCACGAGAAAGTAGTTATAAAACTTCAGAAAGTTATAAATTTGACAGCTGTCAAATTGACAGGTGACATTTTTCATCGACATCAAACATTTTTGACAAGCCCTTTCGCAAGTGTTTAATTTACTCAAAACTTTTAACATACATAATAGTTTAACACAATATTAGCAGTACGAAAATATTATAAAGTTCATAATTTAAAAAAGAAAAACTAAGAAAATTTACCAATAAAAAGTTGTCCCCAAAACGAAGTAAAAACTCAGAACAGTTTAAAACGAATATAAGAATACCTTTGTGACCAAAGAACAGGCATTTACATATTTTAAGAACCGCTGAAGAAACAGTTTGTACCTACTTAAATATTGTGAAAAAAAATATGAAATATTTCTTACACACAAGAGAGTAAAACAAGTTCTACACAGTAACCAACAACACCTGAAATAACAACATACCATCACACCTGTATTCCCCGAAGGGTTAGGCAGAGTTGTACTAATGTACACACACAGTTCGCCGGTATGTTTTCATCATCATCATCATCATATCAGCCGCAGGACGTCCACTGCTGGACATAGGCCTCCCCCATAGATTTCCAAAAAGACCGGTTTGTTTTAGGTCCCATGTAATAGGGGATGAGCCTATTGCCATTAACTGGGCACAAATCCTAATTCCGAGCTGAGAATTTCATAGAAAAACCCATACAGCGAACCCGACCTTTCTGAAGAACCTCACCAGTAAAGTCAGAGTAGGTCCTTCTAGGGCGACCCTATTACATGGGACCTAAACATGCGGATAAACTGTGGGTGTACATTGGTGCACCTCTGCCTACCCTACGGGGAAAACAGGCGTGATGGTATGTATGTATTTTAAACCGAATACAATGGCAGTTATCATGCCACATCTGCTTCCCAGCTTACTAACAAGACTCGCTGGTAATGCGATATGATATAATGGTCACACGCACGATAACCACGACGTGTCGACAAAGCTTATCAGATAAGCAGGCGGTTACACTGATTCGAACACACGTCAGAATTCTTTTTTTAATCGGCTTCAAAAAGGGGATTTTCAATTCGGTTGTTTTTTTTTGTGTGTTCGTTGCCGAAGGACTCCGTTATTTATTAACCGATTTGGTAAAATCTTTATTTTTATTTGAAAGGATATTATTTTAGATTGGTCCTATACATTTACATTACAGAAACAATGCTATTCTGTTACACATTGTTCTTATGGTCGCATGTGGGTTCAATCATTATTGGGTTTTTCCATTAAGAATTTCTCAGTAGCATCCCAGAGTTTGGGAGTTGATGATGTGACACCCTCGTGTCTCGGAAAGCACTTGGGTACAGCCGTTGGTCCTCACCCCGATCTCTCCCAGGTCGTGTCGGTTTGCCGTGCAATCGGACTATTAGAGTAAGGTAAGAAGGTGTGCACCTGTGCATCTGTATCACTAGCCCACTTGGCTAGTCTCGATAGAGAATGCTGGTCGCCGTTACAGAAATTCGGTCTGGTGAATATTATTCTGTAAAAATACCACAGTAAATTTGATGAAGTGGGCGTGAGGTGAGTTGTCAGTCCTTTATCAATTATGTGGTACAATAATACAAGGTAAATAAGGTAATCTGCCCGAATTCGATTGCCTATGGTAGTCGGGCCAACGACTAAGTGCAAACCAAGTATAATGTTGTTTTTTTGCCGTTGTGGTAAATCCTCATGGATGTCCACCGCCCTGGGGGGGCTGTCAGACTCTTACTGACTAAAAACCACCTCGTTATTCCCTCCCCACACTTACGATGGGGATCCCAGGAATGTACGCGTCTTCCATGATCAAACCAAGTATAACCTTAGCTAACTCCACGGAAGGACATTTTCAAAGAATACGCAGAGATTTTGATGTAGATACAAAAAGAATAAATTAAGGGCTGTACTTACAGATTTCTGGTAGATTTTGTTTAATTAATAATTTATGTAAATTTCAGCAAACGGAACGTACTTGTATATGCTTAAGCTACATCCTATTTCATATTTTATTTCGCATGAAATAAAAACTAAAACTTATATAAATAATTAACATTATTTTTTTATCTTGGTTACTGCGCAATTAAAACAATATTCGGTTTTATTCGGTTACGGCAGTAAACCTTAATAGAGACTAGCCAAATACGCAGGAAATAAAATAATGCTATAGGAATTCGAACCCAAGAAAGCACACTTAGCAAGCAATAAGCAATGTTACGTAAAACAACACATACTATCACGCTTGTATTCCCCGTTGAGTTAGGCAGACGTATACCAATGTACACCCACAGTTTGCCGGTATGTTTAGGTCCAATGTAATAAGGGGCACACCTATTGCCATAAACCAGGCACAAATTCCAACTTCGAGCTACTGCTGAAAATATCATAGAAAAGCCCAATAACAATTTTTGCTCGACCTGGGAATCGAACATTCGAACCTAAGACCTCTAGCGTAGCAGTCGCGCTTAGTACCACTAGGCTTTTTTATCGATGGGAAATCATCAATTGACTTCCCCCGCCCAGTGTCAGACTTTTACTGACTAAAACCCATCCATGCTCCTTGTTGTGCCCTTTGCGTTGCGGAGGCGTGATATCTCTTTCGAACAACCCGCAGCCCCGGCAGAAGAACCACTAGGCTAACAAGGCAGTTCGCAAAACAATACATGATGCAATTAAAAGCAATATTACATACTATTAAAAATCCTTATCAGTCACAAAGATTGGAAATTACCTTGAATGGAAAAACTCTTTATCGATGACCAAAGATTGTAGACAACCTTGAAGTTTGAAAATTAATATCGCAGTCTACCTTTGCATCCTATTAAGGTGTGAATGTATATAAATATAAATATACCATTACGCCTGTATTCCCCGAAGGGTTAGGCAGAGGTGTACCAATGTAGGTACACCCACAGTTCGCCGGTATATTTAGGTCCCATGTAATAGGGGGCGAGCCTATTGCCACTAACCGGGCACAAATCCAAACTCCTAGCTGCTACTGAGAATTTCATAGAAAAACCCAATAACACATTTTGCTCGACCTGGGAATCGAACCCGGGACCCCTTGCACAGCAGTCGCACTTGCGACCAACGGGGCAGTACCGCCAGGGTAGTAGTGCGGGGGCGGGGGGGGGGGGGGGGGGGGGACGACGACGACGTAGGTGTGAATGTAATTACTAAAAATACAAGCCTGTAATTGACACACTGCAATGCCTCTTTTCATACAGGGAAAGCATGAGTATAGATGTCCACGCTTGCTCAAGGCGGATTGGCGATTTCAATTGTATAATACAAAGTCGGTCCCGCTGTATATACGCTTAGATCTTTTCATTAATAGATAGAGTGCCCCGTTGGTCTCGTGGTCGCAAGTGCGACTGCTGTAGGAGGGTTCGATTCCCAGGTAGAGCAAAAAGTGTTATTGGGTTTTTCTATGAAATTCTCATTAGCAGCTCGGAGTTTGGATTTGTGCCCGGTTAATGGCAATAGGCTCGCCCCCTATTACATGGGACCTAAATATACTGGCGAACTGTGGGTGTACATTGGTTCACCTCTGTCTAACCCTTCGGGGAATACCGGCCTGATGGTATAGATAGAGTGGTTCAGAAGGAAGGTGTATACATATAAAACATCACGCTACGACCAACGGGACTGGAATAGTAACCAAATACGAATCTGAACGCGGGGTACATAGCTAGTCGAATATAAACTGAATTTTAACGTTCCTCAGAGATCAGTAAGATTTAACCCTCCTGTCTCCATCCCCTTTTCTTCATCTAACTACAGGCAAAATTCTTATTTAGTGCGAGCGAGTAAAGACCTTAACTTAATGTGTAAAGAGTTCTCGTTTGATGTGTTTAACACCAAAGGCTCATCAGCGCGAAATCAGTTAAACCTTGACTTTTTCAAAAGTGAATAGTGTGTATTAGTGACTTTAACTTAACTGTAATATATATATTTTATGTTGTGCTCTGCTGCTAGTGATCCTTAAGATCTCTATGTAATTATTGTATTGCTACCCGTGAGAACCTGTAATTGGCTTAATGTAGCATATTCAACTGTCGTATCCATTTTATGTATAGCTGTTGGTTTTCCATCTGATAAATAAATAAATAAATAAATAAGTCTGGATTTTCTCACGATGTTTACTCGTTTAAACTCTTCAGTTTCATAATATTAGTATAGATAAATATTAAATATCCATTGAAATTAATGAGATTAATTTCTTGACAAAACTTTGAAGCAATAAATATTTCAGTGACTGGGTGTTATTTCTATTTTAATGAACATCAAATAGTTATTTTTATGATTTGTTATGTTAATAGATATTATCCTTATGTGTATTTATACACATACTTCCTCAATGGCGAGTAACTACCCACCTACATATTAATAAATACACACGTACGTAATGTGAATGACAGTAAAGGAATACTGCCTACCCTATTTATTTACCCGATCTCATAACTGTTCTAAAAGTTTCTAAACCGCCTCAAGGGCCTCTGGTTACCGATGTCAGTGATGTCCAAGATAAACTTAGAAAGTACAATATGAATTAGAAAAAATCACATTGGTACTTGCCCGTGCCCGGTTGCGAATACACAACTTCGTGCGTGAGAGGCGGACGCCTTAACCACTGGGCCTTCACGACACGATTTCCTATAGTAAAAGTTGTTTATAATGATAAGTTGAATGACCCCTTTTCAAGATTTTGTTAAAAATAATAAAAACCTTATAAGTAAGTACACTTTTGGCTTTTAGGTACTTGAATGACCTAAATGTAAGGTCCTCATTGAAAGGCAAAAGTTGTTTTTATTGAAACATCGAAAACAAAGGTTTTCAACTTTTGTAATACCTATACTGAGTGCAATTTTGTGAACAAAAATATGATTATTGTAATTAACTCCAAGACAAACGTGATCAAGTTAAAGGAAACTACATAAGTACCTACTTACATAGGAAGTTAATAAACAAAATAATAATAACAACCTATTATTGTCCCACGGTGGAGCAACAGCCTCTTCTCATACAGAGAAGGCATGAGCATTGATCACCACGCTTGCCCAAAGCGGATTTGCGATTTCAGACTTACATGAATTATGAGCCCAGATTTCCTTACGAAGTTTTCTTTTACCGATATTTAAGTGATGTCCAAGATAAACACTTACAAAATACATATGATTAAAAATAGAAAAATTCGCTGACTGCGAACCCACAGCCTCGTACATGAGAGGCAGACGCCTTAATCGCTGGGTCATCACGACAGAGGAAGTGGCGTACATACTTATAATTTAGACGAAGTCGGGAAAGATAATTTGTAGGAAAAAAATCGACTACTTTTTATTGTACGGGTAAAATTGAGTAAATTATTTGAATTTCGAATGAAAATCACAGTCACCTATTGTATTTAAAATCACCAGTAGTAATGAAGTTACTGAAATAAAGAAATAACCACTAAAAGGTACTAAGGTATACCTGAAAACCAACTCTGACTTAAAATTTGCAAGTCACGAAAATCAAAGAAATCAGTTTGTAACCCGAGGTATTGAATACATAAATAATTTAATGCTAATTACAACGACACATACACATTAATACTTTTCTTACCGCCAATACTTTTACAAATCAGTAATTTCATTTCATTTTCCATATAAAAATATATGTATGTATAGGTACCATCACGCCTTTATTCCCCGAAGGGTTAGGCAGAGGTGTACCAATGTACACCCACATTTCGCCGGTATATTTAGGTCCCATATAATAGGGGGCGAGCCTATTGCCATTAACCGGGCACAAATCCAAACTCCGAGATGCGACTGAGAATTTCATAGGGCTTCTGCTCTGGGCTGCTACCGTGAACAAAAACCCAATAACACTTTAGCCTGACCTGGGCAGGCGAATGGTCCCGGTGAGGGAGCACCTTAAAGTCAAAGTCAAAGCTTTTTTTTGAATTAGACCATTTACAGGCACTTTTGAATGTCATGAAGTTACAGTTTCAAATTGAAGCTAGTTGCTCGTTCCAAAACGTAGGTTTCTATGGAGAAGAACGAGCAAGAAACTCCATGGAACTTTATAAACTATATCATAGCAGGTTGCACATGTTCGGTGCTAATTACTCACTGATGTAATGCTCGTATCAGCACTGTTACATTACAGGCAAATTCTCCCGGTGAAAGATCGCCTTTATGTTACAATCTGTATCATTACACGTTGCGCGCTGTAATGCTCGGTATTCCTCACTCACTGATGTAATACTCAAAAATCTGGTCACATTACAGGGAAAGTCTTTTAAAGGACAATGCACCTTAAAACCAAGCCCATAAATAAAAATATCGGTCACCATTTCCTACCATAATCGTTCCGCGCAACAGAATCGATCGATAGGCAATGCATTCGCATTGAACTTCTACGCCCATAGGTCAGCGACCGGCCTCCATAAAGTAGATACTAATTGGTATGATATCATTGTGCTCTAGTTCTTACATGTCATAGAAAAAGCAACCAAAATTACGTTTAAATGTTGAAATAACTGCATTTCTATAATATTTTGATAAAAATGGTAAATATTTTACAGTTCTTTGGATTTATCGCAAAATAACGAAACTTATTATCTAACATTAAAAAAACGGTACCTATTTGACTAATGTTATAATCAACAGAGGTATACCTAGTTTCTACCCGCAGTTTTGCCTGCATTTAACGCAAAACATGACCTATGGTACTCGGCAATAACGTGGCTATTTATCAGTGAAAGAATTTTTTAATCGAACCAGTATCAAAGATTTCATCTAACGAAGAATTTTAGCTTTTATATGACCAGGTAATAAAGTCGATATTATCATATCATATCAGCAGCAGAACGTTCACAGCTGGACATAGGCCCATAGATTTCCAATAGGACTAGTTGGAAGCGGCCTGCGTCCAGCGTCTTCCTGCGGTCTTAATCAGGTCGTACGTCTACCTTGTGGGTAATAATACAATCTACGGAGCTTATTACTAATAAGTAATAAAAATAAACTTACATGCCCATTTTCCCTGTTCCTTAAAATCCAATTTGCTGATAATTGGTCCTATGGCATAAGTGTACAGTACATCTATTAAAAACTTTCCAATTATAAACACAGAAACTGCAACACACGCCAACCCGGTCACTTGAAACATTTGTAACGACATTTTTAATAACTTATTTTAATATTTTCCGATAAATAAAAGAATAGGTTAGGAGAGAGCGTCGCCGCTTGCTTGACACAGTTCACGCATGCGTACTAGCGGTCGAAGAAAGTTGCCATGCGCATTGAATGAACGACGGCGACGGAAAGCGAGTGAGTGAATCGTGTGATTGAGTAGTTAGCCGAAAATAGTCGAGCTGCGATCGAATTATGTGAAAGAGATGGAAGTAAAATATCGTGCTGTCTCGTTTCCGCGAGCTGATAAGTGCGACATTGTACGGGAGTTTGTAGGTCATCCTGATTAATTGAACTAGTATGTTATTTGACTAAAATATGAGGAATTTTATCATCAAATCGACGATAAATTATTCAAATTAGTTTTTAACTATCAGTTCCTTGACCCAGTAATTCTTCAGGAATAAAACATGACCAATACCTGAATTCCCGCCAAAAAATAGGCGCCATTTTAAAATAAAAAAAGAATTTAACGAGATGACAAATCGAAACCATTTCTTCAATACTGGTACCGTAATTAGGGATACCGATACCAAGGTTTGGTACCAGAGATACCGATACCAAGATCTGGTACCAGGGATACCAATACCAAGTTTTGAAACCAGGGATACCGGATACCAAGTTTCGGTACTATCGATACCGATACCAAATATTGGTACCAGAACAATCTTTCACTAATTAGTTTCCGATGTCCATTGAAGCCATTTGTGTAATTAGTATAGGTTAGACGGTAATTGATGATTGCTTACTTAATGTATGAATCATAGCTTGGCACAGCTTGAGGGTATGTTAAGTCGAGCGTATAATAGTTTGATTTGGATGGGTGGGCAATGGTAGCTACTTAATTGAACTGATTTTTTGAGGCTTTGTGCTTATACACAGTGAATTTTTAAAGGTTGTTTTCCGGAAGAGTACCTAATGATTTTTTTTTTGACAGTACAATCAATTTGTTATTTTTTTTTATATGTCTCAATGATTTTGTGTTGATAATAAATCTAAATAATAATGTACAATCGATTTACATTGTTATTTTTATGATGATGATGATGGCAGAAATTATGTAAAGGACACTCGGCCGTGACCTCAAAACAGATTTTTTGGATTATCAATTTTTTGAATTACTTAATTATTTTATGGAAAACAAGACAATACCGATTTAAACCGAATAAGCTGCCGAAAAAAAAATACATTTTGAATGTAATTGCTTTTGAGCCGAATGCACGCCGAATGTATAAAGATTCAGTCCCGAATACACTCTTCACCCCGTTTATATGGATATAACCTTTTTGTAACACGCTGTATGGCATAAAGAAACAAAGAAAGTGAAGTTAAGAATGTTAGTAATAAAGAGAACGTATAATAATACATATTTAATATTATAAATGCGAAAGTAACTACGTATGTCTGTCTGTTACGCTTTCACAACAAATTTCATCCAAACCACTGAACCGATTTGGATGAAATGTGGAAAAGGGTAAGTTCGAACCACAAGAAGGACATAGGTTACTTTTCATACCGTGACCTCATCTGCGTCTGCAATCCCTGACATTTGCAAAAGTACACTATCACGCCTGTATTCCCAGAAGGGTTAGGCAGAGGTGTATCAATGTACACCCACAGTTTGCCGTTATGTTTAAGTCCCATGTAATAGAGGGTGAGCCTATCGCTATTAACCGAACACAAAACGGATAAAAAACTAACTTTTGCAAAAGTATGTAACTACTACACTTCGAGAAAGCTGAGAACGATAAACAAATTAAGTATCTCACTAACTTGACTCACGAGATTGTCGATATGTGCAATGTGAATACAGCAATCATTGTACCGATAGTCGTGACGACCAATAGCATAATAGCCAAGACCCTCGACCAGCACCTAAGGAGGCTCTCGTTGTGAGAAAGCGGTACTCCTAGACACGGCGCGTATTGTAAGGAGATACCTTTCTCAGGAAACCGTTCAGGATGCTGCGTGCTGTCATTTTTTGAAACTTTAAAACTTTTATAGTTTTTTAAGCAAATATTTAGAAAAAATAATTAATATGGAGAACAAATAAATGAGAATACTATACTTACCACCACGCCTGTATTCTCCGAAGGGTTAGGCAGAGGAGTACCAATATACACCCAAAGTGCGCCGGTATGTTTAGGGCCCATAAGTCTAATTTCGTTTGGCAAAGGTTCAAAAAATGGGCCCTCAGTCCTGATGCACACCATGTAATAGGGTACGAACCTATTGCCTTTAACCGGGCACAAGTCCTAACTCCGAGCTGCTACTGAGAATTTCATAGAAAAACCCGAAAACACTTTGGTGACCTGGTAATCGAACCCAAGACCTCTATAGTGATAGTCACGCTACGGGCCTATAAGCCAACGAGGCAGTCATCAAACAAAAAATCTTTTCTTACTGATTATATTAGTATAGATAAATATATGCGCGTTTGCTTACAGCCAGAATACAGTTAACTTATAATTTACTAGCTTTTGCCCGCGACTTCGTCCGCGTGGATGAATAGTTCCCGTTCCCGGGGGATTTCCGGGATGAAAACTATCCTATGTCCTTTCTCCGGTCCCAGACTATATCTGTACCAAATTTCATTGAAATCGGTTCAGTGGTTTAGGCGTGAAGAAGAGACAGACAGACAGAGTTACTTTCGCATTTATAATATTAGTACGGATTACATCTTTCCTACGTAAACAATTATAACCTAAATAAAACCTAATTAAAATACCTAAATAGTTCTGCAATCTGACTACGCCTTAACACAAGGAAGTAACTCCAGGGAACAACACAATAAGACCACTAAATAGAAATGTCAATACAACTCACTTGAACACTACTGAGAGTTTCTTCGTCAGTATTTCAGACTTCGCCACAAACTACTTGTTTAGGTAAGGTCTAGGCTATAAAGAAAGCGAGTTACTTACAGCGTTTAAAATATAAACTAATATAATAAAGCTTGAAGAGTTTTTTTGCTTGTTTATTTACATAACGCGTTAAGCTCTGAAACTTCCTACCAATCGGATTAGTAATTTTTTTTTGTATATTAAAAAAAAAAATTCATGAGGAATAGTGTACACTATAATAATGTATTTAAACATATGCATATGCGCTATGGGAGCAGAGTTATAATGTAACAATACGATAATACCCTCAAGATCAAATTTTGGAATTTTTAACCGAAATCAATGGAGACCAGCCTCTTGCATCCTTGCAAGGGATTTTATAGTGCACAAGTGTGTGCGGAGACACAGGTGCGCTACCTCCTTCTTTACTCTCAGTCCAATGAGAAGGTTGTCCAACACGACAATGAAGATATCAGGTGCAGGACCAAACGGCTTTACGTACTTTCACGGGACGGGGTTGACCATCACCAAATTCCGAGCTATTACTTTTAAAATACTGATGAAATTCCTAATGGAAAAATGCAGTAGCACTTTTCAACCTGTTAAACGAATCCAGGAACCACGTTCAGCAGCAACGCTTCCTCAAGATCAAAAAGGCTAATAATATTATTACTTATCAAGGACACTGTACACCTAATTCGGTGAAGTGTAAACACTACATGCTCTAGATTTCCAATGCCCAGCTCAAAGGTATCGTCAAAAATTACGCGCAAAAAAATCCAGTACACGGAACACCTACACGGAATTCAATTTGTTTTTTCACATTTTATTGACATTCAAAATTGCCTTATTGAAAAAATTACTTGATTTTGTCTTTGAAAAAATCCTGGCTAAATATTTTCCTTACCGCCCACTGGATTTTGAAACCACGCAGCAAAGTCTAAATCGATATTTTTCTTTAGCAACTGCTTACGCTACTCCACTTCTTCAATGAAACCACATCCTTACTAGAATAGAAACTTAAATGCTATCGAAGTTATTAAGTTCCCCAGTTACCGTCGACGATACTGAGCTGCTTATACGGAAATTTTAATTAGCTTTTAAAGTTGCTTCTAGTTTGTAACAAGTCAATCTGTCGATGTATTCGGGATGTAACATGACATAGCGTATAGCTGTTAAGTCTATATATCAAAGTTAGTAACATTTGTATATATGTATTTTTTATAATACCAACACGCCAGTGTTCCCCGAAGGGTTAGGCAGAGGTGTACCACAGCACAGTTCGCCGGTATATTTAGGTCCCATGTAATAGGGGGCGAGCCTATTGCCATTAACCGGGCACAAATCCAAACTTCGAGCTGCTACTGAGAATTTCATAGAAAAACCCAATAACACTTTTTGCTCGACCTGGGAATCGATCCCGGGACCCCTTGCACAGCAGTCGCAATTTGCGACCACGAGACCAACGGGGCGTTTCGTATGGGGTGTTTAATTTATTTACTTTGTACATTTATACATATCATCACGCCTATATTCCCCAAAGGGAAGGACAGGGATATATTATATATCTTTTATTCGAGGTCCGTTTTGCACTCTCAGGTGTTGAACCCTATAAAGACACAGTTATTGTTCCTTAATGTTACCTCCACGCTAATATTTTTAGTAGAGTACCTACAAGGATGCAATGAGACCAAAATTTTTAGGTAATTAAAAATTAGCAACATTTATAATTACCTATTTTTTTTATTTATATTATAATTTGCAAGTCTATTATGATATTATGTTAAGTATTTCCTGTTCTTTGTAAAGGCTACCGGACTAAATTATTAAAATATTCTCAAAAAAAAAACAATCTTAGCATATGCTAGCCAGATTCATGAGAAATAGCAAAATGGCTAGTATAACATTACGCCGAACGAAGTATTATTATTTTATTTATTTACCTATAACATGGAGACATAAATTACAATTTTAAATTGTTTTCATAAAAATACAAAAAAAGGAGCCACAGGTAGCAGAAACAAGGTAACTATTATTATATCTCATTTATTTACTTAAAATAGGTACATACAAATTACATTTTTAAATAAATATTTACATATAAAAATAATTATTATTACCAACATTACAATTTTTTTTCTGCAATAAAAATTAATAAATGATAACTACCTACTACAACTTATTCTACTACGACTATTAATGAATTATTTTTTATTATTTATTTAATTTTTAACAGTCCACGTGAGCTCCATCATCTGACCACGCCTTTAACATCCCTTTTTTTTTATGTACGAAGCAAATCCTTAACGCATGCCACGCCATCCGGGGAGATGACGTAGTTATGTGGGGCTTGCACCCAATAAAAACACCGCCTGTGCACCTACTTTCGCCTTGATGAATGGGCCGGCCCGCGAGAACTGCTACGCATGACGTTCGCGACCCATCCAGCGTGGCCCACATCTGGGCTACTTCTCCTTTGACCGCCTCCGGGCTCTCTCCTCCTTCAGCGATGTCTGGGTGCACTGAGACATCGCCACTACTCCAGGGACTGTGCAGCGTGGACGATAGAGTCCCCGATCTAGCGTCCGCTGGCCTCTCTTATGGCGGCATTAAGTGGCCATTTCGCCGTCTGCGCCCTCCTACCCTCCTGCGACGAATCGGGTCAGCGAGAGAGTCTGCCTCCCTGACCCGCTCCGCCGCTTCTTTCTGTGAGATAACGTCCTCACAGAAAGACGCAACCGCCTCCCATACTCTTTCTCTGCCGACCATAGCTCTGACAACGACCGGCAGCGATAGGTCTCCTTCAATTTCTGCCGCTAGAACGCTGCGCTGCGTCTCCCCGGCAGGACACTGCTCAAAACCAAAACAAATCCTAACTCCGAGCTGCTACTGAGAAATTCATAAAAATCCCAATAACACTTTTTGCTCGACCTGGGAATCGAACCCAAGACCTCTAGCGCAGCAGTCGCGCTTAGGACCGCTAGGCCAACGAGGCAGTTCATTAACTAATGACTGCGAAAACATTCAGTTAAGGGCCGTTAATTCTTACTGCTAAGTCTCCGCTGATTGTCCAACCGTGACCCTAATGCTTAGCAGACATTATGTCCTTGAGAAGCAAGATCGAGACTTTATTCAACTTGTTTTTTTGTTTGTGACCTTATTTACGCTCGGGAATTTCCGGTAAAGGCGAGACTGTGACGGGGGTGAAAAATATTATTTTCTAACATGTAACAATAGTTACCTTTTTTAAGGATGGAAAATCATCGAATGACTTGTACCGATCTGGGCGGAGTGGAAGGGAGTGTCAGACTCTTACTGACTAAAACCCACCCGTGTTCCAAGGCTGACGTAAATCTTTCGAACTAATTTCGCAACTAAATATTTCAAACAAATTCCGCAACCCAATAATAGGTATCTACCAGCCTTTTGTGCAAGGAAAAAGGTTTCTGTTGTGTAAATAGAAAATGCTTGAGTTCAGATCAATGTGCTATCTCAAGATTTTTTCGCGATTTCATAAGTACTCATATCTCTAGCGTGATGTTAAAATTATGTAGCCTATACTACTCCTCGTGAATCTGGCTCTCATGTATGATTTTGAATACAAATATTGTAAGATATTGATTTAAAAAACGTTTGGACGCGGCTACTAGTTTTTTTTGTATGACTTTCATGACTTTGAACATATTATTATAACCATCACGCCTGTATTCCCCGAAGGGTTAGGCAGAGGTGTACCAATGTACACCCACAGTTCGCCGGTATATTTAGGTCCCATGTAATAGGGGGCGAGCCTATTGCCATTAACCGGGCACAAATCCAAACTCCGAGCTGTTACTGAGAATTTCATAGAAAAACCCAATAGCACTTTTTGCTCGACCCGGGAATCGAACCCAGGACCTCTAGCGTAGCAGTCGCGCTCAGGACCACAAGGCCAACGAGACAGTGACATTATAACATAACGTAAAAATTATTGTAACGATGGAAAGAATACATAAATATGTAACTTTTATCTTGGATAAGTATCTTCTTACACCTATATACACACGTATTAACTCAGTTAACATTCTAGTAATTAAATAGGCTTCAACACAGATCTACAATAGGGGAGTTATAAGCTAATCGCTGTGCGTGGAGAACGCAGTGATGCGATGTGTCTGTTACTGATTTCATGAACCATAAACTTCAAACTGTTTCCTACAAACTGTGGGGTGCCGGGGTTTGCTGTTAAGCTATTAATAATTAGATAGGAATTAAGTTTAGACCTATATCTACTAGTATTGTAAAGCATTTTTCATTTTTTTATAGATGGGAAATCATCAAATAACTTCCCCCGCCCTGGGCGGGACGGGAGGTGTCAGACTTTTACTGACTAAAACCCATCTATGTTCCTTCATGTGCCCTTTGCGTCCCGGGGGCGCGGTATCTCTTTCGAACAACCCGCAGCCCCGGCAGATTAGTATTGTAAAACTGAAGACTTTGTTAGTTTGAAAGCGCTAAGTTCACAAACTACTAGTCCGATTAAAAAAAATCTTTGTTTGGAGGCAATTTACAGGTTATAACATCACGCTATGACCTACGGGAGCAGAGTAGTAACCAAGCTGTTTTTTGTCTATTTTGTACGTCATATAAAATAGACAAAGAAGTTAAGTAGTTTAAGTTTCTTGGCCATCACTGACAAAAATAACTGGCGAAATATGTACATTTTTGATACTCCTCTGCCTAGCCCTTTAAGGAAGCAGGCGTGATGTTATGCAACAGACACCCATTATGCACTAAAGTAGATTATTCTCCACTTCCAAAGTCTCAGCAAAGCATGTAAAATTATGATAAAATAACACTCCGGGAACAACTTTGTTCCAAACTAATAATAGGTGTTTCCATTAGACCTGCTGCGAAACACTCAGAGTATTAATAAGACAAGGTATTAGCACCTGCCGGGGCTGCGGGCTGTCCGAAAGAGATACCACGGCCCTGGAACGCAAAGGGCACAAAAAGGAACATGGATGGGTTTTAGTCAGTAAAAGTCTGACACTCCCTTCAACCCCACCCATGGCGGAAGAAGTTATTTGATGATTTTCCATAAAAAAGGTATTAGCAAGATGTCAAATCAAGAGCCTGTAAATGGTCTTATTGAAATAAATTATTTGAGTTTGACTTTTAAGATAGTATTTTCAAGGTGATGCAATTTGACTTACATCTAAGACTAATATCATAAGCAGGAAAGATTTTTTTGTTTGTTTGTACCGAATAAGCTGCGCAACTATTGGACTGATTTTAACCATTTTTTCACCAATAGATAGCTACGTCATTAATGAATATTATGGGTTATATAAAATTACGTTACGACTCACTGGAGCAGAGTAACAACATAAAGACGTAACTTAACGCGATTTAAATATGCCACGCGAATGAAGTCGCAAACGGAAGCTAGTAAGTAATATTTTTTTTTTTAAAAAGATAACCAAAACGATAATTATAAAAAAATTAACCTCTCCCTTCTGCCCCACTTCGCACTAAAGGAGTCAAAATAAATGCACCCCTATAATTGATAAACCTTTCTTCTCGCCACTTGAAAAACCTCTTCATAAAAGTGCTTTCGTTAAGGAAGGCATTTTCTATTACCTAATCAATTCCAATCACAAGTTTTATAATTAAATTAACACTTAGAATCACTTTAAGGATATGAAGTATAAAATGTTGAAGATGTTACAGGAAGCATTGTTTTTCGTAATTTATAAAAATCTTGTCAGTTTTTCGTCTTTCTTGTTTCAGAATAAAACACTGGGTGCGTTGGATTATTTGGTTCCCTTCATGATGGTTGAGCTATTGGTGCTAATCCATGCGTCATGTTCGTGAACGGGCACTGTCAGTTGGGATTTGGTCTTCTCTTAACTGCCATAGTTTACTTCTTTATTAATATTATTTCTATTCACTTTCATTGTTTCACATATAGAAGCAACAAGAATATTGCAACAAAGTTTTTTTTTTAACCAAATAGTTAAGAGTGTCCGTAGAGTTTCTTGCTCGTTTTCTCCACAAATTCCTACGTTTTGGAACGAGCAACTAACTTTAACTTACTATACAACTTCTTGGCAATTCAAAAGTGCCTTTAAATAAATAAACATTACAAAACACCTCACAGCTTATCTCATTCACACCCTTACAGTAACTTGAACAGTTCCAGTTTGATTCACAGTGGAATCCAACGATTTAGCTCATAACTAGTATTAGTATATGTTAGTCATTCTCTATAGTAATTGGGTTTGTTTGTTGTATTGTTGTTATGAGAAATGGGACGTTTAAAATTATAGTACATACGTATATTTAGCTGACAGCCTGTAGTCGTTTAGGTGGAGAAGAGGTAGGTACTGTGTCTAGGTATGTCAGTTTTGTTTGTAATAGGTCATCCTGGGAAGAACTGGACTAACTGATAGAAAACTACACTTTTTAGTATGTTATCACGCGAAAGTCGGGGGCAGAAACTAGTTATAATATTATAATAAACAGATAAACTGTATGTAACTAACTCGTTAGCCTAGTGGTCCTAAGCGCGACTGCTACGCTAGACGTCTTGGATTCGATTTCCATGTCAAGCAAAAAGAGTTAATGGAGTTTTCTGTGAAATTCTCAGTAGCACCGAGTTAGGATTTGTGCCCGATCCTCCTTTTTCATGGGACTTAAACATATCGGCGAACTACGGATGTACATTGGTTCACCTCTGCCTAACCTTTCGGGAAATACAGGCGTGATGGTATGGTTATAAAATTTATTTAGTTTTTTTTCCTGTTTGTATGTGGTGATTTCGGTGATATTGGGAAGAACTGAACCGACTACAAAAATTCTATAACTAATACAAACCTACACTACGCGCCCACGCGGACAAAACCACGGCCGCAAGCTAGCGTAACTATGATAATAATATATCTTTCAATAGATAACGAGATCCAAGCTGGAATCTCCTCAGTCGGACTACGAGTAATGGATTGACTTTTAAAACAATTTTCATTAGTTCCCTGACAGATATAGAATGGAATCTAGAGATTTAGCGAACATTTACTTACAAGAGTAGTTCAGTGAAGGGGTCAGTAGGATTTTATAGATGTGTGAATGTGCTTCGGGTATCATCGTTTATCTTCGGAAATACGATGCTGATGAAATATGGTGCTGTTTTGACAACAGAAATCGATTAGAATTAGAAGTTTTTAGGGTTCGATACTCAAAGGGTAAAACTCGAAAAAAAAAAGGGTCCCGACCCTATTACTGAGACTCCGCAGTCCGTCTGTCTGTCTGTCACCAGGCTGTATCTCATGAACCCTGATAGTTAGACAGTTAAAATTTTCACAGATGATGTATTTCTGTTGCCGCTATAACAACAAATACTAAAAACTAGAATAAAATACATATTTAGGGGGGCTCCCATAAAACAATCGTGTTTATTTTGCCGAGTTTATAGATAACTAGCTTTTGCCCGCGACTTTGTCCGCGAGGATAATTAGTTCCCGTTCCCGGGAGATTTCCGGGATGAAAACTATCCTATGTCCTTTCTCGGGTCCCAGACTATATCTGTACCAAATTTCATTGAAATCAGTTCAGTGGTTTAGGCGTGAAGAAGAGACAGACAGACAGACAGACAGACAGAGTTACTTTCGCATTTATAATATTAGTAAGGAGGTTAAGGAACCCTTCGTGCGCGAGTCCGACTCGCAATTGGCCGGTTTTTTTTAGAGACTTTGTCTCTGTGGGGATACCATAGCGAAACCTACTCCGTGGCGAGATGTTCGTAATTCGAATACCACAAGATTTTCGAAACGCCTTTTTCAAGTTTAGTGCATGTAGTTTGATTGTTACGTGGAATAAAAGTTTTTACTTTTAGCTCTGCCAAAACGAGCTATACGTAATTTAATAATTAAATAAATTCGTTCAAAGTAATTCAATTAGGTATGCCGAGTATATTACATTATCTAGCATCCAGCAATTAGTTTAATGTACATCTAAAACTTATGCTTAGAATAGATTTAAATTCATTAGCGTTATATTTTATAAAACTAATAGAATTATATAGGTATGTTTTTCAAAAATAGGACACAACTTTGACGTGTGTTGGTTTCTTTGATCTCAGGAATTCAATTGTACGTCAACACATTGCAATCCGCAGCACAATAAGATAAAGAATAATTCTTTTTTCTTCTGAAGAAGAAGATGATTTCAGGGTTTTTGGTAAGTAATAAACATGAGAATTAAAAATGTATTCAGTAAAAAATAAAATGAAAAAAAAAAATATTTCTTTCATGAAATTAAAAAGAACTTTACTTAATAAAATTATTTCCTTTTCATTTCCTACAATTTTATATTCATTTCATTTAATGTGCAATCTCATTCCAAGAACACACGCGAGAGAAGTCGGGGCACAAACTAAGTTCCTCGAGGGCGTTCCCCCCCGGTATTTCCACTTACGTCCGCGTTTGGAACCCCTCACATTGTTAGCATATTTTATAGAGAAAATATTCTAATGCAAAGCTAGAGAAATTTTAAAAATTCCACTCAAATTAAATAACACCTTAAGTAGTACTTTTTAAGTTAGTTTTTCGATTGCCGTCGTCTTCTCGTCTGTCTGTCCCTTTGTTACAGGGCATCTTTTGAACTGTTATATTTTATTAAGGCCGCTACAATACTATAAAAAAAATGAAACTATGTAAGAAACTTGTTTTTTTTTACGACATTTTTAATAATAAATAATATCATAAAGTGGCATTTAAACCTTCATGTGCGACTCAGTCTTTTTTTTACTGCTGATTATGATCGGTAGGTACTGTAAAAATTGTATGAAAAATTTCGTTCACAACTTGTGAGTGGTAGCACTAGTGGCTTTGCCACAAGTGGATACGGTAGCACTTAGGAATATTAAAGACTGATATCAACTTTCGAGTTAGTTCTATTATAACACTAGCATCTGCCCGCAACTTCGTTTGCCTTTAACTTCAGAATGTATGCAAAATACGCACTGAGGCTTGCAATAATCGAGTTGCGGATAATCCAATCCAATACCAATACTCCAAAGTCCTAAATAATCTTATGCGTCAAGCCAAATATTCCGGTTGGCCGTTTAAGCATGAATGATGAATTTTTTTTTTTTTTTATATTTAACCTATCCATCCATTTTTACAAACTATCGCGTAGGATTTGCCGGGTGTTATGCAATCTATACCAATACTAGCTTTTGCTCACGGCTTCGCTCGCGTTAAGAAGTGTTATCTTTCATCC
Source organism: Caradrina clavipalpis (assembly GCA_932526535.1). Lineage (NCBI taxonomy): Eukaryota > Metazoa > Arthropoda > Insecta > Lepidoptera > Noctuidae > Caradrina > Caradrina clavipalpis. The sequence continues at coordinate 11,506,102 of OW052106.1, forward strand.
CCTTGGGGGTAGAATTGATCAAAATCCTTTCTTAGCGGATTGCTACATCATAACATCTACCTGCGATCCGTCCAGTGGTTTGGGCTGTGCGTTGATAGATCACTATGTCAGTCACCTTTGAGTTATATAAATTTAGAAGATAGAGACGAAAGATTTGTTTGTTTTATTTGTTTGTAACGAATAGGCTCCCAAACTTCTGAACCGATTTTATCAATTTCTTCATTTTTTCATAGTAACATAGGCTATATAACATCACGCTACGGCCCACGGGAGCGGAGCAGTCGCCAGCAGTTTGTTAGTAGGGTCAGCGTCAGAGAAAAGGAACCCCCTTTGATAATGACATCAAACCGTATAACCGTAGTCTTGGGATGTTCCTTTTCTCTGACACTGACTGTACAAAATAAACCAGAAAATAAAAAAAGACTGTTTATATCACTTTTTCAAACATAAATGCAAAAATATAATTTATGATCAGAAAACGAGATTTTATCAATTACATTTTTCATAATTGGTAGCTGTAGATCGCTGTACCGAGTTCTCACTCTCAGCAATTGAAATTCATGAATAAGAATGACTTTACCCCTTAAACAGGGTAGCGGGAATTTCTTGGGGAAACTCGTAAACGTTTTGTGCCTTTAATTCTTGAATTTTTTAAGAGCTTTCCCTTTTAAAAAATGGTTGGAAATTAGAGAGAGAAGCTTATAGCATTGCGGTTAGGTGTGCTGTTTGTAATGTTTTTAACTTTTGATGCATGACCTTTTTTTTGGTAGCTTAGTTACCATTGGGCTCTTTCTAAACTTAGACAATCCATAATTTAGTGTGATATCTAATAAATAATATAGCAATACAGTGCCTCGTTGGTCTTGTGGTCGCAAGTGCGACTGCTGTGCAAGGGGTCCCGGATTCGATTCCCAGGTCGAGCAAAAAGTGTTATTGGGTTTTTCTATGAAATTCTCAGTAACAGCTCGGAGTTTGGATTTGTGCCCAGTTAATGGCAATAGGCTCGCCCCCATGGGACCTAAATATACCGGCGAACTGTGAGTGTACATTGGTACACCTCTGCCTAACCCTTCGGGGAATACAGGGCGTACATTATTTTTTTTTTACAGTTTTCGTCGTGTAACTTGGCAAGGTTTTGGCGTAATGGGGGTTACTTTGCACATGTACTGTAGGTATTTGGAAGGCCTCTGCTATTTTGAGATGTCTACAAGCGGCTTTGACTAATTAATATCAGGTGGGTTAAGGCTTGTTTGCCATCCAATAGCGTAAAAAAGCAAACAAAAACATTTGACTTTGACTTTCATTCTGACTTTGACTTTGACTTTCGCCAATAATCTTCAAAGTAACAGAACTTCCTTCAACACGTACGATCGCCGCGTATCTGTCGCGTACGTGTTGAGTAGTCACTTTGACAACGTTGCACGCTATTCGAAGGTAAAATGTCGCCTTTTGAGTGGCTCGTGGTACGCTCACGTTATTTTATTTCTATCTTCGACGGATAGATTTGGTTGTACGTGTGTGATTTACGTTATTTATAACTGAGCTTTGATCTGTTAAAATGAGCTAAGCCACAGGCTTTGAATTATTAAATTACTTACATCAAAGTAATGTAATAATTATGTCAAATATATGAGCAGTTCAATGTACGTCAAAACTTATGCTAAGAATAGATCTAAAATTAATCAGCGTTACATTTCAACAACCTATAATTGTTTTGTATAATTAATTGGATTATATTTTGACGTGTGCTGGTTTATTTTGACAAAACTTTACTCAAGTTTACCACACATACCATCACGCTTGTATTTCCCAAATAGTTAGGCAGAGGTGTACCAACGTACACCCACAGTCCGCCGGTATATTTAGATTCCATGTAATAGGAGGTGAGCCTATTGCCATTACCCGGGCTCAAATCCTAACCCCGAGCTGCTAGTGAGATTTTCATAGAAAAACTCAAAAACACTTTCGCTCGATCTAGGAATCAAATCCTAAAACTAGCGTAGCAGTCGCGCTTAGGACCACTATGCTAACTAGGCAGTTCTTTTCTGTAATAATAGTTAAATTAAGATGAAGTGAGTGCGAGGTGAATTATCAATCCATACATGTTATTACCTTTAAAATAAATACTAGAACTGCCTCGTTGGCTTAGTGGTCCTGAGCGCGACTGCTACGCTAGAGGGCCTGGGTACGATTCCTAGGTCGAGCAAAAAGTGTTATTGGGTTTTTCTATGAAATTCTCAGTAGCAGCTCGGAGTTTGGATTTGTGCCCGGTTAATGGCAATAGGCTCGCCCCCTATTACATGGGACCTAAATATACCGGCGAACTGTGGGTGTACTTACCTACATTGGTACACCTCTGCCTAACCCTTCAGGGAATACAGGCGTGATGGTATATATAAATAAAAACTACATATCTTACGTGATTCTTGTGATACAGTCTAGTACACACTTCACAAATTCTCCTACGCCTTGCTACACAGCTCACCACACAAACGCAATTGGTGTCACTTTGTCAAATCAGGCGCTTCCTGCAGAATCGTGCGGCATTGCGGCGAAGCTCTCAACTTATATAGTATCTATGAAGCTGACTTTACGTGATATCAATATTGTCAAAAGACTTACTTCCTATATGGAATGGAAGGAAAATCGTAAAGAAAATTTTTACTATTGAAAAACAGTTGTTTAATTCAAGTGATACACCTAAACGGTACAAAAGTATGGAATAGGTAACCATCGAAAACCATCGCGTTCTTTGTGAATTATATGTGTACCAATGTACCAACATCCACAATTCGCCGGTATGTTTAGGTCCCATGTAATAGGAAGCGAGGCTATTGCCATTAACCCTTCAAACGTCGTATGATCAAACCTTGATCATAAGGGTATTGTTTAACTATTGTGTCTATATATACTATCGTGCCACGGGTTAACCGGGCACAAATCCTTTTTTTTTTAAATAGGAAATAATCAAATAACTTCCCCCGCTCTGGGCGGGACAGGAGGTAGTGTCAGACTTTTACTGACTAAAACCCATCTATGTTCCTTCATGTGCCCTTTGCATTCAGGGGCGCGGTATCTCTTTCGAACAACCCGCAGCCCCGGACAAATCCTAACTCCGAGCTGCTACTGAGAATTTCATATAAAAACCCAATAACACTTTTTGCACGACCTGGGAAATAAACCCAAGACCTCTAGCATATCAGTTAAGTTTAGGACCACTAGGCTAACGAGGGAGTTACAGCCGGTCTAGTCAGTAATAATAATCTTCTGTGAATTTAGATGAAACGCTCCTTGTGATATACAGACAAACAGACAGACGGCCGGACGGATCAGCGTTTGACGGGGCCACGGGGCCCGCCTTGTGGTGGTGGCGGGCCAATACCTGCCGGGGTGCGGAAGAATGCTCAGAGCGATACCCGTGCCCCGGCCAATGGTAGTTCGAGGAACACCGTGGGGTTTTAGTCGGTAAAAGTCTGACACACCCCTCAGCCTTACCCCAGCCGGAGGCAGTCCATGAGGATTTTCCCACAAGGAAAAGATAAAAAAAAGCAGGAGTCCTGTTTAGACCTTTTGAGTACGGAACCCTAAAAAAAGAAAAAATATGGAAAAGAAACAGTTTCACGAATACATTATTTACAACCCAAATTGGTAATTTTAGAGAGCCTAATGAAAAAACAGTAAGTACACCTTTGTAATGTAAATCTTTTTTTATGTTCTACGCATCAAAGACTAGTTTTCAGAGAACACAGAAATGTTTTGATTATATTTTTTGGAGTAAACTGTAAGTAGCAGATAATATTATAGCATAATTTACCATCACGCCTGTATTCCCCGACGTTTTAGGCAGAGGTGTATCAATGTGCACCCAAAGTTTGCCGTCATTTAGGTCCCATGTAATAGGGGGCGAGCCTATTGCCATTAACCGGGTACTAATCCTAACTCCGAGCTGCTACTGAGAATTTCATGGAAAAACCCAATAACAATTTGCTCAACCTGGGAATCGAACCCAAGACCTCTAAGCGTAGCAGACACACTTAGACCAACTAGGCTAACGACGCAGTTGAAAAAACATAAAAAAATGTAAGATTGGCAACACCGTCTTACCTAGACTTTTGTAGACAGTTAATCTACTTCAAAAGTATAGGCTTTATTAATTTAGGGCCGTACAAACAAATTAGTCTATCCTCTTAAAAATTCAGGTCTCTCCATAGTTCTAGAAGCCTAGCTAGTAGCACGCTAGCGAGGTATTCTCATCCAATATTTACAAAAATGACAGTAGTTTAAAATTCCATTTGGAAAGTGATGGCCATGGGCGAGGCGTTTACTATTTTAATTTCCTGTGAACTACAAAAGATTTAGATGAATTTATTGAAATAATAAATAAACTTAGGTTCTATACTTTTATTGTCCCACTGCAGGGCAAAGGCCTCTGCCGGGGCTGCGGGTTGTTCGAAAGAGATACCGCGCCCCCGGAACGCAAAAGGCACATAAAGGAACATAGATGGGTTTTAGTCAGTAAAAGTCTAACACTCCCTCCCGCCACGCCCAGGGCGGGGGAAGTTATTTGATGATTTCCCATCTATAAAAAAAAGGGTAAAGGCCTCTTGTCATGTCAGAGAAGGCATGTGCATTGATCGCCGCGATTGCTGAAGGTGAATTGGCGGTTTCAGGCTTTTATTTTACTATTTTTCCCGGTTAGGCTCGCTCACTATTACATAGAACCTAGAACATACCGGCGAACTGTGGGTATACATTGGCACACCTCTGCCTAACTCTTCGGGGAATACAGGCGTAATGGTGTGTGTGTGATTTTACTATTTTTCCTTCATCGCCTGGGTCTATCAAAGCGTAACTTTTGGTTTTGTTAAATGTATTTAATTATACCCGTTACTTTTCTTCTCCGCATAGTATAAAACAAAAGTTCCTTCCCGCTGTCTGTCCCTCTGTACACTTAGATCCTTTAAACTCCTCAACGGATTGCAATTCGAATGTCATTATAGGCAGAGTGATTCAAGAGGAAAGTTTATACGTATAAAACATCATACTAAGAGCAACCGGAACCAAGCAGTGACCAATGTCGTAACTGTACGAGGGTGACACCCTACGAGGTACGAGGGTGATATAGCTACTTCTTAATAATTTAGTCATGACACCTCTTAGTTCATTAAAAAATACGTAATAAATAACGCAAGTTATTTAGCTCTAAGATCCTTAACTTTCCCAACACCTCTAATAACATTTCAAAACTCATAACATTTAAGAAAACACCTTACCGTTTAATTAAAATTGAACGCGAACATTTCACAGAAGTTTGGAAGAGTATATAGGTGTCTGTATGGAGGTAGAAGGTACTTGCTTAATAAATGAATGAAACTGCCTCGTTGGTCTAGTGGTCCTAAGCGCGATTGCTACTCTAGAGGTCTTGGGTTCTCGATTCCCAGGTCGAGCAAAAAGTGTTATTGGGTTTTTCTATAACATTCTTAGTAGCAGCTCGGAGTTTGGATTTGTGCTCGGTTAATGGCAATTAGGCTCGCCCCGTGGGTGTACATTGGTACACCTCTTCCTAACCCTATACCCACCGGTATATTTAGGTCCCATGTACCTAATAGGGGCTATTAGGTACATGGGACATAAAATATACCGGTGAACTGTGGGTGTACATTGGTACACCTCTGCCTGACACTAACAGGCGTGATGGTATATATATATTTAAATATATTTAATGAATGATGATCATGTTACAGCTGGTTATAGAAGTCATAAATATAACAATCTTAGTAGAAAGGGTGATCGGAAGATTTGAGTTTTTTAAGAACCAACAACTCACTCTCCTTCTTCTTTCTTCTTCTTTATCGTGTGGGCAGTAAGGCCTAACGACCCCACACACCCTAGTGTCAGAGTTTCTAAACCGCCTCAAGGGCCTCTGACATGGTTACCGATGTCAGAGATGTCCAAGATAAACTTAAAAAGTACTGAAGAAAAGCTCACATTGGTACTTGCCCGTGCCCGGTTGCGAACCCACAACTTAGTGCATGAGAGGCGCCTCTGGGACATCACGACATTTTGACAACCACTAATTAACTGCTCCCGTGGGTGTAGTGGTTCTAAGAGCGACTTCTACGCTAGAGATCTTGGGTTTGATTTCCAGGACGAACAAGTTATTGGGTCTTCAAACAATACAGGCATGATAATATGTATGTAAAAACTTAGAAAAATTATGTCAAAAATATCTAGCGCCTGACTATATAGTAGCGGCAAACTGCATGATGAAAACATGGGTGTTTGGATTTTTTTGAACCGACTTCAAAAAAAAGGAGGTTATCAATTCGACCCGTATGTACGTAATATTTCAAGAACTGCCCAGTTTTCGTATAATATGTTAGTCTATATCAGCGTCTGAACAAATGTGCCAAATTTCAAAAGTGTATGTATGCATGTATGTTTTTATGTTTGTGTTTTATTCTTGCAATCTCATAAATTACTTTTGATCACACATGAAATATTAGGGAGTGATTCTTTGTAGTGTCACTATATTTAATGTTTGCCATGTACTTATGAACTATAATTTACTAATTTGTAAAATATTGCATATATTCTAGTAAAGTGATTTTGTTTCTAATTAATGCAATAATATAATGGACGTGTTTTAATTTCATAAAAGATCAACTTTAGAAGGGTAAGTATGCAGTTACAGTTGCCCTTGCTTCTCCACACAAAACTATGAAGAAGCATGACCATCTATTGGAGAGGGCAACTAGACACAATATTTTTTCTTATAAATTACTTTCAAAGGTACTTGTTAATTGAAACAAATGTTTTAACTTTGACTTTTATTCCGAAAGTATTTTTTTTTCTCAAATAAATTAATTTGCTTTATTCTTTTCATATTGAAATTATTTTTTGTACTAGCTTTCTCTCGCGACTTTGTTCGGGGTTTTTTTTTACCTGTATTAGGTTACGTTTTTGGTTACTGCTCCGCTCCCGTGGGTAATAGCGAAACTCTTCAGCTTCATAATTTTAAGTGTAGATAACTATATTTTCTCTACAGACTTTCAGAAAACTTAGTTAATTTACTTAACTAAACATAACTTACTGGTGCGCAAAGAGGCATTGAAGGAGGGAAAAAGATGTGAATGTTTTGTTTATTTTATTTTATTTTATTGTATGGTTGAATTTTACGTTTAAGTTTATTTTATGATATAGTTTAGTTTGTGTGTATAACATCTTTGGAGTCATCTGTAAGATGTTGTACTTATTAATATGAATAAATGAATACCTAAATTTTTTTTTTTTTATAAAGTATTACTCATAAATCTAGCCATCAAATACCAAAACGATTTTTTTCTCAATTTCACTGTTACTTTAAGACATTAAACAAACACACAAACAAAAAACTCAGCATTATTATATTAGTATAGATAACTAGATTTACTCTGCAGACTTTCAGAAAACTTAGTTAATTTTCTTAACTAAACATAACTTAAATTAATACTGAAAATATATTCAGTTTTCAGTGACTAAAGTCAGCATCACTTTATCAACCAAATAGGTTTATCTTTCTACTTATTATTATAAACTAGCGACCCGCCCCGACTTCGCACGGGTGGTTATTATTTACGACATTACATTAGAAACCTCAAAAGTAACAGTATTTTTCCACTATTTGATGGATGTTATTATACATATAAACCCTTCCTCTTCAATCACTCTATCTATTCAAAAAAAACCGCATCAAAATCCGTTGCGTAGTTTTAAAGATTTATGCATATATAGCGATATAGGGACAGAGAAAGCGACTTTGTTTTATACTATTTTATATTATACTATGTAGTGATGTGAAAGTTTGTGAAGATGGTTGGATGTTTGTAACTATATCACGCTAAAACGGCTGAACGGATCTGGATGAAATTTGGCACAGAGGTAGACTATAGTCTGAAATAGCACATAGGCTACTTTTCTCTTCTAAAATTTGACGGTTCCTGTTGGATAATATTGCCTTTGTACAGTGTATTTTATACATGTTGTGCATAAAGTTTTAATAATAAATAATATATCAAAGGAGAGTGGGCAAAAATGTATGGGAGCTGGTCTACCTACTCAACAGTGATGTAACATACGTCGTTGAATAGGTAATTGTGTGTACTCCATTTTGTTATATGGCCGTTAAGTTGTAGGTAATGGGGTTCTCGAGATATTTCCCAAAAACAAGCTAAAGCAAAATAATTTCGCCGAATAGAACAACAATGCAATTTTTCATTAACTATGGCTACATAAGTGAGAGCGGCCGTGGCGAACTTGGGGGAGTTGGTAAACCACGCCTCTCAACGCGTGCGCTTTGTTGGAAAAAGAGCGAGCTTTAAATATTATGGCTTATTTGGCATATTTAATATTGGCTGAAACGACAATCGACACAATGATCGCTGAGTGCACATCCCACATGTCGAAGACCTCGTCAGCCAAGTCAAGATACTTGATTTTCTTGTCATTCTTGGCTTTCACGAGGTTCACTTCATCTGGGACTGTATGTCAACAATCATTGCGCAATTGTCTACGTGATCCACCACCACTATATCAGGCTTACTGGCTACAATAGTCCTGTCAGTGATGATAGATCGGTCCCAGTACAATGTGACATTGCTATTTTCGAGAACTGGGTCGGACACATACCCATAGTTCGGTACTTCCGATTCTACAAGGCAGTATTTCAGAGCAAGTTGCTGATGAATGATCCTGGCCACAAGGTTGTGCCTATACAAGTACTCTTCGTTAGCTAGATGAGGACACCTACAGATAATGTGGCGGATGGGCCAGTGGCATGCCCGACAAATGTCCACCGTGCCATCCTTCACAATAAATCTCCGGTAGTTATTCGTCATGATAACTTCATCCATAATTGTACAGACAAAACCTTCGGTTTCCCCAAATAGGTCACCGAAGCGAATGCAGGATACGGATGCTAAGAAATCTACATCCGGCCAATGCAAGGCCCGGAAAAAGCGTCTGTGAAGCTCTTTACTCTGCCATACCTCTTCGCGATCTTCAGCACTACTGATTTGCTCCAGTTTTATTTAGCCAAGGAGAGCGGGGTGAGGCCCTTATCCACTGCCATACCATGCACCATCTTGGTACATTCCCACGTCGGCTAAAAGGAAAATGTCCCTGAGACTGCATATCTCGTGGTTGTGGAAAGTCTTAGCATTTACGAAGCCACGAACTCCACACTTCCGCGGAATATTCAGTCTCATCACCGATGACCGTGGATGATGCATTCGATATGCCGTTAACAATGTACGAACCCTCCCATCCAGGGCATTGAGTCCCGAGTCCATTTTAGTATGCCAAAAGAGTACATCAATATCGGCATGACCCACCCGTTGAAGGCAATCCTGCTTCCGCCTGATAAAAGACTATTAAATACTTTTTTCAGGCGGCCAAAGAAGCGCTCCTTCAACGATTGCTTCACGACAACAGTATTGATGCCCAACGATTCCGACATTCCCAAATACTTATTGGTCTCCGTTAAAGAAAGAGATCTAAGGTTTATGGATTCCGAGAGTTGAACACCACAATCTCCCCTCGCTTGACATACATGACCACACATTTGTCCAAACTAAATTCCATCCTGATAGCGCTACTGAAAGTTCCTGTAACCTTCAGTACAGCTACATCAGTTATTATTATTATTATTGATGTGTTGTCTAATGTAATTACCAATCGGGATAACTAGAAAAAAGAACTTTTTGAAAATAGCAAACTGTTGTTCCTAAAGTGTAATCAGTTAAACAGCTGAGTGATTAAGACATGTGACGACTTCATGATCGTAAAGCAGTAAGACAGCGGCGCGTATATAGCTATAGTTAATGAAGATTTGCACTAATGTTCCATTCAGCGAAATTAATTTGCTTTAACTTGTTTTTGGGAAATATCTCAAGAACCCCATTACCTACAACTTAACGGCCATATAACAAAATGGAGTACACACAATTACCTATTCAACGACGTACGTTACATCACTGTTGAGTAGATAGACCAGGTTGCCCACTCTCCTTTGACGCGAAAAAAGTCGCATGGCATAAGCTAGTAATATTGTAAATGTTAAAGTTTCTGAAGTTATTTGGATGTTTGTTACTCAATCATGCAGAACAGCTGAACAGATCTGGATGAAATTTGGCACAGAGATAATAATCATTATAGTTTTTAATACACATAGACTAGGTACTTTATATCTCTGAAAAATTACGATAATATATGCACAACCTATTAACTGACGGGAACGAAGTCGCGGGCACAAGTTAGTAATATTATAAATGCAAAAGATTGTGAAGATCTTTGTCAGAATAGCTGAACGGATCTAGATAAAATTTGGCACAACGATAGAACATAATCTAGAATAGAACATAGGATACTTTTTATCCCAGAAAAATAATGGTTTCTGGGGGATAAATTATTAACTTTGAAGCGGGCAAAGTCGCGGGCAAAATCTAGTGGACGCTGAATGTTAAGTTAAGTTTGCTAAGTTAACGAATCTCAAATAGAGAGCTTCGTCACTTAGCGATGCCGTTTACGCTAAAGTTTATAAACTAATCTGCTAGTTAATTAAATGGTTAATTAGTAGTTATGGGCGTTGATTGCCCCGTTGCGTGTTGGTTTTGTGGTCGCAAGTGCGACTGCTGGGTGTGGGGTTCGATTCCCAAGTCGGGCAAAATGCTATTGAGTTTTTCTATTAGGATTTTTTCCGGGCCATAGGTATGTCTCACAACACCAACTTCCAAGTTTCAAAAGAAATTATTAGGGCAAAAACCAATAACATTTGTCGCGACCTAAGAATCGACCCCAGGTTTCCACGGTCAGCAGTCACGCTTACGACCACGAGACCAACGGCTCATTTAGTTAGTTAGTCTAGTTGCCTGTTTAATTTCAACATCCTAAAAATTAAAGTAAAATTTGTTTTAATTTAGATATAAAATTATTAATAATAATAATACTAGCCTATTACCATCACGCCTGTATTCCCCGAAGGGTTAGGCAGAGGTGTACGGATGTACACCCGCAGTTCGCCGGTATATTTAGGTCCCATGTAATAAGGGGCGAGCCTATTGCCATTAACCGGGCACAAGTCCAAACTCCGACTATTACTACCGACTATTATTGCCCCACTGCACAGCATATGCCTCTTTTCATGCAGAGAAGACACGAGCATTGATCACCACTCTTGCTCAATGCGGATCGGCGATTTCAGACATTATTTATAAGTCCAGGTTTCCTCACGATATTTTCCTTCACCAACGCCAGAGATATCCAAGATAAACTTCAAAGTACACTCAGCGACAAAAAGAACTACTCCTTCCATGCAAGAATATGTTCAAAAATATTCTAACTTAAAACAAATATGTTCAAAGCTTGTTTTAAACCTCTCTGCACTCTTTGAGTTACCTAAGCCACCTGTTGTATTATGCATTATGTAAAATACTTATGTACTAACGACTCAACTTTACAGCTGTCTTGTGCATTAGATGGTTTTTAAGTTATAAACTTTACTTTGTAAGGAGATTGTGGAAATGCACTTATGTTTATATGTAAGAAAGAAAGAAAGAAAGAAAGAAAAACCATTTATTCTTGCGAAAGCGACGCACAACACAAAAAATTAAAAACAAATAAAAAATAACAATAATAATAATCTATATACGCCACTACCGCGCGAAAAGGCTGACGCTCGGCATAAAGCCATGGTCCGTGCACGAAACACGGAACCACAGCGCTGGTTTTCAGCGTCAGCCGGCGTGTTGCTGTCTCGGAACTATAAAGTACGACACCACCCACAGTTCCGAGACCGAACAACAATATTTTAGTAAAAAACTGTGGACACAGAAAGACGCCGATCGGCAAGCACTCTCAAAGAAGTACGAGTAAGTTATTACTTGAAGATTATGGTTATGACTGTACTTAATGTACTGGATTGTACACAGGTGTACAAAGGTACATCACATAGCCGTTAATTATGCATTCTGAACGTCAAACTATGTAACACTGAAGAGAAATTACCATCCATCACGCCTGTATTCCCCGAAGGGCTAGGCAGAGGTGTACCAATGTACACCCACAGTTCGCCGGTATATTTAGGTCCCATGTAACAGGGGGTGAGAGAGGATAAATATTGTTGGGAAATTACTTTTATTTTTATTTATTTATTTTATTTTATTTTACAGAAAGCTTACAGACTAATAAACCAGTGACATACAGAATTTGGTATTAACAATTAGCTAATTACAATCCTCCACACATAGATAGATTTGATTACACATGCTTTCACACTAGTGTGGAAAGTCATTGTTTATGGTATTGCAATTTGACTTGCACAAAACAATATCTATACAACATACAAGGAGCGTGATAGTATTTAAAATTTGGTTTTAACTTTAACTAAACTTTAAATACCAATGTATGCGTTTTTTACACTTCGTATATTGAACGTATTTCAGCACATTACTATCGTCTCTGGTTAGGTTTTACTTAAATAGCTATCTTTTTGTTGTTTCTTTGAGTGGCTAAAAATCTGTAACGAATTTGATCATATTATGTGAAGGTGAAATACTTGAACGTTATTTTGACATAAACGTGGCCACTAACTTGGGCCCAGCCTAAACTTAATAAAAGAAACGTAAAAATAAGAAGAAGTATTTCGTTTGCAAGTTACACGACGAAAAAACTAAGTAAAAGATTAGAATTAAAAATACGGAAATAGGTAGGCAGATATTTTCTCAAAGCCATTTTTTAGAAAGAAAAGCTCAAACATCATGGTTGTTTTTTGTTACAATATTGAACCTTATGATTTAATTATATAAGGGTACATTTAAGATCTTTATAAAAAACCCCATAACAGCTCTCCACCAACCGACAACCATACGCTTTCGTCTCTAAGCTTTTTTCTTTCTATTTGAATGCACACACCGACTTAAACCAGCATAAAACCCCGAAACAGCAGTAAGCATCATTTACTTCTGTGAAAGTAAAGTAAGAAGGTACAACACAGCTCGAGAAAAACGTCGCCACGAGAGCCCTACAGTCCTGCTGCGAATGAGACAGCCTTTAGTGTTGTACACTGCCCCGGGATTTTGGTTTTAAAGGTACTATAGCCCGCTACTGCCTCGTTTGCCTAGTGGTTCTAAGCACGACTGCTACGCTAGAGGTTCTGGGTTCGATTCCCAGGTCGAGCAAAAAGTGTTATTGGGTTTTTCTATAAAATTCTCAGTAGCAGCTCGGAGTTTGGATTTGTGTCCGGTTAATGGCAATAGGCTCGCCTCCTATTACATGGGACCTAAATATACCGGCGAACTGTGGTTGTACATTGGTACACCTCTGCCTAACCCTTCGGGGAATACAGACGTGATGGTATATACTAGCCCGCTACACTATTCCCAAACCACTGAATCAACAGTGGCGACCGCCAAGAAAGCGCCGAGGCAATGAAACTGGACGAGTCCCGAAAACAATCCAACTGTATTGGATTCAACTGTTCCGGGATCATTAAAAGTAAATTTCTGAAACATCCCGGGAATTAAATCTTTTTTTTTTTAACCTCGTGTTATGGCAAACACCACCAGCCCGTATTATGTTAAGTGGTCACCTCTATATTTGAGACATCTGCAATACCAAAAACCTTGCAAATAACTTGCCATTCCAGAGACAAAGTTGAAATGTCTCATGTGCCTGTAATAACACCGGCATCAATACCCTTCCAACCGGAGCACAGCAACGGCAGTAATAGGTACGGTAGTACTTTCCCGGCCGAGCTCCTTCGCAAAGAGCTCTACTATACTGAAATCTCGGGACTTATTTACTCTCGGACTAAACGAAGTTGAGAAAAAACTATTTTTTGTCGAAGCAACAAACTTAGTGCTACCGCTCACTGAACTACTACACTAGTGGCTGCAGTAAAACCACTAGGCGCCACTGTGAGTTGCTCAGTATCTAAGTTTAAGTAAAAGTCAAATTAATTAATTCAGTTAACCTATACAAAAAATTCATCTTCATTTACAAGGGAATGAACTCCATTCGTACTCTTTTAAAATATTTCGTCCCCGTAGAGCGAAAAGTCATTAAGTCCGAAAATGGCCAAAATGAGTTATCAATGTCACTAAGATCACCATTTTTTTCTCTAAATATCTGCCTAACCGTCATTCCTGTAGCTGCGTTGGTTTTTGTTTTACGAAGTGTGAAAAGTAAGTAAGTCTATATTTTGGACCCCACAGCGTAATGCGAGAAATAACTAAATTAGTTAATGATTATAACATTAATATAAAATTTACATAACTTGCACTTAAAACGACTTAATTACTTTTCTCTGAAATTATCAAAGCAAACATAGGCGTTTAGTTAGCCTAAAAATCACTAAATCGATTTAGTGAGTTTTTGAAATCAATAGTTTGTTAAAACAGACGATAGCGAAAATTAACTAACTTAACATAGTGACTTCTCATTCTTTATTTTTAAATGATTTGCACAATACTTCAAAAGCGAAAAGTAATTAACCCATTTGAATGATTTTACCCATGATAATTAATAACAATTGCCTATAGATAGTTACTTTGGAATTAACTTCAATTTCATAAAAAAATGAGAGTACATCGGTTATGGTGCCTCCGAAGGATGTAGAACCATGACCATGACCAGCCACATCTGCTAAAGGGTCCCAAAAACGAAGGAAGCTCGCTAGATTGAGCTAAAGCTAGTTAAAGCTACTGAATCAAGCCGATTGTTGCGTCTCAAGATTGAGCCAGCCGAGTCGTACCCTCAGTAGAGGTACATGACAGTTCCAGCCCGTCAGGAGACATCCTGGGTTGCTAGGTTAGGCCCAACTGTTTGAACTCTTCACCTCAACCGAAACAATTTGAACGTGCAGTGGAGTACTCTAGGCGACGGCAGTTAATTTAATTATGTTTTTATTTAAATTTTATGTAACAAAGAGTACAAACAACAAGAGAGCCTTAGACATTCTCTACCAGTCAATCAAACTTGGTGAAGATATAACACGGCAGCTCACGACAGGTGCAGAAAAACAAAAAATTCGACAACTCAACTCATGAGACAACTCTTAGGTACATTGTGAGTTGGCCGCAGAAAAGTTTAGTATTGTGTTTATGAACAATGAGTACTGCCGCAAGTGTGACGTATGTGATCGACTGTGGATCACGAAGGACTTGAAGGCTGTGATCGCAACAACGATTGCAGACAGAAACGAAAGCAGGAATAATAGATACCAAACCAAACTCATCATCATCTGCTTAGCCTTTTCCCAACTGTGTTGGGGTCGGCTTCCAGTCTAACCAGATGCAGGTGAATACCAGTGTTTTACATGGAGCGACTGCCTATCTGACCTCCACAACCCAGTAACTGGGCAACACGATTCCTCTTGGTTAGACTAGTTGTCAGATTTCTTGGCTTCTGACTATCCGTAACGACTGTCAAAGATCTACGAATGACAGCCGGGACCAACGGCTTTACGTGCTTTCCGAGGCACGGGACTCATCTACCCAAACTAAGCTTAATAATAAGGAGAGTCTGGTGTCACCTAGACATGCAAATAGGCAGATGCGATGCGATGCACAGGACAGTATGAAATCGACGGACACGTTATTAACATACCCTACGATGTCAATGAGATGGTGCAAACCCTGCCGCGTCAGTTGGATGACGATATCGCACATCGCATAATAATGCAAAAGTCGTGAGTTATTAAGCGATGTAGTAAGGACATCTACAGTAAAAGTGTGGCTGCGATATTTGACAATAAGGCGCAAACAATATCACAGTCTACTGGGCTACCTATGTTGGAGCGTGGCTTGGTCGGTCCAGTTGAAGGTCCGAGCAGAGCGAACGAGGAATGAACGAAAATACAGCTATCGAGCCATAGGATTGTCATTGCGTATCAGAGATTGAGAATAATTATGCCCATCAACACACTATGTTATGGGACGAGGCTAAATACCTGAGTATGGCACCTGGACAGAGTGCCCACTCAACATCACATACGGTTGCCAAGCTGAACAATTTAAGCTTCCCTGCGATATATCTCGGCGACGCTAGTCTGATTGTGGAAGGAGTGAGGACAATGCGGTGTAACCCCTCAGTGTGTGTGTTGTATAATTATGGCAATGAAGATGTTACGACTACAGGTGATGGTTTACTTATGCAGTACCTACTGCACCGATTTGGGGATTGTCTATAAGAAAGCAGAGTCCATCTCAATTAGCTGCTCGAAGAACTCTCATGATCGTTGATCAGCTTTCGGGTAATGTTTTCTGCATGTCGCGAAAATCGGAAAGTATTGTTAATCCCTAACAATACTTTCCGATTTTCGCACTTATGCAGTAGGTACTGCATAAGTGAGACATCTCCGTCATGATTAGACAGTTGTATAAGCCCACAGCTTTAGAAAACCATACTAACCATAAGCGCAAATGTACCAGTGTGCATGGTTTGCAGGTGACCCTGTCGCTCTCATAGTTTAGCACTCCATACAACTTCTAAGTAATCGTATTTGCGCGACACAACATCTGAATGTTACCTAGGTTTAAAAGATGCTTTACATTCAACCAACAGCTGTGTGCCCCGATACAGCCCCACCCACTAAGTTTTTTTTATTGTTGCACTCTCTTTTGTTTTGTACCAACTATTTAATAGTATTTTGATTGATTTATGTCTTGTAATTATTAGAATACAACTTTACTTAATTTATTAAAGTAGTTTAATTACTTATTCATGTCATACTTAAAACAAAACTTACCACACAAGCTTCGAATATTCAGTTAGGTAGTATTTACAATACACATTTCGTACATCTTACAGTTAGTTCCACTTTACTTAACTCTAGTTATTTTTCTTCATAGTAATTTATTACTGAGTGAAAAATCACTAACTACGGCCGACAATTAACTAATTTTCAAATAAGTCAAGGATTTTGTAGGGAAAAACTAATTAACTTGTTTTTTTCTATTTTTCTCAATTATTAGAAGATTTTAAAGTATTGTAGATCTTATACTATAAACTTAATTTTATTACCTTCAAAATAAAGCTAAAACGGTTAAGATATGTAATGGCAAATGAAAGTTATGACGATTTATATTTTCAAAAACTTTAACTCTCATTATCTCAAAACATGGTTTTTCGAGTTAATGACTTTTCGCTCTACGGGGACGATTTGTACAATAATTCTATAAGATATTATTAAACTTGGAAACACTAATACACTGTACACATGTAAGTGTACACTGTGTACATAATAGTTGGAAATGCCATAACACTGTTTTACAAAAAAAAAAAAACTTTTGCAAAAAAGTCAACCGCCTTCAAAAACTAAAAGAGAAAGTTTTTTTTCACATTTTAGTATCTAGTTTCTATCATCCAAATCCATGAAGGAACGCTAATACTGCATAAATTAACAAGGCACGAGTTACAAATCTTTTTTTGAGTTATGATTTATAAACGAAACTAATGAACCGATTTCGAAAAATAAAGAAGTATTAGAAGTAGTAGATTTGAAGTATGACCTATCACACAAAAATCATCAAAATCGATACATATTTGGCGGAAACACAGCGTAAGAACATACCAAAAAGAAGCATACAGACTAATAAAATTGAGAACGTACTTCTTTTTGAAGTCGGTTAAAAATAAAGCAACGAATACCTCATAAAAGTACCAATTTATTGAATCACCAAAACTCAACAACTACATACATCTACTCAAACTATTCAGTCACTAGAAACACGGTACATTCCTGAGAGCAAAACCGTATGTCTAATTGAAACCAGATAAGCACGAAGTTCCACCTGAATCCCGGGCTAACTTCCCGGGATTCCGCGAAGTTTGCCCCGCACTAAGTTCACGGCACAAGGGCGGTGTGTCGCAAAGTGGTGCACTCTTCCAGCTTTGTGATACACGTAGAAAAAGTAGTTCATTTTAATTTTTTTCCTCTTCCTTGCCGTTTATTTTATCGTTTCATACTAAATGCTATTAAATGAAGCTACTTTATTTTCAAAGGGAGCCGGTTGATTTTGTTAGGCGAGCACTTTTTCTGTAGATTGTATTATAAGTTGGTTACGCTCGCGACTTCGTTTGTGTGGCTTTTTTCAATTGTGTTATGTAACGTCTTTGGTTATTGCTCCGCTCCTGTGGATCGTAGAGTGAAGTTATATAGCCTATATTATTCAGGAATAATGTAGCTATCTATAAGCGAAAAATAGTTAAAATCGGTTTAGTAGTTTCGGAGCTAATTCGGTACTAAGAAACAAATAAACACAAAAAATCTTTCCTCTTTGGATTTGCTATCGAAACATATTTTTGATAGCCTACCGAAAGTATCTAGAGCGCAAAGATGATTAAAAGAGAGATATAATTTTTACTGATTATTTTTATTGTTGAAATTTATGTTCTAGCATATTTTATGATAAATAGTTTAATTTGTGCGTATACCATCGTCTTGGAGTCAATCAAATCAAATCAAATCAAAGCATTTATTTCAATTAGACCATTTACAGGCACTTTTGAATTGTCAAGAAGTTACAGTTTAATATTGAAGCTAGTTGCTCGTTCCAAAACGTAGGTCTCTATGGAGAAGAACGAGCAAGAAACTCCATGGACACTCTTTTCATTCAATTTGGTTTTTACAAAAACTTGGTTACAATATTCTTGTTGCTTCTATATGTGAAAACAATGAAGGTGAATATAAAAAATAACAAAATTATAATAAAGATGTAAGCCATGGCAGTCGAGAGATGACCAATCCCAACTGACAGCACCCGTTCACGAATATGACGCGTGCATCAGCACCATTTAGCTCAACCATCTTGAAGGGAACCAAACGACCCAACCCACGCGCCACCGTCAGCGAGACATTAAAGTGAGCATGACGAAGCTCTCAACTGCCATGCTCAGTGTCCAACACATAGTAACTTAACAAATAAATGGCTCCATGGTACTCACATTTACAAAATTGAAATAAATTATGTTAAATTATATAAAACTAAGGTTTTTAGTGAACCTATTCGACTGATGTATGTAATAAATAGCAATAAAATAACGGTAAACGTTATTAAGGTCAATCAAAATGAAAAAGGAGTAAGAAACATTCCCTAAAAACAATATCTATTAATTTGTGAGCCCAAGTCTCTGTGGAGCAGGACCAGCATTAAGCCAAGCATTCTTGTCATTAATATAATCTTCTAACTTATAATATGCCTGACTACATAGTGTGCGTTTGATGCAAGTTTTAAATTTTCTCTCATTTAGTTCGAGTAGTTTTAAAGATAATACAGGCGAAGACACGCTATTATAAGTTCATCGATACATTTTATTTACAGCTGTGTTTTAAAAAGCCTTACATTGGATTCCACGGTTCATATAATTAATTAATTCATATAATATATATAATTTACGTAGTTTTAATTAATTTAAGATAAAAATTGCCTACTCTAGAAATATCTGAAATCGATTCAGTAGCACATTCTGAGCAAACTACTTCAGGGTCTGCTTTTAATCTGTTACAAATTGAATATACGAAGATCTCTACTGAACCAACGCCTATTCCAATAATCCATCCTCAAAGAAGTGCTCCAGAAAATTCAATACTCTACAGGCGACGCTGAACATAAATAGAATCACAATAGCTGCAGCGTTGAGCTCTCTTGACCTACCGAGCTCATGCTACTGAGAAGCTGGAAGACAGAAGTCTTAGTAGAAGAAAACTAAAACCAAATATAATCATTCATTTCAATCTAGCCCGCGACCTCGTCGGCGAGCTTCACGGTTTTCCCTTATTGTTATCTTCAAGTAGTTACTCTTATTAACATTAACTATCTGCCAGTGAAAGTCCCGTCAAAAACGGTTCAGCCATTTCGGAGGTGAGCCGGAATAAACAGAGCGACAAAAAATATTTTCTTCTCGCTACAAAACGAGTTAAAGTTCAAGTCAGATAATTTATTTCAATTTGACTATTAAAGGCACTTTTGAACGTCATTACATGAAAAAAACATTAATATTGAATCTAGTTGCATCTAGTATGTCTTTTTTTTAGAGATGGGAAATCATCCTATGACTTCCCCCGCCCTGAGCGGGGCGGGAGAGAGTATCAGACTTTTACTGATTAAAACCCATCTATGTTCCTTCATGTGCCCTTTGCGTTCCGGGGGCGTGGTGTCTCTTTCGAACAACCCGCAGCCCCGGTAGGCATGGCCGTAGTGGCCCCTCCGAATGTTTGCTGACATCTCTTTGAGGCGCGCGTGGAACACAAACGCGCCGTCCACACAGTCTGTCGTTAAGTTAACGTACGGACGGTGAGCTACCCATTGCTCGCCGTCCACAGACACGCGTCTACGGTGGCCGGGAGTCGTCTCGCGGCTCCCTACGCCCGGAGCGGCTGCTGGGACGAGAGACTCTTCTCTCCCTCTCCCGTCCCACCACCTCCTTCTCTAGCATTACAAATTCGCAGAAGGAGGTGACTGCATCTAGTATGTCTGTATGTACCTTTGTTTAGAAGGTTATAAGTTCCTAATACAAAATCTCTACAAGATTACTACACAGCCCACAATGTTAAACTTCTGTAGCTCACCTGTCATGCAACAGGTGAGCCGAAGGGTTCCTTTTTAAAATTCATGAGACGAAATTGTCGTTGTTGCTGTCGATGCTGTTACGAAGTGATCACCTATCTGCTTATTCACTAGAAGTATTGGACTTTCTCCAGAATAAACAAGATTTTCAAGTGTAGGTATTGGAATACTAGGTATACAGAGTGGATTTTTGACGGGTCACGAAGGGCAGTGTACCTTAACCGTCATATTGATAAAAAAACGTATTGAGGAGGAAATATGTTTTTGTATTTAATAAAAGCATTTTTTGCACTAACTGTAAATTTGTTGCAAAATCTGTGAATGCAGTTCGCAAAATCTCAAAAAGGAATGTATGACCTCCTAAGAACCTTTTCCGGTAACTATCACAGGTATCTGCTCTGAATGTCTGTCGGGGTTGTGGAACTAAGCGTGAAGAGAAACCGACTGCCGGGAAGCGATTTTGTTTTAATTTTTTGTGTTAAACTTAATACATAACTTAAACAATACTACGAGTACGAGTATGTAGATATTTTGCTACTGTGACATTGAAATCAAATTTTGCGCAGATCCCTAATTATTTTTCTACAATCAAAGTAGCCTTTTCTTTTTTAAGACGGGAAATCATCAAATAACTTCCCCCGCCCCTAAGTGTCAGACTTTTACTGACTAAAACCCGTCTATGTTCCTTCATGTGCCCTTTGCGTTCCGGGAGCGCGGTATCTCTTTCGAACAACCCGCAGCCCCGGCAGGCATCGGCCCTCAGTGGCCCCTTCCAAGTTTGCTGACATCTCTTTGAGGCGCGCGTGGAACACGAACGCGCCGTCGACACGGTATCAAAGTAGCCTAAGTTACTCCTTATAACATCCGCTACGTTTATATGCCAGTAGTCCCATTAAAATTGGTCCAGCATAAATAGACCGGCAGACAGATAAATGCTTCTTATTATTAAATTTAAAAATGTAATTTACATGTTCAAAGAGTTAATAAATGGAAAAATGCATAAACAAACAGATTATGATAAATGTAACTATTTAGCTAAAGGAAGACAAAAGGAATTAAAAACTCCACACGAACAGAATCACAGATAATAATAAATATCAAGGCTAATCACTAAAACTGTTGACATCAATACTTTATGGGTTGTCGTACCATAAACAAGAAACCATAAAATAGAGTACCCATAAAAATAAAAACGATGCAAGTTTAGTCTCATTTTCTTGAGCTAATTTACTTAAGGACATCTTTTGAAGTTGTTTGGGGTATAAAAATAAATATTTTATTTAGAAACTTCAATTAAAAGTTGAGATGAGACTAAGAAGAGTAATTTATTTTTTGTATGTTTGACGGTGAAGTAAAGCTTTATATATTCATAGGGCAATAATTATTTTGTGGGGAGAGGTCAAAGCGAGTATTATGTTTAGATATTTCCTTGGTTTAATAAGCCATATTTTTTTCGTGTTTTTTAGGGAATTTGTGTATTTTTCATGTTTATTTATGTAGGATTAGTGACCGAATCAAAATGTTATAATCACACAAAACTTCTTTTATTTATTAAAAACTTAAATTTTAGTCGCAGCACGCAACCATCTGCCGAGGCTGCGGGTTGTTCGAAAGAGATACCGCGCCCCCGGAACGCAAAGGGCACATAAAGGAACATAGATGGGTTTTTGTCAGTAAAAGTCTGACACTCCCTCCCGTCCCGCTCAGGGCGGGGGAAGTTATTTGATGATTACCTATAAAAAAAAGCACGCAACCATCTTCATTTCTTTTCCGCCATCTTTTATCCTCTCTCTCACACATGCATCCGTCTCATTCCCTCTATGGTTCATTCCGATACTTATAAAGAAAAACAATAGAATATTCCATACATTTATATTTATGGCAGCCTGAACATTGGGGCTGCGGGTTGTTCGAAAGAGATACCGCACCCCCGGAACGCAAAGAGCACATGAAGGAACATAGATGGTTTTTAGTCAGTAAAAGTCTGACACTCCCTCCCGTCCCGCCCAGGGTGGGGGGGGGGGGGGGTCATTTGACGATTTTACCATCTCAAAAAAAAAAGCCTGAACATTAGAAGTTGGTAGTCAGCCCCGCGCCTCAGAAAGCCTGTAAATCCGTTCGTCACGCGCCCGATCTCTCCCCGGTTGTGTCAGATTGCCATCCCATCAAACTATGAGAGTCAAGGAAGAGGAACAGCAGCTGTGTTTGCGCACACACTTGTGCACTAAAATATCTCCTGTGTACTTGGCTAGTCTCCATTGAGATTGGTCTGGAAAATATTATACATAACAACACGCCTGTATTCCCCGAAGGATTAAGCAGAGGTGTATCGATGTACACCCACAGTTCGCCGGTATGTTTTTTAGGTCCCATGTAATAGGGGGCGAGCCTATTGCCATTAACCGGGCACAAATCCAAACTCCGAGCTGCTACTGAGAATTTAATAGAAAAACCCAATAACACTTTTTGCTCAACCTGGGAATCGAACCCAAAACCACTAGCGTAGCAGTAGCAAATATAAATATTTAGTCGTAAATATTATCACATGATTATTTTGTCTACATCTAATACTTACACACCCAAAAAGATGCACAGTAAACGAAAAGTCAGCTTGCATCAATACAAACAGCCAACCAACCTGTTTTAAAGTTACATACACTTATATTTCCATCTCTCACGATCCAATAAAAAAGTCCATTAATAAATATACAGCAGGCATACTTCGCTCGAAACTCGATAGTTGGACAGGTACTCTTCACGTGCAAAATTGAATATTATTCGCAAAATTGAATCCTTCGGTACCTGTCAACTGGATTCATATTTAGTTTGCTGTTACTGCTGGTAGTCGATTCGAACTCACTTTAAAATAAACACCCGTTTGCACAATGACGTGATAATTATTTAGTTTGAAAGGCATGATATTATGTTAGTCATTTGAATGGGAACTTGACATCACAGATCAATTGACATACTTTTTATGAGCTGATTTGAGACGGCACTTTTTTACCAACTCAATTGATTAAGTTATTGATTTTGAAGCCATTGTAAATCTAATGTAATTGTTAATTGAAAATTAATGTAAGTCTGAAATCAGCAAGAGATATCAATGCTCGTGCCAACTGTTACCACATAAAAGTAACTTAGCTTAGGTATTACTTACAACATCAGCTATCAGCAAACCGTCGAAATTCGGCCAGCCGTTTCTCAGATTAGCCATAACACATAAACATAGATTTAAAAAATTGGTTTTGACATGTCTAAGTCCTGTATTTATTTTGTAAACAGACACTTCAATTTGTTATTATTATTTTTTTCAAATTTTATTAATAGGTTAAAAGAAAAACATCAACATTGTCACAACAAAACCAATAATTATTTTTTTCATAAAAAATCTCGTTACGCAATATCATAGTAAGGTCCACACGCCCACTTCACGCGATCAGGGGTCAGTAAAACGTCCTTCAGATCAGCAAGATTTTATGCCCACTAGCTTCACTGAGTTTTTGCATTGCACGAGGTTTTATTTATGGCTTAGCATTCTCTTGTGGCTATGATATCTGACCTTGCGTGCAAAATTTGGTGGCCATTTTGATTTATTATCTAATATTGTCTACGCCAGCCGATCTTAAACTTTGAAGGCTTTGGACACTAGTTTATGGGACTTTACATCAAATAAATTATGGTGAATTGGATAGTTGACACCACTAACCAATAATTTCAAGTCATAACTTTTCTAAAAAATCACTTTATTTTACTCATGACAACCGATTAATTTTCAATTTATTGTAAAATTAGATTTTCACTTACTTTAAAATCAAGAAATAGATAGTCAATAATTGCGCCACGTAGTGACGTCATAGAATCGCGTTTTGACAGTTCATAAAAACTATGTCAATTAATGGTAGTGTTAACTACTCAATTGAGGTGAAAGACACAGTAAGTTAAAATAAAAACGGAATACTTTAGAAAACTTTCTGAGGTTCTGCCTACCTCCATGGGAAAACGAGTGAGATTATGTATGTACCTATTTACTTTAGAAAATGTTTTTAACCCTGCAGTGGTCGCGCGGACTACAGGTGTAGTCCATGGTTTTGTAAACTGACATTTCTTTTTACGTACTTTTTTTTTCATAGCTGATTTAAACAACACCATTGAACATTTATTTTTGTTATTTGTTTTGATTTTATTTAGAAAGAGTTAATTGGTCATATTTTAATAAGAAAAAAATAATACAATTGAAATTCATTTAAAAAACAACGAAAGAAATTGGACTACATATGTAGCCGCGCGACCACTCACGTGACTTTTTAAGACGCGACCACTGCAGGGTTAAATGATACAATTCCATTCTTTACATTCACTTTTCAGTAGTAGTATTCAGTAGCGAGAACAAATGTTTCTTTTCATACTGATAAGTCATGAGTATTGATCACCATGTACGAGTACATACTCGTACATGGTGATCAACACTCATGCTCAAAGCGGATTGGTGATTTGACCCAACTATGTTGGGGTCGACTTCCAGCCTTACCGAATGTAGCTGAATGCCAGTGTTTTACATGGAGGGACTGCTTATCTGATCTCCACAACCAAGTAACTGGGCAACACGATACCTCTTGGGTAGACTGGTTTTCAGACTTCCTGGCTTCTGACTTTCCGTCATCGAACGATTTATTAATAAATAATTATAATTTCGCGGAGCCTTTGTGTTGTTTTTTTCTACTTTAGGAATCGTTTGCGTACATAGTTTTTTTGGTAGTTAGCTCTCAAATTAATGCAAGAAGCCAGTTCGTTGAAAAAAAAGTAATTAATAGACTTCTAACTAAGAGGTGACAAGAGCAAGTATGTTAAGCATAATTTTTTGTAAAGGCTAAAGCTTTTAAACGCTCTTTAAATAAATTTTATGTACGATTCGTATGTCATGTTCGTGAACGGGTGCCGTCAGTTGAGATTTATAGACTATAGAATTTTTTTTTTTTTATAGTCCTATTATGACGTGTTCAACTTGGTCAATTCTATCTATAGATTCAATAAAACCCAACTACAAAAAAATCACGTTCTAAAAAGTATGAAACAAGAAAACATTCTCATCTGAAAGCCGTGGTCGTTTGTCAATTTACGATAGATGGTTTAGAAGTTATGAGGGATCAGAGGAACATACATACATACCGGTGAAAATCATAAAACCTCCTTTTTGCTTCACCGTAGTCCGATAACTAACAAGTAATAATGCAAGCCTATGTTTTAATTCACAGAACTTAGTGATATCTAAGATAAACTTAGAAAGTACGTATATAATAAAAAAAGTCGCATTAGTAGGTACTTACTCTTGCTTGGTTGCAAACCCACAGCCTCGTGCATGAGAGCCCACTGGGCCATCAGGACATCTAGATATACCATACATAATTTGATTTATAGTCGCCTAGCTGACGTCAATACCAATATAGCTACTATCTAGAAACATAATATTTCTAAACATAACCTCCCTAATCTCGACCCGCATTATACTCAACCATGTCAACTCAATCCCTACATGATAATATTATAAATGCGAAAATGACTTTGTCTGCCTGTTACGCTTTCACGCCTAAACTGCTAAACCGATTTTTATGAAATTTGGATTGAATATAGATTAGACCTTGGAGAAGGGCGTAGGACACCCTTTGCCTCAAGAAAGGGCTAGAAGACGTTAAAAAGGGGGTTGAAAGTTTGTATGATAGTCAGTCATTATTAAAGCATACATTTTGACCGCTACTTCGCCCGCGTGGTATAGTTACTTTCGGTAGTCTTTTTTTGTTTGGACTTCCACCCCCATGTAGGTTAAAATTTCAAAAACTCTTGACGAAACGTTGACGAAACGAATGTTAATTTATTTCTTACTAGCTTTTGCCCGCGACTTCGTCCGCGTGGATTAAAAGTTCCCGTTCCCGGGGGATTTCCGGGATGAAAACTATCCTATGTCCTTTCTCGGGTCCCAGACTATGTCTGTACCAAATTTCATTGAAATCGGTTCAGTGGTCTAGGCGTGAAGAAGAGACAGACAGACAGACAGACAGAGTTACTTTCGCATTTATAATATTAGTACGGATAACAAGTGCGTTTCATGAAATTGTCTTCAGAAAGATTCTTCATAAAAGTCAGGTGCGGAGTACTCGTAACCGGCATGCTTGTATGACCAGATGTATGAAAATAGACGAGGCGAAAGGAGAAAGTAAGGATCGTAGCAGGTGGCGTTCTGTGGTTTCTGCCTACCCCCATGAGAAAAAGGCGCGAGTTTATGTATGTATGTATGAAATTATCTTAACATAATATTTCTTAGTATAACCTTCCTAACTTCGACCCTCACGATACACAGACATGTCAACCAATTTCAGATAAGAACAACATTAGCCCGGCGAACGATTCCATCGGGGGCGCTAGTACAAAATGCATAGTTACTCCCTCTGCGAATGTAAATTTGTTAAGAGGTGTTATTTTAAACATGATAATGTGTCTAGTTGGAAAGATGTCTGTGTTGTGGTCTTTTAAAGGTTTTAAAAGACGTTTGACGGATTGGTCGACGTTATTCGGCGAACTGTGGGTGTACATTGGTTACACCCCTGCCTAACCTTTCGGGGAATACAGGCGTGATGGTATGTGTATGTTAAAAGACGTTTAGGTGGTTGAAGGACTGCCCTGTTAGCCTCGTGTTTGCAAACGTGACTGATAAGCGTTAGGCCCTGGATTCAATTCCCAGGTCTGCACAAAAAGTTATAGGGTTTTTCCATAGGAATTTCTCAGTAGCAGCCCGTGGCTCGGAAAGCACATAAAGTCGTTGGTCCTGGCATTGGCATTTGGCATTCGATGTTTGACAGTTGTTACGGATAGTCAGAAGCCTGGAAGTCGCACAACCAGTCTTATCAAGGTATCGTGTTGCCCAGTAACTGGGTTGTGGGGGTCAAATACGCAGTCGCTCCATGTTAAACATGAATTTAAATGATTTTGAATTTTCTAGATACATATTTTACTTTGGAAAATTAGTGGTTCTCTATAAAAGGTTTGATGTCGGCTTTTAAATCAATTCAAACTTAGTTTAAAACAAGAGCTGTCAAAATAATTAGACACGTCTTTTAAAAGTTTATTTTAATTAAAAAATAAAGTCTATAACTTATAATCAAACGAATACCCTAGGGCTTATTAGACAGATAATCAATTATAGTATTAAAAGTATGAGTGTATGACTTAGAAATTTTTAAGAATTTGAGACTAATATGAATTTCATTTAATTTTTTATAGATCGCTTTTAAAGTCACTTCTCGACATCTGTACACTTAGATCGTTAAAATTACGTAATAGATTTTAATGCTGTTTTTATTAATAGATAGAGTTATTCAAGAGGAAGATTCGTACATATGGAACATCTCGCTACGACCAACGGGAGCGGTGCAGTAACCAAAAACGTAACAGAATGCAGGCGAACCGCGGAATATACAAATAGCTAGTAAATTATGTAACTGATATGTAAAATTAGATACACCATATTATTCAACATAGTTCAAGACATTTTTACTAACCTTACGAGTACAACTCACTCCGGCTCCTCGTTAAGAATTGGATTTTTAACGGCCACATTAACAGTTCACTTCAAGTCAAGTCAATCAAGGCAGTTCACTTTTATTTAATTTATTTTATTGTATTTGGGTGGCTTACAGGTAACAATGCAAAAATGTATAGCGAGGCATTCAATGACAAGCCATTTACAAGCCTCCACAGTTAGCACTAAACTCAAACTCAAATGACTTGATAACAGACACAGACTTTTAAAGCTTTCAAACATGACACAAACGTAACTTGACTGTAACAATATTTATCAATAGACTGTTCACTATATTGTTACTAATATAAATCTACCCTCAAATAGATAAGTCTTCTTACAAAAGAAATTATAAGA
This sequence comes from Caradrina clavipalpis, assembly GCA_932526535.1. Lineage (NCBI taxonomy): Eukaryota > Metazoa > Arthropoda > Insecta > Lepidoptera > Noctuidae > Caradrina > Caradrina clavipalpis. The sequence continues at coordinate 11,534,635 of OW052106.1, forward strand.
TCGAGTAAGCAGACGAAGTCAAGGGCAGCATCGAGTCTTTTATAAGTAGTTGTTGAAAATTAAACTGTAATTTAAAGTTCATATTGTTCATCTTCTCTAATGTCGACTGACTTAGCGAGTTAAGGTCCTATGAGAGAAGTAAGCATGTTAAGTTAATCAGCTTAGAAGGAGCTGTGAACATAGCATACCTATACAGGGTGGAAATTTATTATGCTACCTGGAGGGAAAGTACTCTAAATACTTGAGTTACCAAATTTTACTGAAAGGAAACATTCCTTTATTTTTAAAACGAAAACAAAACTGCATTTAAATAATTTTGAAAATATTCTTGCCACACCCAGGAATCGAACCGACTAAAATTCGAAAAAATTGCATCCTGTACTTTTATGGCACTAATCGATAAGGGTCAATCATAAGGATCAAATCCCTGCAAACATGATAAATTAAAATAAAATAAAAACACGCAATTTATTTTATTCGGACGAAACAAACGAGTAAATTTACTAAGTAGTTGCTGGAAATGAGCTTCATTTCTTAGATGCATGAATTTATTCCTTTAAAAAAATCATTTTAAGTAACTTTTGGTAGCGTAGTAAAATTTTCAATATTCACCACAACACCCTTCTAAAAGTTATTCAAAATGAATTCCTTCAAATAATGAATGTGTGCATCGAAGAAAGTGAAGCTCATTTCCAGCATGCAATTAGTTACTGTACTCGGTTTTTTCGTCCGAATAAAATAAGTTTAGATTGAAATTTCATGGTTTTTGTTAAATTTAGTTTACCAGGTTTGTAGAGATTTGATCCTTGTGATTGACCCTATCGATAAGTGCCATAAAAGTACAGGATGCTATTTTATCCGATTTAAGTCTGTTCGATTCCCGGGTGTGGCAAGCGTATTTTCAAAATTATTTAAATGCAGTTTTGTTTCTTTTTAAAAATAAAGGAATGTTTCCTTTCAGTAAAATTTGGTGACTCAAGTATTTAGAGTACTTTCCCTCCAGGTAGCATAATAAATTTCCACCCTGTATACTCGTAATACATATTATCACACGGGTACCGTACATTAAAATGTATGGAACAGCTAGTTTTTTTTTTTATGTAGACTCTCTGAAAAATTGCCAGTAAATAAAAAGTCAGCCTGTATGGAAGATAATAATACAGTGAAGTAGAAAAAAAAACATTTCCACAAAAAAAATAAAGCAAAAACGTAACGTAAAATATAATAAATAAATATTACCAGCTTATTATTTTTCTTCTTATTCTTTAAAAATAATAAACATTTGCCTATTCTCATACAGAGAAACCGCGGCGATTTCAGACTTATATTAATCATAAGTCCAGCTTTCCTCACAATGTTTTCCTTCACCGAATAAACAGAATAAAATACAAAACTTATATTGTTTTTTCATCCTCGGAGGAATATTTAAATTACAAACTACAAGAGCAAGCCCCAAGCGGCTTGCATATGAATATAAAAACAGGGGGACGCATTACAAAATTGAATTCATAACTTGTTCAAGGGAAACTGTGCCACGTACTCTAGGGTACCTAAGTTTTAAACTACATATTATAAAGTAGTTCCCACACTGTCCAACATCCTTTTGGAGACTCCCCGGGGCCCTAAGCAGTCAGTCTAATAATATCCTCCCAAATTTCGGTCACGACAGCTACTCTCAATGGAGACGTACGAGTCAAGTAGACGTACGAGTCAAGTACGCAGGAGACATTGCAGTGCACAACTGTGCGCGCAAACACACATAGGTGCGCTCCCTCTTTTCTCATAGTTCGATGGGACGGCAATCCGACACAGCCGGTGAGAGATCAGGCGTAGGATCAACGGCTTTACGTGCTTTCCGAGACACGGGGGTGTCACTCCACCACCTTCCAAACTCCGGGCTGTCCGGGCTGAGAAATTCCTAATGGAAAAACTCAATAACACTTTTTGTCCGACCTGGGAATCGAACCCAGGACCCCACGCTCAACAGTCGTGCTTGTTACCCCCGCTTAGCAGTTACACCAATCACCAATCAGTCTTTTAAACCAAAACTTGCACGTTCTAGCCCCACACAAACCCGGCTGAAAAAATAATAGTTACAAGACCAAAATGTGAGACGGTATCTCAAAGCCGGGATCTTATCACTCAACACTGAGGCAACTCGACAATTCTGCCGTCCACTAACTAAAAAGCCGTTAAGCCACAGTTTGTCGTTTTTCACTTTTTAATGTATTCTTATACAACTTTCGATGCTCTATCTTTTGGTCTAAGAATCATTTTTCTATGATTAGTAGTTTAAGAGATACAGAAAATTGCTGAGCAGTTAAACCACATAAATTTCGTTAGTTCCTTAATTAAAAAGCGGCTAAGCCACAATACTTCTCTAGAAAGACGTTAACATACCTAAACGGCAAATTGCTGTTTCATTTTTTTCTAAATTTCCTTAACTAAAAGTACGTTATCTGGTCATGCTTGACTAAAAAGCAGCTAAGCGTGTCTAACTGCCTTTATGCATTGTGTCTTACAAATAACCATCTGAATATCGTACCGTAACTACAAAGCCGTTATAAAGAAAAACTACACTAGAAAGCAGTTATATGCCCACAACGGCTTTTAAGTTATGTATTGAAATTAGTATTAGCTAAATATCAATCGCTAGAAAGCAGCTAAACGACAATGCTACCCTAAAAAGCAGTTAAATCTCGCTTGTGAATCTCGTTTGCGTTTGAGCAGCTCAGTAGTGTGATTCTCTAAGCCTCACTTCGTAATTCGAAAGCTGAATTCGCAGTGAGATTACAAAATAGTATTCTGTTAAACACGATCACGCCGGTGACGTCACCACGGCGAACGAATACGAAAGTAATGACAAGTTGGTTCGTTATCGAAGTGAGCGCGATAATTTTAGTGAGACTCGTTTTCGAGTTTGCATTTTAGAGAATCGCAGTACAGGCTATAATTCCTTTCTTTTCACTTCGGGAGCTCATAGCGGACGGACGTGCGCGCGCCGCGGTGCGTCTAGGGCTTTTGGCGCCATAATATTACGAGAATGGCGGAAAATAGGCAAAGGTAAGCTAACATTATTATAGACGGGAAATCATCAAATAACTTCCCCCGCCCTGGGCGGGGCGGGAGGGAGTGTCAGACTTTTACTGACTAAAACCCGTCTATGTTCCTTCATATGCCCTTTGCGTTCCGGGGGCGCGGTATCTCTTTCGAACAACCCGCAGCCCCGGCAGGCATCGGCCCTCAGTGGCCCCATCCAAGTTTGCTGACATCTCTTTGAGGCGCGCGTGGAACACGAACGCGCCGTCGACACGGTCTGTCGTTATTCAGTGAACGTACGGACGGTGAGCTACCCATTGCATTGCCATTGCATTGTAAAACCAGCCTAAGGTCATCGTTATTGTTGTGGTAGGTATATGTTTCGATTGTTGATTGTTTTATACCTACTAGTGCAAAAGAGGTGTGTTGTATAATGGGTTTATTAGTTAACTGATTATATTTCATTGTATTTCAGACGTTTCTGTGTATCATCAAGGATCCAAACTATGATGAAAAGTGTGTTGGTGGGGCAGGAATTTCCAACTGCACAACGCCTTGAAACCAACAGCCATCATAGTAGCATGCCAACTACAAGCAATTCGACTTGCTCTAATATTGGCCAAAATAAATCAAAGTACGCCGATGTGAACAATAATGATTAAGTAAATTTTCTCTACCAAGAACCCTACTCGATGACATCACAAGTGTTTAAAAAATTCAATGGAACACAAATAACTTATAATTACAGCCAACCAGAAGAAACTCTGAAACCTACAATAGAAACCTTAACTCAACAGCTTGAAACACATTCTTTATACTGCCACGAATCGATACCCTCTTCTTCTCCGATGCCATCTTCTCCTCACTGTATTATACCAGAAATATTGGATTATGACAGTGATGACTCCGTTAAGGATAAGGACTACCAACCATGTGACGAAGTTTCGAGTGATGATACTGAATATGGTTATGACATGCAAAAACAAAATACAGTTTCAACCCCTAAAAGTAAGCCAATATCAAAAAGGAAAACATCAATATCTAAAACTTTTTCAAAAAAAATAATAACGCGACGACATACTCAAGAATTTACAAGAACAGAAGAGATTATTGGACATCGGATACCTATGAAAAGATTTCTGTTTTTGTGTTTATATAGTTACGTTTTTTTTTTAAGCTACGGTTTATTAAACGGTTAAAATATAAAAGACAACATTATTTTGAAGGTAACTTTACCTTTAAAATAATATTGTTTTTGTTTACAACATATTTTTGATAATACTATATGAGTGTATTACTAGGTATAATTGCTTATTGCGTTAAAAATTTTAATTAGTATATAAGCATAAAAAATTGCCAAATTTGTATTTTTATAGATAAAGTCTAATGTTTAATTGATTATGTTGATCTCTGATTGTGATATTATTATTTTTTAAGAGCATAAGAATTTGAATCTGAAACGATTCTTCATGTAAAGTTTTTGAAAGTTTTTGATTTATTAAAGATGTATGTGATTGTGATCTCTTTACTGGATAAGATTTTAAAAGTTTGATTAAACTCGTTTTATTTTATATTGTTTATTAATAAGAAGCTTAGTTCTGTTTGTCTATTCTTTTTTTAATAAATAATGTTCTGATTCTTATGAAATTGTTTTAAACTTTTCAACTTTTCCCCCGGACGTGCTTATTTAAAAGGCAGTTAATTGCGAGTGAGATATCTTTAACTGCTTTCTAGTTATGCAATAGAAGAACCAATATAAAAATATGTTTTACAATACCGAGCTTAAAGGCGTTTAAAACCCCATAACTGCTTTCTAAGTAAGCAAAGTTAATCTTCCAAGTGAGAGCTACCTAGGCTATAAGACCGTTAAAACACTTTAACTGCTCTTTAACTAATGATTTTTCGATAACTTCTACTACAAGTACAAGACGTGGCGGCTACAAGAAATTACTTTGCTATAAAGCAGTTAAGGTATAGTTAACGGCCTTAAAGTGCAGTATATATGTAAAATTGAAAAAAAAATGCTTAGCTAAAAGTTAGAAAATGAATTTAAATAAAATATAATAAATATAAATAAACAAAATATATCACATATTGTACACAAAGACTATACCTACATATTTAACTTGCAACCTTGTTCCTAAGTAGCATACTTTTCAAGAGACATCAATTCCCACTTATTTTCGCGTTTTCTCGAAAAACACTTTTTGCACTTAGCCGCTTTTTAGTTAGTGGACGGCAGAATTGCTTCTCATGAATTTTAAAGAGGCATTTTCTTTGACGTGAAGTCAGCTTAATCTTTCGAGAGGAATTGAGGGTAAACATGAGTAGTTACCAGAAAAGAGGTTTATTTCATGTTCTTTTTTTGAAACTTATTGTTTTTTGACATGCTGTTATGTGTGTTTTTTGGTGGTCGGGATTTTTGATTCTGGCTTTCAGAATGCCTAGTGTTAGTTTTTCATTCACGTTCGATTGCGAGCGCGTTAGAATTTTGTATAGGAAAAAGTTATAGCGCCACCTGGTGGTCACTAGGAAAAACCTAATATCTCACACAAAATTCAAACGCGCTCGCAATAAAAACGTGATGTCGAAAAAACTCATATTTGGCACCCAGGAATTGCGGTGATTTGGGAAAAGCGATTTGCGAAAAGCAAAAATTCTAATGTGACTGCGTCACCGACATGTTAATGTAAAGTTTTGAGCTAGGCTGGCGACAGTTATTCCAAGGTTTTAAATTTTCACTTCGGTATTATGTTATGTTATACCACGGGATTCGGGAACCGTACATTTTACCGGGTTAAAAAGTATCCTATGTGTTATTCCAAACTACAATCTATCTCAGTGCCAAGACAAACGCACATACAGGTTTAACGCATAATACTCCTTTTGGGCTTTGCCGCAGTCGGGTAAAAAGGTTCAAGACCTATTTAACTTAACTTAAACTTTAAGGCTAATAAAAACAGCAGTAAATTTTCATTTTTCTCCCCAAAAATGACTTAACAAACCAGTTCAGTACATCAAAACTTAGCCAAACGCAAGTAAAATAAAACATGATTTTCTCGGAATTGCTCAAAACATTCACAGTTTTTGAGGCACCTTAACAAGGTCAAATGAAAAGGTCCGAATTTAACGAGTTGACAAATAGACGTTGCGTAGTTAATCAAAAAAGTAATCTCAGTTTGTGAATCTCAATATGAGTTAACTTTTGCCCCCATTTTGTTTACTGCCGTGGAATATTTTAATGTAAAGTCAAGGCGGGTAGAATTTTTCAACTTAATTTACTTGAAAAACATGCTGTTTCCAACGACTTGATGGCCCAGTGGTTAAGACGCCTGCCTCTCATGCATGATATTGTAGGTACGATACCGGGCTAGTGCCAATGTGTAGTAGTAGTAGGGATCTTTGTGAAGGAGCTCATCCGGGCAAGTACTACCACCATATTTATTTCTACCACAAAACAGCGTTATTATGTCCCATTTGAAGAGTATGGGTGCCGGTGTAAATCCTAGGCACATGAGACATTTCAACTTTGTCTCTGGGATGGCAATGTATTTGCAAGGCCTTAGGTATTGCAGATGTCTATAGGTAGCGGTGCCCACCTAGCATCAGGTGGGCCGTCTGCTTGTTTATCATCCAATGAAAGTTCTTAAGAATTTTAATTCATATATTACATCACTGATATACATAGGTGAAGTTTACATTCTACATAACTCACATAGGTGAAGGAAATAATTATTATTCGGAAATCGCCAGTACGCTTTGAGCAAGCGTGGTGATCAATGCTTGTGCTTTTAGTGTCTGTATGAGAAGAGCCTTTGTTCTGCAGTTTTACAGTAATATTATTTTGTTTCTAATGGCAGACTAAACATGCTATGGATTCCTAATGCTATCAACGCAGACAATATATGCTTAGTAGACATTTACTAATCGACATTGAACTAAAAGTTTGTAGAAATATAGTTGTAAGTTGCGTAACTTCGTGCAAGATACTACGTATAATGCCAAGGAGTAATTGTTTTAGCACACGACATTGAACTGTATTTTTAGGGTCGGTTCATATCTGACGGAAATCGTGTTTTGTCGGCGTTTTATCGGTCGCGTAACGCCAAAACAGTCAAATACATAATAAAACATTCAACCTTTCACACCTAACCGATGATGCGTTAGCGTGTCTACCTAAGAGTGACGATACGCTCGACGCATTTTCCGTCAGATATGAACCGACCCTTAAGACAGCTATTATTGATTTAAAATTAATCAGCGCTAAACACTCAAAATAATTACAATTTCAGCGCAAAATGAGAGAAATTTCGACGTGTGTTGGTTTGTTTTGTCGAAACTAAACTCAATTGCTTAAAAGCCTAACCCACAATGAAAAACCCAATACACTCGAGGCCAAAAAAAAACTGTGTCCACAGTACAACTTGATACTGGTTTTATGTAAAAAGGAATGACCCAGTGCATTAGTGAAACGGATGCCTTCCCCGTCTGTGTGGCAGATGAGACCAAGCTAGTGTTGGGACTAAGAGTTGTGGTTATCGATAAACTTGAAATTAGTAAAGTTGAATTTGGGTTTCACTATAATATTTATAAATACTGATAGAAAAGAAAACACGCGCATTGGTACGCTTCTGCCTAAACCTTCGGGGAATACAGGCGTGATGGTACATTTTTTTTTTTAAAAAATCAAAGAAGAAAAATAGGCAACCAAAATTCTACGTGTTTTTAAATGAATATAATTATGATGTCATTTAGGCTTACTGTGTCATAGGCAAGATAAAATGCTTTGTAGATGTAAAGGTAAACGTCACATAATCTTAGAGTCTACTAAAAAAAAATTAAGGCGCCCGCCTCTCAAGCATGAGGTAGCATACATGGGTTCAAATGACTTTTCAATTCAAATGTACTTCCAAAATTTATCTTGAACATAACTGACATCGGTGAAGGAAAACATCAAATCAAATCAAATCAAATCAAATCAAAGCATTTATTTCAATTAGACCATTTACAGGCACTTTTGAATTGTCAAGAAGTTACAGTTTAATATTGAAGCTAGTTGCTCGTTCCAAAACGTAGGTCTCTATGGAGAAGAACGAGCAAGAAACTCCATCGTGAGCAAACCAAAATTTGTAATTAATATAAGTCTGAAATCACCGGTCTATCTTGAGCAAGGGTGATGATCAATGCTCGTTCTTTCTCTGCATGAGAAGAGGCTTTTGACCTGTAGTGGGACAATAATAGGCTAGTATTATAATGAGAGTCTTTTTACAGCCTGTACAGCTTTAAAGGACATTAATTTACCGAAACATCGACAACTGTCTATCGACACGTTCCCCAACACTATCAAATGTCGTGCCAGAAGATTATTAACCCAGAGATTACCATTCCACGAGACACAGCCAAAATACTAAAAAGAGTTGCAAATCTGCATCGCTGACTTCAGAATTAGGTGAACGTTTTATTTTCATCCCCTTTTGTGTCATAGGATAAGCAGATGTGGAAACGAGTGTAATAAAATTGAAATACTATGATTATAATTTAGTATAACCTCGTAACCGGCGTGCTTGTATGACCAGATGTATGAACGTGAACGAGGCGAAAGAGTATGTAAGAATCGTAGCAGGAGGGGTTCTGTGGTTTCTGCCTACCCCCATGGGAAAAAGGCGTGAATTTATGTATGTATGTATGTATAACCTCGTTTAACTATTGTAAAATTATACAATCTTACTACTTATCATTGCGAAAGTTTGGGTAGATGAATTGATGGATGTTTGTTGCTGAATAACGCCAGAACGGTGATAAAAGGCACAGAAATAAATGACGGAGGAAGTCGACGAGGATTTCTACCGCGTCCCAAAAAAAAAAGATGCCCCGTATTTATTTGACGCATGATCCGCGCCTCCGATATTTCACGAATCCTAGGCAGCTCTACCACGGAACCCACTATAGGAAGCGTTGATCTAGATAATGACCTAGAACAATACCTATGCAGTGTTGACCTTAGTCGGTTTGTAATAATTATAGGTATTAAAGTGGAAATTATTTAATTAAGTCCACGTACATAATAATTATAGTGTAGCTGAGTTAAAAAGGTTAGTAGGATAACACGGTTGGCGCAGTGGTTAAGCGATTGACTGCTACGCTGCGTGTTGCGGGGTTCGAACCCTGCATGGAGCTTGTGTATGGCCTACAGATAGTGGTTCCGTGTCTGGTTGTTTGTGTAAGATATGAGTTTATGTGTAAAAACTCACTCACGATACAGGAGATATTCTTAGTGTAGTGTATGTGGTGGGGCAAGATTTTTTAAAGAAAAGACAGAAATTGTTCCTGTAAATGGAGTATGGGTCTCGGTGAAATTACAGGCACATAAGATATTTTAACTTTGTATCTTGGATGCCAACACATTTGCAAGGCCTCTGGTATTGCAGAAGTCTATAGGCAGCAGTGACCATTTAACATCAGGTAGGCCATTGCCGTCGGCTTGTTTGCCATCCAAAAAAATAAAAAAAATAGACCTACAATTTTTGGTACCTACGTATGGGAGTCAAACCCACAATACGCAGTGCAGCAGGCAGTCACTTAGTCCATGTGTCAACCGTTTCGTTGCGTTGCAGTATATTTTGAATAATCAAGAAGTTAGTTTACAACTGGACAAAGCCATGTAACTCAACTAGTTGCAATAATTATTTAATATCACTGTTTGTCTACGTTGAAGGAGATTGACATTAGCATAATAACATAGCAATTATAATAAGTAATAACCTTTGCCCTGTATAATGGACAACTAGTTCAAAGATGGACCTTCATTATGAATTAATTATAAACGTAAAATGTCGTATATGTGATTGTGGGCTGGTCAACTAGCAAGAGTATTATTTTTTTAATTGTCATCTCGCAGTTAAACCCTGGAGTAAGAGTACTGCTTAACCGGACCTTGTTTTGGTTGCCTTAGAAATGAAGGGCTCCAGCCAGGCTTTAAAAATACTTAAAACTAAGTGACTACACGCTAAACCTTGCTTAGGGCGTCTCTGGCGGAAAAATTGTATGTATGTATCTAACGAACGAATTAACTCAAAAACTACAGAACCGATTTCAAAAAATCTTTCACTATTAGAATACTACATTATCCCTGATTAACATCAACCCACGGGACCGCAGCAGTAACCAAAGTCGCCGGCAGTTCGCTAGTGTAACCATATATCCGGGGCTGCGGGTTGTTCAAAAGAGATACCGCGCCCCCGGAACGCAAAGGGCACAAGAAGGAACATGGATGGGTTTCAGTCAGCAAAGTCTGGCACTCCCTCCCCACTCAGGACGGGAGAAGTCATTGGATGAATACCAATCGGTAAAAAAAAACACTAGACTTCTTGTAGGTTTTTATGGTTTAGTCATAACAGTTAAAACTTGTTTTGGTAAAAAAACGTAAGATGAAGTAAGAATTTTGACCTTCAATGTCTTCGTAATCACATGGTTCTTAGGTATGGTCTTAACAAAATCGCAGTGTTAGGAGGAAAATGAAACTTTCACCTTCGGTTAGTGTATTTTGTATGTGTGTGTATTTTTTTGTGTGTTTTACAATTGTTACATTTTTGAACTGCCTCGTTGGCCTAGTGGTCCTGAGCGCGACTGCTACCCTAGAGGTCTTGGGTTTGATTCCCAGGTTGAGCAAAAAGTGTTATTGGGTTTTTCTATGAATTTCTCAGTACCGGCTCGGAGTATGGATTTGTGCCCGGTTAATGGCAATAGGCTCGCCCCCTATTACATGGGACCTAAAAAAAACATACCGGCGAACTGTGGGTGTACATTGGTGCACCTCTGCCTAACCCTTCGGGGAATACAGGCGTGATAGTATGTATGTGTACATTTTTGAGATAAAAAGTTCTACCAATATTTGCGAAAGTTTGTAAGGATGGATGGATTGATGTTTGTTACTCTTTCACGCTTAAACGGCTGAATGGATCTGGATGAAATTTGACACTGAGATAGATTGTAGTATGGACTAACACATGGGTTAATTTTTATCCCGGAATAATGTACGGTTCCTGTGGATAATAAAGCCCGCGACTTACTCCGCGTCAGAAGCTAGTAGGTATATAAATTCACATGAAATATACATTTGCATTCGCTCACGTGGTTTTTCTACCTGCGTTAAGTTACGTTTTTAGTTACTGCCCCGCTCCCGTGTATCGTAGCGTGATGTTATATAGCCTATACTATTCCTCATTAATCTAGCTATAATATACAAAAATATTTTTTCAAATCCGACTGGTACTTCCAGATATTAGCGCGTTTAAACAAACAAACAATATAATTCATCAACTTTATTTTATTATATAGTATACTAGCGAACTAACCGCTGCTTCGTCCGCGTGCCTTATTTCACCTGCATTGAGGTACATCTTTGGTTACTGCTCCGCTCCCGCGTGTCGGAGCGTGATGTTATTTAGCCTATGTTACTCAGGAATAATGTAGCTACCTATTGGTGAAAAAATATTTAAAATCGGTCAAGTAGTTTCGGAGTATATTCGTTACAAACAAACAAACAAACAAATCCTATCTCTTTATAATATTAGTATAGATTTGTATATATGCCTACATAAAAACTATCCACTTAAAGGCAAAAATTGTCGTGGAAGGCGGAAAAACAGATACAAATATTTGCTATTCGCAAATGGATATGTTCACAGCTTAATGCTAGACCGTAGATTATTCTAGAGACGCGACATATATGCGAGATTTTGTGAGGATGGATGTTTGTTACTCTTTCACGCTTAAACGGCTGAACTGTTAATACACTCGTGTTAATACACTCGTGTTACACATATAATAGTTTTTATCTCGGAAAAAAATATGGTAGCCCAGTCCACCTAGCCCGCTGCGGTCAGCCCGGTCACAAGGCCGCGGCTTGTGATGCCCCGCCGCACTGCGACGCATGTGCGGGGGCTAACAAGCCGGCCGATCACCGGGCTGGGGGCAAGGCCTGCGCCGTGCCCGCCAGGGCCGGGGGAAGGCTCCGCACCGCCGCCGCCGCCGCCGCCGCCACCAACGTTGCCGTGGCCGCACCCGCAGCCGCCGCTGACGCCGCGTCCGCCGGCGCAATGGATTGCCAATAACGGCACCATTGCGCCTCCCGCAGGCGGATACCGTAGGCACGGCCACTCAGGGCCGATGCCTGCCGGGGCTGCGGGTTGTTCGAAAGAGATACCGCGCCCCCGGAACACAAAGGGCACATGAAGGAACATAGATGGTTTTTAGTCAGTAAAAGTCTGACACTCCCTCCCGCCCCGCCCAGGACGGGGGGGGTCATTTGATGATTTTCCCATCTTTAAAAAAAAAAAAAAAAAGTCTTACATTGGACACGGTCTGTGGACGGTGAGCAATGGGTAGCTCACCGTCCGTACGTTATTAACTAGCGACAGACCGTGTCGACGGCGCGTTCATGTTCCGCGCACAGAGGTGTCAGCAATCGGAAGGGGCCACAAAGGGCCAAATGCCTGCCGGGGCTGCGGGTTGTTCGAAAGAGATACCGCGCCCCCGGAACGCAAAGGGCACACGAAGGAACATAGATGGTTTTTAGTCAGTAAAAGTCTGACACTCCCTCCCGCCCCGCCCAGGACGGAAGGGGTCTATGTTCTATGTTCTATGTTAGGGGGTTTGGTTTCCGCACTTAGTCCTACAATGGACCATTGTGCGTGAGCCGTGGTGGGGGCTATTCCAACCAGCCCACCTCCCTCCAAAAGCAGATCAGTCTTCCCGGTCTTCTCAGGGCGTCCGCAAGGGATTTTGGTGTACCGAGGGTTTCTTTGCGGGTTTGGGCGACGCCGGTGCATTCGAGGAGCACATGCGCCACCGTTTCTTCTGCCTCCATGCACGCTCTGCATAGAGGACTGTCTGTGATGCCTAAAGTGTGGAAATGTTTGTTTAGTGAGCAGTGGCCCGTGATAGTCCCCGCCACCAGTCGCAGGCTAACTCTGTCCAGGCGCAGAAGGCGCCTGGTCAGTCCCTTGTCCAAACATGGCAGGGCCTCCTTGGATTGCCTGCACCCTGGTGTCAAGGCCCACCACTCCTCTGCTTGTGTATGTGTGTAGTCTTTCAACCAGCTCCTAAGCTGATTGAAAGGGATGGGCACTATTGGCTCTGGTCCGAAAGGTTTCGTGCTAGAACCCCTCCTGGCGAGTTCGTCAGCAGCATCGTTTCCTAGTGATCCACTGTGTCCTTTGATCCATTGTAGCGTCACCTTGTTACGGTTTTTTTCCGTGACGCGTTCTAGTGCGTTATGGCATTCCAGTATTAGTCTTGATGTAATTTGGTTATTCTGTAAGGATTGGAGGACTGAGGCACTGTCGGAGATTATACGGATATGGGTGTCCGTGACTTTCCTGGCCTCTATGGCGTGTGCTGCTTGAATAATGCCTATGCATTCTGCTTGGTATACAGTGTTGAGCGTTCCAAGGGGTCGGGATATTTTGATGTTTAAGTCTTCAGAGAAGACTCCGACTCCGGTACCCAGATCCGTTTTAGAGCCATCGGTATAAATCCTTAGCTCTCCTGGACCCGAGTAGTCGCACAACTCCGGTGTGAGCTCTATGTTGTAATGTTTGTGGAAGCAGTGTTTTTTCACGATTCTATCATTGGGTGATGCCATCATGGGCTGTCTTCTGATCGCATCCTCTTTCAGTTGTGTGTGTTTAACTCTGGAGTCTTTATTTAGAGTGTTGGATATTTCGAGTCTGAATGTTGCTAGGGCCGCCTCTTCTCTTATAATTAGGTGTAGAGGTGGTAATCCCAGCATTGCCTGCAGCGCAGCGGTGGGAGATGTTCGCATGCTACCGGTGATCGCTACACAGGCTAGTCTTTGCAGTTTCTCGAGATCCTTCTGAGCTACACTTAGTTTGGTCCTGGGCCACCAAACTAGAGATCCGTATGTGACAATAGGTCGGATAACTGTGGTGTATAGCCAGTAGGTAATTTTGGGGGTAATGCCCCAGTTCCTGCCGAGCAGTCTTCTACATTGCCCTAGGGCTATACTGGCTTTTGTGGTGATGTATTCCGTGTGTTTGGCCCAGTTCAGCTGTTTATCTAAATAGATGCCCAGGTATTTGGATTCGTTTGATAAGCTTAGGGTGGCCCCAAAGAAGTGCGGTAATTGAAGAGTTGCCAGCTTCCTCTTTTTTGTAAAAAGGACGAGTTCGGTTTTGGTAGGGTTCACTGCTAGCTTGTGTTCCCTACACCAGTCCTCTACTATCTTCAAGGATTGCCGCATAAGGTTGCATAGCGTGTTTTCGTGTGTGCCGTTTATTATTAAAGTTATGTCGTCAGCATACCCTACCGTGAAGTAGCCCCCGGCGTTTAAACGCCTTATAAGGCTATCCACGACTAGGTTCCATAGGAGTGGTGAGAGAACACCTCCTTGTGGGCATCCTCTTGCCACTAGGGCTCTTGTGGTTTCATTCACCGTAACTTGTACGGCTCTCAGTCTGAGCATGTTGGTGATCCATCCGCGCAGGGTCGAGTCTACACCATGTTCTTCGAGAGCTGCGTTGATACTGTGGAAGATGGTTTTGTCAAAAGCGCCTTCAATATCGATGAAGGCTGCCAATGAGGAACATTTATGGTCTATCGCACATTCAATCTTGGAAATCACGCTATGTAATGCGGACTCCGTTGATTTCCCTGTGGAGTAGGCGTGTTGTTGTTTGTGCAAAGGTAATTTTCGGAGAGGTCCGTCCCGAATGTGCCGGTCGCAGAGTCTCTCCAGTGTTTTCAGTAAGAACGATGTTAGGCTTATTGGCCTGTACGCTTTAGGTTGTGTGTAGTCGGCTTTACCAGGCTTTGGGATGAAGATGACCTTCACCTCACGCCATGCCAGTGGTACGTAGTTGTGTGCTATGCAGGCTCGATAAATTACAACCAGCCAGGGCGTGATGTGATCAATTCCCCATTGTAGTAAGGCTGGGAAGATTTCGTCTAGTCCTGCGGATTTGTATGGTTTGAACGTTTTGATTGCCCACCTTATACGGTCTTCCGTTACTATGGTGCGGGCTCTGTGCCAGTCGCGGTTGCTTGGTGTGCATGTTACTTCGCCCGCCCAGGTTCTGTCCTCGGAGAGGCTACAGTCTGGGAAGTGGGTTTCCAATAGGACCTTGCTCGTTTCAAGGTCTGATTGTGTATATGTGTTGTCTGGGTTTTTCAGCGACCCGAGGGTGCGATCCTGATCTGTAGATAGGATTTTCCTCACGCGCGCGGCCTCGCTGTTTGCTTCGATCTCTTCGCAGAATTTCCTCCAGGCTGCCCTACTGGCGGCCCTGATTTGTTTTTTAAACGTGTATTGGGTTTCTTTGTATACTTCCCAATCTTCGGGTAGTCTGGTATTTTTGGCTCTATTAAAGTGTTTGCGTACCGTTTGTCTGAGCTTACTTAAGTCCGCATTCCACCAAGAGTTACCCTTACTCTTGTTGTTTGGATCTTTCAGTTTGCAGCAGGCGTGGTAGGCTTCGATTATGTATTCTGAAATTTTTGACACTGTGTTCTCAAGTTCTTTTGGGTTTGTTATATTTAGGAGTGTTAGGTCCCTAGCCAGCAGTGAAGCCAAGAGGCGTTTATAGCCAGGCACATTGGTTCGCCGTGGATTGCGCCGTGGTTCGGGTTTTTTTGTGTTGGCTAGTATTGAGAAGCGGATCCTCCTATGGTCGGAGCAGGAGGGCTCGTCCGATACGTGCCAGTTCGTGATTAGATCTGTCGCGCTTCCTGAAGCTAGTGTTAGATCAATTATGGTTTGTCCGCGGGCCGTGACCCAGGTGGGTTCTGAACCACGGTTTGCAATGTTAAGGTTAGTCGAGAAAAGATATGTGCATAGTACCTCACCTCTGGAGTTTGCTTTGTTGCAGCCCCAAAGTGGGTGGTGGGCGTTCGAGTCCGTGCAGATGATCAGGTTCAGGTTGGCGTCTTCGCAATGCCTTACCAGGTCTGCCATCTCCTTTGGTGGGCAGTTTTCGTCCTCGCCTGGCATGTATACCGAGGCTAAGACGATGTCGGGTGCCACACTATCAGTGTGGAGCTTGATGGCTGTTACATCTCTGGAACAGAATTGTGTGAGTGTTGTGGTAGGGATATCTCTGGGTATGTAGGCACAGACGGAAGGGGTCATTTGATGATTTTACCATCTCTAAAAAAAAAAAAAAAAAAAAAAGGCCACCTAGCCAAGTCACAAACGATAATCGTATATTATACCAGCCCCCCGGCTGGTATAATATATCTAATTTAACATGGACGAAGTCGCGGGCAGAAGCTAGTAATAAATAATATCATTACTTTTCACTGATTTCAAAAAGGCGGTAGTTCTCAATTCGTTTATACCTATTTTTTAAAATATTTATTGCATGACAACTCCGTCATTTATTAACCGATTTGGAAAATTCTTTTCTATTTAAGTGGGTATTTTTTCAGTTTGTTTCCATTAGTTTGTTAAATTAAAAAGAAAAATATGTCATCCTAATAAACGAAATTGCGTATTTAGCTTGTCTGTGTCTGTGACCTTTCAGTTGTGTTTATTTTGTTAATTTATTAAGTGTTACATTTACATCCATCCATCAACCATCATCATATCGTTTTAGTAGGATACGATGAATAACGCTGCCTCACAGAGGCAATAGGCACAAACTAGAGACATCGCATCTGCTCCTCTAATCTTTAAATCCCTCAATGGAGTGGCAAGTTGTTTAGTCAACATTATAATAACGATCTTAGTGGACACTACTCGTATCAGGTAAGTTAGTTTATTTTTTTATTTTACCTGTGAATTTTTTTTGACTAGGCTGTATTTTTTGTCTTGGTCATAGGTTCATAGTCTGTTTAACCACCTCTAAATAGGTATATAGTAATAAACAAAAGGGCAATTTTAGAATTTGTAATCATATTCTAATCTAAATCTTAACCTATAAAAAATACGTACCTACTATTTTGTTGACAAGTTTTTCACATTGATCGCCGCTGAGTTTTTTTTTTCGAATTTGAAATTATCAAGTGACTTTTCCCGCCCTTTAGTGTCAGAATTTTACTGACTAAACCCCATCCATGTTCCTTCTTGTGCCCTTTGCGTTCCGAGGGCGCGGTATCTCTTTCGAACAACCCGCAGCCCCGGCAATCGTCGCTGAGTTAAGATTGTGACTAGATTTTAAACGTTACCGGGAATTAATCTTCAGATGTTTTTAAAAATGGAACTGAAATTGTACGAATTGTTTGCCTAAGTATTTATTCGGAACTTATTCTAAAGAGGTGATAGGCCTTCATTTAATTTTTTCTATAGTTTTTTTTACGGCTGTTTCTTTGATACTGCAAGATCGTTCTTTTTTTAAATATCGCGACTCATTGTATTCGTTCTTTCCCATAACTATAGTTGAACATGGAATGCAACTAATGAGAAATACCTACATTTTATATTATATTTTAATTTCGAATTTAATTTAATTTAATTCATTTGTACGCCACAAATGAATAACAATGTTAATAAAATTATTACTGTTTTTCAATTGTTTTTAGTTTGTTTTTTTTTTGTTTATTTGTATTTTATATTAGGTATAGCTTTTGCATCCTACTTCGTCCGCGTGGGAGTCAAATATAAACGACGTCGATATAATAGGGAATGAACTTTGTCTAAAAAATTAAATAAATTATTCCGAAATATTTTTATTAAAAAACATAGCGCATGTCACTAAGCATACAGCTTTTTATTACTGAAAGAGTTTTTGGACCAGTAATTCCAGAGATTACCTCTCACATACAAATAACCACAATAAATTAAACAAACTTTGCTTTTTTATAATATTAGTATGGATAAAGATAATTATAATAGCTGTCTTGTTACTGCAATTATTGCTATTAAGCCGTCATCATATAACGTTTAATTAAATGCAGTAATTGGTAGGTATGTCTTATAACAAACATTATAAAAAAACAAATCGTTCATAGGAAATAACAGCTGTATAAAGAAACAGAATAAAGTCGAAAGCTATATGTTTTTCCCATCATTGCGAGGATTTTTTTGAACATACTATCACGCCTGTATTCCCCGAAGGGTTAGGCAGAAGTGTACCAATGTATGTATTCACCATTCATCCCGAAAAAGTACTGTTTTCGAGAGAAAAACGACAATAACTTTCTTATGATAATAGACGGCGCCACGTGTATTTTGGAGTCAAAATTAAATTTCAAATATAATTGATATTTACACGGATGAAGCCGCGGGCAAAAGCTAGTAATATTATAAAGCTACCAAATAGGCTTCGAAATTACTTGATCAATTTTAACCATTTTTTACCAATAGATAGCTACATTATTCCTGAGTAACAAAGGCTATATAACATCAAGCTTTTTTTTTTTTTTTTTTTTTAATGACGGGAAATCATCAAATAACTTTCCCTCTCCCGTCCCGCCGCCTCCTTCTCTAGCATTACACCTTCGCAGAAGGAGGCGACTGATAAAATCACGCTGCGACATACGGGAGCGGAGCAGTAACCAATGACGTAACTTAACAATGGTGAAATAAGCAACGCGGACGAAGCCGCGGGCAGTGTGCTAGTATTAGTATACATTTATAACTTAAAAGGATTTTTTTAGGAGGCCCAG
Organism: Caradrina clavipalpis; assembly: GCA_932526535.1. Taxonomy (NCBI): domain Eukaryota; kingdom Metazoa; phylum Arthropoda; class Insecta; order Lepidoptera; family Noctuidae; genus Caradrina; species Caradrina clavipalpis. The sequence continues at coordinate 11,553,298 of OW052106.1, forward strand.
CCTATAGGCTTTTTATGCGAAAACTAGTTTTAAAGTAGATAAAGCTATGTCAAATGTGGCAACATTAACATATTTTTTACCTATATGCAATCTACTCCAACATGGACCTAGTTTTTTAAGTTGTAATTGATTTATTTTGTAAAAAACGTGTGTCTCTTTTGGCTGAACCATTGGATTCTGCATATTTATTGTCGGTTGGTGTTTCATTTAATTTTAAAGCCGTCTAAGAGGCCTCTGCTGGCTGGTTTCGACTACTCGTACACCTTCCAAAAGACCGGGACCCTTGGGTCCCGAGATACGTAGACAAAAACGCCTTCTGCTTAGCGCGATAGATACGACTAAAATTATACTATTACTATTACTATTTTTATTGCTATTTACTATTATTATTATTATTTTATTGTTATGTTTACGTATCGGAAAATCAAATGCATCTTTACCTAAACTTCGATTTTGTTAGGAAAGTATGGATACGACTACCAGAAAAAAAAAGATTTTTTAAGCATAATTCTACGATAAACTCAGAGTTGCGCAAGTTTTTAAAATACAAAAGTCCATTCCATACTTAACTGACACCTAAAGTTTAGGTAAATATGCATCCGATCCGATTATTTAATCCCTGGTTTTTTACATAACATAATTATTTAGTCATTTTGACTGTTGTGTTTACATTAAAAAACGGCTGTTATCCAAAATGCTGACTTATTTTGTCTAACTTTAAGTTCCAATTGAGATCGAAATGAGTTTGGGTCTGTTTCAATAGGTCATAATAGATAGTCGGTTTATCTCTGTCTTGTATAAATAACATACATACATAAACTCACGCCTTTTTCCCATGGAAACAGGCAGAAACCACAGAACGCCACCAGCTACGATCCTTAGGCAAGGCGCAAACGTGGACACTTTTGTGTCTTGTGTCAGATACAAGCTACCGATGAATATTTTATTACTATAGAACCAGTATGAAACCATCCACTCCCAGCGCATACGTAAACATTTTTTATGTCCAGTTGCTTCCACTTAACACATACTCATGACGATCAAAAAGTGTTCGGTGTCGGTAACTAGAAACTAAAAGTGTCTACTTTTGCGCAGCCTTACATACTATTTTCGCCTCGTCCACGTTCAAACATAAAGAAAGAAAGAAAGAAAGAAAAACCATTTATTCGCATGAGAATGTGACGCAAATAACATAAACTTACTTAACCTACTTAAATACAAAAACAAAAGCTTAAATAAAAAATAAAATAAAAATAAGAATTTAATTATTCGTGTAAAAATGCGCCACAACCACGCGAAACGGCTGACGCTCAGCATGAAGCTGTGGTTCCGTGCACGAAGCACGGAACCACAGCGCTGGTTTTCAGCGTAAGCCGGCGTCGTGTCGCTGTCTCCGAACTATAAGTAAGACATTACCCTACATATAAATAAATAGTTTGAGAGTACCATAAACCACAGATTAATTCATAGTCTATGTTTTTATGTATATTTCTATGATAGATGTCAGTTGGAAAATAAATGAATTTTATTGCACTATGCATAAATTAAAATTTTAAATGTGTCTAAGAATAAATTGTTTTCAAAATGGCCAATTAAATAAGACCAACGTCACATCAATCATAATCTTATTCTATCAACGTCATTCAAAAGGTTTTCTATTTACATGTTTAATACACATACACATAGCATCACGCCTGTATTCCCCAAAGGTTTAGGCAGAGGTGTACCAATGTACACCCATAGTTCGCCAGTATGGGTTAGGTCCCATGTAATAGGGGGCGTGCCTATTGCCATTAACCGGGCATACATCCAAACTCCGAGCTGCTACTGAGAATTTCATAGTAGACCCAATAACACTTTGCTCGACCTAGGAATTGAACCCAGGACCTCTAGCGTAACAGTCGAGCTCAGGACCACTAGGCTAACGAGGCAGTTTTGTATTTACATAATTATATTGAAAAAGACGTAATATCATGATATTGTGCTATGGCCACGTCACACGAGTTATCACCAGGATGATAATGTTGCAGTTAGCCTAGTGGTCCTAAGCGCGACTGCTCCTAGTGGTTTAGGGTTCGATTCTCAGGTCGACCATAAAGTAGGTATTAATATTTCAGATTACAAGTGGGGCGCATGCGCAAAGATGTTATTTTTTTGTTGATCAAAATATTACAGAATAGCTTTTGCCCGCGACTTCGTCCGCGTGGATTAATAGTTCCCGTTCCTGGGGGATTTCCGGGATGAAAACTATCCTATGTCCTTTCTCGGGTCCCAGACTATATCTGTACCAAATTTCATTGAAATCGGTTCAGTGGTTTAGGCGTGAAGAAGAGACAGACAGACAGAGTTACTTTTGCATTTATAATATTAGTAAGGATATAACGCACACACGATGATGATGATGATGATGAACGCACACACGCTGCCGAAGTTGCGGGCAAAAGTTAGTGTTCTAAAAAGGAGCTAATCGACAAATAAACCATATTCAGACGTCATCATACTTTTCGCACTATACGAAGTGTTAATTTAGTGAAAAACATCCGCCTAATGATTTCGATAAATGTTTTTTCTAAAGAAATCCTTATATGAAAGGCGTCTATAAATAAAGGTCACAACATACATTCTATTTGCTTAGTCTAATTGACGTCTAAAAGTGCCTTTTAATGGTCTAATTGGAATAAATGATTTGACTTTGACTTTGTTTGTCCCATTAGTCTCGTGATCGCAAGCGTGACTGTTGAACGTGGTCGTGGGGTCCTGGGTTGGATACCTAGGTCGAGAAGCACGTAAAAGCTTTGGTTTTGCGCCTGATGAAAAAAATACACGTTTGTAAACACACCTACGATTCAAGAGAAATTTCTAGCACAGGGCAAAGCTTTAGAAAAATAATTTAGAGATAAAAATAGTGCTGGAATTTGCAAAAAAAATGACTTAAGAATACTGGAAAATTCATTCAATAATTTGCAAGATTTATACCTGCCATCTTGGAAGCCACGATCTAATACATACGGAGTGAAGCGGTCATTTTGACCTTTGCTTACCTATACAAATGTCGTAACACAATGTCAAAGTCCCATAACACATCGACTACAAACGTTCACTATAGTACAAGATCCCTAAGTCACTAAACCCACGTCATCTTAGCATGGGCAAAATTTAAAAAAATGGAAAGATGAAGGTGGGTTGCGGAATTTCTTCAAAAAGGTCACTGCAGCCGTGGAACGCAAAGGGCTTTGGGAGGAACACAGATGGGTCGGTAAGAGTCTGACACTCCTTTCCGCTCTACTCAGGGCGGAAGAAGTCATTTAGTGAATTCCCATTCGTAAAAAAAAACAAGCCATCGTGCCGCTGGGTTTAGGGAGGCAGGGCGATGAACCCGCACGCACAAGTTGACATTAATAGTTCCGTGACACTGCCCACCGCATAGACAACGAGGCGATTACGTTATTTACAAGAGGTGTATATTGAAAAGCTGCAAACATAAACAAAAAAAAAAAAAACGACGGGTTGCACTCCGGGAGTGCCGGCAGAAGTGAAAACTTGTGCATTTTTGATATTATTTTGGAATGGTTAGGGAATAATTTTGCACGAATTGCTCTAATTATCAGTATAAAAGTACTAGCATTTATGTGGTATAATACAATATTTATTTATTGCGCTATCGTACACAAATAAATTCGTAAGATTTTCGATCGAGTTTAACATTTTTTACCCATTCCAAAACAAGTGCACAACGCCGCTTAAGAATTTTCGATCAGGGTCACGTGTCCTGACGCAAGTTTAACATTTTTTTTAAAAAAGTGCACAAAGCCGCTAAAGAAGTTTTCACTTCAAAAAATAAATACAAGTGTCCTCTTTAATTATTTATGACAACCTCCTGTTTGACGGGAATGCAAAACTGCATCTTGTACGTATTATTTGACTTCTACTACTATGTGAAGATCACAGCCATGCTGGCATGACGTAGGTTTGACGTCACTTGGATCTTAGACTATAATGTTGTCACTGTTGACACTGCCATTAGACACATGCCACGGTCAAGCACAAACGGCGTGTTTGTTTTCCATGTTACGTGAACATGCAAATGTTTGCGATACATGACCAACAATTCATGTACCTATGTACTGTAAATTCTCGCGTTCACAGTTCTGCTATCGTATAAAATCAAGCGGATTGATTAATTAATTAATTTGGCATTCTTTGTAACTCCTGTACCTGTACAACTTACATATCATCACGCCTGCATTCCCCGAAGGGTTAGGCAGACGTGTACCAATGTACACCCACAGTTCGCCGGTATGTTTAGGTCCCATGTAATAGGGGGCGAGCTTATTGCCATTAACCGGGCACAAATCCTAACTCCGAGCTGCTACTAAGAATTTCTTGAATTTCTTATTATTTCTTAGAGATGTTTTCCATTTAAACGACATTAAATGTGCCTTTCATTGGTCTAATTGAAAAAAATAATTTGACTTTGACTTTGAATTTACGAGAAGTTATAAACATGATGGAATGGCTAAATGTTTTGTTAAGCGTAAAACTCGAAAACGGCTAGACCGTTTTTGCTGATTTTGTTTTTGTTGCGTTTATAATATCACGCGCAAGCCTTGTATGAAAGGATTTTTTTTATAAATCCACCGATATTGACAGGTATTTCCACACGTCCTAAGTCGGGACGGTTCGCTAGTCTTGAAATGTATTCATTATTATTTATATATTTTTAGGCATTTTTTGTGAATGCTTTAGAGTTAATTAATGTACCTACCTATCGATTTTTTACTATAAATATTGTAAATCCTTATCCTAAAATGTTTTGCAACAAACGGGTTTATTTTGCATAAAATGTAAAATATTTTTTATAAAAAACCGGTCAAGAGCAAGTTAAGTATACTAAGGGTTCCGAACCAAACTATGTACACCGAATAGAACGGCCGATGCGGTGGTCTGACGAAATTATTATACTACTATTTTCTCTAAAAGTCAAAGTCAATTATTTCAATTAGACTATTTAAGGGCATTATTAAACCTCATTACCAACAAAAATAATTAAATCTATTTGCTCCTTTCAATAGTTTCGTAAGGAAAATAAAGGAAGATAATATTTACTCTTTATAAAAAAAAAGTTTTACTATATTTTGTACAATCCACAAACTAACCCTAAAACAAATTGCGTCTTTTACTGGCTCTATTGATATCAAGACCTGACAAGCCCATTGTGCCAAAACTCTAATAGGTCCCTATACACATTGCATATAATCAGACAAAACCCCTCTACGACAGACGGGTAAAAAGTAACCTCATAAAAGTTCATTTTTTTCTAGAGTTACAGTACCCTAAAAAGGTTTATCAAGGTTAACTAGTTAGCAATAATAATTTATGCGTTGTCATGACGTATCATTTCGCAGCAGTTGGTACTTGCATGATTAAGCCTAAAGATGCAAAGAATTAACCTAACCTTGTTGTTTATTGACACTGCGAAGGACTGCCCTTAATAAAGCGAACACAACATGCTTGATTGCCTCATTAGCCTAGTGTTCCTAAGCGTGTCTGCTACGCTGGAGGTCTTGGGTACGATGCCCACGTCCAGCAAAAAGTGTTATTGGGTTTTTCTATGAAATTCTTAGTAGCAGCTCGGAGTTAGGATTTGTGCCCGGTTAAAGGCAATAGACTCGTCCCCTATTACATGAGATCTAAACATACTGGCAAACTGTGGGTGTACATTGGTACACGTCTGCCTAACCCTTCGGAAAATACAGGCGTGATTGTGGTATGTTCTCAGTAGCAACTAGCTCAGGGATTAGGGTTTGTGCCCAGATAATGTCACATTGTGCACATTCGTACACCTCTCCCTAACCCTTTGGGGAATATAGGCGTGATGGTGTGTAACACTTGTTACCTTAAACCAATCTTAACAGTCGTATACTTAAAACAGTAATAATTAGAAAATACCAAATTGCCTAAAATTGCTCATCGGCTTTCCCAGCCAAAGGTACTTAGACAAACTTTACATTAAAAGACAAATTGAGCTTTACTTTGATAAGAGATCGTTGCGGTTGAGATGTCCCATTGATAAGGGTAAAGGGATGTTTCGGTACTGCGATCAAGCGAGGACGAAGGATTTATAGCATGAATGTTGATGGAAGTAAGAGGTACGTGCCCTAAAAGGTTATTTATCCGGTATTGTTGATGTCCTCAAATGAGGAAACTCAAATGAGGACAAGTTGTTGACTTAAATGAAAAGACATATATGTGTAAAGGAAGCATGGAGCGTGGGGGTTTTGTGGTCAGTTTTGTGTACCCAATATCGTGATTGCCTAGTAGTTAAGGCTCCCGCCTTTCATGCACGAGGCTGTGGGTTCGCAACTCAAATATCGCAAGAATAACAAGTCAATAAAAATAAAGAGATGTAGGTACAAGAAGCATGTTTCGTGTGGGACTGCCTCGTCAGCCTAATAGTCCTAAGCGCGACTGCTTCGCTAGAGGTCTTGGGTTTGATTCCCAGGTCGAGCAGATTGAGTTAGGTATTGTGCCCAATTTATTGCAATAGACTCGCCCCCTATTACATACCGGCGATCTGTGGGCGTACATTGGCACACTTCTTTCTGCCTATTGTACGGTCTATGGTACGGTGGTATGGAATCGGTTCGATTTGCACTTGTTTTTTTCGCTTATGTGTTTCAGGGCCATTACCATGAAAATATCGTGCTCCTGAAAAAGATGCCACACCATACAATTACTTGAATTAAAATTTTCACTTAATTATAATGCTGGTCACTTCCATGAAAGGCGTTGACCTCGCATGTTTATTAAACAACATATTGTTGACGTCTAACTACTAAACTAGTTTCGAACGTAATTAAAATCTGAATGCAATTTAACTAACTTCTATGGAAACCAAACTGTGAAACAAATTATGATGCAATTATTTTATAAGTTTTAAATAAACAAGTTTATTATTAACTGGGTTTTGCCCCCGACTTCGGACGCGTAAATGTTTTTGGTTATTACGGGTTTTTTTTTTTTTTGCGGTATCCTAATTCTTTTTCTGGATTGTAGCCCAAGTAACCTATGCCTATGTTGTTTCTTATAAGATCAGCTATCTACCAGTGAAAGTCTCTCCAAAATCGGTCCAGCTGTTTCAAAAGATTAGCCTGAACAGACAGACATACAGACAAAAATTAAAAATGTAAGATTTGTTTGTGCAGTGTAAACATTCAAATTCACTTTGTAAGAAGCTGTTACTTTGACATTACAAATATATACTTTTACAATTAGACCCAATTATATTTATTTGTATAAACTTGCCGCGTCCCCGCGTCTTAGTCCGCGTAGAAGTCAAAGACCTCCTTAATTCAGTACTGTCGCAAAAACCTAGCTATAAACTGCCTCCCTGCCAAACACCTTCATAGGTCAAGTAGCTTTCAAGATGTAGTGTTTAGACAGGGAGATAATAAAAGGATGAACGACCTTTCTCTTATATTTATAACGAGTCTTACACCTAATGACGAAATGTTATAATTATGTTTAGTTTGGTAGTAGTACAGTTCTTTGTGAAGGAGCTCGTTCTGGGAAGTACTACCACCATACCTACTTCTGCCGCAAAGCAGTGTTGCTGAGTTCCGGTTTGAAGGGTTTGGGTGTGCTGTAATTACAGGCACATGGGTCATTTCAACTTTGTGTCTGGGATGGCAACGCATTTGCAAGGCATCTGGTATTGCAGATGTCTATAGGTTGCGGTGATCACTTAACATTAGGTTGACTGTGAGTTTGTTTGCCATCCAATGCTATAGAAAAATAATGTATTGAGATATATTGAGAATAATTTCGTTTTTAAGTTATAGAAGAGCGGAGTTTACAATCGCAAAACGTATAAATATTTTGATACAGAAATAAAACATTTTGTATTTTTATTTGTATTTATTCGTAGAACCATTTCTATGATATGATATACGTAATCTGGGATGTTATCTCCCCTAGGAAAACAACACGTGTATGTATAGGCCTTGAAGCTACTTTGTTTCAATCTGTGGGTGTCTTAAAACTAGTCTCAATGTTCTTTGTATAATGCTTATAAAAAGGAAGTGAGGTTATTAATCGATCTATCAGATGTGGGAAAATAACAAATTACCGTCGTTTCATTTCGTGGCCATGGTTAAAAAATAAAACAGAATCAATGGGTATATCAATGTCGTGCATCAAGGTTGTACTTACCCATAAATGTCCTTAAATATTATATTTTTAAATACATGACAGTTATTTCTAAAGATCTTTAATCGTTTTACCTGCTCTGCTGAATTTGGGCATTTTTGAAACGATAAAAAATCTTACATAATTATATACGGATAGTATACGGCGCTACGTGTCTTTCGAACATGTTTGAAATTTAAATATAATCGATATTCACGCGGAGTACTAGTATTTGTATAGATTACTTATTCTTTTGTTTTTGTCCATTTCAGATCAAGATGGAGGTACCGAACCATCCGCTAATCATCGTGACGAAGGAATCGATGAAGAGGATTCGTCAGCAATGTGACATTGATGACGTACAGAAAATCAACGACATTTTAGACTCAGTTGAGGAATGGGTTAAAAAACAAGATCATTTGGTGGAGGCGAGCCAATACGCAAGTAAGTTAATCTGTCTGCTTTAATTACTGGAGTGGGGTCCTGGATTTGGTTCCCAGGTCGGGCAAAAACTGTTATTTGGGTGTTTCCATTTGGGATTTTTCAGTGGTGTGACACCCTCGTGTCTCAGAAAGCACGTTAAGGCGTTGGTCCTGCGCCTGATATCTACCCGGTATGTCGGATTGTCGTCCCATCGGGCTATGAGAGTAAGGGAAGAGGAAGTGGACCTGTGTTTGCGCACAGATGAAATTACTAAAAGAAGTCTACCCTTTTTTAGGGGTCGAACAGAACCCTATAACTAAGCCTCCGCTGTCCGTCCGCCTGTCTGTTAATGGGCTGTATATCATGAATAAGTAGAGAGTTAGAATTTTCACATCGTGTGAATTTCTATAGGCACTATAAAAACAACTAATAAAAAGAATGGAAGTCCCTATAAAAGAAAGGTGTTACTCATATGTCACGTGAAACACCTTTCTTTAAAAAAGCGATTAAAAGTAAAAAATAAAGGCCTATTCAAACCTGAGCGATATTCGCTGCCGCTGTGGGTAGAGGTACATACCGCGCGGGTTTCGCTCAGGTATTAAAGGCCTATTCAGACCTAAGCGGTATTCGCTGCCGCCTGCGGCAGAGAAAACCCAGTGGGTATGCGGTAATATTACTGTTCACACCTAAGCGGTATTCGCTGCCGCCTGCGGCAGAGAAAACCCAGTGGGTATGCGGTAATATTACTGTTCACACCTAAGCGGTATTCGCTACCGTTCGTAACCCGCGTGGTATGTACAGTGGCGACCAAAAGTCCATACCCAATCTCAAAACGTATTAGGTTGACGTTTAGTTTGACTTACGACCTTTTACTTTCAAGAATAGACACATGTATCATCGTTGTGAATGTAGTTCATAATTTCAACGTTTCTACATGAGACAAGATGGTCTCGCGGTTAAGCGCGCCCAGTTGACGGCGTTAATCAATGAGCCGCGAGTTCGAATCTCACATTATTTTTGTCTTTTTGTTTTTACTCAATTTGAAGAAATGAACAGAAATATAATATTCTTTAGCTTGTTCGCTTTGTTCACACATTTCGTAAATTTAAAAGGGTAGTCATAGAAAACTAATAAAGAATTTAGATTTCTGTGAGGTAGACATGAGTTTTGTGCATATTTAACTTGATTGGAATGAGCGTTGTCGTTTGGTTGTGGTTGTTGGTTAGTAACGAGTGATTTAATAGATACTCGTAGTGGTATTGTAAGTATTCTCAAAACGCAGGCAAATAATATTATTGAGGCGAGGGCGACTATTATTGGGCTGCATAAAAGTGGTCCCAATTAATATCTTATGAAACCTGACTGAATGTGAGTATTATATTAACGAATGTAAATTAAACTTTTATTTGAAATTTATACCTAAGATACCTAAAATTATTTGGTGGCATTTCGATTAATACTTATTATTGATTTTTAAATATATAATGACGCCAAAAAAAATGTGTTTATTATGGAATTTATAAATAAATAGTTTTAAATATTAAAATTTGTTATATTAAATAAATATTATTAAATTATATAAAAAATTAAGTCACTTTAGTATTTTGTTATAAATGCCTAAAATTACTTTTTTTGTTGTTTTAGAGGAATACTATTATTAGTCTCCGGAGCAAGAAATACGAGGAAGAGGATAGATAGCCTATCCTACCTACTCAACAGCGAAGTGGATTAAGTTTGGTGGTTTCGCACTGGATAACATACTGTTTACAACAACAGCAGGCTGCATGGCTTGCATCATAAACCAGAAAAAATACGTTTCGTTTTTAATATGTGGGGATGGCGTGCAACAGTGCTACTTATGAAGAAGTATTAGACGGAGTTATGCAACATTTAATAACCTGGATGTTTTAGTTTTAATAATTAGACGGTGTAACTAAATATTTAGTCATAATTATATTATATATTCGTAGATAGTTATTTAATGATCTTAAATTGAGGTTTAGTTTCAATCTTCTTTTCATCAAGAAAACGAATTATTAAACTATTACCTCACTAAGTTTATTGTGACGTTACATAAAAAAAACCTGTTCATAAAGTCTGAATTATAGTTTAGTTTTCAATTAACTCTGCTGAATACCAATTCAGAAACTTAATACGTGAGCATCACCAAATTTATTTGTGTTATTAAAATATCCTTCTCTTATTATGTTATTATGAATTTTATTGACTAAGTGGGTATTCAACAAAAAATCTTATGAACAGTTACAAGAGAACTTCTTTTATTTCGGTAGGAATGTGACGTTACAATTCTCATAAGTTTGTTAATTTTAAAAATAAATTATTGATATCACACAGCACGCCTTTTTTTCCTACTTCCAATTACAAAAAGTTAAAATAAAATCACATAAAAAGTTAAATAAATAATACAATAACTAATATTTGCTTCTTATAAAAAATAAATAACAAGCATGAATACGTAATAATTCAACATAAACCTAAAAAGATTTTGCCTAACATTATTATGGTTTCAAGAAACAAAAAACAGCCACACATAGTATAAGATTTGAACTCGGAATTCTGATCGTAAACCCTTTCTTATCCAAACCAGCTGCCAGGACATGTTATAATTATGCGAAATTTAGCAATGCAATGGTAAGAATACGTCGCGCGTCGGGTAGGACTCGTACGGTAAACAGAAATATAATGCCATCTCGCGTAGTGCGACGATGGTTCATTAGTGTGTGTTATCTGTGGAATGTTGAGACATCACTCGTAAACACACATGCGCACGCGCTGACTGGATCGCGCCCGTGTTCATAGGAAAGTGAACCTTAGCGGGGGTATGGATTTCTGAGCGCTTACTGTACCTCTACCCACAGCGGCAGCGAATATCGCTCAGGTCGCTCTAGCCGCGGTACTTGATACTAAATACCTGAGCGAAACCCGCGCGGTATGTACCTCTACCCACAGCGGCAGCGAATATCGCTCAGGTCGCGCCAGCCGCGGTACTTGATACTAAATACCTGAGCGAAACCCGCGCGGTATGTACCTCTACCCACAGCGGCAGCGAATACCGCTTAGGTCTGAATAGGCCTTTAGTATCAAGTACCGCGGCTAGAGCGACCTGAGCGATATTCGCTGCCGCTGTGGGTAGCGGTACATACCGAGCGGGTTACGAACGGTAGCGAATACCGCTTAGGTCTGAACAGTAATATTACCGCGTACCCACTGGGTTTTCTCTGCCGCAGGCGGTAGCGAATACCGCTTAGGTCTGAATAGGCCTTTAGACGGTGTTTTTGAACCTCTCTCTTCACTAGGCATTCTCCTCCAAACACCCAATTTATTAATTTTCCGACCTCACGCGAAAGAAGCCGCAGGCAAAAGATAGTATTCAATCAAACATTTATTTCCCAGGTCGTGCGCTCTTAGAACGAGTGCTCTTAATCGCAAAAGGATCAATGGAAGGAACTAAGAAGAGGATAGAAAGACTGCTGACGTCACGAGGAATGATGCCAGAGCTATGCGCGAACAGGACTGTTGAAGAATTCGAAACTCAGTGGGATGTTGTGTAAGTCACTTAATTTCTACATAAAATCACATATTCCCCGAAGGGTTAGGCCGAGGTGCGCCAGTGTACACTTACAGTTTGCTGGTATGTTTAGGTCCCATGTAAAAGGGAGCGAGCCTATTGCCATTAACTCCGAGCTGCTACTAAGAATTTCATAGAAAAACCCAATAACACTTTTTGCTCGACCTGGGAGTCGAACCCAAGACCTCTAGCGTAGCAGTCGTGCTTAGGACCACTAGGCCAACGAGGCAGTTAAATACGACAAGGAGGACGAGGGAGTTTTATATATTTAGATTCATTAAGATCAAGCAAAACACGCCGATTTTTTTTGGCATTACTACCATAGTAGTAAACATTCTGTGGAGGCCCTTTGCTTTACTGGAAAGTAATCAAAAGCTGGTATTTTCGAACTCCGAGCTGCTACTGAAAATTTCAAAGAAAAATCCAATAACACTGCTTAACATGGGAACTGAACGACGGAGGTTCAGCAAAGCTAATTTTTTGGGTGCCTATGGACGGGACTATGAAAACTCCGCTGTCTTCCTGTCCATTCATCTAGCACAGAGCTAAATCCATAAAATTATAATAGCCTGTAATCTATATGTAAAAGAAAAAGAAAAGGCCTATTCGAAATTTCCGTTTCGGAGATATAATGATGGAAGCATATTTTTGAAATAATAAAGGTTACCAAAAAGCTTCCCAGGTCGAGCAAAAAGTGTTATTGGGTTTTTCTATGAAATTCTCAGTAGCAGCTCGGAGTTTGGATTTGTGCCCGGTTAATGGCTATAGGTTTGCCTCCTATTACATGGGACCTAAATATACCGGCGAACTGTGGGTGTACATTGGTACGCCTCTGCCTAACCCTTCGCGGAATACAGGCTTGATGGTATGGTGATGGTTAACTCTTATTGGAATCACATACTTATTCTCTATTTCGAAACCCAGTCTATAAAAACTACAGTTGCAATGTTAAATCGAAGGTTATTTATTTTTAGATTAGATCGATGAAAGACATGTGCCAAATATTGGCATTTAATTAACCTCAAATTATAATAAATACAACAATAAACGTTCAAACTATGTGATTACTACCTTCTCTCCGCTACTTCATTCGTAATCTATACTTTATTATCTATACTAATATTATAAAGCTGAAGAGTTTATTTTTTTGGTTGGTTGAACGCGCATATATCAGGAAGTCCTGGTCCGAATTTAAAAATTCTTTTTGTTTTGAATAGTCAGTTTATCCAAGAAAGCTATAGGCTAAATAACATCACGCTATGACCAATAGGTGCGAATCAGTAACTAAATACGTAACTTAATGTAGCTGATAAAATTACGCGGATGAATGTCGGGGGCAGAAGCTATTTGACATATTATACCACAGGAACCGTAATTTTTTCCGGTATAAAAATATCCTATGTGTTACTCCACATTATAATCTATCTTAGTGCCAAGTTTCATCCAGATCCGTTCAGCCGTTTAAGCTTGAAAGAGTAACAAACATCCATCCTCACAATTTTTTACATTTATAATATTAATAGAATAGGATTACACCAAGGATTAACATTTGGCTCGTGCCAAATATTATTGGTATAATAACTAACCTCAAATTATACAAAAAAGTTCAAATTATGTGATTATAACTAGTTAGAGGTGTATGACCTCCGTGTTTATGTTTATAACGAGTTTAATAAAGGCTTAATATTAAAAAAAAAATCGGTCATAGTAACCGGTTTGAACCAGCTATTCTTAACTAGTCAATAAACTTCGATACAGTCATTCAATGGAACGGAATTAAAATATTTGCAAAAAATCAATGTTGATATAGCGTAACTATGAATAGATTGATGATGATTTTAAGTGTCTCTTAAATGTCAAAGTAAAAGAGTTTATTATGATTAATTTATGAATAATAAAATAGAAACTGTTGTAGTCATATTATTATGACCATTTATTCAATTAAAATACATACAAATTACATTTTTAAATATTAGTATAAAAAAAATAAAACCATTTAAAACTATAAAAAATAGTAGCCCATCGGCGTCGGGAACAGGGTCCAAGCCACCGGTGGTCAGGGCTCCTGAGAAAGGAATCTCCTACCAATACGCGCCGTGCCTAGGAGTACCACTTTCTGAATCAAGCCCTTGATCCAACCGCCCAACGAGAGCCTCCTCAGGTGTTGGTCAAGGTTCTTGGCTATTATGCCATTGGCCGTCATATTATTATTATTGTGACCTATTATTATGTTGAAGCTTGTTAATTTTTTATTAACTACTAGTGGACTGCCCGCCAATTCATCCACATGGCTTATGTCAGCCGCCATAAGTTACGTCTTTGGTTAATGCTCCACACCCGAGGGTTGTAGCGTGATGTTATATAGTCTATGCGGCTTACAAATAACGTGGTTTTCTATGGGTAAAATAATTTTCAAAATCGGTCAGATAGGCAGTCGCTCGATGTAAAACACTATTATTCAGCTGCATACGGTTAGACTGGAAGCCGACCCCAACGATAAAAGGCTAAGCAGATGATGATGATCATGAGGGTAAAAGCTAATAAAAAATTAATAGGCGGATTAAAATAAAAAATACGATTCTGTCTGCTTTTATCTACTGCCAATATATAGCCCTTTAAAATTTTTAGTTTGTTTTCCATTTCAGGAACTACATACCTCTACCGAAGCTCCATCCGACAGACCTCAGCAGGGTTATGGTGACACAATTCCTGACAGAGAAGCTGGATGCTTTCAGCATCCTGTCTTACTTCAGATATTGCTTTTTGGTAAATTTCATACCTTTTTTTTTCTTTTTACACATACCATCACGCTTGTATTCCCCGAAGGTTTAGGGAGGTGTACCAATGTACTTACACCCACAGTTCGCCGGTATATTTAGGGCCCATGTAATAGGGGGCGAGCTTTTTTTAAGATGGGAAATTATCAAATGACTTCTTTAGCTCTGGGTGGAGTGAAAGGAAGTGTCAGACTCTTACTGACTAAAACCCCACCCATGTTCCTCCTAATGCTCTTTGCGTTCCAAGGCCGCAGTAACTCTTTCGAACGAATTCCGCAACACTGGCAGGCACTGGCCCTAGCGGGCCCCGTCTATTGCGCTGACATCTCTTTGAGGCACGCGTAGAACCACAGAGCATGTCAACCAGTAGAGAGATCATTGGCAAGTTTTTGTTCTAAATCAAAGTCACCAAAAAACGGCGGGGGGAGAGGTAAGAATCGCCTGCTGTGATTGGGTAACGAATTGAAAAACAAATGACAACTGATTATCTAGGGATTCCAAAAATTTACTTTAAATAACATCGATATCGATAATAATTTTTTGACTTTTTAGTAGCATAAGAATTTGTTCGACACAGAGATTTCAGATTCGATTTAGAAATAAAACAAGTGTTTATTTACAAGATTTAATCTATATAATCTGTATATACAAATAAATAAATAAAACCAGTGTAGGCAAATATAGAGTAGGAACTGATGTCCTATATAATCGGCGTCTATTAGTTTTTAAAATTTCAAAGCAATCTGATGTGAAATGTCTAGAACATACGACACTACACTTTGTTGGAAAAAAATTATCTCTATTTGTAGCTTTTATCCACATTTCTTTTTTCTTGTTGTTATCGTTGGAAAATCTGCAAATTTTAATGCATATAAAATAGGTTTTCAGAACTGAGGCCCCCTTCTCATGACATTGGCGTTAACTACAGCACGTGAGCAAACGCATGCTTTCAGTCAATCTTAGTCAAAAAATAAACTTTAAAACGTCTGGTTTATACACTGGCCTATTAAATTTATTAAAAACATAATTGTCTAGAAATGCAAAGATTCAAAAGGGTTTTATTTTTGAAATTGAATATTTTCATGGAATTTATACGCATTTGGGGCCAACTTCGAGATATACACTATCCTTAAAAAAAAAACATTGAAATCAGAGTACACAGTAAAAAGTTAGTCGTGGTCAGACGTCAAAAAAAAATCGAATTGAGACTTTTCTCCTTTTTTTGGAATCGGTTAAAATACTTTTTCATATAACTTATACTAAATATTGTGTGAAAGGCAGGCATAGATATAGTTTCATACTATTATTTCAATATATTTTCCTTTTTCTGCACATTTGTGAGCAAAGCAAAGGTCATAAGCATGTTTTAAAGTAAAGCGATAAAAATACAAAAATGAAAAGTTTACGTCGATACATTTTAAATTATATCGATATAATCGTCGCGATGTTGCGAACAACACTTGCGAGAAAAAAGCGAAAAGAGTGCAAATAGGCAAATCAGTGTACCAAAAAGAGACAGAAATGCGATCGTTCCAGTATTTAATCGTTCCAGGAGTATTACTCATTTATTTTACATTTTTAATAAAATAATAATAAATGGAGTAGAAAATCACTTACCTGTGGAATGATATCCCATCTTTTGAGTAACTGGAAGTGGAAGTGCACTTTGCACACCATTTAATAGCACAACTAGGCATTATTTTTCGTTGTATTTGTTTCGAAAATGAGAGCAAGTGACATTAGTACATCAACTTACAATTGCTGTGACAGACCAAAAGACACTAGTAATAGGTTATGATGTGTGACCGCGGTAGTCCCGCATGCGCTCTCTACTGGTTTTTCTGCTCGTTGCGTAGAACACATAATTATTACAATTCTGTGTACCTCGGAAAGGTTAAAAAATGAGAAGGTTATCAATGCGGTTGTAATTTATTTTTTATTTACATTACCTCAGATCTCTTTAATTTATAAAACCACTTGGAAAATTATTTTTTATTCGAAAGGATTTTGTTTTAGGTTGGTCTCAAAGACATTTGTTAAAATCGGTTTATTAGCTAGGTTTTTAAATCAAAATAACTGAAAAAAATATGTCATCCAAGTAAACGAAATTGCGTATTTTACTTCCTTGGGACTTTGATTTATTAATATAAGTAATGTTACCGTCCCTTCATGGATTTGGATTATAGAAAGTAGACAGTAAAAATTACACAACAATTGTATTGATATCCTCCTCCTTTTTGAAGTCGGTTTATTATGGTTGTCATACAATAACCACATAACAATTTCAAAACGAGAAAAAAATAAACTTGCCAAAGAGAACGTGTAAAACTCGGGTGTTCATTAAAATATTGCTAAAAAAAACTTTGTCGTTAATAAATTCAATTATTTTTTTAATGAATATTTCACAGATCGGAGAATATAGAATAAACTACGACTACACTCCTTCGGAAAGATTCGTGATTGACCTCACGAATATAAACTTCAGTCTTCTTGGCAAATTGAACCCTATTATCATCAAAAAAGCTGAAGTATTATGCTCTGTAAGTATGCTTTTATTATAATTTAACATTATATAAAAATAATAATATATTACACTAGCTGTTAAAAAAAATTGTATAGCATCGGGAACAGGATCTAAGCTACCGGCGGTCAGGGCTCTTGAGAAATGAATTTCCTAACAATGGTAGCAGTATTATTAGTAGCACAAAGCTGTCCCACTGCTGGGCAAAAGTCTCACTTATTTCTTCCACGTCCTCGAGAATTTATTTGCTAACAATTTCCTATGTGTAAGAATCACTGAATCGTCAGGGAACTAGCTAAAATAAATCTGAAATCACCTATCTGCTTTGAACAAGCGTGGTAATCAATACTCGTGACTCTCTATTAGAAGCTCTGCTTTTTTTATTATTTTAAGCATGGGAATTCTCAAATGACTTCTTCCGCTCTGGGTGGAGAGGGAGGGAGTGTCAGACTCTTACTGACTAAATCCATCCGTGTTCCTCTTAATGCTCTTTGCGTTCAAATTCTGCGGTATCTCTTTCGTACAAATTCCTCAACAGATGCCTTTGTGCTGCAAATTTGTATTGATAAGTCCAGGTTTCCTCACGATATTTACCTTTACCAACATCATTAACGTCCAAGATAAATCTAGAAAGAAAACATTAAGAAAACCAGTGACCATTTTTCTATTACAGGAAGGCATTGGCACAAAAATCAAAGGCATCCACATATTGAATGCACCACCTTTTATTGATAGGCTGGTGTTTATCCTGAAGCAAGCCCTCAGGGAGAAGGTGGCTAACAGGGTACATGTCCACAGTACTTACGAGGATCTACACAAGTATATACCTAAGGAAATTCTGCCAAAAGACTATGGTGGTGATGATCAGTCGGTGTCCAAGTTAAGCGGTAGGTATTTTTTCTCTTAAGCTTATATGCATACTTTGGGAGTATCAACGTAGGTTATTGGGCGTAGTTTTCATGTTTAACTGCCTCGTTAGCCTAGTAGTCCAAAGCGCGTTCGAGGTCTTGGGTTCAAATCCCAGGTCGAGCAAAGTGTTATGGGGTTTTCTATGAAATTCTCAGTAGCAGCTTGGAGTTAGGAATGTGCCCGGTTAATGACCGTTTTAATTAAAGTACCTAAATAAATGAAAAAATAATGACAATAGACCCCTCCTCTATTACATGGGACTTAAAACATACCGGGCGGCGAACTGGCTTTTGTTTGTTTGTACTACAAACCTCTGAAACTAAAGGACACTAATCAATTGACGTACTTTTTATGAGCTGTCAAAACGCGATTTCCCCCATGACAGCACTAAACTATGATGTCACTTTTTTGTCATCTCAATTCACTAACTATTTATTGATTTCGAAACAACTAAAAATCGAAATTAATAGTTGCTTACATATTTATCGGATTTTCAGTACTAAAAAAAGGGTCTTTTTATGAAATTGTGTTTTGAAATTAACGTTTAATTTTGTTATCTACCCAATTATTCATTAACGTTTATTATTTTTACAGAACAATGGAAGGACATTCTAAGAACTCCAGAAGGAAGGAAATTGGCCAAGGATGCTGAAAAGTTGGTGAGCGACGAATCCAAGAGACAAACCTCCAAGTTCAATGAAGAATACATGGGCATGCCTGGCTCCTTTAGAAAATTAACTGTAGATTAAACTAGGCTCTAAGTATACCACTTCAAGATAGAAAATAGATTAATGCATAAACAGACCCACTATCACAAAAAACACTAAAAACATTTAGTGCCTAAACGTATTAAGAACATCATTGTATCCCTGTCACATTGTTAGAAGGTGACAGTGATAGAATGATTTTTTACCAAAAATTAGCGCTAAATATGTTCAGTGAGTTGTGGTGAAATTGGGCTTTTGATTTTTTTACTGTTTAATGCGAAAAAGCCACCTCTCATTTTAACAGAAAACAATTTGCCATTCGAATTAGAGCCTTAAATCGGTTGCATTAAAGTATTATTCACAATGACAAGATAAAAAGGTGAAGGCTTGCAAGCGGCGCGATGGCCACTACTGACTGTTTTTTTTTTTATTCCGCCTGGCCTTAGCGGTTTGCGGTACCGTAATAACGGCTGTGATTGGTTGAAAATTCAGCGAACCAATCACAGCCCCTTATTTATTTTTTCCGTACTCTAACGTGAATTATAACAATCTTAGCAATAACAATATACATTAGCAGCTCGGAAAAGTGTTATTGGGTTTTTCTATGAAATTCTCAGTAGCAGCTCGGAGTTGGGATTTGTGCCCGGTTAATGGCAATAGGCTGGCCCCTATTACATAAGACCTAAACATGCCGGCGAACTATGGGTGTACATTAGGGCATCTCTGCCTAACCCTTCGGGGAATACAGGCGTGATAGTATATTATGTAAAAATACGAAGAAATGAAAACTGATGTGGTAGATTTTGTAAAAG
Source organism: Caradrina clavipalpis (assembly GCA_932526535.1). Lineage (NCBI taxonomy): Eukaryota > Metazoa > Arthropoda > Insecta > Lepidoptera > Noctuidae > Caradrina > Caradrina clavipalpis. The sequence goes on from OW052106.1 coordinate 11,573,223, forward strand.
GGTAGTTTTAAGTATAATTAAATGTGTCATTTAATTTGTTTTGTGACATTATTTATCACAAGAAATGTTGTTGGTCTTTGCGTCAAAAAATCTTCAGTTTTGTGTACTTATAAAACAATGGCTTATGAATAAATATAATTATTTATAGTGAATGAGTTTTTTTTCTCTCCGCATATGCAAGCTGTTGATTTGCATCAAAATTTAGGAGCTTGTCATTAAAAAAATAAGTAATCAAATATAATTACGATACCTGGCCAATATTTAATAAATGCTTGTTTTTTTAGTTGCAACTATCAAAAAACAGTATTCCAGAATACTCCTTTTACAAAAATCAGCATCGCCCAGTTGCGTATGCAGTAGGCAGAGTTGTCGCGCGGCTATATCAATGCGTGCATAGCGCCTAAACCCTCTGGCGAGATGGCTAGTTCGTATTGGAAAATCGCGTCAAAAAATATAAATAAAAAAAAATATATATATTATTGATTCGTGTTAAGAATAACGCCTTGAATTTGACGAGAATGCAAATCAACAGCTTTTATTATTATGACCGATTTTATTAACGATTTTTGACAAATTTCTTATTCCCGACAAGGAAATCGGTCCGAAATCAGTCGTGCGCGGAAAGGCATAAGATTTTGGCCAGATGTTGGCCATTGCTACAGTGCCTAAGGAGTCCCTACAACCTACACTTTGAAGAAAATTTAAAACGCCACTGTTGCTGGGTTAAAACGTGGCCACTTATTGGGGCTGAGTACTATAAAACATAATAATAATAAAGAAAATCGTAATCCGGTGGATTTCCCAACATATATTTTTCGTATTCGTTTAACTGCCTTGATAGCCTAGTGGTCCTAAGCACGACTACTACACTAGAGGTCCTGGGTTCGATTCCCAGGTCGAGCAAAAAGTGTTATTGGGTTTTTCTATGAAATTCTTAGTAGCAGCTCGGAGTTTGGATTTGTGCACGGTTAATGGCAATAGGCTGGCCACCTATTACATGGGACCTAAATATACCGGCGAACTGTGGGTGTACATGGGTACACCTCTGCCTAACCTTTCGCAGTCGGTCCAGCCTTTCTTGAGATTTGTGTGTCAACACATTTAGCTATACAATTTTATTTATATAGATGAACTCAAATTAAACTGAAATAAAATTGAAAATCATATCATTATTAAAATTTAATTATCATCCAATTATAATTAGCAATTAATAAAAATATTTTTGAGCTAGGTACGTACAATCAGTGTGGAAAATCTTGGCTTAGAATCTAAAAAAAAGAAAAATGAATGGCTAAATATGCAAAACTCGAGAACGGTTGCACCAATTTGGCTAATTGATTTCTTGTGTGTATTTTTTTCCCCTAGTAAGTATCTTAGTTTTATATACCATCACGCCTGTATTCCCCGAAGGGTTAGGCAGAGGTGTACCAATGTACCTACACCCACAGTTCGCCGGTATATTTAGGTCCCATGTAATAGGGGGCGAGCCTATTGCCATTAACCGGGCACAAATCCTCCGAGCTGCTACTGAGAATTTCATAGAAAAACCCAATAACACTTTTTTGCTCAACCCGGGAATCGAACCCAGGACCTCTAGCGTAGCAGTCGCGCTCAGGACCACTAGGCCAACGAGGCAGTTGCTTAGTAATCCTACTAATTCCTTCTAATAATAAAAATGCAAAAGTTTGTTAAGATGGATGGATATTTGTTACTCTTTCACGCTTAACCGGCTGAACGGATCTGGATGAAATTTGGCACTGATATAGATTGTAGTGTGGAATAACACATAGGATACTTTTTAACTCGGAAAACTTACGTTTCTCGTGGAATAATATTATTACATCAAATTTGACGCGGAGGAAGTCGCGGGTAGAAGCTAGTCTAAATATACAGGATAAGTTTTTAACCAGTGCGTACATTTTTTTTGGTAGTTCAGTGTCAGTAATAGAACACATTTCCGTGTTTAGTTAAAAAAAAAAAATTAAAAAAAATTTCATCCTTATCCGAGTTTGAAATAAGCAAAACATCCAGGACATAATCTATTCGCCATACTATCAATGAAAACTCGCGGCCGCCGCCGCCGCCCGGGCGCATGGCTGGGGTGAGGGGGTGGGGAATGCGCTAGCGCCGAGTGACAATGAAATATGGTTTTTAAGTAAACATGTTTCGTAAGCGATAACTTTTTTTTTTAGTACTAAGACATATCAAAATAAAATATACGTGTTTAATAAAACGTGTTGAAGTTTATTATGGCAAAATTTACGCACTGGTTAAAAATTTTTCCTGTATATAATTCAAAGGTGACTGACTGACTGACTGACTGACATAGTGATCTATCAACGCACAGCCCAAACCACTGGACGGATCGGGCTGAAATTTGGCATGCAGGTAGATGTTATGACGTAGGCATCCGCTAAGAAAGGATTTTGATCAATTCTACCCCCAAGGAGATAAAATAGGGGATGAAAGATAATACTTCTTAACGCGAGTGAAGCCGCGGGCAAAAGCTAGAATTATAATAAAATGGCGAATTTTATTCGTGACGTCATTGAGAACACTAAAATATTGAACTTCCAAAATATAATAGTTGTTAACCTTTGTCAATTTTTAAATGAAAGTTTTTGTAAAATTGAATTTGAAGGTTAATGCAAGGTGACTTTACTGTCCTGCAAGCGAGGGTTAATAAACCTATATAAGTAGTAAAAACTTAATTGATACAGGAACTTTTTGTTAAAAAAAGAAGCAAAGTTTTATGTTTAACCCAAGTTTAACCTAAGGGTTAAAGTCATTACTTACTAATACAATAAAAAAAATTTACTCAGAGGTTTACCAAATGTCTGTGCAGACTTTTCATCAGTTCAGACTTCGATTTTAATGGTGGGTCCACACGACACAGACTTAACACATACTTCTATAGAATTCTGTCTGTACAACAAATCTGTACAGACTAATGTCGGTGTATCAGAAAAGTCGGAAGTCTGCGTACATGTCTGTACGATTGTCGGAGCAAAACTCATGATTATTGAATTACTTAATTTATTCATTAAAATCGAAGTCTGAACTTGATGTACAGACAAAAAGTGCCTGTAAATGGTCTAATTGAAATAAATGCTTTGATTTGATTTGATTTGATGAAAAGTCTGCACAGACATTTGGTAAAGACCTCCGAGTAAAAATTTTTACTCAGACTATAGTCTGTGCAGATGTCTGTACAGACAAAAGTCTGTGTCGTGTGGACCCAGCATAATGAATAAATTAAGTAATTCAATTATCATGACTTTTACTCCGACAATCGTACAGACATGTACGCAGACTTCCGACTTTTCTGATACACCGACATTTGTCTGTACTGATTTGTTGTACAGACAAAATTCTATAGAAGTCTGTGTTAAGTCTGTGTCGTGTGGACCCACCATAAAGCCAAAGACTTTTTTGCTTTTTAGTCTAAACCCGCTAATCCGTAAAACTAAAAAATATTTGTGTTTGTTGTGGAAGACATGGCACGAGCATAGATCACCATGCTCAAGGCGGATTGACGATTTCTGACTTATGTTCGATAAAAGACCAGCCCCCCTAGCCAAGTCACAAACGATAATCGTAAACGCTGAGTAGGCTTTAATAGATCTTAAACTTTATGTGCTTGGTTTTAAGTTGAAGATCTAGTGAAGATTGTATAGCGTTTTCGTTCGTTCCAGTCGCTAGAAATCTTTAATAGATTTTTAACTTAAGGCTCTGGGGTATACAGTTTAAAATCTATTGGTACCTACCGAGCGTTTACGATTATCGTTTGCGACTTGGCTAGGGAGGCAGATTTCCTCACGATGATTTCCTTCATCGATGTCATGTCCAAGATAAACTTAGTAGGTAAAAAATATTAAATAAAAAAAATCACATCGGTACTTACCTGGTATCGAGCCTGTAACCTCATGGGTAAGAGGCGGGCGCCTTAACCACTGGGCTATCACAACATACGTAAGTACAGCCCGCGAGGCGTACTGAGATTTGCATTTGTGTGACTATCACCATCACGCCTGTATTCCCCGAAGGGTTAGGCAGAGGTGTACCAATGAACACCCACAGTTCGCCGGTATATTTAGGTCCCATGTAATAGGGGGCGAGCCTATTGCCATTAACCGGGCACAAATCCAAACTCCGAGCTGCTACTGAGAATTTCATAGAAAAACCCAATAACACTTTTTGCTCGACCTGGGATTCGAACCCGAATTTGTGTGAATGATTATAAAAAGAGAGACATATGAGACATTTAAACTTTGTCTCTGGAATGGCAACGCATTTGCAAGGCCTCTGGTATTGCAGATGTCTAAAGGCAGCAGTGACCATTCAACATTAGGTGGGCCGTCGGCTTGTTTGCCGTTCTATTATGACAAAAAAAATCAAATTCGTTTTTAGCTTACTTCTGACGTCTGGTACCGCTTAATTGCCTATTAAGTATGTCAAATTTCATCGTCATAGGTCTAGTACCTAGTTTTTGAGATTTCTTGTTTATAGAATAAGTTAGTGAACTAGTGACCTTTTGTTTAGAGTTCCTTACTTAAATAGTGCTAAACACGACCGGTCGTATTCGAAATCAAAATCGTTTATTTCAATTAATCAAGAAAAAAAAAATAAACGTGGTAGTCCCCTTCAAAAAGTAGTTTGCTATGGACTAGAACGGGCAACATATATCCCATGGGGGTAGGCAGAACCACGCAACGCCACCTGCTGGTTAATGGCAATAGGCTCGCCCCCTATTACATGGGACCTAAATATACCAACGAACTGTGGGTGTACATTAGTATACCTCTGCCTAACCCTTCGGGAAATACAGGCGTGATGGTGGTGGTGGCCACCTGCTACGATCCTTACATACTCCTTTCCCACATTCATACATCTGGTCATCCAAGCACGCCGGTTACGAGTACTGCGCACCTGACCTTTCTGAAGAACCTCACCAATAAGGTCAGGGTAGGTCTTTCTAGGGCGTCCCCTCCCGGCATTGCCACTCACATCTGAAATAATAAATCCCTTTTGTTAGCCGCCTTCCACTCATCCTCTCAACATGACCGAACCATTAGAGAACGGGAAAGAAACACCATATCTCTTTTAAAATCAATATGTTGCAATATTTGATAATACAATTATATCTTTCATCCGTTAGAGACACTAGATGAGATCAGAACTGCCTCGTTAGCCTAGTGGTCCTAAGCGCAACTGTTACGCTAGAGATCTTGGGTTAGATTCCCAGGTCGAGCAAAGTGTCATTGGGTTTTTCTATGAAATTCTCAGGTAACAGCTCGGAGTTAGGATTTATGCCCGGTTAATGGCAATAGGCTCGCCCCCTACTACATGGAATCTAAAACTTACCGGCTAACTCTGGGTGTATAATGGTACCCTACACCTCTGCCTTACCCGTCGGGGAACACAGGCGTGATGGCGTATGAAGTCAGAAAGAAATAGTCGCACCATAAGGATTATTTTTGACCATTTTGGTACGGAACCCCAAAATTAGTCCACCTAAACCAGGGCTAATTATCATAACACAAAAACAAATTAAAAACCGGACTTTTGACTTACAAAATTAAGATAATTTTTTTATCACACTTACAAACTACATATAATAATTTGCAACAAGATTAGTCATTGCTATTAACTCACAGTGAGTAGACTGTTTCATTTAATAAAGTGCAAATAAACAAAATGGAAGTTCTAAGAAATACACCAGTTTTAGTTTTCAATCCTAAAACTATTGAAGAAGTTAGGAACGAATATAACTTGGACCAAGAACGGATGAAAGAAATTCTGGATAATTTTGAAGAATGGATCTTGAAGCAGCAACATTTTACCAAGAAGAATTTTAGTACGTTTTATTTTTTATATTTTTTCTATTTAACCAGTCGTCTTGACTGTAAGCACTTGATTTCTCAAAACATTAAGATTTGAAACTGCACATCGCGTATAAAACAATAGCTTATTTTCTACGCCCAAGACCGACGTTTTGACCGATTTTTTTGTCGGCGAAATTGGAACATTTGAATTCTATTAAACCAACGCACACGACCGACAAAAAGTCAGTCCACGAAACTATGGATTTATTGAATCGGTCCGATAATCGGTAAAGATAAAATTAAAGATTATTTAATTGTCAAAACGCAGTCATACAAATAATAAAGCATGCAAGGTCTTAAAAAAAATCTGAAGTCTGAACATGTTTTACCTGTCGAGGCGAATGCATTTTATAATTTTATTTTACATACCTGCTAGGACAAAATATAATATGATATTTTGTAAATAAACTTATTTAAATGCTTTCATCATTAAAAAATCAGTCCTACAAAAAATCGGTCATGCGCGGAAAGGCTAAGGATTTCAATTTCTCATTAAATAAATTCTAGGCTTTAATACTTTCTGATTATATAGCTATTTATTGGTGTAACATGATTATAATCAGTCTAGTAGATTCGGAGCGTATGCTCTACAAAAAAAAAAGTTCCTCTTTATAATATTAGTTTAGAAGTATAGATAAAAAATATCCAAGGTGCAGTTTTTTCATCCTCATCAAATTAATAGAGATGACATGCTAGTGATTCTCAACAAAAAACATTAATAAAAAAAATACATAATTTACTTTATATAATGCCATCACGCCTGTATTCCCTGAAGGGTTAGGCAGAGGTGTACCAAAGTACACCTACAGTTCGCCGGTATATTTAGGCTGCTTATGCTGAGTTTCTTATTTGAACTAGCCATCTTCCCGCTGGGTTTAGGCAGGCGGGATGATGAACCCGCACGTACACAGTGATATAGTACGCTGCCGCATACGGAACAGGGCAACTCTGTTCTTTGAGGTATGTTGGTCTCGCGGTCGCAAGCGCGACTGCTGAGCAAGGGGTCCCGGGTTCGATTCCCAGGTCGGGCAAAAAGTGTTATTGGGTTTTTCCATTAGGAATTTCTCAGTAGCAGCCCGGAGATTGGAAGTTGGTGGTGTGACACCCCCGTACCTCGGAAAGCACATGGTCCGTAAAAAAGCCGTTGGTCCTGCGCCTGATCTCTCTCCGGTCGTGTCGGATTGCCGTCCCATCGGGCTATGAGAGTTAGGGAAGAGGGAGTGCACCTGTGTTTGCGCACACACTTGTGCACTATAATATCTCCTGCGTACGGGGCTAATCTGCATAAAGGATGACTCACGCTAGACCGTGTTGGGTCCGAGCCGAGTGTCGGCCGTAGCACGGTCACCTAATCTATACTATAATATTATAAAGCTGAAGAGTTTGTTTGTTTGTTTGTTTGTTTGTTTGAACGCGCTAATCTCAGGAACCACCGGTCCGATTTGAAAAAATCTTTTTGTGTTGGATAGCCCATTTATCGAGGAAGGTTATAGGCTATATAATAAAAAAATAAAAATACTGTTTGCCACTGGCTTGCTGCAAATTCACTGACATTAAATGCGGATAAAACGAAATACATGCAATTCTCGATTCGTAACCCACCAGCTGAAGCACTAAGAGTATCCCATATATTTGCTCACCAATGTTCCTTCCCTCCTGTATCACAATGTATTAATTGTTCACGTATCGAATCAGCGAAAACTGTACGTTATCTAGGTATTACTATTGATAGTAGGCTTTCTTTTGGGGAACATATTCACAATGTCTCTCAAAAAGTGCGTAAACTTGCGTATATTTTCAGACAACTCAGGCACGTAGCGGATAGGAATATATTGATCACTAGCTTCTGCCCGCGACTTCGTCCGCGTCACAGTTGATGTGTTATCCTACGGGTACCGTACATTTTCCCGGGATAAAAAGTAGCCTATGTGTTATTCCAGACTATAATCTATCTTTGTGCCAAATTTCATCCAGATCCATTCAGCCGTTTAAGCGTGAAAGAGTAACAAACATCCATACATCCATACATCCATACATCCATACATCCATACATACAAACTTTCGCCTTTATAATAGTAGTAGGATGGTTTACTATGCCTTGATACAATCTGTTGTTACCTATTGCATAACCTCATGGGGCGGTACTGATAAAACTAAGTTATTGGAATTGGAACGAGCTCAAAGGCTGATCCTAAAGGTTGCCTTCTTCAAACCTAGACTTTTTTCTACCCGGGAATTGTATCAAGAAACTAAAGTACTAACTGTCAGGCAATTGTTCATTCTATTAAGTGTCCTTCGAAAACATAAAGATCCATCGGCGTTTACTCAAGAATTAGCAAACACAAGAAGGCACTATGCTGTTTGCAAAACCTCTAAAACAAAAACTAAATTTGCACAAAAATTCTAAAACTTTATTGCACCTAGATTAGACAACCACATAAATAAATTAAATGATATTATGAATGATAACACACAAATATGTAAAAAAAAAGTAACTACGTGGCTCTTAGAACTGGATTACCAGCAATCTGAAGAACTTTTGGAAATAAAGAAATAACATTAAAAAAAAAAACTAAAATCAAACTTATATTGTTTTTGTAGTATTTAAAACATCTGGCAATACATTAGCTTTCACAGACATTCACCACACACCACACATTCACGGCACACACATCACACAACACTCATACACTATCACACTGTTGCCTATTTTATTTTGTTTTATTTTATTTTATTTTATTTTATCGTAAAATGTCTTCTTCTCCAATGCTAGTAGAATTTTACTTAATACTCTTGTAATAAGTATGTACTATCATGATTTATCATTGTTAAGTTTCTTGGTGGGGGGACCTGGTGTCCTAAAATACAGGCTTCGGCTTAGTTTAGGCGCCAGTCTCCCACAAATAAAATATTTTTGCCGATATTTTAAATGACTAAAAATACTTATGTGCTTAAGCTTTAGTTCAGTTTCGTTTAAATCTTTGTATTGAGTTGAGTTTTTACCTGTTTTATTTGTGGAGGAAAAATAAAGAATTTTTAATTTAATTTAATTTAATTTAATTTATATAACATCACGCTACGACTTACGGGAGCGAAGCAGTATTCAAAAACGTAACTTAAGGTGGATGAATAAAGCCACGCGAACGAAGTCGCTGGCAGAAGCTAGTATTACTATATTGTATGGACACACTCACGCTATACCGAGCGGCAACCGAGTGACGGCCGATTCAACATTTAAGTAATATTAGGTGACCGTGCTACGGCCGACACTCGGCTCGGACCCGACACGGTCTAGCGTGAGTCATCCTTTAAGGTTAGCCGCCGTGGCCAGAATCGGCCTGGAGAGAATTACATTACATTCTGAAATACTGTCAAACATACTCCACAAAAAAAAAGTATTTCAGAATTATTGAATAAGCTTGCGCCACATTCAATGCAGAATATTTAATAACAAACAATTGTCAAATTAAGAAATAGTGCGGGTACAAAAAGCGTGAGTTTGGGTACAAAAATGACTATTTCACAACCTTTAAAATGTTTTAATGTATTTCGTAAGAAAAACTGTTAAGGAAAAACATTATAATAATGCTAGTACTTACTAAATAATACAAAAGTAAATTGTTACTCTAAATATATTATTTTTATAACATGCAGCAAGCAATAAAAATTAAAATAAAAGTGAGTAGATATGTATACACTACTCACATTTTTTAAAATGTTTATTGTTAAACTGCCCCGTTGGTCTCGTGGTCGCAAGTGCGACTGCTTTGCAAGGGGTCCCGAGTTCGATTCCCAGGTCGAGCAAAAAGTTATTGGGTTTTTCTATGAAATTCTCAGTAGCAGCTCGGAGTTTGGATTTGTGCCCGGTTAATGGCAATAGGCTCGCCCCCTATTACATGGGACCTAAATATACCGGCGAACTGTGGGTGTACATTGGTACACCTCTGCCTAACCCTTCGGGGAAAACAGGCGTGGTGGTTTATTGTTAAAGATTCTTTTTAGAATTCGGCTAAAGTATTAGGTGTCGCAATTTTATTTAATTACTTATGTTTTTTATGACCACCTCCTGAAATTTGACGAGGCTGCAATTTTGAACCTTGTATAATTCTTCTTGCTCATACCATCACGTCTGAACTCCCCTAAGGTTTAGGCAGAGGTGTAACAGTGTACACCAACAGTTCGCTGATATTAGTGTTAGGTCCCATGTAATAGGAGGCGAGCCTATTGTCATTCTCCGGGCACAAATCCTAACTCCGAGCTCCTACTGAGAATTTCATAGAAAAACCCTATAAAACTTTTTGCTCGACTTAGGAATCGAACACAAAACCTCTAGCGTGGAAGACGCACTTGGCACCACGAAGCAGTTCAGCAGGATAATTTTCCTGCAAAGAAGAAGAATTCTTCTTATTACCTATAATATTTATAATTATCAATTTTGATATGTATTCCGTTACAACTGCAACTGCAACTGGCTTCATCTTTGCATCTAACTTCTTGACAGTTCAAAAAATATACCATCACGCCTGTATTCCCCGAAGGGTTAGGCAGAGGTGTACCAATGTACACCCACAGTTCGCCGGTACATTTGGGTCCCATGTAATAGCAACAGTTCAAAAGTGCCTGTAAATAGTCTAATTGAAATAAATGCTTTAACTTTGCAAATTCCAGGCCGCAATTACTTAGAAATATGTATAATACATGCAAAAGGATCATTGGAAAGGGCGAAGAACAATTTGGAGAAACTATGTACTCTGAAGACGTTGCTGCCATATTTCTTCGAGAAACATGATGTCAAGACAGAATTTATAGACACATCTGCATTAATGTAAGTACCTATGCGAAAAAGATATCAGTCTATATTTAAGCAGTATACAACAATTCTATGAAAAAAACCAAGTTTTCTAAAAAATATTTTATTTTAGTCCTAAAAGGATAACACCCATGTTCCATAGAAAATTACCCCAGTCCCGGCGCGAAAAGATTTTTTGATAGGTGTGATTGCCGCAGGGAGTGGCAAACATTGAAAAAAATTGCATTGTTTTTTTTACTGCCTATTTCATTAAATTATGCAGTCCAAATACTTACTTTTTTTTTTGTAGCTAAGCAATTTTAAAATGAAGTATTTTTTTTCAGGATTCACGCAACAGTTCCAAAACTCCTTAAGAACAATTACAGAGTGTATGTTACCAAGCTTGTTTCTTCTGACTTCAACATGGCGATGGTGCTAGATAACGACAAATATACTATACTAGTGAGTAGCTATTTACTACTATCACAAGCATAAAGTTCTGTGTTCGACTCCTGCTTCAGGCATATTGATGTCTGTGTTTTGCTGTAGTAAAATGATAATTATGTAACCCACTCCATTCTGACGTGACAATGTTTTATTAACTACTTTTAAAAAAATATATAAAAATAAATACCATCACGCCTGTATTCCCCGAAGGGTTAGGCAGAGGTGTACCAATGTACACCCACAGTTCGCCGGTATATTTAGGTCCCATGTAATAGGGGGCGAGCCTATTGCCATTAACCGGGCACAAATCCAAACTCCGAGCTGATACTGAGAATTTCATAGAAAAACCCAATAACACTTTTTGCTCGACCTGGGAATCGAACCCAGGACCCCTAGCGTAGCAGTCCTGCTTAGGACCACTAGGCTATCGAGGTAGTTAACTACTTGTGTGAGGTTAGTATTTTCTAGCCAAACTACTTTGATAAGAAACAGATACAAACTCAGAGATCAGCGGTTTTTTTTTATAGTTCACTAGTATGTTTGTTTTTGTAACCCATGTAAAATGGCGAGCCTATTTATTGCCAATAATCGGGCACAAATCCTCCGAGCTACTACTGCACCTGTAGCCATGTAACAAACGATAAACGCAAACGCTGAGTAGGCTTTAATAGATCTTCAACTTTATGTGCCTGGTTTTACGTTGAAGATCTAATGAAGATTGCATAGCGTTTTCGTTAGTTCCAGTCGCTAACGCTTAGAAATCTTTAATAGATTTTTAACTTAAGGCTCTGGGGTATAAAGTTTAAAATCTATTGGTACCTACCGAGCGTTTACGATTATCGTTTGCGACTTGGCTAGAGGGGCTGATAATTTTATAGAAAAACCCAATAACTTCACATCAACAACATCGACTTTGGAATCAGACCCAAGACTAGGCTAACAAGGCAATTTTGTAAGTTAGTTAGGATTTGATTTTGTTATTTAATTATGTTTTGTCTTTTTCAGATGACTGAATATCTGAAGATATTCGACTATAGCTTAGGTTACATCGGCATTATAGACTGTAGAGATGTAAACCTCATTAATTTTGCATCTAATATTAATATGAATCAACTTCGCAATTTATTGGCTGTGTTAATAGTAAGCATTTTGAAATATTTGTTTGTTGGTTTTTCAACTCGAAAATACTAAGTCTTATTCTGGGAGATCAAAATTGAATTATTAATTTGGCACAGTGGTAATAGACACATACATAGGTATAATATACCAACTCGCCGGTTAGGCAGAGGTGTACCAATGTACACCCACAGATCACCGGTTTATAGGGGGCGAGCCTATTTCCATTAACCGGGCACTAATCCAAACTCCAACAGTGGTAACAATATTATGGATTTAACTAAACGATACCTATATCTGCCTCAAAGCAGTATTGCTATGTTCCTGTTTGGAGGGTATGGGTGCCGGTGTAATTACAGGTATATAAGACATTTCAACTTTGTCTCTGGCATGGCAACGCATTTGCAAGGACTCTCGTATTTCAGATGTGTACGGTGTGTTGTGACTACTTAACATCAGGTGGGCCGTCGGCTTGTTTGCCATCCAATGTTATAAAAAAAAACATGAGTACTTTTACCCCCTTAAAGTTTTTGCGCAACTTTAAGGATTTAAAATTCATAACATAAAATATCACCACGCCTGTATTCCTCTAAGGGTTAGGCAGAGTACCCACAGTTTTCCGGTATGTTTAGGTTCCATGTAATAAGGGGCGAGCCTATTGCCATTAACCGGGCACAAATCCTAACTCCGAGCTGCTACAAAGAATTTCATAGAAAAACTTAATAACACTTTTTGCTTGACCTAGAAATCAAACCCAAACCCAAATAATTTAAATAATTTTCTATATTATGTATGTTCTGTTTTCCAGGAAGGCTATGCCGTCAGACTAGGGGGAATATATCTCTTATCGCCATCAAAAACAATAGATGTTTTCGTTACACTACTAAAACAGGTGCTCAGTACAAAAATTGCTGGAAGAATCAATGTAGTGAAGACACTCGAGGCTTTACATGAATATGTACCAAAAGAAATATTGCCTAAAGATTATGGTGGTGAAGAACAGACGTTAAGGGAAATATATGGTGAGTCCTTTATACTGTAAAGGTAGAGGTGTGCTAAGTGATGCTGATCCACGCGTCATGTTCGTGAACGGGCGCTGTCAGTTGGGATGGTCATCTCTTAACTGCGCTTACTTCTTTATTATTATTTTGTTTTCTTTTTATTCACTTTCATTGTTTTCACGTATAGAAGCAACAAGATTATTGTAGTAACCAAGATTTTATAAAAACCAATTTGAAAAGAGTGTCGATGGAGTTTCTTGCTCGTTCTTCTCCATAAATACCTATGTACGTTTAAAACGAGCAACTAGCTTCAAATTTCTGTATAGGCAACTTCTTGATAGTTGAAAAGTACCTGTAAATGGTCTAATTGAAATAAACGCCTTGACTTTGGTCAAGGTGCCAATGTAAGTTATATTAATAACGTTGATAATAATATAACTTTTTTCGGGTGGACATTTTAGTTTCACTGTCATACAATAAAATAAAAAGATGGCTATGGCCCTTCCATTAACATAGGTTTCAAAGTGCTACAAGGGTGGGGACGTTTTGAGCAAGCCACGTTGATACTTGGCTCGGTTTTGAACCCACAGCCTTGTGTATGAGTGGCAGGTCTCATAACCACTGGGCCGTTACGTCTATTTAGGGTGAGGCTAAACGAGCGTAATTTTGTGAGTTGTGAGCCGCAGAATTTCGGTAGTGTAATTTACTTTCTACTGAAACTGACAACTCATTTTAAGTCGCCGTGTGAACAAAACAGGAGTTTTGTATGAAACCGAAATGAAAAAATGATGAAATGCTGATGTAGCAGAAATTACACTACAGAAATTACGCGACTCACAACGCAAAAAAAATACGCTCGTCTGGCTCCACCCTTACAGGACAAAAATACTTAAAATGAAAATCTTTATACTGTTACAGAAAACTGGAGAAACACGTTAGCCACGAAGGAAAACATAGAATACTTCAAGGAGATGTCTCAAGCCCGGACAGATGAGAAGCATCGCCTGCCTGCCCAGTACAACGAGCAAGTCTTAGGAATGCCAGGGTCTTTCAGGACGCTAACAGTCGACTGACCTGACTATTTTATTAAAAAAACTAGCGAATTACTTAACCCCCGTTAAGTTACGTCTTGTATCACTGCTTCGCTCCCGTAGGTCGTAGCGTGATGTTATATAGCCTATGGTAATCAGGGATTTTGTAGCATACGAGTGGTGAAAGAATTTTTGAAATCGGTCTAGTTGTTTTTTATTTATTCGTTACATACATACAAAATAATCTTTTCTCTTTATAATATTAATAAAGACTTATCACATCACACTAATATTATAAAATCAAAAGTTTGTGTGTTTGTCACTTCTTCACGCTCAAACGGCGGGACGGATCTGGACGAAATTTGGCACAGCGACAGATTGCAGTGTGGAATAACACATAGGATACTTTTTATCCCGAAAAAATGTACTGTTCCCGTGGGATATATTAACTTTGACGCGGAGGAAGTCGCGGGCAGAAGCTAGTAAAAAATAACTAGAACCAAATAGGATTTAACACGATCTGTTAAAAATCTTTATTATTTATAAACATTTTTTTTTATAAAATTGTTGATGACACAAAATTGCTCAGTTCATCAACCATCAATGTCAATTTCACTTTGAACCTTTTTAACCGACTTCTAAGAAAGTGGAGGTCATCAATTCTTTTTTATGTTTGTTACCACAAATCGCCGTCATTAATATCAACCGAATTGGAAAATTCTTTATTAATGACGTCTCTGTATGTGTGTCTGTGGCACCGCACCTCTTAAATGGATGAACGGATTTGAATGCGGTTTTTTTTATTTGAAAGCAGGTTTCTCAGCGGTGTTTTTAGTCAAGTTTTATAAAAATTGGTTTAGCCGTTTCAAGGTTATCAGCTCTTTTGTTCTTCTGGCGGGGTTGAATTAAAGTTTTTAATTTTATTATTTGTATTAAACAAAAACTATACAGGGTGGTATTTTCATTCACCTGCTATCTCGACTGTTGCAACGAACACTATCGAAACTGAAAAAAAAAAGAACGACGGGTTGCACTCCGGGAGTGCCGGCAGAAGTGAAAACTTGAATATTAACGTTGTGCATTTTATTGCGCTATCGTACACAAATATGACATTGTGTACGATAAATGCGTAAGATTTTCGATCAGGTCACGTGTACTGACGTGAGTTTAACATTTTTTACCCATTCCAAAAAAATGCACAACGCCGCTAAAGAAGTTTTCACTTCAAAAATTACTTTTTTACATTATTGATAAGATAATTTAAAAATTAAAACTAAATGGTCATAATGTAAGATGTTTTTAATTGAACAAAATCGATACAGTTGATAATACTAATTCTTGTACAACGATTTTAAAACTTTATATTATTATTATGTGAAGAGTAGGTGATTTGCAGTTTCGATAGTGTTTGTTGCGGCAGTCGATCTATCTGCGGGTGAAACACATGAATACGAACAACTTTTTCAATTGGGCTAACCCCGAAATATGTAAAAAAAGTCGCCTTTTTCATACAGTTTGTGGTGTTGAAATGCATTGTCGTAGGGAACAGCCGACTTTTGTTCATATTTCAGAGTTGGTTCAATTATTAAAGTGGTTCATTCATGAGACGTGAGATGTGATGTTCGTTGTGAGTGGTTCATTGATGTTACTGTAGAGGCTTTAATTGAATTAGCCTATACAACCTCATTTATATACATTATGATACGGATGCTTTAAAATATATTTAGATTTTAGTAGGTGTAAGTCCGGGTAATTACTGGCTGTAATTAAGTCAGCCACAAAGAATAGGTAAATAAAATAGAATGAATATAATTATATCAACTCCATTCTGAAGACCATAGAAGGCCAAGAAGGCCATAGAGGCACGATCCTCCTTTATTAGGTGATGTTCTGCAAAGATGCATTTTGAAAAACAGCCTAGTTTCTAAAAAGATTAGTTTACTAACATAGGTATAAGTTATCTGTTTGTTTACTAACTCATGTGAATGTTCCTTATCCGAATTAAAGATTATTTTTTTTTTTTTTTTTTTTTTTTTTTTTTATTTAGCCTGTACTGTCCCACTGCTGGGCAAAGGCCTCCCCCAATTCCTTCCATGGAAGATTATTTTATCTTATTTATATAATATTAATATTAAATACCTGAATAAACGAATGTTAAACGTTATAACGCGTTTAAATAAGTAGTGTTAGATCCCTCCACCGCTCCTGTACTTTTAACTTCTGCAAAATGGCAGGTGAATGAAAAACCAGCCTCTAGTTACAACAACATTCTTTTTTTTTACCAGAAATCTGAAATGGGGTCATTGAACTTAATACTATGAACAACTTTTACTATAGAAACATAAAACCTCGGAAATCGCGAAAAAAAAATCAGCTGATCCAAATATTTTGGAAATGGAATAGTTGTTTTTTTGTAATTTCAAGGATATTATACTGTAGTCTGTGTTTCAAGGTATTTCCCATACTAATAGTTGTTTATAATTATGCGTACAATGACCTCTTTTCAGGTGTTTGTTAAACAAAGAATAAGCTTGTATTGGGGGTGTAATAACACAACGATTATTATTTTCCTAACTCACGGTCACCAATAGTAGATTTTTGGAAGTTTTGATGAAAAGCCTCAGTTACTTCATAAGACAGTTTTAATCTTTACTTTGGAAAAAAATAACAATGATGCAATCGTGTACAATGTTTTAAAATCAAAATCAAAAGTCATTCTTTTCAGAGGGATCTTAAAGATAAAGTATTGAATCTCTTATTCTGTCATGGATTAAGGCATGCAAATTTTATATAATTATTTAATGTCAAAAGAAAAACGTATTAATCTGAATCATGCTTAGTTAAATAATAATAATTAAATTACAAACTATGTACAGTTAAAAAAAAAGGAAACGAAGGTCACATAGGGCATCAAAAAACTCATCCGCATCGCTGTTGCGGGTTGTTCGAAAGAGATACCGCGCCCCCGGAACGCAAAGGGCACATGAAGGAACATATATGGTTTTTAGTCAGTAAAAGTCTGACACTCCCTCCCGTCCCGCCCAGGGCGGGAAGGGTTATTTGATGATTCACATCTCTAAAAAAAAAAAATCGCTGTCAATGGGACATGTGCCCAGAAGGCTGGCAGCATTGCCACGTTGTATGGCAATGCTGATCATGCTTACTGTTAGTAAATTGTATTAAATCAATTAATATTTTGAGGCAATCGATTATTATTTGGAGACAATTAATTATAATAAAAAAATATCAAGTGTAGAGTGTAAGTAGAAAATTAAGCGTTTTATTATACGAGTAGCATCACTTGAATGTACAATTTGTTGGTATTAGAAACGCATCAGGCGTAGGTATGTACTGCCCAGACACCACCACATACCTATTTCTGCCCCAAGCAGCGTTGCTGTGTTTCAATTTGAAGGGTATAGGTGCCAATGTAATTACAGGCACATGAGACAATTCAACTTTGTCTCTGGGATGGCAACGCGTTTGCAAGGCCTCTGGTATTGCAGATGTCTATAGGCAGCGGTGATCACAACATCATGTGGGGCGATGCTTTGTTTGCCATCCAAAGATGTTTAAAAAACAGTATATTTTCATTGACAGAGGACGTCATATATTATTAAAAACTGCATTTTGAAACTAAAACGATTAAAATGTGACGTAGGATATTATTATAACTTTTTATGATAGTTTTGTAAAATTTTCCAGAATAAAAATTATTTGATACCTTCCCGTTTTTTTTTATGTATGCATTAAATGTAAATTATGAATATTTTTGTTTTATTTTTGTTCAATGCGCACTAAGCATGTTGTGATAAAACGTTTGTACGGATTTGAATGAATTTTGGCACTGAGATATATTGTAGTGTGAAATAACACATAGGATACTTTTTATCCCGGAAAACCGGTTCCCGTGGGGTAATATATCGAATTTCACGTAAACGAAGTCGCGGCCAGAAGCTATAGGTAATTTCTGCACTGTCGCACAACTATCAAACTACGAATGCAAGATAGAGACGGGAATAAAGTAAACCTATAGTATTGTTGTGGTGTGGACTGTATTTTTAAGGTTCTTCTCAATAATAACTCCTGGTTCAATAATAATCTTGATTTATTTCACAGTTTCGTATTACTAGTTCTTATTCGCTTGAGAGCTTCCAATCGACTACAAAATTTGCGCATAAAGCGCCTATATTTATACTAATTCTACGGTAGTACAAGTTGTGGGCATAGTAGAACAATAAACTGTCGATTGGCCAATCACATCGCCCGCGATCGCGCTCAACTCCCTACAGGTTCCGACAGGTTCGTACAAGTCTCGACCTGTCGGGAGCGGGCCGCGACCGCGTCCGAATTGCCAATCACGACTGATTTCCTGATACCCACAACCGTGTACGCGTGTGTGTGCGCTCGGCGTCCGTTACAGCTCTCCCCCCGGCGCAGCTCGCGAAGCCTCTTCTTTCTTCAACAGGACGACGAGCTTGCTCACCGGACGTCGGAAGATTCCCGTTCGTGTTCGTACCTCTACTATACGAACGCTGCCATCTGTTGCAGGGTGAGTGCGCTCCACAATTCCCATCGGCCAGGTGTTTCGTGGCAGCGTGTTGTCTACCACCAGTACCACGTCACCTGTTTGTATTGGCCGCGCGTTGTTCTTTGGCTCTCCGCGGGGCACTAACGTGGGCAGATATTCCCGTAGCCAGCGCCGCCAAAAATGGTCAGCAAGCGCTTGGCTAGCTCGCCACGCTCGTCGATCGTCCTCTTCACATGGTCCCGTCGTGGGTAGGCCGTTGGATGACCCCAACAGGAAATGGTTAGGGGTCAGGGCTTCGGGATCGCTAGGGTCCACGCTGACGTGCGTCAAGGGTCGTGCGTTAACGGAGAATTCTGCCTCGACGAGGAGCGTGTTGAGGACTTCTTCTTTGGGTGCCTTCTCTCGTAGGGTCGCCTTGAGAGCCGTTTTGATAGATCGCACCATTCTCTCCCACGCGCCGCCTTGATTGGGAGCGCCAGGAGGTATAAACCGCCATTCCATACGATGGTGCAGCCCCTCGTTGTTCAGAGCGGGCAGCCACTCGGCATAGGCGGCGCGTAATTCCAGGTCCGCTCCGCGAAAGTTGGTCGCGTTATCTGAATACATGAGCCGCGGCCATCCTCTGCGTGCAGCCATTCGTCTCAATGCCATGATCGCTGAGTCCGTTGAAAGGGATGCTACGAGCTCAATGTGCACGGCCCGGGAGGTAAGGCATGTGAATAGCGCCCCCCACCTTTTCTCATGACGGCGGCCCACCTTGACCATCATTGGTCCAAAATAATCCACCCCGCAATTGGTAAACGGGCGGTGGAAAGGATCCAGGCGAGCGTGCGGCAGATCTCCCATAGCCGGCGTTTGTGGTGTCCCCTTCTGTCTCTTGCAATATCCGCAGTTCTTTTCTATTGCGCGTACTGTAGGTCGCAGATGTATAACCCAGTACCTTTGTCGCAGGTCGTTAGTAACGCGCTCGCGGTTAGCATGACCCGCAGCGCAGTGTTCTTTTAACACCAGAAGTCTCGTTACTCGGTGGCGGCCGTCCAAAATAATTGGCCGTTTGGCCTGCTGAGGTGCCGCCGATGCTTCAATGCGGCCCCGTACCCGCAGAAGGCCATCTTCAAACACTGGATCGAGTCGATACAGCCTGCTCGTCTTAGGGAGGGGGCGAGCTGATTCTAGTCGTTTTATTTCTTCGCCGAAACTTTCTTGCTGTGCTCGCTGCAGGAGCTCCTTTTCGGCGCGCTGAATATGGCTGTGTTCTAGTCTTGTAGCGGCGTGTCGGCATATATCGATGAATGCTAGAATTCTCGCCGCGCTTCTTACAAGCGTTTCGTACTTGGAAAACCGGGCAGGGTCGGGTAGCCAGCTTTCCCGTGAACCTTCGTTGATGTGCAAGACTTCTTGTTCGTCGTCTTCAGCGGGAGTCGCACTCCCGGGCCATTGCTCCTTGGGTAAAAGTAAGTAGCTAGGCCCCTGAAACCATCGATCGGTCGCGCTGATCGGCGCGTTGGTGAGTCGGGTGGCGTCGTCGGCTACGTTGTGTTCGGTTGGTAGCCAACGCCATTCTTCTTTGAAAGTGAGCTCGGCGATTTCTCCCAGTCGGTGCGCGACGAATGGTGTGTATCGTCGCATGTCGTTCTTTATCCAGTGCACGACGGTGGAAGAGTCCGTCCAATACACTGTTCTGCTGACCTCGATGCGGTGTTCTTTTCGAACCGCGTCAGCGAGTCTGGCCCCTATGACCGCCGCTTGTAATTCCAGTCTGGGAATAGTTTGGGCCCGTCGTGGTGCCACCTTAGCTTTGGCAGCGACCAGCACGACGTTCACGGTTTCGTCGCAGTTCACTACTCTCCAGTAAGCCACGGCCGCGTAGGCTTGTTCACTCGCGTCACATAGGACATGTAGTTCTATGTCCTGGTACTTCTTCGACGTGTAATTTCTAGGTAGCCGGAGCTGGGTGATGTCGGCGAGCTGAGCGAGCCAGCTTGCGAAGAGTTCGTTCTCCTCTTCTGGTATCGGTTCGTCCCATGTTATTTGTAGGCGCCACAGACTTTGCAGTATAATTTTGGCTCGTACCGTGAAATGGCTCAGCAGTCCTAGTGGGTCGTAAATAGACATCACTGCGCTGAGTGCTTCCCTTTTTGTTGGTGCGCGCTTCCGTTCTCGTACCAGAGCGGGAACTCGGTTCATTGAGGTATTGAACCCGAGTTCATCTCGTCCGGCGTTCCAGTACAGCCCGAGTATCTTATTCGCAGGCTTTTCTCCGCCCAATTGTGTAGGCGTGGTGGTATGCAGCTCCCGAGGTACGTCGCGCAGCACTGTTTCGTCATTGGCGCTCCATTCTCGCAGAGTAAACCCGGCAACCGCGTGCACGAGCCTTATTTCTTCTATTGCCTTCAATGCTTCATCTTGGTCGTCGTAGCTCGCCACTAGGTCATCCATGTAGTGGCTGTTCTTTATAGCCTCTAGCGCGTGTGGGTATTCCTGTCCGTGTATGTCCGCGTTGTGGTTGCGGACATAATGGGCCATATATGGCGAGCTGGCTGCGCCGAAAATCATACTGGTCATCTTGTAGCGGCGCGGTGGGTTTGTCCGGTCGCTGCCTCTCCATAGAAATTGCTGCGCCGGTTGATCTTCAGTTCGGATTTTAATGCGCAGAAACATTTCTTGAATGTCGGCAGTGACTGCTATCGCCTTTTCTCGAAAGCGGAATATAATTCCTGGTAGCGATAGCAGCAGATCCGGACCTTCCAGTAACCTGTCGTTCAGGCATACGCCGTGACTCTTTGCGGCTGCGTCGAACACCAACCTCTGCTTGCCGGGCTTATTCGGGTTTTGCACGGCAAAGTGGGGCAGGTACCAGCAGACGGCGCTTGATTGTTCTGTGCCGTCGCATGGCACCGCGTATCCCTTCTCCAGCAGGTTGTTTATCTGAGTGCTGTACTGCGCGGCGAAGTCAGGTGAGGCATCCATCTTTTGCTCGATCTTTCGTAGTCGGCGGAGCGCTGCGCCGTAGCTTGGCGGCATTGTGACGTCGTCATATCGCCACGGTAGTCCGACTTCATAACCACAGTCGATCTTCTTAATGGTTCTTTCGACAATGGCTATAGCTCGTTGATCAGCGTCACTTACTCGTGGCTCTCGTGCAATGCCCAGCGCTTCGATTTTGAAGTGAGCTTCCACTAGGTCATGAAGCCTCTGGTTGTCGTGTTGCCGCTTCTCGCTTTCATATAAGTGCAACACGCTGTCTTCATTTACGATGACGCTTCGTGGTGCGGTCCCGTGCACTACCCAACCGAGCTGCGTTCGGGATGCAGCTGGCTGGTTGGGACCGCCGACTCGGAGTTCTCTTGACACGATGCATTCCCAGTGGTCTGTCCCCACTAGGAGTCCGGGGCGTGTTGGCGCGTAACACACCTCTTCTCTCGGAAGGTCGCGCAGGTGCTCATACTCCAGCAGAGTGTTTGGAATGGACTGCTGGTGGAGCCTCAGGTCCTTCATCGTTCTTGCCCGAAGCTTATGCGGTGCGCTGCCCTCGCCGATTCCTCTCACTTGCACCGTGACGATCTTGCTGCCTTGTTCTCGTGACGACATATTAACACCATGGATGTGCAGTGGTTGCATGGTGCCTTCTGCCCCGACACTTGCGGCCAGCTCTTCGTCGACGAGGGTGATAGTGGCTCCCTCGTCGAAGAGCGCGTGCGTTTTTACTTCCCCTCTTGGTCCTGAGATGATCACGGGGCACATCTTGAGGAGGACAGTCTTAGGGTCGTTGGCAGTTCGGGTAGCCACTGACATGACTGTCTCCTCCTTTGTGTGTTCTTCAGACTTACTCTCAGTTGCTGACTTTTCTTCGGGCGACTCCTTTGGTTCTTGATGCAGCGTGGCGTGGTGAGGCCGGCGGCACTGGTTCACACCGCACGGTTTCGCCCGACACATGATGCGTCTGTGTCTCTTCTGGGCGCACTTAAAACATATCTTCTGCTCTTTCACTAGTTCCCAGCGCTGGTCCACTGTCATTGCCTTATATTTCGGGCACTGTGTTAATATGTGGCTCTGCTTGCAACAAGGGCACTGATCTTCCTCAGTCTTCTCAACCGTGGTGTACACTGCGCCGGACTTCTTTTTCAGGGTTACGGCTGGCCTGGTTTCCTTCTTCTGGGCTGTGGTCGCGGTACTCGTCGACGGGGCGTATGTGTATCGCAATGCCCTGTCCGCTTCACGCATTAAGAAGCGAGACAACATGATGATTTCTGGTTCTGATGTACCTTCATTTTCACAGGCGTAGTCGCACCATCGGGATCGGAGATGAGGACTTAATTTTTCAAGCACTTCCCGGGTCAGCAAGGGGTTATAGAGGTACCCTCTTCGGTCAATAGTTTTTAACACGCAGATTGTGTTCTGGATCTTGATTGCGAAACTATTAAGGTCACTGGCTGAAGCACTTGGTTTCGCCATCTTCTTCAATTCTTCCAGCGCTTTATCAATTATGAACTCTGGTCGGCCAAAGCACTGCTCCAGTGTCTTCATAACAGCGTCCGGTTCTGTGGCCGAATGCAGAAGAGCCGCTACTGCATCTCGTGCCTCGCCTTTGAGGCTACTTCTAAGTCGCTGAAGGTTCTCTGCCGGTGACACGTTGTACATGTTGGTTGTGTCGTAATAGGATGCCTTAAACGGCAACCACTCGTTGACGGCGCCAGAGAAAGTCGGCAAGTCTGTGTGCCGAAGTCGTGGTCTAGCCATCTTCTCCAGGGTCGCAGCTAATTGGTCAATGCTGTTTCTGGCTCTCGTTGGTGACAGCGATCTTCTTCGCGGCACATTAAAACGTTGCTGTTTCGGGTCTTCCTTGGTTTCTGCGTTTGCACCCCCCTCCCCCCGTGTGCTGAGGGGGTTGGTGCGCAGCCACTGGTCTACCTTCTGGTGCTGGCGTTCTTCTTGAAGTGGATCTTCATGGGTGCTCTCCTGGTCATCCTGGATCGCGGAGACCTCGGCAGCCAATCTTTTCTTCACTAAATCAGCTTCAATTTCCAGCTCCTTTCGTTGTATGGATGCTAATCTTTCGGCCGCCTCAAGTTCGGCTAGTCGTAGTCGCGTAGTTACACTCGTGGTCGATCTCACTGACCGCGGCGGCGATCTTATGTGTCGCTGTTCTGACGACGGTCCAGCGGTAGCAAGGTCCGCGGTGGTAGTAGGCCCGACCATACTTTCAACTTGAGGTGACGCCGGCGGGTCAAGAGATAGTCGTCTCATTCGCTCTCGTTCAATTCGTTCCGCTTCCCGGCGACGCACTGACACTAACAATTCTTCCTCCCTTCGTTCTAGGGCCCGCCTCTGTTCTTCCATTTCTGCCAAGTCACTTTGACTACGGGTGACGACCATCGCGTTCGGTTGACGGCGCACAGTAACTCTTGAAATGTTCGGCGGAGAACTGTAGACAGGTACACCGGTTCGGACTTTGTTTCAATTCTTCCAGGTCGCAGGTTCTTCGTTCCTCAGATCCGGCTCGAAGGACCAGACTGTTGTGGTGTGGACTGTATTTTTAAGGTTCTTCTCAATAATAACTCCTGGTTCAATAATAATCTTGATTTATTTCACAGTTTCGTATTACTAGTTCTTATTCGCTTGAGAGCTTCCAATCGACTACAAAATTTGCGCATAAAGCGCCTATATTTATACTAATTCTACGGTAGTACAAGTTGTGGGCATAGTAGAACAATAAACTGTCGATTGGCCAATCACATCGCCCGCGATCGCGCTCAACTCCCTACAGGTTCCGACAGGTTCGTACAAGTCTCGACCTGTCGGGAGCGGGCCGCGACCGCGTCCGAATTGCCAATCACGACTGATTTCCTGATACCCACAACCGTGTACGCGTGTGTGTGCGCTCGGCGTCCGTTACAAGTATGTGCTAATAACATTTGTCTCGGCCATAGAATTATTTGCAGATCCATAAAAAAAAAACTGCTATAAGTCAGTTTCACTTCAAACGCTTAAGTGTTAAACAAATAAGTATTGTTCAAGTATTGAATATAAATTTAAATGTTACCAATTGATTTAACAGTGAGTATATCAGAGATTCAATTAGGTTTTTAAAAGGTACAGTTTTGCATCTATGTTCAATTGCAGGAGGGTGTTTTATAAGATGTAAATTAATCAAATTATTTTTACACCCGATGTAAAAATAGAAAATTTGTATTCTCCAAACGAATTCCGGAGATGTTATAGTGCACAAGTGTATGCGCAAACACAGGTATACTCCCTCTTCCCTAACTATCATAGTCCAATGGGACGGCAATCCAACAACCGGGAAGAGATCAGGCGCAGGATCAACGGCTTTACGTTCTTTCAGAGACACGGGGGTATCGCATGTCACACCACCAACTCCCAAATCCGGGCTGCTACTGAAAAAATCGTAATGGGAAAAAAACCCAATAACACTTTTTGTCCGACCCGGAAATTGAACCAAGGACCTCACGCTCAGCAGTAACGCTTGCGACCACGAGACCAACGGGGCAGTTACACTTCAAGGGCACCCGATATACCAGTTTTAAAACTGTGACGAATTTGTAAACGAATATCCAATTATTTTAAGTTTAATATTAGCTCATCTTGACATTGATTATTATTATTCACTTCCAAACAAATAAGTTACGTAGAAGAAAAAAAACAATATCAATAATTTTAAGACAAATCCTTATTAACTTTTAATGGAATGGCTAACAATTTTAATTAAAAATATTCTTATTTCACTCAATTTTCTAAAATATGATATTCATAAATGATGATTCAATAAAAAATTAAGGCTAAGTGCGAACCGGACTCGCGAACCAAAGGTTTTTTTCACACTAAGAAAATACTTTTGTTCTATTTCCATAAATAATTATGCTTTATTTTGAAGAGCAGGTCAAATATTTTTAATCCATTACTATAAGTTCCTTAAATAGGCAGTACCAGATAGATCGATGAATTAAAATAAAATAATAATAATTAATTTGTTCTACATCTTTTTAGTTCCTATTATATTTTTTATATTATTTTACGCTCGTACAAGAATTTGCACCTACCAGGTTATTTTTTCACCACTTTAGGTTGACAGGTACATAATGCATCATTAAATCCTTTGTACTTTTTGTTGCACAAACTTGAACAAACAAATAGAAAGACGGACGGCGACGCCTCATCAAAAAGGTTTCTTTCGTATCATTCTGATGACGAACCCAAAAAAAAATGATATTAGTAAATTATTGAGACGTCTAATGACGTCAAAACATAGTATTAAAATGTTTACACGTGTGAGGACGCCGTTTTTTCTGACGGTCAATTTTCCACGCTTATTTGTAAATGCTTATAATAATATCTTTGATAACTCTTAAGCCGCAATGACGTCAGTACCCAGAAATTTAAGACAGAATTCGATCAACAATCACTTTTAATACTAAAACGCCATTGCTAACCAGATAAGGTCAAATGAAGGTAAAGCCTTATAAGAATGGTCACGTGATTTGCGTGGTTCGTGTTTCAATCAGGAAATCACCAAATGCAGGTCAGAATATGGATTGGTTTTAAGGAAGAGCTCTTTGTGAAGGAGCTCGTCCGGTAAAGTACTACCAGCATACCTATTTCTGCCGCTAAGCAGCGTTGCAGTTTCCGGTTTAAAGGGTATGGGTGCCGGTGTAATTACAGGTACATGAGACATTTTAACTTTGTCTCTGGGATGGTAACGCATTAGCAAGGTTTTTAGTATTGCCGAAGTTTATAGGCAGCGGAGTCCACTTGAAAAATATGGTCGACATGGCGAAACTCAAGTGGCAATGGGCAGGGAACATAGCTTATAAAGCGGACGGGCGTTGGCCCCCGATGAGGTGGACCCATGACCTGGTAAAGGTCGCGGAAAATTGCTGGATGCGGCCAGCGGAGGACCGGTCATTGTGGCTATCTTTAAAGGAGGACTATGTTCAGCAGTGGATGTCGTTCGGATTATGACGATGATGTTGTGGATTTGTGGCTGATCGATGGTGTTACGTGGAAACAATAATATAAATGGCGAAACATGGGTTTTTTTTTTGGAATGGCGTCTCGCTGTTCATGGTTAAGGCTGCATAACCGGTCTTTCCTGTCGAGCCTCATAAATTAAGGCAGGGTTTAAATAATACCGATATACTAAGCGACTACAAGTTAAGGGCACCCATGTGAGGCACGGATCTAGGGCGTCCTTGGGGGAGAATAGTTATATACCCTTACTATAGGCCATTAAATTCAAGGCTGAATTCAAGTCAAGGTATCTAGAGTGTAGTGATAGAATTTACAAATGTACACAGTTTAGGTATATGTCACATCTACCATCACGCCTGTATTCCCCGAAGGGTTACACAACACACACGTACACGACAGGTGGGTTAGAGGTGTACAAATGTGCACCCACAGTTTGCCCGTATGTTTAGGTCCCATATAATAGGGGGGCAGCCTAGTGCCTGGTGCGGGTACAAATCCGAGTTGCTACTAAGAATTTCATACAAAAACCCAATAACACTTCGCCCGACCTGAGAATCGAACCCAAGACCTTTAGCGTAGCAGTCACGCGTAGGACCACTTGACTAACGCGGCAATACGAAAAAGGTATAGGTATGTATTTCTTTAATAATGGGGCCCAAAAAACTAAATCCGTCCCTGTACTAAAATGTACTTGTACGTAACATTGCAACTCAAGACTGATTACGAATCTCAAGCAAGTTTGAAATCGCTTTTCGATGTCAACAACCCACCTGGCAAGCTTGAATTGTCTTGTTTCTGTTCGTCGAAAGACACGGAATTGCTTCTAAGAGTTGCCGAGGTGTGTGCACTTCGATATATGACTGTCTCAGTAAGAATTAGGATCTAAACATTTCCTAAGAAACAGTAGACATTAATGAGTCCGTTCTGGGAATAAAATATATTTTGTTGTAAAACTTAAGTAAACACAAGTTTGGTAGAATGATTTGACTAGACTGTAACTAATAATAAATTAAGTAATAACAAAAAAGATAACCGCCTTCAAAAACTAAAAAAATACTTTAGCTTTGGAAGTCGGCGGCTTTGTTTCTGTTTGTTGTTTTGTATTGCCTCCGACTTCCAAAGCTAAAGTTATTTTTCTCTTTTTAGTTTTTGAAGGCGGTTATCTTTTTTGTTAAAAAGTTTTTTATTTCTCGCTTTTTAGTATCAACTTCCTTTATCCAAATCCATGAAGGCACTGTCATACTAGTACATAAATTAACAAGACTCCACAAAAAAATCCTCTAAAACTATTAAACCGATTTTGACGAAAATTGCAGTATTCCCTAAGTTGAACAATACCCAGTACAACAAACAAAGAATTACTTAAATCGGACTTGTAGTTACGGAGATATGCGAACACAAACATAAAAACATACATACACAATCCGACGGCCCACCTGATGTTAAGTGGTTACTGCTGCCTATTGACATCTGCAATACCAGAGGCCTTGCAAATGCGTTGCCATCGCAGAGCCAAAGTTGAAGTAAGTCATTGAGATAACCCAGTGTATTATTAGTCTCTTAATCTTCCATCTTGCCACCTGCCCCCCTAGCCAAGTCACAAACGATAATCGTAAACGCTCGATAGGTACCAATAGATTCTCAACTGAATACCCAAGAGCCTTAAGTTGAAAATCTATTAAAGATTTCTAAGCGTTAGCGACTGGAACGAACGAAAACGCTATGCAATCTTCATTAGATCTTCAACTTAAAACCAGGCACATAAAGTTGAAGATCTATTAAAGCCTACTCAGCGTTTGCGTTTATCGTTTGTGACTTGGCTAGGGGGGCTGATCTTTTAACATTGAACTTCGTAAATAAATATTACATGCAACTATAAAGTCAACAGAACGATTTGCTCACAATATCTCAACTGTATTTACTTAGTCCTCGAGTTCTCGAGATGATGATGTTATACATGTTGACAAGAATCGGTTTTTTAATACTTATGTAACTGAAGGTACTTAACGGTTTTGCAGAGGTTGAATTTTAGACTCTAATATAGCATTATAGAGAGGTTAATTTTGTAAGTTTGTGAGGTTGTAGGGGGTTATTTCTGGATCTCCTGAACCGATTTTAAAAATTCTTTTACCCATAGAAAGCCACGTTATTTGTGAGTGTCATAGGCTATATAACATGAGGGCCGATGCCTGCCGGGGCTGCGGGTTGTTCGAAAGAGATACCGCGCCCCCGGAACTCAAGGGGCACATGAAGGAACATAGACGGGTTTTAGTCAGTAAAAGTCTGACACTCCCTCCCGCCCCGCCCAGGGCGGGGGAAGTTATTCGATGATTTCCCGTCTATAAAAAAAGGCTATATAACATCACGCTATGGAAGAAGCTATCACAAGAATGGAATAGTAACCAAAAGCGTAATTTAACGCAGGTGAAATAAGCCACGCAGACGAAGTCGCGGGTAGTTTGCTACTAGATTATAATTATGAAATCGCTATTGAGCAAGCGTTGTGATCAATTCTCATGCCGTCTCTTTAGTATATGAGGCCTTCGGCCTTCATTAGGACAATTATGGGCCAGTGTTATTAACATGTATCATTCATAGACGTTAAAACCATTTATAGTCATCTCGGTAGCAAACAATGTCTAAAAATGTAGAGAAAATAGGGTGTATGCGACAGTTTTTTTTATACGTCATTGGATGGCAAACATGATGTTGATGTTGTGTCGTGTGATGCTATCCAAGTGGTCACTACTGCCTATCTGCAATACCAGTCCAGAGGCCTTGTAGTCGCATTTTCATCCTAGAGGCAAAGCTCATGTGCCTGTAATTACACCAGCACCCATACCCTTCAATCCGGAACACAGCAACGCTGCTTTGCGGCAGAAATAGCTATGATGGTAGTACTTTCTTGCACAAGCTCCTTCACTAAGAGCTCTACTACTGTCTGGATTTAGGTTTAGGTTTTTGTCGTGACATTATGTCTAAGTAGGTATAACCTAACTGCCTTTTTGGAGCGAGATGGAAATTCTAATGGAGTTCCTACGTCGGAAGGGTGAAGGTGGGGCATGCCGGACTCTTACCGGCTAAAACCACCGCGGTTTTCCACCTCTACCCAAGGGTGCGGGATTCGCACAAGTATTCACCGCTCCCCCGACAGGCCTCGACCCGCTGTACCTCAGCGGATCCCTCCTCCCCGTGCAGCCATTCACGAGTGGCGCGCGATGAATATTGCGCCGCTCACTCGGGCCGTTCAGCAGTGCGATTCTCTAAAATGCGAACTCGAAAACGAGTCTCACTAAAGTGATCGCGCTCACTTCGATAACGAACCAACCTGTCATTGGTTTAGTATTTGTTCGACGTGGTGACGTTGCCGGGCGTGATCGTGTTTAACAGAATACCATTTTGTAATCTCACTGCGGATTCAGCTTTCGGATTACGAAGTGAGGCTTAGAGAATCACACTGCTGGTCGGACAACAAGCGCCCCTCTGATTCAGCGTACACGCTTGAAAACTTAACTTTCTTGTGCATTATGTGGTCTCCTATATGAGAAGGAGTACACCTACATAATACTTTTGTAATGTTGTTGTTGGATCCTAAACAAATAAATAATCGGGCCGATTTTTTTAATTTTCTTCTAGCCGTTGAAGAAATCAGTCAAAAATCGGCCCGTAAATCGGTCGTGTACGGATATGCAAGTAGGTACAACATGTTTGCCACTGCGTTAGGTACCATCATCACGCCTGTATTCCCCGAAGGGTTAGGCAGAGGTGTACCAATGTACACCCACAGTTCGCCAGTATGTTGAGGTCCCATGTAATGAAGGGGCAAACCGATTGCCATTAACCGAGCACAAATCCAAACTCCGAGCTGCTACTGAGAATTTAATAGAAAAACCGAACAACACTTTTTGCTCGACCTGGGAATCGAACCCGAAACTCTAGCTAACAAGGCAATTACGATAGGTACGTTAGTTGCGTTAGGTACTTATATTAATAATGATCTTCCTTTGTATGAAAAAGGTTAGATCATTATCATCTTTTGTTTTTTTTCTCGTTTATTCTAATTATGGAAACCCTCAATGGTGTTTTTACCGGCGTAATGCTTATGGTGCAACCTCCACGGTGGCCCGCCAAATTCAAATATTCTTACGTTTTTTGCAATTTGCAAGTCAATATTAGGTTTAATGTTGGTTAAAGTAAGATTCGCGGGCGTAAGAAGTATGTATTTTCAGAATCATAACCATTAAAATCAGTAAAATAACTCCATAAGTCGGTATAATTCCAAAATGTCAAGATTTCATGAAATAGTCATTCTTTCGGTTTGCCTGGCCCTATGAAGTTTTATTGCCGACTTAAATGGTTATAATTCTGAAAATACATACTTCTTACGCCCGCGAATTATACTTTAATCAACGTATAACTTAATACTGACTTGCAAATTGCAAAAAACGTAAGCAAATTTGAATTTCGCGGGCTACCGTGGAGGTTCCACCTTAAAGATACACATTTGTCGAGGGAAATTCCATGCATAATATAAACAATACCATTATGATTAGTTATACGCTTAACATTTCATTCATTCTTCGTTGTTATTATAATGATTTCTTTACTAATACATATTATAAAGAGAAAAGATTGTTTTGTTTGTATATTTTCGTCGTTTTAATCCTTTTTTTAGTAATGTACAGCTACTTTATCTCTGATTTACATCTATACTAATATTATAAAGCTAAAGAGTTTGTTTGTTTGAACGCGCTAATCTCAGGGACTACTGGTTGGAATTGGAAAATTCTTTTAGTGTTGGATAGTCCATTTCTTGAGGAAGGCTATAGGCTATGTAACATCACGCTACGACCAACAGGTGCTGAGCAGCGAGGGTGAAACCGCGGGGAACAGCTAGTAGGTAATATAACATCACGCAGCGGAGCAGTAACCAAAGACGTAACTTAACGCAGGTGAAATAAATCACTCGGACGAAGTCGCGGATAGTTCTAGAGTTGTATGATAATTTTAAATCTATTTCTATGTATGTATAAGTTTTGGATATAATTATAATGAACTAGCTTTTGCCCGCGACTTCGTCCGCGTGGATTAATAGTTCCCGTTCCCGGGGGATTTCCGGGATGAAAACTATCCTATGTCCTTTCTCGGGTCCCAGACTATATCTGTACCAAATTTCATTGAAATCGGTTCAGTGGTTTAAGCGTGAAGAAGAGACAGACACACAGATAGACAGACAGACAGACAGAGTTACTTTCGCATTTATAATATTAGTACGGATTAGTATTGCTGGTTGGTAGTTTTTTTATGGTACAAGCCCGTCACACTGTTCCCATCCACTGTAACTCCAGAATGCCAGAATCAACAGTGGAGGCCACCAGAGGCAACGAAGGTCGACGAGTCCCGGAGAAACGATTCACCTGGATCCTGCAAAGAAATTAATCAGGAAATATTAGCGGAGCAGTGAGAAAAACTGAATAGTATTGTAACACTATAGCATATTGAATTACTATGACGTCATCATCATCACATCAGCCGATCGAAATCCACTGCTGGATATAGGCCTGTCCTAAAGATAACCAAGACCGCAAGAAGACGCTGGATGCAGGCCGCACCCAACCGGTCCTATTGGAAATCTATTGAGGAGGCCTATGTCCAGCAGTGGACGTCCTGCGGCTGATATAGAATAGAATATATTTAAGTTTATTTGCAAATATGGGTACACAATAGTTGTTATTAATATAAATCAGTTCAGCCATATTTTACCATTCGGCATGCAAATACAAGCTGTCGATTTGCATTCTCGTCAAATTCAAGGAGTTAACAGCTATGCTCGTGATTCTTAACACGAATCAATATTTTTTTTTTATTTATATTTTTTGACGTGATTTTTCAATTCGAACTAGCCATCTCGCCAGAGGGTTTAGGCGCTATGCACGCATTGATATAGCCGCGCGACAACTCTGCCTACCGCATACGCAATTGGGCGATGCTGATTTTTACAAAAGGAGTATTCTGGAATACTGTTTTTTATAGTTGCAACTAAAAAAAAACAAGCATTTATTAAATACTAGCTTTTGCACGCGACTTCATCCGCGTGGATTAATAGTTCCCGTTCCCGGGGGATTTCCGGTATGAAAACTATCCTATGTCCTTTCTCGGGTCCCAGACTATATCTGTACCAAATTTCATTGAAATCGGTTCATTGGTTTAGGCGTGAAGAAGAGACAGACAGACAGATAGACAGACAGACAGACAGAGTTACTTTCGCATTTATAATATTAGTACGAAAAGTACGAATTGGCTAGGTATCGTAATTATATTTGATTACTTCTTTTTTTCTATGACAAGCTCCTAAAATTTGACGAGGATGCAAATCATCAGCTTGTATTTAGAAAATTAACATTACTATTAACTTATCAATTAAATATCACATTAACTATTAAAATTAACATAATTATAAAAAATATAAATTAAATATAACATGATATGATCATGCTGATGATGAAATAAAGTCATTATGACCGGTCCTGCTCTGCCCGTATCCAGCAATTTCCTGCGACCTTTACCAGGTCGTCAGACCGCCTGGTGACGTAATTAATTTATATAAAAAATAAATATAAATATACCATCACGCCTGTATTCCCCGAAGGGTTAGGCAGAGGTGTACCAATGTACACCCACAGTTCGCCGGTATATTTAGGTCCCATGTAATAGGGTGCGAGCCTATTGCCATCAACCGGGCACATATCCAAACTCCGAGCTGCTACTGAGAATTTAATAGAAAAACCAAATAACACTTTTTGCTCGACCTGATTACTGATATAACGTGGATCGACCCTTTCTGACGGATTAAACTTAATAATTAACAAAAAATTGAATGTAAACAAGGTGTCATTATTGATAAACGGAGTTATGGTTTGATAATAAATTGCCCCGAACGACAACTAAGGAGGCTCGCGTTGGGTAGTTAGATCAAGGGCTTGATTCAGAAGCCAGTTTTTTTTATAGTCATTGGATGGCAAACATGCCGACGGCCCACCTGATGTTAAGTGGTCACCGCTGCCTATAGACATCTGCAATACCAGAGGCCTCACAAATGCGTTGCCATCTCAAAGACAAAGTTGAAATGTCTCATGAGTGCTTGTAAATACACCGGTAGGTACTCATAACATAACTTCAAACCGAAACACTAACTAAATAGATATGGTGTTAGTATTTCCCCGGATGAGCTCCTTAACTAAGAGCTCTACTACTGCTACTACTACTACAGTAAAGCCTGTATTGTTAGCAGTTTCATATCTTGGACACAGCTCCCGATATAGGGTACTATTTTTTAATGTTTTTTTTTTTAGAAATTTCTAGCCATTTATATGTATTTACTTAATGAATAGTTGGACCCAGTTCCCAATCCAGGAGAGCAAATAATCAATTTATATTCTTAATCGAATACTAAATGTAATTTAAATTTAATACAAATGAATAAACATTTAAACAATGTAGACCTAAGAAAATATTAAATGAATAAATTATGACACGATTGCATAAATGTGTGTCGCGAGCACCACTTAGGGCCAATGAGTTTTCATTGATTATGAATTGAAATGCAATAGACATAAAGTTGAAAACCAAATGCAAGATATTAATACTATGCTCAACGGAAGCAGAAAAATTACAATTGCACATAAGTTGATACTGTAAAGACTGGCTGATTAAGCAATTTCCAACCTTATTCTGTAATCTGTAATATTGCTATTAAATAATCCGCTGCAAGTGTTGACAAGATGGTTGTTAAGACACACATACCATCACGCCTGTATTCCCAGAAGGGTTAAGCAGAGGTGTACCAATGTACACCCACAGTTCCCCGGTATGTTTAGGTCATATGTTGTTACATATGACCGAAGCAGACAGGGGGCAAGCCTATTGCCATTAACCGGGCACAAATCCTAACCGAGCCAGATATGTATGTATGATGCAATACTGAGGTACAAAACCATACCATCCATCACGCCTGTATTCCCAGAAGGGTTAAGCAGAGGTGTACCAATGTACACCCACAGTTCGCCGGTATGTTTTAAGTCCCATGTAATTGAGGGCGAGCCTATTGCCATTAACCGGGCACAAATTCTAACCGAGCCAGATATTATATGTATGATGCAGTACTGAGGTAAAAAACATTAAAATAAAAAACAACTGAATTGATAACCTTCTTGTTCTTAGAAGTCGGTTAAAAAGGTTCAAAGACAAATTGACATTGATTGTTGATGAGACGAGCTGTTTTGATTCATCAACAATTTTATAAAAAATTGTTTATAAATAATAAAGTTTTTTTTTAACACGTCGTGTTATTATCTCTTTGGTGCTAGTTATTTTTTTAGAAGTGTACTATATTTTAATACTAATATTATAAAGAGGAAAGATTTGTATGTATGTATGTATGTAACTAATAAACTCAAAAACTACTTAACCGATTTCAAAAATTCTTTCACCATTGGATTGTCTAAATCTATTCAAAGCAGCTTTGTAAAATAATCTTTCACTTTTATTTTATTTTTTCTTTGTAATTTAAAACTGATTACACTTAATTCTGATTCTTTGCTTATGTTAATTGCTTGTGTCAGAATATACATTATTGTTGGTGAACCAAAAAATTAATAAATAAAAGCTACATTAACCCTGATTAACATAGGCTATAGAACATCGCGTTACCACCAACGGGCGCGGAGCAGAAATCATAGACGTAATTGAACGCTTAAAATAAAAATCCGTTGCATAGTTTAAAAGATCTAAGCGTACAGAGCGACATACAGCTATGTCTAGATGGTGTCAGCAACCAAAAATAAATACATGGAATATATTTTTTTTTCCATGAAATTGTGTTCATTTCGGCTTAAAACTTTCTTTGATTTTCAACCCTAATATACAGTCATAGAGATTAGATTGCAATCGCTTCTAAAATTCAATAAAGTTGTTTCCCCGAACAGGACCTAAAAATATTAAGAGGAAAACCACAAAAATGAAACGAAAACCACGAGCAGTGCACGGAAGGCTTATAAACAATTATTCTGTCAATAAAAGTACACATACCATTACGCCTGTATTCCCCGAAGGGTGAGGCAGAGGTGTACCAATGTTATACACCCTCAATGCGCCGGTATGTTTAGGTCCCATGTAATAGGGGGCGAGCCTATTGCTATTAACCGTGCACAAATTATAACTCCAAGCTACTACTGAGAATTTCATAGAAAAACCCAATAACACTTTGAGAATCGAATCCAAGACCTCTAGCGTAGCAGTCGCGCTTAGGACCACTAGGCTAATGAGACTGCCAATAATAAGAGGAAAACCAAACCACAAAAACGAAACTAAATCCGCAACCAGTGCACGCAAGGCTTAAAAATAATAATCTATACTAATATAATAAAGAGGTAAGATTTGTTTGTTTGTTTGTAACGAATAGGCTCCGAAACTACTGGACCGATTTTAACCATTTTTTCACCAATTACAGCTACATTATTCCCGAGTAACATAGGCTATATTACATCACGCTACGACCCACGGGAGCGGAGCATTAACCAAAGATGTAACTTATGGCGGGTGCAATAAGCAACGCTGAGGAAGTCGCGGCCAGTTCGCTAGTTCTTTCAATAAAAGTAATTAACTCTTCACGCAGCATTCAGTTTTTGGTGAACTGTTAAACGGTGTGGTTGGACCCAAAATGCAGTGTTTAAAAAACGACGCGATGATAAAGTTTCGCCCAGATACTCTGGCGGCTGTAAGGAAAGAATTAAATTTGGATAAACCGGGAAGAATTGAAGAATCCGTTGATATTTTGGAGAATTGGGTGCAAATGCAGCCGCATTTTGTTAAGAAAGATTTTTGTGAGTACATTTTTTTATCTAATTGGTATTACAACAGCTATTGGTTATAATTTTGTTTACACTAGCTGTGGCTCGCGACTTGGTTCGCGTTGTGGTTATAAAACTTATTAATGATTTTAAAAAATATATATATACCATCACGCCTGCATTCCCCGAAGGGTTAGGCAGAGGTGTACAAATGCACACCCACAGTTCGCCGGTATATTTATGTCCCATGTAATACTAAGCCTATTGCCATTAACCGGGCACAAATCCAAACTCCGAGCTGCTGAGAATTTCATAGAAAAACCCAATAACACTTTTTGCTTGATGGTTAAATTCCTAAATAAATTCCTAAATACCTCTCAAATAATTTGAATTTCCTTCTCGCATGATTGGCATTGTACTTTTCCTCTTTGCATGCCACCATATTTGTACGCCACTAGGCATAACATAGCGACCTATGTACTTATTTAAGATCTGTATTCACTACCTATGTTACACAAATAATAAATGATTTGATTTGATTTGATTTAAAATAATGCCTTAATTACTCATAACATTAGCTATCTGCCAGTGAAAGTCCCATCAAAATCGGTCCAGACATTTCAGAGATTGGCCGGACCAAACGGACAGACTAAAATCATATATTAATTTATTTATTTAATTACCTACCGTACACACTTTCATAATTATGCATTTAGTGAAAAGCTGTTGATTTGCATTTACAAATAGACACTTCAATTTTTTTGCCCTTTGCCAAACATAGGATATTATAAAATAAATAAAATTCATTTATTTCAGATTTCAAGATCCATATTCATATTAAAATTATAAAATCCATATTAATAATTACTGGCAAAATTAAATAGAAATAAATCAATAAAAATAGAAATAAAATTAAAAATAAAATAATAATAATATAAAATAAAATTAACCACATTACAATGACATACAATTAAAAATAACAAACATTTATTATACCTGACAGGCGTTATGCTAACAAGATATATTTAGACTTGTATAACAATAAATAAATAATTCTTATTCTTCTTTGCTGTTAATTAACATGACAAGATTGCTGTGTACTGTTTTATATGATTGTTATACGAACAATGAATACAATCACGCCTGTATTCCCCGAAGGGTTAGGCAGAGGTGTACCAATGTACACCCACAGTTCGCCGGTATATTTAGGTCCCATGTAATAGGGAGCGAGCCTATTGCCATTAACCGGGCACAAATCCTAACTCCGAGCTGTTACTGAGAATTTCAAAGAAAAACCCAATAACACTTTTTGCTCGACCTGGGAATCGAACCCAAGACCTCTAGCGTAGCAGTCGTGCTTAGGACCACTAGGCCAACGAGGCAGTATGATTGTTATATAAAACAATTAAAAAAATACAGTTTGATTAACACAGAAGAGTTCCGTACCAATTACACAATATTAATAAAGATCAAGCCGCCGCCGCCGGTTTTTTTTTATTGCTGCCATCATAGTAATAAACATTCTGTGGAGGCCCTTTGCTTTACTGGGAAGTAATCAAAAGCTGGTATTTTAATTATTTCCTTTATTCATAACATCATATCAATAAAATTTTAATATATTTATAGATATCTCTATAAAAATCAAAACATACCTATAAAATATGAAAAGATAGCTTCTGCCGGCGACTTCGCTCGCGACAAAATTTATATATTATCCTAAAGGAACCGTACCTTTTCCGGAATTAAAAGTATCTTAAATATGTATTACTAGACACCGCGCCAATTTATATCCAGATCAGCAGTGTGATTCTCTAAGCCTCACTTCGTAATTCGAAAGCTGAATCCGCAGTGAGATTACAAAATGGTATTCTGTTAAACACGATCACGCCGGTGACGGCACCACGGCAAGCGAAAACGCAACCAAAGTCAAGTAACAGTATTTTTTAGAATTTTTGACTGTTTGTTTGTATGTACGCGCATAACTTTAAAACACTTGTACTGATTTGGACAAAACTTTTTGCATTATATTGGCACTAACCTAAGCTATAAACTTAGGTTGAATTCATCACGCTATATCTCATAGGGATAAGGCAGAAACAGTATACACACTTTTAAAAAATACTGAACGCGAACGAAGCCGCAGGCAACAGCTAGTTATAAATATATAAATTAGTAGGATAACAGCCCACCGGTAACAAAAACAGGTTCAAAACCACCTTCGGTCAAGGTCCAGAGAGAAACCTCCTAAAAATGCGAGCCAAGTCCAAAAGTACAACTTTTTGAATCAAGCCCTTGATCCAAGCGCCGAATAAAATAAATCAATAAAATTAACTGCCCCGTTGGTCTCGTGGTCGCAAGTGCGACTGCTGTGCAAGGGGTCCCGGGTTCGATTCCAAGGTCGAGCAAAGTGTTATTGGG
This sequence comes from Caradrina clavipalpis, assembly GCA_932526535.1. Lineage (NCBI taxonomy): Eukaryota > Metazoa > Arthropoda > Insecta > Lepidoptera > Noctuidae > Caradrina > Caradrina clavipalpis. The sequence goes on from OW052106.1 coordinate 11,612,278, forward strand.
TTTTTCTATGAAATTCTTAGTAGCAGCTCGGAGTTTGGATTTGTGACCGGTTAATGGCAATAGGCTCGCCCCCTATTACATGGGACTTAAATATACCGGTGAACTGAGGGTGTACATTGGTACACCTCTGCCTAACCCTTCGGGGAATACAGGCGTGATGGTATATTTATGTATTTTTTTATAATTAAAATTAAATATCCTTTATTTCGGATAATTACAATCCATTTTTTTTTTTTTATTTAAACAAACATACGGACAAACAAACATCAGGACAGGTGAAACTAAATAAAAGCTTATCTATACTAATATAATAAAGAGGTAAGATTTGTTTGTTTGTTTGTAACGAATAGGCTCCGGAACTACTAGACCTATTTTAAACTTTTTTAAACCAGTAGATAGCTACATTATTCCTGAATAACATAGGCTATATAACATCACGCTACGACTCACGGGAGCGGAGCAGTATATAGTATATAGTATAGCAGGTGAAATGAGCCACGCGGACGAAGTCACAGGTAGTTCGCTACTAGTGATGATATTGCAATCCGTGGTGCTTGGCAATCTAAGCTTCTCCCAGTTGTAAACATCCCTTTGTGCCTATTGACCAATTTCTGTTCTGTCTCCTGCTTGTTTGGAGGGAAGTGGAAATTATCTTTTTACTCCTCTGCTAGTCTTTTTTTATTAATTTTTTGACTGCCCCGTTGGTGTCGTGGTCGCAAGGGCGACTGCTGAGCAAGGGGTCCCGGGTTCGATTCCCAGGTCGGGCAAAAAGTGTTATTGGGTTTTTCCATTAGGAATTTCTCAGTAGCAGCCCGGAGTTTGGAAGTTGGTGGTGTGACACCCCCGTGCCTCGGAAAGCACGTAAAGCCGTTGGTCCTGCGCCGCTGCGCCTGATCTCTCTCCGGTCGTGTCGGATTGCCGTCCCATCGGGCTATGAGAGTTAGGGAAGAGGGATTGCGCCTGTGTTTGCACACACACTTGTTCACTATAATATCTCCTGCGTACGTGGCTAGTCTGCATTAAGGTTAGCCGCCGTGGCCGGAATCGGCCTGGAGAATTACATTTTTTTTATTAATTTCGTTGGATCCAAGACAGTTGAATCTTTTTTTCGGGACTCGTCGAGCCTTAATGTCATTTTCTGGCAGTTTCCACTGTTGATTCTGGCTTACAGGAGTTTCAGTGATTAGAAAGAGAGTGGCGGGCCTGCCACAAAAAAAAGCACAAATAGTCAGTCGTGGTAATGTCACTCGTATTCAGTTACGCCTTTGGTAACTGCTCTACTCCAGTTGGTATTAGCGTGATGTTATATTCGTATAAATCTTCCTCTTGAATCAGTCTATCTATTAACAAAATTCATTTCGCAGTTTGAAAAGACGATAGGAAGCGATTTTGTTTTATAGGATTATGTAGAGATTTAAAATCGTGAGAAATCTTTATGACGTGCCAAAGCTTATTAACATATAGTTTTATTTTTAATTAAAATCGAAAACATTAATAAAAGTTGAAATTTTAATTACATGTTGCAGTTTTTTCTTTTCAAGGTGAACAAAATAACAAACTAACAAAAACATTTCTGAAAAGCACAGTTACTTAAATAAAAATTTAATTTCGTGATTATTATGGTAATGAAATTCTCCGTAGCAGCTCGGAGTTTGATATTATATAACATGGGACCTAAACATACCGGCGAACTGTGGGTGTACATTGGTACACCTCCTATTATTGTTTGTCATCGAAACGCTAAGAAGAAGAACCCTTCGGGGTATACAGGCGTGATGGTATATATATATAAGGTGCTATAAAAATATCTGCCACGGCTTTAATGGGAGGTAGTATCGTGTTTATAGATTACAATAGTAAAGATAAATTATTGATAATGCGTTATATTTTTTTTCATACAAAAAAATGTACGTATAAATTTGAATTGATTTATTCGCATAAAACCATCCATCGGTCAGCTGTTGCCGCACCGCACCGAATACAATTCAATCGTTTGCGTTTCGCGTAATTTTGTGAACCCTATTATGCAGAATAGAGTCAATGTTTATTAAACTACTTTATTTTCTCAAATTTTATTAACTATTCCGGGGTACGAAATTTCTTTACTATTGTAATCTTTAAACACAATACTACCTCCCATTAAAACCGTGGCAGATATTTTTATAGCACCTTATACAGGAAAAATTTTTAACCAGTGCGTAAATTTTGCCATAATAAACTTCAACACGTTTTATTAAACACGTATATTTTATTTTGATATGTCTTAGTACTAAAAAAAAAAAGTTATCGCTTACGAAACATGTATACTTAAAAACCATATTTTATTGTCACTCAGCGCTAGCGCATTCCCCACCCCCTCACCTCAGTCATGCGCCCGGGCGGCGGCCAAGAGTTGTCATTGATAGTATGGCGAATAGATTATGTCCATGTTTTGCTTATTTCAAACTCGGATAAGGATGAAATTTTTTTATTTTATTTTTTAACTAAACACGGAAATGTGTTCTATTACTGACACTGAACTACCAAAAAAAAATTACGCACTGGTTAAAAACTTATCCTGTATAATTATGATAATAACTATTGTGCAGTTTGATAATAATATTCGGCCAGTATCAGTCGCTGTAGCCAATCTCAAATAGTAACTAGTTTAGTTTTGTTTGTTTAGTAATAATTATTAAAAATTCCATGTCATATTTTAAATAGAAAGAAAAGAAAATAATTTATTGAGATACACAAAATAATCAAGACAAACAAATAGGTAGTACTTACGTCAAATTACCTGCAACCATTATTATAGGTCATAATAATACCTGGTCAATTACTAGCCAAGTATGTTTCGTGATGGCCCTGTGGTTAAGGCGCCCGCTTCTCGTGCACGAGGTTGTGGGTTCGCAACCGGGCACGGGCAAGTGACTTTTTCTAATTCATTATGTTACTTTCTAAGTTGGACTTCACTGACATCGGTAACCATGTCAGAGACCCTTGAGGCGGTTTAGAAACTTTGACACTAGGGTGTATGGGGTCGTTAGACATTACTTCCCACACGACAAAAAGGCAGAAAGAACTAAGTATGTAGGAGATTATAGTGCAAAAGCGAAAAGAAACGGGAAGCAGTCACATTCTTCTGCGAAGCAGTTAAGCTAGAGGCGGTGGCGAGACGTTTGAGGCGGAGAACTTCCCGTCCCAGTCGCCACGGGACACGCTCCGGACGTCGGGAGCCGTGAAATGAGTCCCGGCCACCGTAGACGCGGGGCTGCGGACGGTTTGTCGTCAAATGACTCCTGCCCGGGTGGGAGGAAGTGTCAGACTTTTACTGACTAAAAGCCATCCATGTTCCTTCCTGTGCCCTTTGCGTTCCGGGGGCGCGGTATCTCATTCGAACAACCCGCAGCCCCGGCAGGCATCGGCCCCGAGTGGCCCCTTCAAATGTTCGGTGAGCAATGGGTGGCTCACCGTCCGCACGTTGTATAACGATAGCCCGTGTCGACGGCGCGTTCGTGTTCCACGCGCACCTCAAAGAGATGTCACCGAAGTAACTCTCATTAATAATGATTTCAGCTCGAGATTATCTGGAAAGGACACTAATCACGGCTAAAGGCTTGGTGGAGAGAGCGAAAGAGAAGTTAGACAAACTATGCACGTTCAAAACGCTGATGCCAGAATTTTTTAATGCCACCGATGTTAAGAAGGAACTGGAACCGTTACAAGAAATTTTGTAAGTACCTATCTTTATTTTAATTGCCTTGTTAGCCTAGTGGTCGTAAGCGCGACTGCTACGCTAGATGTCTTGGGTTCGATTCGCAGGTCGAGCAAAAAGTGTTATTGGGTTTTTCTATGAAATTCTCAGTAGCAGCTCGGAGTTAGGGTTTGTGCTCGGATAATGGCACTAGGCTCGCCCCCTTTTACATGGGACCTAAACATACGGGCGTGTAGGTTTACATTGGTACACCTCTGCCTAACCCTTCTAGGAAAACAGGCTTGATGTATGTCTTATTTTATTGTTTTTTTAATTACAGACACACAGCTCATCTGCCTCAGATAACACCTCTACATCACAGAGTATTCTTCGTGAAATTGGTGTCAGAGAACTTCGAGTCGGTCTCATTCTTCAGTTTCTACAAGTACCTGGTTATGGTAAGTTTAAATCTAGGCACACGGCAGTGTGTCAGTCAAGTCATAAACGTGGCCACCTATTTGGCCCAAGTAGTATAAATAACTACAAATGTATCATCGTTGCGAAAGCAGAAAAACCCAAGTCGTCATCATGATAGAGAATATCCACTGTTATTTATTAAGTGTGTAGTAGATTTTATAATAATATTAGTATTGTGTTTTAAGTTAATTATTGTAATTGGTGTGTAACCGTTTTAATTAACTATAAATAAATAAATAAGTAAATAAATCATCTTACTGCCCTTATCCCATGTTACTTGGCGTCGGCGCAACACGTTTTTTTTTATGTCATTGGATGGCAAGCCGACGGCACACCTGATGTTAAATGGTCACCGCTGTCTATAGACTTCTGCAATACCAGAGTCCTAGCAAATGCGTTGCCATCCCAAAGACAAAGTTGAAATGTCTCATGTCCCTGTAATTACACCGGCACTCACACCCTTCAAACTGAAACACAACAACGCTGCTTTGCGGCAGAAATAGGTATAATGGTGGTGTTTTGGGCCATACATACCTACGCCTGATGCGTTTCTAATACAAACAAGTTGTACTTTCAAGAGATGCTACTCGTATAATAAAACGCGTAATTTTCTACTCATACTTTTGATATCCTATCCTACAAACTTTCCTACTACCTTTTTTCTCCGTCCAAGCTCCTTCACAAAGAGCTCTACTACTGCTAAACGTTTTCTTCTTACATTCTGTCCTATCATGACATCACTGAAAGTCAAATTCAAATCATTTACCTATTTCCATTAGACCATCACGGGGCATTCTGTACGTCATTCACAAGAAAGAAAAAAAAATATAGAATCTAGTTGCCCATTCCAAAAGGTAGCTTCGTAAGGAGAAGAATGGGCAAGCAACTTCATACCTACTTACGTTTTAATATATTATGTTTTTTATATCTATTATACCAATGTGAAGACGATGTAAGTATCTCTATCATACAAGTAATTCAGTTATGTATTTGGTTTTTTAATTGAAATAAATGGTTTGACTTTTAGTAGTGATGTTTTGTTAAAATCTGCCTGAATTTTTTCAAATCTCAAATCGTATATTGCGATCCATAATGTACAGGTAATAAATAATAATAAGAAATTGTAAGAACAATCATGGACCCTGTCGGGCACAGCTAATTTTAATATAAAACCTCGTCTTAATAATTATTATAAATAGGTCCGCGTAGTTATTTCACCGGCTTTAAGTTACATCGTTGGTTACTGCTCCGCTCCCGTAAGTCGTAGGGTGATGTTATATAGCCTATGCTATTCCTCATGAATCTGGCTATCATATACATAAATAACTTTTCCATCCCGACTGTAATTTTTAGAGATTAGCACGTTTAAACAAACAAAAAATCTCTTTAGCTTTATTATTGTCTAAATTATTCTGTATCTTTTTTCTTTGTAAGTTTTTTTTTCTTTTTTGTATCTTTTTTTTTTCTTTCTTTTCCAGCTCAGCGAATACTTCATGCAAGTTGAATACTGCAGCGGATTCCACATTGTATTAGACTACAGTGCCATTAATATCTTAACCTTTGTCACTAAGATAAATCCTATGGAGCTCAGACAAATCGTTACTTTGATGACTGTAAGTACATTCCTTTGTTTAATTTTATCTGACCTTATAATATAAGAAAGTTAAGTTACGTACCAGTTTGTAGTAACATAAAGACGGGTCAAATTGATAACTTTTGCTTAGCTTTAGCTTGCCATTTTGCCAGGGCTGCGGGTTGTTCGAGAAACCGCGCCCCCGGAACGCAAAGGGCACAGGAAAGAACAGGGATCAGCAAAAGTCTGACACTGGGACGGGAGAAGTCATTTGATGATTTCCCATCCAAAAAAATGCCCACCTGTATTTATGTAAATAGATATAGGATCTAATAATGCCGGTTGATGGCAATAGCCTCTCCCCCTATAACATAGGACCTAATCATACCGGCGAACTGTGGGTGTATATTGGTACACCTCTGCCTAACCCTTCGGGGAATACAGGCTTCACGGTATGTGTATATAGTAAATACTGAGTACCGACAAGGCTGGGCTACATCGGCCTTATTTCTGCTTAGAAAAGTCTGAAGTTATAAAAGATATAGCTTTTCATAGTGAGGGATTTATTATTACTGTCCAGTAAAAAATCTCTTTAATCAGAACCGGTAATTGTGGCTAACTGTTAGGGAGGCCTATGTCCAGCAGTGGAAATCGTTCGGCTTATACGATAATGAAGATGATAATGATGCAAAAATCTCTTTAATATTTCCAGGAAGGATACGGCTGCAGAATTAAGGGCATCCACGTGATCTCGACTTCCAAAATGGTGGATACTCTGTTAACATTGCTGAAACAAGTGTTCAGCGCGAAGGTAGCTGATAGGATACATCTTCATAAATCTCATGAAACGTTAATAGAATATATTCCTAAGGAATCGATGCCGTCAGAATACGGTGGTAAGGAGAGAACTTTGCTGGAATTGAATAGTAAGTATTTTTTTCTTTATCTGAATTTTTGTACAGATCCTTAATGTTAAAAGAAGTAATATAGTCTGTATTACTTGGTCAAATAGTTTTTTATAGGTGAAAGAATTATTACAATCGGTTTAGTAGTTTTTGAGTTTATCCTTTAAAAGTCGACTTCATCCGCTATGCTTATTTCACGCGCGTTATGTTACATCTTCGGTTTCTGCTCCGCTCCCGTATGTCGTAGCGTGATGATATATAACCTATGCAGGCACCGGATGACGGGGCCCGCCTTGTGCCCGAGGTGGCGGGCCAATACCTGTCGGGGTGCGGAAGGATGCTCAGAGCGATACCCGAACCCCTACCAATGATAGTTGGAGAGAGACACCGTAGGGTTTTAGTCACCAGGAGTCCGCCGCACCCCTGCAGTTCATGAGGATTTCCCTACGCTAAAGAAAGCCTATCGAAGCAATTGCATGCATGTTAATTTTTTACATGTGTGTAAATAAATAGTTGAATAGACTTTAATCCTCCATTTTTCTCATTCCAGAAGCGTGGCTGGAAGTCATCAGCTCCAAGGACTTCCTGGAGTACATGGACGAGATGAACAAAGCGAACACCAACGAGTCTTGCAGACAATCAGACAAATTCAACGACAGTTACATTGGCATGCCTGGCTCCTTTAGAGCTTTGAGTGTAGATTAATACGTAAGAAGAACAATGTTTGCTTGTATTTTTATGTTAGGAGTTTATGGTTAAGGCGATTGGCAAACTGCCCCGCATCACGGAGCGTGGCGCGTGAGTGCGTGTTCTTACTTTGTTTGCAAGTATCTGCGTTTGTGCAAGTATCTGTTAGTGTTGCAGATCACAAAAGCTACGATACGTCGCCTACACCACGCTCTGTTAAACTTGACAATAGACAAGGCATAAATGCATTGATTCTTTCTTTTAAATAAAATTCTCGTATTAGTTGCCATACTCCTTCAAAACAGCTTGACCGATTTTTATGAAATTTTATATGTATTTTAGGCAGGTCTATGAACGGGTCGTAATGTATTTTTTTGACTCCTAAAAAAATGGCAAAACAACGTTTGCCGGGTCAGCTAGTCTAAATATATAAAAGCGAAAGGTCACTCACTCAGTCGCTCACTCATCACTAAATATCGAAAACAGCATGCGATTCGCTAAGCCTCACTTCGTAATTCGAAAGCTGAAGCCGCAGTGAGATAACAAAATGGTATTCTGATAAACACGATCACGCCGGTGACGTCACCTCGGCAACCGAAAACACAACCAAAGTCATGTAGGTTCGTTATCGAAGTGAGCGCGGTCACTTAAGTGAGACTCATTTTCGAGTTTGCATTTTAGAGAATGGCACTACAGCTCGACTTATAAAGATGAAATTTGGCAGGGAGGTACTTTATTTGTTAGTAGACCTCCGCTAAGTATTATTTTGCGGCTTTTGCGACAGGGCTGAATTAAGGAGGTCTAATGGCTATCGCAAGTTTGTATGACAGTCCTTAATTTTTTTTATCTACAATGTTAAAATTTGGCTGAGAGTTAGTTGATATAGTTTCTGGATGTGTTGATTACTTAAAACCATCGTGATGTTTTATGCATGAGGTTACTGGTTTGATACCGGGCATGTACCAATGTAACATTTTCAATTCATATGTACTTCCTAAGTTTATCTTGAACATCACTAACGCGACGGAAAACATTGTGAAGAAACTTGGCCTAGTAAATAATCAAGTCTGGAAAACGCCAATTCGCCTTGAGCAAGTGTAAAGATTAATGCTCGTGCTTTCTCTGTATTAAAATAAGCCAATGCCCTGCAGTGGGACAATAATAGGCTGTTCTTATATACTATTTTATATACTATGCTCTTAATACCTATATTATATAAATAATAAATAAATAAATAAATATCTTGGGACAACTCACACACGGCTATCTGATCCCAAGCTAAGCAGAGCTTGTGTTATGGCAACCAGACAACTGATATACATACTTATATAATTTATAAATACATACATATTATAGATAAATCACACCCAGACACAGAACAAACAATCATGCTCATCACACAAAGTTTGTCCTGGGTGGGAATCGAACCCACGACCTCCGGCTTAGCAGTCTAGGGCACTAACCGGGCCCGTCGAATATTAGCTCTCTTATAAGTAAGTACATAGGTAATGAACGCTAATCCTATGCTCGAAGTTTTCAGAGTCTCCGACCTATGACATTTTAGCATGGCTGAAATTTTGAGGATAGAGCGGGAGGGAGTGTCAGACTTTTACTGACTAAAAAACATCCATGTTCCTTCGTGTGCTCTTTGCGTTCCGGGGGCGCGGTGTCTCTTTCGAACAACCCGCAGCCCCGGCTGGCATTGGCCCTTAGTGGCCCCTCCGAATGTTTGCTGACGTCTTTTTGAGGCTTGCGTGGAACACGAATGCGCCGATTAAATTTAGGGTGACCTATTTTCTAACAAAAACTTGCCACAGAAATATGAATAAATAGCTATAGTATATCCCGTGGTGTCCTCCGCGTTCGGTTACCTCTTTGGTTACTGCTCCGCTCCTGTTGATTGTAGCGTCATGTTTTATACATATAAACCTTCCTAATATTTTACAAATGGGTCCTCTTATTTATAACAAACTGCCTAGAAATTTAATGGAAATACCAGTCAAAATGTTTAAAAAGCAGCCAACAAAACTACTTCTGGACAAGTGTTACTACACAATTAACGACTTCTTATTTGACAAGACAATCGAGTAAAACCTAATATCTATGACTTTCAATTTATTGATGATTGTATTCTTTCATTATTTAACATAGTATTATTATTTCTTTTTTTCTGACATTGTACCTATACCTAACTTGATTGACATTGTATTATTTCCATGACATTTTATAATTGTAAGTATGTGTAATGATGTAGCCGTTTAATTAATGTCAAAATTACTATATTCATATAAAATTCAATGTGTTACTATAATATTTTGCATGCCGAAAGGTAAAATGTATCGGGACTAAATTATTGCATAAAACATCTAATCTGTATACCTACATTATTGGCAAATAAATGATTCTGATTCTGATTCTGATTCCTCTTGAATCACTCTAATTATTGATAAAGACCGCATTAAAATCCGTTGCGTAGTTTAAAAGATCTCAGCGTACAGAGGGACAGATGGTGGGACGCGACTTTGTTTTATACTATGTAGAGATAATTAATTAAGAAAAATAAAGATGACGTTAGTACATGGAAGTGGTAGTCTTAATTGTAACTATTAATTAAGTGAATCAAAAAAAAAAACGAAATATTAAAAAAATAATAAACAATTATTTTAATACAAATTACTGCCTTTTATTTTCATTCTGAAAGATCCAGCCAGCCAGCCAGCCAGCCAGCGATCCATCCATCCATCCATCCTCCATCCACTATCATAGATAGATGGATATCCATCTATCCATTCATCCATCCATTCATATATCCTTTCATCCATCCATTCATATATCCTTTCATCCATCCATTCATGCATCCATTCATCCATACATCCATCCATTCATCCATCCATTCCTCATCCATTCATCCATCCATTCACCCATCCATCCATTAATTCATTAATTCATTCATTCATCCATACATTCATCTGTCCATTCATCCATCCATTCATCTTATTTAGGAAAGTTGAAAAGTATCATGTGTGTATAATTACTCCGTCATCCATACCCTTCAAACTGGAACACAGCAACCCTGCTTTGCGGCAGAAGTAGGTATGGTGGTAGGTAGTACTTCCTCGGACGAGCTTCTTCACAAAGTGCTACTAGTACAATCATGTACCTGTAGTGGTAATTAACTATTTTCTTATGTACTCCCTCCGTTAATCTTTTCTTATTAATTTCGTTGCGGGATCCAAGACAGTTGAGCTGTTTCTCCAGGATTCATCGAGCTTCATTGCCTCGGCGCTTTTCTGGCAGTTTCCACTAATGATTCTGGCTTCCAGGATTGTTGCACACATACAATCACGCCTGTATTCCCCGAAGGGTTAGGCAGAGGTGTACCAATGTACACCCACAGTCCGCCGGTACGATTTAGGTCCCATGTAATAGGGGGCAAGCCTATTGCCATAAACCGGGCACAAATCCTAACTCCGAGCTGCTCTGAGAATTTCATAGAAAAACCCTATAACACTGCTCGACCTGTGAATCTAACCCAAGACCTCTTTTTTTATACATGGGAATTCATTAAATTCATCAAGGAGGGAGTGTCAGACTTTTACTGACAAAACCCATCTATGTTCCTTCATGTGCCCTTTACGTTCCAGGGGCGCGGTATCTCTTTCGAACCACCCGCAGCCTCGGCAGGACCCAGGACATCTAGCGTAGCAGTCGCGCTTAGGACCACTAGGCTATCGAGACAGTCATCAAAATCATGTATCTACTGAATTCATGGTTAAAGCTATTATTAAGTACAATGTCCCTTCCGCCCGTAACGTAAACAACCACGTTTCGAGTTCAAGGTTCAAAATGCAAATTATTTGATAAACAATTGAATGCAGTACTTTTTATTGCTCGCTTATTATAATTATACCGATAAAACTTTATGTGTTTTTGTATGCTATAATTAACTTCCAATGCACAAATTAAATAAAACAATACCTAATACATGCTGTTGCATTTGCATTGTGATTACTTATCTCAATCACCAATTCCCAGGTCGAGCAAAGTGCTATTTGGGTTTTTCTATGAAATTCTCGGTACTAGCTCGGAGTAGGATTTGCGCTCGGTTAATGGCAATAGGCTCGCCTTTTATTACATGTGAGCTAAACATTCCGGCAAAGCATGGGTGTACATTGGTACGCCTCTGCCTAACCCTTAGAGGAATACAGGTGTGATGGTATGTGTGTTAGCGGGACTGATGAGCGTGAGTGACCTAGGTTCGATTCCCAGGTCGGGTAAAAAGTGTTGGGGTTTTCCAATAGGAAGTTTTAAGTAGCAGCCCGGAGTTTGGAAGTTGGTGGTGTGACACCCCGTGTCTTGGAAAGCACGTAAAGCCGTTGGTCCCGACTGTCATTCGTAGACCTTTGACAGTCGTTACGGATAGTCAGAAGCCAAGAAGTCTGACAACCAGTGTTACCAAGAGGATCGTGTTGCCCAGTTACTGGGTTGTGGAGGTCAGATAGGCAGTCGCTCCATGTAAAACACTGGTATTCAGCTGCATCTGGTTATACTGGGAGCCTACCCCAACACCAACAACAGTTGGAAAAAGACTAGGCAGATGATGAGATGATGAATTTTGTTATTTTACTCTCCTACAATAATTTCCACCTTGCTAGTTGACTGGTGGAGAATGCTTAAGGCATCAAGTCCTAAGTCCGCCTTTGTAGGTTTTTTCTTTGCATAAAATTTAAATAAATAAATAAATATCATTTTTTTTAATATTCAACAATTAGCTGACTATCAGCGACTTCATCCACGTAGATTATTTCACCCGCGTTAAGTTAAGTCTTTGGTTACTGCTCCGCTCGCGTAGTTCGTAGCGTGGTGTTATAAAGCCTATGTTACTCAGTGATAATGTAGCTTTCCAACGGCAAAATGTTTTTTGTAATCGGTCCCGTACATATAAAAATATAAATCTTTCCACTTTATAATATTATATAAGAATAACAAACATACCATCTCGCCTGTATTCCCTAAAGGGTTAAGCAGAGGTGTACCAAAGTAGGTACACCCACAGTTCGTTGGTATGTTTACGTCCCATGTAATAGGGGCGAGCCTATTGCCTTCTACCAGGCACAAATCCTAACTCCGAGCTGCTACTGAGAATTTCATAGAAAAACCCAATAACACTGTTTGCTTGACCTGGGTACCGAAACCAGGACCACTCGCTCAGCAGTCGCGCTTGCGACCACGAAACCAACGGGGCAGTCAGAGTATAAGTATCTAAATACACAGATAAACATACAGAAACTGTTGTATCTAAATATACAGATAGACGAAGGCCATGTGCAGGAACTAAAAATACATAATTGTTGACCAACACACATGTAACAATAAATTATCACGTTTGTAATCCCTACATTCATCATTTATTTTAATGTTTTTATGGACATTGATCTGCTTGACCCCTGACTCTCTGACTGCATTTGATTTAACTTTAATCATAGTCTCTACATGGAATACGAAGAAATATGACTGTTTAGGATGCTTGATTAATGTCAGTGGTCAAAAAAACCTATATAAAAAGGTAGCTATGCAGCTTTGCATAGTCTTACAAATTCAGAAGATTGTCGTAAAAGAAAATAAATACCCATACCATCAAAATATACCATCACGCCTGTATTCCCCGAAGGGTTAGGCAGAGGTGTACCAATGTACACCCACAGTTCGCCGGTATATTTAGGTCCCATGTAATAGGGGGCGAGCCTATTGCCATTAACCGGGCACAAATCCAAACTCCGAGCTGCTACTGACAATTTCATAGAAAAACTCAATAACACTTTTTGCTCGACCTGGGAATCGAACCCGGGACCCTTTGCACAGCAGTCGCACTCGCGACCACGAGACCAACGGGGCAGTGAAAATAAATCTTTATCTATAAGTACTTCTATATCTACTCATAAAGAGGTAAAGTTTGTGAGGTTGTAGGGGGTAATCTCTGGATCTACTGAACCGATTTAAAAAAATCTTCTACGTTATTTGTGAGTGTCATATAACATCACGCTACGACACACAGAAGCGGAGCAGTAACCAAAGATGTTACTTAACACGCAGACGAAGTCGCGGGCAGAAGCTAGTAATTAAATAAAATTACGACACTAGGTCAATAATTAATTTAAAAAAATATTGTTGTTTATGTTTGACAGTAATACAAAATACAAATCTTTCAATGTACAGAATCGCCCCGTTGCGTATGTGGTAAGTGGTGTTGCGCGACTATATCACTGTGTGCGTGCGGGCATTGCCATACATTGTGGCAATGCTGCCAGCCTTTTAGGCACCAGCGCCATTGATAGGGATGCGGACATTTTTTTTAGATGCCTTAAAATCCTTTCTGTTTCTTTAATTATACCATCACGCCTGGTCTTAGGCAGAGGTGTACCAATGTACACCCACAGTTCGCCTGTATATTTAGGTCCCATGTAATAGGGGGCCAGCCTATTGCCATTAACCGGGCACAAATCCAAACTCCGAGCTGCTACTGAGAATTTCGTAGAAAAACCCAAAAGCCCTGTTTCTTTAATTTATTTATTAATTGTACATACTATACATTGTAATTTAATTATTACTTGCTAATGTCCCGCGGTGTCACCCTCGTTTAGTTACTACTTTGGTTACTGCTCCGCTCCTATTGGTCGTAGCGTGATGTTTTATAAGAATAAACCTTCCTCTCGAATCACTTTATCTATTGCTAAAAACTGCATAAAAATCCATTGCGTAGTTTACATGATCTTAGCATACATACAACGAGAGCGACTCTGTTTTATACAAAGAAGATTTATAAGTTTTAGGTTATAAAAAGGAACGTTTGTTTTTCATAAAATACATAACTTGGCTTAGTTCTAGAGACAAAAGAACAAAACTAAGTTTTTTCTCGTAATCACAAAGCAAATCATTGAAGACTTTAAATCATTTTTATTTTTTTATTATTCTTGACAAGCAGTCAGCTTTTATCTAGATTAAGATTATCTTAACGTATGTAAAATAATAATTGCAATTTATGACGTCAATTAATACGTCTTTTACGTTCATGAAACAAACGTGTTAGGTAATTAAAATTAGGTAATTAAAAACACTATTTAATTACGAATTAGGAACACGCACAAACAATGGAAAGTGCTCTTGTGAGACGCAGTAACCAAAAAAAACATTTAACATTTAATTTTGTTTAGTTTTTAATAAATACATTTTTTTTTCTCATGTATGAGCCCGGTTGGCTGTGATTTGCATTATATCGTGGACCTTGTAAGTACTTGCATTGCTTATGATAAGATTCATCGGACTTAAGTATTTTTAAGCCTACTTTTACCGATGGGAAATCATCAAATGACTTCCCCCGCCGTGTAGGGCGGGATGGAGTGTCAGACTTTACTGACTAAAACCCATCCATGTTTCTTCTTGTGCCCTTTGCGTTCTGGGGGTGCCATCCATCCAAGTGTATGACTAAACGCCGACAGACACTTTCCCGACAGACACTTGGCCGACAGATACTTGGCCGACAGATACTTCGCCGATAGGCTGAACACTGACAAGACTTTATATTGACGAGATTCTTCGCCGACAGACACTTCGCCGACAGATACTTCGCCGACAGGCTGAACACTGACAAGACTTTATATTGATGGGATTCTTCGCCGACAGACACTTGGCCGACCCAGATCTTATTATTCGAGAATATATTAAGGCTTATATTTGTACCTAACCTCACCTACGCAGCAGGGAAAAATCTAGTGTCGTTTTTTTTTTTTTTTAAAGATTACCAAACGCGAACCACGTATTAAATAACAGATAATGGCTAATTTATTCGCAGTCATAAATCAAGACCATAGACGCGACCTTCTTCGATTAGTACCTACCTATAATAGTAATAATATGTTAAGTTCCCTATACGCTAGCTAATATTAATACTATAGTAGGTAATACTTTTTTTTATAGATGGGAAATCATCAAATAACTTCCTCTACCCTGGGCGGGACGGAAGGGAGTGTCGGACTTTTACTGACTAAAACCCATCTATGTTCCTTCTTGTGCCCATTGCGTTCCGGTGGCGCGGTATCTCTTGCTCACAACCCGCAGCCCCGGCAGACATCGGCCCTTAGTGGCCCCTTCAAATGTTTGCTGACATCTCTTTGAGGCGCGCGTGGAACACAAACGCGCCGTCGGCGTCGACATGATTATAATAATACTAGCTGTCCCGATAAACGTTGTTTTGCCATATTTTTTTTTGTGTTATGAAAAATAGATAAGCAGTAGCCGATTCTCAGACCTACTGAACATGCATATAAAAAATAAAAAATCAGTCAAGCTATTTCGGAGGAGTATGGTAACTAACATTGTGACACGAGAATTTTAAATATAAGATTATCAAATAATTATTAAAGTAATATTTCTCAAGGCGAATTGGCGAGTATTTGTTTGTGTTTTGCGGGTTTGGGTGCCGGTGAAATAATAGGCACATGACACATTTCAACTTTATCTTTAGGATGGCAACGTATTGGCAAGGTCTCTGGTATTGCAGAAGAGACCACATAGCATCAGTTGGGCCGTCAGCTTACTTGCAATTGAGTCTGACACTCCCTTCTGCTCCGCCCAGAGCGGAAAAAGTTATTTAATTACTTCCCATATTTAAAAATCAAATACAAATGTGTGAATCTTTTAATCTAAACAAACGAATTAAATTAGCTTTTTACAAAATTAATAAGATAGTTTACACAAAAAATATTTTATTTAATTTTTGTTTTTGTTTGGACTAACTTCCAAAACGTCTAGACCGATTATAACGGAACGTTTATTAGCAGATAGCCGAGAAATAGGTATCATAATAATATGGTGGTAGTGCTTCCCCGGACGACCTCCTTCACAATGTATTTGCAATCATTATTATGATTACGAATACTATAAAGCTCCGTTCAGACGAGCGGTGGCGGTTACTTGTCAGTTTTATATTGTTGTGCTATCTAACATTATTACGACAGTTTACATCACTTGTAACAAATAATGTGAAGAAACAACTTCTAAGAAGAAATGCTTTATTTTGACGCTGAAAAACTAATTAATGTTGTTGTTGTATGTGTTATGTTGTTGTGTTGTGTTGTTGTTGTTTGTTGTTAAACTGTAAAGATTTATTTTTAGTTGCCTTCAAATGAATAAATAGTTAGTCAATTGACTCGGTAAGTGACGTCATAGCATCCTATTATCACACAAAAACTGTTGGGAATCGCGTTTTGACTGCTCATTAAACTATGTCAATTGGGTAGATGACACTACTTTTTTGACGTACTTTTTATGAGCTGTCAAAACGCAATTCCCCCATAGATTTTGTATGGAAATACTAAACTATGACGTCACTTTTTTATCATCTCAATTATTCATTGATTTCAAAGCAAGAAAAAATCGTTTTTATAGTTATTTAAAAATTCATTTATTCAAGTTTTCAGAGCCAAAATAAAGTGTGTTTTTTTTAGTGAAGTTGTGTTTTGTAATTATTGATTAATGCTGTCTACTACAAAATTAATTGGAGGTGTCTCCTACAAAATTATGTCTTATTGACAAGTTACTTCTACCGTTTCTGTCTGAACAGCGGTTAAAAAACAAAAACTTAAAATACTGGCCATTTATTCAAGACGAAAAAAAAATTCTTAAACCAAATGTTTTTCTGTGTTCTTTATTTAAACAATTTTTTTTACTGGCCATTACTTATCTATACTTATGATTATAAAGAGTTTTTCTTTGTAAAAGAAAATGTATGATAATCGGATTACCTACTTACCTACATTTTTTTGCTTACAGAAGGCTACTTTATTACTAAGTGCCATAGGTTATGGTTTAAAGAAGCCGTGTACAAACTAAAATATGTCAAATGCTCATCAAATACTCAGATTGCCAAACAAATTCACCACAGCAACGCGCACAAACTCACGGGCAGAAGCTAGTTACAAAATAAATATATTAGTTATTCTTCGTCTTCTTCTTAGCGTATTGATTGCAAATAAAAGAATATGAATAAATAAATAAGATATGTTTCAATTTATTGATTTATCTATTTAAAATTTATCCTAAAAAAATTACACAAACACTTAACCATTGGTAGTGAAGAGATAACATGACAGGTGCAAATGATTGTACCTACAAGAGTAAAAGAACAAAATTTTTGATTAAAACAATAAATATAAGTAATCAATTCCATGAAAAAACAATTGAACACAAGTACCTAAAAAATAATAAAAATCCTCCATACCATCTTATAAATATTTTAACGATGTAAAAATAAACAGTTCACATGCAAACGTATCGATAAAACCACACAAGTCTATACACTCCTTTATATCAAGAACTAACTTTTAAATAAAAAGAATTACTAAATATTTATCAGTTCAGTTCGTTGCTAGTTCCCGTTCAAGTGTGTACTGTGGCTACCTTATTATAGGGCTCTAATTACATTAACTGAAAGCCGACATATTTATTGAATCATTCGAAATTTCAATTACATTGTGCATGAGTTGGTGGCCAAACGACTGCCCTATTTAAAAAAGATTGTTTATTTTTCTAAATTCGAATTCAAAAAAGGAATTCGATTGAGTGTTTAGAATAAAACTATTTCAGCCAGGTTGTCGTGTAAAACCTTAATACAACCTTCACAGTACGATGGTCTCAGTGCTAGAAGACAGGCTCCTGGAATTCCATCCAGATACCCTGGAATTTGTTAGAAGAGATGTGAATTTGGAGAAGAATAGTAGGATTGAAGAAGCCGTGGATATTTTGGAGGATTGGGTGAAGAAACAACAGCATTTCACCAAGAAAGATTTTTGTACGTACCTTTTTTTTTTCTTTTACTCAAAGTCAAATATTTTTTTTCAATTAGACCATTGAAAGGCACTTTTGAACGTCAATTATGTGAGAAAAAATTAATAATATTAAATCTAGTTGCCCATTCCAAAAAGTACATTCATATGGAGAAGAATGGGCAAGGAACTAAATACATACTCTATTAGACAGCGGTTTTGGCCTCGAAAAAGTTGAAACTGGGATAAAATTATAGCCTATGTTTTATTGTATTCCCCGAAGGGTTAGGCAGAGGTGTACTAATGTACACCCACAGTTCACCGGTATATTTTAGGTCCCAATGTAATAGGGGGCGAGCCTATTGCCATTAACCGGGCACAAATCCAAACTCCGAGCTGCTACTGAGAATTTCATAGTAAAACCCAATAACACTTTTTGCTCGTCCTGGGAACCGAACTCAGGACCTCTAGCGTAGCAGTCGTGCTTACAACCACTAGGCTAACAAGGCAGTTAGATTATTTATTTACCAACAATGCAGGTACAAAAGGTATAAGATGGTACAAAAAGTGCTTCCGCTACATTCCTTATGGTACGCACAGTGTCACAATATTATTATATTGACGGGCCTATTGGTCTAGTGGTTAGTGGCCCTGACTGCTAAGCCGGAGGTCGTGGGTTCGATTCCCACCCAGGACAAACTTTGTGTGATGAGCATGATTGTTTGTTCTGTGTCTGGGTGTGATTTATCTATAATATGTATGTATTTATAAATTATATAAGTATGTTTATCAGTTGTCTGGTTACCATAACACAAGCTCTGCTTAGCTTGGGATCAGATAGCCGTGTGTGAGTTGTCCCAAGATAAAAAAAAAAAAAAAAAATATATATATAACAGATCAAATATACCATCACGTCTGTATACCCCGAAGGGTTAGACATAGGTGTACCAATGTACACCCACAGTTCGCCGGTATTTAGGTCCCATGTAATGGGGGCGATCTCTAGCGTAGCAGTCGTGCTATCAGAGGCAGTTACAATATTAATATAAATTTAAAGTAACATGTCAACCAAACTAATGTAAATGTATACGATTAAACCTAGATATAAATTAGCATTATTAATCAATAAAATCAAAAATCTATAATATAATAATAAATAATCTAGTTAAAACTAAAAAAAAATCGTGATTATCGAATCTGATATGATAATCTATTTTTTGCTTGTTTATACCGAATAGGCTCCGAAACTACTTAACTAGTTTCAACCATTTTTTTACCAATAAATAGCTAAATCATCCCTGAGTAACATAGGCTATATAACATCACGCTACGACCCACGGGAGCGGAGCTGTAGCCATAGACGTAACTCAAAGTGGGTGAAGTTCGCTAATATACGTATTTTATTTAAAAAAATCCCTCTTATCTTTGAGACCACTGTTGCGTACAATGCTCGTAGTTATAACGTAAATATTTTAATGAATATTTTATTAAACAAACGTTATGTTGTGACGATTAATCGGGTGTTTTGACAAAGCAAAACATAACATTGTAATCATATAACATAATGTTATGTAAAAACATGTGAGTCGTTGTACGTTTGATCTTCTTATTTTTTTTCTGTTTAAATATTGTTACATGAATTTAATTTGTAAATGGAACATTAACTAGTTTTTTTTTTAAGTGAAAACTTCTTTAGCTGCGTTGTGCACTTTTTTTGGAATGGGTAAAAAATGTTAAACTCGCGTCAGGACACGTGACCTGATCAAAAATTCGTAAGATTTTCGATCAGGTCACGTATCCTGACGGACACGTGACCTGATCGAAATTCGTGCAAAATTATTCCCTAACCATTCCATAATATCAAAAATGCACAACGTTAATATTCAAGTTTTCACTTCTGCCGGCACTCCCAGAGTGCAACCCGTTGTTTTTTTTTTAACTTCGTTGGATGGTTTTAATGGATTTTTAACTATTGGTGAAAAAATGGTTTAAATCGGTCCAGTAGTTTTGGAGCCTATTTGTTAAAAACAAAAAAATCTTACCTTTTTATAAAATTTGTATAGATTTGCTAAGCTTGATTCCATTGCAACTCCTAAACAGTTTTTTTCTGATTATAATAATAAAGTTGACTAAAAAAGTTTCTAGATTCTTTTTAATCTTTAATATTTAATAACTGTTTAAAATCTAGATGCTAGATCCTAGAAAAACTGGTTTGGTAACTTTTTTTTTACAATTACGGTGTGAGAGGCAGTCAAGGTTGTAAATTAGAAGTTAATATTATAAGGTAGTTATGTTGTAAATATTGAAATGGATTAAATCTATACTAACATTATAAAGCTGAAGAGTTTGTTTATTTATTTGTTTGTTTGTTTGTTCGCGCTAATCTCAGGAACTACCAGACCGATTTGAAAAATTCTTTTTGTGTTAGATAGCCCATTTATCGAGGAAGGTTATAGGCTATATAACATCACGCTACGACCAATTGGAGCGGAGCAATCAGTGAAAATGTGGCAAAAACGGGAAAAAAACCCTTTGAGGGCTTTCGTTGCGTGCGTTAAAGTTACACAAAAATAATGTATGAAAGAATTGTTCCTCTTAAAATATACTACAAAAAAGTCCGCGGTAGTAGGTACATGCCTAACTTTTAAGGTTGACTCACTATAGCCATTTTTATGGCCAGAAAATTTGTTTTAAAATAATGCATTATTTGCGAAGAGGTTTTTATGAACATAGTATTAATCCTTATCAACATAAATACGTTATTCGTTACAAGTGTTTAATTTGAACGAAATTGCCCTTTACATCATTTAATTTCAATGGATATCTTAGGAAATATCACAGTTTTAAAATAACATCGCAGCAAAATAATGATTCTGCGTGACATTCCGTAACTATACCTCAGAATAACAGATTATAGGCTACATAGCATCGCGCTATGAGCCACGGGAACGGATCAGTAACCAAAAACCTAACGTAACGCGGGTGAAACCGCGGGGCACAGCTAGTATTATATAATTGCAAAAGTCTGTCTGTTTGTCTGTTACGATTTGGTCCTTTCTCCTTGCTAACCTGACCTTATTGATGAGGTTTTTCTGAACGTGGATGAGACGAGGCGTATGTAAGGATCGTAACAGATCAAGTTCTGTGGTGTCTGAGATATTCGACGATAAGCAACTTGTAAGCTCGGATTTTATTACGATGTAATGCTTCATGCTATCCGGACCTACGTAGACTATTAGCAGAGAGCATACATTTTCTGATTTAATTTTTTGTTTAATTAATTTTGGGTTTTTTTATTTAGTTTATTTTAAGACAATAAATATTATAATGAGATCTTAAATTTTATTTTTTGATTACATTTATTTTATTTATTTATTTAAACTTTATGCAACAAAAAGTTCACAGGCAAAATAAATGCCTTAGTCATTCTCAACCAGTTAACCAAAGGTGATGAAGAGATAACATGGCAGGTGCGAATTATTGTCCTAGTGTAAAAGAACAAAAAAACTTAAAGTATCACAATGATTTTTTGTTTGTAAAGGCCTATTCAAACCTGAGCGATATTCGCTGCCGCTGTGGGTAGAGTTACATACCGCGCGGATTTCGCTCAGGTATTCAGTATCAAGTACCGCGGCTAGAGCGACCTGAGCGATATTCGCTGCCGCTGTGGGTAGACGTACATACCACGCGGGTTACGAACGGTAGCGAATACCGCTTAGGTCTGAACAGTAATATTACCGCATACCCACTGGGTTTTCTCTGCCGCAGACGGTAGCGAATACCGCTTAGGTCTGAATAGGCCATTAAAGTTTTTAAAACTGCCTCCAGTATTAAGTATTTTATTTTCGTTGAAAGACAGCACAATTTATCATTATTTATTTAATTTACTAACCTATCCTTTAGTCATATAATACACATCATTTGTAAATAATATTTTAAAATATTAAAATAAAATAGACATCCTAACATAATATACCACCACGCCTGTATTCCCCGAAGGGTTAGGCAGAGGTGTACCAATGTGTACAGTTCGCCAGTATATTTAGGTCCCATGTAATAGGAGGCGAGCCTATTGCCATTCACCGGGCACAAATCCTAATTCTGAGCTGCTACTGAGAATTGGTACACTGTGTGAATTGGCACACCTTTGGATTTTTTTTTTTTTTTTTAAAGACGGGAAATCATCAAATAACTTCTCCTGCCCTGGGCGGGCGAGGGAGTGTCAGACTTTCACTGGCTAAAACCCGTCTATGTTCCTTCATGTGCCCTTTGCGTTCCGGGGGCGCGGTATCTCTTTCGAACAACCCGCAGGCACACCTTTGCCTAACCCTTTGGGGAATACAGGCGAGATAGTATGTTATGTGGGTAGGTTCTCTAATTTTTTTCTGTAATTTTTGCCAACATTTTTACACTAAAAATTGACACCAGGGTTTTCACAAACGACCATTCAAAAGAATTACGACTGGTAAGTTGAACTATCCGTTTTGAATATACAGGAAAATTTTTTAACCAGTGCGTAAATTTTGCCATAATAAACTTCAACACGTTTTATTAAACACGTATATTTTATTTTGATATGTCTTAGTACTAAAAAAAAAAGTTATCGCTTACGAAACATGTATACTTATAAACCATATTTTATTGTCACTCGGCCCTAGCGCATTCCCCACCCCCTCACCCCAGCCATGCGCCCGGGCGGCGGCCAAGAGTTGTTATTGATAGTATGGCGAATAGATTATGTCCATGTTTTGCTTATCTCAAACTCGGATAAGGATGAAATTTTTTTAATTTTTTTTTTTAACTAAACGCGGAAATGTGTTCTATTACTGACACTGAACTACCAAAAAAAATTTACGCACTGGTTAAAAACTTATCCTGTATAGGAACCGAGAATATCTACATCAATCTATACTAATATTATAAAGCTGAAGAGTTTGTTTGTTTGTTCGCGCTAATCTCAGGAACTACCTGTCCGATTTGAAAAAATATTTTTTTGTTGGATAGCCCATTTATCGAGGAAGGTTATAGGTTATATAACATCACGCTACGACTTACGGAAGCAGTATTCAAAAACGTAACTTAAGGCGGATGAATAAAGCCACGCGAACGAAGTCGCGGGCAGAAGCTAGTCTTACATATTATTAAGCATTTTAATAGACTTAATCATTAAGGAAAAATTGGAATACATTTTTTAGATTATTCTTATACCTAAAAAAGTCTAGTTTGAACCAAATATTTGGGGTTATCCGGTCGGTAACCGCGTAGATACTTACGTCAGCGCATCAAACGAGCGCATAACAAATAAATAAGAACCACGCTGTGAGTGACCTTACAATTTTTTTTGAAGTAAACGTACTTAAGATACGATAACTTTAGTTTTTATTATTATTTATACTAAGTATTAGCAATCTACACTAATTGAAAATATTTTTTGTTTCTTTGTCCCGCAGTCGCTCCAAAACTACTGGACCGATTTTAACCATTTTTTCATCAGTAGATAGGTACATTGTTCTTAAATAACATAGGTTACATAACATCACGCTTCGACACGCAGGAGCGGAGCAGTAACCAAAGACGTAACTTAACGCGGGTGAAATAAGTCGGACGAAGTCGCTGGTAGTTTGCTAATAAAAAAATAAAAATATATGTACCTACGTATTTTTATTCATCTGTATTGTTAACTGCCCCGTTGGTCTTGTTGGTGGCAAGCATGATTGTTGAGCGTGGGGTCCTTCTGAGTTCAATTCCCAGGTCTGACATAGTGTTATTGGGTTTTTCCATTAGAAATATCTAAATAACAGCCAGAAATTTGGAAGTTGGTCCTAACAACCCCTTTTCGTCGGAAAGCACATAAATCCGTTAGTCCTGCATCTGATATCTCCCTGGTTATGTCGGATTGCTGCAGTCCTTTCAAACTATAAAGGAAAGGAAGAGGGAGAGAGAGAGTGCACCTTTTTTTTAATGGGAACAGCCTGCCTCGCTTTTCCCAAACCACTGCAACTTCTGTAAGCCAGAATCAACAGTGGCGACCACAAGAAAAGCGCTGAGACAATGAAGCTCCACGAGCCCCGGAGAAACGATTCAACTGTCTGGGATCCCGCAACGAAATTAATCAGAAAAGATTAACGGAGGAGTATGAAAACATAATTTCCACTTCCCTCCAAACAAGCAGGAGACAGAACAGAATTAGGCCAATAGGCACGAAGGGATGTTTACAACTGGGAGAAGCCCAGATTGCCAAGCACCACGGATTGCAATTATCATTAACTGAATGGATCCTAATGTGAACTGTTACATTTGATTCCAGTAATAGATATGGCAAAAACGCTTAATCGAAATTTGTTCTAGTTTCTACAAGGACTACACTAGAATCGATCTGAAGAATATAATATATTCTTTAGATTGATTCCAGTCACGGCTAATACTAAGAATATGTATGCAAAAAATATTGTTTTTGCATACATATTCTTAGTATTAACGTTGGACTATTGTCATTCAAATAAGCAAACTATAAGACTATTGTTTAACCTTTTATAATATGATTTGTAACCCACGTTTTTATCTGTTCGTGGGACATTTAATTATCACTGGCTTTTGCCCGTGACTTCGTGCGCGACAAAGTTAATGTAATTATCCCAAAGGACCTGCCTCGTTAACCTAGTGGTCCTAAGCGCGACTGCTACGCTAGAGGTCTTGGGTTCGATTCCCAGGTATAATTTATTAATATTCTGTACGTGTTTATGTCACTGAACTTCTCGCAAATGGCTAGGTCGTGTTCTCATTAAATGCGACCTTTTTAAACTTGCGATTGGTTTTATCTCGTTGCAACTGATGTAGGTCGAATAACCTGTGTTGTCAGACGGTTTTTGTGTTTAAAGTATTAGGTAATTGTACGTTCTTTCAATGTGTTATTGGGTTTGACTGCCTCGTTAACCTAGTGGTCCTAAGCGCGACTGCTACGCTAGAGGTCTTTGGTTCGATTCCCAGGTCGAGCAAAAAGTGTTATTGGGTTTTTCTACGAAATTCTCAGTAGCAGCTCGGAGTTAGGATTTGTGTTCGGTTAATGGCAATAGGCTCGCCCCCTATTACATGGAACCTGAAACATACCGGCTAACTGTGGGTGTACATTGTTACACCTCTGCCTAACCCTTCGGGGAATACCCCGGGGAGCCCGGGGCTCAAGGGTTTACAAATAAAATAACCACAAAGTGGATGGCGGGTTCTGTTCACTCGCTTAGCTCGCTCTCTAGACCCCGCCATCCACTTCTAACCTAACCTGTCCGAGTCGGGGTGCCCCAAGTCCCGAACTCGCTTCGCTCGCTCTTTCAAGCATAATTTCTCTAACCATAATAATGATTAAGCATAATATTCTAAAGTTATGCCAAAACAAATTAGTCTTTAAGATGATTATGCCAACATAAAATGTATGCCAAAGTATTATTATGCCAAAACAAATTGTGCCAAAATCGTTATGCCGAAGTATATAAGGACAAAGAACATTATGCGAAAAGAAGGGATCCCATAGAACTTACCTCAAAACTTAAAAAAAACGACTTCATCAGCTTTATAATTTATTAATATTCTGTACGTGTTTATGTCACTGAACTATACAATATACAAAAATATACGATTGGGTTTTTCTACGAAATTCTCAGTAGCAGCTCGGAGTTTGGATTTGTGTCCGGCTAATGGCAATTTATAGGCCCCCTATTACATGGGACCTAAACATATTGGCAAACTGTAGGTGTACATTGGTACACCTCTTCCCATCCCTTCGGGGCCTACAGGCGAAATGGTATGTTATGTATTATACCTACATGATGGTGTATTTAATTTTTTATTTTCTTTTTTCCAGCTCGAGAGTATCTTGAAAGGACTTTAATAAACGCCAAAGGGATGGTGGAGCGAGCTAAACAAAGAATAGATAAGCTATGCACCTTCAAGACTTTGATGCCTGACTTATACCCTGGTCCAGCATCCAAAGGACAGTATGATAGCTTAGATAAATACGTGTAAGTATTTCGGGGTTATTTAAACATCATCAAATTTAAAAATATCAATAAAATAAATATTTAATATGTAAACCCATAGCCCTATTCTTTGTTTCCATATTCTGCAATAGTCCTGCGCCAGCCGGGGATTGGCCTTGGGTGCATTTGCATAGTGCAAACAGGGATAATTGTCGGCTGGTGTTCCATTTCTTTGTAAAGCCATGTAAGGGGCCTCTGCGAGTTGGCTTAGGCTCCTCGTCTACATACAACAAACGTGTTTTTTTTTTTTGCTCGTTTTTGCTCGATATTGATAACGGTCTAGTTATATTCACAGAATATTTAGTTAGGTATATATTCACTTTCAAAATATTTTTTTAAGTTAAAATAAAACATTTTTTTAAGGGAGGCTCTCATACCACAAACTCGTTTTTATTTTGCCATTTTTTTGATAATAGTTCGGAACCGTTCGTGCGCATGTCCGACAAGCATTTGGCCAGTATTTTTCCACTGGTTTTCGCACTCTATTGAAATATCTAATCTTCTTAATTTTCAGATGCTACGGTTTCCTACCCAAAATGATGAAGGAATACTACAGAGTGTCCCTTTTTAACGTAAAATCAGATGATTATAATTCTTCGGACATTCATAATTTCTACCGATACTTGACTGTGGTAGGTTACTATGAATATTTCTTTTAATAACAACATACATACATACACTTACATACATACACATACATACATACACATACATTTACTTCACCAATATCAGTAATTTCCAAGCAAAACTTAGAAAGAATATAATGAATCGGAAAAGTAAAATTTATTTATTTAAACTTTACGCACCAAAAATAAATTACAAAAGCGGACTTAATGCCACAACACAACAACTTAAAACCACAACACAACAATACGACACAACAACATAACACAACAACACAAAACAATACGACACAACAACTCAATACAACAACACAACACAACAATACGACACAACAACTCAATATAACAACACAACACAACAATACGACACAACAACTCAATACAACAACACAACACAACAACATAACAACACAAAAAAACACAACTAATCAACACAACACAACATTGATACTTGCTCGGAATCGAACCTTAGCCTAAGAGGCCCTAATCCTAACCTTTTGTTTTCAGTTATGCGAATATTTAATAATGAATGATTATTGCTGTGGCTACACCGTTATCATGGACTTTAGAAATGCAAATATACTGACATTTATAACTAAATGCACTCCTATGGAATTGAGACAAATTTTGACTTTGATGACTGTAAGTACCATAAAATTTCTATCATTCTAGTTAGGTGCTTATCCTGTATCGTTGGTCTTGTGGTCGTAAGTTCGAGTGCTGTACGGGGTCACCTGGGTTCGGTTCCCAGGTCAGGCAAAAAGTGTTATTGGGTTTTTCCATTACGAATTTCCCAGTAGCAACGATGCGAATCCCCCGTGACTGGCAAAACTCAAAGAGCCATTAGTGCTGCGCCTGATATTTCCCCGTTAGTGTCGGATTGCCGTCCCACATGTGTTTGCGCCCACACTTGTGCACTATAACTCAGGTGTAATTGGCTAGTCTCCATCGAGATTTACCGCCGATACCGAAATTGGTATGCAATTTTTATGAAATACTTGTTTCTGTACTTTTCTTTCAGGAAGGCTACGGCATGAGAATAAAGAAGATACACTTAATAACAGGCTCCAAAATGATCGACGCTCTTGTCGGTTTCCTCAAACAAGTATTGAGCGCCAAACTTGCAGGAAGAATACATGTGCACAAAGATATTAATACTCTTTATGATTTTGTGCCAAAGGATATAATGCCGGTGGAGTATGGAGGCAAGGAGAGGTCTTTACAGATTCTTAGTGGTGGGTATTTTTTATTTATTTCATTTTTGCGTCTGTGGTATTACTGCGACCTTAGCTGATCTTTTGTGATTGCCGCTTTTATGGTTAGAGATCGCCACCAAACTAGTGAACTGCAGGACCAGCTTTGGGGCACTCTTCATTTGTTCATTCGGGCGTAATAGGTGTTTTCCCAGATTGATTGTTGCACTTGTAAATTAGTGGTGGGTATCTGGTTGCCATAGTAATAGTGATGTCGTGATGGCCCAGAGGTAAAGGGTACAAACCCTGAAATCGTCAAACCAATGTGACTTTTCTGTTCATATCTATGTGCTTTTCTAAGTTTATCTTGAACATCATTGACATCGGTAAAGGAAAACAGCTTAAGGAAACCTGGGCTTTGTAAATAATATCAGTCTGAAATCTTCAATCGGCCTTGAACAAGTGTGGTGTTCCATACTCGTGCCGTCTCTGTATGAGAAGAGGCCTTTGCCCTGAAGTGGGACAGTAGTAAGCGAGTGCCTCACTGGTCTTTCGTCCGAACCTCGAAAAGCACGTAAAGTCGTTGGTCCTGCGCCTAAGCTCTCTTTGGTTTTACACCACACTTGTACACTATAATATCTTCATTAGGTTGGGCATCCGTGACCGAAATTCAGCGCTTAGGAACAGTAGGAGAATCTTATTTGCCTTGGCCCACAAGTTGTCTCATTCACCTTTGATATTGGCACTGATACCCTTTTGAAAATAACATAGCAAAATGTTGCTAAGCCAGGAAATTGACTAACAAATACCTAATGTTATTAAGAGTATCTTGGGCTACTTTTATTTATTTAAGAAAAAGGGCGTAAGCTACTAATAAATATTTTATATTCCCAGATGAATGGCGCAACAGGGTGACTTCCAAAGAATTCGTGGAGTACTTCGACGAGATGCACCAAGCGAAGACCAACGAATCGTGCAGATCAGGAGACAAGTTCAACGAACAGTACATTGGCATGCCTGGCTCCTTTAGGGCTTTGAGTGTAGATTAAGATTAGATTCAAGGTTATAAGGCTTTTTTACATATTTGAGTGTAGGATCAAATAATGAATACCCTTTTTCAATAAGTCCCTCGTTTAACCTAATATACTGTATAATAATACAGGGTGTATAGCAGAACGTTGAACATACTAAAATGGTGGATAGGTGGGGTCATCTGCTACTTACTCAGTCCTAATTTAATTGGCCCTGGCGCCCTGGATACATGTTTTGTGGCCAGGATCATTCATCAGCAACTTGCTCTAAAATACCGCCTTGTAGAATCGGAAGTACCGTACTATAGGTATGTGCCCGACCAAGTTCTCGAAAATAGCCATGTCACATTGTACTGGGACCGATCCATCATCACTGACAGGACTATTGTAGCCAATTTATAAGCCTGATTTAGTGGTGGTGGATCACTTAGAGAAGCGCGCAATGATTGTTGACTTAACAGTCCCACATGACGTGAACCTTGTGAAGGCCGAGAATGATAAGAAGATCAAGTATCTTGACTTGGTTCGCGAGGTTGTCGACATGTGGGATGTAGACTCAGCGATCATTGTGCCGATAGTCGTTTCAGCCAATGGCTTAATTGCCAAGAGCCTCGACCAACAACTTAGGAGGCTCTCGTTGGGCGGCTGGATCAAGGGCTTGATTCAGAAAGCGGTTCTCCTAGACACGGCGCGTATCGTTAGGAGATTCCTTTCTCAGGAGCCCTGACCACCGGTAGCTTGGACCCTGTTCCCGACGCCGGTGGGCTACTATTTTTTATATTTTTAAATGTTTTTTTTATACTAATATTTAAATATGTAATTTATATGTAAGTAATCTAATGAATAAATGCGAATAATAATATTTTTATTGTTATATTAATATGAAAAAATGTAATTTATATGTTTAGAAAATAAATAGAATAATAATGTTTATATGCTGATTCTTTGGCCCAAGAAAAGGCCAGCCTCTAGTCATGTGAAGAGTCGACCAGTCGCATGGCAATGTCCCGAAAACTAGATGAGCGCTCGGACCAAAATTACAAAGTGATATTAAAATAAAAAGTGGTATAGGCCCAGATCTGATTATTCGAGAATATATATAAGCTTATATTTGTGGGTAAACTCTCCCACGATTCAGGAAAAAAAAATATGTCGTTTTTTGTTAAAAAATAAAAAAAGATTACCAAACGTGGACCACGTATTAAATAATAGATAATGGCTAATTTATTCGCAGTCATAAATCAAGAACATAGACGCGACCTTCTTCGATTCGTACCTACCTATAATAGTCATAAATGTTAAGTTCCCTATACGCTAGCTTCCCTATACTTTTTTTTTATAGATGGGAAATCATCAAATAACTTCCCCCACCCTGGGCGGACGGGAGGGAGTGTTAGACTTTTACTGACTAAAACCCATGCAACCCTTTGCGTTGCGTGGGCGCGGTATCTCTTTCGAACAACCCGCAGCCCCGGCAGGCATCGGCCCTTAGTGGCCCCTTCAAATGTTGGCTGACATCTCTTTGAGAGTAGTAGTGACGAGTTGGAAGGGCAAAAGCGGAGACATACATAGGTTTTGATAAGCTGGGTACTCACTTAGCAGTGTAGCACGTAACGTATCAGATACGGTATCAACCTGCAAGTGGGTACGGCTCGTCCACGGTCCTCCGCGTATGTAGCTACGAGCTTCCTAGCCGCCTTTGTGTTCGCAGTGATACCGCCACTCGGCGGGTCACTGCGAGCTTACAGCGTTCCACGCGCGCGCGGCTCGCAGCGGGCTCGTGCCTACGTACTCACTTGATGATACCGTATCTGATACGTTACGTGCTACACTGCTAAGTGAGTACCCAGCTCTACATTTTCAACGATCATTTCACATCTCCTTCTTTCTTATATCTGTGGGGTTTACAGAAGACTAAAATATGTCAAATGCTAATCAAATACTCAGATTGCCTTACAAATTCCACAGCAACGCGCACAAACTCACGGGCAGAAGCTAGTTCCAAAATAAATACATTTATTTATTTTTCGTCTTCTTCTTAGCGTATCGATGGCATATAAAAGAATATGATATGTTTTAATTCATTAATTTACCTATCTTTACCGAGAAAAAATTACAAAAGTGGACTTAATGCCTTCGGCATTCTCTACCAGTTAACTTTTGGTAGTGAAGAGATAATACGAGAGTATAAAAGCAGTAAGATAAAAAAAAAAATAGGAATTGCATAAAAAAAATGTACGCAAATACAGAAAATAATTAAAATTCTCAATACTCCTTATAAATAATTTTACGATGTAAAAATAAATAGTTCACAAGCAAACGTATCGATAAAACCACACAAGTCTATACACTCCTTTATATCAAGAACTAACTTTTAAATAAAAAGAATTACAAAATATTTATCAGTTCAGTTCGTTGCCAGTTCCCGTTCAAGTGTGTACTGTGGCTACCTTATTATACGGCTCTAATTACAATAACTAAAGGCCGAAGTATTTATTAAATCATTCGAAACTTCAATTACATGTGACTTGGAGGCCAAACAAGTGCTCATTAATAAAAAAAAAACGAATTGTTTCTTTTTCCAAATTCGAATTCGATTGAGTGTTTAGAATAAAAATATTTCAGCCAGGTTGTCGTGTAAAACCTTCACAGTACGATGGTCTCAGTGTTGGAAGACAGGCTCCTGGAATTCCATCCAGACAGCCTGGAATTTGTTAGGAGAGATGTTAATTTGGAGAAGAATGGTAGGATTGAAGAAGCTGTGGATATTTTGGAGGATTGGGTGAAGAAACAGCAACATTTCACCAAGAAAGACTTTCGTACGTACCTTACTTTTTTTATTAGCTAAAACACAGACTGGTTTTGTTTTTGCCCGTGTATGGGTTTGAAAATGAATAAAATTATAGCCTATATTTTAAACCATTTTAGAGCCGTTCTGTATCCTAAATTCTTTCAGCCATTAATATGTGATTAACCGAAAACCAGAATCTGAATTCTCAGTAGCAGCTCGGAGTTTGGATTTGTGCCCGATTAATGGCAATAGGCTCGCCCCCTATTACATGGGACCTAAATATACCGGCGAACTGTGGGTGTACAATTGGTACACCTCTGCCTAACCCTTCGGGGAATACAGGCGTGATGGTGATGGTAACCGAAAACCATCAAAACACACAGTTTTAAGGATAACTTGGTAGTTCGTGTCTTGACTAACTTGGTAGTTCAAGTCAAGGGCAGTTTTTGAACCAAATACTTATGAAACAGCCGGTCTATTCTGTAACAATTTAGGTAAAGTGAGTAATTTGTTGATAGTGACTAAGAATTGACTGCTCACTTAAAACCCACGCCACCTAAATTAATCGATGGACAAATAAAGATAATCCTGTTCTGACTTTTAAAATTCCACCTACTTACAAAGTTAAATCATTTATTTCAACTTGATCATTCATCATCATCATCATATCATCCGAACGACGTCCACTGCTGGACATAGGCGTCCCCTAAAGATCGCCACAATGACGGGTCCTACGCAGCACTAAAAGGCACTTTTGAATGCAATATGAAAAAAAAAAGTTGAATCTAGTTGCCCATTCCGTTCGTTCGTGGTAGTTCTTCATACATAGGTACTCTTTTAAAACAAAATGTTCAAATAATTTATTTCAACTTGACCATTAAAATTTTTGAATGCCTTAAGGAAAAATATAAGCTGAATCTAGTTACCCCTTTGTATTTTCGTATAGACAAGAATAAGCAACTACTACTATTATGTTTTTTAAATAAAATATCGTCTTACTACTAAACACGGAATAAAGTTATACCAGGGCCTGTAGCCATGTAACAAACGATAAACGCAAACGCTGAGTAGGCTTTAATATATCTTCAACTTTATGTGCTTGGTTTTAAGTTCAAGATCTAGTGAAGATTGCCTAGCGTTTTCTGTCTTTCCAGTCGCTAACGCTTGGAAATCTTTAATCGATTTTCAACTTAAGGTATACAGTTGAAAATCTATTGGTACCTACCGAGCGTTTACGATTATCGTTTGCAACTTGGCTAGGGGGGCCGAAAAAACAAAGGAATAATCATACATACCTATTAAACTTTATTCTGTCTTTATAATAAGGGAGTCTTTATAATAATAATATAATAATCTGTCTTTATAATAAGAGGGATTAGATAAGAATATTTATTTATCAACAATGTACGTATAAGATTAGATTACATTATTTATTTGCTAACTATGTAGGTACATGTACTCATATAATAATTATTATGATACGAAAAGTGTATCCGCTACATTTCTTTCGGCATGCAAAGTCTTATAATATTATATAACAGATACAATCTAAATATATATAACTCAAAGGTGACTGGCTGACTGACTGACTGACTGACATAGTGATCTATCAACGCACAGCCCAAACCACTGGACGGATCGGGCTGAAATTTGGCATGCAGGTAGATGTTATGACATAGGCATCCGCTAAGAAAGGATTTTCATCAATTCTACCCCCAAGGGGATAAAATAGGGCATGAAAATTTGTCCCTAGTACTACTATACGCCACGGAGGTTCCGACTAGGGATGTACTACTTCAACCCATTCAAACGGCGTTCAATAAAATTAAGGAGGAAATGCGACTTCGTACAACAACTGTGGAAATACGAAATAGATGTCGGGCCTGCATTCGCAATAGAGGCAAACAATTTGAGCAGAATAATATGTAAAAAATATTAAAAATGCATTTTTTTTTATTCTAGTACCCGCTCCCCCAAAAAAGAGAAATACGAGACTGATTTTACCTTATCAGAGTGAGATAACATATTTAATACGTTTTTCAGGTATTATTTAAGCAAAATATTTTTTTTTTAAATAATTTGGAATTTATTGCCTCGATTCACAATTCTAGCGAATTCACAAAGTTATAAAAAGATTTTTATGGCATGTGGCACATCACTAGCAAGAGGATAGAATGTTTGAGGGAGTTGTTAGATCCCGGTCTCATTTTTTTTTTATAGCCATGTAAATAGCTGTAACATGGACAGCTTTAATTGAAGTCCGAAACTTTGCGAGCGAATAAATAAAAAACTAGATGGCTAATGTCACCAATTTTGAATTTAAAAGTATTGTAGTACAATGCACATCTAAATAAAATTAAAATACAGAGTCTACGACGTGTACTTTAAAAAAAAATGTACTTGAATGTAACATTTTGGTATTTTTTTAATACCATCACGCCTGTATTCCCCGAAGGGTTAGGCAGAGGTGTACCAATGTACACCCACAGTTCACCGGTATATTTAGGTCCCATGTAATAGGGGGCGAGCCTATTGCCATTAACCGGGCACAAATCCAAACTCCGAGCTGCTACTAAGAATTTCATAGAAAAACCCAATAACACTTTTTGCTCGACCCGAGAATTGAACCCAGGACCTCTAGCGTAGCAGTCGCGCTCAGGACCACTAGGCCAACGAGGCAGTTTTAATAAAACATTAAAAGTCGATGAGAAATAATACACAGGGCGTGAGAAGTGTTTCGGGGTCTGAAAGGATAGCAAATGACCCCCTCAGTCGACCATTTCAATTTGGCACGCGATGCACCAAACACCCTGTATAGCCTATGTTATATAGGTGTAGTGTTTGTAGATTATATTATATAGTTCTGTCGTCTCATGCGTACACGCCGCGCGCTATAGTGTGGTGGGGAGCGGGGCATACTCCCCCTCCCTCGCACAGTTTGCTTAGAGCCATGGAGCTGAGCGGACGTGCGTGCGGCGAGTTAGGCAGTGAGCCGATACGTCAAGATGAGTAAGAGCACAAACAGTACATTTTGGCGACGAGTATTGTAAGTACTGTGTTATTTTTTTTTTTTTTTTTTTTTTTGAAAAAAAAAAAATGCGAAATTGTCAACGTTTATTTTTTAGTAAGGAAAGGCCATACTACTAAAGAAAGAAAACCTAATATTAGTGTGCAAATTCATAATAATTTAACGTGGGTTATTTATTGCAACAAAACTTTGCTTGGTCGTTGTGAATAATTAACTTTTGCGGGAAGAAGGACATGAGTTAAATATTTATAATATACGTTGATGATAATGCATAGCTTGGTCATTTTTATTTATATAAACGTGGGTAGTATCATATAGTTTTAAACATTTTTATTTTATCATGTGATAAGATCACGTTAAAACGTAAAAGGAAGTTGTTACGTAACTATGTAAACAATACCATCTAACGTCTACATTTTGTAGCATAATATAGACATTATTCGAATTACATTTTAACAAATATAGTGCTAAATGGAAACAAATACCAACAAAATGGTAGTTGTGTATAATTCAGGTATACCAATAATAAACATACAGTTAATTAGGACATTATAAATCTGTAGTTATTCTACCTACCCACTATCCTATCGGGTTCGAGTCCCGATTAAATCTGTTGATTTCTGGTTATCATAACAATTAATATTTATTATTTGAAGTATGTTTTTATCGTACCTACCCACTAGTCTATCGGGTTGGAGTCCCGATTAAATGTCTGTTGATTTCTGATTTATAAATTAAGCTGTTAAAGCTTTATATTATGGCATTATTTTTCCATTGTGAGTATTTATTATTTAAAATATGTTTTTATGGTAATTAGTTAAATACAGAGTATCTGGTGGCTGTTGCTTAAAACTTGAAAAGATGATTGTATTATTGTAGAACCAAACGGTTGAAGCCGTATTGTTTACATATTTTGAGCGATAAGGTGTTGATTAATGGGTTGGTTCTTTTTACATCTAAAACTAAATATTCGGTGTTGCGATATGAATTATTGTACTTCATAATCAATATTCTAGTTCATTAGTTAGCCATATTTCTTATTTTCATACAGTAATATTGACAAATTAATCTAAACAGCGAAATATTTGACAGCTATTTGCGACGTTACCCACTTTCGGTATACACGCTCTTAAGAGTACCTATTTGACAACGAACAAAGATTAATAGATTAGTATTCTTATAATAATGTGGTTTAATAAGCACATTGGCTTACAAGGCACACAAAGTAACTTGTACATGCTTTAAGCTTTTAGCTACACTTTAAACTATATTGAGCTTGTAAAAGGATAATGTTTTATGTATAGGAGGTATTTGATAAACCGTACAATATAGAATAGAAATAATATGGTTTTTAATGAACTAAAAAAATTCATCGCTACTGGTCACCATTTAATTGGAGACAGATTATGTGGTCACCATTAAATTGGAGACATGGTCACCATTAAATTGGAGACAAATGTTGGTCAGAAAGGTTGATGACCTTTCATGACTAGAAGTTAAAATGATGTTGGTCAGAGAGGTTGATGACCTTTCATGACTTGAAGTGTTAAATTGATGTTGGTTAGAAGGGTTGATGACCTTTCATGACTTGAAATGTTAAAATGATGTTGGCCAGAAGGGTTGATGACCTTTCATGACTTGAAGTGTTAAAATGATGTCGGTCATAAGGGTTGAAGACCTTTCATGACTACTAAGTTAAAATGATGTCAGTCAGAAGGGTTGAAGACCTTTCATGACTACTAGGTTAAAATGATGTCAGTCAGAAGGGTTGATGACCTTTCATGAATATTAGGTTAAAATGATGTCAGTCAGAAGGGTTGATGACCTTTCATGAATATTAGGTTAAAATGATGTCGGTCAGAAAGGTTGATGACCTTTCATGACTATTAGTGTTATTATCAGTAGTGATTGAAGCTTTCGTAAAAGTTGGTCAGAAAGGATGCCCTTTCATGACTAAAAGTATGATGATGAAATGTTGTTGGTCAGAACGGATGATGCCGTTCATGACCAGAAGTATTATAATAAGTGATGATGGAAGCTTGCATAAATGTGTTTTCTGAAGTCATAGAACGGATGGTGCCCGTTTTGTGACCTATTTCGTTAAAAATAACAATGGCAAATGCTGGAATTATGTTCTGACTCTTGACCTATCTATGAAACCGAAAGAAGTTATTTTAAAGATGCATAACTTGTCAAAAATTTACAAGACCTGAATTGAAATTGACCTGACTGCCCCGTTGGTCTCGTGGTCGCAAGCGCGACAGATGAGCGTAGGGTTCGATTCCCAGGTCGGGCAAAAGAGTGTTATTGGGTTTTTCAATAAGAATTCCTCAGTAGCTGCCCGGAGTTTGGGAGTTGGTGGTGTGACACCCCCGTGCTTCGGAAGGCACGTAAAGCCGTTGGTCCCGGTTGTCATTGGTAGATCTTTGACAATCGTTACGGATCGTCAGAAGCCTAGATGTCTGACAACCAGTCTAACGAAGAGGTATCGTGTGTGTTATTTATAAGTCCCTACTATGGTACAGTTTTATATGGTATTCCGTCGCGGTGGCGTGGTTATGTCGTGGCATTGGTTCTGAGGTACTGGTAACTGGTAACTGTTATGGTGGTAAGGTGGTTCGAGGTATGAAGGTACTAGGTAACTGTGACAGGTACTGTGTCACTACATATTCCTTTTACGTCCAATCCTATTAAAATGTATACCCTAAAAATGATTTATTAAGTAGTGAAATTCCACCGGCAGGAAGATATTACTAACCCTTTACAGTTAAAACTATAACTCCATGTCGTTACAATAATAATAAATGATAATAATATTTTCAAAAAAGATTTATACTTATTTAATTTAAAATCTTTTGATAAGTTCATAACAGTTTGCCATTTTGAGATGGAGGCAATTAGAACTGCAATAAGGTTAATTGATCATAATTATTATATTATGAGCAACATAGATGGCATAACCTTAAGGAAATCAAATCAAATCAAAATCGTTTATTGCAATCCATAATGTACACCTACAGGTGGTAGTTAAAAATATATATTTAGAAACAATTATGGACCCTGTTGGGCACAGCAAAATTTTAAATAAGAGGAGAGAGGAAGAGCGCTTTAATAATTTTCTGGTTACCATGTTACATTATTTTATATTTCCATTTATCTACAAATTATTAAATTCGAAGTAATTATTTCTATATTTATATTAAATCATATCTATAGAAAGTATATCTTAAAACATGATATACTTACATAGAAAATGTCTCTGATTTAATTTCCATGACATTTTATAATGATGCATTTACAGCATTGCCATATATCGGTTGTGTATAGCACCCAGTGTATTCACCAAATTACTGGGAAATTACAACTATTCCATATGTATGGTACAGTCAGCAACAAAAGTAGATAAACATTTCAGATTTTTTAATCCTTATCACTGGGTACAATATCAAAGGAAAGGAGGCTAAAATTAAGGAAAATGAACTCTAACGTTTTGCCTGAAATTCTGTATAGCAGTGAATTGTATAATTTTGTGTCTATTTAAATGATATGTAAAAGTAACATTGTTAATAGATTGTTTTGCTGACCATACATCCAAAAGAAATGGAAATGTGAAATACTTAACATTTATTAATTCTAAAATCAATTATGATGCTTCTATGACATTATGGTGGTTCTATTGGACTTTCACAGGTGTATAGAGATGCATTTCTATTAGGTTGGGGGCTCATTGCAACATTGAGAGTGTTGGATGGAGACCTATACTTACAGTCGAAACCAAGGTGACATGTAAACAAATCAGTATTAATGGCAGCTTATTTTGGTTTCAAATGCTTACAAAATCAAGAAGTAACTGTACTATTCCTCTTTAGATTGACAAAAATACCATCATAGATGTGGGTGTACATTGGTGCACCTCTGCCTGACCCTTCGGGGAGTGCAGGCGTGATGGTATATATATAGATGTTAACAAAATGGGTAAGTGTACAATTCCTACATCTCAATGATGTAGGAAGAAATGGAATGGGTTCAAAGCTAGATCAATTAATTTCAAGTGTGTTAATCCTATGTAAAAAAAAAAAAAAAAAAAAAAAAGAAAAAACTAAAAATAATTTCTAACATTTATACTGAGTATGGATTATCAATAGATCCATGGAAACAAATTAAAAGAAAGTTTGGCAAGCCTACTACTGATCTATTTGCTATGAGAATTTACAGTTTATGTTTTTAATTCGATTAACAGTTTTTGCAAAAGGCATAAGATATGTCATGCCATGGAATAGAATATAATTATTTGCCCGAGACAAGGTGTGTGTACAAAGGGGTTAATCCTGTACAGTACTGCATGTCTAACCGTTTTTAACGGTATGCAAAGTTAAAGTTGAGAATTACATTTTACGTCAATTTACGTTAATTTTAAAATGTAATTGTTTATATTTTTAAATTTTACATAAATTATATACAATTTAAATTAGGCAGTTATTTAATAGGCTAGACTAATCCAAATTACCTAATAATTTGTTAAAAAGTCGAATAGCTGTATACAACTGCAATTTGCCTTTTACAAAGTAGTTGAAGTTTGAATTTATTGGGGTTTCGTGCCTCAGCTCTCATAAAGGGGTATAAAGCATTTAAAAAGATTCCTTCAAACTAGACTAGAGGAACTATTTTAATAGAACATCAACCATCAGGAAGGATGAAAAATATTTTCCATTTATTAACTAGTAAGCAACCTTAAGTGAAGTCCGATTACAATTTTATGAAGGGTGATCTGAAATATAATCACCCTACCAGCCATCCTGTTTTGGATCAACATATGGGCCATATAAAAAAAAAAAAAAAAAAACAAAAAACAAGAAATGTGTTATGAGGTGAAATGTTAAAAATTAAAGATTAATTGGGAAGTGAAGGAAGTATTCAATCGATTTAGTTATTACAAAGGGTTTGTTAAAACCACAATATTGGAAATATTATTGATGGTATTAATGTTATGCTTATTCGTAAACTTTAGTTGATTTTGATATCTGAAGTTTATGGAAAATTAATGATGTCAATTAAAATGTAGAAGGTGGTTGATGATCTGATAAAGATGTTACTAAATATAATAAAAGTTATTATATCTAAAACTTTCATTAAAATAAGGAAGAGATGTAGTGTTTGTAGATTATATTATATAGTTCTGTCGTCTCATGCGTACACGCCGCGCGCTATAGTGTGGTGGGGAGCGGGGCATACTCCCCCTCCCTCGCACAGTTTGCTTAGAGCCATGGAGCTGAGCGGACGTGCGTGCGGCGAGTTAGGCAGTGAGCCGATACGTCAAGATGAGTAAGAGCACAAACAGTACAATAGGAATAATGTAGCTAACTATTGGTGATAAAATGGTTAAAATCGGTCTAGTAGTTTTGGAGCCTATTCGTTACAAACGGTTTATCTGATTATAATAATAATGTTCACCAAAAAAAATTTTACGTCTTTTTTAATCTTTAATTTATTTAATTAAATTAAATAAAAAAAAAAAAAAATGTTTATTCATCAACATAATGTAAATAACATTGTTAGTTTGGACTCACCTTTTAAGCAAAGATTTGCTTGTATTAGGTGTTTCCGCTCCTCTACTTTACATTAACAATACATATAGGTGTGAGTAAATAAACAATAATTATGAAATTTTGAAAGCATGCCGAAATTTTTAACAATATAAATTTAAGAAAAATACAGAAAAGAAAAGAAAAATATAAGTATAAGGTATACGCGCAGTGTTTGAATGTATGTTTTGTGTGGGGTGTGGGTGTGTTTGATGTAAGGGTGTGAATTATGTAAGGGTGTGTGTATTGGTGTGGGGGATGTTGTTCTAGCCCTGGAAGATATTGTATCTTTAGAATAGCTGATATATAATAATTATAATAGAATAGATAGAATAGCTTTAATAACTGAGATGAAATATCTTAGAATAACTGGTTTGGTAACTTTTTTTTCTACAATGACGGTGTGGGAGGTGGTCATTCAAGGTTGTTAATTAGACGTTAATAATTCAAGGTTAAATAATATTATTGCAAAAGTATGTCTTTCTGTATGTTTTTTTGTTAAGTTTCCACGCCTAAACCATTGAATTAATTTTGGTATAGAGACTGCTTGAATTTTAAAACTAGCTGATATATATAAGACTAGCTGTGCCCCGCGGTGTCACCCGCGATACGTTAGGTTTTTGGTTACTGATACGTTCCCGTGTCTCATAGCGCGATGTTATGTAGCCTTTAATCTGTTATCCTCAGGTATAAGCTACGGAATGTCTCGCAGAGTCATTATTTTGCTGCGAAGGTATTTTAAAACTGTGATATCTCCTAAGATATTCATTGAAATTAAATGATGTAAAGGGCAATTTTGTTCAAAATTTAACACTTGTATTTATGTTGATAAGGATTAATACTATGTTCATAAAAACACCTTCGCAAATAATGCATTATTTTAAAACAAATTTTCTGGCTATAAAAATGGCTATAGTGAGTCAACCTTAAAAGTTAGGCATGTACTACCGCAGAATTTTTCGTAGTATATTTTAAGAGGAGCAATTCTCAGCTACATTACTTTTGCGTA
The DNA here is from genome assembly GCA_932526535.1 of Caradrina clavipalpis. Taxonomy (NCBI): domain Eukaryota; kingdom Metazoa; phylum Arthropoda; class Insecta; order Lepidoptera; family Noctuidae; genus Caradrina; species Caradrina clavipalpis. Next base: position 11,653,703 of record OW052106.1, read on the forward strand.
ACTTTAACCGTTTACGCAGCGCACGCAACGAAATCCCTCAAAAGGAATATTTTTCCCCATTTTTGCCACCTTTTTCACTGATTGCTCCGCTCTAATTAGTCGTAGCGTGATGTTATATAACCTATAACCTTCCTCGATAAATGGGCTATTCAACACAAAAAGATTTTTTTAAATCGGACCGGTAGTTCCTGAGATTAGCACGAACAAACAAACAAACAAACCCTTCAGCTTTATAATATTAGTATAGACTAGCTTCTGCCCGCGACTTCGTCCGCGTCACAGTTGATGTGTTATCCTACGGGTACCGTACATTTTCCCGGGATAAAAAGTAGCCTATGTGTTATTCCAGACTATAATCTATCTTTGTGCCAAATTTCATCCAGATCCATTCAGCCGTTTAAGCGTGAAAGAGTAACAAACATCCATACATCCATACATCCATACATCCATACATACAAACTTTCGCCTTTATAATAGTAGTAGGAATTGTAAAAAAAACTATTAATGTTTATAATAAATAAAGAGTGGCATGCTAAGTACGATGGCGCAGGGGACCGTAAAAATAAATAATAATAATAATAATAATTGTTTAATAATTTGTTAAAACGCGCTAATATCTGGAACGTGAGTAGCAGATATTAGCGCATTTAAAATAAAAAAAACAAAATCATGGTTTAAAAAAATCGAATTCGTCTGTAGTCGCATACGATTTTTTTATCTATTTATGATAGTTAGATTCAAGTGGAATAGTATAAGTTATATAACATTACGCTGCAACACACGGGAGTGACGCAGTAACCAAAGACGTCTTTTAAAGCGAGTGAAAAAAAACACGAGTTATCCGATAGATACAAAAGGAGACGGGGATTTCCGTCTCTATGGCCCGACACGTTTTCCTTGGTTTATAATAAAATTTAAAGTCGTACGTGCACACGTCTATATGGCACGTCAAAACTGACGAAATAAGCAATAATAATGCTCTTACGTCTAATATACGGCTCTATGGCTTGAAAATAATTATAGACTGTCTATCTTACGGCAAACGATATTTTGCAATTTATACAAAAAGTAATTAATATTAAATTACAAGAAAAATTTAGGTAATCTATTGCATATAGTAGAATCCAATGGCATTAAAAACGAAAAATCGCATTTTTGCGTGTACTCCCCTATGGTTTGAGACCCGCGATATATAAGCTAATAATTGACACCAATTTCATCTTTGTACACCCAGGCCCAAGAATGTATGAAAGCGTATCCGTCTCCTTTGATTATTGAAATCTTAAATCCCATTACGTTTCGACGTAATTTTTGACCATTGAAAAGAGTACGCTTAGACGGTCCGATCATGTTGAGAGTATGAGTGACTAGGCGACTAACAAAAGCGACTTACATAGCAGATGTCAGTGGCAACGCCGGGACACGCCCTAGAAGGACCTACCCTGACCTTATTGGTGAGATTCTTCAGAAAGATCAAGTGCGAAGTACTCGTAACCGGCGTGCTTGTATGACAAGCCCCCCTAGCCAAGTCACAAACGATAATCGTAAACGCTCGGTAGGTACCAATAGATTTTCAACTTAATATTCAAGAGCCTTAAGTTGAAAATCTATTAAAGATTTCTAAGCGTTAGCGACTGGAACGAACGAAAACGCTATGCAATCTTCATTAGATCTTCAACTTAAAACCAAGCACGTAAAGTTGAAGATCTATTAAAGCCTACTCAGCGTTTGCGTTTATCGTTTGTGACTTGGCTAGGGGGGCAGATGTATGAATGTGGACGAGACGAAAAGCGTACGTAAGGATCGTAACCGGTTAAGTTCTGTGGTTTTTAGTAAAAAAAAAATACATTCATAAACGCTTTCTGCTTCACGCCTTTTTCCCATGAGGGCACGGGAATAGGCGTGAAGTCAAAGTCAAAGCCAAGCACTTAATTTTTGATAATGAGCCAGTCAAAAGAATTATGGTAGGTAAGATAAATTAAACTACCCATTTTGCATAAATAAGAACCGAGCATGAGTCTACATCAAACTTACATATTATTATACATTTTTAGAATATTTTTTTTTGATTATTCTTGTACCTAAAAAATTCTAGTTTGAGCCAATCATTTGCGGTTATTCGGTCGGTAACCGCGTAGATATTACGTCAGCGCTTCAAACGAGACGCATAACAAATAAATTAGAACCACGCTGTGAGTGACCTTACGAATAGTCTTAAAGTAAATATATTTATTACACGATAACTTTAATTTGTATTATTACTTATACTAAGTAATGTTATTTAATGTAATTGGTATTATGCCGTGAATTAACTATAAGTAAATAAAAAAAAAATAGTAATCTATACTAATATAAAATAAGACGAAAGATTTTTACCGAAGGGGCCCCGATACTGCTGGACCGATTTTAACCATTTTTTTCATCAGTAGATAGGTACATTATTCCTGAGTAATATAGGCTACATAACATCACGCTCCGATACGCGGGAGCGGAGCAGTAAACAAAGACGTAACTTAACCCGGGTTAATAGGGCACGCGGCCGAAGTGGAACTAAAGCGGGTGGAATCATTCGAACGAAGTCGCGGGTAGTTCACTAGTAAAGTACATACATCACGCCCGTATTTCGGTAGCCTAGTGGTCCTAAGCGCGACTGCTACGCTAGAGGTCTTGGGTTCGATTCCCAGGTCGAGCAAAAAGTGTTATTGGATTTTTCTACGAAATTCTCAGTAGCAGCTCGGAGTTAGGATTTGTGCCCGGTTGATGGCAATAGCGAACGGTGGGTATACATTGGTACACGTCATCCCAACCCGTCCCCGAAGGGTTGGGATGACGTGTACAGGCGAAATGGTATGTTATGTATTATATACGCGACGTGTGTTCGCCCCCTATTACATGGGACCTAAATATACCGGCGAACTGTGGGTGTGCCCTCGGCCATGGGCAGAGGTGGAACACCGCGGTGGTTTTAGCCAGTAAGAGTCCGGCATGCGCCTCCGTCACTCCCCATGACGGAGGAAGTCCATGAGGAATTACACCGCGTACCAAAAAAAAAAAGGGTGTACATTGGTACACCTCTGCCTAACCCTTCGGGGAATACAGGCGTGATGGTGTGTTCAATTATTTTCTTTTCTTTTTTCCAGCTCGAGAGTATCTTGAAAGGACTTTAATAAACGCCAAAGGGATGGTGGAGCGAGCTAAACAAAGAATAGATAAGCTATGCACCTTCAAAACTTTGATGCCTGACTTATACCCTGGTCCAATATCCAAAGGACAGTATGATAGCTTAGATAAATACGCGTAAGTATCTCGGGTTTATTTAAACATCATCATCATCATCGTCATCATATCAGCCTCATATAGGCCTCCCCAATAGATTTTCAAAAATATCGTTTGGAAGCGGCGTGCATTCAGCGTCTTACTGCGATCTTAATCAGGTCGTCCGTCTAACTTGTTGGTAGACGTCCTAGGCTGCGCTTGCCGGTGCGTGGTCTCCATTAGAGAACTTTGCGGCCCCATCGGCCTAATGGCAGGGCACAATGTTCATGTGCCCTGCCCGCTGCCACTTCAACTTGCTGACTCGCTGGGCTATGTCGGTAATTTTGGTTCGTCTGCGGATCTCCCAGGATTTAAACATCATCATCTGCTTAGCCTTTTCCCAACTATGTTGGGGTCGGCTTCCAGTCGAACCGGATGCAGCTGAATATCAGTATTTTACATGGAGCGACTGCCTATCAGACCTCCACAACCTAGTAATGGGTAATACGATACTCTTGGTAAGACTGGTTGTCAGACTTTCGGGCTTCTGACTAACAGTAACGACTGTCAAAGATCTACAAATGACAGCCGGGACCAACGGCTTTACGTGCTTTCCGAAGCACGGAGGAAACTCACTATAGTAAATGGTCACCCATCCACAGACCAACCTCGGCAAGCGTGGCTTAACCCGGAAGATCGGTCTATGCGGCTGTAATTATTTAGCCACGAGCTCCTCCCATGATTTAAACATACACACGAATAAATAAAACTGAAGTGTCTGTTTGTTATTTCAAATTAACAGCTTTCCACTAAATGCATGAAAGTATTTAAGGTATTTAAACCAAGAAAATAATCTTAAACTTTTTGTCTGTCTCTGTGTTTGTTTGTTCCTGCTAATCTCAGAAACGGCTGGACTGGTATTGACGGGAGTCTCACTCGCAGGTAGCTATTATAATAAAAACCAAGACTTTTGTTTTAGCTCGAACGAAGTCGCGGGCAACTGCAAGTTATTTTATACACGGTGGCGCGTGGGTTGGATCGTTTGGTTCCCTTCAAGATGGTTGAGCTAAACGGTGCTGATGCACGCGTCATATTCGTGAACGGGTGCTGTCAGTTGGGATTGGTCATCTCTTAACTGCCATGTCTTACATCGTTTTTATAATTTTGTTATTTTTTTATATTCACCTTCATTGTTTTCACATATAGAAGCAACAAGAAAATATTCTTGTTGCTTCTATATGTGAAAACAATGAAGGTGAATATAAAAAAATTAATTAATTAAAGACACTCTTTTCCTTCCATTTGGTTTTTACAAAGTCTTGGTTACAAGACTTTGTAAAAACCAAATGGAAGGAAAAGAGTGTCCATGGAGTTTCTTGCTCGTTCTTCTCCATAGAGACCTACGTTTTGGAACGAGCAACTAGCTTCAATTTTAAACTGTAACTTCTTGACAATTCAAAAGTGCCTGTAAATGGTCTAATTAAAATAAATGCTTTGATTTGATTTGACATTTATTTATTAAAAAATGTAAGTCATTAATTATTAAATTAATAAAAACATGACTTATAATTTGTTGAAATCAAGTTTAGAATGCACTTACTTAGATTAAGTTTTGATCGTGTAATTTGAACGTGTACTTCGTGCGCGAGTCCGACTCGCATTTGGTCTGTTTTTTTCTACTTGTTTACGCGCTCTATTGAGTTATCTATTCTTCTTAATTTTCAGATGCTACGGTTTCCTACCCAAAATGATGAAGGAATACTACAGAGTGTCTATTTTTAAAGTAAAATCAGATGATTATAATTCTTCGGACATTCATAATTTCTACCAATACTTGACTGTGGTAGGTTACTATGAACATTTATTTGAATAACAACATACATACATAAACTCACGCCTTTTTCTCACGGGTACAGGCAGAAATCAAAAATGCCTGAGGCATTAAGTCCGCCTTTGTACTTTTGTTGCATAAAGTTTAAATAAATAAATAGAGAAATCACAGATCGCTACCTGCTTCGATCCTTACATACTACTTTCGCCTCGTCCATGTTCATACATATGGCCATACAAGCACGCCGGTTACGAGTACTGCGCACCTGACCTTTCTGTAGAACCTCACCAATAAGGTCACGGTAGGTCTTTCTAGGGCGTCTCCTCCCGGCGTTGCCACTGACATCTGCCATATATGTAAATCCATTTTGTTAGTCGCGTTTCACTCATCTTCTCAATATGACTGAACCATCTAAGCGGGTATGCTTAGATGGTTCATTTGGTTGGGTTTTTGAACCCTAATCCTAATCTCACCTTTTTGTTTTCAGATATGCGAATATTTAATAATGGCTGATTATTGCTGTGGCTACACCGTTATCATGGACTTTAGAAATGCAAATATACTGACATTTATAGCTAAATGTGCTCCTATGGAATTCAGACAAATTTTTACTTTAATGACTGTAAGTACCAGAAAATGATTTTATTTCATCATCATATCAGCTGCAGAACGTCCACTGCTGGACATAGGCCTCCCCCATAGATTTCCAAAAAGACCGGTTGGAAATGGCCTGCATCCAGTGTCTTTCTGCGGTCTTAATCAGGACTGGCTGCCCTTTAATAATATATTTTAATTTACTTTTTATGATCAAAAAAAAAGTTGCCCCGTTCTAGTTACTTATCCTATATCGTCGATCTTGTGGTCGAGTTCGAGTGCTCTTGGGTTTGCTTCCCAGGTCAGGCAAAAAGTGTTATTGGGTTTTTCCGTTACGAATTTCCCAGTAGCAACGATGCGAAACTCCCGTGACTCGCAAAACTCAGAGAGCCGTTGGTGCTGCGCCTGATATTTCCCCGTTAGTGTCGGATTGCTGTCCCACATGTGTTTGCGCACACACTTGTGCACTATATAATATCTCTGACGTACTTGGCTAGTCCCCATCGAGATTAACCGCCGAGACCGAAATCGTTATGCATTTTTTATTTTATTTTATGAAATACTTGAATTCTGTGTTTCTTTTTTCAGGAAGGCTACGGCATGAGAATAAAGCAGATACACTTAATAACAGGCTCCAAAATGATCGACGCTCTTGTCGGTTTCCTCAAACAAGTATTGAGCGCCAAACTCGCAGGAAGAATACATGTGCACAAAGATGACAATACCCTTCACGATTTTGTGCCAAAGGATATAATGCCGGTGGAGTATGGAGGCAAGGAGAGGTCTTTACAGACTCTTAGTGGTGGGTATTTGGCTGCAATATTAGTTATGACCGACTGCCTCGCTGGTTTTTTGGTCCGTACTTCGGAAAGCATGTAAAACTGTTGGTCCTATTACCTAATCTGTCCCCGGTCGAGTCAAGTTGCCGTTCTATCAGACTTTGAGACTGATCGAAGGGATGTATGTGACTATATTTGTGTTTGTGTTTGTGCTCACTCTGGTGCACTATTAGGTATATCTCCTGCACTTGGCTAGTCCCCATGCCTAGCGCTTAGGCATCGTCTTATGTGCTTTTAATATGAAGGCCCCTTAAAACAAAACGTAGCAAAATATTGCATAACAGTAGAAATAGGAATGGTGTCAGAACTTCAAAAGATGCACGCATTCGTTGTATAGACAAAAATTTCTCAAGGCGGATTGGCAATCAGACTTGTACTGGATCATAAGTCCAGGTTTCCTGACCATATTTTCCTTCAGCGATGTCAGTGATGTCCAAGATAAACTTAGAACGCACATTATGATTTAAAAAAGTCATAATTATTAGTACTTGACCGATATTGAACCCACAATGCATGAGAGGCCCTAACCAAAATTTCTCATTTTTGGGGGTAGATAGAGGCCACAGTAACAGGTTTGGGTTTCTGTACTACATACCATCACACCTGTATTCCTCAAAAGGTAAGGCAGAGATGTACCAATGTACACCGACAGCCCGCCGGAATGTTTTAGGTCCCATATAATAGGGAGCGAGCCTATTCCGAAAGGAGTTAATGCCCATTTTCAATTAATGGGTGGTAATTATCAATATGTTTATTTACATGTACCTATTTCTAATTTCCAGATGAATTGCGCAACAGGGTGACTTCCAAAGACTTCGTGGAGTACTTCGACGAGATGCACCAAGCGAAGACCAACGAATCGTGCAGATCAGGAGACAAGTTCAACGAACAGTACATTGGCATGCCTGGCTCCTTTAGGGCTTTGAGTGTAGATTAAGATTAGATTCAAGGTTATAAGGCTTTTTTACAAATTTGAGAGGAGGATCAAATACTGAATACCCTTTTTTAATAAGTCCCTCGTTTAATCCAATCAGTGCGGGTAACGGGCATGCAAACGTCAGAAAAACGCGCATGCGCGTTGCCCACGCTAAATGGATTAACCTAATATACTGTATAATAAATAATAGTGTGCTATACATAGTGTAAGTATTTGTTTCCTTATATACTTTCATATTTATTTAGTGAAAAGCTGTTTAAGCTGGTTTTTTATTTGAAATTACAAACAATTGAATTTTATTTATTTGTACATAAGCTACTTTTATTTTAATTTTAGTTTTATATTAATAAATTAAGAGGGTTATGTAAAATTGGTTTGTTTTATAATCACAACACGAATGGAGTCAAGGCAATAGCTAGTAAAGTATATAGGGCTGGGTACTCACTTAGCAGTGTAGCACGCAACGTATCAGATACGGTATCAACCTGCAAGTGGGTACGGCTCGTCCACGGTCCTCCGCATATGTAGCTACGAGCTTCCTAGCCGCCTTTGTGTTCGCAGTTAAACCGCCACTCGGCGGGTCACTGCGAGCTTACAGCGCTCCACGCGCGAGCGGCTCGCAGCGAGCTCGTGCTTACGTACTCACTTGATACCGTATCTGATACGTTACATGCTACACTGCTAAGTGAGTACCCAGCTTAACATACTAGCTTCTGCCCGCGACTTCGTTCGCTTCAAATTTCATTGGTTATCCCACGGGAACCGTACGTTTTTTTAAAGTGTCTATTCACCCTGTATAATTTTTTAAAATAAATTGTAAATAAGAATAAAATAAAATGTAAATAAGAACATGATAGTTTCAATAAAGAATGTTGTAAGCATCAGAACCGATGGACCAATGTGGATATTTGATATTTAGTGACCTGACTCGTTAGCCTAGTGGTCTTAAGTGCGGGTGCTACGCTAGAGGTCTTAATAAGTATAAGTCTGAAATCGTCTTTCCGAATTGAGTAAGCTTGATGATCAATGCTCGTCCCTTTTCTGTTTGAAAAAAGGTCTTTGCCTTTGTCTTTGTCAGTGGGATAATAATAACCTGATATTATTAATAGCAAAAATGTAAAGGCTAGGCAGATGATGATGATGATTATTATTAGCAAAAATCCTCAAAACTATGCCCCGTTATTGGGATTTTTCCTTAACGACTTTCTAAGCAGCAGCCTGGAGTTTAGAAGTTGGTGGTGTGTCACCCCCGTGCTTCGGAAAGCACGTTAAGCCGTTGAGCCTGCACCTGATCTTTCCCAGGTCGTGTCAGATTGTCGTCCCATTGGACTACGAGTGTGGTAAGATGGAGTGCACATGTGTGTTTGCGCACGCACTTGTGTACTATATTATGTCCTGCATACTTGGCTAGTCTAAAGGGTCCGTGGGTTACGCTCCCAGTCGTCGAGGCACCTGTGGTCGACGCACCCGATTCGATTAATTTCATATCTTTTTTTTATTGTGCTTTTTCACTTAGTACAGTAAACGAAAAAAGTGTTACATCATAATAATAAAGTATTTTTCCTTGCTAAACAAAAGTTATCTTTCAAATAGCAGAGAGTATAGATTGCCACTTAACCTTATCCTTACACACCTTTAGTGAAAAGTGATGATTTGCTTGTACATTTATACGATTTTTTTTTAAATATTTATTTAAGGTTTTACAGTAGATTATTACTACGCTAAAAAAAATCGATACATTTAACAGACAGTTATTTTGAAAGCTTGATTATTTAGTTATTGAAGCTGACTGTTATATTTAGGTTAAATTATTCTCATTTGTTTGGTTTCACCGTTTGATTATGTTTAATTATAGGTGATGAAAACTGTGATAGGTATATGGGAAACAATTTTTTTTACTAGTGTTCTTATTGAGTTATATAAATAAATAATGAAAAATTACTGAGTCTTAAATTTTTCAAAACATACTACCAATATAAAAGCATTTGTTTGTTATAAGTAAATATAATTATGATTTTTATGTTATACATGTATACCTACTTACAAACAATATACATTTAATATTTTTGTAAAACAGTTTTGTGCCTGACATTACATTTGATTAAAAATTGACTTGAATTAAATAAATCGAATCGGGTGCGTCCACCACAGGTGCCTCGACGACTGGGAGCGTAACCCACGGACCCAGTCTAAATTGCGATTGGCCGCCGTGGCAGAAATTCGGTTGGAAGAATAGTACCCACAAACATTGGAAATTGATTTAAGACAAGAAGTAATCATCTAGAAATCTAGATATTAGATTAAATATTATATCTAGAATCCTTACAGGTCTGGGTGAAATTGTTATTCTTAGTTTTAATAATATCTATTAATTTTGTAATTAAAGAACCAAGTCTAAAAGATTATTATAAAGCTTACTTTATTTTAAAACTACCTGCATGCTGCTTTCTTCTTTCTTTACTTCTTCTTCATTCTTTTCTTTTCTTACAAGAAAATAAGAGAAAAGATAATTAGAAAAACCCCAAAGGACCAGCCGACATATCGAAGAAACCGGAACTGATAATTTTGTATGAGATTGCCACTTAGATCCGCGTGAGTAAATCCGTAAGTACAGCTAGTTTATAATTATAATATTTAAAATGGCTTTAAAAATATAAAGACAATAAAGTATTATTATGACGTACAGACATGAACAACACTTGCTTATCGCAATGTCTGGTTTGGAAGATTATAGTAATTATAAAATATACGCAAACAATTAAATAATAAAATTTGTGCAAACAGAAAAATAAAATAATAATAATAGACTTAAATTTGAATAAAACATTTAAATTAGATTAATTAATAAAACTATTGCAATTGTTTTTTTTTTTTACTTGATCTCGGCTGGAGGCTTAGCATTGCCATCTAACGTGGCAACGCCATCATTCTTTTGCGCACATTTCCAGTTGACGGCAATACGGAAGCATTTTTTTAATGCCATTTACCTACTTTTAGTTAGTTTTCTTATAATTTAATTAATAATTATTTTATGTTCTGTAATTTTAAGTCTGTATTTATTGTACATACATGATGGAGAGGAAGAGGGAGGCCAAAGAAAAAATGGATGGATTGTGTGAAGAATGATATATGAAAGAGAAGGGAGTCAATGATAGTATGACGGCTGACAGGACGGCATGGAAGAAGAAAACGTGTTGCGCCGACCCCAAGTAACTTAGGATAAGGGTAGGAAGATCATGATTTATTACACATATGTAGAGTATTTAAAAATAGATTGACGTTTGTTAGTTAGAAATATTTTTAGAAGTCCAAGAAAGGTTTAATGATGAGAAAATATGAATAAACAGAAAAAAAAAATTCCAACTTTTATTGGTGGTACGAAGTTCGCCAGGTTTGCAAGTATTATATAAATACTTTTTAAAAACGAAACCCTTATAGATTCGTCAAGTCTGTCTGACTGTCCGTCAGTATTAGTACGAGAGCCCACGACCAAAACCATGTCTCATAGCAATACGGCAAAAACCCTATAAAATCGTTAGATTGTATGATTCTGAACCCGACTAGGTGTGTAGTAACGGTCGAAAGTGTAGCAACTGCGTGGGAGGCCATTTCTGCTGTGTCAAAAAAAAAGGACAGTCGGTATTATAGCAATACGTCTGATAGTGAAAATGTACATAGATTTTATAATTGTATTACGAAGAAGTTTGTTTTCAGACATTTTGCGCGTAGCATATAGCCTGAGCGCATTTTTAAAAATGTCAACAAATTTAGCCGACCTGTATCATAGCAATACGGATATTTTTTTTTTCAACTTTTCGTATTGCTGCCATGATTACCAAAAACCTGTTTTCAGACACTTTAAGTGTAGCATATACTCCCAAAAGCGAAAATAACGTTTCGGAGTCGCCTGGCCGATGCCTCTGTTAAATGTTTTTTTGTTGTTATGGTTTCGGGTAAATTCTTTGTTAATTATCATCTAATAAATTCAGGGTAGCAACGTATTCATTGGTTTGTAACAGAAAATTCAAGATGCCTCAATACGATTTTTAAATGATATCTGAGTATCGAAAAGTTGTCTGATAGAGAAGGTGCTACACTTAATTTGTCTGATATATTTTTTTTGCACATGTGGACAACTTATTTTGTCATGTCCAACAATTTTCAGACATATTGCTATGATACCGATCGGTAAAATTTGTTAACATTTTCAAAACGGTCTCAAAATTTAATGCGTTCACATTTCCGTCTGAAAATTGTTTTGTTCGCATCAAATAACCAAAATTTACTAATAAAAAAGATTTTCAGACGTATTGCTATGAGACATTTTTTTTGTCTCATTTTTAATTTTTTTAAGTGATTTTACGGGTTTGCGCTACACCACTATCGTCTGAAAAATATGTTTCCGGTATCTCTGAACTATCATTCAACTACAGTCTGCAAATCAGACATATTGCTATGATGCAGTTCGGTAAAATTCTTTGACAGTTTTGAAAATTCGGTCAGATCAAACGCTACGCGGAAAATGTCTGATATTGGTATTTTCGAGTTCAGGATAATCGTATCTATCGATTTGATGCGGTTTTGGCCGTATTGCTATGAGACAAAAATTTTGGTCGTGGGCTCTCGTACTATATATCACAGCCATTTTTTTCCGAAACTATAAGAGCTATGCTGGTGAAACTTGGAAAATAAATGTATTCTGTGAAACGCACTAAGATTTTCACACAAAAGTAGAAAAAATAAATAATACATTTTGGAGGTGTCCCATATAAGTATGGGGTTTTTTTTACACTGAAACTCATTTTTTTTTCATCAAACCCGTACGTGTGGGGTGTCTATGAATAGATCTTCAAAATAATATTGAGGTTTCTACAATTTTTTTTTTCTAAACTGAATAGTTTGCGCGAGAGACACTTCCAAAGCGGTAAAATGTGTCCCCCCTCCCTCCCCCCCTGTAACTTCTAAAATAACAGAATGATAAATGTAAAAAAAATATATGATGTACATTATCATGTAAACTTCCACCAAAAAATAATTTGAACGAGATCTAGTAAGTTGTCTTTTTTAATACGTTATTATAGATATTGGTGCGGAACCCTTCGTGCGCGAGTCCGACTCGCTCCTGGCCGGTTTTTGTTTATGTTTAACCTTATAATTAGGTACAATTATATTCATGAGACGTTTTATTATTTAATTGACGTCAGCGTTACGACGTTATTTTTGTTATATTTTTCTGAGATCATATTTTTTATACCAATGTATTTTTGACTTAGGCGCTTTGCACATGGAGCAACTTAAGTTAACCCTTTCACGAGCGAGCATCAGCAGAATATTTGAAAAACCACTTTTTAAAAGTTGCGCCAAAATGTAATTTAAAATTAAACTTTTTCAAGCTAAAAAGAGCGTTTTTATTTTTATGATAATGAAAATAAATAATATACTCAGGTAATTAGGTGAAAACAAGACATTAGCAACGCAAAAATTACAAATTCAATCTGGGCATTGGTAATTACTTTGCCAAAATAAAAGTCACGAACGGCCATTGGAAAAGTTATTGCCGTGGCCCAAAAAAAAGGGGGGGGGGGCTAAGCAAAGGGGGAAACCTATTAAGTAATATTGTTTTACAAATAATATTTCACAATGTTGAGAACAAATACAACAAAATCGGAGGTGTAAATAGTATTGCTCGCGAAACGGTTGAGGCAACTATCAACACTTTAAAAGTTTCCTGTAAAAAGTTGATAGTTGCTATAACGTTTACGGTTGCCGCAACTTTATGCCAATCTGTCTACTTTCATAGCCGAGTTGCGCAAACTACCCAGCGATCTTTAACAGTTGCTAGTTGCGGCAATTAGGAACTAACTTAGCCATCGATTACAGTAACTGAAAACTGTTGACGTACATCGGAACTCGAAACGCGAGTTGTTATGTGTGCGCAGTCTAATTGAAATATATGTAAACAGCTAGTTGCCAACTAGTTGCCAGTTGCCAATTGCTGCAATAGTTGCTCAATGTGCAAAGCGCCAAGTACAATAGAGGTTACCATTATAATTATCAGTAAACGTGTTTCAAAGCGTATGCTTTGCAAAATAAGTGTTTTCATTAGAATAGAATTAAGATTTTGAAAAAAAAAAAAAAAAACCGGCGAACTGTGGGTGTACATTGGTACACCTCTGCCTAACCCTTCGGGGAATACAGGCGTGATGGTATATATATATATATTTTTTTTTTATTTTGAAAATAATGTTTTTTTTCAATGGCGTTTAGTGTTCTTCAGGGCTTAATTTGATCACAGTGGACAATTCAATTTTGTTTTTGTATATTATTAGATGACAGCTCTTATTGCTCTTTGTGAAGGGTCTCGTCCGGGGAAGTACTACCATTATACCTATTTCTGCCACAAAGCACCGTTGCTGTGTTCCGGTTTGAAGGGTATAGATGCCATTGTAATTAGTAATTAACTGTCCCGTTGGTCTCGTGGTTGCAAGCACGACTAATGAGCGTGGGGTCCTGCGTTCGATTCCCAGGTCGTGTAAAAACTGACATGGGGTTTTTCCTTTTTGACATTCCAGTGAATCGGAAAGCCCGTAAAGCCGTTAGTCCCAGCTGTCTTTTGTAGATCTTTGACAGTCGTTATGGATACTCAGAAGACAGGAAGTCTGACATCCAGTCTAACCAAGAGGTATCGTGTTGCCCAGTAACTGGGTTGTGGAGGTCAGATAGACAGTCGCTCTATGTAAAACACTAATATTCAGTTGCACCCGGTTAGATTGGAAGCTGGCCCCAACGTAGTTAGAGAAAGGCTAAGCAGGTGATGATGGGTGCCGGTGTAATTACAGGCACATGAGACATTTCAATTTTGTCATTGGGATGGCAACGCCAAGGCCTCTGGTATTGCAGATGTCAATAGGCAGCGGCGACCACTTAACATCAGGTGGGCCGTCTGCAGGTTAGGCTTCCAATTAAATTTAGAATAAAAATACTCTACTGGATACTCACTTTTAGAGGTCATCGTCATCATCATCTTCCTGCCCTTATCCCATGTTATTTAGGGTCTGCGCAACACGTTTCTCCTTCCATGCCGTCCTGTCAACCGTCATGCGATCACTGACTTCCTTCTCTTTCATATCATTCTTCACTCAACCCATCCATGTTTTCTTTGGCCTCCCTCTTCCTCTCCATCCATCCACATCAATATATTTTTAACTTTTTGGTCACATACGTCTTATCCCTCTTCTGTCACATGCCCATAAAACGGCTCCCATCAACTTTTTCATCACTGGGGCGGCTACTTTCAATCTAGGTAATATATTTGTAGTATAGTTGTAGGTAAGATTGTATAAATAAATAAATAAAATCTTCCTCTAATGTACTCACTCCTTATCGTATCTATTCTGGTGCATTCCATTCTTTACTCTTAGAGGTACTTATTTTCAAAATTTAAAATATTCTAAAAAATACATTTTTTATAATTAAACTGCACAAAAAGTGGTAAAGTGTGTGAATTTGAAAAAAAAAAACAATTGCCTGTAAAAGTACAGTCAAAACTATAATTCAAAAATAGTGGATATCACAGTTCGTTGGTATGTTTACGTCCCATGTGATAGGGGCGAGCCTTTTGCCTTTGACCGGGCACAAATCCTAAATCTGAGCTGCTACTAAGAATTTCATAAAAAAACGCAATAACACTTTTTGCTCGACCTGGGAATCGAACCCAAGACCTTCAGCGTAGCTGGGTATTGGGGGTGTATTATAGATTATTTAAAGACTCAATTATTTTTTTAGCGGACGATTAAGAGGCGTTTATTTGGATAAACATGTTTGTTGTATTAAAATTATATGTACCTGCATTAAATATTTAATAATTTTAATTTTGATGCTGACTATACGCAGTAAGTAGACACTAGTCAAAAATAATTATACCCTAAACTGATTATAAATATAAAATACCAGACATTATTATTTTCAGTTTCTAAATGGACACCGTACAAATAACACGGATAAAACTAAAATTATAAAGAATAATTCAATTTTAAATAATTACCAGGTAACTTTATTTTTTATTTAAATTATGTGCAATAGTTACAGACTTAAAATAAGATGCCATAAAAAAATATCAATAATATCAAAAAAAGGACCTAAAACTAACTGGCATCAAAAATTTCGTATTCATCGCCGCCAACTGGGAATGTGCCCAAAACTGCCAGTCTTTTGGGCACATTTGGGCATTGCAACGTTGGATGGCATTAAAGAAACGAAAGTGACGAATTTTTCATATACTACTTGTATACCACTTTTTTTATTTCATAAAACCGAAAGTGCTGTGAAAAAATCTGAATCGATGTCGGAAAATAGTTTTTTTAAAATACCTCCGGGTGCTATTGAAGAAATAAGGAAAACTTATGACTTGGATAAACCGGGTAGACTAGAAGAGGCTCTTCAAATTTTGACTGAATGGATTCTAAAACAGGATCATATTATCAAAAAGGATTTTAGTAAGTAGACTCTTGTGTTTATTTTGTCAATCTCTCCTTTGTGTCAATGTTCTACATCTGACTGTGAATATGAACAATCTGTTCATCACATCTTATGGGAGTGTAGTCTTTGGCAGAATGAGCGAAATATTATGTTAGATAGTGTACAGGTTACATCTGGTGTTGTTTATTACGTGGACCTTATAGAAACTAGAGCAAATTCCGTGCGTACAAGCATTTTTGCCATACCTATTACTGGAATCAAATGTAACAATTCACATTAGGACCCATTAAGTTAAATGATAATTGCAATCCGTGGTGCTTGGCAATCTGGGCTTCGCCCAGTTGTAAACATCCCTTTGTGACTATTGGCCTAATTCTGTTCTGTCTCCTGCTTGTTTGGAGGGAAGTGGAAATTATGTTTTTCTTACTCCTCCGCTAATCTTTTCTGATTAATTTCGTTGCGGGATCCAAGGCAGTTAAATCGTTTCTCCGGGACTCGTCGAGCTTCATTGTCTCGGCGCTTTTCTTGTGGTCGCCACAGTTGATTCTGGTTTACATAAGTTGCAGTGGTTTGGGAACAGTGTGGCGGGCTTGTCTTGTGCTTATTTTATTACTAGCTTCTGCCAGCGACGTCGTTCGCGTTGTTCTGTTCACGCAGTTTAATAAAAATCATATAAAAATGATAATAAACATTAATAATCATGAAACCAAACACTTTTAGGCAAGGATTACTTGGAGAGGAAGTTGATAGCATGCAAAGGTTCCGTTGAGAAGGCAAAGAAGCAGATAGACCGATTGTGCACGATGAAGACGCTGGTGCCAAGATTCTTTTCGAAGACCAATATAAAAATGGAACTGCCACATATTTCAGACATAGCGTAAGTAATGTTAAATGCCCCGTGGGTCCTATGGTCGCAAGCGTGTCTGATAAGCGAAAGGTACTGGGCTCGATTTCTTGCTCGGGCGAAAAATGTTATTGGGTTTTTCCTTCAGAAATTTCTCAGGAGCAGCTCCGAGTTTGGGAGTTGGTGGTGTGACAGTGCATTAGTTAGCCATATTTCTTATTTTCATACAGTAATATTGACAAATTAATCAAAACAGGGAAATATTTGACAGCTGTTTGCGACGTTGCCAACTTTCTGTATACGCGCTCTTAATAGTTTTGTTAAAGGTTCCTACAGGTAAAATATTTTCTACAGGTGGACGCTCCCTCTACCGACACTAACTGAGGACTATTACAGAATAATGTTGTCAAAAGTGAACATCAACAAGAACTTTAAGCCTGAATGGTTGATGGAGTACTTTCAGCATGATATAATAGTAAGAAAAACTTTATTATGACCTCTCTTATTCTTCTTCTTTCATGTCGATTGAGTTGTTTCAAATATATTTAGCGCTAAATGTGTCCAATGATTTTGGTGAAAGTGGGGCCTAGATAAAGACTTAATTAGCAAATAGGTATACAAGCTGTTAATTTGCATCCTCGTCAAATTTTAGGAGCTTGTCATAAAAAAATAGAAGTAATCAAAAATAATTACGATACTTGGCCAATATCTAATAAATACTTGTTTTTTTAGTTGCAACTATCAAATAACAGTATTCCAGAATACTCCTCTTGCAAAATTCAGAACCGCCTAGTTGCGTATGCGGTAGGCAGAGTATTGTCGCGCGGCTATATCAATGTGTTATGTACACGCGCCTAAACCCTCTGGCGAGATGGCTAGATCGAATTTGATAATTAAGTAAAAAAAAAAATTTTTCAAAACCAATTTATTTTATTATTGATTCGTGTTAAGAATCACTAGCATAGTTAACTACTTGAATTTGACAAGGTTGCAAATCAATGCCTTGTATTTAGCGCTAAATGTGTTTAATGATTTTAGTGAAAGTGAGGCCTAGATATAGACTTATTAGCAAATCTATATCAAATTGCAATTAATGTCAATTACGTTAAAAACCCACAATTAATTTTATCTTATTGTTTTGTTTTTATTTTATTTTTCTAGTCATCTGAATATATAAGAGCTCATGATTACTCAAAGGGTTTAATTATTATACACGATTACACTCAAGCCAGTTTAATGGAAATAATTCCGAAATGGAACACAGTGGAGATACAGCAGTATTCATCTATATTAATTGTAAGTTTTGAATAATTTAAGAAGTCCGATTTGGCAGTCCGAGTTCACAAGATAACACCAAAATCTCGCAACGCGTAATCAAAGTCCGGAATCAGCAAACAATTTTTAACTAAATACGAGTCATCATCATCATCTGCCTAGCCTTTTCCCAACTATGTTGGGGTCGGCTTTAACTAAATACGAGTAAATTGGTATAATATCGAATTATTCATCCGTACTTCCGTACTTAATATTATAAATGCGAAAGTAACTCTGTCTGTCTGTCTGTCTGTCTGCCTGCCTGTCTGTCTGTCTGTCTCTTCTTCACGCCTAAACCACTGAACCGATTTCAATGAAATTTGGTACAGATATAGTCTGAGACCCGAGAAAGGACATAGGATAGTTTTCATCCCGGAAATCCCCCGGGAACGGGAACTATTAATCCACGCGGACGAAGTCGCGGGCAAAAGCTAGTATTATATAATAATAGAACTAAAAATATATTATTTATGTGACCGGATTTTGTTTGTGTATATTTAAAAAAAAATACAATAATTTTACATTTATCTCTTTTGTAAAAGTAAAGATTTTCCAGAAAATCGATTTTGATGGCACCATTGAAGCCGAATTGAATGTCAGAAATATAACTATCTCTTTCTTTTAGAATGGCTACGG
Organism: Caradrina clavipalpis; assembly: GCA_932526535.1. Classification (NCBI taxonomy): domain Eukaryota; kingdom Metazoa; phylum Arthropoda; class Insecta; order Lepidoptera; family Noctuidae; genus Caradrina; species Caradrina clavipalpis. Next base: position 11,672,431 of record OW052106.1, read on the forward strand.
TACAAGAGTGAAGAGCTTAAATATACTGACAGATTCAACCACCTTAGATCTGCTAATGAAGATTATAAAGCCATTTGTTCCTGGAAAAATTAAAATACATGTTCATAGAACTCTTGAAGATTTACATGAAGTAATACCTAAAGAACTGTTGCCGGTTGAATACGGAGGAAACGAGAGACCTATTATGGAATTGTATAGTAAGGACTATAATTTAATTCCTAATTAATTAATTAATTAATTATTATTTTACTTCCTAATTAACCCTGCAGTGGTCGCGCGGACTACATAATGTAGTCCATGGTTTTTTTAACTGACGTTGCTTTTTACGTACTTTTTTTTTCATAGCTGATTTAAACAAGACCATTGAAAATTTATGTTTGTTTTTTGTTTTAATTTTATTTAGGAAGAGTTAATTTGTCAAATTTTAATAAGAAAATAATAATACAATTGAATTTCATTTAAAAAACGGCAAAACAAATTGGACTACATATGTAGCCGCGCGACCACTCACGTGACTTTTTAAGACGCGACCACTGCAGGGTTAACCTAGTGGTCCTAAGCGCGACTGCTACGCTAGAGATCTTGCGTTCTCGCAGGTCGAGCAATGTGTTATTGGGGTTTTCTATGAAATTCTCAGTAGCAGCTCGTAGTTAGGAGTTGTGCCCGGTTAATGGCAATAGGCTCGCCCCCTTTTGCATGGGACCTGAACGTACGTTTTTAAGCCTCGTATAGATGTACTAGCTTTTGCCCGCGGCTTCGCTCGCATATCCCTTATTTTATCCCCATGGGGGTTGAATTTATCAAAATACTATTTAAGCGGACATCTTCATCATAGTAGCTCCAATCTTTAATTTCAGTTCAATCAGTCTAAAATCTAAGAAGATTTATATAAACCTACCCCTATTTTATCTCCTTGGGGGTAGAATTGATCAAAATCCTTTCTTAGCGGATGCCTTTTTTTTTTTTTTTTTTTTTATAGACGGGAAATCATCAAATAACTTCCCCCGCCCTGGGCGGGGCGGGAGGGAGTGTCAGACTTTTACTGACTAAAACCCGTCTATGTTCCTTCATGTGCCCTTTGCGTTCCGGGGGCGCGGTATCTCTTTCGAACAACCCGCAGCCCCGGCAGGCATCGGCCCTCAGTGGCCCCATCCAATTTTTTCTGACATCTCTTTGAGGCGCGCGTGGAACACGAACGCGCCGTCGACACGGTCTGTCGCTAGTGAACGTACGGACGGTGAGCTACCCATTGCTCACCGTCCACAGACCCGCGTCTACGGTGGCCGGGAGTCGTCACGTGGCTCCCGACGCCCGGATCGTCTACCGCGGCGGCCGCTGGGACGGGGGACCCTCCTTTCCCTCTCCCGTCCCGCCGCCTCCTTCTCTAGCATTACAGCTTCGCAGAAGGAGGCGACTGCTTCCCATTCCCCCTCGCTCCGGACCATGGCCTGGACCAGTGCCGGACGCGAGAGGGCGCCGCCGCCGATGGCCGCCTCGAGGACTCGGCGGTGCTCAGCCCAAGCAGGGCACACCGCCAAAGTATGCTCCACCGTGTCCTCGGGGCGATCCTCACAATGGTGACACCCGGGCGATTCCTCCCGCCCGATGAGGTGCAGGAACCTCCCGAAACATCCGTGTCCGGTGAGGACCTGCGTCAGGCGGTAGGTGAGGGCGCCGTGGCGCCGCTCCAGCCACTCCTCAAAGAGGGGTCTTACCGCCTCAATCGAGGCGAGCCCTGCACGAGGTTGCGACAGTCGTTCTCTCCATGTCGCCATGAGATCGAGCCGGAGTTCCGTCCGCAGGGCGGCAATTTGCCGCGGCAGCGGAGTTTCGCCCCGGCCCAGTGCCTTCGCGCGCCACTCGTGTAGGCGCGCGAGGACCAGCGCCTCCAGATCCCATGGCGGCAATCCGGCAAGGAGGCTCGCTGCCTCGCCGGAGATCGTGCGGTATCCGCGGATGACCCTTATGGCGATCACCCGCTGGGACGCGTTTAGGTAATGGGCGGCAAGCCGCCTCAAGCCCCGCGCCCACACCGGGGCCCCGTAAAGGGCCATCGAACGCACGACCCCGGCGTAGAGCCTCCGGCAGGAGGCGTTTGGCCCCCTCAAATTGGGCAAGAGCCGCTTAAGAGCGGCTGACGCCCGTGCCAACTTGGGAGCCAAACGTCGGAAATGTTCCACGAAGTTCCATCGGCTGTCGAGGACAAGTCCCAGGTACTTCATCGTCGACCCGACGCCGACGGAAACCCCTCCTACCGTGATTTGGGATCCCGACGGTGGCGCGTTCCGAGGCCCATGAAAACACAGGACCTCGGACTTGTGCAAGGCCACCTCGAGACCCAATTGCCGGATCCTCTCGACGACTATCGCAACCCCGCGTGTCATAAGGTCGGCCGCCGCCTCGTGCGACCACCCCTGCGCCAGGACCAACGTGTCATCAGCGTAGCACACTACGCTGGCGCCCTCGGGGAGGTCAGCACGTAGCACCCAGTCGTAGCCGATGTTCCACAGGAGCGGCCCCAGCACCGATCCCTGCGGAACACCGCACGACATCTCTCGCCGGTTCCATTCACCATTTCGACCAGGGTAGATCACGGCTCTATCACACAGATAGGCTCCGACCACCCGACGGAGGTAGTTCGGCACCCGGTGGTACCGGAGTGCCTCCCTAATGCAGGACCAGGGCAGGGAGTTGAACGCATTGGCGATGTCCAGCGACACCGCCAGCACAACCCTGCCCCGGGACACAGCATCCCCCGCCGAGAGAGCTCTGACGCGCATGATGGCATCCACCGTAGAGCGCCCCCTGCGGAAGCCGAACTGGCAGTCCGCAAGGTCCGGCCCCATCCCAGACAGGTGCCCGACGAGGCGGCCCGCAATCACTCTTTCAAAGAGCTTGCCCACCTCGTCGAGCAGCACGATGGGCCGGTATGCGGACGGTGAGTCCGCAGGGCGCCCAGGCTTCCGAATGAGGACCAGCTTCCCCGTCTTCCAACGAAGTGGGAACTGGCCCCTCTCCAAACATGCGCTTAGGAGCCCCTCCAATCGGGGCCCTAGAGCCTCTGAGGCCAGGACCCAGGCTTTTCCAGGCAAGCCGTCGGGTCCCGGGGCGGTATTTTTGCCTTTCAGCTTACGTACCGCCACCCTCAGGTCTACCCCAGTCACCTCTGGTGTGTCGTCGTCGGTGTGGTCCGCTTCCGGCATCGCAGGCGGCGGAGCCATGGGCGGGGGAGGATGTTCTCCCCGCGAGGGGAACAGAGCGCTCACCACGTCCTCAACGAGCTCCGGCCGGAGACTCTGCGTCAGCGGGGGGGCCCAGGTGCGGATCTTATCCCGCACCGTCTTGTAAGGGCGCCCCCACGGATCCGCGTTCAGAGTCCCCAGCAACTCCTCGCGGGCCTGAGCTTTGGCCCGCGAAATGGCCTCGTTGAGGGCGGTCTTCGCCTCTCTGTACCCCTCGTACAGCTCCGCCTCAATGGCCGCCGCATTCGGTGGCCGAATGCGGAGCCTGCGATGATGGGCGTACGGGTGTCGCGCAGCGACGCATGCCTCCCGCAGCGCCGAAATCTCTTGCGACCACCAGTACACCTGCCGGCGGGCGCCGCCCTGCGGGACTCGGGGCATTGCCACGTCACAAATCTCGGACATGGCCCCCTGGAACCACTCCACCTCACTGTCTATGTCGGCAGGCCTGTCCGGTGATGACACCCAGGCCTGCACGATCGAGGCTTCCAGGAGGAGCTCCCGGTCCAACCGCTTCAGCGCCCAACGCGGACCACTCGGGGCCTGCACGACCGGCGCGCTGGAGTCCGGGGCGGAGACGTCAAACCGGATGTACCGGTGATCGGAGTAGGTCTCCACCCCCTCCACAACGCGCCAGTCAAGAACCCGCGGCGACAGAGCGGGGCTGGCGAACGAGATGTCCACCACCGATTCGCCCCGCATCCGCACGCACGTGGGTACAGAACCCCGATTCAGGATGACTAGACCCTTCTCCAGGGTCCAGTCCTCCAGCATCCTCCCCCGCACATCCGTGCAGCGAGAACCCCAAGCCAAGTTTTTGGCATTGAAGTCCCCGAGCACTAGCACGGGGAGGGAATGGCTTCCGACGACGACACTCAACTCCATGAGGGAGTTGTGGAACTCGGCGAGAGTTCGGTTCGGGGAGAAGTAGCAACCAACTACAACGATCCCCCCGAACCGGGCTGCTACGCACCCCTGTCCTTTCTTGACTCCCTCAAGGGACGGGGTGCCGGCGGCGGCCGACGCAATTATGGCCACTGAGCCGCTAAGGTCCTCCACCCAGGTTTCTCTGGGCGGGACAAAGTACGGCTCAGCGACCACGGCGATGTGTATCGACCACTGCGCCATGCTCTGGAGCAACAGATCCTGAGCGGCGACGCAGTGGTTGATGTTCGCCTGTAGGAGGCGCAATGGTGCCGTTATTGGCAGTCCATTGCACCCCCCTGAATAGCCGTTGCGGCGACGGCTGGCGCGGACTCAGCGGCGGCTGCGGTTGCGGCCACGGCGACAGCAGCGGTGGCGGCGGTGACAGCGGCGGCGGCGCGGGGCCTTCCCCCGGCCTTGGCGGGCACGGCGCAGGCCTTGCCCCCAGCCCGGTGATCGGCCGGCTTGCTAGCCCCCGCACATGCGTCGCAGTGCGGCGGGGCATCGCAAGTCGCGGCCTTGTGACCGGGCTTGCCGCAGCGGAAGCACAAGCCGCTGCGGTCCACCTCTGAGGCGCACCGGCATGCCACGTGATTCCCCACGTGGCATAGCGGATGCCTACGTTATATTTCAGCCCGATCCGTCCAGTGGTTTGGGCTGTGCGTTGATAGATCACTACGTCAGTCAGTCAGTCACCTTTGAGTTATATATTTAGAAGGAATATTGAATAACTTTCCAATTTCAGATGAATGGATCGAAGAATTAAGTTCGGAAAAGCATGTGGAGTACATGAGAATGATGAACAAAACTTGCTCGGACGAGACGAAACGACATGAAGCAACATTCAACGAAGAGTCCATGGGCATGCCGGGGTCCTTCAGATGTCTGAGTGTAGACTAACCATGTAGAAAATATTATTATTGTGATATTGTTTATTAAAGAAGAAAAAAGACTTATGCAATAACCAACTTGTCATTAGACTTTTCAGATAGTTTTGTATTTAAAACTAGCTGTAGCCCGTGGTTGCATTCGCGTTTACTATATCATTGGTTTAAATTTTGTTTTTGAGTGACCCTCTTTTTATAATACATACATACATACATAAACTCACGCCTTTTTCCCATGGGGGTAGGCAGAAACCACGGACCGCCACCTGCCACAATCCTTACACACTCCTTTCGCCTCGTCCACATTCATACATCTGGTCATACAAGCACGCCGGTTACGAGTACTGCGTACCTGACCTTTCTGAAGAACCTCACCGATAAGGTCAAGGTAGGTGGTCGTCCCCTCACGGGCGTTTAATTATATAAAAAATAAAATAAAATTAGCCTGAGATACTCCTTAGCTATATGCGATTGAAATCCCGTAATATAATTTTCATCCATTAACCACCTCGGTAAAAGTCGTTATACACTGGAATTCTATTCTATATGCGACTCTTCTGGAGAAGCGAAACATCGTGAGGAAACCTAGACTTATATTAAATGTAAGTTTGGCATTGACAATCCGTCTTGAGTAAGCGTGGTGATCAATGCTCGTGCCATCTCTGCATGAGAAAAGGTCTTTGCATTACTGTGTGAGAATCCAATCCTATCCATCAAACCTATTTAATCTATAGTTTATAAAAAGACATCACATCGCTGCCCTAGTTCAACAGTAAGATATGTTGAACAAAGTATGTTTTGAGTTATTCATACTTTTATGATTTAAGTGTCATTAATTCACTCGTTGTTAATTGAAATGTGCTTGATTTTTTAAAACTATAGCTTAGTTTAATGTGTTACGGAGTTATTTATATTTATATCCGATTTTTGAACCGGACAGAAGAGCAAATTTTTCACATGAAACAAAACTTAACTCAATTTTGTTTTTTTTTTTAAGATATCTTACTGTTGAACTAGGGCAGCGACATGCCCGTTAACTACGCATACTGATCATCAAGCTGTAGCGACATCTATCGCACAGCATGCGAACTACTACGGCAAAATTGTCGTCTCCTAGATCGCGCTATCAACTCTCCGCGACATTAGCATATATAGAAAATTCCTACAATAACCGTCGGGCAGTAGCCCACCAGACATAACACCCGCTTTTGGAGGATCCTCCCTTTTCTATCGGGGGGGGGGGGGGGGGGGGGATGAGAAACTTTGTTTTCGTAAAATTCAGACATGAACTCGCATCTCACGTCGCTATTCACCCTCACTTCGATTAAGGTTCAAAATGACATTGACTTATTTGACACTTTGAAGTGCAAAGTAAGCGTCGAAGTGACAGTGGAATTACCGTATAGAATGCCACTTCTTACGTGATCTCATACTTTATCTGTCAAAATTTCCCCGTCAATTTAGTTCAACTCGCTGACACGCTCGCAAGAGTGGCGCTAGTGTAAATTCGAATTATCAATCGAGTTTTAGAATGCCTATCAAGAAAGTCACAGCGGATTCAGATTCGAAGTTTAGAAGGAGGTCTTACAGAATCACACAGCTGTAGCATGCGTACCATTGATTTGCCATCCCTAATACTAGGCATTTCTTAGTAGCAGCCCGGAGTTTGGATTGAGAATCAAATCTCCGGGCTGCTACTGAGAAATCACACGAGCAAACAAGATATAATTTACTCCTTGTGTAATTACACGTCGGTTATGATTAATTTGTCAAAGGCCAGAGCGTTTATTGCTTACTAATAATGATAATTTTGTTTAACCTTGAACTCTTTAAGCATACTGTTGGAAGGTTTGAGTCTAGGCAACCGGTTGAGGACTACGTGGTCAGGTTATAATTATCTCACCTCTCTAATAGGGTGTAATGATAGATGAAGATGAACTGCTCTGTTGGTCTCGTGGTGGTAAGCACATCAGTTGAGCGTGGAGTCCTGGGTTCGATTCCCAGGTCGGGCAAAAAGTGTTCAATTATTGGGTTTTTCCATTAGGAATTTCTCAGCAACAGCAAGGAGATTGGAAGTTGAAGGTGTAAGACACCCCGTGTCACACGACTACTACGCTAGAGGTTTTAGGTGCGATTCCCTGCAAAGTGTTATTGGGTTTTTCTGTGAAATTCTCAGTTCCAGCTCGGAGTTAGGATTCGTGCCCGGTTAATGGCAGTAGACTCGCCCCCTATTACATGGGATCTAAAACATACCGACAAACTGGGTGAATACGGGCGTGATGGTATGTTATATATTTAATATGTGTTATAAATAAATGAAGGAAATAATAAATTTGAATACAATAGGAATTGCTTTGAACCATGGCCATGTTAGAGGGTTTAATTACTTTGCTAACAAGCTGATGTTATGTAACTTGATGTTAAGTGGTCAGCTCTGCCTATAGACATCTGCAATAACCAGAGGCCTTGCCAATGTGTTGCCATCCCAGAAATAAAGCTGAAATGCATACCTTACATATTTCATTTGATAGTTTAATTTGTTAACCAAAATAGACATCACGGTTGGCGCATTGGCTGCTGCGCTGCGTGTTGCGGGTTCGATTCCAAATCTAATCCAATCAGGGACCAAATATTTTTACGGCGTACAGATAGTTGTTCCGGGTCCTAGGTGTTGGTATAGGTGAATTATAAATGTTTGTAAATGCACTGACGATACAGAAGAAATTTTAGCGTTTTTTTTTTCCCAAGGGAAATCATCAAATGACTTCTTCCGCCCAAGTGTCAGACTTTTACTGACTAAAACCCATCCATGTTCCTTCTTGTGCCTTTTGCGTTCCGGGGCGCGGTATCTCTTTCGAACAACTCGCAGCCCCGGCAGGCATCGGCCCTTAGTGACCCCTCCAAAAGAATGCCTAATAAAAAAAACGGGTTGACATAAAATATGAATTTATTTTGTTACTCATTAGTCTTTAGAGGTCATATAAACAAGTGTCGTTTACCTTAAACTTGTTTTCGAAACAAAGTTAGAATTTTAACCTTGAAGGTTTTTTATAACCAAAATTTTCCGGAACATTTTTTTGATTTTGGTAATAAACAAAACTCATCAGACAATAAATGTCTGATGGGAAAAAAATTAAATCTAAGGTTTTGTTAAGTTTTGTCTTTCGTGCATTTTGTTTTTAATTAATTATGGTTAATTAACTCACACTAAGAGTAGCTAAATGCGTTTTACTCAATTGTATAAATATTTAGAAACATTATTTTAGTTTCTTTTTACAACCTTTTATTATAATTTTTAAATAATATGCACCCGATTGTCTCGATATTCTAGTGGTCCTAAGTGCAACTGCTACGCTAAAGGTCTTGGGTTGGATTATATTTATTTATTTTATTTAAGGAAAAACAAACAGTAGCACATTATTTAAAAAAAAAACTAGCTAACACAGATACAATTCATACACATATTTGCATTTATAATAACAAGAACTCATATCTGGACTTTTAAATGTATAAAGGGAAAAAGACATTTTGACAGCAGTCTTATTGGGTTTTTCTGTAAAATTCTCAGTAAGAGCTCGTAGTTAGGATTTGTGCCCGGTTAATGGCAATAAGCTCGCCCGTTATTACTTGGGACCTAAACTTACCGGCTAACTGTGATTGTACATGGTACACCACTACCTTCGGGAAACACAAACGTAATGGTATGTGTGTGTGTGTGTGTGATTAGGTATCATTACATATACATAATAAAATCTAATAAAAATGGATAAGTACCTAAGGCTAAAGTTTAAGATTTAATTGATATCCTTTTTAATATAAAACAATTTTAATGTTATCTGTACGCAATAATTATAGACCGCTTAAAAACTTGTTAAAGGCTGATGATTAACTGTGTGTATAAGAGTTGATTATAATTCAGTTCAAAACGAGACACCGTATTAATAAGACATACATATAAGTAACTATTAAAATTCGCTCTAATAAAAAAAATATTGATCAGTGAAAAATCTTGAAAAAGAAATTGTTGTTGTCATAGTTACTTTAAAAAACATGGATTCAATGTCGGGAAATCATCTATTAAAAATACCTCAGGGTGCTGTTGAAGATATAAGAAAAATTTATGATTTGGATAAACCGAATAGACGTGAAGAAGCACTCAAAATTATGAGAGAGTGGATTCTAAAACAGAATCATATTATCAAAAAGGGTTTTAGTAAGTAGAATTAAAGTTTTTATTTTATGTATTGTCAAACACTCTAATAATATCTTTTTTTACTAAAAATATAAAATAACTATAATGAATGGGTTGGTAACCTTTTAAGCTAAAAGAGCAAACCACAACAAAGTATGATATTCATCTATCATGGATAAAAAAAATATCAACAGCATTCAAAAACTAGAAAGAAAAAAAATACTTAAGCCTCCCTATTTTTTGACCGATTTTTGTCAGATTTTTTCTTGCCGTCAAAGGAATCTAAATCTAAATGTTGTTTTGCCTCCGACCTTCGTATCTAAAGTTAATTTATACTTTCAAAGTTTTTGAAGGCGTTCGAGTTTTTTTACAAAATTAATTTATTTTAATGCTTTCTACTTCATAACAAATACTTCATTCGTTAGTGTTGGTCAGAAGCCAGAAAGTCTGACAACCAGTCTTACCAAGAGTATCGTATTACCCATTACTGGGTTGTGGAGGTCTGATAGGCAGTCGCTCCATGTAAAATACTGATATTCAGCTGCATCCGGTTCGACTGGAAGCCGACCCCAACATAGTTGGGAAAAAGGCTAGGCAGATGATGCTTTCTACTTCATAACAAATCTATTAAAAATTATAAGACGAAAAACAAACCGGCAAATGTGTTTTATCTTCCATGTGATCCGCTTTTACTGTATACCATCACGCCTGTATTTCCCGAAGGGTTAGAAAGAGGTGTACCAATTTACACCCACAGTTCGCCGCATGTTTTAGGTTCCATGTAATAGGGGGCGAGCCTATTGCCATTAACCGGGCTCAAATCCTAACTCCGAGCTGCTACTGCGAATTTCATAATATAAAAACCTAATAACACTTTGTGCTCGACCTGGGAATCGAACCCAAGACCTCTAGCGTAGCAGTCGCGCTTAGGACCACTAGGCTAACGAGGCAGTTACTGTGTACTTATTTATAGTTTTTGTGCATATACAGGGTGGAAATTTATTATGCTACCTGGAGGGAAAGTACTCTAAATACTGAAGATAGCAAATTTTACTTAAAGGAAACATTCCTTTATTTTTAAAAAGAAACAGAACTGCATTTAAATAATTTTGAAAAAACAGTTGCCACACCCGGGAATCGAACCGACTAAAATCCGAAAAAATAGCATCTTGTACTTTTATGGCACTAATCGTTAGGGTCAAACATAAGGATCAAATCTCTGCAAACATGATAAATTAAATTTAAAAAAAGCCATGAAATTTTAACCAAAACTTATTTTATTCGGACGAAAAAATCGAGAATTGACTAATTGCATGCTCGAAATGAGCTCCATTTTCTTGGATGTACAAATTTATTATTTTAAGGAATTCATTGTGAATAACTTTTAGTAGGGTGTTCTGGTGAATATTGAAAATTGTTTGCTACCAAAACTCACTCAAAATGAGTTTTTTTAAAGGAATAAATTTGTGTATCCATGAAAGTGAATCTCATTTCCAGCAACTACTTAGTTAATTTGTTCGTTTTTTTCGTCCGAATAAAATAAGTTTTGGTTAAAATTTCATGGTTTTTGTTTAATTTAATTTACCATGTTTGCAGAGATTTGATCCCTATGATTGACCCTATCGATTAGTGCCATAAAAATACAGAATGCTATTTTTTCGGATTTTAGTCGGTTCGATTCCCAGGTGAGGCAACGGAATTTTCAAAATTATTTAAATGCAGTTTAGTTTCTTTTTAAAAATAAAGGAATGTTTCCTTTAAGTAAAATTTGCTATCTTCAGTATTTAGAGTACTTTCCCTCCAGGTAGCATAATAAATTTCCACCCTGTATGTACCTCTAATAGGAGGAGGTTCTCAATTCGACTGTATACATTTTTTGTATGTTTGTTACGACAATTCCGCCAACCCAATTGGGTAGATGACACCACTAATCAATTGACGTACTTTTTATGAGCTGTCAAAACGCCATTCCCCATAGATTTTCTATGACAATACTCAACTATGACGTCACTTTTTTGTCATCTCAGTTCACTATTTATTGATTTCAAAGCAACTAAAAATCGATTTTTATAGTTATTTAAAAAATCGTCGGGTTTTTAGTGCTAAAATTAAATGTTTTTTTGTAAAGTTGTTTCTTGAAATTATTGGTGTCATCTACCCAATTGTGAATCCATTTAGATTATTCTATTTTTTTGTTTTTTGGTAGGTCATACTTCAGATGAAGTTCTATATAAATGTTTTCAAAATCGATTTAGTACTTAGGTTTATAAATCAAAATAACTATAAAAAGCCGCCGACTACCAAAACTAAAGTTATTTTTCGCTTTTTAGTTTTCGACGGCGGTTGTCTTTTTTTGTAAAAAAGATTTTTTGTCTTCGAATGTAGATATACCTACATCAGATCTTCACAAAACAATGACGCAAATCGGTTGATACATTAGCAATCGGTGGTCTCACACATACAATAACATTATTTTTTCGGGCAGTCGTGTAAAAAAATAAGATATCCCGAATACGTAACGTTGTTCTGTTTTTTAATCATTAGATGGCAAATAAGTCGACGGCCCACTTGCCCCATAGCCAAGTCACAAACGATAATCGTAAACGCTCGGTAAGTACCAATAGATTTTCAACTTAATACCCAAGACCCTTAAGTTGAAAATCTATTAAAGATTTCTAAGTGTTAGCGACTGGAACGAACGAAAACGCTATGCAATCTTCATTAGATCTTCAACTTAAAACCAAGCACATAAAGTTGAAGATCAACTAAAGCCTACTCAGCGTTTGCGTTTATCGTTTGTGACTTGGCTAGGGGGGCTGATGTTAAATGGTCACCGCTAACTAATCTGTACATAATACTTTCAGGTGATATCTACTTGGAAAAAACGTTGATAGCATGCAAAGGTTCTGTAGAGAAGGCAAAGAAGCAGATAGATCGATTGTGCACGATGAAGACGCTGGTACCAAAGTTCTTTTCGAAGACCAATGTGAAAATGGAACTGCCACATATTTGGGACATAACGTAAGTAATATTAACAGAGTATTCTTTAAACATAAACACTCAGACGTCATTTGCATAAACTGTTTTTTCTTTATTTTTTTTACCGATCCCCCGCCCTGGGCGGGGCGGGAGAGAGTATAAGGCTTTTACTGACTAAAACCCATCCATGTTCCTTCTTGCGCCCTTTGCGTTCCGGGGGCGCGGTATCTCTTTCGAACAACCCGCAGCCTCGGCAGGCATCGGCCCTTAGTTGCCCCTCTGGATATTTGCTGACATCTCTTTGAGGTGCGCGTGGAACACGAATGTGCCGTCGACACGGTCTGTCGTTAAGTTAATGAACGTACGGTGAGCTACCCATTGCTCACCGTCCACAGACCTCGCATAAAAGGTAGAATCGTTTTAAGGTATCCGCATACACGAGCGATATTATCACCGAAGCGATATATTTCTGTTTTGGTTTATTCGAGATGGGTAAACTCTTGACTCTAGTCTAGGTGAGACGTGTCAATGACAAAGTCGACGATGGAGTGAGCTTTCCCAGAAGAAGCCTGTTCTCACTAACTTTGAAGAGATAAAGGTTGAATGCATTCGGAAATACAGACGCAGATAGAGAGTTCCACTTCATTGCATTGCGCATTATAAAAGATGTTTAGAAACACTATGAGAAAATAGATGGTACGATATAGCGTTATACTTGTACAACAATAAAACTGTACACAGCAAAGTACACGACGCTCATAAACCATCAAATTGTTTCGTTAAAGATTTTGAAATATTTCTTACAGGTGGTTGGTCCCCCTGCCGAAACTAACAGAAGACTATTACAGAATACTATTGATCAAGGTCAACAACAAAAAATTTACGACTGAAAGCTTCATGGGATATTTCCAGTACAACATTATGGTAAGGGCACTTTAATAATAACCTGCAATTTACACAATATATCAAACCGGGACGTCACAAATTAGTCAAGTCAATAGACTAACTATTTATTGATTTCAATCATTTTTTTTTGTTTTTATACAAGGTGTAGTTTTGCAACTTCGTTAAATTTTAGAAGCTTGTCATAAAAAAAGAAGTAATCAAATATAATGACGACGTGTTAGGTATTATGTTATCAGATAAATATTAATGCCAGTTTAGGGTGTTTTTAATATAATGCAGATTTCATCACGCATGCGGGATTGCCCCGCATGCTATTCTGCTGCCCAGGACGACGCCCCGTGTCCCGCGTGCGTATTCCATGCATTACAATAAATACGTGTATGAAAAAGTCATTTGCGGGGGATACGCATGCGTGGCAGTCCCGCATGCGTGATGAAATCCGCACGATACCTATTAAAAACACCCTAAATGCCAGTTAAAGTGCAAATTCTGCACTTTTATGAAAACAATATTTCAGAATACGTATGTATGTTTTTGTTACCTTTTTTGTCTGTCTGTTCGTATGTCAAAATCATTTGTCAATCAACTGCAGTTCTTATAGCACCTATTCTTAGGTATTCTTAATTGGTTTTGCCTTTATATGATACTAGCTTCTGCGCGCGATTTCGTTCGCGAGGTTTTAATCACCCGTGTTAAGTTACGTCTATGAAGTTACTGCTGCGCTCCCGAGTATTGTAGCGTGATGTTATATAGCCTATAACCTGCCTCAATAAAAGGACTAACCAATACAAAAAAAAAATTCAATTCGAACCAGTAATTCTCGAGATTAGCGCGTTAAACCAAACAAACAAACTCTTCAGTTTAATAATATTGACTAGCGAACTGTTCGCGACTTCGTCCGCGTGACTTATTTCACCAGCGTCGAACTACGTCTTTGGTTACTGCTCTGCTCCGGTGAGTCATAGCGTGATGTTACGTTGCGTGTTAGCCTATGTTATTCAGGAATAATGTAATTTTCTATTAATGAAAAATAAATTAAAATCTGTCTAGTAGTTTTAAAGTTTATTCGTTACATACAAAAATACAAATCTTTCTTTTTTATAATATTAATATACTACCTTTTACCCGCGACTTCGTCCGCGTCAAAGTTGATATATTATCCCACAGGAACAGTACGTCTCTTCGGGATGAAAAGTATCCTATGTGTTATTCCACACTACAATCTATCTCAGTGCAAAATTTCATCCAGATCCGTTCAGCCGTTTGAGCGTGAAGAAGAGACAAACATACAAACTGTCGCCTTTATACCTAACTAGCTGTTGCCCGCGGCTTCGCTCACTAATATATTAAATTTTGGATTAAACCCAAGGACTATATCCACATAAAGCAAAAAGATAATTATGTGCATGTTGATTCAGTATTTGTTAAGTTAAGAGTGTGCATACTGTTTCTGCCTAACCCCTATGTGATATAGCTTGATGAAGTGTACCTAAGATTATAGCCCAGGTTACTGCCAACATACTACAAAAAGTAGTATGTTGTTGAAATCGGTGCAGTACTTACAAAGTTACGCGCGTACATACAAACAAACAAACAAACAAACAAACAGACAAAAATTCCAAAAACCATTGTTTCGGGTTCAGTATAATGTACTTAACATGTAGCAACTACTTTTTGAAAAAAATATTGAATGTACAGAATTGGCATCGTTACGATTTGATTATCCTACTACTATTATAAAGGCGAAAGTTTGTATGTATGGATGGATGTTTGTTACTCTTTCACGCTTAAACGGCTGAATGGATCTGGATGAAATTTGGCACAAAGATAGATTATAGTCTGGAATAACACATAGGCTACTTTTTATCCCGGGAAAATGTACGGTACCCGTAGGATAACACATCAACTGTGACGCGGACGAAGTCGCGGGCAGAAGCTAGTTTTATTATATTTATGTATAGATATTAGTGTGATATGTAGTTTATGAAGGTTACAACTTAATAAAAAAATAAATATTATTGCTATTATTGAACTCCATGTTCAATAATAAAACAGATTATTATTATTTCTAATTCGGTGTGCGAAGGCTAACTTGGATTATAAATAGAAATACAAGATGCAGTTTTTGCCCAAGGTAAATATGCTAATATGTCTAAATACGAATCAATAATAATATAAATTAGTTTTTTTTTTTTATTAACTGATCTTCGAATTCGAGTTATTCATTTTGCGCTGGGCTTAAACAAACTGGGTTTAAACAAACCTAATTATTTTACAATAAACTGAGCGCGACTGCTACGCTAGAGGTCCTGGGTTCGATTCCCAGGTCGAGCAAAAAGTGTTATTGTTATTGTGTTGTGCTGAGCGTCAGCCTTTTCGCGCGGTAGTGGCGCATATACATTATTTTTATTGTTATTTTTTATTTTATTTTTGTGTTGTGCGTCGCTTTCGCAACGAATAAATGGTTTTTCTTTCTTTTCTTTCTTTCTTATTGGGTTTTTCTATGAAATTCTCAGTAGCACCTCGGAGTTTGGATTTTTGCCCGGTTAATGGCAATAGGCTCGCCCCCTATTACATGGGACCTAAATATACCGGCGAACTGTGGGTGTATATTGGTACACCTCTGCCTAACCCTTCGGGGAATACAGGCGTGATGGTATATATTTGAATTATAAATATAACCGACTTTTATGCGTAAAAAGTCGCGATAAAAATCTAGACTGGCTATATTTTTAGCGCTCTGAATACTTGATCTTTCTTTTTTGCATAATATGATAGCTAGACTTATGAGGAATAGTATAGGCATAATCTTACGCTACGACCCACTAGAGCAGAGCAGCAACTAGAGACGTAACTTAACGCGGATAAAAAAACCCACAAGGATGAAGTCGGGGGCAATAGCTAAACTGGTTGTATTTTTAGTATTTTGAATATTTATATAACTTGATTACGTAACACAGGACACAGACACAAGACAACGAAGACAGGAAAAAGCCATTAAATAGTGGGATGGCTCATTTTGACAGAACATCACGGCTGTATTCCCCCAAGGGTTAGTCAGAGGTGTCCCAATGCACACCAACAATTACTGTTTGCCGGTATGTTTTAGGTCCCACACATGTAATAGTGCGAAGCTATTGCAACTATTAACAGGGCGCAAATCCTAAGTCCGGCCACGTACTGAGAATTTTATAGAAAAACCTAATAACACTTAGGTCGACCTGGGAATCGAACCCAAGATTTCTAGCATAACGAAATTATTATGTATTTTATTGTAATATATTTTCTTTTCTTTTCAGCTCACTGAATATTTGAAAGCGCATGATTATATCAACGGACTGATTATAATTGACGATTACAGAGATGTGAATTTAATGGATATCATTACAAAAATGAATACGACAGAGGTTCAACAGTTTGTGTCTATTATAATTGTAAGTATTTTTTTGTTGTAAGTAGCGTTTTGTAACAAAGACTCATAAAATGTTACAAAACGAAAAAAAAAGGAAATTTTATTAAAAACTAAAAAATGTAGACCCGTTGCGTTTGTAGTAGACAAGAACGCGCGACTGCATCACTGTGTACATGCGGGTTCCTACGCCTGTGTAATGGTGGGTCCACACGATACAGACTTTTGTCTGTACAGATATCTGCACAGACTATAAAGTCTGAGTAAAAATTTTTACTCAGAGGTCTTTACCAAATGTCTGTGCAGACTTTTCATCAGTTCAGACTTCGATTTTAATGAATAAATTAAGTAATTCAATAATCATGAGTTTTGCTCCGACAATCGTACAGACATGTACGCAGACTTCCGACTTTTCTGATACACCGACATTTGTCTGTACTGATTTGTTGTACAGACAAAATTCAATAGAAGTCTGTGTTAAGTCTGTGTCGTGTGGACCCACCATAAGCCCAGAACAAAACGGCTAGTTCAAATTCGAAAATACCTGAAACCAAACAACATAAGAAAAACTTATTTTTTCTATTAAATCGTATTGAGATACACCAAAGTCAAATTCAAAGGGGTTTTTTTTTTATTGACGGGAAATCATCAAATAACTTCCCCCGCCCTGGGCGGGGCGGGAGGGAGTGTCAGACTTTTACTGACTAAAACCCGTCTATGTTCCTTCATGTGCCCTTTGCGTTCCGGGGGCGCGGTATCTCTTTCGAACAACCCGCAGCAAATTCAAAGGGGTAACATTACCCCTTTGAATTTGACGAGGATGCAAAACTGCACCTTTTAAAGTGTGTAAGAAATAAATCTCTTTCTTTCTTTCTTTCAGAACGGCTACGGTGCAAGAATAAAGGGCATACACATACTGACAGAATCAAATGTCATAGATTTGCTTATTAAGATAGTAAAGCAATTTTTCAGCGAAAAGATGGGCAATAGAATATACGTCCAAAAAACACTAGAAGATTTACATAAAGTAGTACCCAAAGAACTGTTGCCGATTGAATATGGTGGTAACGAGAAATCTATTGAAAAATTGCATGGTAAGGACTATTATCCATCTAAATATATATAACTCAAAGGTGACTGACTGACTGACATAGTGATCTATCAACGCACAGCCCAAACCACTAGACGGATCGGGCTGAAATTTGGCATGCAGGTAGATGTTATGACGTAGGCATCCGCTAAGAAAGGATTTTGATCAATTCTACCCCGAAGGGGATAAAATAGGGGATGAAACTTTGTATAAAACTTTGTCAATTTTAAACCCATCGGGATGAGACTTTGCATGTATAAAGCTACTACGACGTAGGCATCCCGTAAGAAAGGATTTTGATAAATTCCACCCCTAAGGGGATAAATTAGGGGATGAAACATAATACTTCTTAACGCGAGCGAAGCCGCGGGCAAAAAGTAGTTTAATTATAAACTTGAATAATAATTCTCAGTAGCAGCTCGGAGTCAGGATTTGTGCCTGGTTAATGGCAATAGGCTCGCCCCTTATAACATGGAACTTAAAAACATGCCGGACTGTGGGTATTTAGTACTTACACCTCTGCCTAACCCTTCGGGGAATACAGGCGTGATGTATGTTTAATAATTCTCCGTTCCTGGGCTGCCCGCATCGACTTCCCGCGACCTCTAGGTCGTCGGTCCATCTCGCGTGGGGCCTTCCCACACTATGCCTGAATATGAATTATCTTCAGACTGATTTCAGTTACGACGGTCAAACTTAATAGAGACCAGCAAAGTACGCGGAAGATATATATATGTCGACACGTGGGCGAATCTTTAGTGTTCTCTCTTTGGGTTACTCGGACAAGCAAAAGACGGTATTGGTTTACAATGGTTTTACTTTAGTTACATAGCTTTACACAATATAAAAACACCACTCTTAGAGTGAACCGACAGGTTCAGTGACATCATTATAGTCCGCCATGACCAACACCGCTCTCTCAAGCCTTCTGTCACCAGACTGCAGACTGTGTCACCGACGCCCGCCCAGGTACTCACAACTCCATTAGTAGGTACCTGAGTTCACACTAGAGGGCGTAGCCAATCCATAGATGGAATTCAACCTCTTTTCAGAAGCAGCAAATAGATTTCATTCTCCGACATATATATACCATCACGCCTGTATTCCCCGAAGGGTTACGGCAGAGGTGCACCAATGTACACCCACAGGTCGCCGGTATATTTAGGTCCCATGTAATAGGGGGCGAGCCTATTGCCATTAACCGGGCACAAATCCAAACTCCGAGCTGCTACTGAGAATTTCATAGAAAAACCCAATAACACTTTTTGCTCGACCTGGGAATCGAACTCAGGACCTCTAGCGTAGCAGTCGCGCTCAGGACCACTAGGCCAACGAGGCAGTTCGCCTACGCGGAAGATATTATAATAATACACGAGCGTGTGCGCAAACTGTTGCTCTCCGTCTTGCCTCACTCTCATAATATGATAGGACGGCAATCTGACACAACCGGGGAGAGATCAGGCGCAGGATCACCAGCTTTACGTAAATCCTGCGCCTTTGCCTCGTGTCTCAGAAACCACGTGCTTTTCGAGGCACGAGGGTATTACACCAGCAACTTCCAAACTTTGGGCTGCTGCTGAGAAGCTATATTTTTTTTATACGACTGGTATTTCCATTGCCATTAGCCATCCCAGAAACAAAGTTAAAATGTCTCATGTGCCTGTAATTACACCGCCCCCTTCAAACCGGAACACAGCAATGCCGCGTTGTGGCATAAATTGGTGTAGTGGTAGTACTTGTCCGGACGAGCTCCTTCATAAAGAGCTCTCATCATCATCTGCCTAGCCTTTTCCCAACTATGTTGGGGTTGGCTTCCACTCGAACCGGATGCAGCTGAATATAAGTATTTTACATGGAGCGACTGCCTATCAGACCTTCACAACCCAGTAATGGGTAATACGATACTCTTGGTAAGACTGGTTGTCAGATTTTCTGGCTTCTGACTAACAGTAACGACTGTCAAAGATCTACAAATGACAGCAGGGACCAACGGCTTTACGTGCTTAACCCGGAAGATCAGTCTATGCGGCTGTAATTATTTAGCCACGAGATCCTTCACAATGAGCTCTACTACTACTAAATTACTGTAGGATGGTGATGTATTATTATTATTATGCAGTATATTAATATTTATTTGACTTTCTAATTGCAGAGGAATGGATCGAAGAATTAAGCTCAGAAAAACATGTGGAGTACTTGCGAATGATGTATGAAGCTTGCTCGGACGAGACGAAACGACATGCAGGAACATTCAATGAAGAGTACATGGGCATGCCGGGGTCCTTCAGATGTTTGTGTGTAGACTAATTTAAACATATGAATACATACCATCACGCCTGTATTCCCCGAAGGGTTAGGCAGAGGTGTACCAATGCCTAAGCCTATTGCCATTAACCATTCACAAATCCTAAGTCCGAGCTACTGAGAACATAACATAACAAACCATCACACCCCATCACACCTGTATTCCCTGATCGGTTAGGCAAAGTTGTACACCAAAATAGTTCGCCGATTCGTTTAGGTCCCATGTAATAGGTGGCGAGCCTATTGCCATTATAATCTGCCACAAATCCTAACTCCGAGCTGCTACCAAGAAATTCATAGGAATTCCCAATAACACTTTTCTCGACCTGGAATTAGAACTCAAGACCTCTAGCGTAACAGTCGCGCTTAAGACCAGTAGGCTAACGAGGCAGTTCATAAATAAATACATTAAAAAAAAATGAAGTGTCTGTTTGTAACGTCATAACAAAAACTATAACTTATACCAAATGTAAATAACTTTTTAATATGAACATTTAAATTGTACATATAACAAAATTACTTGAATGTGTTTGTTTGTTTCGCCTAATCTCAGAAACGGCTGGACAGATATTGACGGGAGTTTCAGTGGCTGATTGGTGATATTATTAGAAATACGTTAGGGTACTTGTATTTTAGAACATAAATACAATTATAGTATTCCGTGAAATTGTTGAAACTTGAATTCCTGCGGCCAGAAGTCTTCTTTGAGTATACTCTCCATACGATGAGCTGCAACACGAACCAAGAACGATTTATAAAAAGGGAACCTATATGCCATGTATGTTAAGTAGTAGAAGAGCTCTTTGTTAAGGGTCCCTATCAATTTTGCGGTCTAAAAACCGAAAATTATTTTTTTTCAGTTCAAATTTCTCAATAACCATGAGATATCTAGTTTTTTAAAAAATACGCAGTTAAAGGGTCGCCTTTAACTGCGTATTTTTTTAAAAACTAGACCGCAAAATTGATAGGGACCCTTAAGGAGCTCGCCCGAGGAAGCAGTACCACCATATCTATCCGCCGCAAAGCAGCGTTGCTGTGTTCTGGTTTGAAGGGTATGGGTGCCGGTCGGTGTAATTGCAGGTACATGTGACATTTCAACTTTGTCTGTGATGGCAACGCATTCGCAAGACCTCTGGTATTGCAGATGCCTATAAGTAGCGGTGACCACTTAACATCAAGTGGGCCATAGGCTAGTGTCTAGCATCCAATGGCATATAAAATAAACTAACTGAGGATGAATCCCTGGACTTTCTTGCTCGTTCTTCTCGACAGAGGCCTACTTACTTTTTGGAACGAGCAATTAGCTGCAACTTTGTGACTAACTAACCGATTGCTTGACAATATAAAAGTGTCTGTAAATGGTCTTATTAAAATAAATGCTTTGGCTTTCATGCAAGCAAGCAATAACTTCGAAGAAAGTATTTTTAGAAATTGAAACCCTAAAGGGTTGAAATAAAGGGGGTTTTGTTTTAATGAAAAATCTTATTTCTCGGGTTAATCAACTTGAAATGGCAGGAGCCTAAATAAATAATTAAGGTAGGCGTTATTTACCTCCAAAAGATGTTTAGGGTAGTTTAATTTGTAATTGAAGGGAATAAATCTACATGGAGAAAGTCACAGGGAATGTACTAGTATTATACACATGACGTCTGTTTATTCGACGGGCCTGTTGGTCTAGTGGTTAGCGGCCCTGACTGCTAAGCCGGAGGTCGTAGGTTCGATTCCCACCCAGGACAAACTTTCTGTGATGAGCATGATTGTTTCTTCTGTGTCTGGGTGTGATTTATCTATAATATGTATGTATTTATAAATTATATAAGTATATATATCAGTTTGAGACACAATAAAACTAATTTATTATTTAGTTGACTGGTTACCATAACACAAGCTCTGCTTAGCTTGGGATCAGATAGCCGTGTGTGAGTTGTCCCAAGATATTTATTTATTTATTTATTTATTATTTATTATTAAGTAGGATTATTCATCTAAACTACGGTATCTGATTACATTATCTAAGATTTTTACGTTTTTATACGAATTATTTTGAGAGTTTAAACTTTAATAAAGGTCAACGTGTATTGTAAAGAATAAAGAATTATAAAAAAATGCGTTTTATTGTTCTCTGCTATTCTTGCGGTCGAGCTTCGGTCACGGTGACGTAGGACGCTGAAGATATTATCTATGTATGTAATTCTCCAGACCGATTCCGGCCACGAAGGCTAATCTTAATGCAGACTAGCCACGTACGCAGGATATATTATAGTGCACGAGTGTGTGCGCAAACACAGGTGCACTCCCTCCTCCCTAACTCTCGTACCCCGATGGGATGGCAATCTGAAACGACCGGAGAGAGATCAGGCGCAGGACCAATGGCTTTACATGCTTTCCGAGGCACGAGGGTCACACCAACAACTTCCAAACTCCGGGCTGCTACTGAGAAATTCCGAATAGGAAAACCCAATAACACTTTTTGCCCGAACTGGGAATCGAACCCGGGACCCCTTGCTCAGCAGTCGCGCTTGCGAGCACGAGACCAACGGGGTAGTCAATATATGATATTATCTATACTAATATTATAAACAGGTAAGTTTTTTTCTTTGTTTGTTTGTAACTGACATCGGTAACCATGTCAGAGGGCCTTGAGGCGGTTTAGAAACTCTGACACTAGGGTGTGTGGATCGTTAGATCTTACTGCCCACACGATGAAGAAGAAGACAAATAAACGCTCTGATTCTGATTCTCTAATTCTTTGATTCTCTGATCGATTTATTATTATTTATGGACGAATTTAAAAGTAAAGACTCAGTTCGCGAGATGGCTCGAGCACAAGGAGGGGAGTGTTTAGCTCTTCGTTGGAGCAGGTTTGAATAGGTGGATTAACAGATTAGAGTGTGTCTACGAAATTTTTTGTTTCTATGTGTGTGTAACCTTCATTGACGTCACAGACACTTCACATGACGCGTGTTAGATGTCACTGACGTCAGTTCTACGATCGTCTTATCGATGTTTGATCTTCTTTGTGATGCGATGTACTTGGATGGCGTAGTGTGGTGCACAATCCGATAGATGGCGTAAGGAGTCGTGTTTGACGGCATGGTTGGCGCAGTGGCTGAGCGATTGGTTCCTGTGCTACGTGTCGAGGCTTCGATTCCCGTGTGAAACAAATATTTGGATGGCCTACAGGTAGTCGGGTCTGGCTGTTTGTGCATGTGAGTTTATTTGTTTGTTATATAACCCATTAACACTTTATCCAACTTGGGAATCCAACCAAATAGTATTATTGCGTGGGCACTAGCTTAACAATTATGCTAGCGACCACGAGACCAACGGGACAGTTACATATTTAGTCAGGGTGTCAGTGTCTGTCTAAGTTGCGGGATGATGACCTCTCCAGCCCGAAATTGAACAAAGGACCCACAATAAGCAAGACCATATTTTTTTTCTGCCGTATAGCAGCGTTATTGTGTTCTGCTTGAAAGGGTATGGGTGTCGTGTAATTATAGACACGTAAAACCTTTCAACAATTTTCCGCGGCCTTTACCAGGTCCACCACGTGTGGGCCTTCCCACCCTGGTACGTGGTCACCACTCGAGAGCTTTACAACCCCGACAGATGGCCGAGGGCAGCGTAGAACCGGTCTTGTTGTCCAGCTGTGGACGTCATTCCGCTGATATAATGATGATGATAATGATGACCTGATATGCTCAAAAAAATAGTATGTGAATTAGTAGTAGAGCTCTTTGTGAAGGAGCTCGAACGGAGTGCTTACACTATACCTATTTCTGCTGCAGCACTCCAGCGTAGTTGTGTTCCAGTTTGAAGGGTATTATGGGTGCCGGTGTAATTACTAGAACATGAGACATTTCAACTTTGTGTCTGGGATGGCAACGTCTGTACAAGGCCTCTGGTGTTACAGCCCCCCTAACCAAGTCGCAAACGATAATCGTAAACGCTCGGTAGGTACCAATAGATTTTCAATACCCCAGAGCCTTAAGTTGAAAATCTATTAAAGATTTCTAAGCGTTAGCGACTGGAAAGAACGAAAACGCTATGCAATCTTCATTAGATCTTCAACTTAAAACCAAGCACATAAAGTTGAAGATCTATTAAAGCCTACTCAGCGTTTGCGTTTATCGTTTGTTACATGGCTACAGGGGCTGATGTCTATACGCACCGGTGACCACTTAAGATCAGATTACCTTACATAAGCTTGTTTACTAAGTAATTAAATGTCTATTATGATCATGGTTCAAAACAATTACTATTGTATTAAAATGCTCACCGTCTTACGTTAAATTGTAACCATGATCGCAAATAAGAGGATAAATAAAAAATAAATATGCCAAAATCTATACTCGTACTTTTCGAGGCACGGGGGTGTCGCTCCACCAACTTCCAAACTCCGGGAGGTTGCTGAGAAATTCCTAATGGAAAACCCAATACCAGTTTTTGCCCGACCTGAGAATCGAACCTAGGACCCCACGCTCAACAGTCGTGCTTGCCACCACGAAACCAAACGCCTATACCTGGTAGCCAAACGTTACACAATATGCCTAGTGGTTCTGTCAGACCCCGATCTTCATGGAGGAAGCCCAACCCCAAGTCAAAGTCAAAGTGCAGAGGATTTCTTCCGATTTGGAGTTAGTTAGTTCTCGAGTAAATCATAATGGCCAGTTACTAAAACCAGATATTATAGAATTTATTAGTACAAAACAAGGAAAATAACTGACATGATTTAACAATAATGACGACAAAAATTGAAATATTTGACATAACTTTACTAATACATAGTCATAATTACATGCTTATTTAATTTAATTAAAATACACATCAAAATAATTCTTAATTCATCACATAATAATAAATAATTAATTTCATAATATGAATTGCTACTTGGTTTTTCGTCCTCTATCCTAACTTTGCTGTGCCCGACAGGGTCCATTATGATCTTAACAATATTTTATAAGACCTATATGTACAAATGGAAAGCAATAAAGTATTGAGTATTGAGTATTGAGTAGTTATTTATTCAAAAATAAAGTAAAAAGTTAAGTGGTGCAGTGTGTGTGTAGTAAGTAGGGCAATAGGCTCGCCCCCTATTGGGCAGAGGTGTACCAATGTACACCCACATTCCGCCGGTATTTTTAGGTTCTATGTAATAGGGGGGGGGGGGGGGTTCTGCTGCCATTAACCGAGCACAAATCCTAACTCCGAGCTGCTACTGAGAATTTCATAGAAAAACCTAATAACACTTTTTGCTTGACCTGGGAACCTTTTCTAACATAATATCTTAAAGGTCAATACTTAATTTGTAATACTTTTTCAGATTATGATTACATAGGAGTTTTTATGAAGACTACATTGCATGCACGTGTATTTTTGTATAATTATGTGTGCAATTATTGTAAAACATTGATTTTATAAGATCATGTATGGAGTTCCTTGCCCATTCTTCTCGAAACGAAACTACTTTTTGGAAGGCTCAACTAGTTAAAAATTTTTATTTCTCTTGTAGGTATATGACTTTCAAAGATGTCTTTTAATGGCCTAATTAAAGTAAATAATATATTTTACATTTAACTGCCCCGTCGGTCTCGTGGTCGCAAGCGCGACTGGTGAACGTGGGGTCCCGGGTTTGATTCCCAGGTCGGGCAAAAAGTGTTAATGGGTTTTTCCATTCGGAATTTCTCAATAACAGCCTGGAGTTTGGAAGTTGGTGGAGTGACACCCCTGTGCCTCAGAAAGCACGTAAAGCCGGTCCCGGCTGTCATTCGTAGATCTTTGACAGTCGTTACGGATAGTCAGAAGCCAAGAAGTCTGGCTCACCAGTCTAACCAAGGGATATCGTGTTGCCCAGTTACTGGGTTGTGGAGGTCAGATAGGCAGTCGCTCCATGTAAAACACTGGTATTCAGCTGCATCTGGTTAGATTGGAAGCCGACCCCAACATAGTTGGGAAAAGGTTAAGCAGATGATGAATCCATTTTACATTTATTTATCTCCACAAATTACCAGTTTATGTGATAGGAGAACAGTCATAACAATAACAAAATAAAATGTATATAGCTATTAATTAAAATAAATTACTTTGACTTAAAGATAAAAAAAACGTAAAAAAATAAGTAAATGTTTTTGTTAAGTCTTAGTCATTTAATTTCAAAAAACGTACACACGCTTTAAATAATAAAAAAATAATTTTAAATGATATATTTTTTGAATATAAAACAATGTTGATGCTGACTACACGTCGTAATTACACACCAATTAAAAACACAATAATAGGTTAATTATAAATATATACGAGTACAAGACATGAACATATTCAGTTCACAAATAGACTTCGGATTAATAAGACATAATTAAGTGTCTACTAGAATTTGATATAATAGAAAAAGTTAAAAAGTGATATTTTATTTTTATTATCTTCTTCGTTAAAAACATCTTGAATAACATGCATTCGGGAAATCATCTTTTAAAAGTACCTCCAGGTGCAAAAGAAAACATAAGAAAAATGTATGACTTGGATAAACCGGGCAGACTTGAAGAAGCTCTTAAAATTTTGAGAGAGTGGCTTGAAAAACAGAATCATATCGTCAAAAAGGATTATAGTAAGTAGACTAATGTGTTTATTAGCTTCAGTTACGTCTTTGGTTACTGATATGCTTTCGTTGGTTGAAGCGTGTGATTCTACACGCTTACTTTTCAATTCTTCTGGAACCGAAAGCCATAAACTCTAATATAGTAACAGAAACGATTGGCATTATTAAATTCAACAAAAAAATTAGAAAAACAAATAACATGAAAATGTAATTTGTGAAATAGGTAGTGAGAACTTGAAATAAAGCTCACAACAATCAATGAATGGATTTTCCAAATCAATCCAAAATCCATTCATCAATCATCATTGTGCAAATAAATAAATCTATCTATCAGACAGAAGCGCAACTAACATTTAACTCGAATGACAAAAAAAAAAACGGTAATTTAAAAAACTAAAAAACCCGACTGCTATTCTTTAAAAATCCCTAAAACAAGATAAATTGTAGCAGTCGGGACCCATTCTAGAAATGGAGGATTAGTGAATTGAGAGCACATACCTATATTACATTGCAGATGGTCCCGAATGGGTCCCGACTGCTACAATTTATCTTGTTTTAGGGATTTTTAAAGAATAGCAGTCGGGTTTTTTAGTTTTTTAAATTACCGTTTTTTATTTTTTATTTTTTTAGTGTTTTAAAAAAGAAATTAATATACCCAGTATCACTCTTACAGTAAATACGAATCTACCAACACCTCTCAAGCTAAAATCCATCGAGCCGTTCAGCCTGCAGAGCGAGCCAAACATTTGAATTTGGCGCCAAAAATCCGCCATTTTTTTTTTTTTTTTTTATATACCCAGTGTCACTCTCACAGTAAATACGAATCTAACGACACCTCTCAAGCTAAAATCCATCGAGCCGTTCAGCCTGCAGAGCGTGCCAAACAATTATACATACATACATACATACATACATACATACATACATACATACATACATACATACATACATACATACATACAAACATACCCTCGAAAAACATAACCCTCCTTCTGTCGCAGTCGGGTAAAAAAGTGCCAACTTCTTTAAAACGTCTTAAAAAAAAATAACAACGCGAATAGTAACTCGACTGGAGTTCCTGTGTTTAGAACTAGACTGTGTTAGAACGATGTAAAAATAACCGTGTATATAATATACGAATTATTCTTACTTTTGAATCACTCTATCTGTTGATAGAATCCGCATTTAAATCGGTTGCAAAGTTTAAAAGATTTAAGCGTCGGTACAGACGACGGGACTCCGGGCGTCGGGAGTCGCAGAGCGATTCCCGGCCACCGTAGGAGCAGGCCTGCGGATTACGAGGGTTGGGTGGCTCGTCGTCCGATCAGAAGCATGCCTGAGTCGATGGCGGAAATGCCAGCATAATAGAAGGGACCCGCTAGGAAAAGTGCCTGCCAGAGTTGCGGAATTTGTTCAAATGAGTTACCGTGGCTCTGAAGCGCCAAGGAGCGCAAGGGAATGAGGAACACGGTTAGGTTTTAGTCAATAAGAGTCTGACAATCGCTCAGAGCGGATGAAGTCATTTGATGATTTCATACACAAAAAAAGTGTACAGACGATGGGAACTAACCATTTTCATACAATGTATATTAATATTATAAAGCTAAAGAGTTTGATTGTTTCCCAGTTTTTCCAAGTAGGAATATCTTACATTCGGTTAAAAATCAATATTTGTATTCTTTCTTCATCTTCTTTATTGTGTGAACAATAAGGTCTTTCGACCCCACACACCCTAGTGTCAGAGTTTCTAAACCGCCTCAAGGCCCTCTGACATGGTTACCGATGTCAGTGATGTCCAAGATATACTTAGAAAGTACATATGAATTAGAAAAAGTCACGTTGGTACTTGCCCGTGCCCGGTTGCGAACCCACAACTTAACCATCACGACATAAATATTTGTATTCATAGTTCAAATCACTTTCAGGTGATTCCTGCTTAGAAAGTTCGCTGATAGCATGCAAAGGTTCCGTAGAGAAGACAAAGAAGCGGATGGATCGACTGTGCACGATGAAGACGCTGATGCCAAGGTTCTTCACGAAGACTAATGTTAAAACGGAATTGTCACACGTTTCGGAAATTTTGTAAGTAACACTTATCGCCTGTATTCCTCGAAGAGTTAGACAGAGGTATACCAATGTACACCCACAGTCCGCCATCATGTTTTAGGTCCTATGTAATAGAGGACGAGCCTGTTGCTATTAACCGGGCACAAACCCGAGCTCAAAGCTGCTACTAAGAATTTCATAGAAAAACCCAATAACACTTTGATCGACCTGGTTATCGAACCCAAGACTGCAGTTATAGCAGTCGCGCTTAGAACGAGGCAGTAATATAAATCATGATATAATATTCCAGTCGCTCCATGTAAAACATTGGTATTCAACTGCATTCCATTAGACTGGGAGCCGACCTCAACATTATTGGGAAAAGGCTAGGCAGATTAGTCCAAATTAAACAAAACCAGTCTACGTGACGTCATCAGCGAATCTACACTTAATAATATTATAAAGCTGATAAGTTTGTTTGTTTAGTTCAACGCGCTAATCTCAGAAACTACTGATTGGAATTGAAAAAATATGTTGGTATTGGTTAGTTCTCTTATCGAGGAACGCTATTATATAGGCTATATAGCGTCACGCTACGGTACTCAGGAGCGGAGATGTAGCTAAAGACGTAAACACATTTTAAGCCCGAATGAATTAATGGAGATTGCAGCAAATTGAATCCTGCAGTTCATCACAGCTGATGGGTTTGGTGGCGATCTCTAACCATAAAATCGGTGATCACAATAGATCTGCTATGGTCGCAGTGATACCACAGTCGTAAGTTACCATGCGAACGAAGTCACGGACAGAAGCTTACCATCACGCCTTTATTTCCCGAAGGGTTAGGTTGAGGCGTCCAATGTACACCCACAGTTCGCCGGTATATTTAGGTCCCATGTAATAGGGGGCGAGCCTATTGCCATTAACCGGGCACAAATCGAAACTCCGAGCTGCTACTGAGAATTTCATAGAAAAACCCAATAACACTGACAGAAGCTTGTACGGATATAATAATAGATATGACTCACCGGCGGTTCTTGAAAAAGATTGGATGACTTTCAGAGGTCTTTGTGGAACCGTGGGATAGTGTAGTCAAGCAACAAAGTGCATTCAACTATGAACTCAAAAATGGCTGTCCGTGGGATCGAAAACACCCGGAGTCAGATGATAAAAGCAGGAGAATGTAGACGGCGACCGGCGTATTCTAAAGGCACAAGTAGATGGTGTCTATTTTTTTGCTAACATACCATCACGCCTGTATTCCCCAAAGGGTTAAGCAGAGGTGTACCAATGTAAACCTACAGTACGCCGGTATGTTTTAAGTCCCATGTAATAGGGGGCGAGCCTATTGCAATTAACTGGGCACAAATCCTAACTCCAAGCTGCTAAAGAGGCTGCGGGTTGTTCGAAAGAGATACCGCGCTCCCGGAACGCAAAGGGCACATGAAGGAACATAGACGGGTTTTATTCTGTAAAAGTCTGACACTCCCTCCCGCCCCGCCCAGGGCGGGGGAAGTTATTTGATGATATCCCGTCTAAAAAAAAAAAAAAAAAAAGCTGCTAAAGAGAATTTCATAGCAAAACCCAATAACACTTTGCTCGGCTTGGGAATCGAAACCAAGACCTGTCTCGCAAGAACACGCTGATACTCCCCCCGCCCCGCCCAGGGCGGGAGACGACCCTTCACATCAAGGATTGGCGGGAAGAGATTTGAAATAAGTATTTGATCGTATATAATATTGAACTATATTGCTGCATAAATACAGTATATTTTAGTTATAAAATTTAATTACCGCCCACCGGTGTAAAATTACCTTAAAGTTTGATTTAAGGCATCCTCACACACGAGCGATCCTATCACCGGAGCGTTTTTCTTTAGAACAATTTTTATTTCTATTTTGCCTAAGATATTATCATCGTCCTGGTGATGGCGCGGTAATATTGCTCGGGTGTAGGGCGCCCTTTTAGTGTTTGGCATTGCATTACCTTAATAAAAACCTAAACAGATAATTGTTTTAGAATGAAAGCCTGTTTATGAGAACTATTCGTGATAACATGACGTGAACTTCTAATATTTGTAAAGCCTCTTGAAGAACTAATTACTAAAGCGATGTAGTGAAAAAGACGCCTAACAATTTTATTGTGTTCTTTGCGTTCTTTTTTTTTTGCTGAACATTTTTGGATAGCAATATATACCATCACGCCTGTATTCCCCGAAAGGTTAGGCAGAGGTGTACCAATGTACACCCACAGTTCGCCGGTATATTTAGGTCCCATGTAATAAATAGTATTGCCACTAACCGGGCACAAATCCAAACAAGCCGATAACGGCCCACCTTATCACGGTAATATTATAATACAGTACTCCAACTTCATACAAACGGACGAAACGCGAGCTATACCTACGCGCCTCGATCCTGGGGTGCGCGCGCGGTGCAGACAGATTAAAATACTGGAGACGGGCAGCCCGTAACGCATGTTTACGTACCGCGCGGCTGTAGGCATTTATTTCTGTCATGCGGCCGAGTTACACTACTGTATTATTATATTACCGTGACCTTATGTTGAGTGGTCACCTCTGCCTATAGACATCTTAAAAAACCAATGGCCTTACAAATTTGAAAGAAATTTGAAATCTAAAGTAGAAATCTTTCATGTGCCTGTAATTACATCAACACCCATACCCTTCCAACCAAAACACAGCAGCTGCTTTCCTGCAGAAATAGGTATAGTGGTAGTACTTCCCCGAACGAACTCCTTCACAAAGAGCTCTACTACTAGGTAGTACACATCATCATCTCCTTAGCTTTTTCCCAACTATGTTGGGGTCGACTTCCAGTCTAACTGGATGCAGCTGAATACCAATGTTTTACATGGAGCGACTGCCTATCTGACCTCCACAACCCAGTAACTGGGCAACACGATACCCCTTGGTTAGACTGGTTGTCAGACTTCTTGGCTTCTGACTATCCGTAACGGCTGTCAAAGATCTACGAATGACAGCCGGGACCAACGGCTTTACGTGCTTTCCGAGTCACGGGGGTGTCACACCACCAACTTCCAAACTACGGGCTGTTACTAAGAAATTCCTAATGGAAAAACCCAATAACACTTTTTGCCCGACCTGGGAATCGAACCCGGGACCCCTTGTTCAGCAGTCGCGCTTTGCGACCACGAGACCAACGGGGTAGTTACTACTAGGTAGTACACGATACACATAAATCAACAGGCCGTTTTATTAAAGTTTTTAAAACGTTTATTTCAGGTGGTCGCTCCCTCTACCGACACTAACAGAGGATTATTACAGAATTCTGTTGACAAAAGTCAACAACAATAACTTTACGACTGAAAGCTTCATGGGGTACTTCCAGTACACCGTATCGGTAAGAATATTCTACTACACTATACAACACACGCATCAACAGAACTTAACTTCATGTTCATCATCATCATCATCATCATATCAGCCGCAGGACGTCCACTGCTGGACATAGGCCTCCCCCATAGATTTCCAAAAAGACCGGTTAGAAGTGGCCTGCATCCAGCGTCTTCCTGCGGTCTTAATCAGGTCGTCCGTCCACCTTGCCTTGCAACTTCATGTTATCATATTATAATTACGGGCCTGTTGGTCTAGTCGTTAGCGGCCCTGACTGCTAAGCCGGTGGTCGTGGGTTCGATTCCCACCCAGGACAAACTTTGTGTGATGAGCATGATTATTTGTTCTGTGTCTGGGTGTAATTTATCTATAATATGTATGTATTTATTTTTAAATTATATATAATATAATATATAATTATATAAATAAAATTATAATAATTAATTATATAAATTATATTATATAATTGTATATCAGTTATCTGGTTACCATAACGCAAACTCTGCTTAGCTTGGGATCAGATAGCCGTGTGTGAGTTGTCCCAAGATATTGATATATATTTTTTATTTTTTTATTATTATAATTAACTAGCTTTGGCCCGCGACTTTGTCCGCTTGGCTTATTTGACCGTAGTGTTATGACTTTGGTTACTGCTCAGCTTCCGTTGGTTGCAGCTTGATGTTATATATCCTATGTTACTTGCCGTTGGTCTCGTGGTCGCAAGTGCGACTGCTGTGCAAGGGGTTCCGGGTTTGATTCCCAGGTCGAGCAAAAAGTATTATTGGGTTTTTCTATGAAATTCTCAGTAGCAGCTCGGAGTTTGGATTTGTGCCCGGTTAATGGCAATAGGCTCACCCCCTATTACATGGGACCTAAATATAACGGCGAACTGTGGGTGTACATTGGTACACCTCTGCCTAACCCTTCGGGGAATACAGGCGTGATGGATGGTATGTTACTTAAAAATAATATAGCTATTAATCAGTCAAACAAACAAACAAAAAATATCTTACCTCTTTTTATTATTAGTATAGATTACGAATTGCCATGAAAAAAAGTGTTTTCCCCGATCGAGTGTTGGTCATGGCGGCCAAGCTCAATAAAGACTAGTCAAGTACGCAGAAAATATCTTAACGCACAAGTGTGTGCACAAATATACAGATGCACCTCCTCTTCCCTTACTCTCATAGTTCGATGGGATGGCTCACTGACACGATCTTGAACAGATTTTTCAAATCAGACCAGTACGTAGAACTTCGTTAGATATTATTACAAATGGATCGTGCAATTTGCTTTAGTTTTATTAAAACGAAATAACTTAAATATACATATATTTCTCTAATTTTCATGGTAATTGTAAAGTTTTTTTTATTCAACGCTAATTAATTTTAATTGTATTATCCACGAACGAGCCCAACAGCGATACTGCGATAGTATTGTGTGGGGATACCTTAACTGTACTCTTGTATTAAGTGGCATTGAAATCTGATTCCGGTTTTGGGTAAAAATAGTTATGTTTTGCTAGTTTTTTTTTTGCTTGAGAAACGTTATAAACGTCTATTTTTGTCTTATTGTACGGGTTTTTTCGCTACGCAAAGTCATTTGGTACGTCAGCGGTTTTTTGGTACAGATTTTTAGGTATTTTCAGCATATTTAACTGCCCCGTTGGTCTCGTGGTCGCAAGTGCGACTGCTGTGCAAGAGGTCCCGGGTTCGATTCCCAGGTCGAGCAAAAAGTGTTATTGGGTTTTTCTATGAAATTCTCAGTAGCAGCTCGGAGTTTGGATTTGTGCCCGGTTAATGGCAATAAGCTCGCCACCTATTACATGGGACCTAAATATACCGGCGAACTGTGGGTGTACATTGGTACACCTCTGCCTAACCCTTCGGGGAATACAGGCGTGATGGTATATATATATATTTTTTTTTTTTGCATATTTCTTGTCTACTAAAAGGACACACCACACAGGTGACCTTACAGGCGTGGTGTTATGTATGTATGTGTAAAAGTTCAAAAGTGTATTCTCTGAAGGGTTAGGCAGAGTGTACCAATATATACTCGCAGTTTGCCGGTATATTTAGTTCACATGTATGGGAGCGAGCTTATTGCCAGTAACCGAGCACAAATCTTAATTCAGAGCAGCTACTGGGAATTTCATAGAAAAACTCAATAACAGTTTTTGTTCGACCTGGGAATCGCACCCAAGACCTTTAGCGTAGCAGTCGCGCTAAGGACCACTAGGCTAACGAGGCAGATAATTATTAATATTACCCATTTTTTTTACAGCTTACCGAATACATAAGGCTACATGATTATATCAATGGATTGCTGATAATAGAAGATTTTAGGGACCTCAATTTAATGGATGTAATTACTAGAATGAATACTGCTGAGGTGCAGCAGTTCATATCTATAATAGTAGTAAGTTTATTTTTTATTTGTTCATATTATTCGATGGCAAACAAGCCTACAGCCCACCTGATGTGAAGTGGTCACCGCTACATATAGACATCTGCAATACCGGAGGCCTTGCGTTGCCATCCCAAGGACTAAGTTGAAATGTCTCATGCACCCAATCCTTTCAAACCGGAACATAGCAACGCTGCTTTGCGGCAGAAATAGACATGGTGGTAGTACTTCCTCGGATGAGCTCCTTCACAAAGAGTTGTACTGCTACTTCTATTGTTATATCATCCAAATGTGACCCAGTAGTTAAGGCACCCGCCTCTCGTGCACAAGGCTGTGGGTTTACAACCGGGCACGGGGCTCAAGGCTGTGGGTTTACAACCGGGCACGGGGCTAGTACCCATGTGAGCTGCGGGTTGTTCGAAAGAGATACCGCGCCCCCGGAACGCAAAGGGCACATGAAGGAACATAGATGGTTTTTAGTCAGTAAAAGTCTGACACTCCCTCCCGCCCCGCCCTGGACGGGGGGGGTCATTTGATGATTTTACCATCTCTAAAAAAAAAAGTACCCATGTGACATTGTATATGTACGTACTATCTAAATTAATCATGATTATCTTTGGGTGAAGAAAAACATCGTGAAGAAACCCAGCATAGTTACTTCTTTTAATTTCAATAAGCTTAGTGGTCTTTAGCACGACCGCTACGCTAGAGGTCCTGGGTTCGATTCCCAGGTCGAACAAAAAAGTATTATTGGGTTTTTCTATGAAATTCTTAGTAGCAGCTCGGAGTTTAGATTTGAGCCCGGTTAATGGCGATAGGCTCGCCCCCTATTAAATGGATCCTAAATATACCGGTGAACTGTGGTTGCACATTGGTACACCTCTGCCTAACCCTTCGGAGCATACAGGCGTTATGGTAAGATGGATGCGAAGAGCTAGAAATATATCTATATATTTTTATTTCAGAACGGCTACGGTGCAAGACTAAAGGGCATATACATACTGACAGATTCAAGCGCCATAGATCTGCTTGTAAAGATATTGAAGCAAATATTTAGCGAAAAAATCGGTAATAGAATATATGTTCAAAGAACATTAGAAGATTTACATAAAGTAGTAGATAAAACACTATTGCCGATTGAATATGGTGGAAACGAGAAATCTTTTGAAAAAATGCAAGGTAAGGATTGTCATTTAATTTTAAATCTTAAGTAGTCCCAGTATCCCTTAAGGTATATTATTATCCTATGATACTTGGCAATTGTGCTTTCATCATTGAAAGATTTTCAGTCATCGGCCCAGTACTTCCAGATAATCAATTTTTCCTGTCTTTGATAGTAGTGTCCGTTATGTGCTTAAAGAACGGCAATATAAACATTACTTAATATGATCCTCCTTGAATCTTGGACAAACAATTAGTCGTCATGCTTATCATATCAGCCGAGTGACGTCCACTGTTGGACATAGACCTGCCCTAAAGATAGCCACAATGACCAGTAATCCGTACTAATATTATAAATGCGAAAGTAACTCTGTCTGTCTGTCTGTCTCTACTTCACGCCTAAACCACTGAACCGATTTCAATGAAATTTGGTACAGATATAGTCTAGGACCCTAAAAAGGACATAGGATAGTTTTTATCCCGGAAATCCTCCGGGAACGGGAACTATTAATCCACGCGGACGAAGTCGCGGGCAAAAGCTAGTAATTATATAATTAACTAGCTTCTGCCCGCGACTTCGTCCGCGTCACAGTTGATGTGTTATCCTACGGGTACCGTACATTTTCCCGGGATAAAAAGTAGCCTATGTGTTATTCCAGACTATAATCTATCTTTGTGCCAAATTTCATCCAGATCCATTCAGCCGTTTAAGCGTGAAAGAGTAACAAACATCCATACATCCATACATCCATACATACAAACTTTCGCCTTTATAATAGTAGTAGGATTCAAGTCTGAAATCGCCAATCTGCCTTGAGCAAGCGTGATGATCAATGCTCATGCCTTCATGTATGAAAAGAAGTCTTTGCCTTGCAGTGAAACAAAACTAGGTGATATTATTTTGTCATTAGATACCAAAAAGGTTTTTCTTATTACAGAGGAATGGATCGAAGAATTAAGTTCGGAAAAGCATGTGGAGTACATGAGAATGATGAACAAAGCTTGCTCGGACGAGACGAAACGACATGAAGCAACATTCAACGAAGAGTACATGGGCATGCCGGGGTCCTTCAGATGTCTGAGTGTAGATTAACAGAAAATAAATGGTATTAAGAAATTGTTTTATAATAGGTAATTGAGGAGAAAGAAAAAAGGAATACCAAGGCCCGCTTGGACTAAAATCACTGAATATGTTTAGCGCAAAAAAAAAACGACGGGTGCAACCCGAGAGTGCCGGGCGGAAACTCCGGGAGTGCCGGCAGAAGTGAAAACGCTAAAGACGTACACAAATATGACAATTCGCTGACGCAAAATTGTCATATTTGTGTACGATAAATTCGTAAGATTTTCGATCAGGTCACGTGTCCTGACGCGAGTTTAACATTTTTTACCCATTCCAAAACAAGTGCACAACGCCGCTAAAGAAGTTTTCACTACAAAAATTGCCCCAAGAATACCCCACACCATCGGATGGACAGAAAAATGATCCAATACCATGTTAGTCTTAGGGGTGACAGGAGACCTTTATTTTTTTTCCACACGCCTTTCTGCCTTGATTAGTATAAGCTTTCTAGTATCAGGGGCCTTACATAAAAAAATAACGCTAATTCATACTTAGCTACCTCTTATGTGACTGACTGAACGATGAAACACTATTTTAATCTGCCAACACTTAGACGGTCAGCATGATCAAATTATTCGACTAAATAACGAAATCGAATGCACAAAAAAAAAAAAAAAAAAAAAAAAAGCCCGCTATCTT
Source organism: Caradrina clavipalpis (assembly GCA_932526535.1). NCBI lineage: Eukaryota > Metazoa > Arthropoda > Insecta > Lepidoptera > Noctuidae > Caradrina > Caradrina clavipalpis. The sequence continues at coordinate 11,709,716 of OW052106.1, forward strand.
ACTTCCGAACTATACTTAAACAACGGGTCGCCGCTGTTTAAATTTTCTGTCACTTAGGCAACATCTCAACGCTGATTAACGTTTATAGGTAAGATTTTTCACCTGAGACACCGTTGAAAGTGGTTGCTATGTGAAAAATAATTGATTTTTAGTCAAAGATTTGAGAGTTAATCAATTGATAAGTAGCTAAGTATTATTTAGCGTTATTTTTATGAGTAAGGCTGCAAGAGTCCCTGAGCCAAACCACGATTAGACAGACCGACAAACATGGCGAAACTAGAGATTCCTTGATGACTACAGAACCCTAAAAAAAAAAAAAAAAAAAAAAAAAAAAAAAAAAAAAAAACCCCGCTATCTTACTTCCGAACTATACTTAAACAACGGGTCGCCGCTGTTTAAATTTTCTGTCACTTAGGCAACATCTCAACGCTGATTAACGTTTATAGGTAAGATTTTTCACCTGAGACACCGTTGAAAGTGGTTGCTATGTGAAAAATAATTGATTTTTAGTCAAAGATTTGAGAGTTAATCAATTGATAAGTAGCTAAGTATTATTTAGCGTTATTTTTATGAGTAAGGCTGCAAGAGTCCCTGAGCCAAACCACGATTAGACAGACCGACAAACATGGCGAAACTAGAGATTCCTTGATGACTACAGAACCCTAAAAATGTACACAGAAAATACGAGAATAATGCGGAATATATTTGTTTTTATTTTAGTTTATATCTCAGATTCTCGGGCCAAATTGTCGTGTTTTTATTTTGTGATTTTTTAATTTATTTAATAGAACAATAGAATAATAATTATAATATTGTAACTACACGTATGCTCTCATGATAATTAAAATAATTATGTTAATTTATTTCTGTTGTTTTCTGTATTTTAAGAACAGGTTATTAAGGTAATTAGTGACTATTTTTTTTTTCGTTTGTAATTATTATAATTATAATAACACCAGCCTACTATTGTTTCTTTACGTAAAGAAAATATAACAAAAATAATAATTAACCATTTATTTTCCTGTTACACATACCTATAGATTTATATGTTAACATAACATACCATCACGCCTGTATTCCCTGAAGGGGTAGGCAGTGGTGTACCAATGTACACCCAGAGTTCACCGGTATGTTTAGGTTCAATGTAACAGGGGCGAGCCTATTGCCATTAGTCAGGCACAAGTCCTAGCGCCGCAGCAGCTTCTGAGAATTTTACAGAAAAAACCCAAAAACACTTTGCTTAGCTAGGAATCGAATCCAAGACCTCTAGCGTAGCAGCCGCTACTAGGCTAACGATGTTGTTATCTTAACCTAAGTACGTACATGATGACGATTATGTTAGTAAATAAAACTTAAAATTATGTTAATATCACTTAGTTGCACTAAATCATTGTGCGTTCCGGTGGCATTCAATAATAAAAAACCGGCCAAGTGCGAGTCGGACTCTTGCACGAAGGGTTCGGTACCATTATCTATAAAAATAGCAAAAATATCACTTATTGTATGGGACCCTTGAATATTTGTTTTATTTTAATTAAATTACTTATTTTTTAAATCAATATACAACTAAATATTCTGTGAATTTTTCAAACGAAAACATCACATTTAATTTTATTGTATGGGAGCCCCCTTAAATATTTATTTCATTCTGTTTTTAGTATTTGTTGTAATAGCGGCAACAGAAATACATCATCTGTGAAAATATCAGCTGTCTAACTATCACGGTTCATGTGATACAGCCTGGTGACAGACGGACAGACAGACAGATAGACGGACAGCCGGCGAAGTCTTAGTAATAGGGTTTCTATTTTCCCCTTTGGGCACGGAACCCTTTCTTCTTTATCGTGAAGGTAGTAAGGTCTTGTGACCCCACACACCCTAGTGTCACTTGCTTGTGCCCGGTTGCGAACCCACAACCTCGTGCATGAGAGGCAGGAGCCTTAAACACTGGGCCATCACGACACTGCGGAACCCTAAAAAACTGGTTATGACTGTCCATGAAAACAGTCAAGTTCGCTCCTTGCGAATGGCCATGATGTCACGCCATAATAAATTTGTTTGGCCTACAGATAATTATTCCGGGTCTGGCTGTTAATTTATTTTGTCTAAATGTGTATAACTATAACATGTTTGACTGCCCCGTTGGTCTCGTGGTGGTAAGCACGATTGTTGAGTGGGGCCCTGGGCAGGCTTCCGTCACTCGTTCAAGGTTACTCTCTCTTAAGTGCCTACGGCTCGCCTGCGCCCGGGCGCAACGAATTCAGTCGGCTGTCATGCGCTCGCTTCAGTGTACTATACCTACCGCAACAAAATAAACGATACTCGCGCCTTCAATAATGGCTAAACCTCGCAATGCAATTTGTAGTGTTCTTACAGAAAATACATATTTCAGGACATACAATAATATATAAAAAAAAAAAAAAAAAAAAAAAATATATATACCATCACGCCTGTATTCCCCGAAGGGTTAGGCAGAGGTGTACCAATGTACACCCACAGTTCGCCGGTATATTTAAGTCCCATGTAATAGGGGGCGAGCCTATTGCCATTAACCGGGCACAAATCCAAACTCCGAGCTGCTACTGAGAATTTCATAGAAAAACCCACTAACACTTTTTGCTCGACCTGGGAATCGAACCCGGGACCCCTTGCACAGCAGTCGCACTTGCGACCACGAGACCAACGGGGCAGTTATACAATAATACTACACAATAATACTTTATAGTCAGCTATTCTTTTGTGTAATCATTTATCAGCATAGATAGCCCTACAGCTGTGTTGTATGACGCGCGTTTTTGCTATCTTTCTCTATCACGCACGAACGTGTTGTAGGTAATTATAGCGTTAAGTGTTGGGTTTTCTCCATGGAGTGAAGTATCTGTACTTATTTAATCTGTGCCAGGGTTCGATTCTCAGGTCGGGCATAAAAAGTCTTATTGGATTTTACCATTAGGAGCTTGTCTCGGTAACAGCCCGGAGTTTTGTAGTTGGTGGTGTGACACTCCTTGGAAAGAATCTAAAGGTCCTGTGCCTGATCAGTCTCTCGTTGTGTCGGATTGCCATCCCATCTTACTATGAGAGTTAGAGAAGAGGGAGTGCACCTGTGCTTGCTTGTGCACTATAATATCTCCTGCTTACTTGGCTAGTCTGCATTAAGATTACGGTTTGCAGAATACACATAATATTTATGCCTGAGTAATGAAAATTCTTTCTCATTCTTCTCCATACGAAACTATTTTTTAGATGCAATTTTTTTTACTTTCAAAAGTGCGTTTTACCGGAACGCAAAGGGCACATGAAGGAACACAGATGGTTTTTTCCCATCTCTAAAAAAATAAAAAATGGTATTGAATTAAATGATTTGACTTTGACTTTATGTATGTGAGTTTATATGTTTTTATATGCACCCACGATAATAGGAGAAATTTCTAAAGTGGACAAAAGTTGCACGTGTGTAAAATAATAAAAAAATAATAATAATGAAAATAAAATAAAATGATAATTAAAAAATATAATAATCAAATAAATCGTCATTTTTTTATCATTTACATAATTAATTTAAAATCTCCAAACCCACTTATATATTTATTATTTATACTTTTTTATTTTAAGGGCGATTTATTAACAACCACAAACTCAGTACATCACGACGTAGTATCGACGTCGATGACGCCTTGGCTCCAGAAGGTTATTCAAAAGTTGCTTAGAATTTTTATGTTATTTTTTTTTTTTATAAATCTTCATGACCTAAATTTTTCCTTGTTTTAAAGATTTTTATTTAATTTAATAAATAAAATAAGTTGCACGTGTATTGTCATACAATAACAAAAATATTAACAGATTAAAATTTTTGTATTTTTGAAAAAAAGCTTGTTCCCTAGAATTTGTTGAGCAGTGTAGTTGGTAAAAGGCTTTTTTTCTTTCTTTTTACCGATGGGAAATCATCAAATGACTTCCCCCGCCCTAGTGTCAGACTTTTACTGACTAAAACCCATCCATGTTCCTTCTTGGGCCCTTTGCGTTCCGGGTGCGCGGTATCTCTTTCGAACAACCCGCAGCCCCGGTGGTAAAAGGCTAGGTAATTTAAAAAATGTCAATGAAATGCGAATAAATTAGAGGCAAAGGTTATAAAAACAGACTCATTTCGTAACAGACTCAGTCACACACCGAGGGTCATTGGAAAATAAACAAAACATAAACATAATCATTTAATTTTAAACAAAGAAAAAGTGTAAAATAAAATTTCTAAATGTTTATTTTTAATTTAATTGCATTTTGGAGTGTTTAAATTGTGTTTAAGAATTTGTTTGAAATTCAAAATGGACGCGAAACAAGATGCGTGTTATTTAGAACTACGTTCGGGGGTTGTTGAGTATATAAGGAAGATTTATGATTTGGATAAACCAGAAAGGCGAAGTGAAGCTCTCAATATTTTGTGGGGTTGGATTCAGAAGCAGGATCATCTCGTTAAGAAAGATTTCAGTAAGTATCAACTGAACAGAACAGAAAAATAAAAATACCATCACGCCTCTATTCCTTGAAGGGTTACGCAGAGGTGTACCAATGTACACCCACAGCCCGCCGGTATGTTTTAGGTCCCATGTAATAGGGTCGCTCCCTATTGCGTATTGCCATTATCCAGGCACAAATCCTAACTCCGAGCTGCTACTGAGAATTTCATACAAAAACCCAATAACACTTTGCTCGGCCTGGGAATCGAAACCAACACCTCTAGCGTAGCAGTCGCGCTAAGGATCACTAGGCTATCGAGGCAGTATATAAAAATATTAGGTATCTAAAGAAGAAGACATATGACGTATCAATGCATGTAGATAAATATTAATTATTTCGTCCTTGTATTTACATAATTTATTTTATTGATTATCTAAGACGTCACGATATTTAGCAATGGTGGAACGATTAAGAAGAGAGGAGAATAAACTTTATTTATTTAATTATTTTGTGTTTTTTTTATTTGACGACACGGTTGGTCTAGTAGCGGAGCGATTGGATACTGCGCTGTATGCCGCGGGTTCGACTCCCGCACGGAATAAATTTTGTGTGGCCGACCAATAGTTGTTCCGGGTCTGGCTGTTTGTGAATGTGGGTTTATATGGGTGATATTTAAAAAAAATATATTGTTCTTTTAATTTGATACATAAAACACAAAAAAAGAACTCAATGCAATTATGAAGATAAATTAATTGTACACAAGTACAAAACAACAAACAAATGTCATACTAAAATATTTATACATAAAACATATCTTTAAACATACATACCTATATACATACAAATATAAAACACATATTTTATGAAATCAGTAGAGAGGAGGATTATGAGACAACTCTTACCCATTTTTTCAGGCAGAGACTACTTAGAAAGGTGCCTGATAACATGCAAGGGTTCCATCGAGAAGGCAAAGAAGCAGATAGATCGATTGTGCACGATGAAGACGCTGGTGCCAAAGTTCTTTACGAAGACCAATGTCAAAAAGGAATTGGATAATAATTTACAATGCGCGTAAGTTTATCTGTACCAATTTAAACATATCTTCTTTCTTTTTTATTCGAGATGGGTAAGGTCTTGACTCTAGTCTTGGTCAACATAGACCAAGGGGGTAGGGGGGGTGATATATGAAAATAGTGGTCATTTTGGAAATCTACGGGGGAGGTCTGTGTCCAGCAGTGGATGTCTTGCGGCTGATATGATGATGACGTACGTAACTATACAAATGTTAGCTTCTGCGCGCAACTTCGTTCGCATGTTTTTTTTTCACCCGCGCCGCGTTAAGTTATTAAGTTATGTCTTTGGTCACTGCTCCGCTCCTGTGGCTTGTGCCGTGATGTTATATAACCTATAGACTTCAAGGAGGTCAAACTCTAACTTGATTTTTTTGCAAAAACAGGGTTTAAATTTTATAACTAAGGCTCTCCGCCCACGAGCACTTTTTGGACAGATTTCGTCGTCCGACCGATTATTGGACCGATTTTTGGCAGAAGTAATCTATCCAAAAGTCGGTAAAAAAATCGACGTTTATAGTTTAAATAGCCCTGTAATGTTAATAGAATGGATTCGAATAAAATTTGCGTAAGTAATTAGAAAACAAGCAGTTTATTTAATAAAATTCGCACACATTCACACACACACATTCATCAGTTTAGAAGGAAATGTCAAATGTGTCTGACCTTGGGTACTTATAGTCTTTTGCTGACCACATAATGTTTAGGCCTTGTAATATTACGCATTACTGACTTATATCTCGTTTTCTAGCAATATTTTTTCCTCAATGTGCTTTATTTGATGGCCAGTATGTGATAAAATAATATGACATATGACATGCCATCACGCCTGTATTCCCCGAAGGGTTAGGCAGAGGTGTACCAATGTAAGCCCACAGTTTTCCGGCACGCTTAAGTCCCATGCAATAGGAGGCGAGCCTATTGCCTCTAACCGGGCACAAATCCTAACTCCGAACTGCTACTGAGAATTTTATAGCAAAACCTAATAACACATTTTGCTCTCAAGACCTTTTGTTTTTAGAGATGGGAAATCAGCAAACGACCCCCCCCCCCCCCTTAGTGTCAGACTTTTACTGACTAAAAACCATCTATGTTCCTCCGTGTGCCTTTTGCGTTCCGGGGGCGCGGTATCTCTTTCGAACAACCCGCAGCCCCGGCAGGCACCGTCGCACAGCAGTCGCAATTAAGACCACTAGGCCAACGAGGCAGTTTAGTTTTTTAACGAGGTACTTAAGAATAATAATAAAATCTTGTATTTTTCGCAGGTGGGTGATTCCGCTACCAAAATTGACAGAAGATTACTATAGAGTAATTCTCATTAAATTTAGCCAAGTCAAGAATATTACAAGCGAGTATTTGCTGCAATATTTCCAGTTCAACATAATAGTAAGTTTTTGTTTCTGCTACTATTATAAACGTGAAAGTTTATGAAGATGAATGAATGGATGGATGTTCATTATTTTTTAAGTTTTGACGACACGATTGGCGCAATGGCTGAGCAATTGGTTGCCCCGCTGTCGTGGGTTCGATTCCCGCTCGGAACAAATATGATTGTTGCGGGTCTGACTGTGTGTGTATGTGTATTTATGTTTGAAAACGCGCCCACATTACAAGAGAAATAACGTTTGTGGGTCAAGGTTTAAAAAATGAGAAGCTAGTAATATTATCTATACTAACATTATAAAGGGTAAGATTTGTTTGTTTGTACCTAATAGGCTCCGAAACTGCTGGACCGATTTTAACCATTTTTCACCAATAGATAGCTACCATATTCCCGAGTAGGTAAGGGCTCCCACACAAAATTGTGAATTCGCAACGCATCGCAAATATCTGCGAGCTAGTTCCTAGATAGTTCCTGCAATGCAGCGTCGCATCGCATCGCATCGCAGTTTTGTCTAGGCGCCCTAACATAGGCTATAACATCACGCTACGACCTATGGGAGCGGACTATTATCCAAAGACGTAACTTATGGCGGGTGAAATAAGCAACGCGGACGAAATCGCGGGCAGTTAGCTATTTTTTTTTCTTTTTACACGACTGCCCCCAAAAGAAAGAGTGTTATGTTTTTTGTTTATTTCAGCTCTGTGAATATATAAAGGCAAATGAATATGCCAATGGTTTCATAGTACTACATGACTTCAGAGATCTGAACCTACTAGACCTGATTACAACGGTGAACACAGTGGAATTACAGCAGTTTTTGACTATTTTAATTGTGAGTATAATAATGGTATTTTTGTAAATTTTTAATTTTTTTATGTAAACAGCCTTACTTATAGAAATAACGCTAAATAATACTTAGCTATCTGTCAATTGATTATCTCTTAAATCCATGACTAAAAGACAATTATTTTTCACATAGCAACATCTTTCAACGGTGTCTCAGGTGAAAAATCTTACCTATAAACGTTAGTCAGAGTTAAGATATTGTTACGTACTAGCTAAGTGACAGAAAACTTAAACAGCGGCGACACGTTGTTTAATAAGCTAAGTATTAATAAGCGTTATTTTTATTATAAGTGTGACCCATAATATACAAGGTAGAATTTTCGAAGCGTGCCTTGAGGGAAAGTACTCTAAATACTGAAGATAGCAAATTTTGTATAGTTTTTCATCTTCTTTGAAAAGAGAGGATCCTAAAACCATACGGGTGTTGCGTTTGGTAGGCTACTGCCCGACTGTGGTTGTCTGGATTTTGTATACAGGGTGGGTAAAAAATCGTGGATCAAACGAAACAGGGCATAGTTGGGGTTATTTGCTGTATAAAATATTGTTGTAGCGGAGGTTTCACTTGATCTCCTTAAAAGTTAGGACTATGTATTCTATGTTATGTAAGTGTGACATAAATAAATAAATAAAATAAAATAAAAAATGTTTTTTCGGATGAGATATTATCAAATTGATGACTTTTCCCGCCCTGGGTGGGCCGGAAGCACATAGATAGGTTTTACTGACTAAAACCTATCTATGTTCCGTCTTGTGTCCATTGCGTTCCGGGGGCGCGGTATCTCTTACGAGCAACCCGCAACCCCGGCAGGTATCGGCCCTGCCTGGCCCCTTCGATATGCTAAAATGTACAGACGATGAGCTGCTCATTTGCTCACCGTCCACAGGCCCGCGTCTACGGTGGCCGGGAGTCGTCACGCGGCTCCCGACGCCCCTATGTCTCCCGCGGTGGCTGGGACGAGAGGTTCTCCGCCTCAGGACTATGATATTCTAACATCGCGGTTAACTTTGATAGCGCGATTTAGGAAACGTCAGTGTAGTTCTTATGTTGAGCGATAGAGGTCGCTACAATAGCATTTAACTCATCATTTGCTTAACCTTTTTCCCAACCATGTTGGGGTCGGCTTCCAGCCTAACCGGATTCAGCTAAATACCAATGATTTACATGGAGCGACTGCCTATCTGACTTCCACAACCCAGTACTTCCCAGACTTCTTGGCTTCTGACTATCCGTAACGACTGTCAAAGATATACGAATGACAGCCGGGACCAATGGTTTACGTGCTTTCCGAGGGACGGAGGTGTCATACCACCAACTTACAAACTCCGGGCTGCTACTGAGAAACTCCTAATGAAAAAACCCAATAACTATTTTTGCCCGACCTGGGAATCGAACCCGGGACCGTGGGGTCCCTCACGCTCATTAATCACGCTTGCGACCACGAGACCAACGGGGCAGTCACAACAATAGCATTTAACTATATCTTCATTTTTCAGGAAGGCTACGGCGCAAGAATAAAGTCCTTGAACTATCTGACTGAGTCAACAGCTATAGAAATGATAGTTAAGCTTACGAAACAAGTTGTAAGTGCGAAGATTAAAAACAGATTTCACGTACAGAAAACAGTAGAAGATCTACATAAAGTAGTGCCTAAAAATATTTTGCCGATAGAGTACGGTGGCAGTGAGAGGTCTATTTATAAATTGCAAGGTAAGAATGTTATTATTACTATCTATCAAGTGTCGTGATGGCCCAGTGGTTAAGGTGCCCCCTCTCATGCACGAGGGTTCGCAACCGGGCATGGGTAAGTACCAATGTGACTTTTTCAAATTCAAATGTACTTTCTAAGTTTACTATGGACATCACTGATATCGGTAACCATGTCAGAGGCCCTTGAGGCGGTTAAGAAACTCTGACACTAGGGTGTGTGGGGTCGTCAGACCATACTGCCCACACGATAATGAAAGAAGATCTCGACACAAGTAATATATCGACTTATGTAGAGCTATATATATTTTTTTTTTTGTACTTATCCTTACTTACGTATTGCTTACTTTTTACTTTATAATATTTTAGAATGACATCACTTTAATAATATAAATAATATCTACCAACCTATTTACTGTCTCACTGCAGGGCAAAGGCCTCTTCTCCTAAAGAGAAGGCACGAGCATAGATCACTGCGCTTACTCAAGGCGGATTGGCGATTTCAGACTTAAAGTAATTACAAGTCCAGGTTTCCTGACGATGTTTTCCTTTACCGATGTCAATGATGTCCAAGATAAACTTAGAAAGTACAGTGGCGACCAAAAGTCCATACCCAATCTCAAAACGTATTAGGATGACGTTTAGTTTGACTTACGACCTTTTACTTTCAAGAATAGACACATGTATCATCGTTGTGAATGTAGTTCATAATTTCAACATTTCTACATGAGACAAGATGGGCTCGCGGTTAAGCGCGCCTAGTTGACGGCGTCAATCAATGAGCCGCGAGTTCGAATCTCACATTATTTTTGTCTTTTTGTTTTTACTCAATTTGGAGAAATGAACAGAAATATAATATTCTTTAGCTTGTTCGCTTTGTTCACACATTTCGTAAATTTAAAAGGGTAGTCATAGAAAACTAATAAAGAATTTAGATTTCTGTGAGGTAGACATGAGTTTTGTGCATATTTAACTTGATTGGAATGAGCGTTGTCGTTTGGTTGTGGTTGTTGGTTAGTAACGAGTGATTTAATAGATACTCGTAGTGGTATTGTAAGTATTCTCGAAACGCAGGCAAATAATATTACTGAGGCGAGGGCGACTATTATTGGGCTGCATAAAAGTGGTCCCAATTAATATCTTATGAAACCTGACTGAATGTGAGTATTATATTAACGAATTGTAAATTAAACTTTTATTTGAAATTTATACCTAAGATACCTAAAATTATTTGGTGGCATTTCGATTAATACTTATTATTGATTTTTAAATATATAATGACGCCAAAAAAATGTGTTTATTATGGAATTTATAAATAAATAGTTTTAATATATTAAATTTTGTTATATTAAATAAATATTATTAAATTATATAAAAAATTAAGTCACTTTAGTATTTTGTTATAAATGCCTAATATTACTTTTTTTGTTGTTTTAGAGGAATACTATTATTAGTCTCCGGAGCAAGAAATACGAGGAAGAGGATAGATAGCCTATCCTACCTACTCAACAGCGAAGTGGATTAAATTTGGTGGTTTCGCACTGGATAACATACTGTTTACAACAACAGCTGCATGCATCATAAACCAGAAAAAATACGTTTCGTTTTTAATATGTGGGGATGGCGTGCAACAGTGCTACTTATGAAGAAGTATTAGACGGTGTTATGCAACATTTAATAACCTGGATGTTTTAGTTTTAATAATTAGACGGTGTAACTAAATATTTAGTCATAATTATATTATATATTCGTAGATAGTTATTTAATGATCTTAAATTGAGGTTTAGTTTCAATCTTCTTTTCATCAAGAAAACGAATTATTAAACTATTACCTCACTAAGTTTATTGTGACGTTACATAAAAAAAACCTGTTCATAAAGTCTGAATTATAGTTTAGTTTTCAATTAACTCTGCTGAATACCAATTCAGAAACTTAATACGTGAGCATCACCAAATTTATTTGTGTTATTAAAATATCCTTCTCTTATTATGTTATTATGAATTTTATTGACTAAGTGGGTATTCAACAAAAAATCTTATGAACAGTTACAAGAGAACTTCTTTTATTTCGGTAGGAATGTGACGTTACAATTCTCATAAGTTTGTTAATTTTAAAAATAAATTTTTGTTATCACACAGCACGCCTTTTTTTCCTACTTCCAATTACAAAAAGTTAAAATAAAATCACATAAAAAGTTAAATAAATAATACAATAACTAATATTAATGCTTCTTATAAAAAATAAATAACAAGCATGAATACGTAATAATTCAACATAAACCTAAAAAGATTTTGCCTAACATTATTATGGTTTCAAAAAACAAAAAACAGCCACACATAGTATAAGATTTGAACTCGGAATTCAATGATCGTAAACCCTTTCTTATCCAAACCAGCTGCCAGGCCATATTATAATTATGCGAAATTTAGCAATGCAATGGTAAGAATACGTCGCGCGTCGGGTAGGACTCGTACGGTAAACAGAAATATAATGCCATTTCGCGTAGTGCGACGATGGTTCATTAGTGTGTGTTATCTGTGGAATGTTGAGACATCACTCGTAAACACACATGCGCACGCGCTGACTGGATCGCGCCCGTGTTCATAGGAAAGTGAACCTTAGCGTGGGTATGCATTTCTGAGCGCTTACTGTACATATGAATTTAAAAAGTTATTTTGGTACTTGCCCTGTTATGAACCCGCAACGTCATGCATGAGAGGCAGGTACCTTAACTACTGGGTCATCGTGACATCACTTTTCTTGTGTTTTATAACTACCTCCTTATAATATCTATAACATGTTTTCTTTGCAAAGATTAAATATCATTTATTGTTTTACAGAGGAATTGGTCGCTGAGTTAAGCAGTGAAAAACACGTGGCTTATATGAAGATGATGAACAGCGCATGCTCTGATGAAACGAAGCGGCTTACAGGGCAATTTAATGAAGAATACATGGGCATGCCTGGCTCTTTCAGATGTTTGAGCGTAGATTAATGGCTCAATAGACTGTACACCCAAGTAGGCCGCTGCCAGCACATACATACACATTCATAAACTCACGCCTTTTTCCCATGGAGGTAGGCAGAAACCACAGAACGCCACGTGCTACGATCCTGACATACTCCTTTCGCCTCATCCACATTCATACATTTGGTCATACAAGCACGCCGGCGCCGCTGTACAGACAACCTAGCAAAATGGGGGATTATTGATCCCATCGACATTTAGTACGAGTGTGTTGCTCCCGACCAGACGATGGCCCATTTGCTGCAGTGCCTAAGGTGTCCCTACACCTGCACTTTGGATGATATTATACATACATACAAGTCAAAATCATAACTCCCATTTTTGCTTCGCCAAAGTCAGGAAAAAAATGCCTCCGATAAAAAGCTTGTTTTTCTAATATGTATTTTTAGATAAAATTTATTTCTAAGGCTATAATAAATTAAGTATAAATACAAGCAGTTGATTTGCATTCTCGTCAAATTCAAACGTGAATCTTAACACGAATCAATAATAAAATAAATTTGTTTTAAAATTTATATTTTTTGACGTGATTTTCCAATTCGAACTAGCCATCTCGCCAGAGGGTTTAGGCGCTATGCACGCATTGATATAGCCGCGCGACAACTCTGCCCACCGCATACGCAACTGGGTGATGCTGATTTTTGCAAGAGGAGTATTCTGGAATACAGTTTTTTGATAGTTGCAAGTAAAAAAACAAGCATTTATTAAATATTGGCCAGGTATCCTAATTATATTTGATTACTACTTTTCTATGACAAGGTACTAAAATTTGACGAGGATGCAAATCAACAGCTTGTATATCGAGACGGATATTGTCATAGCTCTGCAGTTTTTTGTATCCTAGTTGTATAATTAGATAGAGAAAATAGATAAAGAAGTAAGAAAGAAACGACAAATAAATAATATTACTGTTGCAAACATACAATGTTTTTATTTCTCGTTTAACCCACTTATCCGTTTTGAAAATTATGTATAGATAATATGGTTTGTCATGTAAAAATGTATTTAGGTTTTCTCCAGACCAATTCCGACGACGCCGACGGTGGCTAATCTTATTGCAGACTTACTAAGTACGCAGGTGATATTACAGTGCACAAGTGTGTGCGCAAACACAGGTACACTCCCTTTTCCCTAACTCTCATAGTCCGATGGGACGGCAATCCGTCACAACCGGGGAGACATCAGACGCAAGACCTACGGCTTTACGTACTTTCCGAGGCACAAGGGTGTCACACCACCAACTTCCAAACTCCGGGCTGTTGCGGAGAAGTTCCGAATGGAAAAACCCAATAACATTTTTTGCCCGACCTGGGAATCGAACCCAAGACCCCAACCCCACTCAGTTGGGCAGTATTTTTTGACATATGCCTTCCCTAATATGGCCATAATGGCACAGGAGATTGTTGGATACGGGCAGTGCAGGATCGGTTATTATGGCTCTCTTTAAGGGACGCCTATGTCCAGCAGTAGACGTTGTTCGGCTGATATGATGATGAATTGATGACGATAAACATTTTTTGAAACAAAAAAAACAACACATTCCCTTTATTGCCCTAGTTTGCTATAAGAAATGGTAATCATGTAAATGTAATTCTCCAGGCCGATTCCGGCCACGGCGGCTAACCTTAACGCAGACTAGCCACGTACGCAGGAGATATTATAGTGCACAAGTGTGTGCGCAAACACAGGTGCACTCCCTCTTCCCTAACTCTCATAGCCCGATGGGACGGCAATCCGACACGACCGGAGAGAGATCAGGCGCAGGACCAACGGCTTTACGTGCTTTCCGAGACACGGGGGTGTCACACCACCAACTTCCAAACTCCGGGCTGCTACTGAGAAATTCCTAATGGAAAAACCCAATAACACTTTTTGCCCGACCTGGGAATCGAACCCGGGACCTCTTGCTCAGCAGTCGCCCTTGCGACCACGAGACCAACGGGAAATCATAATGTTAACTGGAAAGTAAACAAAAAAGCAATAGAAAATCGATTAAATTGTAATCTGTATAGAGGAAAAGTAAATAAAAAACCCTTTTATAATTATTTTTTTAATTTAATTTATTTAAACTTAAAAGTCTAAGATCATAAAGTTAGTACGTGACCATTTACAAGATTCCATATCTAAAGTTAATATACACAATACATATTCTTAATTGAAAACCAAGTAAATATTCTCTTTGAGAGCAGTAGGAAAAACATTTTGATTGTCAAGAGAAAACGTGGCTGGACAGGTTTTTGACAATTCAGTATTTGAAGAAACTATTGCTGTCGCTCTATACGTCTCGACGTGCAAAAAGGACAACTGCAGTAAGTAAGTAAAAAGTCACAATTCGGGGTTGACAAACCAAAATAAATAAATATCTTGGGACAACTCACACACGGCTATTTGATCCCAAGCTAAGCAGAGCTTGTGTTATGGTAACCAGACAACTGATATGCATACTTATATAATTTATAAATACATATATATTATAGATAAATCACACCAAGACACTGGTATTCAGCTGCATCAAGTTAGACTGAAAGCCGACTCCAATAAAGAAGAAAAGGCAAAGCAGATGATGATGATGATATTTGGCTGGTAACAGAATATCTGGTACTTATAACAATTTTTGATTAACAATAGTTTATTTTTGATTAGTCGACACTTAAACCTCTGAAGGACCCCGGCATGCCCATGTACTCTTCGTTGAATGTTGCTTCATGTCGCTTCGTCTCGTCCGAGCAAGCTTTGTTCATCATTCTCATGTACTCCACATGTTTTTCCGAACTTAACTCTTCTATCCATTCATCTATAATGAGAAAAACATTTATTAATCTGAATAAACCAAGATTCTGAATTATAACCAAGATTTTGTAAAAACCAAATTGAAAGAAAAGAGTGTCCATGGAGTTTCTAGCTCGTTCTTCTCCATAGAGACCTACGCTTGGAACGAGCAACTAGCTTCAACTTTAAACTGTTACCTCCTGACAATTCAAAGGTCTAATTAAAATAAATGTTTTGACTTTAAATTGTTTTATGGCCATTTCATAGGATAATAATGTTTTATAGTAAAGTCAAAGTCAAATCTTTTATTGCAATTAGACCATTACAAGGCACTTTTGAACATTAAGTAAAATTAATAATATTGAATCTAGTTGCCCATCCCAAAAGGTAGTTTTGTACGAAGAAGAATGGGCAAGAAACTACAATATTTTACAATAAATTGTACAGTTTCATTAATTCCATAACAATAGTTACTTAGTAAGGTAAGTATATTTGACTTCCACGAAAATAAGTCATTTTCTAGCAAGTCTTTAAGGTTTAAAATCAAATGACAGTCCTTACCATACAATTCTTTAGCAGATCTCTCGTATCCACCATATTCAATCGGCAAAATTTCTTTAGGTATTACTTTCTGTAAATCTTCTACATTTTTGTGAACATTTGTTCTATTACCAATCTTTTCACTGACAAATTGCTTTACAAGCTTTATTAGAATATCTATGGCATTTGAATCTGTTAGTACGTGTGAGGCCTTCAGTTTTGCACCGTAGCCATTCTGAAAGAAAGAAAGAAATAAATATAGCGGGTGTAAAACACTTCTTCTTCTTCTTAGTGTATCAAATATAAATACAACATTAAAAGCAAAAAACTTTTTTAAAATTGCTATTGCTAATTTAAATGCTCTAAAAAGAAGAAAATAAAATTTTCCTTAAAAAAAAATAATTATCAACTTGTAGCCTCATTATACACTATATTTTATATGATCATAAAAGCTTGTCGCGCTTACTTATAGGTACTTACGCAAACCTCGCGACAAACAACTATTATGTAGACTGCCTGAATTTTATTTATTTAGCAAGGCATTAAGTCAGCCTTTGCATTATTTATTGTAACATAAAAAATCAATAAATAAAAAAAAAAAACTTACAACTATAATAGACATATACTGTTGTAAATCCGCAGTGTTCAGTGTTGAAATGATATCCATCAAATTAATATTTCTGCAATCATGTATTACTATAACCCCGTTGAAATAATCATGAGCCTTCAAGTATTCAGTAAGCTGAAAGAAAACACAATAAATTGGCATTAGGATTTTTTAGTAGCAGTCTGAATAATAGAAGATAGTTGTATAATACCCCCGTGCCTCGGAAAGCATGTAAAAGCTATTGGTCCCGGCTGTCACTCGTAAATCTTTGACAGTCGTTATGGATAGTCAGAAGCTGGGAAGTCTGACAACCAGTCTTACTAAGAGCTGTCGCTGTCGCGTTGCCCAGTTACTGGGTTGTGGAGGTCAGATAGGCAGTCGCTCCATGTAAAACACTAGTATTCAGCTGCATTCGGTTGGACTGGAAGCCGACCTCAACAAAGTTGGGAAAAGGCTAGGCAATAGTACTAGTAGTTTGACACAATTGAGTTTAGATTTGTTACAATGGATTGACAGTAGGAATTTCTCAGTATGGAAGTTAGTGTTATAACACCCTTGGAAAGCACGTAAAGCTTTGGTTGTCTCCCCGATCGTGTTGGATAGCAGTCCCATCGGACTATGAGAGTAAGGGAAGAGGGAGTGCTCCTGTGATTGCCCACACATTTGGACACTATAATATCTCCTGCGTACTTGGTTAGTCATCGCGACCGAAATCGGTCTAGAAAATATATACCTACAAGGTGACTTCATTCACATTTTTTTGCGGGTGAAAATACTTATGAATATGAACAACTTTTATATCGGAGCGAAGTCTAAAATATTTAAAAAAGTCAATTGTTCCATATAAAAATGGACTGCAACACAATCAAAATTTGCAGAACAACTGACTCTTTTATAATATTTCGCGGTGGATCCATTAGCAAAAGTTGCTCGTATTCATGAGTATTTTTACCTCCTAAAAGATGGCAGATGAATGAAAAGTCACCCTGTACACAATGAAGGCTAAATTGAGAAAAAAATAGATATCTTACGATAAGGTTGTACTGGAAATACTCCATACTGCTTTCGGGCGTCATGTTTCTGAAGGTGCTTCTGACCAGTATAACTCTGTAATAGTCCTCTGTTAGTTTCGGCAGGGGGACCAACCATCTGTAAGAAATATTTCAAAAACTTTAATGAAACAGTATCTTGGTGGCTACCAAGATACTGTTTCATTAAAGTTTTTGAATGAATTTATTAGGAAACTATTAGCCTACTAGGCTTAGTAGGCTAATAGTTACACAAATATGCATCACGCCTGTATTCCCCGAAGGGTTAAGCAGATAAGGTGTACTTGAAATGTTTTCAGAAAGAATACGAATAATAATTTTAATAGGAAATAGGCAATCGGCAATAGGCTGGCCCCCTATTACATGGGACCTATCCCATGTAATATTGGGCCAGCCTATTGCCTATTTCCTAATAAATTATTATTCGTATTCTTTCTGAAAACATTTCAAGTTGCTATAATTGTAAAAATAATATGAACTAAGAATTTAATATTGGATAGGCCCGTTTTATTTTCAAAATGCAATGAAAGAAATTTGGTTCAATGATTTGAGGACAGGAGTTTAAAAAATCAAATCTTCCAATAGTTTTTAAACGCAACATTTATACGTATAGTTGCGTCAGAATACAGATGGCGCCAGAATAGGTCCGCGCGTGTTGTCATCAACGCGAGTGGCGGGGCACCCCGCAGTGGGCGGAGATATGTGCCCTGTCTTCCCCCGCTTCACCCCCTCAATCACCTAAACATTTGCTGTTCACCGCCTTTAATGCAGGTTCGAAATACCAACCAAACTGTTCCAATTCATATGTTCTTTCTAAGTTATCTTTGAAATCACTGACATCGTTGAGGCAAACATTGTAAGAAAACCTGTTCATATAAAAATATAGGATAATCTTTACATATAATTGTTTAGGGTGGCTTGTAATTACTGACCTACAATTATACACTCATGATTGTACTCATCATGATAATAAACAAGATAACAATTATTGAAGTCATGCACTAAAACGATTATAAGTACAGCGCATATACCTACTTACATACCTATGTATATAATTTTACATAATAAATTTGTTATAAAAATAATTTGCTATGGTTCTCCGTTCAGTTTCAACCTTGACACAGCAAATAATTTACATAGGTTCAAGTTGGGGTTTGAGTAAAATTATTTCCTATTGATAATAATGCGCGGCCCGTTGGCTACCCATAGTTAAAATTTTCAAGGTCCGAAACCTTGAAAATTTTAACTATGGGTAGCCAACGCCTCTTTTCGTCATGTCATGAGTACTCATGGACTGCCTCCGCCTCAGGGAAAGCGAAGGTGTGTGTCAAACCCTTATTGCCGTCATATCGGACTATGGGAGTTAGGGAAAAGAGGGGTGAAGACCTCTAGGTTCGAAAAACTCGTAAAGCCATTGGTCTTGCGCCTGATATCTCCTCGGTCGTATCGAATTGCTGACCCATTGGACTATGAGATTGAGGGATGGTGCAGTGCACCTGTGTTTGCACACATACTTGTGCATTATTGTCTCCTGCAAACTTGGCTAGACTCCATTGATATTAGCTGCCGCGACGAAATTGGTTTGGAGAATATTATGTATGTTGTACGTATTCACCAGACAATTCCGATTCTAGCAACAGCCCCGTTGTTCTTGAGGTGGCAAACACGGTTTTTGAGCGTGAGGTTCTCGGTTTGATTCCCTTGTCGGGCAAAAAGTGTTAGAATATTATTGGTGTGTGTCATACTTACACCGTGTCCGAAACACTTTTCAGTTCCGTTTTGATATTGGTCTTCGAGAAGAATCTTGGCACCAGCGTCTTCATCGTGCACAATCGATCTATCTGCTTCTTTGCCTTCTCGATTGAACCTTTGCATCCTATCAACGTTTTTTCCAAGTAGAAGTCACCTGAAAGAGTTTTTTACTATAAATACAGATAGTTACAAGCCTTTATTTACTTTCAACTGTACCAATATCTGTCAATCAAATCTTACAAGTTAAATTTTACTGTCTTCCCAGTGTTCGATGGAGCTGAAATTTTGCGTAAACGTGCAATTTGCATGACAATGCAATATAATGATGTCATATTGCTGATACAATGAAGGCCATGGTCATAACAACACTGAAAAGTTAAAGAATCTGGGGCATAATAGGTGTGAAACCAACAACATTGGGATATATTTCATTTGAAAGCTTATAGCTAATACTCCATTAAATGGCAGTAGGTGCCAAAGGCGCGGGGGAACCTCTGTTCCCCCGCGCCAGTTTAACTCTTTAAACTGTTCTAAGTAATGCAGGTTTTCAAAATTACTTAAGTATATAAGCTATATCTTAACAAAAGTGAAAGCTAATGAAAATGAATTCGGGGTTGTGGGTTGTTCGAAAGAAACACCGCGCCCCCGGAACGTAAAGGACTCAAGAAGGAACATGGATGTGTTTTAGTCAGTAAAAGTCTGATACTCCCTCCCGCCCAGCCCGCCGTTCGTGCGCGAGTCCGACTCGCACTTGACCGGTTTTTTTGCTTTCTTGTTTTAAAATGTTGGTGCATTTAACTAATATATTATAAAGGACCATATCACATGCCATATCCATATTACATGGGACCTAAATATACCGGCGAACTGTGGGTGTACATTGGTACACCTCTGCCTAACCCTTCGGGGAATACAGGCGTGATGGTATTTTTTTTTTTATTATAAAGAAGCAATTTTTTTGTTTGTTTGTAAGAGGTTACACTGCAATTAAATAGGTAGTGTATGTTAAAAAGAATAAAAAAATTAAATACATTAAATTATCATTTTTATTGTATTTAGAACCAGATGTCACAAAATTCGTGACTCAAATTACCTGTTTAATAGAATAATTTAATTTTATAATTTTGTACTTAATATTCTCATTATTATTTTTTATAGGGGGCTTTTACGCACAGCGTATGTCATTGACATCGAATCCTAGAAAAAAAATATATATATTTATTTTCCTATGACGTAGGCCATGAACACGAACAATAGTGTCGTGATGGCCCAGTGATTAAAGCACCCGCCTTTCATGCACGAGGTGGCGGGTTCGCAACCGGGAACGAGCAAGTACCAATGTGACATTTTCTAATTCATAATGTACTTTCTAAGTTTATCTTGGACATCACTGACATCGGTAACCATGTCAGATGCCCTTGAGGCGGTTTAGAAACTCTGACATTAAAGTGTGTGGGGTCGTTAGACCTTACTACCCACACGATAAAGAAGACGAACATATACTAATAATTATTATAAAGAGTTTGTTTGTGCGCGATAATCTCTTCAAATCAGCAAGTCGAAGTGGCAGTGGGCAGGGCACATGGCACGCAGAGCTGATAGCTGATGGTGCCGCAAAGTTCTCGAATGGAGACCACGCACCGGCAAGCGCAGCGTAATACGTCTACCCACAAGGTGGACGGACTACCTGATTAAGACCGCAGGAAGACGCTAGATGCAGGCCGCTTCCAACCGGTCTTTTTGGAAATCTATGGAGGAGGCCTATGTCCAGCAGTGAACGTCCTACGGCTGATATGATGATGAAGAATCCCTTCAAATACTAGTCCAATCACAAAAATTGTTGCACTGACAGAAAGCTAAACTATTGCCGAGTGTCATAGGATCATTGTTTTATGGTTTACTTGATTTTCACGAGGACGAAGTCGCGGGTAGACTCAAAGTTGTAGCACATGTATAGGCACTTTTGAATCAAGGAGTCGGTCTGACAGTCAGAAAGTTAAAGTTAACCCCGAACCGCGAACCGCGGATTGACAACTTTTTAAGAGCGCGTATACGGAAAGTTGGCAACGTCGCAAACAGCTGTCAAATATTTCCCTGTTTTGATTAATTTGTCAATATTACTCTATGAAAATAAGAAAAATGGCTAACTAATGAACTAGAATATTAATCATGAATTGCAATTAAAACACTGAATTTGATGTGTTTTAGGTGCAAAAAAGGCATTTGTAAAGTTTCCAAATACTTTTTTACATCTAAAACGAAATATTCGGTGTTACGATATTAATTATTGCATTTCATAATCAATATTCTAGTTCATTAGTTAGCCATATTTCTTATTTTCATACAGTAATATTGACAAATTAATCTAAACAGCGAAATATTTGACAGCAATTTGCGACGTTGCCCACTTTCTGTATACACGCTCTTAAGCACAACAAATCTTTACATAGAAATAAATAGAATTGAAGCGTCTATTTGTAATTTTAAAATAAAAATGTTTTACTCTATGCATATAAATGTATACTTTTTGTCCATCTGTCTGTCTTTTTGTTGTTTTTTAAGTCACGGGCAACAGCTAGTAAATAAATAAAACGTATATTTAGCAAGAAAATGCATAATTTAGGCAAGGTCGTATTTTAATTTTAATTTTGATAGTTCCACGTGTAAGTTAACGCTTACTGCGAACAGCCCCATTAGTCTCGAGGTCGCAAGTGCGATTGATAAACGTGGGGTAATGGGTTCGATTCCCAGGTCGGGCAAAAAGTGTTATTTTTTTTATCGTATGGGCAGTAAGGTCTAACGACCCCACACACCCTAGTGTCAGAGTTCTTATACCGCCTCAAGGACCTCTGACATGGTTGCCGATGTCAGTGATGTCCAAGATAAACTTAGAAAATACATATGAATTAGAAAAAGTCACATTGGTACTTGCCCGTGCCCGGTTTCGAACCTACGACCTCGTGCATCAGAGGCGGGATAAGTGTTATTGACTTTTGGGAATTTCTCAGCAGCAGCCCAGAGTTTGGAAGTTGGTAGTGTAACACCCACGAGACTCGGAAAGTCCGTAAAGCTATAACATGCACGCATTAAGCACGTACATATTTATTGTTCCCGGCTATCATTCGTAGATCTTTGACAGTCGTTATGGATATTTATAAGCTAGGAAGTCTGATAACCTGTCTAATGAAGAGGTATCGTGTTGCCCAGTTACTGGGTAGTGGAGGTTAGATCAGCATTCGGTTCATGTAAAATACTGGTATTCAGCTGCATCTGGTTAGACTGGAAGCTGACCCCACTTCTCCCGCCCTGGGCGGGGCACGAGGGAGTATCAGTCTTTTCCTGACTAAAACCCTATGCATATTCATCATCATCCTTCTTGTGCCCTTTGAGTTCCTCACCCTCGCAACACAAAGTTGGATAACACTAAACTTAGCTTTCTTTTGTCTTGGTATAGGCATATGAAGAGAAGGGATGCGAAATATGTGACCGAAAAAGTTATAAATATAAATGTGGATGGATGGAGAGGAAGAGGAATGCCAAAAAAAAGATGGATGGATTATATAAAAGAGATGGGAGCCAGTGAAAGCATGATGATTGGATGGCTGGAAGAAAAAAACGTGTTGCGCTGACCCAAGTAACATGGGATAAGGGCAGGAAGATGAGATGAGATCTTTCAGCTTAAAAGGTTGAAGAAGTCTGCATAAGACAAAAGAGGTAATAATTTTATAGCATTAGCTACAGGTGATCATCATCATCGGCCTAGCCTTTTCCCAACTATGTTGGGGTCGGCTTCCAGTCGAACCGGATGCAGCTGAATATCAGTATTTTACATGGAGCGACTGCCTATCAGACCTCCACAACCCAGTAATGGGTAATACGATACTCTTGGTAAGACTGGTTGTCAGACTTTCTGGCTTCTGACTAACAGTAACGTCTGTCAAGGATCTACAAATGACAGCCGGGACCAACGGCTTGTCAGCTACAGGTGATGCTATAGGTAAATAAGGAGGAACTAAGGCTACTTTTTTACGAGACTTTCACTACCTGATGTTACTGAAAGTCCAGCCGTTTTGGAGATTGCACAACAATTTTATAATGGGTTTTTCCCTTTAGGTATTTACTTTATAAGAAACTGTTATAATATTACCATTACAAACTGACACCTCCGTTTTATTTTATTTTATTTTATATGATTATTATTATTTAAATGATTCAAAGTCAAAGACAAAGCGTATATTTCAATTAGACCAGACAGGCACTTTCGAATTGGCAAGAAGTTACAGTTTAAAATTGAAGCTTATTGCTCGTTCCAAAACGTAGGTCTTTATGGAGACGAACGAGCTAGAAACTCTTTGGACATTTTTTTCTTTCAATTTGGTTTTTTACAAAATCTTGGTTATAATATTCTTGTGAAAACGATGAAAGTGTATATTAAAAAATACAAAATTAAAATAAAGATATAAGCCATGGCAGTTAAGAGATGACCAAACCCAACTGACAGCAGCCGTTCACGAATATGACGCGTGCATCAGCACCATTTAGCTAAACCATCTTGAAGGGAACCAAACGATCCAACGCAGAAGTTATAGCATTAGTTGAAGTTAGGTTAGTTCAAGAAAATTAAGGCTATTTGATTTCAAATAAATAATATCTACTTACTGAAATCCTTTTTGATAATATGATCCTGCTTTTGAATCCACTCTTTCAAAATATTAAGGGCATCTTCAAGCCTACCCGGTTTATCCAAATCATAAATTTTCCTTATATTCTTAATAGCAATCGGAGATATTTCCAAAAGATGATTTCCTGGCATTGGTTCCATATTGACTAAATCTTTTTTTCACAACACTTAGATAATTTGTAACACAAAAAAAAATTGCCAATAAATTTTATTTTTTATTTTTACAGCTGGACTTATTTAATTCTGAAATCGACAATACGCCTTCAGCAAGCGTGGTGATCAATGCTCGTTCGTTCTTTATGTGTGAAGAGACCTTTGCCTTGCAATGGAACAATAATAAGTTTGTATTATATAACTAAGAGCTTATTTGTCTTATTTAGACGGTGTCCATTTTTGAACTGAATATATTTCAGTTTTTCTTGCGTTATATTATACATTTAACTTCTTAACCTGTTTTTATTCCGGACCTTTGTATAATTAAGTACTCAAAGTCATTGTCGACGGTTCAAAATTAATAAAAAAATTTTTGCTTGCCTTGTTTGTTTGTTTGTTTGTGAAGGTCAAAATTTGCAAACTGATTCTCTCTTCCTCATTTTCTATGTGGTTGAAATTTCCCATCCTGGTTGAGCTCCCATGACAATGCAATGTTATGATAAGCCTACCTTGATTCTACGCCCATGATTGGCTACAGATGATTAAATTCACAGCATAGACACGAAATTTTGTACAAGTATAAAAATTTTATCATCATCATCATATCAGCCACAGGACGTCCACTGCTGGACATAGGCCTCCCCCATAGATTTCCAAAAGGACCGGTTGGAAGCGGTCTGTATCCAGCGCCTTTCTGCGGTTTTAATCAGGTCAGCTGTCCACCTCGAGGGTAGGCGTATTACTTACTCTTAAAAGATAAACAGTAGAGACACAAAATATAAAAAGAAATTAAGTATGATAGCTTTTATTTAAGAGACTGTCGGTTTTCAACCATGCACGGGCAAGTACCGATGTGACTTTTTCTATTTCATATGTACTTTCTTAGTTTATCTTGGTCAATTGACTTAACTCCGAACTCAGGTCGGTCGGAGCAAAGACAATATTTTCAGGTGGGGATTCAGTGATGGTAGCGACTTGAGCTGTCTGTGCGGTACAGCACATACGATGGCCCATCTTACATCGTGCCCTGCATGCCCTAACAGCTGCACGCAGGAAGATTTGATGGCTGCCACCGACAACGCAGTCAAAGTGGCCAAATTCTGGGCCGCATCAATATAATTTATACCTAATAATAGTATATATTATTTATGTATTATAATATAGTTTGTCATCGAAACGCTAAGAAGAAAATTGACTTTAAGGAAGAAAAACATCGTGAGGAAACCTAGACTTATAAGTCTATCGCCAATCCGCCTTGAACAAGCAATGTGATCGACGCCTTTGTCCTACAGTGGGACAAATAATAGGCTGGAATTGTTATTATATGATTTCAGAAAAATAATTAAAAATCCCATCATCAAACGAGTCAAGTCACGGGCATATGCTAGTTATCATTAAATGAGTTTGTAGATGGGTCTAGAATTAAAATAGATGTTCCTATCCATGGTTCAAATTAGCACATTGCAGTGTCTTCCAACGTCATATAGACCTGTTTAAGCATCTGACTTTCAATATAATGCAAAAGAAACTTGTCAAGGTCGAATGATTTTCTTATGCCATCATACAATTCAGGATTACCTAAGGCACTCCGCAGCCCGAGCCACTTTAGTTGATGATACTACACAAATATACCATCACGCCTGTATTCCCCGAAGGGTTAGAAGATAAACATATTTTTCTTTGCCTGAATAGAACTGCCCCGATGGTCTCGTGGTCGCAAGTGCGACTGCTGTGCAAGGGGTCCCGGGTTCAATTCCCAGGTCGAGCAAAAAGTGTTATTGGGTTTTTTCTATGAAATTCTCAGTAGCAGCTCGGAGTTTGGATTTGTGCCCGGTTAATGGCAATAGGCTCGCCCCCTATTACATGGGACCTAAATATACCGGCGAACTGTGGGTGTACATTGGTACACCTCTGCCTAACCCTTAGGGGAATACAGGCGTGATGGATGGTGAATAGAACCCACGGTCAGCAATCGCGACCACGAGTAACGGAGTCATAGTAGAAAAAAATAATAATACAAGGTGAGAAATATTTTGTTTGTGCGTCGCATTTCCGTGTATTTATTTTTTTCAGTATTATTGTTATTAAAGCCTATGAATGGTTATAAAATAAAACATTATCTATTTTCGACCATATTCTTTGACATTTTGATCGTTAGGTGTTGCACTATCACTGTGTGCTTGCGGGTTCATCGTCCCGCCTGCCAGCTCCTGCAGTAAGGTCATTAGGTCATCATCATTAGCCCAACAACGTCCACTGCTGGTCATAGGTCCATCCCAAAGATAGCTACAATGGCCGATCCCACGCTGCCTGCATCCCTTGAGTGCCCGCAAACTTTACCAGCTAGTCGGTTCAACTTGTGGGGGGCCACACAAGCTTGACAAGGGGCTTAACAGTCGATCGTGACTGCTTCAAGCTGTCCGTGTATGGCCGGCCTAAGCTTATAGACGGGCAAAAAGCGTAATGTTTTTATTCAATTCGAGCTGAACGATCGCGCATATTCGTTTATGTCACTCCTATCAAAATAATTAATATTGCATTAAAAGTACAGTCAACTGAAAATATATTAACATCAAAATGTTAAATGTATTCTCTATTCCGATTACGGCCACGGCGGCTAATCTTAATGCAGAAGATTATTATACGATTTATTGATTATTATTATTGTGTGCTTGTTTAGAGTTAGAAAGAGGGAGTGCAATTGCACTCCCTCTTTTCTAACTCTCGCAATCTGACACGACCAGCGAGAGATCAGGCGCACGACCAACGGCTTTACGTGCTTTTCGAGGCACGGGTGTGTCACATCACCAACTTCCAAACTCCGGGCTGTTACTGAGAAATTTCTAATGAAAAACCCAATAACACTTTTGCCCGATCTGGGAATCAAACCCAGGACCCTTCACTCAGCAGTCGCGATTGCGCCCACGAGACCAACTGGGCAGTTAAAGATATTATTTTTAATGGGACAAGCCCGCCACACTGTTCTCAAACTAGTGCAACTTCTGTAAGCCAGAATCAACAGTGGCTACCACAAGAAAAGCGCCGAGACAATGAAGCTCGACGAGTCCCGGAGAAACGATTCAACTGTCTTAGATTCCGCAACGAAATTAATCAGAAAAGATTAGCGGAGGAGTAAGAAAAATATAATTTCCACTTCTCTCCAAACAAGCACGAGACAGAACAGAATTAGGCCAATAGGCACATAGGGATTATTTACAACTGGGAGAAGCCCAGATTGCCAAGCACCACGGATTGCAATTATCATTAACTTAATGGGTCCTAATGTGAACTGTTACATTTGATTCCAGTAATAGGTATGGCAAAAACGCCTGAAATAAAAGAACACCTATGTAACTTAACTACCCATGTTTGCAAAGGAATAAATGATTTGATTTGATTTATTATAATGTTAATTATATTCTCCAGACCGATTCCGACCACGGCGGCTAATCTTATTATCAGGTGATTAGTGTGTGCGCAAACGCAGGTGTACTTCCTCTTCCCTAACTCTCATAGTCCGATGGAACGACGACCCGACACGACCGGCAAGAGATCAGGCGCAGGACCAACGGCTTTACGTGCTTTCCGAGGCACGTGGGTATCACACCACTAATTTCCAAACTCCGGGCTGTTACTGAGAAATTCCTAATGGAAAAACCCAACACCACTTTTTGCCCTACCTGGGAATCGAACCCAGGACCCTTCGCTCAGCAGCCGCAATTGCGCCCACGAGACCAACTGGGCAGTTAAAGATATTATAAAAAAATACATTATTAAAGTATTTTTCATTTGATAGGTACAAGCTTCTGCCCGCGACTTCGGCTGCGTCAAATTTGATAATTATTATTATCCCACGGCTACCGTACATTTTTCCGGGATAAAAAGTATCCTATGTGTTATTCCACACCACAATCTATCTCAATGATTTTAAATGTCTCGAGGGATTATTTTACCCAATTATTATAATTTTCTAAGACAATAATATTATTTCAAGAGTAAATTGGTACACCTCTGCCTAACCCTTCGAGGAGTACAGGCGTGATGGTATATTTTTATATTATATTAAAATAAATAAATATCTTGGGACAACTCACACACGGCTATCTGATCCCAAGCTAAGCAGAGCTTGTGTTATGGTAACCAGACAACTGATATACATACCTATATAATTTATAAATACATACATATTATAGATAAATCACACCCAGACACAGAACAAACAATCATGCTCATCACACAAAGTTTGTCCTGGGTGGGAATCGAACCCACGACCATTATATATTATTCCATTATACCATTATATTTTTTATATTATTTCAAAAGTAACTAACATCCAACTAACATCTTACTGTTTAAAAATTATCAAAGTTACACTTCTTGCCCACGTACATACGATTTGTATTAATTAGCGGTTTAAGTTATGAAAATCTCTGTACTCACGGTCGTGTAATAATTTTGGACATTCTTAACGCTGAATAATTTTAAAACTATTCTAAGAATTATTTTACACGTGCAATTTTTTTCTTACTAATCTGACACAATCTGTGTAATTTCGCACATTAGTATTAGATTACTATGTTGTTGTTTAATAATAATTAGGATTTTCATTTATTCATCAATTAACATTTAGGTACATTACATTTTTAAAATTCAATAGGCTCGCCCTCTTTTTCATGAAACTTGAACAGACCGGTGAACTGTGGGTATACATTGATACCCCTTACCCTTCGAGAAATACGAGCGTGATGGTATGGTATATATGGTATTAATATAAAAATAAAAATATAAAAAATAGTAGCCCTCCGGCGTCAGGAACAGGTTCTAAGCCACCGGTGGTCAGGGCTCCTGAGAAAGGAATCTCCTAACAATACGCGCCGTGTCTAGGAATACCGCTTTCTGAATCAAGCCCTTGATCCAGCTGCCCAACGAGAGCCTTCTTAGGTGTTGGTCGAGGCTCTTGGCAATTAAGCCATTGGCCGTCACTACTATCGTCACAATGATTGCTGTATTCGCATCATATATGTCGATAAACTCGCGAGCTAGATCAAGATACTTGATTTGTTTATTTTTCACAGCTTATAATAATAATTATTACAATGCTGCCAGCCTTTTGACAGCGATGTGAATGGGATTTTTGATGCCCCTTCTTTTTTATAAACTGTACATCGTTTGTAATTTAATTATTAATGAAGTAAGTTTTAATGTTTCACACATTTGGCAAATTGAATTCGTTTAACATAACTTTAATTATTGATAGATTGGTTGGTACATTTTGGATGAAATAATCTCAATCATATTTTCTTTTTTATCTCGTGGTCGCAAGCGCGACTGCTGAGCAAGGGGTCCCGGGTTCGATTCCCAGGTCGGGCAAAAAGTTTTATTGGGTTTTTCCATTAGGGATTTCTCAGTAGCAGTAGTTGGTGGTGTGACACCCCCGTGCCTCGGAAAGCACGTAAAGCTGTTGGTCCCGGCTGTCATTCGTAGATCATTGATAGTCGTTACGGATAGTCAGAAGCCAAGAAGTCTGACAACCAGTCTAGCCAAGAGGTATCGGTGTTGCCCGGTTATTGGGTTGTGGAGGTCAGATAGGCAGTCGCTCCATGTAAAACGCTGGTATTCAGCTGTATCCGGTTAGACTGGAAGCCGACCCCAACATAGTTGGGAAAAGGCTAAGCAGATGATGAAGGTGGCAAACAAGCTAACGGCCCGCCTGATGTTAAGCGGTCACCGTTGCCTATGGACATTTGCAACACCAGTGCAAGTGTCCATAGTGTCCATATTTGCATTTTTTTTCTTTGTATCGTGAAGTTTCAACAATAAAAGGCATCAGTAACAATCCCAAACGTGCAATTATATCAATGTAAATGTAAAGAAAAAAACTTTAGCATCCTACCGTTGAACCACGCGTTGCATAATTTTCTCGACGACTGTACACAGACATAGTGTTTCATAACATAACTTCACGATAGCTTTATAAGATTAGGATCGATATTTTTCTAACCCAGTTGGACACTGAGGCTCAGTGTCTAATACCATCGTTCTATTTTCAAATTAAAACAGTAAAAAAAAAACAAAAGACGAGTGTTAATAAAAATCAAGAGAAATACATTGAAATTTGAAATTTAAAAACAGTGTTCTAAAGATCTAAATAAAAATGCAAGCTATACCGGATAGCAATATTTTGAAACTCCCGCCAGGAGTTCAGTATGCTATAAGAAAGATCTATAATTTAGAAAAACCGGGAAGGATTGAACAGGCTGTGAATATCTTGGAGGCATGGCTCCTGAAACAGGATCATTTATTAAAAAAGGACTTCAGTAAGTACCTATCTACTGAGATATTTACTATTTACAATTATATTTAAATTTTAAACATAAATCTATTCATTATACAGTGAAAGTTTGTGAGAATGGATTGATTTTGTTACTCTTTCACGCTTAAACGGTTGAAGGGAATTAGCTAAAAATTTAGCACAAATATAGATATTGATCTGGCTTAATACTAATGGTAATTAATGATCTGTTAATTTTAAAATCT
The DNA here is from genome assembly GCA_932526535.1 of Caradrina clavipalpis. Lineage (NCBI taxonomy): Eukaryota > Metazoa > Arthropoda > Insecta > Lepidoptera > Noctuidae > Caradrina > Caradrina clavipalpis. Next base: position 11,740,290 of record OW052106.1, read on the forward strand.
GCGTAGACGAAGTCGCGAACATAGGCTTGTAAATAATAATAACTTTTCTGCGTGAGAATGTCCTTCATGGATCCTATTGGGGAAATACAAATTAATTTTTGAAGTACTGGTATTTATTTTTTATTTTGACCTTTGTCTAGAATTGAGACAGTACCAGCTTGCAAAAATATATGTCTATTGAACGAATTTTAAAATCAGGTTAACTTTTTTTCTTGATAATTGACCTTGAGATTAAATTTTACAAAAATATTAAATAGAAAATAACCTCAAAATATAACAATAAGGGATAAAGTGATATTATTATATACGTAGTGAAAGTCAATATAGGTATTCAGTTGCTCCAAGTTAACCTAGTTACTCAGACTTTCAGGTCCTGACTACCGTAATTACTGTCACAGATCTACGGATGACAGCCAGGGCTATTATTTTAGTCTTAACATGGTATCCTAGGCACAAGTAGTTTACACCACCAACTTTCAAACTCCGGACTGTTACTGAAAAACCCAATAACACTTTGTCCGATCTAGGAATCAAACCTAGTACCCCCAGTTCTTGCAACCTTGAGACTAATGGGGCATCTTGCAAACAGTAATAAATGAGTAAAAAACGTTTAGTAACTTTGTGCAATGCAAAACCGGCTAGACAGTGATGATAGATCTAGCACCATGACACAATACTGTGAGAGATAGTAGTCGTACGAGCGTTCGACGTAATAATGCGAGACGGTTACATACTAACATACAATCACGCCTGTATTCCCAGAAGGGTTAGGCAGAGGTGCACCAATGTATGTACACCCACAGTTCGCCGGTATGTTTTAGGTCCCATGTAATAGGGGGCGAGCCTATTGCCATTAACCGGGCACACATCCTGACTCCGAGCTGCTACTCTGAATTCCATAGAAAAACCCAATAACACTTTCACGGACGAGACGGTTAATTCGCTTTTTTTTTCATACGCCTATAATATTAACCTAATTTGCACCGGGTTGGTTCACGCTCTTTGGGGGAGGCCTACGTACAGCAGTCGACGGCTATAAGCTGTATGATAATTAACCTAATTTATTTGGGTATTGTCCTAATTTATTTTGTCAACCTGTGTTATGTTACTGCTGGGCAAAGTTCCCTCCTATTGCCTTCCAGTCATCCCTATTCGTTGCCTTATCTGGCATAAATGTTTTTAAGTCATCACACCAGCATTTTCTAGGCGACGTTGCCCGTCTGCCGGCATCTGGCCTATCTTATTACAATCAGCATCCATGGCATTTATTTTTGTTGGGAAATTCTATTGGACTGTCTCCATCTCGGAGAAGACGGAGAGGTGTATCGGACTCCTATCGACTAAAACCGTTCGTTGAGCCTTCAACTACCATTGGCTGAAGCACGGGTGTCGCTCTAAGCATTCTTTTGGGCCAGCCTTATCCCATTTTAGTCTTGCAGACTTATGGCCCACATCGATAATGATTTCTTAAGATGACGTCAAATGTTCTTTATACTTGAATTAATTTGTATATTATATTTGTTGCATAGATTCTGGGAATTTTGTCTGATAACACTTCGGCCGTTTTGAAATTTAATATTTGTATGGTCTTAGGTTTTTCCGAGTTTAGTTAGTTATATTTGTATAAGTGAGCTTGTATGTTTGTAAAAAAAAGATAAGATAATCTATACTAATATTTTAAAGATGTAAAGTTTGTGAGATTGTAGGGGATAATCTCTGGATCTCCTAAACCGATTTTGAAAGTTCTTTTACCCATAGAAAGCCGCTGCGGGTTGTTCGAAAGAGATACCGCGCCCCCGGAACGCAAAGGGCACATGAAGGAACATAGATGGTTTTTAGTCAGTAAAAGTCTGACACTCCCTCCCGCCCCGCCCTGGACGGGGGGGGGGTCATTTGATGATTTTACCATCTCTAAAAAAAAAAAAAAAACATAGAAAGCCACGTTATTTGTGAGTGTTATAGGCTATATAACATCGCGCTATGACACACAGGAGCCGAGCTGTGATCGAAGACGTAACGACGAAGTCGCGGGTGGTTTGCTAGTCTTAGACAAAAAGAAAACCTAAATTCCTACAGAACTAGTTTTTCATACTTGACAGTATTTATGCACGCTAAGTACATACGACGGTTAGTTTTTCTAAACAAAATTTGACATTGACATTGTTGACATTAATTTGCATTTGTTAGTATTGCCACTTCAATAAATAGTAGTTATTGTTATTGTATTTTTTTTAAGGACATTCCGGTCATTTGTCATTAGCTATCACTTTACAAGTGTATTAAATTTATTAAAGTGTGGGTGCATTTTCAGTAAAATACACTTTATTATTTATTACTTTTGCCCGTAATTGCATCCGCGTGGTTCCTTTCACCCGTCTATGGTTACTGCTCCGCTCCCTTGTGTCGTAGCGTGATGTTATGTAGCCTATACTATTCTTCATGAATCTGGATATCGTGTACACAATTTTTTTCTAAAGGCTCCAGCAGACCGAATGCGTATGCGTAATGCGAAACTGTATGTGACAGGACACACCGCTTGCGTAGGTATGCGTGTGCACGTCTACGTTACGCAAGCGGTGTGTCCTGTCACATACAGTTCCATACATTACAACTTAGTGGTACGTGCTCGTCTACGCATCCGGTCTGCTGGACCCTTAATCCGTCTGGCAGTTCCAGAAACATACATCGATATCTACTACCTATAATAAACCTAAAGAGTTTTTGTGGTTGTTTGTTTAAATGTACTAAACTCTTGAACTGATTGGTTGTTTTTTCTACATTATAACCAGATTCATGAGGAATAGTATAAGCTATATAACATCACGCTACGACACACGTGAGATGAGCAGTAACTAAAAACGTAATAGCTATCTCGTAGAATGTTTAACTAGTACCTAGTACTCCATTTGCATGGCGTGAGCCTAAGTATGACGATACATAATAATATTTCTAACTGTAACACCTGTATACCCACCCATATTCTGCAAATAAACGATTTTGACTTTGACTTTGACTTCCAGAGGTTTCTTAGTATGTTACAAGAGTGCTCAACATTTTTAACAGTCGGGCCAACCGGTCGATTTAAAAATCTTGACGGGCCAAAAATGTTTGCGATACAACCAAAGGTAGTATGAAATGTAGTTATTTACCTATTTAAAAAAAAGCGACATAAGCATTGTTAGAAATCAATAGATGCAATCAATGTTATTTCTGGCAATGTTTCTGTTGTAATAGTTTTCTTATATTAAGCATCACATCAGATATTGATATTCGCGCGGGCCATTCAAAATACATCCGCAGGCACAGCATGGCCCGCGGGCCTTCAGTTGAGCAGCCTTGGTCTATTATATGAATAATCATTATTACTCCATCGGTTTTTAGCAAACCTCAACAGCAGATCATGTTTTGTTTTTAGCCAATAAAAATCTTATGCAAACCTATCTATGTCAGATGGCAAATGTTGCAAAAGTAACCATACGTATTTTGAAACAACGTTGAATTTTAAATGACAGCCAATTAGCTTGAAATCTAGAATTTTTACGACATGCTTTCTTGAACATAATTCTAAGTTATGCAAGTTTATTTGCAAGAAACGGACGACTAGACCTCCTAATAGTAGAATATTGTGTCATGCGCTTGACCATGGCCTTTATTCCAAGCTTAAACCAATCATGGTAATTTCAACTTTATTCAAACTATCATAAAGCTCCTAATACAAAGTTGAGACCTAAAACGCGGTTCTAAAGTCTGTTTTTGTATTAAGCAGTTTATTGCATTCGGAATAAAGTACAAATTACAATACCTGGTCTAAAATTAGAACGTGTTTGTAATAAGTTGGCTATAAATGGCGAAATTTAAGTGTAGTAAATAGATCAAGCGTGTTATTACCTAAGGCAAGCGTAATGCTGTAACTGCGTATGGACATAGATTTAGAAAGATGCCGACGGTTAAACGGTGTATTCATACATACGTCTATGTACAGTCAGCAAAAGAGATAAGTAACCAGGGTCGCCTAATAAATTCAAAGTTTTTCAAAAACCGATAGAAGTTTTTAAATGAATTTTATTTTTATTAATAGAAAATAAACAGTTTATTAATTACATTAAAGGAGATGGCTAAATGGAAGTATAGACCACTGCCCCATGTGCCAGGTACCATGTATAAATATGGTACCCAGCACAATGTAATGCTGAATGGCTAAATATTAGTATTTCATGTAAAAAAGTTTCAGATACCTTTTGGGAATAATATAATCGTAAAATAATATTGCCTAAAAAGGAAAAAAAGGTGTGTGACAGTATATAATTTTCTTCAACTGACAAAAAATAAAACGAAAAAGAATAAAGCTAAAAACGAAAATGAGGTTGTATATTTATAAGCGAATGTTTGTGATGAAAAAGTTTTTTTGTTTTTAGATACTTTATTATGTTTAATAGTTCACGAAAGTGCTACGAAAATATTAAACACTACATAATTCATGAATGATTTTTTAAATATTATGAGGCTATGTAAGATTCATATACATTCCAGAATGTATCTGGCCCGGGGGCAGTCATTTAGCCATCACCTTTCATTTAAAAACTACCACCGGTTTGAAAGAAAACTTCAACTATATAAGACGGTCCGGTGACTTATCTCTTTTGTTGACCATACATAGACTGTTACGTCTTTGATTACTGCTCCGCTCCCGTATGTTATAGGGAGATGTTATATATCTATATTATCTCTCTTGAACCTGGCTATCATATACAAAAATATATTTTTCAATCGATCGACAAGTTCCAGAGTTTAACGTGTTTAAACATAGGTACACAAACAAACAAACAAAATCTTTAGCTTTGTTATATTATAAGTATGGATTATTTATATTTAGATTCTAAAAAATATAAGAAAAAGAACAAAAAGAGTATTACGTATATAAAAAAACACCGCAACTTCGTCCGCGTAAATCTCAGTTATCGCGCAAGTAGACGAAATCGAAATTTATAAAAAGTAGTGTATGTTCTTTCTTGGGTTCATACTTACCCCATACCTTTCATCAAAATCGATCCAGTAGTTTAGTCGTGAAAGCATAACAGACAGACACTTTCGCATTCATAATAATCATAGTATGGATTTATTTATCAACCAAAATCTGACTACACACACGGTAATTTTGTACCAATAAACTCAACTTTAACTGTGCTGTCATAAAATTGATTATATAATGACCGAACCTCAATGGCCATTGATGAATAAATAAATAAAGTTTTTTTTAAAAAAAAAGACGATCTTCCTGTTTAATTCTCGTAATAAATAAAAGTTAACGGTTTTGTTTGTATCACTAACTAACTGGTTAATTTGAACAAAAAATTAAGGTAGTTCGAATAGTTTAAAACCAGTTTTTTTTTTCTATGTAGGACCATTAAAAATATTTTTATTTGTAGTTTTGAAGGATTGCTTGTTTATCGATTTATACTCATCATAAAGCTAAAGAGTTCTTTTTTTTGTTTGTACGCGCTCATCTCCGGAACGACTAGTCTGAATCTGATAGGTCTTTTGCTAATAGGAAGCTATTAGATTCTACCTGCCACTTCGTTTGTGTAGGTTTCAGAATTAAGCCGCAGTCTTAAAAAAAAATATCCACGAGAACGCGAAAACGGAGCAAACATTTTTTAAGTGTTGAACTAGATCAAAATATATGAACGCCAAATTTTAGCAGATTCCGTTCAGACGTTAGGTAAAGCATATGGCTTTGGGCGGGTAAATCTGTGAAAAATCGGGCTGATAATTGGTCGTGTGCTGAAAGAGTTACAAATGCACATCTATCCATCTATGTTCACAAACTTTCGCAGCTATAACAGTAGTAGTCTTTTAACAGAGGCTACATGTCAAGTCACTGGTACCACCTTATAAATAAAGAACAAAAAATTCTTTTTCAGGCAAGGATTACTTGGAGAGAACGCTGGTACAATGCAAGGGTTCCGTCGAGAAGGCAAAGAAGCAGATAGATCGATTGTGCACGATGAAGACGCTGGTACCAAGATTCTTCTCGAAGATCAATGTCAAGATGGAATTGCAGAGCATTTTGAAGATAGCGTAAGTGGTACCTATTTCTTTCTCTTGTAACATATCAGACGCATCATCCCCTTTTGACTGCGCCGTTGGTCTTATAGTCGGAAGCGCGACTGCTGAGTGTTGCGTCCTGGATTCGATTTCCAGGTCGAGTAAAGTGGGTTATAGTGCATTTTTTTGCAGGGATTACTTGGATTTGTAACTTGAGCTATGACAAAATAAGATTTTTGACTATGAAGATTTAGGTACTATTTATCTGTTCACTAGATAACGAAATGGCGTAATCATTTAGAAAATAATTTCATATTAAATAACATTCAAGAATATCAAGACTCCAATTTAATCGGTAACATTATAATTAAAATTATTATATCCAGCAGCGGACTGTGATAGGCTAATGATGATGATGATAATGATGATTATAATTAATAAGCGTATTCATTATAAATAACAATCTTGCAGGAAGCTGGTACCACTGCCGATAGTAACTGAAGATTATTACAGAATTTTGATGATTCAAATCAGTAACAAGGAATTGACTCATTCGAGCTTCATGGAGTATTTTCAGTACGCTATAGTAGTAAGTATATATTCATTAATACCATCACGCCCCTGTATTCCCCAAAAGGTTAGGCAGAGGTGTACGATAGAGATCTTAGGTTCAATTTCCAGGTCGAGCAAAATGTTATTGGGTTTTTCTATGAATTTCTCAGTAGTAGCTTGGAGTTAGGATTTGTGTTTCGAACTCAAAAAAAACACCATGCGTGAGAGATGGCCGCCTTAACTAATGGGCCATCATGACCCAATGCACCTAGAAGGGGCCACTAAGGGCCAATGCCTGCCGGGGCTGCGGGTTGTTCGAAAGAGATACCGCGCCCCCGGAACGCAAAGGGCACACGAAGGAACATAGATAGTTTTATCATGACCCAATTCTGATATTAAATAACAAACTTATTTTTTTCAGCTCGCTGAATACTTAAAAGCCAACGACTATGTAAATGGATTTGTCGTTATATACGACTGCAGACAATTGAATCTGTTGGACGTGTTTTCGAAACTGAACACCGTGGACCTACAGCAGTTCATTACAGTATTGATTGTAAGTATAAGTTGGTTTTAAAAAGTGTTTGATGCAAAAGTTATGCTAGACACACCGGTTGGTCCCGTGGCCGCAAGCGCGATTGCTGAGGGGTCTTGGGTTCGATTTCCAGGTCGGGCAAAAAGTGTTACATTGGGTTTTTCCATTTGAAATTTCTCAGTAGTAGCCCGGAGTTTGCAAGATGGTGGTATGACACTCACGTGCTTTGGAAAGCACGTAAAGCCGTTGGTCTTGCGCCTGGTCTCTCCCCGGCTGTGCCGGATTGCCGCCCCATCGGACATCGTGATCGAAGATGATCACTTCTAACATTTGAAAGGCAACGAATCAGTATGTGAGCCATAGTAATCACCAAATGTAGCATTATTGTCTAAGAGAAAAAAAGAAATAGTAATAATAGTCAAAACAAATTACTTATATAATTTAATTAGCAACCAGCTTTCTCTTGAATCACTCTACCTAGTGATGAAAACCGCATTACAATCCGTCGCGGAGTTAAAAAGGTCTAACCCGCCGGCCACAGCCAAGCGCTTCATGCGACATGAGGCGCGACAAGCTTCGAGATGCAAAAGCAAATGGTAGACAACGTATGAAGTATGCCACAGCTACCGGCGACACTACATGCGACGCTACACGGGGCGCTTCACGAAGCGCGACAAGTAGCGCGACATGTAGCGGCTACAGAATGCGCGCTGTGCGAGTGAGACAAATGTACTAGCGAGTACATTTGTCGCACTTGCCGTCGCTGTCGCAACTACACGAGCTGTGGCATACTACTGCAAATCGTGTCGTTGACGCAACTCCTGTCGCAAAGCGTGAAGCGTCGCCAGAGACTGTGGCTCGTCCCTAAGAGTGCAGAGGGACAGACGACAGATAGTGAATTTGTTTTATAATAAGTAGATATAATTACAACACGGTAATTTATAAAACCAAGTCACGTGTCTTCCCACCATTATATTTTTTTGTTTAAGGTCAAAGTTACAAAGTTGTTTTTTCCAAAAACTAGTTTTAAATGTTATTCCTAGCTCAAAAACTTGCTCAAGCCCTGTAGATACAGTCATGAGCATAAACATGCATACACTTGCAAAAATTTAAACGCGATTTGGTATTGAATGAAAAATTGCAACGTGAATATAAGACCGATTTCATAGTAGTATGGGATTCAGAATATGATATTCGTAACACAGTTACATTTTAATAAATCCTTTTCTTTTTTTTTTAAGTCTGGAAATCATCAAATAGCTTCCCCCGCCCTGGGCGGGGCGAGAGGGAGTGTCAGACTTTTTAATAAATCCTTTGGGAGGAAATTACTTTAGGATGTTGTTAAATGTACGAGTATACTGTCTTATTGGTCTAGTGGTCGCGTTGTTTCTGTTGAGCGTGGAATCCTGGGTTCGATTCCCAGGTCGGACAAAAGTGTTATTGGGTTTTTCCATTAGGAACTTTTCAGTAACAACCCGGAGTTTAGAAGTTGACACCCCTGTGCCTTGGAAAGCACGTAAAGCCTTGCTCCTGACCTCTCTCCGGCTGTGTCGGATTGCTGTCCCATCAAACTATAAGATTTAGGAAAGAGGGAGTGCACCTTTGTTACAGCATACACTAGTGCACTATAATATCTCCTACGTACGTGGCTAGTCTGCATCAAGATTATATTGGCCAGAATCGGTCTAAAGAATACATAAGTGTATACATGTCGTTGTCCATGATTGTACTCGTACCCGCTGCGTGCGTCATAACACATTTTTATCATGCGTCACACTGCACACATCTAAAAAGTTATTTTTCACACCAAAAAAATAGTGAATTCCCAACTATGTTTTTGCACAATTTTACTTAGTTTAATGGGTTATATGCATAATTAATGGATTGTTGTTGTCACTTTTAACATTGTATATGTCGCCGGAAAATAACAAGATCCGTAAGTTTATCAATTTACTAGGAAGTTTATAAACTTTCGTAAGATTCTAAACGGGAGATAAATTGTAATATTTTACGTCCACATTTTCGTAAATTTATCAATTTCCGACGTCATACGGTAAATTTATAAACTAACGAATATCTATTCGTAAGATTTTATATGGTTCGACCAATCACAGAAACTCTTTTAAATATACGATCTTTGAAATACGTAAAATAACACACTGCTCTCTGATTGGTCAATGTTCATAGTGGCAATGCTTGTGTCCATAGGAGGAAGGAGAAGTGACACGTGACAGCCAACCAATCAGATCGCGCGTAGCGTTTGGTTACTGCTTACTTATTATTTTACGAGTGAGTTCAGTAAGTTTATCAATTTACGAAAATGTGGACGTAAAATATTACAATTTATCTCCCGTTTAGAATCTTACGAAAGTTTATAAACTTCCTAGTAAATTGATAAACTTACGGATCTTGTTATTTTCCGGTGACATATATATTTAAATTGATAACATTTATGAGTAGAAACTTCTATCACCTGAAATGTTATGACGATTCATACATACATAAACAAACATGCATACATAAGCTGACGTATTTTTTCCATGGGAGTAGGCAGAAACCACAGAACGCCACCAGCTACGATTATAACATACTCCTTTCACCTCGTCCACGTTCATACAAACGCACCGGTTAATAGTACTGCCCGACCTTTCTGAAGAACCTCACCAATAAGGTCAGGGTAGGTTTCTAAGGCATTTTCCGGTGTTCCCACTCACATCTGTCATATAAATTCTATTTGTTAGTCACCTTTCACTCATCCTCTCAACATGACCGAACCATCTAAGCTTACTCTTTTCAACCTTGTCACTACATCCTCTTTTACGATGGTGTAAGTAATTTGATATACGATAAGTACGGTTGGAGCAGTGCGTGTCGCGGTTTGACCTACAGATAGTTCTACCGGGTCTGGCTGTCGGTGTATGTCAGTTTATATGTTTATAACATTTCAACTTTGTCTCTGGGGCGGCAACGCGTTTACAAGGTCTGTGGTATTGCTGATGTCCATAGGCGACGGTGAATACTTAACATCACATGGGCCGTCAGCATGTCTGCCATCCAAAAAAATTAAAAAATTAATCCACAATACTGGAGAAATTCTTAGTGTGGAGAATAGTTTATCGTATTTTTTTTTTAAATTATTAGGTACTTGTAATTTATTTTATTTATTGTTTTTTTTTTTTACAGGAAGGCTACGGCGCCAGATTGAAAAGCATTCACATGCTTACAGATTCGAAAGCCATAGAATTGATAATAAATACTATAAAGCAGTTTGTTAGCGAGAAGATTGCTGATAGAATGTATGTCCAACGGACTGTTGAAGATTTACATAAGGTAGTGCCTAGAGATTTGTTGCCGGTAGAGTATGGGGGTAAGCAGAAATCCGTGGACAGTATACATGGTAAGTACTGTGGCTGAAATAGTGTTATTCCAAACGGTCTGTCAAATTTATTTTTTAAACGTTTAAGTTTTTTTTTTATATAGGGCAATTTTTTGGCCATTCTTCAGTCATTAACGATAGTTTTTTTTTTACCTTCCTCTTATAATAATAATAATAGTGGGTCTAAGCGCGGCTGCTACGCTAGAGGCCTTGGGTTCGATCCCAGATCAAGCAAAGTGTTGTTGGGTTTTTCTACGAAATTCTCAGTAGCAGCTCGGATTTATGGGATTAGGAGGATTTGTGCCCGGTAAATGGCAATAAGCTCACCCCCTATAACATGGGACCTAAACATACCGGCGCACTGTGGGTGTACATTGATACACCTCTACCTCTACCATTATACCCTTCGGGGAATACAGGCGTGTCGGTATATTGTTACTTCTAACTTGAATAACAATTAATTTCCTTATTTTAGCGGACGTGGTTCAAGAATTAAGTTCACTAAAACATGTGGATTACGTGAGAATGATGTTTGAAGCTTGCTCGGACGAGACAAGGAGACATGCTGAAAAATTCAACGAAGAATACATGGGCATGCCTGGATCCTTCAGATGTTTGAGTGTAGACTAAGTAGCTGTAACGGTGCTGTTCCACTATAGTGCACGAACACGCTGCGCACGCTGTCTTATATAATTATTATATTACTAGAGACTTAGAAATCCGCCCCGACTTCTTCCACGCTTATTTCACCCATGTCAAGTTTACGTCTTTGGTTATTGCTCCGCTTCCGTATGTCATAGGGCGATGTTATATAGCCTATGTTACTCAGACTATGTATATTCGTGCACTCAATACACTTTAGTAGAAACGTAGACGCATGTTATCTGAATCTTGGACCCAAGCAGCCAACGTGGAAGTGCACTGCAGTAAAAAAGCCTCTTTACGGTAATCTTGTAACTCACAGTAAAGGCCCAGTTACGGTGGAGTGGACAACTTGCAAGCGCAGCCAGGCAGGTGCTGGTGGAAATAATCAGTATTTATAGGTATACTGATTATTTCGACCAGCACCTGCTTGAGTTGGTGTAGACTAAGGTGTCCATACAGATACTAGGATTTTTTTAAGGAACGGAAATCATCAAATGACTTCTTCTTCTCTGGGCGGAGCGGAAGGGAGTGTCAGACTCTTACTGAATAAAATCTATCAGTGATCCTCCTAATGCGACTTGGTACTACAGAATCTTACCGCTCCCATCAGTTGTTCGCTCCGGTGTAGTTGGACCTTTAGTTTGTAACACGGAGCCATTATCTATGCCATTTTGTTATTTAACCTCGTGTTAGCAACTAACTCTGAGTTATTGCCGCAAATGTGCCTTAGCTATAGAAAAATTAAATATTTAGAAAAAAAAGCCATTAGGTTATTGGTTAACTTTGTTTTTTTTTTCGTGTATTTGCTCAATTATTTGTATATTTTAATGAACTAATAATAATTGATAATGGTGATAATTTCATTCATTCATTTCATTTGAAGTTTTTTTTTTATTACTTTGGTTTCTTTTATTTTAAGTATTAGTGGTTTTACTCTTGTACAATAATTTGCACCGGCCATTGTTATCTCTTCACCATCTTTGGTTGACTGGTAGAGAATCAAATGCCTAAGGCATTAAGTCCGCCTTCGTACTTTTCGTTCCATAAAGTTTAAATAAATAACTGTTTATCTTACACACTGTGAAATGAAGTAAATATAAATATACAATATGAATTACCTACCTATTAAACCTTTACTTATATAATCATTTTGTTTTAAGTTCAACGTCAATAAATGGATACTGTTAACCAAATATTAATTATTACTTAACTTTTTTACCTATCGTTTAATTTCCCACGCACTGCTAGGCAAGTCCCATTGCTGGGCAAAGACTTCCCCCATGTCCTTCCAAATATTCTTTTCCAGCGCAACCTCGCTCCAGACCTCCTGGAGTCCAGCCCCCCTAGCGAAGTCACAAACGATAAACGCAAACGCAGAGTAGGCTTTAATAGATCTTCAACTTTATGTGCTTGGTTTTAAGTTGAAGATCTAATGAAAATTGCATTTCGTTCGTTCCAGTCGCTAACGCTTAGAAAGCTTTAAAAGATTTTCAACTTAAGACTCTTGGGTATTAAGTTGAAAATCTATTGGTACCTACCGAGCGTTTACGATTATCGTTTGTGACTTGGCTAGGGGGGCTGGTCATCTCGCCACCTCTTCCTGGACTGGCGTAGGCGACGCCGACCATCCTCAGGCACCCATTGTGTGGAGACTTTTACCCATCAGTCACTGGGCATATGGTTGACGTGACCCGCCCAATCCCACTTGATCCTGGCAGCCTTTTAAATTTAAGTAACGTTTATTAATAAATGGAATTAATGATTTTATTCTAATAAAAAAAAATTGATAACTAACATTTAATTTGATTTCTTATTACCATTTTAGTCCCTGTGGTGGTTATGTAATAAAATATATAGAATGACGCCTGTATTCCCCGAAGGGTTAGGCAGAGGTGTATCAATGTACACCCACAGAAACACACAAATAAAATGTTAAAGAAAAATAGTGAGTGTGTTTTTTATGTTAAAGTTGAAAATGATCTAGTGGAGACTCCACTAGATCTAGGTTCTCCATTTGCACCAGTTATCGACGAAGTGAAAAATGGTAAAGAATGTATAATTAATATACGGCACCTCAGCACGGTTGGAGCAGTGACTGAGCATTTGGCTGCTGCGTTGGATGTCGCGGGTTCAAATAATAATTTGCATAGCCTACAGATACCTGGTCTGGCTTTTTATACGTGAGTTAATATGTTAGTAAGCGCACCCACACAATACAGAAAAAACTCTTAGTGAGGGGTCCAGTTTAAAAAAGGTTGAATTTCAACCACACCAATAATGATAACTATGACTGTCAACGATCAATAACATAAGAAAGATTTAAAATGATAAGAACCAAATCAAATATAACAAATTGCTCAAGATTTTAAATATTCCACCCCGAGGAAGTTCGTGATACGTTCCATGTATGGAGATGAACTGTATCAAGTGGACTGTTATGTTTGCGGAGCGTGCATGCCAAAGGCAATGCCGATATTGCAACCAGCTAAAATATACCACGTACGATTTAAATCTGCATGGACCATGAAAGTATTGAAATACGCAGTATTCTATGTATTTCAAAGGCACCTGATTCTGTTCTTTCATTTAAAACGAGGAGCTTACGGAAGCTTCGTAATTTTTCAACCGATTTGCCGTTTAATTTTATTTAAAAGGATACTAGATACTTTCAGATTGGCCTCATATAAATTTTATCAAAATCGGTTCAGTAGCTTTGTTTTTTAAATCAAAATATCTGAAACATAAAATGTTCACGAAATCGCAAGTTTGTAAACGCACTCACGATACAGGACAAATTCCCAGTGTGAAGCAAAGTTTGAAAATAAAAGAAATATTTTCTCATCTAGGCGCTTTAAAAGATAAAGCGCCTAGATGAGACAAGTATTTATTAGAATTTAAGCAGGCGCTCAAATTCTTACTAACATTATAAATGTGAATCTTTGTTAAAAAGTTTGTTACTTAATCGCGTGTAAAGCGTTGAAAGCATTTAGATAAAAATTACTAAAATATCCAAAATAATAATTATATTATTATATTTTATCACGTGGTCAAAGCTGCCATCGCAAGTGCTAATTTTTAATTAAACAATAGGTCTTCGTTAACATAATCTATTTACAATATTTTTGGTTAAAATCGGATTGTTCTTATGATCTTGATAATTCTAATTAATAAGCACGATTTACTTTGTGCTCATAAAAATGTTCAGACAAAAATCCAAGAGATTTAATATTTTTTTAAATCTTACAATTTGCAGTGATATTCATTCAGACAGACAGATATTTGATGCTTTTATAAACCTGTAGGCATTAGATACTTATTAAGGCATTTTTTTTAAATTAAGCACTATTCAATAAAAAAAAACGATTCCGATTTTTTCAAGGCCTTTGACTATACACGTTCGGAAAAGGTACTGAAAATCTAACACAGAAGACGCAACCTTTTCACCATTTATACTTTAGGCAGTGTGGTTGCATTCCAAATCGGTATCGTTTACTGGTGATTGGTTTCGTCATTAGATTACTGGTGTCCCACAGGGCTTGATAATGGGCCCTTTTATCAATTGACACAGCGACTGCAACATGTTCGACCTCCGTAAAGGAGTTTTATTAGATGCTAAGATAGGATGAACTATACACATCTGCTTACACCACGGAGAATATAATACGTGATGTCATGTTATATAGTTTTTGATGTTGTGAAAATAAAATTCTTTATGCAAAGAATCTTAGTAACATTTATTTCCATTTACAGGTTAGTTTTGAATACAATCTTCAATCTTTTCTTTATAACCTTTTTCAAAGACACACTGCACATTCAGTCGTCTCCGCCATTATGCATTTCCTCTTCCTATCTCTTTCTTACTCTCTTCCTCTCTCACTCACACCTTTACGTTCCATTCCACACACCATTCATGAATCCGTTCCGTTTTACTCCCATCCTATGTACATGTAATGTATGTCATTAGAACATTTAGTTGCACAACTATAATTACTTCGACATGTGCCATAGTATTTGATCCTATGTGTAATGTGAAGGTCACGTTTCACACGTGACCACTTACCTAGGCTCACGTGTGTTTATAGTTTTACTATGACAGGTAAAGGAAAAATTATATGTCTTTAATATACTAAGTAAACATTACATGCATGAGGTTGCAATTTCGATACCGGGCAAGTGCCAATGTGACTTTTTAATCCATTGTACTTTCTAAGTTGATCTTGGACACATCTCTCACTTTAACCAAGCACAAAACCTAACTCAGTGCTGCTACTGAGAATTTTATAGAAAAACCCAATGACACTATGCTCGAACTGGGACTCGGACCCAAGATCTCTAGCGTCTCTAGCGTTAAATCGTTTAAATAAGACACTCCCGAGCGCTGCTGCACGCTACGCTAGAGGTCCTGGGTTCGATTCCCAGGTCGAGCAAAAAGCGTTATTGGGTTTTTCTATGAAATTCTCAGTAGCAGCTCGGAGTTTGGATTTGTGCCCGGTTAATGGCAATAGGCTCGCATGGGACCTAAATATACCGGCGAACTGTGGGTGTACATTGGTACACCTCTGCATAACCCTTCGGGGAATACAGGCGTGATGGTATTTTTTTTTTCCCGAGCGCTATTTGGCTTAATTCATTGGATGCGTGTTCGGAAAGCCATCCAATGGCCATAAAAATCAACTTACGATATTTTTGAGATCGGTACCGGTTTTGAGCGTAGTCCACAGTATAGTAAATGCTGTAGTCAATAAATAAATAGTAAATATAGTCAATAAATAAATAGTAAATTCTGTAATAAATAGTAAATATTTAGAGTAATGTTGTGTTGTTGTTTATTTTTATCCAACGATTCATTTCATTTTTTTTTTGACGACCTCTATAATGATTCCTTGTCTATAAAAATCATCGACTGCCTCGTGAGCCTAATTGTCTTAAGCGCGACTGCTACGCTAGAGGTCTTGGGTTCGATTCACAAGTCGAGCAGTGTTATTGGGTTTTTCTATGAAATTCTCAGTAGCCTGCAGCTAGAAGTTAGAATTTGTGCCCGGTTAATGGCAATAGGCTCGCACCCTATTACATTGGACCTAAACAATCCACCGTACTGTGGGTGTACACTGGTACACCTCTGGCTAATCCTAAGGGGAATACAGGCGTGACGTTATTCTAACTGCCTAACTAATCATATAAATGCAAGAGTAAGTTTGTTTGTTACCTTTTCACGCCTAAACCACTGTACCGATCATCTTGAAATTTTGCATATACGCTGTCAAGTGTACAGAAACGGACATAGGGTACTTTTCATCCCAAATAAAAGTAGGTACTGTTTTCAAGAAAAACAACAATAACGTTATTATAATTATGTCTTTTGAACCATGATTGATTGAAATTGAAGAAAACGAACGCGCACGAAGGCACAGGCAGAAGCTAGTGTTAAGGTGCTCCCTCACCGGGAGCATTCACGTGTATTGTAACATTATAGATTCGACTTTGAGCATTACATTACAATAATCCCTGACTAACGAGCATTTGCGTGTAATGTAACATATAGATTCGACTTTGAACATTACATTACAATAATACTTCACTGACTAACGAGCATTTGCGTGTAATGTAACATATTGATTCGACTTTGAGCATTTCATAGCAAAATGTCAGACGAAGCGGTCACTATCACGTAGGCTACTGAGCGGGCGGGCGGGGGCTGGGGGAAGTGGAGCGCATTGATGTTACAAGTATCAAGATATTACACATTGTATCATTACAAGGTGCGCATTGTAATGCTCGGTTCTCCTCCTTCACTGATGTAATGTTCAAATCTGTAACGTTACATTACACGCGAATGCTCCCGGTGAGGGAGCACCTTTACAATAAAACCTTGTGTATAAAAATCATAAATGTGTAGCTAGTCTACTTAGGTACACTTGCAGCTAATTTGGTTGTCCACCTTGAAATTCTAGTTTATTTTCCTGTGGCAAGCATAAAGACTAACTAAGAAATAGGTGTGAATTTTAAATGTTAGTTTTTGATGTAGCTTTTAATGAAAAACTTTAGTAGACTGCCGGTAATATTTTTTGTGAAAAACAGCTTCGTAGTATTGACATTTATCATAGTTCAAACTAACTAGCTTCTTTTCGCGAATTCGTCCGCGTCAAAGTTGAAATACATTATACCACGGGAACTGTACATTTTTCCTATGCGCTATTCCAGACAATAATCTATCTCTGTGCCAAATTTCATCCAGATCCGTTCAGCCGTTTAAGCGTGAAATACTAACAAACATCCGTCCATCATCCCATCCCCACAAACTTTCACATTTATTATATTAGTAGATAACTTTAAATAATCAAAATTCACTTGTATTTTTTTAGTTTTAATCATTACTTGGACTTGTCCGTAATGTTATAATAATATTCATACAAACTATATGTCCTAGTAAGCAAGTAATTAAGAAAAGTCTGAAAAAGCCAATCAGTATTGAGCAAGCGTGGTGATCAATGATCATGCCTTCATTTTATGAGAAGAGGATTTAGCCTTGAAAGAAGACAATAGGCTGATACTAATTGCTAGGCGACAACTGCTAGTTATCATGGAAACTCATTTGTCTCAACTGACAATTACTATGCATTACGAGATAATTATGCCGTTATTTAGAAAATAATTGAACCGTCATTATGGTTTAGGGTTCCGTACGGTCGATAAAGCCCCTTTCATCTGCAAAATGCAGAAGAATCATTAGTTTACAACTAGCGAACTGCCTTTTTATACCGATGGGAAATCATCCAATGATTTCTCCCGCCCTGGGCGGGGCGGGAGGGAGTGTCAGACTTTTACCGACTAAAACCTATCCATGTTCCTTCTTCCGCCCTTTATTTTCGTTCCGGGGGCGCGGTATCTCTTTCGAACAACCCGCAGCCCCGGCAGGCATCGGCTCTGAGTGGCCCCTCCAATGTTTGCTAACATCTCTTTGAGGCGCGCGTGGAACACGAACGCGCCGTCGACACGGTCTGTCGATAGTTAACGTACGGTACGGTGAGCTACCCATTGCTCACCGTCTACAGACCCGCGGGTCCGTCGCGGGACGAGAAGTTTTGCGCCTTTCCCATCCTGCCACCTCCTTCTCTAGCATAACTGCTTCGCAGAAGATGGTGACTGCACCCCATTCCCTCTCGCTCCGGACCATGGCTTGCACCAGGGCCGGACGCAAGAGTTCGCCGCCGCCGAGCGAACTGCCTTTTTTTTTTTTTTTATAGACGGGAAATTATCAAATAACTTCCCCCGCCCTGGGCGGGGCGGGAGGGAGTGTCAGACTTTTACTGACTAAAACCCGTCTATGTTCCTTCATGTGCCCTTTGCGTTCCGGGGGTGCGGTATCTCTTTCGAACAACCCGCAGCCCCGGCAGGCATCGGCTCTGAGTGGCCCCTCCAATGTTGGCTGACATCTCTTTGAGGCGCGCGTGGAACACGAACGCGCCGTCGACACAGTCTGTCGTTAGTTAACGTACGGACGGTGAGCTTGGACCAGGCTTGCACCAGGACCGGACACGAGAGTTCGCCGCTGCCGGGCCAACTGCCTTCGACTACGTTCGCGTGGAAACATCCGCGTTAAGTTGCGTCCTTGAATACTGCTCCGCTCTCATGAGTCCTAGCGTAATGAAATTATACCCATTGTTACTCAGAGTATTGTATCTATCTATTGATGAAAAATGGTTAATGGTCTAGTAGTTTCCGAGCCTATTCGATGCAAACAAACGAACAAAAAATCTTTCCTTCTTAGCTAAATAATAAATAGCCTTTACGTTAATCTATAACGATTTATAGTTGGATAGCCACTATTCTCAATTAAAAGTGTAAAATGAACAAAAAATAAAAACAAAAAACCTGACTGTGTATAAATAATCTTTAAATAAACACTAAAACGAAAATAAAGAAGAATTTTAGGTAGTCTAATAATATATTTTTTTAATGGATTTCAACTGATAGGTAGTAATATTGTCCGCGTTAAGTTACGTGTTTGGTTACTCCTCCGCTCGCCGTAGCGTGATGTTATATAGCCTATGTTAATCAGGGATAATGTAGCATTCTAAGTTGAAAAAATATTTGAAATCGGTCCAGTAGTTTTTGAGTTTATTAGTTACATACATACATAGATACCTACAAACTTTTCCTCTTTATAATATGACTAGCGATATTGCTCGTGACTTTGTCCGCGTGGCTTATTTCACCCGTGTTAAGTTACGTCTTTGGTTACTGCTCTGCTCCCATGGTTTGTAGCGTGAGTTTATATAGGGTGGAATTTTATAATGCTACTTGGAGGGCAAGTACTCTAAATACATAAGTTAGCAAATTTTACACAAAGGAAACAGTCCTTAATTTTTAAAAAGAAACAAAACTTTGAAAATACTCTTGCCCCACCCAGGTATCGAACCGACTAAAATCCGAAAAAATTGCATCCTGTACTTTTATGGCACCAATCGATAGGGTCAATCGTAAGGATCAAATCTATGCAAATACGGTAAATTAAAAAAAAAGAAACATGAAATTTTAATGTAAACTTATTTTATACGGACGAAAAAAACGAGTAAATTAACTATATGTATATCTCTACCTACCCCTTCGGGGAATACAGGCGTGATGATATGTATGTATGTAGATAAGTAATTATTCATACAACACGGTACATAAGTGTATCTTGGGCATCTTACATATCGCTATCATATTCTTATCTGATAAGACGGTAGATGACAACATTTCTAGTGTTACAGTGTCATCCGCAGCTATTCTTTGCTAGAATATTTCTTATTTTACTCGTGAACAGTGGATTAGTGATTTTTTTAGTTATACTGTATCTTGCTGCCCATTTTAAAGTTATTAGGTATGTAAATATTGTTTTGTATTTTAATCTAAATATATATAACTCAAAGGTGACTGATTGACTGACTGACATAGTGATCTATCAACGCACAGACCTAACCACTGGACGGATCGGGCTGAAATTTGGCATGCAGGTAGATGTTATGACGTAGGCATCCGCTAAGAAAGGATTTTGATCAATTCTAGCCCCAAGGGGATAAAATAGGGGATGAAAGTTTGAATACTTCTTAACGCGAGCGAAGCTGCGGGCAAAAGCTAGTAAGGCTATATAGATACAACGTGTATCATTAGACGCACATCAAAAGTAGCTTGTTCAGAATCTGCTGAAGCTGAATCGATCATCATTTTTGATCATTGAATTGATTATCATGATTACGATTACGAGCCCATGATTTGTGATCAACACTCAGAGAAAACGTGGCTTTTCTTCAGTGAAAGAATTTTCAGAATCAGACCAGTAGTTCCGGAGATTTGCGCATTTAAACAAACAAAGAAACAACATTTTATGAACTTTATTAAAAATATAGATTTGACTTAAAAAATGTTATTGGGTTAATTCTCAGTAGCAGCTCGGAGTTAAAATATTTGTGCCCGGTTAATGGCAATAGGTTCGCCCCCTATTACATTCCTTTGTGCACCCTTTGTGAACTCAATTCACAAATCATCACCATCTCCTTGCCCTTATCCCATGTTACTTGGGGTCAACACAACACGTTTTCTTCTTCCTTGCGTCCTATCAACCGTCATGATATCACCTTCTACTTTTTCATATCATTCTTCACACAATCCATCCATCTTTTCTTTGGCCTCCCTTTTCCCTTTCCATTCATCCACGTTTATATTCATAACACTTTTGGTCACATGAGCGTCATCCCTCCTCTTCACATGTGCCCCCAAAGGGCTAGGCAGAGGTGTACCAATGTACACCCACAGTTCGCCGGTATGTTTAGATCCCACCCGACGACGAGCCCATTGCCATTAACCGGACACAAATCCTAACTCCGAGCTGCTATTGAGAATTTCATAGAAAACCCCAATAACACTGCTCGACCTGGGAATCGAACCCAAGACCTCTAGTTTAGCAGTCGCGCTTAGGACCACTAGGCAAACAAAGCAGTTAACAACACAGTCTATATATAGTTTTTATAACCATGACTTTTGCCTTTATAAGGAAAATAGTACAATTAGGCTTAAGGAACTTACTTACAATGTAATAAAAGTAATGACATTGTCAGCTGCAATTAAACATTAACATTATTATCCTTACTTCCTTACTAATATTATAAATACAAAAGAAACTCTGTCTGTCTGTCTGTCTGTCTCTTCTTCACGCCTAAATCACTGAACCGATTTCAATGAAATTTGGAACAGATATAGTCTGGGACCCGAGAAAGGACATAGGATAGTTTTCATCCCGTAAATCCCCCGGGAACGGGAACTATTAATCCACGCGGACGAAGTCGCGGGCAAAAGCTAGTTATGAAAATAAAGCATTCAGACAAAAAACGAGCTTAAAAAAAACTAGCTTACTATTAAGCATTAATAAAAAGTTTTATTTTGTACCGGTTCTACTCGTATGTATAATATAATAACTGACGAGTTTATTTGTTTGTTTATTTAAACGCCCAATCAGCGGTGTTATTCTGTAAAACCTTTCTTCCGTGAAGTGAGCGTGTGGCGACTTGTCAATCCCTAGCATCGTATAGTGGCAGCCCAGTTTTAGTTCACTTCACCTTAATTCACTGAGGGAGATTTCTTACAGAATAAGCCGGCTGATTGGAAAACCTATAATTATGATACCTACCTGTCTGATAGCTTTCATGAGGCTGTAGGCTATATGACATCACGCTTCAACCCAACTGCCTCGGTAGCCTAGTGGTACTAAGTGCGACTGCTACGCTAGAGGTCTTGGATTCGTTTCCCAGGTCGAGCAAAAAGTGTTAATTGGTTATTCTAAGAAATTCTCAGTAGCAGCTTGTAGTTAAAATTTGTGCCCGGTTGATGGCAATAGGCTCGCCCTCAGTTACATGGGACCTAAAACATGTCGGCGAACTGTGGGTGTACACTGGTACACCTCTGCCTAACGCTTCGGTTAATACAGGCGTGATTGTATGGATGGCTACAACCCACGGAAGCGGAGCGTTCCAGCCGGACGAAACCGCGGGCAGAAGCAAGTCTTCTAAATAGATTAGTAAAAAATAAACTCGAAATTCGTGTGTTTGTTTAACCGCATAGTTCTTAAAAACAGCACATTAGTTATTCATGTGGTTTTTCCTGTCATTAAGAGAATTTATTTTGGCAGGTTTATGTGTATTGTATTGAAACTTGTCATTAGTAACCCCCGACGCAAAAAGAGGGGTGTTATAAGTTTGACGTGTCTGTCTGTCTGTCTGTCTGTGGCATCATAGCTGCCGAACAGATGAACCGATTTCAATTTAGTTTTTTTTTGTATTAAAGGTAACTTACGTGTGAGTGTTCTTAGACATGTTTGAAGAAAATAGGTTGAGTCGTTTAAAAGTTGTGGGGGTGAAAGTAGGCAAGAAAAACCGAATGTCTGTAAATATACTCGAGTGGGGTCTCAAACTTAGCAAAATCGACATTATAATAAGTAGGTACCAATAAAAAGTATAAAATAAAAAATTAAATTAAAAATTTAAAAAACCCCCAACACAAAAACCTAAGTTCCCTTTAAAAAGTAAAAAAATAATAAAAAAAAATACGTCACGTTGGGGGACCGCTCGGGACGATCGTATCCTAAATGCAACATCGGTCCCCCAACGTGACGTAATTTTTTTTTTTTTTTTTTACTTTTTAAAGGGAACTTAGGTTTTTGTGTTGGGGGTTTGTTAAATTTTTAATTTAATTTTTTTCGTGACGCTGTCGTTTGTCGATTTTAGTCTAGGTCAGAATTGACAAATACTAAAAGGTGAAAAAAGTGTAAAAAGTGAGCTCATTCATGTTGCTCTAGTCTCAGTAAATAAAACCTTAAAGAGCTGGTTTCAAAGTCTTGATTTAAATGGCGTAAATAAATAGGTTCAATGGCTATTCTTAACATATTTACCTACACAAACAAAATAATCATTTTACAATTTATTGACGTATACGATCTTGTGTTTATATCTAGCCCAACGTCAGACAAGCGGTGACCGATATTTTTGTCGGTGAGAATAGAACATAATTATGAATTCTAATACGATACTTCCGACCTATCCGGATACTAATACTATCTGACCTTGATCACTATCCGCTCCGGTGTGGCCGGATATTTAAAGGTAATATCATATTATGATAAAATTTCTACATTATCGCTACCTTACTTGCCTTGCTTGTATTCACTTTTCTGCGAACGATAGTTTACCAGAATCTACAATACATAGGCCGAGGGTCTTTCCGATGGTGGACGTCATAATATTAATGATTTTTTCTGGGTTCAGGCAGTAATCCGACGATATCACAAGTTTATCTCAAAGTTTTTTTGCAATACTAAACAGCACCTGTGTTGTCATACCTAATAAGAATTATGTTAATTTTGACATAAATTCCGCGTCTTCTTAGCGCATCGTTGGCAATTATTAATACTTAATAATATATATTTATAAGTCATTTACGTGCATTTTAGAATTGTCAAGGACTCAGTCAGAAAGTTGAAGCTAGTTGCTCGATCCAAACAGTAGGTTTATATGGAGAAGAACAATCAAGAAACTCTATAAACGCCTTTTAAATAAAACTCAGCTATAATCAGGTTTCTTCAAGTTCAAGAAGTGGTAATGAAACAAAGTTAAGGCCTGCCTCGGTTCAAGCGCACGACCTAAGACTCGCTAGTCAGGGCCACCAATTGTATTGTAGGCATTCATACTTGGTTTCAGCAACGAAAAGCAACACTTATGTATGTAATGATATATATGGATGGTATATATAGATATATATACCATCACGCCTGTATTCCCCAAAGGGTTAGGCAGAGGTGTACCAATGTACACCCACAGTTCGCCGGTATATTTAGGTCCCATGTAACAGGGGGCGAGCCTATTGCCATTAACCGGGCACAAATTCAAACTCCGAGCTGCTACTGAGAATTTCATAGAAAAACCCAATAACACTTTTTGCTCGACCTGGGAATCGAACCCGGGACCCCTTGCACAGCAGTCGCACTTGCGACCTCGAGACCAACGGGGCAGTTATGTAATGAATAAACAAAAAATCACTGTTGGATTCAAAACACTCGGCCCAGCGCTTGAAAGTTTAAATTCAATGTGCCAAATGTTATATTACCATCCAGCAATAACAATTTCAATGTACTAATTTTATTTTTAGAATATATTTTAAATGCCAATAGTTATACCTATTATAATCCAGCAATAATAATAAACTTATCTTTAGATTTTAAATTAATCACCGTTAAACATTGATTTCGAATTTTAAATCTATTCCAAACATTCTTAAAAGGATTAAAAAGATTTTGACAGGGTCTTATTCTTTTTTACATAACTTAACCCAATCGAAATTAATACTTTAAAATATTTATTCTGCTCTCGACATAGATGATTTATTTGCTTAGATTTCGAATAACTTTTTATTGATTTATTTATCATCGTTTACAAATATTATTACAGGTAGAACCCAATGCAATAGCGAAGCAAACCTAATAATAACAACTTATATACTAAAACTTATTATAATGTTATCCTTGTGAATATATTATAATCTAGTATTATTCCCCCATAACTTTGTGAACGTGGCTTGTTGGCACGTTAAGTCTTTGGTTTCTGCTCCGCTCCCGTGGGTCATAGCGTGATGTTATATAGCCTATGTTACTCAGGAATAATGTAGCTAACTATTGGTGATTTTTTTTTATTAAAATCGATCCATAGTTTCAGATCTCATTCGTTACAAACGAACAAACAAAACATTTGTCTTTATAATATTAGAATTGATATTGAAATTTTCATTTAATCAAAATAATATTAAAATTAATTAAAATAATTTTAAAGGAAGTGTCTTTCATCTTTCTTCAAAAGATTAATCTGATCCGCTCAAGCGATTAATTAATCAAATAAGTTGCGTAACAATTGAAAAGGTTGACAAATCGAATTGCCTGTTAATTTCCTTACTAAATTTAAGTCTTTGGGAGCCGATTTATTTATAGATTGGTTTGTTTTATGCTTTTGTAATAATAGAAAC
This sequence comes from Caradrina clavipalpis, assembly GCA_932526535.1. Lineage (NCBI taxonomy): Eukaryota > Metazoa > Arthropoda > Insecta > Lepidoptera > Noctuidae > Caradrina > Caradrina clavipalpis. The sequence continues at coordinate 11,765,489 of OW052106.1, forward strand.
GTATATTTTCTTATTAATTTTGTTATAACAAAGAATATTTTAATGTTCTGTACTAAAAAAAACTTTTGCTGAAGGTACTATACAAACTGTGGGCCCAAGTAACACAAGGCTCCCGTTTTATTTTTTTTAAATCATCTTTTTTTTCTTTTTATTCCTCTCTGGGTGTAGCAGAAGGACGTGTATATAACCCTAGGAGGGTTATATCGGACGTCAAAATCTAACGTCAGTTACAAAGTTTTTAATGCATCTTTATAAAATTTAATTTTTGATAATAATAGAAGTTGAATTACATATTTAATTAACCATTGAGCTATAACAAGAAGGTAGAGTATATCATGTAAGTGTAAAGAAATATTATAATTATAATGTCTTACACAGTTCCATGTAAATAACTGGTTTACAAAATAAACTTGACATTGTACAAGTAATAACTACTTAACCATATATAATAGCCCCACAGCTACCTATTTCGACATCTAAGACATGATACAGACGGACAAACAAATTATTATAATAATAGTCATAAGAAAAAATTGTAGACATCACGTCGTAAATATGTAGTTTCATCAATATTAACTTCAGCTTAACCATATTTTTTCTAGATTTAAGTTTGACATAACCTCTAGCTTGTTTATAATCCCATTAAGAGTATCAAAAGCTACAAACTTTTCAAGAGCGGATTTCTTATTAGTCGAATATAAATTGTCATTTTACGACAAAAAATGTTAAACCGACGTTATTGTTTCCTCCATTCATAAAGTTAACATCTTAACGATCGGATATCCGTGGCGGTGGCCAATGTCAATAGAGATTTGCCAAATACGTAGAAGATATTATAGTGCACAAGTTTGTGTGCAAACACAGGTGCACTCCCTCTTCCCTAACTCTCATAATCCCATAGGAAGGCAATTGAGTAGATGACACCACTAATCAAATTACGTACTTCTTACGAGCTGTCAAAACGCGATTTCCCCATAGATCTTGTATGACAATACCAAACTATGACGTCACTTTTTTGTCATCTCAATCACTAACTATTTAAAAATTTCAAGGCAATTAAAAATGAAGTTTTTTTTGTGAAGCTGTGTCTTAGGATAATTATTTAATGGTGTTTAATACCCAATTGGTCACGACCGGGGTAAGATCAGGCGCAGGACCTGACAAAAAAAATAGTCTTTGATATATTCTCCACAACACAAGACTATATCAAACGCTACCTCTAACCCGCGACTTCGTCCGCGTAAATGTCAGTTATCGCTTACACAGACTAAGTCTTGGGATAAAAACTAGCCTATGTCTTTTTTTGGGAGACCTTTCATTAAAATCAGTTCTGTGGCTTTGTCTTGAAAGCGTAACAGATAGACTTTCACATTTCTATACTAATATTATAAAGAAGTAAAGTTTCTGTGTGTGTTAGGTTGTAAGAGGTAATATCTGGATCTGCGGAACCAATTTAAAAAAATATTTTATCCATTGAAAGCCACGTTATTTGTGAGTGTCATTGGCTATATAACCCTGCCCGGGCTGCGGGTTGTTCGAAAGAGATACCGCGCCCCCGGAACGCAAAGGGCACATGAAGGAACATAGTCGGGTTTTAGTCAGTAAAAGTCTGACACTCCCTCCCGCCCCGCCCAGGGCGGGGGAAGTTATTTGATGATTTCCCGTCTATAAAAAAAAAAAAAAAAAGTCTATATAACGATACGCTACGACACACGGGTGCGGACAGCTGCACGCAGGAAGATTTAATGGCTGCCACCGACAACGCAGTCAGAGTGGCCAAATTCTGGGCCGCATCAATATAATTTATAATAATAGTATATTTATTTATTTATTATAATATAGTTTGTCATCGAAACGCTAAGAAAAGAAGACGGGAGCGGAACAGTAACCAAAGACGTAACGTGAGGCTGGTGAAAATACAGAACGAAGTCGCACGCAGTTCGTGTTTTATAACCACAACGTGAACTAGTTTAAAAAATAAATATGGATTTTGTATTATAAACCAAGAAAATAATTAACATTCAATGCCAAGTTCCTAGAACACTTTAGATTAAATCAGCGATATATACCTAGTACCTATCAGAATCACTTTGCCTCAGCAATGCAATATGAACGCAATAAAGTGTAAAATAAGTAAAAAAACAATTTATGCAAAGCAGCTGGTTTTGTGACAAATAATATTAGATACTTGATACACATGTCTACTTGCACCACTAAAGACTAAATACAATTCCAGTATTTTTATTAAAGTATCATTCTATGCCTATCAACTTTAAATGATATAGCTGGGATGCAGATGTCTTAAATACGTTTAACCCTTAGGGCCTCCGCCCACGACCGATTTTTTTGGACCGATAATCGGGCAGAAAAACGGGCCCGTTTTTTCAAAAATTTCAACGCCCACGACCGTGTTTTTGTCGGTGACTTTCGAGGGAGGAGCTTAAATAGCGGTCAAATTTTATATCGCAACTTTTATTTGACAGAGTTACCGATAGTATAAAAATAACGTTAATAGATTTAAGGTTATTTAAGTTACAATTTATCGTTAAATTGTTTATTGACGATATTTTTATCGTTTTTTTTAAACAATTCATCCTTCTAAGATGGAAGTAGTGCAGGACGGAGGTGTGGCGGGTCGCCCACCTTAGCGTCGCGCTAATGTAGTGCCTAACAAAACTTTGCCCGATTCTTACGAATGAGAATTATACACGCTTACTTTTACATCGTTCTGAAATCAAAAGCCAAGAGATCCATCATAGTACCTAATAGAAGCTATTGGCACTATTATTTTCGATAAATAACAAAAATAAATAAAATAACTCAAACATTTGTGAAATAGTAAGAACGCGAAGTAACGCTTCCTTGCAGTCAAGGCATATTTGTGTGAAAACCTTATCGACTATACATGCGTAAGGTAGCCTTTACGACGAGTTTCCAACATCTTTGAGACGTCTTAAAAAAAAACACGCAATAATAACTATTACTCGACTGGAGTTCCAGTGTTTCAGCTGCAGAACGATGTAAAAGTAACCGTATATGTTATTATTAGACCTGGTAATCGAACCCACGACTTCACGCTGATCAGACGCGCTTTGCGACCACAAGCCGAATATAGTTAGTCAGTGACAATTAATTTATACGTACAAAACGGCAACTTACCTAATTTAACGGTAAAAATAACGATTAATTCATATTCTATATAAATGTTAATTAACATTATATTACTGGTAATTTTATCAAATGACGTTTTTATAAAGTTACTTTTTTCAAAATTTTCGAGTTCATGGAAATTAACGTTACGTAACGATTATTATTTTTTGATTTCATAACGTTAACAAGCCCTGGATTTAAGTCATTACATATTTAGCAAGCTTAGTCGTTGAAAACGAATGTTATTTTCATTCTTAAGAATTTATTAAATTCGTTTGATTATATATTATTTTTTTAATCCATTAACGTTATTTTTATATTAACGGTAACTCTGTCAAAGGTAATTTTATAAATATTTACCGGTATTTAAAACCCTGCGTAAATCAACACAATATTATTTACTTATTGAAATCACAGACGATTAATTTAGAAAAAAATGATTTACCATATTATTAATAAATAAATAAGCTTTTTAATAATAAATTATTGTTATTATTCAAATGCTTCAAACTCATAAGTACTAACTTAACATAACACCACAATTGTTCACTTAATTCGCAATAACTGCTTTTGACTTTAGACTTTTGACTTTAGCAATGACACAATGTTCTTCCCTAGTAAATCCATGACGCATAGGGTAAGTGCTCCAGTGAATGAACACACCCGAGTGAATTAACAAATCCGAGTATTTTCCAAAAAATAATAAACTAAGATATTACCTTCTACCCAACGCAGTATTTTTTTTTGTAATTGCTGCTCTTTATTCTAGCATAGTAACAACATTCATGTATTGCGATACTGTTCTTTTTAAAATGACGAGCGTTTAAAGTTGGCAGTGCTGGTGTACATTTTCTTTGTTCGGGCAAGAATTTAGGACTTGGGTCAGATGCAAATTTTTTGATATCACTTTGCAGCCGTAATTAAAGTATGTACTATAAGTTATTTATAAATTCGAGTAATGGGTAGTTATAATATATGTATCAAATCAATTTCATTCTTGCAATTTTAGCTAGTTTTAAGTAAATTATTGAGTGTTCCAGCATTGGCATTAAAAAACGTTTGAAATCCAGTGAATAAACGACCGTTAATTCACTGACCAATCGTTAATTTCATGAAATCTAGTGAATGAACTATAACATTTTCATCATGTTAAAATATAAGCTTTCGTCATAAAAATGTAACCAATAAATAAATGAATACCACATTTTGAGTTAGTAATCATCATTTTAGAGAACGGAGAACTAACAAATAGAACAAAGCTCTGAGACTCTAACTCCCAAGCTCATAAAGGAAAGACGGGAACGGAACGGGCAGTCTTCAGTGGGTGCAGGTTCAGTCGGAATAAGCTCGGCTTATAAGGCAGATCCTGAAATCCATCAAACGCGACACACCTCAAATGCTGACGAAGCTGGAGACTAACGATGGCAGGATCATCTTGTCTAAACTAGAGCTTTTAAGGGAGGTAGAGAAGTTCTAAAAACCCGTGTCTAGTCCAACAAAAGACCCAAGAGCTAGACTGACCTGACATTACACCGATGAGTTCCCGGACGTCAGCCTATATGAGATAAATATGGCTTCTTAACAACTTAAGGACAACAAGGTGCCGGGGAAGACGGAATCACTTCTGTACTACTGAAGAGGCCTATGTCCAGCAGTGGACATCGTTCGGCTCATATCATGATGAATTGATTGTTGACGTTGGCTAGGCTTATGAAGGTATATAATGATTAAGTAAGAGATTGAAGGCTTACACTTTGTTAAAAAAAAAAATGATTGTAGCAGATTTAGAGGCTAAGGATTTATGTTCATTTATTTATTCCATTTTGAACTCCATTTGATATAATAATAAGGATTTTTCGTAACTATTAATTAAACAAAAACTTGTGTTCATTCACTGGTTCTAATGCTGTACATTTACTGGAAAATTTCATTCATTCACTGGGGTTTTAGGGTATTTTTCAATATATTGCCAAATATATAAAAAAGTATACAGGTTATGTCGTAAAACCAAGTTAAAAAATATTCTTTAGTAGACATAGATTACCAAAATATAAAACCGCATACTTTAGAGGCAACATAATGTAAATGATTTTTTGAAGTCTGAAGATTGCTTAAGTGTTCATTCACTGGAGCATTTACCCTATTTTCTATTTTTCACCGATAATCGGCGGCCAGGATGCGTAGATTTTGTTTTTGGACCGTTTTTTTCTCGGCCGTGGGCGTTGATGTACTAGAATCCATACGTTCCATTCTCGCCGAGAAAAAATCGGCCGTAAAAAATCGGTCGTGGGCGGAGGCCCTTATAAAAAATGGGTGAAAAAAGAAAACGGTGAAAATCGGTTAATTTACAATTAGTCTGGATTGGGATATTAGAGCGTTTCTATGCTCAGTATCCTTGACGGATACTCAAGGGCTCAGTATCCGTCAGGAACGATTTCTTCATTTGTTTAAATATCCGGACCACATTCAGCTTGCACTAACGTAATGTTATACCAGACTTAAGACTTAACAATTGTATGGTAATTTTAATCCGTATTTAATAAGGAATATCGTGTTTAATAGTCATTGTTGCTTCATCTTTTTTTTTCTCAGAAGCCAAAGGGTCAAGCCCCACTACTAATAATCATTTGTCTGCAATCTTCCTAACAAATGTAATTACAATGTTACCGGATACTAAGTATCGTATTAGAATTTAAACTCATACATTAATGTCATTAAAAGAACACAACGTAGATAATAATCTATTAAAGCGAATTATTTTCCAAACGAAACAAGGTACTTATAGTAAAGTGGGTAACCTTTTTGTTGACACTGGTTGCAAGTTATACGACTGGCAACTGTTGGTGTATCTCTACATAGTATAAAACAAAGGTGCTTTTCGCCGTCTGTCCCTCTGTATTCTTAGATCTTTTAAATTACGCAATGGATTTTAATGTGGTTATCATCAATAGATAGAGTGATTCAATAGGAAGGTATCACGAATGACCTACAGGATCGGAGCAGCTGTGCGATTCTCTAAAATGCAAGCTCGAAAACGAGTCTCACTTCGATAACGAACCAACTTGTCATTGGCTTAGTATTCGTTCGCCGTGGTGACGTCACCACGGCGAACGAATATAAACCAATGACAAGTTCACTCGATCACTTTAGTGAGACTTGTTTTCGAGTTTGCATTTTAGAGAATCGTACTGCTGTATCCAAAGACGTAATATAACGCGGGTGACACCGCGGGGTATAATTGTAGCTAGTTAAAAAAACATATCGTGATTTTCTAATTACTCTACCTACATGACAATTATTTACAGACTATTTTTTGCCCGCAACTTCGTTCACGTGGTTTTTGTTTTTTTATTACTGCTCCGCTCTCGAGTGCCTTAGCAGCATGACCTTATAAATAGTCTTTTAACTATTATTCCTCATGAATTTGACTATCCTATACACGAATATTTTTTCAATCCGACTGGCAATTCCAGAGATTACCGCGTTTAAACACACACAAACAAACAAAAAATAACTTTTCAACTTTATTACGATAGATTATGGTTGAAGTATTTGCCATTATAATTATTATTACTCAATAACAGCTAATAAGTTGTAAATTAATAGTAGCCAAGTGATGTTGGTTGCGTAGAGTACTTTGAACGAGGTATCGTGTTACACTAAGCTGAACCCGATTTGATACCGTTTCGAATTTCATTCGGAATTATCAACAAGGTAAGGGTTGGCTGTCACTGTCACCAGACCCAGATGATCATTATCAAAGCGATCCATTGATAATTGAGGAGATAGCTTAACATTCTTGCGCTGGTAATGGTAATAACTATTTTGGTATCGACCAAGTGTGGTTTGGGTACCTTGAAATGGATAGATGTGTGTTGTGAGTGTATGAGATTTTGTGTCTTCGTGTGTATCCTACCAATATCTTACTTTATATCATACTAGCTGTTACCCGCGACTTCGTTCGCGTGGCTTATTTCACCCTCTAGGATACGTCTCGGGTTACCGCTACCGTGTGTCATAGCGAGATGTAAAATACCCTATAACACTTACATATAACGTATTTTCTATGGGTAAAATATTTTTTAAAATCGATTTAGTAGATCCAGAGATTACCCCCTTGTGCCCCGCGGTATCACCCGCGTTACGTTAGGATTTTGGTTACTTTTCCGTTCCCGTGGCTCAAAGCGCGATGTTATGTAGCCTATAATCTGTTATTCTGAGGCAACTGAGGTAAAGGCTACGGAATGTCACGCAGAGTCATTATTTTGCTGCGAAGTTATTTTAAAACTGTGATATCTCCTAAGATATTTATTGAAATTAAATGATGTAAAGGGCAATTTTGTTCAAAATTAAACACTTGTGATGAATAACGTATTTATGTTGATAAGGATTAATACTATGTTTATAAAAACACCTTCGCAAATAATGCATTCTTTTAAAACAAATTGTCTGCCCATAAAAATGGCTATACTGAGTCAACCTTTAAAGTTAGGCATGTACTACCGCGGACTTTTTTTTAGAATATTTTAAGAGGAACAATTCTCTGATACCTTATTTTTGCGTAACTTTAACCGTTTACGCAGCGCACGCAACAAAAGCCCTAAAAAAGAATATTTTTTCCCCGTTTTTGTCACATTTTTCATTGATGCTCCGCTCCAATTGGTCGTAGCGTGATGTTATATAGCCTATAGCACTCACGAATAATGTAGCTTTCTAACAGTGAAACAATTTTTAAAATTGGTTCATTACTTCCAGAGATTACCCCCTACATACAAACTTACAAACTTACAAACTTACAAACAAATGTTACCTCTTTATAATATTAGTATAGATGAAAGTTGGTAAGGATGAATTAATGGATGGTGAGACAGTGTGAAATGACATATAAGGTACCTTTTCTCACGGAAAAATGAAAGGTTCCCGAGAGAAAATATATTAAATTTGACGTGGACGAAGTCCTGGCAGAAGCTAGTAAGTTTATAAATATGTTCATTTTATGTTACGGAGATTTATTTGTTATATTTATGGTTTTATTAATTGCGTGGAATTGTCTGTAATGCTTTTTTTAATATTTTTTTAGGATGGGAAATCATCACATGACTTCTCCCGCCCTGTGCGGGGCGGGAGTGAGTGTCAGACTTACTACTACTGACTAAAACCCATCCATTTCCTTCTTTTACCCTTTGCGTTTCAGGGGCTCGGTATCTCTTTCGAACAACCCGCAGCCCCGGGCGTCTGTAAGGTTGTAATAATAATTCTTGCTAACTATCTGTCCAAAGACAGGATATTAGGCAAATATCCATAAAGAAGTTTTCAAATAGGTTGAAACTCAGGAAAGGTTACCTACAATTAATACTCTTCAATTCTTGACCCATTTCAAGAGCAGTTAGGTAACGTAAGAAACTAACTGTATGACAATGGTTCTAAACATTATATAGAACTTTTTTGCCATATGCAAATCGTCTCGTCTTTTTTCCTATTATGCATCATTTATATCCGTCTTTGTACTACAAGAATGTAGTATCTGTCTACGACTTACTAACAAAAAACCAAGTGTCACGATGACGAGATCAAGGATTATGCTAATTCTATGGAGAACTTGACTTTTTCAAGGCTGTTGTAACAAATTGCTACTTAGTAAAAATATAAGGTGTAGTTTTACATCTTCGTCAAATTCAAAGAGTTAATTATGCTCGTGATTCTTAACACAAATCAATAATAAAATAAATCGGTTTTGAAATTTATATTTTTTGACTTGATTTTCGAGTTCGATCTAGCCATGTTGCCAGATTGTTTAGGCGCTATGCACACATTGATATAGCCGCGCGACAACTCTGCCTACCGCATACGCAACTGCGCGATTCTGATTTTTGCAAGAGGTGTATTCTGGAATACTGTTGTTTGATAGTTACAACTAAATCAAATCAAATCATTTATTTTTGCAAACATGGGTAAGTGGTACATCGATGTTTTCTTGAAAATATAGTTCTCCATGAACCAGCTATCGTAATTACATTTTACTACTTCTTTTTTTATGACAAGCTCCTAAAATTTGACGAGGATGCAAAACTACACCTTGTGTGTGGTCTTAGAAATTAATGTCATTATAGCATGGTTAATTTTTTTAGAATAGTTAAAGCAATAAACAAATCTTGTTTTGGAAATCTGAGGGTTCGTTGAATCTACTTTAAGTTTAGCAGTGCAACAAAATCTTTTGTTTTTTTCTTGACTGACGGAAAATCTGGTACGAATTTTATCGAGAAAAAAGTCCTCTTGGAACTAAGTTGTAGTCACTTTGAAAAATGATTAGGCAGCCTTTTTTGTCGATCATAAACCACACTTTCAAAAGAAAAAAAAAACTCTCTCATTCTTTTTTTAAAGAATTATATTTCCAAAAAATGCCACACAAAAAAAAACTACAAATGCTAAGGACAGGCAAGAATTCTCATAAAATATTATAAATAGCTCCTAAACCACAAAAAGTCCCCCTTGAGCCCTTGAGCTTCTAGCCCTTTTAAGGGCAACCTCTTTCTATATTTAATAAAAAAAACACTTCCCATTCTTTGATTCCACATTATTGTGCGATCTGCCAAACTACGAATTCACTGCCCACCTCTCTTTTCCCTGATAAGAATAATCTCGGTATCTTCAAGGCAAAAGTGAACCGGTTCGTCCTAGGAAAACATGTTCCAACTTAGGCCGCATCATAACTTAAGATCAGTTGACTTGCGGTTAAAAGCAAACCTATTAAAATATAAAAAAATATGCTAGCCGAATCTTTGTTAATCTATAAATCGTGCGCAATTTACGGCGACTTAAAGTTGTATAAACGTTGCCGTGTCTGTGCCTACTCTATTGTATTTAATAATAGTGTCTAGTAAGTATCGTTAAGTGCTAGTCTTAGTATTATAGCAGCTGTTCAGTAGACCATACAACGTTGCAAGGTTGGTACATTTTACTGCAATTATTTTGTTATTTATTTTTGTGCGTGATGTTACCAGAATGGATAAGGTAAGGAATGAGTATATTAGAGGAAGTTTGAAAGTAGCGCCAGTGATAGAAAAGTTGAAAGGGAACCGTTTGTTGTTATATGGGCATGTGAAGAGGAGGGATGAAACGCACTTGACCAAATGAGTTTTGAAAATAATTGTGGGTTGATGGAGAGGAAGAGGGAGGCCAAAGAAAAGATGACCGGATTGTGTGAAGAATGATATGAAACAGAAGAGAGTCAGTGATATCATGACGGTTGACAGGAAGGTATGGAAGAAGAAAACGTGTTGCGCTGACCCCAAGTAACATGGGATGAGGGCCAGAAGATGATGATGAAGTTTTTGTGAGAGGGCTAAGAATATTTGGAGGGACACTACAAGTTAGACAAAAAAAAAGTTGTGTTAAAGAAAAAAAAAAATTGTGACTTTCTTGTTTTTGATTTGGGATTTATGGTGATTTATTTAAAAATAGAATACTGTTTTAAAATAGTATTGTATTTCTAAACGTTTTCTGAGAAATAAGATAAAATATTATGTAGTTCAGTGCTAAATATAAATCACTTTTGAATAGTGCAAGGATTTACCTTAAAGTATTTAATAGTGGTAAACAACTTGGAATAAAAAATATAGATTTGCGTAATAAAGTTTTAGGTAATTATTAAATGTCAGTGTTTTCCTACACGTATGCTTTTTATATTTAAATAATTATTTTAATGAAATGAATTCATGTATTTTATGATTTTTAAAATCTATATTTAAACGAGTAAAATCAAATTTAAAATGACATTAATAAAATCATTTTTGTGGGGATAACTTACGAATTTTTAACAAGATTGCGTTTCCATTTGAAATGTTTGTAAGTAATTTGATATTAATACTTGTATGAGTGTTTTTATTACACAAAGTACAAGATGTGTTTTAAATAATTATTATTTACAAAATACATAAATCTTTGAAAGGATCCGTACTTGTCTATTAATTCTAATTTTAATGTAAAAGCAATAAATAAAATTAAAAAATTACATACAACAGTCATTACTGCATGATAATTTTGATAAAAATGTTTCCAAAATTAATATTACAGAACAGAGAGAGACAGAAGAGAGACAGAGTTTATTGACAGAATTCTTTAAAAAAAATACTTTTTTTCATTTCAGGGGTACCCACCTCCATTTTATACTTTTATACTGAAGATCAATTTAGTAGTAAAAATACTACAGAAGCGTTTCATAAAATGGATTATATCACCGAACCAGAAAATCAAATAGTTAAACATGGACCAAAAGTGGTTGAAGCAATAAGAAAAATATACAATCTTGACAATAAGGAAAACAGAGAGCAAGCCATTGATATTGTCGATAAATGGGTGAAATCACAGGACCACCTAATCAAAAAAGATTTCAGTAAGTATGCTTTTTTATCTACCCTTTTTTTAATGGGGCAAGCCCGCCACGTATCGTCTCGTGTTGCCCAGTTACTGGGTTGTGGAGGTCAGATAGGCAGTCGCTTCATGTAAAACTGGTATTCAGCTGCATCCGGTCAGACTGGAAGCCGACCCCAACATAGTTGGGAAAAGGTTAAGCAGATGATGGGGCAAGCCCGCCACGCTCTGTTCTACAACTGCAACTTAAAAGCCAGAATCAACAGGAGAGACCACCATAAAAACATCGAGGCAATGAAACAAAACGAGAAAGGATTTATTTGATTTATCTAGCCTGTAGGTAATGTCACTGACTATCATACTGACTGTCACTCTTTCATATCATTCTTCACACAATCCATCCATCTTTTTTTCTATTCCTCTCCATCCATCCATATTCATATTCATAACTCTTTTGGTCAAATGCGTCTCATCCCTCCTCTTCACATGCCCATACCAAGACAAACGGTTCCCTTTCAACTATTCTGTCAGTGGCGCTACTTTCAAACTTCCTAAAATATACAGGATAAGTTTTTAACCAGTGCGTAATTTTTTTTTGGTAGTTCAGTGTCAGTAATAGAACACATTTCCGTGTTTAGTTAAAAAAAAAATTTAAAAAATATTCATCCTTATCCGAGTTTGAAATAAGCAAAACATGGACATAATCTATTCGCCATACTATCAATGACAACTCTTGGCCGCCGCCCGGGCGCATGGCTGGGGTGAGGGGGTGGGGAATGCGCTAGCGCCGAGTAACAATAAAATATGGTTTTTAAGTATACATGTTTCGTAAGCGATAACTTTTTTTTTTAGTACTAAGACATATCAAAATAAAATATACGTGTTTAATAAAACGTGTTGAAGTTTATTATGGCAAAATTTACGCACTGGTTAAAATTTTTTCCTGTATAGGTACCTAGTAAGGCTAGATACATAACACGATTAAATTGTCGATACATAACACGATTAAATTGTCGATACATAACACGATTAAATTGTCGCTTGGTACAGTTTTCCTTTTAACCATTGACTTGAACTAAATAATCGTACGTTAATGTTAAAACGCTTGTGTCAGGCCTACGTATTCAACCTGCTTGTGAGATTACCGGGTCAAGGGCCTTGCCATAATCATTTGTGGGGCAGGTGATATTCATAGGACTTTGTCTTACTGCTTTTATAAATGCGAAAGTTTAGATAGATGTTTGGTACTCAATAACGTCAAAACGGCTGAACGGATCTGGATGAAATTTGGCACAGATATATACGTAGATTATGTTTGTTACTCTATCACGCCAAAACGGCTGAACGGATCTGGATGAAATTTGGCACAGATATAGATTATAGTCTCGAATAGCACGGGATAATATACCAACTTTGACGCAAACGAAGTCTCGGGCAGTAGCTAGTATGCCACAAAACATACCTTATGACAATATACAATTGTGTAGCTTACAATCAGTAAAATAAAATATATTTTATGCAGTATAACGATTATTAAATGTTTTTTTTTTTTTTCGTAACCGGCGTGCTTGTATGACCAGATGTATGAATGTGGACGAGGCGAAAGGAGTGTGTAAGGATCGTAGCAGGTGGCGGTCTGTGGTTTCTGCCTACCCCCATGGGAAAAAGGCGTGAGTTTATGTATGTGTTATGTATGTATGTAAATATTTAAAGACCAGCTTCCGCCTACGACTTCGTCCACTTCTACGTTAATATCTATATTAACTTGAACCCTACATTTTCCGAGATAAAAAATATCCTATGTCTTATTCCACAATACAATCTATCTCAGTGCCAAATTTCATCCAGATCCGGTCAGCCGTTTAAGCGTGAAAGAGTAACAAACATTCAACCATCCATCCACACAAACTTTTGCATCCATACTATTAGTGGGATGTAAAGATGTCGCTAGTATTATTATGAACACAATATTTTAAATTTAGCCATTTACGTCAGCAATTTATACCTGTTTTAGTTCATAAATAGATGCACTAGAATGACTTCTTTTTAACCGACTTCAAAAAAAGGAGGAGGTTATCAATTCGACTGTATTTTTTTTTTTTTTTTTATGTTTGTTACCTCGAATTTCCCGACTGGGTGAACCGATTGTCATGATTCTTTTTTTATTTGAAAGCTGGTGCTTCCCGTGTGGTCCCATTGTCACCATTACAATATCTGATGATGGGATCTTGTAGAAATCGGGGGAACTCTTCAATAAATAACAGCAGATTAACCGCGAATGTTTCTATAGCATATTTAAGCATTGTTTACACCATCACACAATATAACATCACGCCTGTACTCAAGGGTTACACAGATGTATACAGTAGTATTTAAAAATTTCTCATCCAAGTAAACGAAATCGCATATTCTGCTTTCTTATGACTTTTTAGTGGTGTCTCGTTAATTTACATAACATGACAGTTTCTTCATGGATTTGGATGACAAGAAGTTGATACTAAAAAGCGAGAAATAAAAAACTTTTTTTACAAAAAAATTACAACCGCCTTCAAAAACTAAAAAGAGAAAAATAAAATAACTATAGCTTTGGAAGTCGGTGGCTTTGGTTCTGTTTGTTGTTTTGTATTGCCACCGACTTCCAAAGCTAAAGTTATTTTTCTCTTTTTAGTTTTTGAAGGCGGTTGTAATTTTTTTGTAAAAAAAGATTTTTTTATATTTGTCTCTATAATAACTGCAAGGAATTAATAATAGTCACAATTCAATTTTATGACGTCAATAATTAAGATTCCTCTACAAAACGTGCGTCAACAGACTAATATATTATTTTATTTATTTTTATTTATTTATTTGTCACAAAGGAATCGGTCCTGCGTCTGATCTCTCTCAGGTCGTGTCGGATTGCCGTCTCATCGGACTATGAGAGTTAGAGAAGAGGGATTGCAGCTGTGTTTGCGCACACACTTTTGCACTTATCTCCTGAGTACTTGGCTAGTCTGCATTAAGATTAGCCGCCGCGGCCAGAATCAGTCTGGAGAAAAAATAATATACCTATGTACATTGTGTTAGCGCGGTCCTTAATTATAACATAACACATACAATACTGTTTTGTGAATTCATGTAATCTTGTTTATCATTACACACATACCATCACACCTACATTCCCCGAAGGGTTAGACAGAGGTGTAACAATGTACACACATAGTCCGCCAAGATATTTGGATAAAATATCATACGCATACTCGTACTCCATGTTGTTTATCATTAATCCTTACTAATATTATAAATGCGAAAGTAACTCTGTCTGTCTGTCTGTCTCTTCTTCACGCCTAAACCACTGAACCGATTTCAATGAAATTTGGTACAGATATAGTCTGGGACCCGAGAAAGGACATAGGATAGTTTTCATCCCGGAAATCTTCCGGGAACTGGAACTATTAATCCACGCGGACGAAGTCGCGAGCAAAAGCTAGTCTATTTAGTCAAGTTAGTTAGTCTAGTTAGTCTAGTTATTTCAAGTTCGACTGGAAGCCAACCCTAACATAGTTTTGAAAAGGCTAAGTAAATCTTAGCCTTTTCAAAACTATGTTAGGGTTGGCTTCCAGTCGAACTTGAAGCATCTGAATACCAGTGTTTTACAAGGATCGATTGCCTATCTGACCTCCACAACACAGCTACTGGACAACACGATACCTTTTGGTAAGACTGGTTGTCAGACTTTCCGGCTTCTGAGTATTCGTAACGACTGTCAAAGATCGAATGACAAGAAAAAAGAGTAAAATATTCGTAACTATGATTTTATTTTTTTATTAAAATCAAAACGCTGACATTTGAAAAATATTTAATTGGGAACATTTCAATTTTGTTGACATTGAAATGCTGCGTGATATAAATCATTATGTATAATGTGAATAACACATGACTAGGGGGCTGGCCTTTTCTTGGCTAAGGAATCCAGCCAGCCTTTTAGGCACTTGCTTCAGTGTCAGCGATGCGGACAAGTTTTTTGATGCCTATGAGTTTCCTCCTTTATAAATTGTACATACTTTGTAATTTTATTATTATTTTTAAGTTTTGTGTCTTGGTTAATTATTGCAATTGAAATAAAAGGTTTTAGGGATAATCAATTATTATTATGCTTATAAATTATTACTCTGTTTCTATTGACCCCCTGGCACATCCCTATTGGGGGCCAACGGGAATAGTTATATTTTTTATTTCTGTGTGAAGTGAAGTGGTACTTCTAAGTACTGCAAATTTGTATTAAAGATTTTCCTTTTATAATTTTTAGGTAAAGGCTACATAGAAAGATCCATAATAACCTGTAAGGGTTCAATAGAAAGAGCGAAGAAACAAATAGACAAAATATGCACATTGAAAACATTAATGCCGAAATACTTCCAAATAACAAATGTTTATGAAAGTGAGGTTATGTCCATTTTAGAAAGGGGGTAAGTTTTTTCTTTATTTCCTACTTTTTACTATCGTCCTTCCTACTAATATTATAAATGCGAAAGTTTGTGAGGATGGATGGATGGATGGATGGATGGATGTTTATTACTCTTTCACGTAAACGGCTGAATGGATCTGGCTGAAAATTGGTCCTGACAAAGATAAATTATCTATCTGAAGAAGAAGTCCTATGTGTTATTCCACAGTATAATCATTGTCGTGTGGAATAACACATAGGATTTCTTATCCCGGAAAAATGTATGGTTCCCGTGGGATAACATATATTTGTAAATTAAGCCAAAGGAAAGATGGATGGGTTTTGTCAAGAATGATATTAAAGAGAAGGGAGTCAGTGATATCATGACGGTTGGCAGGACGGCATGGCAAAAGAAAACGTGTTGCTTGGACCCCAAGTAACATGGGATAAGGGCAAGATGATAATGGTGATCTGTGAATTCAGCCTTATTTCTGTCAAAACCAACTAACCCGTAATATTTACCCGACTGCGACAGAAGGAGGGTTATGTTTTTCGAGGGTATGTTTGTATGTATGTATGTATGTATGTATGTATGTATGTATGTATAATTGTTTGGCACGCTCTGCAGCCTGAACGGCTCGATGGATTTTAGCTTGAGAGGTGTCGTTAGATTCGTATTTACTGTGAGAGTGACACTGGGTATATCAAAATAAAAAAAACAAAATGGCGGATTTTTGGCGCCAAATTCAAATGTTTGGATCACTCTGCAGCCTGAACGGCTCGATGGATTTTAGCTTGAGAGGTGTCGTTAGATTCGTATTTACTGTGAGAGTGACACTGGGTATATCAAAATAAAAAACTAAAAAAAATAAAAAATAAAAAACGGTAATTTAAAAAACTAAAAAAAAACGGTAATTTAAAAAACTAAAAAACCCGACTGCTTTTCTAAGTATTTATGAAAAAGCTCTAAAACAAGAAACCCGTTGTACCCGATTGCACTTAAAATTGTAGCAGTCGGGACCCATTCTGGACCATCTGCAATGTAATATAGGTATGTGCTCTCAATACACTAAGCCTCCATTTCTAGAATGGGTCCCGACTGCTACAATTTTAAGTGCAATCGGGTACAACGGGTTTCTTGTTTTAGAGCTTTTTCATAAATACTTAGAAAAGCAGTCGGGTTTTTTAGTTTTTTAAATTACCGTTTTTTATTTTTGACTTTTTTTATTTACCCATTGTCACTTTCACAGTAAATACGAATCTAATGACACCTCTCAAGCTAAAATCCATCGAGCCGTTCAGGCTGCAGAGCGATCCAAACATTTGAATTTGGCGCCAAAAATCCGCCATTTTGTTTTTTTTATTTTGATATACCCAGTGTCACTCTCACAGTAAATACGAATCTAACGACACCTCTCAAGCTAAAATCCATTGAGCCGTTCAGGCTGCAGAGCGTGCCAAACAATTATACATGCATACATACATACATACATACATACATACATACATACATACATACATACATACATACATACATACATACATACATACTCTTGAAAAACATAACCCTCCTTCTGTCGCAGTCGGGTAAAAACCCGACTGCTATTCTTTAAAAATCCCTAAAACAAGATAAATTGTAGCAGTCGGGACCCATTCGGGACCATCTGCAATGTAATATAGGTATGTGCTCTCAATTCACTAATCCTCCATTTCTAGAATGGGTCCCGACTGCTACAATTTATCTTGTTTTAGGGATTTTTAAAGAATAGCAGTCGGGTTTTTTAGTTTTTTAAATTACCGTTTTTTTGAATTACGATATCAATACGTTAAGTTAATTTTACAGTTCAAATCTATACTTATAATAAAGCTAAAGAGTTTTTTACCCGACTGCGACAGAAGGAGGGTTATGTTTTTCGAGGGTATGTTTGTATGTATGTATGTATATATGTATGTAAGTTTGTATGTATAATTGTTTGGCACGCTCTGCAGGCTGAACGGCTCGATGGATTTTAGCTTGAGAGGTGTCGTTAGATTCGTATTTACTGTGAGAGTGACACTGGGTATATAAAAAAAAAAAACAATATGGCGGATTTTTGGCGCCAAATTCAAATGTTTGGCTCGCTCTGCAGGCTGAACGGCTCGATGGATTTTAGCTTGAGAGGTGTCGGTAGATTCGTATTTACTGTAAGAGTGATACTGGGTATATTAATTTCTTTTTTAAAACTCAAAAAAAATAAAAAATAAAAAACGGTAATTTAAAAAACTAAAAAACCCGACTGCTATTCTTTAAAAATCCCTAAAACAAGATAAATTGTAGCAGTCGGGACCCATTCGGGACCATCTGCAATGTAATATAGGTATGTGCTCTCAATTCACTAATCCTCCATTTCTAGAATGGGTCCCGACTGCTACAATTTATCTTGTTTTAGGGATTTTTAAAGAATAGCAGTCGGGTTTTTTAGTTTTTTAAATTACCGTTTATGGTTTGTTTATTTAAATGCACAAATCTCCGGAACTGCTGGTCTGATGCTGAAAATTCTTTCACTTATAGTAAGCCACGTTTTCCTGGAGTGCTGATCGCAAATAATGGACTCTAAAAATTCACACGGGCAAAGTCGTGCGCAAAAGCAAGTTATGTAATACTAGCTTTTACCCGCGTCTTCGTTCTGGTGATCTTTTGCATGGATCTCTCATGTTTTTAAAATTAAATATAGGATTACTCATTTTGGAAGTACTCAAGAAGATAAACTACTTTCATAATGGAACCAACTCTGAAATATGTCAAAAAAACCGCTTTTCCGTGCATTTTGATTGTGTTGTATTGTAGTGCATTTTTGTAGGGATTTTAGACAGTGGTTTTTTTTTCATATCCTTGTGGTCCTTTAGCAAAAGTGGTTCGTATTCATGATTACTTTCACCTTCTGAAATATGGTAGGTGAATGAGAAGTAACCTTGTATAGCCTATGTAGTAGTAAGTAATGTAGCTTTCCATTAGTATAAGAATTTGAAAAATCTGTTTACGAGTTTTTGAGTTTATACATAATAATCAAATATAAATATGTATGGAGTTTCTTGCCCATTCTTCTTCATACAAAACTACGTTTTGGAATGGGCAACTAGATGCAATATTATTATTTTTGTATCATGTAATTGGCGTTCAAAAGGGCCTTTTAATGGTTTAACTGAAATTTTCTTTATTCTTTTGAGCACTTTTCCGGTTGACAGCGATGCGGAGGAATTTTTTGATGCCTTTTGAGATTCTTTTTTTTGTTATTATTAAGTTTTTTTTAAAGCTTATTTATAGGCTGTAAATATGTAATAATAGTTAGAAAATAAATAAATACTAGATTATTTGACTTTGATTATTCAAATCTTTCAAATCATTATTCTATTATTATAAGTTAATTTTGAAAATGTTTTCTTTTTGTTTCCAAGGCGCTTTGCTCTGGTGCCTAATCTTACCGAGGAATACCATAGAGTGTTGATTTACAAGATCAGATCGGGTTCAGGAATCAGCCACGCAGACTATACTTTGCTCTTCAAATTAATGGTCGTTGTAAGTACTTTATTTAATATCATTTATTAATATTAACAATAAATAAAGTTTTTTTTAATATTTTTTTATTTATTACTTGTGTACATTTCACTGTAAAATAGTCATAATTTGGACCTGCCGTGTTATCTCTTCACCACCTTTGGTTGACTGGTAGAGAATGCCTAAGGTATTAAGTCCGCCTTTGTAATTTACCTTTAGAGCATAAAGTATAAAAAAATGGTATAAAAATTTATCTATAATAATATCCTGATCTTTCCCCGGTCGTGTTGGATTGCTGTGCTACAGACCTATGGAAGTAAGGGATGTGGGAGTGCACCTGTCTGTGCACACACTTGTGCATCATAATTATCTACTGTTGACTTGGCAAGTTCAATTACCTCAACTGCCTCGGCTGCCTAGTGGTCCTAAGCGCGACTGCTACGCTAGAGGTCTTGGGTTCGATTCCCAGGTCGAGCAAAGTGTTATTGAGTTTTTGTATGAAATTCTCAGTAGCAGCTCGGAGTTTGAATTTGTGTCCCGTTAATGGCAATAAGCTCGCCTCCTATTACATGGGACCTCAACACTTTATTTTACCCATGAAAACCGATTAATTTTCAATTTATTGTAAAATTAGATTTTTAACTTACCTTAAGTCAATTGAGTAGGTCGATAACTGACGTCACAGCGTGCTATTGCCATACAAAATCTATGGGAGAATCGCTTTTGACAGTTCATAAAAAGTATGTTAATTGATGCTGGTGTTAATTACCCAGTCATTGTTACTATCTTTAGGGGATTCCTAGTTAGTCATCTATCGGATGATAAAAATGTTGATAAGTAACCAGAGTCGCCTAATAAGTTCAAAGTTTTTCAAAAACCGATAGAAGTTTTTTAATGAATTTATATTGTATTAATAGAAAATAAACAGTGTATTATATATATATATATATACACCATCACGCCTGTATTCCCCGAAGGGTTAGGCAGAGGTGTACCAATGTACACCCACACAGTTCGCCGGCATATTAGGTCCCATATAATAGGGGGCGAGCATATTGCCATTAACCGGGCACAAATCCAAACTCCGAGCTGCTACTGAGAATTTCATAGAAAAACCCAATAACACTTTTTGCTCGACCTGGGAATCGGACCCGGGACCCCTTGCACAGCAGTCGCACTTGCGACCACGAGACCAACGGGGCAGTTAAACAGTGTATTAATTAAATTAAATTTAATTGAAAAACTACATCTGGTTTAAAAGAAAACTTTAACTATATTAGACGGTCTGGTTACTTACCTCTTTTGTTTACCGTACTCACCGCAAACATTTCTATCTGTTTCAGATGGCAGAGTATATAAAGAATACAGATTTTTGCCAAGGATTCGTTCTTATTGTCGATATACACGACAGCAGGGTTGCTGAAATTTTATCTAAAATAAACTTAGTTGATTTGCAGCAGTTTATACCTGTTATAACGGTAAGTTGCACAATGAAAATGAAAAAGGGTTCTAGAGAAGAAAATCCTAATCCTAATCCTATCCTAACTAATATTATAAATGCGAAAGTAACTCTGTCTGTCTGTCTGTCTGTCTGTCTCTTCTTTACGCGAACCACTGAACCGATTTCAATGAAATTTAGTACAGATATAGTCTAGGACCCGAGAAAGGACATAGGATAGTTTTCATCCCGGAAATCCCCCGGGAACGGGAACTATTAATCCACGCGGACGAAGTCACGGGCAAAAGCTAGTCTTCATATATTTCCCCCGCTCTGCTAGTGTGGAGAGGTCTGTCAGATCCTTACTGACTAAAAACTACCCCGGTGTTCCATTCCCACACTTAAGCCTGGGAATCCGGGAACGTACGCGTCTCTGTCGAGTCTCTATCAGCACCTAGCCTAACTTTTCATACTTGAATGCAAAATAAAATAAATGATGAAAAAATCCTCCTCCCCCTCCTCCGTCCTTTGGTTGACTGGTAGAGAATGCCTAAGGCATTAAGTCCGCCTTTGCACTGTTGCTTAAGTTTAAATAAATAAAAAAATGATGTCTATAGGCAGCGGTGATCACTTAACATCAGAAGACTGGTTTGCCATCCAACGAAAAAAAAAACAACTCAGAGACGATCAATCATAAAAATTTAGTCGGAATATGGTTTGGGTATGTGAGTTTTTGATATTTGAAAACGCAAAGTGAAAATACACTTAAAAAACCTCGTTAGCCTGGAGGTCCTAATCGCGACTGCTACGCTAGAGGTCTTGGGTCAGATTCCTAGGTCGAGCATAGTGTTTTTGGGTTTTTCAATGAAATTCTCAGTGGGAACTCGAAATTAGGATTTGTGCCCGGTTAATGGCAATATTCTCGCATCATGGGACACTTGGGGCTTAAAAACATACCGGCGAACTGTGGATTTACATTAGGTACACCTCTGCTTACCCTTTCAGAAAGAAACAGGCGTAATTTTATGTTGTGTTAAATAAAACCTTTATTTGTTACAGGAAGGCTACGGCACCAAAATTAAAGGGATAATATTCTTAACCGGTTCAAAATTCATTGATGGATTCGTCAAGATTTTGAAGCCTTTCTTCTCCGAGAAAATTGCTAGTAGGATAAATGTGGTATCTAGGGCCGAAGGCCTGAAACAATTTCTACCAATAGATATATTACCTGAAGAATATGGCGGAAAGGAGAAATCGATTGACATTTTGCATGGTTAGTTGATTTTAGTTTCTAATTATCTCTTTGTAAGGTAGCATTTTGACTGCCGCGTAGTTGTCATAGGCTTAAGGGCATGGGTACAGTTGCCAGATTGGGGGAAGTATTATTGAGTTTTTTATCTTAAGGTGCTCCCTCACCGGGAGCATTCACGTGTATTGTAACATTACAGATTCGACTTTGAGCATTACATGACAATAATACATGACAGTAATGCTCGGTTCTCCTCCTTCACTGATGTAATGCTTAAATCTGTAACGTTACATTACACGGGAATGCTCCCGGTGAGGGAGCACCTTTAAGGCAACTTGGCACTTTGACTGCATCATTAGTATAGTGGTTGCAAGCCCGTCTGTTGAGTATTGGTCCAGGATTTAGTTCCCAGATCTGAAAAACTATTATTAAGTTTTCCCATCTTTGGGAAGCTTAGCATTTTGACTACCCCATTAGTATAGTGGTTGCAATCGCGACTGCTGAGCTATACAAGCTGTTGATTTGCATTCTCGTCAAATTCAAGGAGTTAACATGCTCGTGATTCTTAACACGAATCAATAATAAAATAAAGTTTTAAAATTTATATTTTTTGACGTGATTTTCCAATTCGAACTAGCCATCTCGCCAGAGGGTATAGGCGCTAAGCACGCATTGATATAGCCGCGTGACAACTCTGCCTACCGCATACGCAACTGGGCGATGCTGATTTTTGCAAAAGGAATATTCTGGAATACTGTTTTTTGATAGTTGCAACTAAAAAAACAAGTATTTATTAAACATTGGCAAGGTATCGTAATTATATTTGATTACTTTTTTTTTCTATGACAAGGTCCTAAAATTTGACGAGGATGCAAATCAACAGCTTGTATATTAAGACGTTTAAAACTGCATTTTAATAAAATAAATGATTTGACTTTAATTTCTTGACTGTCGTGACCGAAATTTGGTGACAGAATATTGATTTTGTGGTTACTAAAATTTGTACCCAATTCATGGCAAAATGAAATGGCTGTAAGTGGTGGCTTTGCAAAAGCAGCATACAAAACGTTACTGAATTTGAATACATTTACATACTAGCAATAGCATAAAGTGGGGGAAAAGACGTGTGGGACCATTTTCCACAAACAACAATTTCTGGAAAAAAGCTTAGAACATGAATATTTATACAGGATCTAAGGAAGTCTATAAGTATATCTACTGCCTACTATAAGTTCTAGTATAT
Source organism: Caradrina clavipalpis (assembly GCA_932526535.1). Classification (NCBI taxonomy): domain Eukaryota; kingdom Metazoa; phylum Arthropoda; class Insecta; order Lepidoptera; family Noctuidae; genus Caradrina; species Caradrina clavipalpis. The sequence goes on from OW052106.1 coordinate 11,788,900, forward strand.
TCTTTTGTTTTTTAGTCACGTCCATTGTTTTCACAAGAAGCAACAAGAATTTTGTAACCTTGATTTTGTAAAAACCATTTTGAAAAGAGTGTCCATGGAGTTTCTTGCTCGTTCTTCTCCATAGAGATCAACTTTTTGGAACGAGCAACTAGCTTTAACATACTGTACTTCTTGACAATTCAAAAAAAAAGCCTGTAAATGGTCTAATTGAAATAAATGCTTTGACTTGACTTTGACTTTGAAAAGTAGACACATATCAAAAGCACAGAATATTTCTTTAGTGATAACAAACTATATCGCAACATTTTGTATATTTAATACTAGTTTCTGCCCGCGACTCTGTTCGCGGAGTTTTTTTTCACCAGCTTTAAGTTACGTCTTTGGTTACTGCTCATCTCTGATTTTATATAACCTGTACTATTCCTCATGATTCTGAATATCATACACAACAATATTTTTTCAATTCGACTGGTAGTTTTAGAGGTTTGCGCATTTAAATTGTATTAGGTGTCATCAGCTTTTAGTTACGTCTATAGTTACTGTTGTAGTGAGATTGTTTATCTATACGTATAAACCTTTCTTTTGAATCACTCTCTCTAAAATTCAGATAGAGTGATTCAAAGGAGACCTTTTAAACTATGCAACGGATTTGAAAGCACCAATCATTGATGCTTCAGCGTACTGAAGGCGGAAAGCGATTAAGCGACCTTGTTTTACAGTATGTAGAGATATAATACATCTACTGCTGATACCCAATAAATTAATATAATCATCTTAATCCGCTTCCAACCGGTCCTTTTGGAAATATGGGGAGGCCTATGTCTAGCAGTAGACGTCCTGCGGCTGATGTGATGATGACCTTAAAACATTCTTATCATTTCCCAGGGAACCTAGTCAAGGCATTATCTTCGGAGAGCCACCAGGAGCTCATGAGGGAGATGAACAGAGCACGCACTGATGAGTCCAAGAGACGACTGGACAAATTCAACGAGCAGTACATGGGGATGCCGGGAACATTCAGAACTTTAAGCTTGGATTAAATGGACTTACAGCAATTTTATTAGTATTTTTTATAACACATACCATCACGCATGTATTCCCCGAAGGATCAGGCAGACGTGTACCAATATACACCCACACGTCGTTATGTTTTTAGATCCCATGTAATAGGGGGCAAGCCTATTGCCATTAACTGGGCACAAATCCAAACTCCGAGCTGCTATTGAGAATTTCATAGAAGAACCCAATAACACTTTTTGCTCGACCTAGGAATCAAACCCACGACCTCTAGCGTAGCAGTCCTGCTTAGGACCACTAGGCTAACGAGGCAGAAAAAAATATTTCCTACAAAATTCATAAATAACGTAGCCTCCTATTGGCGAAATAATTTTCAGAATCGGACCAGTTAGTTCCAGAGATTAGAGCCTTTAAACGCACAAATCAGCTCTAATAATGCAACAATTATTTCCAGCAATTCAATTCGATAATAAACTAAAAGTGATTTAAAATAGAGTTGTAAATTACATGCAAGACTTAATTCCACGCGGCATATAAAGGATGACTCACGCTACACCGTGTCGGGTCCGAGCCGAGTGTCGGCCGTAGCACGGTCAACTAATATTACATATTATATTTTGTATCGGCCGTCACTCGGTTGCCGCTCGGTATAGCGTGAGTGTGTGCATACAATATATATGTAATATTTGATGACCGTGCTACGGCCGACACTCGGCTCGGACCCAAGTCCCGACATGGTCTAGCGTGAGTCATCCTTTATGCTGCACGCAATAAACCAATTTTGGATTCTATTTTCATTGTGTTTTAGTTCCTTATCAAATAATCATTGGCCATAATGTTTATTCAAGTTTATTAAGTAATTTTATACATTATTAGCTTATGCCCGTGACTTGGTTTAGTTTTATTTACGCATTATCATAATTATTCTTCTGAAATAAAAACAGTCTAACTTATTACTTAAAACATCAGCTATCTGCCAGTGAAAATCCCATCAAAATAGGTACAGCCGTTTCGGAGATTAGCCGGAACAAACAAACACTCAGAGAAAAAAAAATGTTTTTTCGTGTAATTATTGTGTTGATACGTCATACCTATTTATTTTATAAAAAGCTGTTATTTTGACAAACAAACACACATTTTAGTTTTAGTTATTTATAAAGTTTTTTTTTGTTTTTACATAGGTAGTAACAGAAAACATCATTTTCTTTTTTGTTTGATAATAATCTTCACCCAGACAGTACGTAATAGGTACATTTCATAATTTTTCATTTTGTTTTACAACATTCATTTTGTTAAAATCCTTAGATACTTTCTAATATTATAAATGTGAACGAAGTTTGTTTGTCACCTTTTCACGCCTGAACCACTGAACTACTGACTTTTTCCGGTATAAAACGTATTTTATACCGAAAAAAATGTACTGTTCCCGAAGAAAACGCCAATAACGTCCTTATGACAATAGATGGCGCCACGTGTCTTTCGAATCATGATTGAATTTTAAATAACAAAAACGCACGCGGACGATGCCGCGGGCAGAAGCTAGTTCTATAATAATTTTGGTGGCCATGTTCAAAAGTACCTAGTAACAAAGTTACGTAAACTAAGGGAGTAGGTACCTATATTCTGTCAAGAGGACAAAGGTTAAAATGGTATTCAAATACTTAACACACATTTTACTGGAAACTATTAAGTTTAAAGCTGGCTTCTCACGGCGTGCGATATCGCAAGTCGCGCCGCGCTGGAAGATTTGTACGAGTGAGCATACGGACTCGCGTGTTGGCGACACGCAAACCCGGGGCTACGCGTTCTCCCGATCGCTCGCGACCGATCGCGCGATGTGGAGCGAAGCAGCGCCTGTAGTTGCTGACTTAGGCGATTCACACACTGCGCGTGTTTACATTCACAGATACTTGCGAACAACGTTAAAACACACACTCACGCGCCCCGCTCCGTGATGCGGGGCAGTGTGCCAATTGCCTTATTAAGCCGCACCACCACGCGCCAATTCGCCCGCCGTCACACCCTTCACACAGCGCGTAGGCGCGAGTTGGCGCGGCGCGACTTGCGATATCGCGACCCGTGAGAAGCCAGCATTTAGCACCTGAAGGTCGCTGAACCTTATGGTAACGACCTTCAAAAAGGTTAGGTGCGTAAGGTAGTAGGTAAGTAAGTAGTAATTTGCTTAATTATATCCATACTTCAATACTAATATTTAATATTATTATAAATGCGAAAGTAACTCTGTCTGTCTGTTACGCTTTCACGTCTAAATGGCTGAACCGATTTTGATGAAATAGAAGGATATAGACTACCCTTTGTTGCAAGAAAAGGTTTTGAAATTGTTGAAATAGGGGAATAATCATTATTGAAGATAGCACCATTAGACTATACTTGCTCTACTATAAATGCAAAAGTTTGGATGGATGGATGTCACACACCATCACGCCTGTATTCCCCGAGGGGTTAGGCAGAGGTGTACCAATGTACACCCACAGTTTGCCGGTATGTTTTTAGGTCCCGGCCCCGGTCCAGTATGGATGGATGTTTGTTACTCAATCTCGCCAGAACGACATAGAGATAGATTGTAGGCTGGAATAGTAAGGTAAAATGTACCGTTCCCATCATACAACGAGCAGAAAAACCAGTAGAGAGCGCATGCGGGACTACCGCGGTCACACATCATAACCTATTACTAGTGTCTTTTGGTCTGTCACAGCAATTGTAAGTTGATGTACTAATGTCACTTGCTCTCATTTTCGAAACAAATACAACGAAAAATAATGCCTAGTTGTGCTATTAAATGGTGTGCAAAGTGCACTTCCACTTCCAGTCACTCAAAAGATGGGATATCATTTCACAGGTAAGTGATTTTCTACTCCATTTATTATTATTTTATTAAAAACTAGCTGTTGCCCGCGGCTTCGCTCACGTCAGCCTTAGTGTTACTTAACAAATTAAGGATTGAATACTATGTCCTCATAGTCTTCCAACTGTCAAATGGTTTCTAAGGTTAATAATAGTTACGACTGTGGGTTTTAGAAATTAGTCAGTAGACATCCGGAGTCAGATTTTTTGTCCGGTTGGTAATGAGCTTGAGCCATACCTGGGATTAAAACATATTTATGCGGAGGGTATATGATATGGCTTTACTATTCCTTTCGAAAATACTGTGATGTGGTGTCAAAATTTACTTATTTACATATTTTAATTTTCTCTAACCGTTGAAAAGCATTTTTAATGGGTTCTGCTTTAACACTTACATCGTAGCTTCGATCTGTCTAGTATCAAAACCGTAGAAATGAATCTTATAATCAGAGCAACTGCCAACTAAATCTGAACTTCGTGTTACAACCAAGTTAATATAATTATGTTGTTGGGAAAAAGTATGGGCAAAAAACAGTAAGCATATGACTTATTAAAAGGCTAAGCAAAGTTTTACCTCTCAAATTACCTTTCATCTATTGCAGAATGACGGTAATAGGTAACCTTCATTTTCATTTTGAAGTTCATTTTTAAGCATGCAGAAAATGGTCTGTTGACAGTACCTACCTATTAGAAAAAATTCTGCATGCGATGCATGATTAATGATTGATGCATGATTCTACATGTATCGTGAAAGCTTGAACTCTGATAGATATTTTTGATATAGGTACGTATAGGTTTAATTAATTTTGGTCCTGTTGTAGCTAATTTATTTCTGTTTAGCTATTGGAATAGAAGTATGCTTTTTTGGTAGCGTAGCGCAGCCCAGACAGTATAGTATTGCACACATAACGTTTCCAGATAAATCGTACGACACTTGTATGAAGTGTCGAGGTTGGTAGGCCCACGGTGCGGTGATACTTCTTTTTTAATGATGAAAAATCGTCATATGAGTTTTTCCGTTCTGTCGGAAGAGAGTGTCAGACTCTTACTGACTAAAATCCATCCGTTTTCTCCTAATGCCCATCGCGTTCCAGAGCTGCGGTGAGTCTTTCGAACAAATTCCGCAACCGTGGCAGGCACTGGCCCTAGCGGGCCCCGTCTTCTGTGCTGATATCTCTTTGAGACGTGTGTGAAACACAACGCGGCGTCGGCACGGGTATGGTTCTGATCGGACGGCGAGCCACCCAACGCTCGCCGACCGCAGGCCCGTTGCCGTCGATCGCCTCTGTGACGACACGGCGGTGTTCCGCCAAAGCAGGGCAGACCTCCACCTTCACCGTGCTTCACCGTGTCCACCGGATGATCCTCACAATGATATTACTCTGGCGTGTCCTCATGTCTCATGTCAACATGTCCGGAGAATACCTGCGTCAGAGCATCATGGTGTTGCGGCGATCCTACTATCGATATAACTTGGTAACTCTTTAAATAGTCTGAGGCGCCGTTTTTTACTTACGAAAAATATTCTTAGCGTAGCTAGAATTTGTGGAATCAAAAGAATTCTGTTCCGGTCATTCCTCTTTAGTCGAACCATGCATATTTTTTAAAGTTATGTAAGGGGGAAAACTAAACCCGCCTAAACCTGTTTTATTATAATATTAAAGTTATGTAAGGGGGAAAACTAAACCCGCCTAAACCTGTTTTATTATAATATTGAAATCATAATAACAAAAAGTAACAATTGATTGGAATTGAACCCACACAAAATATTTTACATGGTTTTCATTAAACAGCGAAACTATTCACTGAATTTACGTAACAATTAACTAAAAATAACATACATGTCATATTTGAACTGCCCCGTTGGTCTCGTGGTGGCAAGCAAAACTGTTGATCGTGGGGTAATGGGTTTTTCCATTACGAATTTCTTAGGAACAGCCCGGAGTACGGACGTTGGTGGTGTGACACTCACGTGTCTCGGAAAGCACGTAAAGCCGTTGGTGCTGCGCCTGATCTCTCCCCGATTGTGTCGGATTGCCGACACGTCGGACTATGAGAGTTAGAAAAGAAGGAGCGTTTGCTCACACACTTGTGCATTTTAATATCTCCTGCATTGGCTAGTCTGCTTTAAGATTAGCCGTCGTGGCCAGAATCGGTCTTGTATTGAATTCTATTACACAATTAACTGCTTAACTCCTTGTGGCTATGACTTCATGATTTTTATTTCATAGGATAAATATTATGTTAAAAATCTTCAATATTTTATGTATTTTATAACAGTTTCGTGGTAAAATCTTTACGGACAATAAACATAATGCAATAATGCTTACCTACCTAACTCCATTATTTGTTACAAATACCCAAATAGCCTCACTATTTATTACAAAACCCATCACCCAAAGAGAGAAGTAGATTGTGGGAAGGAAGACAGCCACCACCTCATGACTACTTGAAGCTGCCAGAGTACCTGCTTCCCGGTAGTGAACTCAGTGATGTATCTAGAAGGTACTGTACATGTCTCAACTGGTGTAAATTATTGTTAGGGAGATCATCGATGCGAAAATAATTCAATCGCGTTATATAATACAGCCATGTGTTGCCCGACATTTAAAGACTATTTTGTCAAAATTTAATTTAAATAGTCAAACAGACAGATTTTTTTTACGTATATTTTCCGCTCTTCTATCGTTCCCACACCTATCAGTTTGTTTATATTTTTTGATTTCGATAAATGAATAATTTTGACTTCAATATTGTTTATATGAAACTATGATTGTATAGACATTATTTTTTGCAGAAATAATAAAATATTTGAAAAATAAGAAAGCAAAATGTTATGGCGGAAGAATGCATACTTCAATTTTATTAAAGTTTGGAAATGTTCTAGCATTAAAAATGTATTTAAAAAATCACAAAAAGTAAAACAGTTTTTGGGGTTCGAACTCAAACCCATCAACTTGTAAGGCGGTCATCGAACCATTAGACCACATGCTTCGATAGAAAATACTCTAAAATAGCCGTTCTAGTCTGTCACGATTAACTGCTTAGCTCCTTGAGGGTATAGCGTTATGATAATTATTTCAGTAGTTTAAGCCCCAGCTACCTAAAGTATTCTTATATTTAGTCTCGTATTTCTATAATCGCAATGTAATCTGCAGGAGAACAAAACATAATGCAATATTGCTCAGCCCCCAAAGCAGATAGCGTGATAATTTATAGCCTACGGTCAAATTTGGCCTATGTGAAATATATATACAAAAACTGAACAGAATCTGTCCAGCAGTATTTGCGTGATGCTCTAACAAACAAACAGACAAACAGACAAAAATTCTAAAAATTGTATTTTCGGCATTAGAATCGTTCCCCGACCTCGTAGCAATCACTCTTTCTCAAAAATATTAAATGTACAGTTTTGACATCGCTACAATTTTATTATATGTATAGATGAAAAATAAAATGAGTAATATTCCTGGAACGATTAAATACTGGAACGATCGCATTTCTGTCTCTTTTTGGTACACTGATTTGCCTATTTGCACTCTTTTCGCTTTTTTCTCGCAAGTGCTGTTCGCAACATCGCGACGATTATATCGATACAATTTAAAATGTATCGACGTAAACTTTTTATTTTTGTATTTTTATCGCTTTATTTTAAAACATGCTTATGACCTTTGCTTTGCTCACAAATGTGCAGAAAAAGGATAATAATTATATTGAAATAATAGTATGAAACTATATCTATGTAAGTAATTCAAAGTCACCCCTTTATAACATTAGCTGTCTGCAAGTTAAAGTCCCGTCAAAATCCCTTAAGCCGTTTCAGAGATTAGCCGGAACAAACAGACAGACAAACCGACAGACTGACAAAATTTTTATTTTATTTATTTGTATGTACAGATTATGTAGATTAAATCTTGTAAATAAACACTTGTTTTATTTCTAAATCGAATCTGAAATCTCTGTGTCGAACAAATTCTTATGCTACTAAAAAGCCAAAGAATTATCGATATCGATGTTTATTAAAGTAAATTTTTGGAATCCCTAGATAATCAGTTGTCATTTGTTTTTCAATTCGTTACCCAATCACAGCAGGCGAGTCTTACCTCTCCCCCCGCCGTTTTTTGGTGACTTTGATTTAGAACAAAAACTTGCCAATGATCTCTCTACTGGTTGATATGCTCTGTGCCATCATACCATCACGCCTGTATTCCCCGAAGGGTTAGGCAGAGGTGTAACGATGTACACCCTCAGTTCGCCGGTATATTTAGCTCCCATGTAATGGGGGCGAGCCTATTGCCATTAACCGGGCACAAATCCAAACTCCGAGCTACTACTGAGAATTTCATAGAAAAACCCAATAACACTTTTTGCTCGACCTGGGAATCGAACCCGGGACCCCTTGCACAGCAGTCGCACTTGCGACCACGAGACCAACGGGGCAGTTGTACCGTTCCCGTACGATAATTATATAAACTTTGACGCGAACGAAGTCGCAGGCACAAGCTAATTGATAAATAATAACGCTTTGCTGCAACATTGTAAATTAATTTCTTCAATTAATTGATCGGAAATCAATTAAAACACTATTATTGTTTTACAATATATTGGCAATAAAAAATTCTTGACTTAATTGTATAAAGGCACGACAAACAATTATAAACCTAATTAACTGGTCAATGGGGAGCAATTTCCTTAAGTTTATCGATGACAACATCACAAGCGCATTTAATGTCAGTAAACCTAAACGTACCGACGAACTGTGGGTGTACATTGATACACCTCTGCCTAACCCTTCCGGGTATTCAGACGTGATGGTTAAATTACACCAAATAATTAAATAAAACAAAACAAATACTGTAAAACCAATCTACACACTGCACACTGTAAGCGTTACAAATCAAAATCTTTAGAACTAATTAGTATTATAAGTACTTAAACATTAAGCTACGTCTACACTAGGTGAGCCGAGTACGAGCGAAGACATTTTACAAAACTTACCTTGAATTCCGGAGTACGCTCAATATGTACCTATTATTATTTCCAACCACTGCACCTCCCGAAAGCCAGAATAAAAAAGACGACCACCAGAAAACCGCCAAGGCACAACTATTTTAAGAGATTATAGCCCCAGTAAATAATTAGTTAATAAGTGTTTTTTGAATTTGTTCTGCTTACAGCTAGCTATTCTGTATTGTAATCTGTGGATAACGTCTTAGGTAGTGTATTTGTTACTTTTATTGTAAGTTTTATGTTGTATGTCTACGGTTTAATACACTGCTGTTTGTTATTCCAACAAAATAAAATAAAATAAAAAGCAAGAAAGCTCGACGATTCCCGGAAAAACGTACCAACAGAAAAAAAAATTGAGCTTACAATGAGAAATTCCTAATCGAAAAACCCAATACAACTTTATGCCTGACATGGGAATCGAACCCAGGACCCAACGCTCAACCGACGCGCTTCCCACCGCGAGACCAATAAAATGTGCTATAAACAAACTCCGATGCTCAAACTCGTACTCCGCTCGTACTCGTACTAGGCTAGCGTAGCTACACCTTTACAATTTTGTACATACCTACAATAAATATACTTATTATAAAACTCGCTAACATTTTTCCTTAAATTCAAACAGTGATCGGACTTCTTAGCAAAAATATCAAATTAAATACAAAATGGAGAAAATAAAACCGTGTCCCCTTATAGAGTTTAATGATAATCAGTTAATAACAGTTAGAAAATGTTTCGGGTACAATGATGTGAATAAATTGAAGCAAGATATTGATAACTTTGAAGATTGGATTCGCAAGCAGCCGCATTTCAGGCGGAAAGAGTTTGGTAAGTTTGATTTTTTACTAGTATCTACTTTGCCTGCAACTTCGTCAGTGTAGATTTACGAACTCGCCTTGTAAAATCACCCTTTTGCCCCCTATGAAGGGGTAGTTAAAAAAAAAAAAAAAAAAATACCATCACGCCTGTATTCCCCAAAGGGTTAGGCAGAGGTGTACCAATGTACACCCACAGTTCGCCGGTATATTTAGGTCCCATGTAATAGGGGGCGAGCCTATTGCCATTAACCGGGCACAAATCCAAACTCCGAGCTGCTACTGAGAATTTCATTGAAAAACCCAATAACACTTTTTGCTCGACCTGGGAATCGAACCCGGGACCCCTTGCACAGCAGTCGCACTTGCGACCACGAGACCAACGGGGCAGTTAAAAATACAAGCCTAATAATGTCCCACTGCAGGACAAAGGCCTCTTCTCATACAGAAAATACGCGAGCGTTGATCACTAGGCTTGCTTAAGGCGAATTGGTGAAAAACTCCAGATTTTCTCGTTGTGTTCCTTTACCGATGTGAATAGTGTCCAAGATAAACCTAAAATTCCATATTGAATTTAAAAACTCACATTTGTACTCGTCCGGTATCATATCCCATAATCACATGCGTGAGGGGTGGAAGTGGAAAAACAGTATTATCAATTTCACCAAGAGGAATCGTATTGCCTAGTAACTGGGTTATGGAGGTCAGAGAGGCAGTCGCTCCTTGTACGACACGGGTATTCTTTTGCATTAGGTTTGACTGGAAGCCGAACCCGACATAGTTGGGAAAAAGGCTAGGCAGATGATGATGATATGCATAAAGTGAAAAGTTGTTATTTTAAAATTACAAATAGACGCTTCAATTCTATTTATTTCTATGTAAAGATTTGTCGTGCTTAAAAAGTTGTCAATCCGCGGTTCGTGGTTCGGGGTTAACTTTAACTTTCTGACTAACAGACCGACTCCTTGATTCAAAAGTGCCTGTATATATGCTATATATGCCAGGCTATATGCTATATATGTACGTATGTAGAACTGATCTAACGTAACCAGTTAATTGCTGTGAATTGACCCTGACATACACAGCATCCTTAATAGGGAAAAGGGATAATTAACTTATGATAATAAAGATTATGGTCTAAGAACCAACCTAGTCACCAAAGCTATGTCATCTTAGTATGGCAAAATTGTGTATAGACAGGTAGAGGAATATCATCATAATCATCATATCAGCGTCTGTGGTGTAATTTTAAACAATAGTGAAGAATGAGGTTATATACGAGAACGTTGCGGAGTAAAAAAGGATATACTGACAAAGGTTGAAAAGAGTATGCTTAGATGGTTCAGTCATGTTCAGAGGGTGAGTGAAAGGCGACTAACAAAAAGAATTCATATGGCAGATGTAAGTGGCAACACCGGGAGGGGACCTACCCTGACCTTATTGGTGAGGTTCTTCAGAAAGGTCGTGTGCGCAGTACTCGTAACCGATGTGCTTGTATGACCAGATGTATGAACGTGGGCTAGGCGAAAGGAGTATGTAAGGATCGTAGCAGGAGATATTATAATGCACAAGTGTGCACTCCTTTTCCCTAACTCTCACAGTCCGATCGGACGGCAATCTGGCACAACCGGGGAGAGATCAGGCGCAGGACCAACGGCTTTACGTGCTGGTCGAGACACGGGGGTGTCACACCACCAACTGCCAAACTCCGGGCTGTTAATGAGAAATTCCTCAACGCTCAACAATGATGCTTGCCACCACGAGACCAATGGTGCAGTTAAAATAATATAAGTTAGAGGAATCCACACGGTGTGAAAAGACACCACACCTCATCAAACTAAGTATTTTTAAAGAAAAAATATTACCGCAAAGTGACTTTTATTTTTAGTGTGATAAATCACTTTTTATAGTAGTTACATTGTACATTTAAATGCATACATAATGCATGTATTTTATGAATAAATAAATATATACTTACAGGGGTCGTGGGGTATTTAAAGTTCAGTTAGAAGACATAAAACTAGTTATAAAATACGTAATAAAAAGTTGAAACTTTGACCTTCAATGTCTACGGGACCAGAAGGTTCTCAGGTATAGTTCAGAACAAAAAAAAATATCTCAATAATGGGAGGTACCTATATGTAACTTTTGGCTTAACTAGTGTGGGATCTAAGGTTATTCAATTGTACTCAAACTTGTTCTATCCAATCTTAATGCTCATATTTGTTTTGTGCTTACTATGAATGTAAACTTGTTCATAGTACATTCTTTAATAATTCTCTCTTGTTTAAGTGTTTTTTAACACCCGTTATACTCATCACCTAAATTCATCTAGAAATATTTTTATAGAATAGTACTGCATTTCCTGCTTGCGACATAATAATACCAGCCTACTATTATCTCACAGCAGGGAAATGCCTCTTTTCATACAGAGAAGGCACAAGCAGTGATCACCACGCTTGCTCAAGGCAGATTGAGTACGTAGGCACGAGCCCGCTGCGAGCCGCTCGAGCGTGGAGCGCTGTAAGCTCGCAGTGACCCGCCCAGTGGCGGTTTCACTGCGAACACAAAGGCGGCTAGGAAGCTCGTAGCTAGATACGCGGAGGTCCGTGGACGAGCCGTACCCACTTGCAGGTTGATACCGTATCTGATACATTGCGTGCTACACTGCTAAGTGAGTACCCAGCTTTAGAGATACGTTGCTTTAACCATTGGGCCATTATGACTTACACTTCGCCGCGGTAGACGCTCCGGGTGTCGGGAGCCACGAGACGACTCCCGGCCACCGTAGACGCGGGTCTGTGCACGGTGAGCAATGGGTAGCTCACCGTCCGTACGTTCACTAAATAACGACAGACGGCTGCGGGTTGTTCGAAAGAGATACCGCGCCCCCGGAACGCAAAGGGCACATGAAAGGAACATAGACGGGTTTTAGTCAGTAAAAGTCTGACACTCCCTCCCGCCCCGCCCAGGGCGGGGGAAGTTATATGATGAATTAACGTCTTAAAAAAAAAATGACTTACACTTAACAATCATTGTTGAATACAAATGATCATTGATGATGATGATAAATACACAGACATAATATGACGCAAATATTGTCACTAAACGCATCTTATTATCATTAGTTAAAGAATAAATGTCTTCTCTAAAAGCAATGATTAATAGTGTCATTATAATAATATAAACACCCAAGAATAAGCGTATGTTCATAAAATACTAGCTGTGCCCCGCGGTTTCACCCGCGTTGTTGATTTTGGTTACTTTTCCGTTCCCGTGGCTCATAGTGCGATGTTATGTAGCCTATAATCTGTTATTCTGAGGTACAGGCTACGGAATGTCACGCAGAGTCATTATTTTGCTGCGAAGTTATTTTAAAACTGCGATATCTCCTAAGATATTCATTGAAATTAAATGATGTAAAGGGCAATTTTGTTCAAAATTAAACACTTGTGATGAATAACTTATTAATGTTGATAAGGATTAAAACTATGTTCATAAAAACACCTTCGCAAATAATGCATTATTTTAAAACAAATTTTCTGACTATAAAAATGGCTATACTGAGTCAACCTTTAAAGTTAGGCATGTACTACTGCGGACTTTTTTTTAGAATATTGTAAGAAGAACAATTCTCTCATACATGATTTTTGCGTAACTTTAACTGTTTACGCAGCGCACGCAACAAAAGACCTCGAAAAGAATATTTTTTCCCCGTTTTTGCCACATTTTTCATTGATACTCCGCTCCAATTGGTCGCAGCGTGATGTTATATAGCCTATAGCACTCACGAATAATGTAGCTTTCTACCAGTGAAACAATTTTTAAAATCGGTTCACTACTTCCGGAGATTACCCCCTACATACAAACTTACAAACTTACAAACTTACAAACAAATTCTACCTCTTTATAATATTAGTATAGATTTTACAGGAATTACGCCTTTATTTTAAGCAGGGTAAAGATCTTTGTTGTATATCGACTTGGTGTTTCTTTGGCCTTTTTTGAATGATCGAGTAGGTTTTTGGAAAAAGTAATAGACAAGCTGATTAGTAGGTAATAATATTATTCTGATCGCATTTCCGTCATGGTGGGCAATGTCAATAAAGAATAACTAAAGTACGCAGGAGACATTATAGTGCACAAGTGTGTGCGCAACATAGGTGCACTTCTTCTTGCATTCAGGACCAACGGCTTTTCGATATACATCCCGCAGTTTGGAAGTTGGTGGTATGACAACCCCGTGTTTCGGAAAGAACGTTCAAGCCGTTGTTGCTGCGCCTGATCTCTTCCCGGTTGTGTTGGATTGCCGTCCCATCGGACTATGAGAGTTAGGAAAGGGGAAGGGCACCTGTGTTTTGCACACACTTGTGTACTATAATATCTTCTGCGTACTTGGCTAATCTTCATATAGATTAGCCACCATGACCGAATTCGGTCCGGACAATACATACGTACATACATACATTTGAATTGAATCCATGGACACCTGGCCTGGCATGTCCTTCTTTGTCCCTGTGATTACTCATTTGTATAGATTCGCTGATGAACAAAACCATTTCACAAATAACTTCTTTTTTTGGAGTATAGTTTCTTGGTCATTCTTCTCCATAGAGACCTACGTTTTGGAACGAGCAACTAGCTTCAACTTTAAACTGTAATTTCTAGACAAAACAAAAGTGCTTGTAAATGGTCTAATTGAAATAAATGTCTCATTAGCCTAGTGGTCCTAAGTGCGATTCCTACGCTAAAGGTCTTGGGTTAAATTTCCAAATCGAGCAAGAATTTTTCTATGAAATTCTCAGTAACAGCTCGGAGTTAGGATTTCTGCCCGGTTAATGGCAACAGGCTCACCCCCTATTACATGGGACCTAAACATACCGGCGAACTGTGGGTGTACATTGGTACCTACACCTCTGCCTAACCCTTCGGGGAATACAGGCGTGATGGTAAGTATGTATGAAATAAATGCTTTGACTTTGACTTTTCCAGATCGAGACTTCCTGGAGCGTTACCTTATCTACAGTAAAGGGTCCATCGAGAGGGCGAAGCAACACTTCGACAAACTGTGTACCTTCACAAATCTAATGCCAGAGTTTCTGCGGAACTTTGACATCAGAAACGAATTCAAACCCTTGTTTAATATCTCGTATGTAATATGTTTTATTATTTTGTAAAATTAAAAAAAAATGTTTTGTCTCCGCCTTTTTTTGAGGGAAGTGGAAATTATATTTTTCTTACTCCTCCGCTAATCTTTTTTGATTAATTTCGTTGCGAGATCCAAGACAGTCGAATCGTTTCTTCGGAACTCGCTGTTAATTCTGACTTACAGGAATTGCAGTGGCTTGGGAATAAAGTGGCGAGCTTGTCCCGTTCAGAATCTGAGAACGTTTACTATTGAGAAAGTTTAAAAGTGGTCCGTAATTTTTGAAAATTAGATGCTATGGCATAGCAAACATGAACCATGGATCTTCTAAATTTTACAGTAATACGTGCGTTCTTCCAAAGCCATCATCAGACAACTACCGCGTCGTCTTGACAACGCTGACAGGAACAGATGACAGCAATTTTGAACTTATCTCCTATTACAGATATATAATTGTGGTAAGTAGTGAAATCGGGCATAAAGAATATTAAAAGGAGAGAAAAAAAGGGGACTGCCTCGGTAGCCTAGTGGTTCTTTATGTTATGGGGTTTTTTTTTTATGAAATTCTAGGTAGCAGCTCGGAGTTAGGGCTTGTGGCCGGTGTATGGCAATAACGTCCCTTTTATATTTGACCTAAAATAGGCCAGCGAACTGCGGATCCTTTGGGAAATACAGGCGTGACGGTATGTTATGTGTGTATGTAAAAAAATATAAAAATCCAATTTTTTGTTATTGATTTGTGTTGAGAATCACTAGCATTAATTACCTCCTAGAATTCAACGAGGATTCAAAACTACACCTTTTTTTTACTGATGGGAAATCACCAAATGACTTCCCTCAGTGTCAGACTTTTACTGACTAAAACCCATCCATGTTCCTTCTGGTGCCCTTTGCGTTCCGGGGGCGCGGTATCTCTTTCGAATAACCGGTTGTCTGTAATGTTGTAATAATAATTCTTGCTAATTATCTAAAACTACACCTTGTATTTACACTCCAGCTGGCCCAGTACATGCTGCATCACGACTACTGCAATGGGTATGAGCTGGTGGGTGACAGCAGAAATATTACAATGGGAGTTGTGAAGAAACTTAATCCTATTATCATTCACAAGGCCCTCACGCTGATTGTTGTAAGTATACTTGCGGATTATTTAAGACACTGGTTTCTCAAATGCAAAATTAATGTGGCAAATTGTCAATGGCGCGTAAGATGCTGTGATTGGTGCATTTAAAACGTTCAAAATCTCGTCGGAAAATTGGTGGCAATTTTACGAACTTTTAGCAAGGATCCCAATTAATCTTAGTTTCTAATACCTGTCAAAAATGCTTATGTACAAAATTTTTGACATTGATTTTGGCAGAGATGAGACTTCGACGATAATCACAGGCCTGCAAAATGAGGGTCATAACTTCCTCTCGGGAATTTGATAGCTGATTCTAGGGTATTTTGGTGCGCTGATTACGAATATGTACTTAGTTTTTCTCCATCACCTCAAGATTTTTCAAAAAAGGTACAGATAGAAAATAGGAAAAAAAACACAAGTTGTCACATAAAAAAATATATATTTAAAAAAGTACATTACTTTTAACTTAAAAAACTACTAATACATAAAAACAACTTATTACTAGTCTAAATTACATATAAATTTTATTTGTGGAACCTGGTCCTTTTTTTCAGGAAGCTTCGATTGTGCGATTTCCGCTTAAAATTCTGGTTTGGATCGCCGCGTTTCAATAACCAACGATAGTCCGCCATCATGCTAGTATTCCATCTTTTTTGATACCGGGCTTCAAGCTCTTTAAAATCTTGGTGAAATCTTTCGCCTTGTTCTTCGCTAACGGCTCCTAGATTTTCTGGGAAGTAATCAATGTGCGAATTTAAGAAATGAAGTTTGATGCTCATATTACAACCCATTACACCAAAATTGGTAATCATTTTGGCCACTATTTCTTTAATCTTCTTCTTTCTTATTCCCCAAAAAGGTTTTCACCACCTTCTTGAATGACTGCCATGCTTGCAACTCGATATCATTAAGTTTTTCATCAAACTTTTCCTCCGACATTAATTTTCTTATATTGTATCCGAAAATAACTTTTGTAATTATTTTTCACAAAGTCTGTAAAGCTGTTTCGTTGTTTTATAACCATAAATTTCCCACAAATATAACAAAAACAATTCGAAGAATTTAAACAACTTCGCGATGACATTTTGAAGTTTATGTTGCAAGATGCGCACTTCAACTGTTAATTTTTCTAAATCAGTGTGGGTACTTATATAAAAAACCCTTTGGTTTATCTTTATTACACCCTTTTCTAAATATTCATTAAACTATTAGGTAATAATACCTAATCATTATGTATTAATAAGCTTATTACTAAATTAAGCCAAAATGAACCGTTTTCGACATGGTTAATGCGAATTACCTATACACATTATGTAGTAATTAATAAATTACTAGTTTCGATTAATTTCTATGTTCCCTTACACTAATTAAATGCAATAAAAATTAAGCTGAAGTAATTTAATGACGTTTTATAAATTTTAAAATGTAGGCGCTCCGACATTTTTCAGCAAAATCTTAAATATTCAATATCAAAAAATCCTGACGTGATGGATTTATTTTATTATTTTTCTCGTAATCAGCACATCTGAAACTATAGAAAACGTTACTCAGATTTCAAAGGGGAAAACCATTGCAGGCCTGTGAATTTTGAACGTTTTGAATTCGTAGCAGGTGGCGTTCTGTGGTTTCTCCCTACCCCCATGAGAAAAAGGCGTGAGTTTATGTATGTATGAATTCGCTTTTAATTTTGCAATCACAGCAATTGCCTCAAAATATATTCGAAAGCGAATCCGAATATTTGAGAGCAATCTATCCAACCATAGGTGAGTTATATGTATTTAAAAAAAAAAAACCGTGTTCACCCAATGGATACAAAACCGTATAACCATTCTAATATTTAATTCTCTTTTCAGGAATCCTTAGGTCAAAGAATGAAAAAGATACATCTAATAAGTGGCTCCAAGTTCTTCGACACCGTCCTTCTGGTCTTCAAACAAGCTCTCAGCGCGAAACTAGCTCAAAGATTAGTTGTACATAACAGTATTGAGTCGTTATATGACCATATACCAAGGGAACACCTCCCGAAAGATCTGGGAGGGAATGAGAGGAGTATGAAGGAGTTGGCTGGTGAGAATTCTTTTTTTCTGGTGCTTTATTTGGTACAGGGTGGCAGGAAATCATTGGATGTGGGCAGTGCAGGTACTGTCATTGTGGCTAATATTTTTAGGGGAGTCCTATGTCCAGCAGTGGATGTCGTTTGGTTAATAATTATGATGATGTAGGTAAATATTGATGTTACACTTTAGGTTTTGAAGATGTTATAGTTATCTGCCTGTGTAACTTGGAAGGAGAGGTCAGATAGAGATCTGGTTTGCCATACTTGTGTAAAAAAAAAAGTATTTTATTATAGTAAGTATATTGGAGGCTAATCTTAGTGCATATTAGCCACGTCCGCAGGAAATATTATAGTGCACAAACACAGCGGCACTCTCTCTTCCTCTAACTCTCATGGTCCGATGGGACGGCAATCCGACACAGGACCAACGGCTTTACTTGCTTTTGCGAGTTACGGGGGTATCACACCCCCATCTGATTCAAACCCAGGACCCCACACTCAAAGGTTATGCTTGCCACCACGTGATGAACGGAGCAGTTCACACCAATATATTATATACCTATAACATAATTATTAACGTACCATAAATTTCAGTAAGAAGAATTTTAGAAATCTGACCTAGACTATAGTCAAAAGCGTATCACGAATAAAAAAAGGAAGGTATAGAGTACCATGTAGTTTATTTAATTTAATCCGGAATCCAATCTGTGTTTCCTAGCTTCTGTCTGTCGTCTTGCCATGATAAAAACGCAAGGCGACTCAGAGCTATAGATAAGAAATCACAGTTGCATTCCTTTAAAAATCTTGTTTTATTTAGTTAGTTTACGAGCTGGCTAAAGTGTTACTATTTTTTATTCTGTAAAAGATGTGTACAATAAATGTATGTTGATAAATTGTTATATAATATTAAGTAGTTTATAGCTGGTGCTGGTCCAACTCTAGTATCAGAGCTATTTCGGAAAGGAGATTTTAAATAAAGTCCGCTTTAGGTATAACGTTATTTTCTAGTATAAGATGGGATGACAGCTCACTTAAATTTTACTTCAAGCTAACCTCACCTCATTTATGAAACTCGGCGTCGGTTTAGGTGGACTGGACAGTCAATGCCTAGTTTGTTTTTTATTCGAGATGGGTATGCTCTTGACTCTATCTAGGACAGAGGTGACTTAGAGAAATTAGTATAGTGTGTAGCATTGTTTAAATAGGACTACTCCGTGGAATAGAAAGGGATTTTAGGTGAAAAGTGAGCTTAAGGTGTGATGGTTATTTTCTAACATAAGACGGGTTTACTCACCTCTCCTCACCGCAGTTTAAGTTAGCGATATTGCAGCAAACTGCCTGAAGTTTAAAGAAGAGCAAACAGTAAACTATACGCGTAATTTTTTTGAGTGTTTTGTTGAATTTGATAAGATTTCTTTAAGTACCTAAAATTATATGGAAAGAAAACTAGCGTCCATTTTGATAAATTTAGTATTTACAAAAAAGCGGGTGATGCTGCTGTGTCTGTGCTGTGTGTGTACCACGTGGAACGTCTATGTTAACGATTGAAAACTATTTTGTTACTTTCCGCTTTTCTGACTTAGTACCCTTATGTGACTGCCTCGTTAGCTTAGTGGTCCTAAGCGCGACTGCTTTTTTTTTTTTTTTTTTTTTTATAGACGGGAAATCATCAAATAACTTCCCCCGCCCTGGGCGGGGCGGGAGGGAGTGTCAGACTTTTACTGACTAAAACCCGTCTATGTTCCTTCATGTGCCCTTTGCGTTCCGGGGGCGCGGTATCTCTTTCGAACAACCCGCAGAAGCGCGACTGCTACGCTAGAGGTCTCGGGTCCCAGGTCGAGCAAAAAGTCTTATTGGGCTTTTTTATGAAATTCTCAGTAGCTCCGTGTTAGGAATTGTGCCCGGTTAATGGCAATAGGCTAAACCCCTATTACATTAAACCTAAAACGGATTGTGGGTGTACATTAGTACACCTCTGCCTTACTCCTGCCTTCGGGGAATACAGGCGTTTTCGTTTGGTGTTTTCACGTCAAAACCATTTTGTTTGTTTTTTATTTTTCTGGCGATTTATTCTGTATGTTTTAGTAATCTGATATATTTCTTTCTCCAGATAACGCCTTTAGAGCAGCAAGTTCAGATGAACACATAGCTATTGTGAAGGACATGGAAGCCGCTGGTACAGACGAATCCTGTAGGCAGACTAGTAAATTTAATGAAGAATATTCTGGAATGCCTGGATCCTTCAAGACGTTATGCGTAGATTAGAATGTTTAAGTACATGGGCCCTACCTCCATTTCTTAAAACAATATTAATTTAATATTACTCTGCCTTGCTCGCTGTTGGATTTTCAACGCTCGGCTTAGAGCCAAGAGTTGACAATCCAACAACCGAAATTACTAAATAATATTTAAATGGTACTGTTGTGGTAGGTGGCGGTAGGTCCCCAGAAAAAGTAGGCGATTTATTATTTTTGGCAAGGGTTGAATAAAAGTCATGATTGTAATAATTATCCAGAGTTATTGAAACTTCGCATTTATCAAAAAAACATTCTGAATAGAAATATCAAAAGTGTTCTTTTCATAAATAAAACCATCACGCCTGTATTTCCCGAAGGGTTAAGCAGAGGTGCACCAATGTACACCCACAGTTCGCCGGTATATTTAGGTCCCATGTAATAGGGAGCGAGCCTATTGCTATTATTGTTCTTTTCAATATGTGCTTTATGTGTATAAGCGTAGGGGTGAATAGGAGTATTTATTATATTATTTATTTTAAAAATTAATAGCTTTTGTAAAACCGTTCAAAACAAAATTAAAATTGTCATGAATAAAAACATGATTGTACTTATTATTTTAATATTAATTATTTTGTGTGTGTACAGTTTAAAATTTATATTTTAATTATTTATTAATGGTGTAAATAAACGGAATATGTTAAGAGAAAAAATGTACCTAAGAGTAATAGATTTTTATTCCAAAATCTTTCTATTGTTGAACCAGATATCTACTGGCATTTACTTATGCTTAAATATACTAGCACTCACCCGCGACATCTTCCGCGTCAGTATATTCTGACGACACGGTTGACGCAGTGGCCGAGCGATCGACTGCTGCTGCGCGGGTTCGAATCCCGCACGGAACAAATATTAGTATGATCTACAGATAGTTGTTCCGGGTCTGGTCGTTTGTGTATGTGAGTTTATGTGTTTGTAAACGCACCCACGATACAGGAGAAATTCCTAGTGTGGGGCAACGTTGTTTAAAAAAAAAAAAAAAAAAAAAAAAAAAAAAAACTATCTCTGTGCCAATCCAAATCCATTCAGCCGTTCTAGCACAATTGAGTAACAAACATCCATCCATCTAAACATTCGCATTTATTATAATAGAAAGATTGTTTATTCCTTTGTCTTGATTACGTGTCTCGTTACACCCCGAATTTTAGCAAAGATTAAAAAAATAAAAGATTTAAAGATTAGAAGACCTGGTACAAATATTATACAAAAAATCTGGTACATTTATACAAAATTATAGATTATAATTATTATGTTGCACATAATATCTATCTACAAGGCGTTGATTTGCATCCTCGTCAAATTCAAGGAGTTAACTATGCTTGTGATTCTTAACACGAATCAATAATAAAATAAATTGTTTTTGAAATCTTTTTTTTTTGGCGTGATTTTCAAATTCGAAGTAGCCATCTCGCCAGAGGGTTTAGGCGCTATGTACACATTGATATAGCCGCGCGACAACTCTGCCTACCGCATACGCAACTGGGTGATTCCAAATTTTGCGAGAGGAGTATTCTGGAATACTGTTATTTGATAGTTGCAACTAATAAAACAAGCATTTATTAAATATTGGCCAGGTATCGTAATTATATTTGATTACTTCTATTTTTTTACGACAAGCTCCTAAAATTTGGCAAGGATGCAAATCAACACCTAGTATAATTTTGTATACATGAAAGTGTGTTGCTTAGCGCTAAACTCTAGAACGGCTTGACAGATTTGTGTGATAATTTTTTTGTTGTGTTTGTAATTATCCAGACAAGATTTTCATGAAAGAATCATCATCATACCATCACGCCTGTATTCCACGAAAGTTGAGGCAGAGGTGTAGGTACCAATGCACACCCACAGTTCGCCGGCATGTCTTAGGTCCCATATAATGGGACCCATTGCCACTAACCGGGCACAAATCCTAACTCCGAGCTGCTTCTGAGAATTTCATAGAAAAACCCAATAAGACTTTGCTCGACCTGGGAATCAAATCCAAAACCTCTAGCGTGACAGTCGCGTTTAGGACCAATAGGTTAACGATGCATTCAAAGATAAAATAAAAATTACTGCACGTACAAAGCCAAAATATGATGCAGCGTTTTTAATTAAAATATTTTTTCCAAAGAAATATGGCCTCTGGGACATCAAGATTACTTTGTATAGTTTTTTCTTTATTTCCCACACAACTTTTTTTTTATTGTATCAGATTTTACGTACTTTATGTACCTAGAAACACGGAAACGGGTTCAAAAAGATGAGTTACAATAAAATTAATGAAGTCTTTTTATGATCTTTAAATAATTTGATTAAGTAAAGATGAGGAATTGGACTGGTAAGTTCAAGGTCATGGCCACTAAAGGCATAATAAACCGTATTTATTTGACGTTAAAGTTGAAATTATAATGTCATTATTAAAATAAGTCTAGGTATACCTAATGCTTTGTAGAATGCTAGATGGAGTTCTATCTCAGTGATTTTATTGTTGCTTGCATTAATTAATCATACTGTTCGCTTATTTTATGAACATGGTACCCACTGGTGATGACGTACATATCTACTTACCTACAAGCCGCGTAGCGTAACTGACTCGTTAGCCTAGTAATCCTAAACGCGACTGCTACGCTAGAGGTCTTGGGTTCGATCCCCAGGTCAAGCAAAGTGTCATTGGGTTATTTGACGGGCCTGTTGGTCTAGTGGTTATTGGCCCTGACTGCTAAGCCGGAGGTCGTGGGTTCGATTCCCACCCAGGACAAACTTTGTGTGATGAGCATGATTGTTTGTTCTGTGTCTGGGTGTGATTTATCTATAATATGTATGTATTTATAAATCATATAAGTATGTATATCAGTTGTCTGGTTACCATAACACAAGCTCTGCTTAGCTTGGGATCAGATAGCCGTGTGTGAGTTGTCCCAAGATATTTATTTATTATTTATTTATTATTCTATGAAATTCTCTATATTACATCTATATTACATGGGACCTAAACATATCGGTGAACTGTGAGTGTACATTGGTAAACCTCTGTCTAACCCCTTGGGAGATACAGGCGTGATGGTATAAATATAAGAAGGTCATCAGGTCATCTAGTCATTTATTATAAAATAATTTGACACATACAAACCTACGTCATAGTTTCTTTTGACGTGTATAGATTTAAATCTCTGAAATTAAAATACTGCTTTACAAAACTAAAACATTGCATTGTTTATTAAGATTTACTCATTTGAATTATTAAATTAATTAATTCATCATATTATAAAACAAAACGAATACCTTCTTTGAAGACAAAAACTCAAACGGTTTTTATTTTTTGAATTTGGAATCGTATTCTGCACAAGAGAATAGGTAAAGGATAGCTTTAATGAAATGGAATGGATGGAACATTGAAATGTTGAATGTCTCAAATTCAAATGCAAAATTTGCCTTAATTTGAAATGATTAAATACTATTTTTGAATGAATTTGAAATCTCAAGTCTAGTGATTTCATTGGCTGCTGAAAATTCTGCTTAAAATGTTCCAGTTGGAAACCCTTTTTAATTACCAGAAACGTAATTACAAAAAATAAATAAGTAAAAAGTAGGTAATTGACTCATTGTCTGTATCGTGTTGGAATGACCATCATCATCATCTGCTTAGCCTTTTCCCAACTATGTTGGGGTCGGCTTCCAGTCTAAATGGATGCAGCTGAATAGCAATGTTTTACAAGAACAACTATTATTGTTTTTTTTAAATAAATGCCTTTTTTACCTGTCGTGTTAAATAAACTAAACTTTATTGTTGAACTGCCTGATTAGCCCAGTGGTTCTAAGTGCGAATGGTACACTAGAGGTCTTCTTTTCGATTCTCAGGTCGAGCAAAAAGTGTTATTGGGGCTTTTAATTAAGTTATCAGTAGCAGCTCAAAGTTAGGATTTGTGCCCGGTTAATTGAATTAGGCTAGGACCTAAACATACCGGCGAACTATGGGTATACATTGATACACCTCTACCTAACCCTTCCGGGAATACAGGCATGTAATTTTATGTGTAAAAATTAAAGAAAAAGTAAAAAAAACCCTATATAATACAAGAAACATGTTTATTTGTATGTATTATTTTGTAAATATTTTACAGTTGTGTGGAACTCTTTGTACAATATACTCCCTCCCGCCCCGCCCAGGACGGGGGAAGTCATTTGATGATTTCCCGTCTGAAATTTTGCACAAAAAAAGACAATTGTGACGTCACTTTTGTGCTGACTTAATTAGCTGTTGTTATTGTTTTCAGAGCTAAAATAAGGCATTATTAGGACACTTTACTTATTCTAGAACACCTCAACTTTATGTTAAATTTAAGGAAGTAGATAAGGCAAACTACAAAATGCAAACTAACACGGATATTGAATATATCTATCAATTTTGTTGCGAAATTAGCAATTAAATTTAAACCATAAGGTCAATGACTCAAGGTTGACGATAACTATAAATTAGGATTAATGCACACGCTTATAAGTAGGTACTTACTTGGCCTTAGACTTGAATTTAAAATTAAGGTCAGTAGTACAAGTTCTGCTTTTTTTTGTTGTTTTTTTTTTTTAATTCTATAGGTCAATAACCTGAAGTACTGTGTGAGTTATTACAACATAGAGTAGCGGCTTCAAATGATTTTTTGAAAAGCATTAAATTGAGTGAATATGAAATGTATCTTTACTTCTATATAAATATTATAAAGAGGTAAGATTTTTTTGTTCGTTTGCCTGTTTGTACCGAACAAGCTCAGAAACTACTGGACCGATTTTAACCATTTTTTCATCAATAGATAGCTAAATTATCAGGAAGTTACATAGACCATTATATCATCACATTATGACACTCGGGACTGGAGCAAATGAGCAGTAACCAAAGACGTAACTTAACGAGGGTGAACATATCCTCATGAACCAAGTCGGAGGCAAAAGTTACTTAGGTACTTTTATAAATAATATAAATATCTTGGGACAACTCACACACGGCTATCTGATCCCAAGCTAAGCAGAGCTTGTGTTATGGTAACCAGACAACTGATATACATACTTATATAATTTATAAATACATACATATTATAGATAAATCACACCCAGACACAGAACAAACAATCATGCTCATCACACAAACTTTGTCCTGGGTGGGAATCGAACCCACGACCTCCGGCTTAGTAGTCAGGGCCGCTAACCACTAGACCAGCAGGCCCGTCAAATAAGTATAACTAATATAATAACTTTTGATACGCAGGTCCTCCTCCTCGGGTCGTATTCCTCATTACTGAGGGTCGTGAACTTATGGATTAGCTTCTTGTTGATGGTGTTTCGTCATCTGTGTCGATCTTTGGTGTCATGTAGTGCGCCGTGGAATTGGGTGTCCAGTGTGGAGGGACCAGCCCCCCTAGCCCAGTCACAAACGATAAACGCAAACGCTGAGTAGCCTTTAATAGATCTTCAACTTTATGTGCTTGGTTTTAAGTTGAAGATCTAATGAAGATTGCATAGCGTTTTCGTTCGTTCCAGTCGCTAACGCTTAGAAATCTTTAATAGATTTTCAACTTAAGGCTCTTGGGTATTAAGTTGAAAATCTATTGGTACCTACCGAGCGTTTACGATTATCGTTTGTGACTTGGCTAGGGGGGCTGATCCGCCCATCGTTTTGGGCTGCAGTCTCTTGGTTGCTTGCCATCCACCATTCCAGTTACGATAAGCTGATCAAGGTTGTGGCCACTTGATAAGCAAGTATTTGAGTGAACATAAAATTTATTATAAGGAAATGGAAATTAAATTTTGAGACAAAAATCCATCTTTTAAATTTATTAACTTGACCTCTAATAAATCGGCAAGGTGAACATGATCGTGTTGATGCATCTTATAAAAATTCTACGAAAACAATTGACAATCTTGTCAATTCTAAAGGACAAACTTTGCGACCAACATTGGCTCCAATAAGAGAACCAATTACGTTGGGAATATATGAAAAAGAAAATGGCAATAGGCTCGCCCCCTATTACATGGGACTTAAACATACCGGCGAACTGAGGATATACATTGGTAGGTACACCTCTGCCTAACCCTTCGGAGAATACAGGCGGAGAATATAAGTCTGAAATCGCCAATTCACCTTGAGCAAGTGTGGTGATCAACACTCCTGCCATTTTCGTATGAGAAGTGGTCAAAGCCCTGCAGTGAGACAAAATTATTAAAAGGCATAAAAACAAACAGTATTTTCCTATCCGTATCTGTCCTCGAGTAAGTCAAATATACCATAAAACATATTATCCTATGACACTCGGTAATAGCACCGTAATAGTGCAGCTTTCTATCAGAAAAATATGTTTACGGACCAAAATATAAAAATACAATAAAAATGCAATAAAACAAGGAACGACACGGTTGGTTCAGTGGCTGAAGAATTGGCTGTTGCGCCGCATGTTGCGGGTTCGATGCCTGCATGGAACTAATATTTATCTGGCGTATAGGTAGTTGTCTCGAGTCTGGGTTTTAGTCAGTAAAAGTCTGACACTCCCTTCTGCCCCGCCCAGGTCGGGAGAAATTCCTAGCGTATGGGCGTGGGCGTGGCGTTATATACAAAAAAAAAAAACTAGCTTTACCTCTTTATAACATTAGCACAGATTACTTAAAAACCTAAATCCTACATCACATTAAAAGCGATGCGACAGCGAAACATTTTGTAATCTCATAACTATGCCTACGCATACTATGTGACGCCATCTTGGATATACAGGCGGATACAAAAAAATAAGTGGAGCGATAGAGTTTCGCATCCTGCTCATTAAATTAGGTGTTACAAATGAGTTGCGAAGGCTTACGAAACGAAAACGTAGTGAGTTACACAAGTTACCGTTTATTGCTTGCGTGATTTTGTTAGTAAGCGATAGAAATAAGGATAAAAGTCAGATTATCAACTGACTTGTTAGCCTAGTGGTCCTAAGCTCGACTGCTACGCTAGAGGAGGGTTTGATTTCCAGGTTGAGCAAATGTTATTGGGTTCTTCTATGAAATGCTCAGTAGTAGCTCGGAGTTAGAATTTGTGCGCTGGTTAGGATATGGACCTACGACGTAGAGGCGCACTGTGAGTGTACATTGGTACACCTCTGCCTAAATTTTCGGGGAATACAGGCATGTTATGTTGTGTGTGTCATAATTATTAGATATCATTTAAATATCAATAAGAACCCGAAGAAAAATACATGCTGTGTCTATCACATCATATTGTACACTATGCTTGTAAAGACAGGCCTTTAAATAATAATAAAAAAATGAATCTAGTTGTCCATTCCAAAATGTAGTTTCACATGGAAAAAAAAGGGCAAGAAACTCCATATGTTTAGGTATTCCATAATTCATAAATGAATGTGAAGATGCTATACGTATTTACGTATTAAGAAATCAGAGCTAAATTAATCTGACGACAGGATTAACCTTTCCTCATATTTTGAGCTGTCAACTTACGTCAGCCTTGACAAATAAATCTTGCAATAGATACAGGATGTGACATATTTCCTTGACTGTCAAAAAAGTCGCTTTTTGTGACACAAGGAAAAGGCAGCACACCCTGTAGATAGAAACATTACTCGAAGATATTTCCTGACAAGATGTTCCAGTGACAATAAGCGTCTCCACACGTACGATCGATTTTCGGACCGACTTTTGTCAATTTCTTTTGCCGGCAAAGAAATCAAGTCAAAAATCGATCCGATAATCGGTAAAAAAATTGGTCGTGGGCGGAGACGCTTAGACGAACGTTTGAAGTTTTTATCTGAATGAATTTTTGTGCAAAAGAACTAATTCTAAAGAACAATTGAGCGGGAAAAATAGCAGTGGCAATAGACGACGGACGGATAAATAGTAAGACGGTTGGCGCAGTTGCTAAGCGATGGGCTACTTACTGCATTGTGAGACTTAGGTTTGATTTCGGCATTTATTTTGGGTCGTGCTGTTTATATATGTAAGTTTATCTGTTTGTTAATGCGCCCATAACGCAGGATAAATTTCCTGTTTTAAGGAAAAACAATAAAATTAATTTAATGAGATTTGAATTTAATTTGAAATGATTGACTTGGCTTGTTTTGACAAAACAAATGCCAATAACCTAGAAAATCAAAATCTCAATATCTAAATCTATTTAAAGGTATGTATGACCTCGCGTAATCGATCAAGTAATAACTAGGTACTTCCCTTAATGTTCTAAACAAAATATAAAATTATTAATAGACACTTAATAGGTACCTACAGTATAAAAATAAAATAATTATGCTCTTACAACCTTGTGCCCTGCCCCTTTGGCCTCCTCGCACATATGACTGATAACAGTGGGTCTTAGGTTCGATTCCTACTCGAGCAAAGAGTGTGATTGGATTTTGTAACAAATTGCATAACACATATCATCATGCCTATATTCCCCAAAGGGCTAGGCACAAGTGTACCAATGTACAGCCGCAATTCGTCGGCATGTAGGTTCCATGTAATGGGAGCGAGCCTATTGCCATTAACCGGGCACAAATCCTAACCGAGCTGCTTATGAGAATTTCATGGAAAAACCCAATAACAGTTTTTGCTCGATCTGGGAATCGAACCCAGGACCTCTAGCGTAGCAGTCGCGTAGCCACTAGGCCAACGAGGCAGCGAGGCGTGAATGTGTAACAAACAAACAAACAAACAAACTTACTTTCGCATTCATAATATTTGTTAAGATAAATAAAATCATTATGCTCTTACAACCTTAGGGCACAGTATAAGATATTTAAAGCCAACAAGGTTAACATAAATAAAATTGAAGATTTTGCACTTACAAAACCGCCAAGGCTGGTCAAAACCGAAGGTATAAAACATTAACTATTATTTATGCAAAATGTTTATGGTAGATACCGGTTAGAGGTTTCGTCACGGTTCAGTTAAAATTATCATCTTCGTGAGAAATGATACTGTAAGTGAATCTATCTACTTAACATGCGGAGGGTTAAGCAGAGGTGTAACAATGTACACCCACAGTTCGCCGGTATGTTTAGGTCCCATGTAATAGGGGGCGAGCTTATTGTCATTAACAGGGTATAAATCCTAACTCCGAGTTGCTATTGAGAATTTCATACAAAAACCCAATTACACTTTGGTCGACCTGGGAACTGAAACCAAGACCTCTAGTATAGCAGTATATCGCTTAGGACCACTAGGCATACGAGGCGGTTGAATTAGACAGGTTTACTTATGCATTTATAATATTAGTATGGATAATAATGTATTCTTCAGACCGATTTCGGTTATCATTATTGTCCTACTGCAGAGAAAGGCTTCTTCGGCTTCCAGTCTAACCGAATGCAGTTGAATACCAGTGTTTTACATGGAGCGACTGCCTATACAGGATAAGTTTTTAACCAGTGCGTAAATTTTTTTTGGTAGTTCAGTGTCAGTAATAGAACACATTTCAATGTTTAGTTAAAAAAAAAAAAAAAAAATTTCATCCTTATCCGAGTTTGAAATAAGCAAAACATGGACATAATCTATTCGCCATACTATCAATGACAACTCTTGGTCGCCGCCCGGGCGCATGGCTGGGGTGAGGGGGTGGGGAATGCGCTAGCGCCGAGTGACAATAAAATATGGTTTTTAAGTATACGTATGTTTCGTAAGCGATAACTTTTTTTTTTAGTACTAAGACATATCAAAATAAAATATACGTGTTTAATAAAACGTGTTGAAGTTTATTATGGCAAAATTTACGCACTGGTTAAAAAAATTTCCTGTATGTTACTGGGCAACATCGGACAAAAAGGAATCGTGTAAAATTAAGGTTTCTTTTTTTTCTTTTCAGATGTAACCCTAAAATAATAATCGTATTTGTTCTTAAAATTTATTTGTTCTATGTTTTATAATTTATGAGATTTTTATTGGTTTAAACAATACAATCGTAATAAATCGTGTGAATGGTGTATTTTTTACAGTAATTTAATATTGTATTGTTTCAATAATACATTGAAAATTTTGCATAATTTAATGATTGAAGTAGTTTCTGAGCGTTACTTCGTCTGCATGGTTATTTCACCTTGTTTTTTGGCGGGTTGGAAAATCCTCATGGATTTCTACGGCCCTGGAGAGCGGGCGGAGGGGTCTGTCAGACTCTTACTGACTAAAAACCACCCCGGTGTTCCCTTCTCACACTTACGCCGGGGATCCCTGCGTTAAGCTATGTTTTTAATAATAATAATAATAATAATACCTTTTATTTCAGGCAACAAAGGCCCATAACATATATACCTTAAAGACTATCATACATATTTATAAAACAAGCAAAAACATATAAACTTTAACTAAACACGTATTGTGGTCGGCGTCGTGTTTCGCTGCGTGGTGTCGTGTAACCGACCTCGGAAACGTCGATACATGACACCCTTCGGCCAAACGTCCTCTTTCAAGAAGGTCTGTAGGTGGTGTGACTCGTACCACAAACGACTTAAAGCTGACGCTGTGGCTTGATTCCAACCTTTACCCACCCCCACCCCCCCTTTTTCCTTTTTTGTTTTTGCTTACTGCTTTGCTCCTGTGGGTTTTAGCATGATGTTATAAAGCCTATGCTATTTCTCATGAATCTGGCTATCATGTACTAAAAGACATTTTCCAATTTCAGAGATTAGAGCGCTTAAACAAACAAAAAATGTCTTCAGCTTTATTTTACTAGTGCAGATTAAATGTTTACCTATTTTCTGTTTAAAACGACATATTTACAAAAACATTGATCATGGATTGAGTAGGTAGGTAAATGATTGAAAAAAATATGTAAATTATACTACCACACAGTATACACTGATAAAATGTGTCGTTAGTTTTTGAACGTTATAGAAAAAATCTGTTTTATACATTTTAACCTTGCTTTTATTTTAAATAACCGACGTCAAATCGAGCCATTACTGCCGACTTAGCGTAAGCGACATTTTTACCTAAACTGTGTTTTTCATCGCAAACGATATTTTAAACTATGACGGACCATGCCTCGTCGACCTCCCCGCCAAAATAAATCAGTTAGTTAAGTTATGCTAATTCACATTAATAGAGCAATTATTAGCAATTATTAGCAAAAATATTTTAAAAAAGGTTTTTGTCGGTTACGCTAAATCGGCGGTAATGGGTCGAAATGTTAAAAAAACTCTGAGTGTTTGAAATCAAGAACTAAATCAATAGCAAGTGTTTTCATACGTTCAAATAAACCTGACCTACCTCATTGCGAAAAAAAAAAAACAATGGTTGATTGTTATAGAAAACTAACTTGGATTAACTCTATAATATATTTTGCTAGATTATAGAATAACTAAGTGTACAAGATTGTAGTAATATTATTTATTTTTCATCTATACTGCCCCGTTGGTTTTGTGGTCGCAAGTGCGACTGCTGTGCAAGGGGTCCCGGGTTCGATTCCCAAGTCGAGCAAAGTGTTATTGGGTTTTTCTATGAAATTCTCAGTAGCAGCTCGGAGTTTGGATTTGTGCCCGGTTAATGGCAATAGGCTCGCCCCCTATTACATGGCACCTAAACATACCGGCGAACTGTGGGTGCACATTAGTACACCTCTACCTAACCCTTCGGGGAATACAGGCGTGATGGTATATATATAATTATAATATATATTATAGAATAACTAAGTGTACAAGATTGTAGTAATATTATTTATTTTTCATCTATACTGATACTAAATTCTTACACTTATTTATACTTATAAATACTAATATTATAAAGAGGAAAGATTTGGATTTTTGTATGTAACGAATAAACTCAAAAACTACTGAACCGATTTCAAAAATTCTTTTGCCGTTAGGGAGCTACATTATCACGGAGTAACAAGGCTACATAACATCACGCTAGGACCCACGGGAGCGGAGCAGTAACACGCGGACGAAGTCCTTCACGTTGTCAGCCGCGTTCAGTTACGTCTTAAGTATCGTGATGGCCCAGTGGTTAAGGCGCCCGCCTCCCATGCACGAGGTTGTGGGTTCGCAACCAGGCACGGGCAAGTACCAATGTGACTTTTCCTAATTTATATGTACTTTCTAAGTTTATCTTGGACATCACTGACATCAGTAACCATGTCAGAGGCCCTTGAGGCGGTTTAGAAACTCTGTCACTAGGGTGTTCGGGGTCGTTAGACCTTACTGTTCACACGATAAGAAGAAGAAGTTACGTCTTCGGTTACTGCTCCGCTCCCATTGGTCGTAGGATAATGTTCTATATATTGTATAAACCTTTCTTTTGAATCACTCTATCTATTGCTGGAAACCGAATTAAATTCTGTTGAGCAGTTAAAAATATCTAAGCGTACAGACGGTGGGAAGCGATCTTGTTTTAAACTCATCATCTGCTTAGCCTTTTCCCAACTATGTTGGGGTCGGCTTCCAGTCGAACCGGATGCAGCTGAATATCAGTATTTTATATGGAGCGACTGCCTATCAGACCTCCACAACCCAGTAATGGGTAATACGATGCTCTTGGTAAGACTGGTTGTCAGACTTTCTGGCTTCTAACTAACAGTAACAGTATCACAGTACAGTATCTTGTTTTAAACTATGGAAGGATATATGTATATGCTAATATAATAACTTCGAGAAGAACTAGAATTGTTAATGTTAGATAAAACAATATTGCAAAAACCAAGGAAATAGCATAAAATGCAACAACCGTGCATCTTAATCTTGATTTTTATTATCCTAAAAATAGTTACTGCCGTAGGTATACCTACTATAAAAGTAAATAAAATGATAATTCACAGTTTATCTAGTATACCGAGTATTCTAACTAATATTATAAATGCAAAAGTAAGTTTGTTTATTAACTTTTCATGCTTAAACAACGGAACCGATCATCCTGAAATTTCTCGTATCCATTGTCAGGTGTATAAAAACGGACATAGGGTACCATTTATCCCCAAAAATTAGAAATTTTCTCGAAGAAAACTACAATAACGTTCTTATGATAATAGATGGCGCCACGTGTCTTTCGAATCATGATAAAATCCTACTTTCTACTATCCTTACTTCCAACTAATCCTACTTAATATTATAATGCGAAAGTTTGTGAGGATGGTTTGATGTTTGTTACTCTTTCACGCTTAAACGGCAGAACGTATCTATATGAAATTTGACACTGAAATAGATTGTAGTGTGGAATAACACATAGGGTACTTTTTATCTCAGATTAATGAATGGTTCCCGTGGGATAATATATTAAACTTGACGCTGATAGACGAGACCGCAGGCAGAAGCTAGTTTTAAACATAACCGACATTTACGCGGACCAAGTCACAGGCAAAAGTTAGTCCGAAAAAATACTAAAATATGTGAATTATGGTTACCAAGTTTTAGTCAGAAGCCAAGAAGTCTGACAACTAGTCTAACCAAGGGGTACCATATGGCCCAGTTACTGGGTTGTGGAGGTCTGATAGGCAGTCGCTCCATGTAAAACACTGGTATTCAGCTGGAAGCCGACCCCAACATAGTTGGGAAAAGGTTAAGCAGATGATGCTGGTTACCAAGCCATCCACAAAAACATACATTAAAACTTTTTCCTTTTGTATCTCAACAATTCCTTGCGAAGACATCATGATTTATATCTAATTACTAAATCAAGTTAATTATCCGTTTTATTGTCTCAAAAAAATTAATAATAACTTAATGCACGTATTATTAACAAAAAACCTTGGTGCTAGAATTTTCGCACGCTTCATATTTATAAACTTAAACGAAGGCATGCCAAAACTCGAGCGTTTGTCCTTTCATTTGGACGTGTTGCAAATAAAAAAAACAAACTCAGTTCCGATTTTTTACAATAATAATTATTATTTCAAAAGTTCGGCGAAACAGTGGTTTTTAATAATTAAAATAATATACTTAACAAAATTAAGTGTGGTGCGGATTTTAGTGATTTTTAAATGTAAGTGTTACTATTGTACTTTATTTTTTTAAACGTTAAACAAAATATTTTTTACGTTGCAATTAAAACAACAAAAAAATCGTGACAGTGTAAATTTCAATTATTTATTTAAAATATTGCAGTTATTTAATTGAATCGTTACTATTAAAGCCAGTTGATACCGTAAGATAAAATAAATAAAAAAAAAGTATTAAGTAAGATATCCGCATGAATAGATAAAACAGAAAATATTGAACTTAGGATTCGAATTTAATATGTTGCGTCTAAAAAACGAAAGTGTATAAAACTAGCGATAGTCAATTATATAAGATCAGAATATTCAAATATAAGTGGTATTATAATCGTATATTTAACAGCAAATGGTGATAGAAAACCAAACGAAAAGCGAAAGGCTACTAAGTTAACAAAATTTTTATGCACACATGCATGCAATAGTATTTTTATTTTACATCCTTGTTTATATAACATTATTATATTTTTCTGCCTCGTTAGCCTAGTGGTCCCAAGCGCGACTGCTTCGGTAGGTCTTGGGTTCGATTCCCAGGTCGAGCTAAGTGTTACTGCGTTTTTTTATGAAATTCTTAGTAACAGCTTGTAGTTATTATTTGAGCCCGGTTAATAGCAATAGGCTCGCCCCCTATTACATTGGACCAAAACATACTACGAACTGTGGGTGTACTACACTACTACACCTCTGCCTAACCCTTCGGGGAATACAGGCGTGTTGTTATGTTATGTTATTATGGTATGCAAATAAATGAAATCAATACTGAATACAGCTATCATTATCTACAGTTATGAGTGATTATAATAATCTTTTTCAATAACAGCAATTTTTTAACCCTATTTCAAATGAGTTTGAGTTCGATTTGTTAATTATAAAACCGTGTAATTAACCGGTTCTTAATCGCAGTAGTTTTTTGGAGGAAAGGAAAAGTTGCTTAATGTTTTTTGCCCAAAAACCAACAACAGGTTTCTTCGTTGGTCAAGTTACAAATAAAAAGAAAGTCTGTCAATTGGTCATTGAACGTCACGAGAAATAATTGTGAATACAAACATCTTATAGGGCAACCGATCAATGTGATATGGATAAAAAATCTATTTAACGATGATTGTCTAATGGTCAAAGTAAAAAAAAAACAAATTCAAACGCTAACAAATCATGTATTTCAATTAGGCCACTAAAAAGTATTTTTGATATCATAATACAAGAAAAAAAGGAATTATACTAGCTACAGTTAACTAACTTCTTCACAAAGTCTGACTTTGTGCTAAAAATACAAAGGTAGATTTAGTGACTTATACCGCGTCCCCGGAACGCAAAGGGCACATGAGGGAACATAGATTCGTTTTAGTCAGTAAAAGTCTGACACTCCCTCCCGTCCCGCCCAGGGCGGGGGAAGTTATTTGATGATTTCCTATCTATATAAAAAAAAGACATATGTTTAAACGAGACATATGTTTTAATAACCATAATACATAACTGCTAGGCTAAACAGGAAACACCTTGTGAGAAGCCTTGACATGACAAGTTGTGTCATTTTTGGCAATGAACACTATCGTTAACTGTTGCATAAATATTTTACTTGAAGTGGCATTGCTCTTGAGGATGCGTCGTGTTGTTTACTAGCAATACCCGACTGATTCACCTGCGTTATGTTTTGATTACTGCTCTGTGGGTCTTAGCGTGATGTTACATAACCTATGTTACTCAGGAATAATGTAGTTATCTATTGGTAAATAAGTCGTTAAAAACGATCCAGTACTTTCAAAGGTTATTCGGTACTAACAAACACACAAACAAAATGCCCTTTCTTAGGGTTCAAATTTGGCCGGACGGGAGAGGGAGAGAAGAGTCTCTCGTCCCAGCAGCCGCCGCGGGAGACGCTAAGGGCGTCGGAAGCCGCGAGACGACTCCCAGCCACCGTAGACGCGGGTCTGTGGACGGTGGTCAATAGGTAGCTCACCGTCCGCACGTTAACTAACGACAGACCGTGTCGACGGCGCGTTCGTGTTCCACGTGCGCCTCAAAGAGGTGTCAGCAAACAATGGAGGGGCCACTAAGCGCCGATGCCTGCCGGGGCTGCGGGTTGTTCGAAAGAGATACCGCGCCCCCGGAACGCAAAGGGCACATGAAGGAACATAGATGGGTTTTAGTCAGTAAAAGTTCAACATTCCCTCCCGCCCCGCCCAGGGCGGGGGAAGTCATTGGATGACTTCCCGATCATGGGTTCAAACTTACAACGTACCAAATTTTATCAAAATCGGTTAAGCAGTTTAATAGTGTGAAAGCGTAACAGACAAACAGAGATATTATATAATTTGTGGAAAAAAACGAAAAGTGCAAGTGCATCTTTATACAAAATTATATGTTCCAAAAATGAATATAATTTGAATATTTTTGAATTTCGATAACCGTTACGTAAAAAATAAATCTCTACTAATATTACAGAGAGGTATGATTTTGTGTTTGTTTGTTTGTAACAAATAGGCTCCGAAACTACTTTACCCATTTTAACCATTTTTTGGGTTCCGTACCCAAAAGGGTAAAACGGGACCCTATTACTAAGACTTCGCTGTGCGTCTGTCTATCTGTCCGTCCGTCTGTCACCAGGCTGTATCTCATGAACTGTTACAGTTAGACGATTGAAATATTTACAGAATGTTTAGTTAATATTAACTTCAACAATAAATTATTATATTAAAATAAAACAAATACTTAAATAATAAAACAAATACACATAACAAACGTGTTTATTTTTTCCGTTTTTATAGATAGTGATACGGAACTCTTAGTGCGCTAGTCCAACTCGAACTTGGCCGGTTTGTAACCAATAGATAGCTACATTATTTCTGAGTAACATAGGCTATATAACATTACGCTGCGACATACGGGAGCGGAGCATTAACCAAAGACGTAACTTATGGCGGGTGAAGTAAGCAACGCAAACGAAGTCGCGGGCAATTCGCTAGTAAGAAATATTTTGACAGAATATTATGTAACCAGCCAGTCCTTTCTTCTTTCTTTATCGTGTGGGCAGTAAGATCTAACGACCCCACACACCCTAGTGTCAGAGTTTCTAAACCGCCTCAAGGGCCTCTGACATGGTTACTGATGTCAGTGATGTCCAAGATAAACTTAGAAAGTAGATATAAATTAGAAAAAGTGACATAGGTACTTGCCCGTGCCCGGTTGCGAACCCACGACCTCGTGCATGAGAGGCGGGCACCTTAACCCAGTGGTTAAACCAGGGGCCTATTTAATAAAGCTGACAGGTGACATTTGACAAAATAACGGTGACAGTTCCAGGTTTTGTCAATTTTCTGTTTAATAAAGCCCAAAATACATAGAAAATCGTGACATATTTCTGGTTGACAGTAGATTGACGTTTATTTGAATACATCACGTGATAACATGAAATTGCGAATTGTCACTGGAATTTGACCGGCAACTAAGCCGTATGTTGAGAATTTTAAATTTCTTTTTTCTTGCTGAAATGGTTAAAAATATATTACGTCGAATAGGGACAACGAATACTTATTAGAAAATTATCACTTCGCTATTGTTTTTGTCGGTGTAGACTATGTATTTCTCATAGAAGCTTTCACTCTTCATCCACTTCCTCTTTTACTCCTTTTTGATAGAATTCTCAAATCTTTTCTTTTATGGAGTTTGGATTTATGCCCGGTTAATGGCGATAGGCTTGCTCCCTATTACATGGGACCTAAACATACCGGCGAACTGTGGGTGTACATTGGTACACCTCTGCCTAACCCTTCGGGGAATAAGGCGTGATGATATGTATGTGTTTTCTTTTATAATATTACTATATAGATGGAAACTAATTGTGTTTCTAAGGTGCGAGCGATTTTATAAGTAAAACGATTGAATCGATTTTGTCAGATCAAGCTTTAATATCAGTGTAACATTAAACAAATTACAAAATTAAGTTATAGTGAGCTGAACACGTTGCATCATGTGATAAGATATAGCTGAACATTTCTGAAATGATGCCTGCGCACTGTTAGCTCGAACGCAAAGGCCAGTGGTTCTTCGCCGTAGGTAGATTATAGGCTGAAAACATAAAAACAAAGGTTTATCAACGAATATAAATTATTCTTGTGGTGGTAGGTCATTTGACATCACGAAAGTTGCACCTACAATTTTACTACAGCAAAATAGTTTGTTCTATTTCTCCTGAAAGGG
Organism: Caradrina clavipalpis; assembly: GCA_932526535.1. Classification (NCBI taxonomy): domain Eukaryota; kingdom Metazoa; phylum Arthropoda; class Insecta; order Lepidoptera; family Noctuidae; genus Caradrina; species Caradrina clavipalpis. The sequence goes on from OW052106.1 coordinate 11,827,353, forward strand.
ATGAAGTGTCCGGTGGTTGTGGAAGTCGGTCGGCTGATATGATTATGATAATAAATAGTATTAACAGAATTAGTGTAGAAGAAAATCTGCAAATAAACATGTAATAATCTGTAATACATAAATATCAATGATACTTACTTGAGGTACTGATGTGTTCATTGGACTTTATTTAAATCCGTTACGAGATTTTAGTTTCTTAAAGAGTCAGGAATACACACTTCTTCATAAATCAAATAGCTTTTTACTAAGAAATAATACGATAAACCACAAAAAAAATTGACATGTAACAAAAACATGAATTTAAATCACAATGATAAAAAATAAACGACAGAATTTAAAATTCACTAAAATGGCATCATTGTATGGTCATTTTACTTTATATCAAATTTGGTAGGATTATAAAAAGCTCCAAAGACAGATGGCGAAAGGATTTGACAAAAGAGGGCAGCGCGCGCAGCGTAGTTGTTCTAATAGACGAATGCGGCCAAACCAACGAGGCAGTCATATTACGTTTTTGGTTGTAACCTCTTTTATTCCCTATAGTTTTAATTCTGATATGGTATTCTACATTGTGTTGACAGTGTCTGACTCAGTTACGTCAAACTGAAAAATCATCATAGTCCGACAGCTGTAGTTGCGGCTTTTCGCGTTGAAAACTCAGCGATACATTATTTCGTTTGTTGTACATAATTTTACAAACTAGGGTAACTTCAGAGCAAGCTACGGGCGTATTCATACGAAAAAATAGTCTACGATACCTACATTGTTACATTTTTTTTTGTCCTTGAACAAGTGTGGTGGTGTTTCACGTTTCTTGCCTTTTCTGTATAAGAGGAGGCCTTTACTCTGCGGTGATATAGTAAAAGCGGAGTATTTTCGATGGCACATTATTTAAAAAAAGAAAAAGAGTAGAAATTCTGTATTTACGTGTCAGATCAATGTACCGTACTATGTACGTACTGTATTTACGTGCCAATAATGGCACGAAATTTTTTATTGCAAAAACATTTCAACTCTATTTTTAATGTTTAACTCATAAACATTAAAAATAAAGTTGAAAATTGTTTTTCAAATCAAATTACTAATTTATAAAAGACAAAGTGCTCAAACATATAGCTACTCTGTTTATACTGCCCCTTTGATGGTGGTCGAGAACCATCTTGTTGGACTATAGTATAGTTGAAATATATGAGTTTTTGACGTTCGAATACTTGGAGTGATTTCTCGTGTATACTTTTTAAAATGTTAAATTAATTTACAATCGCTGTGTTTTTGTATAATATGCATAAACGTCTATTGTTCCGAAAATGTATCGATGTGCATTCATTATACAAGAAGATAGATCATTGTTGACCGATTCGCAATTTCAAGAAGAGCTGTCATGTTGTTGCATGTGATTTTCACAACACGGATAACATTTATCATGATTACGGGAATTCTATTACTAATACAATGCCCGGATAAGAAAGAAGGCGATCAAACTGGCTAAGGTGGCCTGGGCTGTTTCTATCATGGATTATGGTCAAATAATAATAATTGTGTTATCAAATACTTAATTCGGTGAATTTCGGTGAGTCGTATGACGTGCAAAGGCTGGTTCAAATCAGTGGCCGGGAAACATATAAGTAATTATATCAACTGATTATTTCAAATGTAATTGAGTAAATAAATACAATAATAACTGTACTGTGCTGTTTCATTTCTTTTTACTCGATAAGTTTTTGTTTGATGTGTATTTACAGGGAACTGTCATTCAAATTCAATAAATATTATCAACCACTACTCAAATAAAAACTCGCTAGTTAGGAATACTAATGATGTACTCCAAAAAGATATGATAATTCCTAAATATTTTGGTTGAAATAAGTAAATGTAACTCAGTATGAGTACGTATTTATGCGTCCAAGGATGTTGGCATGTTGGCTGTGACACATGCCAGAATGGCAAATACTAGGGCAGTGACATTTTGCAAATCAATTTTATTAATATCGATTGTAAGTCGTTAAAATCTCATTCTCTTTATTAATATTTTAAAAATGCTTTATTATTTTGAAATTTGTTTTTAAATATTTATTTAATACAAAATATAAAAAATACATTCAAAACACAATCGATATTAATCAAAACAAAAAATTCTTTGTACGTACCCTTTTGTCGCGTTGCAAAATGGTCGGCTACGTACCGGACACATTGAAATGTAAAAAATTATATTTTAAAATACATGCCGTAAACTTCGTTTTCTATAAAAAATATCGATAATCCATCATATAAAAACATCCCATCACTAATAATAATAATAATAATAATAATACATTTGTAAAACCCAACTCTCAAGTAAACATCTCATTAAAGCCATAAACACTTTCGCTATCCCTGTATTGACGTATTCTTTCGGAGTCATAAAATGGACTAAAACAGACACTGAACAATTAGAACGCACCACACGCACTACACTTACGAAACACAACCACCTACACCCTAAGTCTGCCATAGAAAGACTTACCATCAAACGGCAACATGGAGGCAGAGGCCTAATAGATATCCAGCACCTGTGGCGAAAGCAAGTTAGTCGGCTAAAAACATTCTTCCACACCAAATCTCGCACTAGCAATATACACAAAGCCATTGTCACAAATGATCTCAATTACACACCACTTAACCTACACGATCAGACAGATACACAAAACAACACCAATGATGACCGACAAAATCAAAAAATTGAAGACTGGAAGAAGAAAGTACTTCATGGACGACACCCTCATGACCTAGAGCAACCCCACATAAACACAGCAGCATCAAATAAGTGGCTCAAAATAGGCATTTTATTCCCCGAAACTGAAGGATTTATCATTGCTATCCAAGACCAGATAATTAACACAAGAAACTACAGAAAATACATAATCAAAGATCCTACAGTAACAAACGATAAATGTCGGAAATGTCACACACAACCGGAAACTATCCAACACATTACAGGCGCATGCACTACACTTACACAGACAGACTACACTCACAGACACAATCAGGTAGCGAACATCATTCATCAAAAACTAGCACTCAAACACGCACTCATACAAAACACCAACACACCTTACTACAACTATACTCCACAAACCATCTTAGAAAATACCACACATAAACTCTACTTCGACCGCGCTATACTCACCGACAAAACAGTTCATTATAATAGACCAGATATAACCCTACAGGATAAAATAAATAAAGTTACTTATCTGATAGACATTGCAGTCCCCAACACACATAACATACAAAAAACAATCACCGAGAAAATAAGTAAATACGCAGAGCTGAAGGAGGAAGTTACTAGAATCTGGCGGCAAGAAAAAGTATACGTAGTCCCTATAGTACTTTCCACCACAGGCGTTATCCCAAATCACCTTCTCCATAGCCTCAAATTATTAGATCTTAAAGAAACCCTTTACGTCACCCTACAGAAAGCCGCAATTTTAAATACTTGCAGAATAGTCAGAAAGTTCATGCAGATAGAAGAACACGAGGTAAATCCTCATCACAACATAACATCGTGAACACATACTCTACACACCACACGCTACATTTACTTGGCTTTGGCCCGTAGATGTAGCTAATACCAGCCTCGAGCTGAGAAGAAAAAACAACACCTCTAAATAATAATAATAATAATAAATTATTATTATTATTATTATTATCCCATCACTAAACACATTACGTTACACACATATCACTATGCTTGAATTTTCTTTCAATTTGGTTTTCTTTATAGACAGTAATATTTTGGCAGTATTTAATTTAATTAGTAGTTATTTAGTTAATTCCGTATTTTACGACTATAATTTTAGGTCGCAGCAAAAACATTAAATCATAATTTGTAAATCGCGGTAAAGTTCAAGAGTGAAAAGGAACAGAAAAATTGTCACAGGCATATTTATCTTGCATGACCTATGTCATACATGTCGGTTTTATTAAACAGCACTTGTCAAGACAATTTGCCGATTTTGACAAAAAAGTCAGCTTGTCAGCTTTATTAAATAGGGCCCAGGTTGACCCAGTGGTGAATGTCCACTGGGCCATCGCGACATTCACCACTCTGATAATGACTAGTCATTGACAGCTCACTTCAAGGTTAGCACATCGATGACAGTTTATTTAAGTTGGTCCAAAACTTAGCCAAGAGATTGACTGAATCAGTAGCATCCACTTTCAGAAGCATAATGGCATCTCAACTCATTTTATTTAAATTCACATCCAGATTTGCACACAATAGCAGTGTCGAGAGTTTACTCACCTTTCATTGACTTTGAATGCGAATATATTTGATAACACTACAGTTACCAAGACAATAAAAAAAAACTTCGCAATTCACTGAATTGTCTCGCTAACTGGCCTTGTGACTAGTGCCCGTAACTTTTGAATATTCATAGTACCTACACTGATTTAACTATAGAAGTTTATGATAATATTATATTTTATCTCAAAGTTATATCTTATTACGAGTTATATGTAACAAGAGTTACTCGTTATTGCTAGCCGCGGTAGACCATGCCGCGAAACAGCATAACACGTCATTTTTTGTGTAGTAGTTTTTAATATATATACCATCACACCTGTATTCCCCGAAGGGTTAGGCAGAGGTGTACCAATGTACATGTTCACCGGTATATTTAGGTCCCATATGATAGGGGGCGAGCCTATTGCCATTAACCGGGCACAAATCCAAACTCCGAGCTGCTACTGAGAATTTCATAGAAAAACCCAATAACACTTTTTGCTCGACCTGGGAATCGAACCCAGGAGCTCTACCGTAGCAGTCGTGCTTAGGACCACTAAGCCACTTATACACTTGACGCATGATCCGCGTAAGTTCACTGCACCTAAATTTAGGAAGCGAAATTTTTACATAACAGACCGAATGAATTGAAGTATTGTGTTGCCCAGCCAATTGGATGTGGAGGTCAGATAGTCAGTCGCTCCATGTAAAACACTAGTATTCAGCTAACTAGGCTAAGCAGAAACTAGGTTAAGCAGATAGGCAAATAGACCGACCGAATCGACTTGTAAACTGGCTTCGTCTTCAAAGCCCATTAGGTCTTGAAGACGCAATAACACTTGGTCGTTAGCCCATATTCAGGGACGTCAATTACACCTGGCTGCCTTCCCGAATTCAGGTGTCTATGAGCGGCGAAGTTGGCTGCAAACCCGGGTGAACGACCAAGAAGTTAGTTTAATCTTACATCCTACTTATATTATAAATGCGAAAGTAAGTTTTGTTTGTTTATTACCGTCTCAAGCCTAAACCACGGAACTGATCATTCTCAAATTTTGCCTATACGTTGTCACAAGGACATAGTATTAGGTTACCTTTCATCCCGAAACAAAAATACTGTTCAAGAAAAACAACAATAGCGTTCTTTTAGATAATAGATGGCGGCATGTGTCGTTCGAAACATGATTGTTTTTTTTTTGAAGTGAAAACTTCTTTAACGGCGTTGGGTAAAAAATGTTAAACTCGCGTCAGGACATGTGACCCTGATCGAAAATTTTAAGAGGCGTTGTGCACTTGTTTTGCTCGCGTCAGGACACGTGACCCTGATCGAAAATATTCGTAATTGGATCGTGGAAAATCGTGCAAAATCGTGCAAAATCGTGGAAAATCGTGGATGGACGGATGGACGAATGGACGGATGGACGGATGGACTAAATAGTACACGTGCTTGGTTTAATGGTTTCTGTTATATACATAGTACTTTTATAATGATAATTATAGCAATTCGTGCAAAATTATTCCCTAACCATTCCAAAATATCAAAAATGCACAACGTTAATATTCAAGTTTTCACTTCTGCCGGCACTCCCGGAGTGCAACCCGTCGTTTTTTTTTTATTGAATTTAATATAATCGACATTTACGCGGACAAAGTCATAGGCAAAAGCTAGTACTATTACAAATGTGAAAGTTTGTGGAAGATCGATTATAGTATGAAATTTAATATAGGCTTCAGCCCCCCTAGCCAAGTCACAAACGATAAACGCAAACGCTGAGTAGGCTTTAATAGATCTTCAACTTTATGTACTTGGTTTTAAGTTGAACATCTAATGAAGATTGCATAGCGTTTTCGTTCGTTCCAGTCACTAACGCTTAGAAATCTTTGATAGATTTTCAACTTAAGGCTCTTGGGTATTAAGTTGAAAATCTATTGGTACCTACCGAGCGTTTACGATTATCGTTTGTGACTTGGCTAGGGGGGCTGATTTTATTACGTTTTTCTTTCTTCGAGGGATAATTGAGGACTTTAGCTCTGAAATGTACGTAGAAGCATCGCGGGAAAAAGCTAGTTGAGAAATAAATTAACAATTACTTGTTATGTGTATGCAGGTATTAAGCTGTTTATTCATTAGATGCTAATTGTTGCAACATAACACTCCAAGCAATCAACTTTTGTTTTACAAAATGCCAAAACTCGTTGCCCAAGGTTGTCAGTCAAGTTATTGTTTCAATTTGAGATTCACCAAAATTCTCATTTAAAAATATATTTTGAAGTTCGCTACGCTAATTACTGCTGTAGTTATTGAGATAGTTTCATTACCCCGTTGGTCTCGTGATCGAAAGTCTCTATTGTCGTCTGATTGTACCAGGTCGGCCAAAAAGTGTGATTGGGTTTGCCATTACGAATTTCTCAGTAGTAAGTTGGAGTTTGTAAGTTGGGGTGTTAGACCCCCGTGTCCTAGAAAACACGAAAAGCCGTTGGTCCCGCGCCTCATCTCTCTCCGGTCATATCAGTTTTCCGTCCATTTTGGCTTTTTGTACAAGTATAATTATTATCATACATTGATACGAATAAAGTATTTAAACTAGATAAATAAATATTTATAATTATGCGAAACAGGTATTTTCTATGCTAAAATCTAGTTTATTAATAGTAGGCACTAAGATGTCAAACTTTCTACAGTAACTCGTTTTTATTAAAACATTAAAAAATAAGTACTTTTCCAAACCGTTGACCATGATTGCCTTAAATTGATGGACCAGATTTTAAAATGATTGGCAATCAATCCTTGTCCACTTATGATATATAAAATTAATGATAGTTATTTTAAGAAATAAATTAAGATTAATCGCCTTAAAGTTAAGTAAATTTATTTTTATAATCTATGTTGTATTATTTCTAAGTAGCAAGCGCGATGTCGTTCTCGTAGATTTTTTTTACTCAAGTTATGTTACATCTTTGGTAAGGTACTGCTCCGCTCCACTGGATCGTAGCGTAATGTAATAAAGCTGAAAAGTATAGCTCATGAATCTGGCTTGCATACACATAATAATGTATCCAGACTCGCATTTTCAATCGCTTTTAGAGACAAAATGTAGAACATTAGTGTTACTAGTGCGGTAATGTTGCTATTTAATTTTGACAACGCGTTTTTTATCTCCATATTTTGTGAATAATTGAACAAAGTATGGCCGATGGTGCCGCAAAGTTCTCGAATGAAGACCACGCACCGGAAAGCGCAGCGTAGGATGTCCACCCACAAGGTGAACAGATGACTTGATTAAACCGGTCTTTTTGGAAGTCCATGGGGTAGTCCTATGTCCAGAAGTGGACGTGATGCGACTGATATTATGATGATTATGATAATAATTAATAAAAAATGACAAATAAACACTACATTTTACCAAATCGACTGTAATGACAAACTTACTTCACTAGTATCATAATACACCATTCTCTTTTTTATTACAGATGTCGGTAGACGACATGCATCCGATGTACCCTTACACCAAGGAGGATGTACTGGAGATCAGGAAAGAACTTGGATTGAAGGAGAGCACCATACAAGAAGACGTAGATGCGATAGTCGAGTGGTTTCACAAACAGCCCCATTTGGTTGAAGCTGGAATTGGTAAGATAATTATAGTATACAGTAAATAGTAGTGTTCTTTGTGATGGAGCTCTTGGCTAAATAATTACAGCCGCATAGACCGATCTTCCGGGTTAAGCCACGCTTGCCGAGGTTGGTCTGTGGATGGGTGACCATTTACCATAGCGAGTTTCCTCCGTGCCTCGGGAAGCACGTAAAGCCGTTGGTCTCGGCTTTCATTTGTAGATCTTTGACAGACGTTACTGTTAGTCAGAAGCCCGAAAGTCTGACAACCAGTCTTACCAAGAGTATCGTATTACCCATTACTGGGTTGTGGAGGTCTGATAGGCAGTCGCTCCATGTAAAATACTGATATTCAGCTGCATTCGGTTCGACTGGAAGCCGACCCCAACATAGTTGGGAAAAGGCTAGGCAGATAATGAGTGTTCTTTGTGATAGAGCTCGTCTGGGGAATTATACCACTGTACCAATTTCTGCCGCAAAGCCGCGTTGCTGTGTTCCGGTTTGCAGGGTATGGGTGTCAACTTTTTCTCTGGGATGGCAACTCATTTGCAAGGGCTCTGGTATTGCAGTTGTCTATAGGTAGCGATGACCATTCAACATCAGGTGGGACATCGGCTTGTTTGCCATCCAAAGACATAAAAAATGAACTAACTTCTGCCCGCGACTTTACCCGCGTTACGTCTTTTGTTACTGCTCCGCTTCCATGTTTTTTTGTGTGTTTGTTTGTGTTTATTTGTGTTGATAATCACTAGCATATTTACCACGTTAGACGAGGATGCTAAACTGCCTTGCCTTGCATCGATTTCATTATACATGCGCAATTGATTGCTTCAGCTTTTTGTAATAATTAGAAGGACATCCGAGGTCGATGAAAATCAACAGTACTACACAGCAATTTAGTAGTAATGTGCATAATAATGTGTAATCCTGTATGATTCGGTATCTCTACATAGTATAAAACAACGTCACTTCCCGCCGACTGTACGATCATACGTCTGTTAGACCTTTTAAACTACGCAACAGATTTGAATACGTTTATATCGTTAAATAGAGTGATTCAAGAGGAAGGTTTATACGTATACAACATCACGCTATGGCAAACGGTAGTGGAGCAGTAATCAAAGACGGAACGGACACTGCGGGGTCTATCCTACTAGTCTTGATTATAAATGTGAAAGTTTGTGAGGATGCACGGATATTTGTTACTCTTTTACGCTTAACCCTTACACCGCCAAGGTCGGATTAATCCGACAAATATTTTCGGATGAACGAGATGATGTATTTGGTCGTAATTATCCGACGCTGTCGAAATGGACACGAAAATATTTGTCGGATTAATCCGACCTTGGCGGTTAAAAGTTTAAACGGCTGAACGAATCTGGATAAAACTTGGCACTGAGATAGATTGTAGTGTGATATTATGCATGTTCGGAAAAACCTTCATCTTTTTAAAAAAAGTAGGTGATAGGCATAATTTTAATACTAGAAATAGGAACAAATTAGATCAAGCAAGTTTCAGATTATCAAAAGTACACACTTTTTTTTATGGGGTACTGTGTAAAATTTTATAATAAAATACCGCGCGTTATTCTTGAACTAAATGAGAGAAAGTTTAAAACATGCATAAAACGCACATTATGTAGTCAAGCATATTATAAACTAGAAGATTATATAAATGATAAAAATGCTTGGCTTAATGCTGGTCCTGCTCCACAGCCACTCGGGCTTCCAAATTAATAAACATAATGATATAAAATTATATATTTCTTTTTAAAGGAATGATGTTTCTTAGCACCTTTTTCATTGACGTAAATAACGTGTACGTTATTATTATTGTTTCTTTTTTTTTTACATACCACGGGTCATCTGTCAAATAGGTTCACTGAAAACCTTTGTTTTATATAACTTAACATCATTTATTTCGATTTTGTAAATGTGAGTACCATGGAGCAACTTATTGTATTTTTTCTTAAGTTACTATGTGTTGGACATAACGGGCAAGGCGGTTGAGAGCTTTGTCATGCTCACTTAAATGTCTCGCTGACGGTGGCGCGTGCATTGGATCGTTCAGTTCCCTTCAAGATGGTTGAGCTGAACGGTGCTGAGGCACGCGTCATGTTCGTGAACGGGCGCTGTCAGTTGGGATTGGTCATCTCTTATCTGCCATGGCCTACATTTTTATTAGTATTATTTAATTGTTTAATATTCACCTTCATTGTTTTCACATATAGAAGCAACATGAATACTGTAACCAAGATTTTGTAAAACCAAATTGAAGAAAAAGAGTGTCCATGGAGTTTCTTGCTCGTTCTTCTCCATAGAGATCTACGCTTTGGAACGAGCAACTAGCTTCAACTTTAAACTGTAACTTCTTGACATTCAAAAGTGCCTGTAAATGGTCTAATTGAAATAAATGCTTTGAATTTGAATTTGTGGAATAACACATAGAATACTTTTGATCCCGGAAAGATGTAGGTACGGTTTCCTTGGGATAATATATAATATTTGACGCGAAAGAAGTCCCCGGTAGAAGCTAGTAGTACAAAATATTGTAAAACATAAAAAAATAAGTAAAGAGTTTTTTACCATTGTTCTCCTTTGTTGTTTTATAAGACGTTCAAATGTGACTTTTAATAGAAAAAGTCACATTGGTACTTGCCCGTAGACGGTTGCAAACCTGGGCCATTACGATTGTGCGTATGGAAATAATTAATTTAATTACGAAAACAGTAATTAACGTTGTATGAAAACACGTGTCCCTAGCTATTTTTTTCACGTGCATAATATTATGAAGCCAAATATAATAATTTTGGAGGCAATTCATTTTTTATATGAATTTTCATGAACGCCTATTCATTTTTTTCTTTTGTTTTTGCAAAAACCTGATTTCATTCTTACCTGCAAAAATATGTAACGCACATTAATTTAAACTTTATTATACATAATTATACTTTTAAATGAAATTAGTAAGACGTTAGTAAATTATACAGAGTAAATTAAGAAGAAAGCACAACACAGAGGCCTTAACTACGCTTACTGCGCATCTGCCGGTGGCGCGTGGGTTGGGTCGTTTGGTTCCCTTCAAGATGGTTGAGCTAAATGGTGCTGATGTACGCGTCATATTCGTGAACGGGTGCTGTCAGTTGGGATTGGTCATCTCTTGACTGCCATGGCTTACATCTTTATTATAATTTTGTTATTTTTTTATATTCATCTTCATTGTTTTCACATATAGAAGCAACAAGAACATTGTAACCAAGTTTTTGTAAAAACCAAATTGAATGAAAAGAGTGTCCGTGGAGTTTCTTGCTCGTTCTTCTCCATAGAGACCTACGTTTTGGAACGAGCAACTAGCTTCAATATTAAACTGTAACTTCTTGACAATTCAAAAGTGCCTGTAAATGGTCTAATTGAAATAAATGCTTTGATTTTGATTTTGATTTTTCAAACTAAGTTTCAGTTAAAATGCTGATACATGATTTTTTTTGCTGTGAAAATATTATTTTTATTTATTTACTTGGGAAAAGGAAACAGCAGTGTAATAAAAAGTACACTTTGGTTTGACGCAACTTTGTCTGGGATTGCAACGCCTTTGCAAGGCCCAAAAGCCTTGAGATTACCACTGCCTATCTGGTATCTGCAATACCATAGTATTGTAGACACCAGATAGCGATCTGTGACCAGTTAACATCAGGTGAGCTGGCTTGTTTGCCATCCAAAGTTACATTAAAAAAAATCCTGACAGCATTAAACATATAAATCATTAATGTAGTTAAAGATGTAATTAAAATAAAACAGATAGTTACTTTTGTGTTTAATTATAATCATATTTTATGAGGCATCTTCTAAGTATCGTAAGATCGTATGTTTTTTTTTTAATAAAGCTTCTGATAAATATCTTTTCATCTACATAACATGTTTTATATTGTGCCTTTACGTGTTATGATAGCATTGTTATCCTAATTAGTACTATAATAATATTGTAATTAACTAGATTATGCCCGCGACCCGCGCAATTAACAAAAAATCCATTAATCTTTATTAGTATAGGTAGATTCCCGTGCGTTGAAAAGCTGATCCTGCGCCCAATCTCTCCCCGGTCGTATTGGATTGCCGTCCCATTGGAATTTGTAACTGAGGCATAAGGGACTGCGTACTTACCTAATTTTCATTGAGATTGGTCACCGTGAACGAAACAACGAACATCATTCACATCTATAGCCGTGAATTCTCATGTCTCGTTTTCCGCAAAGCAATCAAATATACAAAAAATCCTAACGCCGTCAACTGGAGATGTCTCCAAGAGATCGATAGATATGATCCTATTGGATGATATGGTTGATATACACATTTCTTGTAAAATGGTAGCCTTAGAGTCATCACTTACTAAAACAGCAAGGGTCCGACACAGCAAATATTTTACCAATTAAGTTAAGACTTTAAATTATGTACGTTAAAATGTTTTTTTCAATGACAAGATAAAAATGTGACGGTTTGCGGGGGGCGTGTTGGCAGTTACCGTTGGATTTATCAAAGCAATTCCAGTTGTTCTGATATAAATACACTTCAATTCTGACTGACATATTTATTTTAATTTCAGATAGAGATTACGTGGAGAGAATGCTGATTGTTACAAAAGGATCCATGGAGAAGACAAAGAGGAGAATAGACAATTTCTACAAATATAGACTTTTAGCACCAGAGATAATACAGAACAGGGAAAAGGTTTTATCTGACTCAGAGGATCTGTGGAGTTCATAGTAAGTAATCTTGATATTGAATTGATAACTGTCGTGATAGCCCAGTAGTCAGGGGACCCGCCTCTCATGCATGAGGCTGGCCTGTTTGCCTCATGAATGTTATTTTTTCCAATATGTCTGGCAGTTCTATAGTTAGCACATTGTCTCATACAAACAAACAATATTTTCTGCTTCATTATACAACATTATAATTAGTATATGCGATACCTGAATATAGTTTGTTCAGAATAAGTAATTGAATCAATTCCAATATTTTTTATACCATGTTATATTTTGTCCCAAAAATTTGCAAATGTGATGGAAAATGTTATCACCAGTTAATTAAAATACAATCGCCATGCGGTTAGGTACATACTGCCAAATTATATCAATGAGAATTTTGTATACAGATTCTTTACATAAAAATACTGGACAGGTGTTTTGGGTTTCGCATAATATACTAATTATAATGTTGTATGACATCTGAAGTCACCAATTCACATTAAGAGGACGAATTGGTAATTTTGGCATCAGTGATCTCTATTTTTGTCAGTAATTACGAAACGTATAAAAATGTGAGTTGGTGTTCTGAATAGTTCATGATGAAAGCCTTATTTTGTTAGCTTTCATTACATGATTAAGTAACTTTAGTAACAGAGAAAAAAATATCAAACATACCTCTTTTTAAATAGAGATACACATCTTATGGGCAAACGGGGCCAATTTTAGCCTCTCAACTTGCTCTGTAGACAAGTCTATAAATACTCTTTAAAATTGTAGAAGGATTTTCTCAAGTTATCATTTCCGACTAAATAAAATAACAAAAAGCTTACTTGCCGGGGTGTGTGCGGGTTGCGGGGGGCGCGCGCCTGGTCTAGAATTATTGTTAAACAATTCGTCGCCTTAAGCAAATGTAGTGATCAATACCTGTGCCTTCTCTGTTTAAGAAGAGACTTTTGCTCTGCCGTGGGGCCGTGGGGTTAATAGGCTGATATGATGACCATGATGATGAGAAAACTACATTATGCCTGAAAGTGCTGGCACTTCGCTAGTACAGTATAAAACTGAAGGTTATGTTAGTAGAGCATATTGCGAACTACCAGGATTCACTAACCGTGACGCTGTTTTAATTGCAGCTTCAAATTATTGCATACGAGAAACTATACTGGTATATGCAATTTTATATAACTTATGACAAGGTCAATGATCGCTAGTAGTGTCAGATTTAGACAGTTTTACACTTATCTAATATCATCATCATAATATCACCCGAACGACGTCCACTGCTGGACATACATAGTCGCCCTAAATATAGCCACAATGCGCAGTGTGGAATTTATTAGGAATAGTATACGAGTAGGCTATAAGTGAAGACTATCCACTGTATCCAGTCTGTTTTTTATATGTGAAGACTTTAATTCTTCCATAACTCAATAAATAAATAATAACATCACGCTACAATACACTGGAGAGGAACAGTAAACAATGACGTCACTTTTTTTTTTCTTTTTTTTTTTTCTTATTAAACTATTATGTCTACCTGTGGACAGCGTTGTGGGTTACATTATTGTTAACATTGATTGTTAAATTAGTTTTAAGCTCTTAATATGTAACTGTTTGCTGTTCCTTTCAATAAAAATAAAATTAAAATAAAAAATAACTTAAGGCGAATTAAACAAACACGCGGACGTTTCGGATAGAGCTAACACCAACTGGAAGTCCTTTTCCTAAACCAATATCACTAAAGTCCAAGAAAAACTTAGAACTTACATAATAATTATTTGAAAAAGTCACGTTGGTAGTTGCCCAGAATTAAACTTACAGCTTCATGGATAAGAAACGAGTTCCAAAACCATTGGGCCACGACGATTATCGATCTTGTTTATACAGACTGTAATTAAAATCATCAGCATCTAGTGAGTGAAAATAGGTACACATGACTATAAACAACTTTTACTACGAGACCAATGTAAAAAAATCTGCTGTTTCATACAAAAACGCAATGTGTGTCCTCCACAATTCAAATGATTTGCTAACGAAATCCACTCGGTTTTTTCACCCGAATTCAGTTACGTCTTTGGTTACTGCTCCGCTCCCGTAGGGCGCAGCGTGATGTTATATAGCCTATACTATTCCTTATGAATCTGGCTATTATAGAATTTAAATCTAACTGGTAGTTCCCTAGTTTAGCACGTTTAAACAAACAAACATAAAAAATCTTTAGATTGACATTACTCGTAGTATGGTTTAGTTAGTTTGGAAGAGGTATCGTGTTGCCCAGCTCCTGGGTTGTGGAGGTCAGATAGGCGGTCGCTCCATGTAAATGACTGTTATTCAGCTACATCTAGTTAGACTGAAAGCCGACTCCAACATCATCTGCTTAGCCTTTTCCCAACTGCGTTGGGGTCGGCTTCCAGTCTAACCGGATGCAGCTGAATACCAGTGTTTTACATGGAGCGACTGCCTATCTGACATCCACAACCCAGTAACTGGGCAACACGATACTTCTTGGTTAGACTGTTTGTCAGACTTCTTGGCCCAAAGCCGACTCCAACATAGTTTGGAAAAGGCTAGACGGGTGAATTTAGTTTAGTTTAGTTAAGTTTAACGTTTTCATATATTTATGATGAACTAGACTCTTTGCTATTTTAACATCTGTCGTATCGGAAGGTTGTACTACTATACTAGGATATACGTTCTACACGACGTGTGTACCTACGTATATCCTATAACTTCTTATTTTAAAAAATTTGGCCTTCCACACAATTCTTAGGTATTTTTATGTTGGGCAAAAAGTTATTTTGTCATGATTTGTTATTTTGTTTAAACTTTTAAAATAGAATTGTTTACATGTGTTATCTTTTAAGTAATCTCGAAGAAGGTTGATTAATTATTCTATTGTTTACTTTTAAAACAATGGTTATGACGTCAATTAATTTATACCAGGAAAAAGATGGGGAATTAATATTCAAATTAGAATTTGCGAATTTTCCAACAAATTACACGTATCTACGTCAGTCATTTAACTGTAGCCTTTTTTTAAAACTTATTGTATAATTTTGAAATCTAGCCAATGAACAATTTTGTGCTTTATATAGCTTTTGACTGAGACGTATTCCACATGATTTGCAATAGGATCGCAAATGTTTTATAAAATAAAAAATATCTCAATACTATATTCATTAAAATTATTGTCATGGATGGTGTTGCCGCGGCCGAATTATGGGTCAAACATAGTATTAAAATTCTATTATAATTCTATAAATTATGTTTTATTAATATTCTATTATTTGCCATCGATACGCTAAGAAGAAGATTAATTAGTTTAACAAAAAAATATTTAATAGGTCTATATATTTTGTCCCGTTATAACTGCCCCGTTGGTCTCGTGGTTGCAAGTGCGACAAGTGCGGTTCGATTCCCAGGTCGAGCAAAAAGTGTTATTGGGTTTTTCTATGAATTTCTCAGTAGCAGCTCGGAGTTTGGATTTGTGCCCGGTTAATGGCAATAGGCTCGCCCCCTATTACATGGGACCTAAATATACCGGCGAACTGTGGGTGTACATTGGTACACCTCTGCCTAGCCCTTCGGGGAATACAGGCGTGATGGTATATGATGGTATATAAAAGTACTATGTATATAACAGAAACCATTAAACTAAGCACGTGTACTATTTAGTCCATCCGTCCATTCGTCCATCCGTCCATCCACGATTTTCCACGATTTTGCACGATTTTCCACGATTTTGCACGATTTTCCACGATCCAATTACGAATATTTTCGATCAGGGTCACGTGTCCTGACGCGAGTTTAACATTTTTTACCCAACGCCGCTAAAGAAGTTTTCACTTCAAAAAAAAAAAAAACAATCATGTTTCGAACGACACATGCCGCCATCTATTACTTTGTTTCGGGATGAAAGGTAACCTAATACTATGTCCTTGTGACAACGTATAGGCAAGTGCGACAAGTGCGGTTCGATTCCCAGGTCGAGCAAAAAGTGTTATTGGGTTTTTCTATGAAATTCTCAGTAGCAGCTCGGAGTTTGTATTGGTGCCCAGGTAATGGCAATAGGCTCGCCCCCTATTACATGGGACCTAAATATACTGGCGAACTGTGGGTGTACATTGGTACACCTCTGCCTAACCCTTCGGGGAATACAGGCGTGATGGTATATTTTTTTATATATATATTTTGTCCCGAAGCTGTTGGTCCCGGCTGACATTCGTAGATCTTTGGCAATCGTTACGGATAGTCAGAAGCCAAGAAGTCTGACAACCAGTTTAACCAAGAGGTACCACCGTGTTTCCCAGTTACTGGGTTGTGGAGGTCCGATAGGCAGTCGCTCCATGTCAAACACTGGTATTCAGCTGCATCCGGTTAGACTGGAAGCCGACCCCAACATAGTTGGGAAAAGGTTAAGCAGATAATGACAAAATTAGCGCTCCAATAAACTCATGGATATGTCTACCCAGAATTGCAATATCTTCTTTCATCTCATCATGATATCAGCCGCAGGACGTCTACTGCTGACAATGCCTTCCCCATAGATTTCCAAAAGGACTCGTTGGAAGCGGCCAGCCTTCAGTGCTTTCCTGCGGTCTTAATCAGGTCGTATTTTTACCTTGTGGGTAGACGTACTATGCTGCGCTGGCCGGTGCGTGGTCTCCATTCGAAAACCTTGTCTTTACTTTCTTTCAGACATATTCAAGAATGAAGGTATATGACGCGTTGATAATTTCTGCAAAATTTAACATTTTTTTTTCTCTATTTCAGTCGTCAAGTATCGATGCAAAAATTATACAAAGGCCATAGAATCACTCTGTTCCAACTTGTTGACCCAGACCCAAGCACTTTTTCTAGTGAAGTGTTACTCAGAAACACTTTTATGGTATGTATAATTGTTATTTTTTCTTTTAATTAGCCCAAACCTAGGCTGACGTTGATGATGATACGAGAAAAAAATCTGTTAAAGGTTTTTTCGGCAAACAAGCCGACGACGGCTCACCTAATGTTAAGTGGTTAAAGGAAATCTGCAATACCCGAAGCCTTGCAAATGCGTTGCCATCCCAGAGACAAAGTTTGCGGTGTTTAATGTGCCTGTAATTACTCCGGCACCAATAAATTTCAATACTTCATGATCTTGCCTACCAAATTACATAATTATTATTTGACTACCCGTTGGACTCATGATCGCAAGCGCTACTGCTGAGTGTGGGTCCTGGGTTCGAAACCCAGGTTGGGCCAAAAGTGTAATTGAGTTTCTTCGAAAGAAACTTCTCAGTAGTAGCCCAGAGTTTCAAAATTGATGCTGAGACATCACAGTTCCTCGGAAAGCAAGTTGTTGCTGCTTCTGATCTCTCCCCGGTCGTGACGGATTGCTGTCCCATTGAACTATGAGAGTGAGGGAAAAGGGACTCCACCTGTGATTGAGCACACACACTCTCTATTGAGATTGGCTGCGGTGACCAAAGTGTTAGGCAAAGGTGTAACCAATGCACACCCACACTTCACCGGTTTGTTTTTAAGTCATATGAAATGTGACGTGATGGTGGAATGATGTCATGTGATGTGCGTGTTTATGTGCATGTATTGAGAGAATATATTTTTTTTACTATCTTCTTTCAGCTTGCAGACATCAGAATTAAACACGACTACTTCTTAGGCGACATTTGGATCATCGACATGAAGCATGCTACCTTCGCGCACTTACTCAGAATGAACCCAACTTTAATGCAGAAGTCAGCTCATTTATTTCATGTAAGTTTATTTAGTTCAAACAAGAACAAATTCACATAATTAATTACTAATTACTAATAGTAATTACTAATCACCTGCACGTTGCAGACTGTCATTCATAAAATTCAAAAGTGACATGAGGCTATACATTTTTGTATCTTGATCCCTTTAAATCTGAACATAGCAATGCTGCTTCTCGAAAAATATGCTAACGACAAGACACAGAAATTGGTCTGTGGTCGGTGAGCAATGGGTAGCTCACCGTCTGTACGTTAACTAACTAGCGACAGACCGTGTCGACGGCGCGTTCGTGTTCCACGCGCATCTCAAAGAGATGTCAGCAAACTTGGAAGGGGCCACTGAGGGCCGATGCCTGCCGAGGCTGCGGGTTGTTCGAAAGAGATACCGCGCCCCCGGAACGCAAAGGGCACATGAAGGAACATAGACGGGTTTTAGTCAGTAAAAGTCTGACACTCTCTCCCGGGAAGTTATTTGATGATTTCCCGTCTATAAAAAAAAAAGACACAGAAATTGATCAAAATTATAAAAGGGATTTGAGAGTTGTAATAGAAAACTGTGTCGTATTTCGGCTCTGCATCCCATCCCAACTCAAGAAGCACCAACCCAAAATCATTTGTTTTTAAAAGAAAAGTAAATATAAGATTAAAATTTCCACTTTCAGGATGGTCTTGGCTTCCGAATCCACTCCATCCACGTCCTCAACGCCACCAGTTTAGTCCAGCACGTCATCAGCTTCATGAGGCAGTTTTTCAGCCCAAAGCTCATGGACCGAGTAGTGTTGCATGACTCCTTGGATGACCTTCACATGTGTCTTCCGAAGAAATATTTGCCGAAAGACTATGGAGGAGAGGAACCAGCTATTGCTGAGTTTAAAGGTGAGAACAATTTATTGGAAGAATCTTTTGATCAAAATGATACTGATAGCTTAGCTTTTTCCCGCGACTTTTTCTGTTCTGCTCTTTAGAATTAATAAAAATCCCAAAGTATTTTTTGGGAACAAAAACCGAATAAAAATTATCACGATTTATTAAGCTAGATCTTAGAAAAAAATTAAATGTTGTGTAGTTGTATTTAACTCATTTAACTGCATAATTCTACGTATTTATTTGGAGTGTGAACATTAATAATCTAATTGTCATTATTATGAATTATTAACTATATAATGTCTATCTATCTATAAATCTTTGTTTTTGCTTTGTCATGTAAAGTAGTAGAAAAATCAGGTGCAAGAATTCTTTACAAATTGTTACCTGACTGCGCCAGAAGGAGGGTTATGTTTTTCGAGAATATGTCCCCTGTGTGGTCCCGACTGCTACAATTTTAAGTGCAATCGGGTACAACGACTTTCTTGTTTTAGGGATTTTTCATAACTACTCAGAAAAACAGTCGGGTTTTTTAGTGTTTTAAATTACCGTTTTTTTTTTAATCATGTTTCATTCTTCCTTTGTTTTAGATAAATATGAAAAAGAAATAAGGAGTACGAACACAAAGCAGTTCCTTATAAATGCTATGAAGATGGTGTCCAATGAGAAGAAACGAACGAACTCTGACATCAATGAAGAATTTCTTGCCGGATCCTTTAGAAAACTAGACTTCGACTAATTTTTGTTTTATTTGGGTGTTAATTTAAGTTTAGTTTTTATTAAGTTACCAATTAAATTACATTTGTAAGCATTGGTTTATTTTATTTTTAGAATAAGTTTTAGTAATAAATAAATAAATAATAAATATCTTGGGACAACTCACACACGGCTATCCGATCCCAAGCTAAGCAAAGCTTGTGTTATGGTAACCAGACAACTGATATACATACTTATATAATTTATAAATACATACATATTATAGATAAATCACACCCAAACACAGAACAAACAATCATGCTCATCACACAAAGTTTGTCCTGGGTGGGAATCGAACCCACGACCTCCGGCCTAGCAGTCAGGGCCGCTAACCACTAGACCAACAGGCCCGTCAGTAGTAGTAGTAGAGTTTTTTTGAATGAGCTCGCCCAAGTATTGCCACTACCTATTTCTGCCGCAAAGCAGCTTAGTTGCGTTCCAGTTTGAAAGGCTTGGGTGCCTGTGTAATTACAGGCACATAATTATGATATTTCAACTTTGCTTCTGTGATGGCAACGCATTTGAAAAGCCCAGAGGCCTTGCAAATGCGTTGTTAATGAGTGGTGACCGCTGCCTATAGACATTTGCATCTGAATCTGCTTACAGGCAGCGGTGACCACTTTTTAAGATCCGGTGGGCCCTCGGGTTGCTTGCCAACCAATGATACAAAAAAAAGGGAATTTATCTTGGACATCTCTGACATCGGTCAAGGAAAAGATTCTGAAGAGTACTGGACTCATTTAGATCCTAGCATACATACATTTCTTTGCATTGAGTGAGGTATTCTTTGTGTACGTTTAGGAGCCGTTATTTTACAATTCAAACTTTGCCCATACTGCTTTTTTTTTTTTTTTTTAAAGATGGTAAAATCATCAAATGACCCCCCCCGTCCTGGGCGGGGCGGGAGGGAGTGTCAGACTTTTACTGACTAAAAACCATCTATGTTCCTTCATGTGCCCTTTGCGTTCCGGGGGCGCGGTATCTCTTTCGAACAACCCGCAGCCCCGGTAGGCATTTGGCCCTTAGTGGCCCCTTCCAATGGCTGACACCTCTGTGCGCGGAACATGGACGCGCCGTCGGCACGGTCTGTCGTTAGTTAATAACGTACGGACGGTGAGCTACCCATTGCTCACCGTCCACAGACCGTGTCTACGGTATCCGCCTGCGGGAGGCGCAATGGTGCCGTTATTGGCAATCCATTGCGCCGGCGGACGCGGTGTCAGCGGTGGCTGCGGGTGCGGCCACGGCGACGGTGGCGGCGGCAGCGGCGGCGGCGGCGGCCGCGGCGGCGGCGGCGGCGGCGGCGGTGCGGGGCCTTCCCCCGGTCCTGGCGGGTATAGCGCAGGCCTTGCCCCCAGCCCGGTGATCGGCCGGCTTGTTAGCCCCCGCACATGCGTCGCAGTGCGGCGGGGCATTACAAGCCGCGGCCTTGTGACCGGGCTGACCGCAGCGGAAACATAGGGCGCTGCGGTCCACCTCTGAGGCGCAGTCTAACCTGCGCCGAAACCCAGCCCACCAGCAAGCGGCCCCCCCCCAACAATGGCTTTAGCCGCCGTCACTGGGCAGCTGACCACAATGGTCTGCATGCCCGAGCGCTCCGGGCGGATGGTGCCTGCCTTGACCTCCTCGGCAAGGCATCCACCCGTCCTGGCGACGGCGGCCACCACCTCCTCCACGGTGACTGAGTCGTCCAGACCCAGGATGCGCAGGTCTGCGCATCTGACGGGCCTGGACACTCGAGCCTCGTCCGCATCTAAGGACGCTCTCAGCTTCTCAGCCAGAGCGTCTGCGGACGGGCCGCTGGTGGCGCCGGGGATCTCCAACATTCGGGCCCCAGTTGCGGTAACCCTAAGCTGGAGGGCCGTGATCCCCAGCTCGCTGCCGATACTGCTGGCGCGGTGGTTAAGCGATAGACTACTGCGCTGCTTGTTGTGGGTTCGATTAAATATTTATATGGCCTGCATATAGTTGTTCTGTCTGGTTGTTTGTGTATGTGAGTTTATATATTTACGATACAGAAGTTATAGAACGATTTAATTAAAAATAATTTCTTTGAATTTCAACCGTCCGTATGACTAATGCGGTGAAATCACTGCGTTACGTATTATTTAGACAGGATCTTACATCTCTTATGACATTCAATTGTAATACTTACAAAATAAGATTCAATTTTGTTCTACTTGATGACGTATTCTAATCAACTGGTTTGACTTTCTAAAACTTTCTTATGTAGCCGTCATCTTTATCTATGTAGCCTTTTCCCAACTATTTTGGGGTCGGATTCCAGTCTATCTGGATGTCTAGCTGAATACCAGTGTTCTATATAGAGTGACTGCCTATCTAGCCTCTACAACCTAGTAACTGGGCAACACGTTACTTCTTAGTAAGACTGGTTTTCAGAGTTCCCGGTTTCTGACTATCCGTATCGACTGTCAAAGATCTACGAATGACAGCCGGTACCAACGACTTTCCGACTGACTGTTCCGTTGGTCCCCGCTGTTGCAAACGTGACTGTTGAGCGTGGGGTGTTGGGTTCGATTCTCAGGTCAAGAAAAAAGTGTTATTGGGTGATTCCATTAGCAACTTCTCAGTAGCAGCCTGGTGTTTGGAAGTTGGTGCTGTAACAACAACGCCAGTGCACCAGCGCCTGTTGTCTCCCCCTGGTTGTGACTGATTTCCGTCGTATCATGCTATGAGAGTTAGCAAAGAGGTAGTGCAGCTGTTTTTATGCTTGTGCACTATAATAATTTTTGCGTACTTGGCTAGTCTTCATAAATTTGACTCGTATTACGTAGAAAGATGAAATTTTCACAGAATGTGTGTTTCTGTTGTCGCTATAACAATAAATTAAAATATAGAGTGATATCCTGATAAGTCTTTGAAATTATTCCTTCCTTCCATTTTTAATTCTTTTTTTTTCCTGTATTTTTTTTCTGGAATTGCAAGGCGACTTTGCAAGGCATTTGGTAGATGCAGATGTCTATAGGTAGCGGTGACCACTTAACATCAGGTAGGCCTTGGGCTTATTTGCCATCTAATGGCAAAAAAAAAGGAGGTGACCCATACAAGAAACGTGTTTCTTTGGGCGATTTATTTGCTCGATCTTAATATTGTATATGTACGGCGGTACGGTGCCTTTCGTGCGCTTGGTCAAGCACCATCACTATCAAACACCTAAGCCAAAAGTATTAGCAATAAATCGCGTGCGCATGATATGTGTTAAATAAAACTACAGGACTCAGACAATCAAACCCTCACGCCTGTATTCTCCGAAGGGTTAGGTAGATATGTAATCAATGTACACCCACAGTTCGCTGGTATTTTTTAGGTCCCATGTAATACGGGGCGAGCCTATTGCCATTGGCAGGGCACAAATCCTAAATCCAAGCTGCTACTGAGAATTTTATACATAGAAAAACCTATTAACACTTTGCTCGACCTGGGAATCGAACCCTCTAGAGTAGCAGTTGCAGTTTGAAACACTAGGCTAATGAGGCAGTGATGGGGGCATTTTCGACTTAGTTTTTTTTATAGTCTGCTTTTTTTTAATAATAGATTTCTACATAAAATATGGAAAGCAGGTGAAAAAAAAAACACAAAAATTAAATTCAACTTAATTTATTTGAAATATCACTCGTACTTACAATAATAATTAAATTACTAATTAAAAATAAATTATTTTCTAGTTTTGCAATTTATGTGTCGTTCAAACAATTATGGTGACGAAATTGATTGGTTAATTTGACATAATTTCTGACATATTTATGTCAGATTTATTTTCACTTGTCTGTAAAAATAGATTTTTAGTTACTTTAAAACCAATAAATAATTAGTCAACAGATTTGGCAAGTAAGCGACGACACAGTTTGCAATTATCATATAAAATCTACGAGAGAATCGCATTTTGACAGCTCATAAAAAGTACCTATGTCAATTGATTGATGGCGCCGGTTATGTCAATTTGACAGCTGTCCCTTTAAAGGGTGTTCTCGCTGTCATTCGTAGACATTTTAAATTCTTTACGCATATTCATAAGCCTGAAAGTTTTGAAACAGCTAACCAAAGGAGTATCGTATTAACTAGGTACTGGGTTGTAGACGTGAAATAGGTAGGTGCGAAAACTACTATGATTAGTTCTTGATAAAACAGGCAACCAATCAGATCGGCTTATACGCGGTTGACAATTTATCACATTCATATAACGATTAGCGTGAAACTATTTAAATCATCATTCTATATCTATTAACTTCAAAAAATTGACAGAAATAGAACGATGTTTTAAATGTGGCTTATGGAACAAGCGAGCTTTTTCTTTTTTCAAAAAATGGTAAATAATTTCCCCCCATGAAATGTATAGTTAAATTATTTTCTATAATTATTTAAGCCTTAAAAACAGTCATTTAGGACGTAGTGTATGTTAACAATGATTTCCGTATAACCCTTAATTATTTGGAAATATCAAAACACTGCTAAAAACTATAAGTTGTACTAAAATTAGTATAGTGAAGTCTTTTTGAAAGGCATATGCACACATAATCTGGGGTGGTAATCAAAGACTGAACGCATTTAAGAAAGAAAGAAAATGGTTCAGATTCGACTATAAAAATGCCCATCGCTAAATATATATACCTACGTCACGTCAATCTTTTTACAAAATTGACCAGCTGAATCAGATGCCGTCATTTTTTGTAGGCATCAATAAAAAAAAACATTTTTATTTATTTGAAATTCGAACCTCGAAATACAGCTTTATAGTGATTGTATAAATTTGATTGTGGAATAAAATTGACGTCTTACATTTTGTATTTGGAAAATTGACAAAAAATTGTACTGGCCACAAAAGTTTGGTGAAACTCACCCTTAATTTCACAGATTAAAATGTGTGCATACCCATATAATCATAGTACATTAAACGCTTCTTCAGCTTGTAATTCATACTAATCTAATTCTAATTTCCTAAAGGACCCTTCTACTCCAAAAGAATCGGTAATTTTTGAAGCAGTAGTTCTTTTAGCTTCGTCAACGTGGAAGAATTTTTCTTGATGCGCGTAGAATTCCTTCCAGGTATCTGATTGTAATGTCTCGTACCACATGTCTGGAAAAAAAGAAATAATTAAATAAAAGATAATAATAAAAAATAAAGAAGATAATTTAACAAAAAATGCACAATCATTGTAATTAAATATACAATTTTATCATTTAATGTACAACATTATATCATAATGGTCAATATTGTCATTTGATGCACAACATTATAATTTAATGGACAATATTATAATTTGATGCACAATATTATATTTTAATGTTGAGAAATTAAGTGTAGGTACTTGGAGATGTCTTGATTGTTCTTCATCTTTTTGTATCGATGATACATCTTAAAGATTTGAAATTACTTTGTTGCTGCATCAGATGCGTTATCTATACTAATTAATAAAGCCAAAGAGTTTGTTCGTGTGTTTGTTTAAACACACAATTCTCTGGAAACATCAGTTTGAAAATAAACATTCTTTTTGTGCACAGTAGTAAGATTCATGAGGAATAGTATAGGCTATATGTATAACGTCACGCTATGATTTAGGGAAGCGGAGCAGCTGTAACTACAGAGGTAACTTAAAGCGGCTAAGAAAACCCACGAAAACTCAAGCTAGTTCAAATATAAAAAGGCATTATGCCACTGATTCTACAAATAATATATAAAAATCTTACCAGAAATATCCTGAACAGTCATCTTTGCAGTACCGCCGAGGTCAGTCGGGAATATTTCCTTAGGCAGCACCTTGAATATCTTCTCAAAGTCATCATACAGATGCAGTCTCTCCACGTGTTTAGCCTTCATGATCTTTTTGAAGAGAGCCAGGATTGAGTAACCGAAGGTAGGAACGTTGACCAGATGTAGACCCTTGATCTTGATAGCGTAGCATGACTGTGGATGAGAAAAAATGGTAAATTAGGTTCTGAAATTTCTCGTTAGCCTAGTGGTCTACCTAAGCTACGCTAGAGGTCTTGGGTTGCCGGGGCTGCGGGTTGTTCGAAAGAGATACCGCGTCCCCGGAACGCAAAGGGCACATGAAGGAACATAGATGGGTTTTAGTCAGTAAAAGTCTGACACTCCCTCCCGTCCCGCCCAGGGCGGGGGAAATTATTTTATGATTTAACATCGATAAAAAAAGAGGTCTTGGGTTTGATCACCAGGCTGAGCAGTGTTATTGGGTTTTTCTATGAAATTCTCAGTAGCAGCTCGGAGTTAGGATTTGTGCCTGCTTAATGGCAATAGGCTCGCCTTTTATTACATGGACCGAAACCTACTGGCGAGCTGTGGGTGTACATTGCTACACCTTTGCCTAAGGCGTCCGCCTCTCATGTATGAGGTTACCAATATGAAGTTTTTAATTTATATGTACGTTCTAATTTTATCTTGAACATCTCTGACATCGGTAAACGAAAACATCGTGTGGAAACCTGGACTTTTAATAAATATACGTCAAAAATCGCCGATCCGCCTTGAGCAAGCGTGGTGATCAATGCTCGTGCCTTTTCTGTATGACAAGAGGCTTTTGCCCTGCAGTGAAACAATAATAGGCTGATAAAGAAACTCACCGTGATATGATAATAAATCTTAGTGATCAACATAGGTGTGAACTGCATTGCTTGGCTGAGGGTAGCATTGCTGAAGTCGAAGATCCAGTGGTCTCCCTGTGAGACCTCGTTGAAGATCCTGTATTCACCCATGAGGAAGCCAAGCTTGGCTACATCGAGGACTACCATGTCTGGGCTTAAGATTCTGGAAAAGAAGATGGGTGATATTAAATAAATCAATTAAAATCTCTGGGGACTAATATAAATAATGTGAAGAGTGTATTGTTTGTTTAAATGTGATATTATCTGGAAGTACCAGTCGAATTAATAAAAACCTTTAATTTAGTGTATGATAGTTAGATTTATAAGGAATAGTATATGCTACATAATATCACGTTACGGCTCACAGGAGTGGAGCAGTAGCCAAAGACATAACTTAACGAGGGTAAAAAAGACTAGACTAGTTGTAAAACTCTAGAACGGATCGGAAAAAAACTTTTTGTGTGTGATAGTCAAATTCATGAGGACTATCACATGCTACGACTTACGGGTGCAGATCAGTAACCAAAGACATAACACAAATGAAAAAGACTACGATGACCATTTTAAAAGTGCCTGTAAATGGTCAAATTCCAATGGACGAAGTCGCGGGCAGAACCTAGTTCCAGCACACCAAGAAACATTACTCACTCAACCATCACAGCAAATGGCAACGTTACCCATTATTCAGTAACAGTTACCTAAATCCCACAAACCCAAGATATAAAACAGGACCGACGTCGCACGTAAGACTGTTAAAATTTTCATGAACCGACCTATGTCAGTGTCGGGAACGTGTAAACCGTGGTGTAAACGGACTTCGTTGGCCACTTGTAAATATTTGAATAGTGTTCCACGGTGCAAGGTTTCCGTTACAATTTGAAAGTGCATTGTGATTCTGACGGTTATTTTTTTGAATTTGGAATTTTGGAGAGATGGTTTTTAAATGGTATTTTTGAAAATTACACTGCAGTTTCAATTACACTTCAGTCTTTGATTACTGCTCTGCACCTATGAGTTGTGGCGTGATCTTATACAGACTGTGTTACTCGCGCCTTAGATGAGAAAATTTTTAAGAAAAGGGTGTCTAGCGGGTCTGTATTTATGTCCACCCGTCAGTCACAGGACTGTATCTTTTGAACCGTAATAGGTAGATGCTTGAACTTAACACGGAGTGTGTGTTTGTATTGTCGCTATAACATATTACGGACTATAGGAGTAAGAGAAGAGAGAGTGCACCTGTATTTGCGCACACGCTCGTGCACTAAAATATCTCCTACGGCGGCCACTTGACTAGTCTCAATTGTGATAGGCCACTGTATCCGAGGTGGTTGATACGGATTAGTTTTCTAACAACGAACAATTAAATAAAGAGGAAAAATTAAGGCGGCTCTCATACAAGAAACGTGTTCTTTTCAATTATGTGGTTGTTCCATACCTGAACATGATAACCCGATGATTCTCCTTAGTCTTCATTGGAGGTACAACCCAGTACCCTTCCCTCAAGTACCGGTCCATTAGAGGAGGGAGAGGCGACCGGTCTGCCACGAGGTCAGACATCCTGGATCTTGAGGAGAAGTAGTTGTCAATCTTCTCCTTACTCTGTTCCACGCTGAAGCCTCGAGTGATGAGGTGGCCGAGGATCATGCGGTCATCTGGAACAAAGGAGATGAGGAGATGATGAAATTGATAAGTACAAGTTGCAAGTACATGGGAGTCTGAGCTGCCCTCTCAAACATACACAAAAATTTCACTACAATTGGTCCAGTTGTTTAGAAGGAATTCAGTGAATTACACACTTAGAGAAAAATTGTTTTCGTCAAAGGATGAAGTGGGATCGATTGTTAATGTTTTGTTCGAGCACGCTGAACTATAGAACCACTGAACCGATTCTATAATTCTTCGGCTATTTGACTGTTACAAGATCGTATTTTTTGACACCTGCTGTGTGATTCTGTAGACCTCGTTCTAGACTTTGAATCTGAATCCGCTGTGACTTTCTTGATAGGCATATTAAAAACTCGGTTGATAATTCGAATTTACACTAGCGCCACTCTTGCGAGTGTGTCAGCGAGTTGAACTAAATTGACGGGGAAATGACAGATAAAGTATGAGGTCACGTAAGGGCATACTATACGGTAATTCCACCGTCACTTCGACGCTTACTTCGCACTTCAAAGTGTCAAATAAATCAATGTCATTTTGAACCTTAAGCGAAGTGAGGGTGAATAGCGACGTGAGATGTGAGTTCATGTCTGAATTTTACAGAATCGACGAGCTGCTATGATACCTCGTCACCAATTTCGGTTGACTGGTAGAGAATGCTTAAAGCATTAAGTCCGCCTTTGTACTTCCTTTTGTTGTATAACGTTTAAATAAATAGACTCTTGTCACCGTAGGAAGCTACGTATCTCTAAGTACTAGGTTATATTTTATTATGAAAAAAAAAATACATATAGAAATCCTTAAAATTATTATATATAGATTACTATTTTGTTCTCTTTTTAACCGTTCGTTCCTAATAGTAGTTATTCAAAGCCAAAAATAACATGTTTACTAAAACTTAGTGTCAGTGTAATAAAAATAATTGCAGTAATTTTACATTCGTAGTGTAATAACTTTTATATTATTACGATTTAAAATATTATTGTCTTGAAATAATTATACCTACCTACCACCCAGTTTTTGCGGTACCTAATCATTATACTATGACGAAGTAAGTTTTATCTTTGTTAAAAACCCAACGTTGGGCTTTCCCCAGATTGTGGATTGACCACACGATTAAATATTAAATAGGCTTGCACTGAACTAGATGGCAAAACAAGTTTTTTTTATACCTTTGGTAGGCATACAACCCGACAGCGTACCTAATAATTAGTGGTCGCAGGGCATCTGCACAAATCCTACACAAATCCTTGCTTTTCAATATTTCAGGTACCTGAAATATTGAAAAGCAAGGCTTACTGCCACACTCAGAGACGTTTAACGGTTACTTAAGTAGCTCCTTAGTAAAGATTTCCAAGAGAAATCTTTACTAAGGAGCGACTTAAGTAACCGTTAAACGTCTCTGAGTGTGGCAGTTAGTGTTATTACGTGTAAGAAACATTTTTTATCGACTTTTGTCGCTTAATGTACCATAATTATTTCTGCACACAATAAGCATAATTATTTAAATAGCCATTATTTTTTGTTTAGGTAACAAAAATAAACTACAAAAAAAATGCATCTCAATTTTTTTAAGGTGTCTTCTGTCCACTGAACCTTTTCGTACCAATGCCGTGCTAGGAACATATCAGGCAAGAAACATTATACCTGTTAGATCATTACGCATCCGACCAACACCGTCATATAGATACTAATATTATAAAATGCAAAAGTAATTCTGTCTGTCCGTACGCTTTTACGCCTAAACCGCTATAATAAACCTACTTCTATGGAATTTGGTACAGAGATAGATTAGACCTTAGAGAAGGATATGCTACCTTTTGTCTCGAGAAAGAGCTTGAAGAAGAAGAAATAGGGGATAAAAGTGTGTATGGACTTCCGTCATTATTCATGAAACTTTGTATTTAGGTATTAGATAAAAAAAATAAACAAACATTTATTCAAGCCTTTTTGAAAAAATTATAACCCAAAAAAGAGCTACCCAAAGTAACATTACACGCGGACAAAAACGCGGCAAAAGCGATTAAACAAATAAATGTTACACTGCAGTAGACAAAAACCCTAAACTCGAAAAGGCACAAATAACAAAGCAATGACGAAATCAGACCAATTTCAACACAATTATGGCAATGTCCGTGTTGTAGGAATATTGCGTGCAAAATACTGATCACGCTTGAAGGCTGCCTGTGACATGTTTTTTAATAGCTTCCAAGACAAAGGAACTGTATTGATAACTACAATGGTATGGATCGAGTTCTTCTAGTACCTACTATTTTCTGCAAAAAAATGTTTCATCATTGATTCAAGTAAACTGACTCGTTAGCCTAGCGGTCCTAAGCGCGACTGCTACGCTTAGAGATCTTGGGTTCGATTCCCAGGTCGAGCAAAAGTGTTATTGGAAATTCTCAGTACAAGCTCAGAGTTAGGATTTGTGCCCGGTTAATGGCAAGGCTCGCCCCCTATTACATGAGACCTAAAACATACTGGCGAACTGTGGGTGTACAATTGGTACACCTCTGCCTAACCCTTCGGAGAATACAGACGTGATGGCATATAATATTATGTTTATTTTCTGCAATCCTGTAAAAATGTAAAATGTAATTCTCCAGACCGATTCCGGCCACGGCGGCTAATTTTAATGCAGACTAGCCACGTACGCAGGAGATATTAAAATGCACAAGTGTGTGCGCAAACACAGGTGCACTCCCTCATCCCTCACTCTCATAGTCCCATGGGACGGCAATCCGACTCGACCGGAGAGAGATCAGGCGCAGGACCAACGGCTTTACGTGCTTTCCGAGGAACTAGATCGTATTAAAATAATATCAACCTATTATTGACCCACTGCAGGGCAAAGGCCTCTTCTCATACAGAGAGGGAACGAGCATTAATCACCACGCTTGTTCAAGGCGGATAAGCTATTTCAGACCTATATTCATAACTAGCGAACTACCGAAGACTTAGTCCCCGTGGATATTTTAACCCGTATTAAGTATCGTCTTTGGTCACTGCTCAGCTCCCATGTGCGTTTGCGTGACGTTATATTGTCTATTACACTCACAAATAACGTGGCTTTCTATGGCTAGCCGCACACACACAATAATATTGACAATCCAATATTGTCAGAATTTCAAGATATATAGAACAATACCGCAATACAGGCCGCACATACACAATATTATTGACAATACGTACTTTATTGTCAATATTATTGCGTGTGTGCGGCTAGCCTAAGGGTAAAATAATTTTCTAAATCGGTTTGATAGACCTCACAAACTTTACCTCTTTAAAATATTAAAAGTTAATATCCGTAAAAATGAGGTATTACATAACGATTTACTTTAATATTATATTCTTCAAAACTAAAAATAACTGAAACTTAGATTATAATCTATTTGCAAGCGTGACAGTGCATGTCACGCTTGCAAATTCGCAATTATAACATCATAATTAATTTCCTAGGTACAGATATTACGCAGATAATTTTATCCTCGAGTTATACTACTCCAAGGCTAGAATAATTATAAATTAGCAAAACACCCTGATTATGTATACAGAAATACAAAATGGTCTTGTTTTTTTTAATCACGATGAAAGATTACGAAATGCATGAGTAAGGTCAATGCTCATTATATAACGCATTTGACATTGAACTTTGTCATTTCAATAATAAACAAACTATCGGATGTCGATGTGTTGTGATGGCGCCCGCCTCTCATGCACGAGGTTGTGGGTTCGCAACCGGGCACGGGCAAGTACCAATGTGACTTTTTCTAATTCATATATACTTTTTAAGTTTATCATAGACATCATTGACATCGGTCACCATGTCAGTTCATAATCAGTTGCCTAGCCTTTTCCCAACAATGTTGTGATCGGCTTCCAGTATACCCGTACGCAGCTGAATACCAGTATTTTACAAATAGCGACAGCCTATCTGACCTTCACAACCCAGTTACTCTCTCACGATAGCCTGACTAAAAACCACTCCGGTGTTCCATCCCCTCTTTTACACCAGGGAGTGATCCTGGAGAGTACACCCTCCCCGACTGATGCCCTGCCCTCTACTGAGTTGAGGAATATAACTGAACATTACGTGCCACCGCCTCGGGTCCAGTTGAATGACGGATGTCCCTAAGTCCGCTGTTTTTGGGCCCATTGAGGGACAGTTCACACCGACACGCGACGCTGCGCGCACCTTTTAGAGCTATTCAAAATATAACTTTATTTAGTACACCACAAGATACACATTTCATTGCGACAATTTCATTTTGAGAAGGTGCAACGTATTCTGGATTCATACAATGGAATGTACATCTTTTTGTATAGTAAATAAAGTTTTTTTTTTAGTCGCTCTATTGAAAGATGCGCAGCGTTTGAGGGGCCGGACTAGAGCGTCGCCGTCATCCGGAGTAACACTATACTTAGAGTAACATAAGTACTACTTCCTACTACTAATTGATTAATTAAGTTCCATAAAAACGATCAAAACACAACATTAATCATAACTGGATTTTTATGACGTTCATTGACTTGAGCGTAATGTCAATGTACTTTAAAATAATGGACGTAAAGTTGAATTTTCATTGTTCATAATTGAGGGGTTAACACCCTGAGCGTCATAGAAATTGCATTTTTTGTTCCTTAAGTGTCTACTAACAGTTTTTTATTGCATTTTCAAACGATTATTAGGAGAAAACAGAGACACACGTTTGTACTGCAAAATTACCATTCTTACCTTCCATAAATTCGCACTAAGCGTTTCCAAACCGTGTCGACGATGTTCCACGCGCGCCTAAAAGAGAAATCAGCAAAGATTGGACTTAGGGCCGATGCGGGGATGCGGGTTGTTCGAAAGAGATACCGCGCCTCCGGAACGTAAAGGGCACAAGAAGGAACATCGACGGGCTTTAGTCAGTAAAAGTCTGACACTCCCTCCCGCCCCGCCCAGGGCGGGAGAAATCATTTGATGATTTCCCATCAGTAAAAAAAGAAAAAAAAGCTTTTCCAAACGTCTTTTACGAGTATAATGCGCACTGCAAAGGAGTAGAACTCTCTACCTGCGTCTGTATTTCCGAACGCTTTCAACCCTAATCTCTTCAAAGTTAGAGTGAACAGGCTTCTTCTGGGTAAGCTCACTCCATCGTCGACTTTGTCTTTGTCACCTTTGACCTAGACTAGAGTCAAGACTAAACCTATTAAAAAAAACTTCTAATGCGTATGCTAAAAACGTAGGTACTCAAAGTCAAGGTAAAATCATTTATTTCAATGATACCATTGACAGCCACAATTTAATAATTTTCAAGGAGTCGGTCAGAAAGTTAAGGTTTGTCGTTCCAAACTAAAGAAAACTCCACGGGGGCACTGTTTTCAATCAAAACTCCTACTTAAAATATTCTTTTTGTTTCTCTATGTGAAGACAATCAAGGTGAATATAATAAAAAAAATAACATAACATACCATCACGCCTGTATTCCCCGAAGGGTTAGGCAGAGTGTAAAAATATACACCTACAATTCGTCAGCATGTTTTGGTCCCATGTAATAGGGGGCGAGCCTATTGCCATTAACCGGGCACAAATCCTTACTCCGAGCTGCTACTGAGAATTTTGTAGAAAAACCCAAAAACATTTTGTTCGGCCTGGAATCGAACCCAAGACCTCTAGCGTAGCAGTCGCGTTTACTACCACTAGGCCACTATCACTAGATTACCGAGGCAGTCATAAAGGTGAAAATAAAACAATAAACCATAATACTAAAGAATCCATGTCAGTTAAGAGACGACCAATCTCAACTGACTTACATACTTACATGCTAATCATCGATCTACTATCAATATTAGTCATGTTAAGTACGCAAGTCCTTATTGATTTGCATAATTAGTCTACCT
Organism: Caradrina clavipalpis; assembly: GCA_932526535.1. Lineage (NCBI taxonomy): Eukaryota > Metazoa > Arthropoda > Insecta > Lepidoptera > Noctuidae > Caradrina > Caradrina clavipalpis. The sequence goes on from OW052106.1 coordinate 11,861,517, forward strand.
ACTACGTGACATTGTTGATTATTGCATTCCATCGTCATTTTTATCTACTAAGCGCAAAGAAATATCGCACTAAGAGTTTTAAAACGTCTTTTTTAATGCACATTGCCTGCCTCGTTGGCCTAGTGGTCCTGTGGTCCTAAGTGCGACTGCTACGCTAGAGGTCCTGGGTTCCCGGGTCGGGCAAAAAGTGTTATTGGGTTTTTCTATGAAATTCTCTGTAGCAGCTCGGCGTTAGGATTTGTGCCCGATTAATGGCAATAGGCTCGCCCTCTATTACATGGTATCTAAAAACATAACGCCGAACTGTGTGCGTACATTGGTACACCCCAGCCTATTGCCCCGAGCACAAATCCTAACTCCAAGCTGCTACTAAGAATTTCATAAAACCCAATAGCACTACTCTCGACCTGGGAATATAACCCAAGACCTCTAGCGTAGCAGTCGCGCTTAGAACCACTAGGAAAACAAGGCAATTAATACAAAAACAAACAATAATACGCGTTTAGTAAACAGCTGTTATTTTGACATTACAAAAATTAAAACTGGATTTCGCAAACAAACATTTAAATTTTTCTTATTTTAAATCTAATACCTACCTAATCTTGGTCGTATGCCTCGGAATTTTCCGATGCAAAAAATAGTGTCATTTAACAATATAATATGTTTTGCAAAAATACTTTGTGTATTGTATATTCTCGAAAAGAATAACGAGAATTAAACCAGTTAGTACATTATTATTCTCATTTATTAGTTTCATATACATATTAAATACATTTTTAAATATTAGTATAAAAAAATAAAAACATTTAAAAATATAAAAAATAGTAGCCCACCGGCGTCGGGAACAGGGTCCAAGCCACCGGTGGTCAGGGCTCCTGAGAAAGGAATCTCCTAACGATACGCGCCGTGTCTAGGAGTACCGCTTTCTGAATCAAGCCCTTGATCCAACCGCCCAACGAGAGCCTCCTCAGGTGTTGGTCGAGGCTCTTGGCTATTATGCCATTGGCCGTCACGACTATCGGCACAATGATTGCCGTATTCACATCCCACATGTCGACAACCTCGCGAGCCAGATCAAGATACTTAATTTGTTTATCTTTCTCAGCTTTCACGAGGTTCTCGTCATGCGGGACAGTAATATCAACGATCATTGCGCGACGCTCTAATCGATCTACCACCACTATGTCAGGCTTATTGGCAACAATAGTCCTGTCAGTGATGATAGATCGGTCCCAATATAACGTGATATGACCATTTTCAAGAACTGGGTCGGGCACATATCTATAGTATGGTACTTCCGATTCCACAAGACTGTATTTCAGAGCAAGTTGCTGATGGATAATCCTGGCTACAAGGTTGTGTCTATGCAAGTAGTCTCCGTTAGCCAGACGAGAACAACCAGATATAATGTGACGGATTGATTCCCCGGGACGATGGCATGCCCGACAAATGTCAACCGTACCGTCCTTCACAATATATCTCCGGTAATTGTTCGTCATCATAACTTCGTCCATAATAGCACAGACAAAACCTTCGGTTTCCCCAAAGAGGTCACCAACGCGCAGCCAGGATACGGACGCCTTGAAGTCTACATCCGGCCCATGTAGGGCCCGGTAGTAGCGCCCGTGAAGCTCCTTGCTCTTCCATATCTCCATGCGATCTTTAGTATCTAATTAGTACATTTATTATTAGATTATGTACATATGTAGGAATAATACGAACCGGTTATAATATGGAATCAGTTTTTTTTTATTCTATTTATTTTTACCTAACTATAAATAATGTTGTAAATACCGACTTGTTCTCATGGCCGCAAGCGCGCGGGTTCGATTCCCAGGTCGGGTAAAAAGTGTTTTTGGGTTTTTCCATTGGGAATTTCTCAATGTGTGACACCCCGTGCCTCGGAAAGCACGTAAAACCGTCACTCCCGGCTGTTTATCGTAGATCTTTGACAGTCGTTACGGATAGTCAGAAGCCGGGAAGCCTGACAACCTGTCTAACCAAGAGATATCGTGTTGCCTAGTATCTGGGTTGTGGAAGTCAGATAAGCAGTCGCTCCATGTAAAACACTGGTATTCAGGTAACTGAATGCAAACCGGGTGCAAACCCGGTCATACTGGAAGCCGATTCCAACATAGTTGGGAAAAGGCTAAGCAGATGATGATATACGAGTAAATAATGTCGTGCTGACCTCGGTTAAGGCGTCCACCTCTCATGCACGAGTCTATAGCCAATCTGATCTTTTCTGTTTCATATATACTTTCTAAGTTTATCTTGTACATCACTGACATCGGTAGAGAAAAAACATCGTGAGGAAAACTGGATTTATAAGTCTGAAATCGCCAATCCACCGTGAGCAACTGTGGTGATCAATGCTCGTGCCATCTCTGTATGAGAAGAGGCCTTTGTTCTACAGTTATTTTTAATTAATGTTTTCTTTGACATTAGTTGTACTTAACCATTGCCTTGGTAATTACTATTTAGCGGGTATAAGGCGCTTGTTTTTGTTATGCCGTCTTTTTATATGGCAGATTAAATTATTAGAAAGGTCGAGTGCGCAGCACTTTTAACTGGCGTGCTCGTATGATCTGCGGTGTTATTCTGTAAGACCCTCCTTCCGTGAAGTGAGCGTGTGGCGACCTGTTAATCCCTAGCATCGTATCGTGACAGCCCAGTTTTAGCTCACTTCACCTTACTTCACTGAGGGAGATTTCTTACAGAATAAGCCGGCAGATGTTGGAACGTGGACGAGGCGAAAAGAGTATGTAAGGGTCGTACCTAGTAGGTGGTTTTCTGTGGTTTTTACCTACCTACTCCTTTTGTCACCTATTACCTATAGAACCCTCAGTTCGCCGGTATATTTAGGTCCCATGTAATAGGGGGCGAGCCTATTGCCATTAACCGGGCACAAATCCAAACTCCGAGCTGCTACTGAGAATTTCATAGAAAAACCCAATAACACTTTTTGCTCGACCGGACCCCTTGCACAGCAGTCGCACTTGCGACCACGAGACCAACGGGGCAGTTTAAATAGAAAACGGGGGGGTAAATATACCGGCGAACTGAGGGTGTACATTGGTACACCTCTGCCTAACCCTTCGGGGAATACAGGCGTGATGGTATATATATATATACCTATAGAAAGCCAAGTTATTTGTTAGTGCCATAGGCTATAAAACATCACGCTTACGGGAGCGGAGCAGTAACCAAAGACGTAACATAACGCAGGTGAAATAAGCCACGTGGACGAAATTGCAAGTAGCTTGTTAAATTAAGATATTCTAGATTAAGTGGCGAGCGGAAGCTAAAAAAAATTCAAACTGGATTTTGCAAATATTTTCAAGTTACATAATATATTTTAATAAGTGGAAATAACCCAAAAAAAAAACATAGGTACTGTACTGTGATAAAAATACTAATTACCAATTTAAATGTAAGTTTTGAGTCTATTTTTAACGTTAATTAGTCTAGATTTTGGATTTTACGCTGTTTAATTAACATTTTGTTTTATAAATTTTATTTTAATTTGGAATCTTGCTACTCAATATATTACCGAATTAATATGTTAAACTGCCCCGTTTTTCTCGTGGTCGCAAGTGCGACTGGTGTGCAAGGGGTCCCGGGTTCGATTCCAAGGTCGAGCAAAAAGTGTTATTGGGTTTTTCTATGAAATTCTCAGTAGCAGCTCGGAGTTTGGATTTGTGCCCGGTTAATGGCAATAGGCTCGCCCCCTATTACATGGGACCTAAATATACCGGCGAACTGTGGGTGTACATTGGTACACCTCTGCCTAACCCTTCGGGGAATACAGGCGTGATGGTATATTTATTTATATATATATTTTATTTAATATGTTAAGTTACGGAGGTCATTTAGACAGTTCATGAGAACGGCACGTGCCCAAGCTAGGCACTCCAGCTTGGGCACCGATACTACTCTATGCATAAACTTCGCCAGTGCGCTCTGCTATGCTATTCTGAAATAGGCAAATCACTTCGAAAGTCATCTCGATAGTCACGCTTGCTCCGCAGAATGTCAAATCCTGTTGAAAAACTACTTCTAAAAATACTTCTCACTTACGTGTTGTGCCCAGTTAATGGCAGTAGGCCCGCCCCCTATTACATGGGACCTAAACATACCGGCGAATTTTGGGTGTACAGTCAGCAAAAGAGATAAGTAATCAGAGTCGCCCAATAAATTCAAAGTTTTTTAAAAGCTGATAGAAGTATTTTGATGTTTTTTTTAATAGAAAATAAACAGTTTATTAAAGAAATTAAATTTTATTTAAAAAAAATACCAGTTGTTAGAAATAAAACTTCAACTGTATTGACCGTCTGGTTTCTTATTTCTTTTGTTGACTGTACACCTCTGCCTATCCCTTCGGGGAATACAAGCATACTGGTATTCCCCGAAGTCAAACTATCAAATATCAAACTTCAAAACACCATAATACATTTTTTGAAACTGCTACCTGCAAGCAACTCATGACGAATACCTACCTACCTGCCTACCTGCCTATTTATAGGTACCCTATATTCAGTACTGTCAGATATTATCAAGAAAAAGGTACAATATAAAAAACAAAATAGTGGTCTGGCATTATGAACTGGATCTATTTCAAGCGTATGAGACACGCATGCCCTTCAACGGCCAGTTACATTTAATTTTCTTTTTTCTTTTTTTGCAGTTCAATATACGCGTTCTATTTTTAAAACAGTAGGTGCTAGTAAGTACTTCCTAGTGTCAAGATTAGGTGCTGGCTGAATGCGCTTTAAATAAACTCTTTTATTATTTTTATGCTATAAGATAAATGTTATTTATAAATTAAAAAGACAGACCGTGACAAGATCTGACGGCTGATATTAACTAGATAATTATAGTACTAGCTTCTGCCCGCGACTTCATCCGCGTCAAATTTGATATAATATCCCACGGGCACCGTACATTTTTCCGGGATAAAAAGTATCCTATGTGTTATTCCACATTACAATCTATCTCAGTGCCAAATTTCATCCAGATCCGTGCAGCCGTTTAAGCGTGAAAGTGTAACTAATCATCCTCACAAACTTTTGCATTTATAATATTAAGTAGGATAATATTTTTATCATAGGTTACTTTATTACTGTGAAATTCTAACTGGTGTAGCTATATCCAACTTTACTATATTAGTTAACTACCTAAAGTCTGCGGTTTTACCCGGATCAAGTTACGTTTTTGCCTTCTACTGCACTCTCGTCTGTCGTAGCGTAATATTATAAGCGGTTATTTTGACATTAACAAAAGACACTTAAATTTTATTTATTTGCATACAAATGCCTCGAAAAATGTCAAGTTTGTATTATAACTACTTCTAAATAACCTAGCAGTTAATATACCAGCCGAGCTTACAAGAATTGCTTAAAAAAAAAAACGCCGGTCGATCGGTGTCATCTGGTCATTGTCAACGAATGACCTTCAAAGAATTCAAGTCAGTAATACGAACTACTACAGATGTACGTATATAGAGTAAGTAGCATTTGGTGACAGATACTTAATTTATTGCTGCTCCGCTCCTGCGAGTCGTAGCGTGATGTTAAATAGCCTAAAACCTTCCTCGTTAAACAGGCTATGTATAAAGCTAAAGACTTCTTTTCAGATGGACAGTTCCTAAGATTAGCGCATTCGAATCAACAAACTCTATACTTTATAATATTACTAGCAAACAGCGCGCGACTTCGTTTGCGTGGCTTATTTCACATAACACCCTCGTTAAGTTACGTCTTTAGTTACTGCTCAGCAGTGTGATTCTCTAAGCCTCACTTCGTAATTCTAAAGCTGAATCCGCAGTGAGATTACAAAATGGTATTCTGTTAAACACGATCACGCCGGTGACGTCACCACGGCGAACGAATACTAAACCAATGACAAGTTGGTTCGTTATCGAAGTGAGCGCGATCACTTTAGTGAGACTCGTTTTTGACTTTGCATTTTAGAGAATCGCACTACCGTTTCTGCAGTGTGATTCTCTAAGCCTCACTTCGTAATTCGTAAGCTGAATCCGCAGTGACATTACAAAATGGTATTCTGTTAAACACGATCACGCCGGTGACGTCACCACGGCGAACGAATACTAAACCAATGACAAGTTGGTTCGTTATCGAAGTGAGCACGATCACTTTATTGAGACTCGTTTTCGAGTTTGCATTTTAGAGAATCGCACTACTGATGGTCACAGCGTGATGTTAAATAGCCTAAAGCCTTCCTCGATAAATGAACTATCCAACACAAAAAGATTTTTTAATTCTAATCAATAGCTCCTGAGATTAGCGCGTTCAAAGAAACAAATAAATTCTTCAGCTTTATAATATTAGTATAGTTTAATAATACATGGATTATAGAAAAAGCAAATATCGTCATCGTTAATTAAACAGAGGTAGTAGGTATGTAAATAAAATTGAGTACACAATACGTAACGTTTAACATGATTGGCTAGCAGATACCAACCAACGAACCAACGGGCCTATTGGTCTAGTGGTTAGTGGCCCTGACTGCTAAGCCGGAGGTCGAGAGTTCGATTCCCACCCAGGACAAACTTTGTGTGATGAGCATGATTGTTTGTTCTGTGTCTGGGTGTTATTTATCTATAATATGTATGTATTTATAAATAATATAAGTATGTATATCAGTTGTCTGGTTACCATAACACAATCAGATAGCCGTGTGTGAGTTGTCCCAAGATATTTATTTTTTATTATTTATTAATTCTAAGACCTCTTTAAAAAATAAATTTATTTTACCGGTGAAAACACGAGTCACTTTTCATTGACTATAAAATTAAATTTAAAGCTTTTAAATCAATAAATAGGAACTCAATTGAGTTGGCAAAAGTAACGTCATAGTTTGCTATTGTCATTCAAAACCTATAGCGGGATCGCGTTTTGACAGCTGTCAAATTATGACAAACGATTGATTGGTGGTGTTTACTACTCTATGCATCTTTTGGAAATAGTTCGTCTTGGCTATGTCACTTATAACACTAGCATTGTAAGAGCCTTTGCCAATGTCCATGATCTCCGCCTATCTCCAACTTTTTGCAAGACCGATTATCGGACCGTTCAATAGATCCATAGTTATGTGGGACCGACTTTTTGTAGGACGTGTGCGCTGGTATATCAGAGTTCATATGTTCCATTTTCTCCAAGAAAAAAATCGGTTACCGATTATACAGGAAAAAATTTTAACCAGTGCGTAAATTTTGCCATAATAAACTTCAACACGTTTTATTAAACACGTATATTTTATTTTGATATGTCTTAGTACTAAAAAAAAAAGTTATCGCTTACGAAACATGTATACTTAAAAACCATATTTTATTGTTACTCGGCGCTAGCGCATTCCCCACCCCCTCACCTCAGCCATGCGCCCGGGCGGCGACCAAGAGTTGTCATTGATAGTATGGCGAATAGATTATGTCCATGTTTTGCTTATTTCAAACTCGGATAAGGATGAAATTTTTTTTATTTTTTTTTTAACTAAACACGGAAATGTGTTCTATTACTGACACTGAACTACCAAAACAAATTTACGCACTGGTTAAAAACTTATCCTGTATATAAAACGTGGGCGGATAGGATACACAGCTAGTGTGATAATTATATAAAATAATTAACTTGCAATTGTTTAAAAATAATTACTAATTACCTAAGTGTCTAGTGTGACTTTGTTAACATATTTAATCGCGATTACGAAAATAGAAACTAGTCTATTGAATTAAATTATAATAAAAATAAAATTATGAAACTCTTTATTGCTTTTAAACTTATTAGTTTTATATTTAACATGTGTATTTTAGTTAGTTGAAAAGTTTAGTAGTTGGAAAAATACGTTGGTAATTTTGGTACCTACATGATAGCCAATTTCATGAGGAATTATAGGCTTTATAACATCACGCTATGACACACGGAAGCGAAGTACTAATTAAAGATGTGCACGATTTTTTTATTTTTTTTATAGACGGGAAATCATCAAATAACTTCCCCCGCCCTGGGCGGGGCGGGAAGGAGTGTCAGACTTTTACTGACTAAAACCCGTCTATGTTCCTTCATGTGCCCTTTGCGTTCCGGGGGCGCGGTATCTCTTTCGAACAACCCGCAGCCCCGGCAGGCATCGGCCCTCAGTGGCTCCATCCAATTTTGCTGACATCTCTTTGAGGCGCGCGTGGAACACGAACGCGCCGTCGACACGGTCTGTCGTTATTCAGTGAACGTACGGACGGTGAGCTACCCATTGCTCACCGTAGCTCTTCTGCGGGTGACTAAAACCACGCGGACAAAATCGCGGGCAGAAATTACTAAAATAACAGTCACAAAAGGTCTAAACAATGTATCTATATGTTAATTTTATTAGTTTGCAATAATTGATTTTGCCATTCTTGTCACTAAATATCGCTATTTAAAATTTTAGGGCAAATCGAATTTTACACGGCATAAAAAATCTAGTGCGAGATTTTTTTATGTACTTGGCACTGTATACCAAATTACTTGTTCAACTGTACTTTTATCGCATGTAAGTGTGAAATATAAAGATGTGCCATCATACCTATTTCTGCCGCAAAGCAGCGTTGCTGTGTTCCGGTTTAAAGGGTGCCGGTGTAATTACAGGCACATGAGCCATTTCAACTTTGCCTCTGGGATGGCAGCGTATTTGCAAAGTCTCTAGTATTGCAAATGTGTAAAGGCAGTAACCTAGCTATGAACCTAGCAAACTGCCTACGACAAAATATTTTTTGAAATTGGTCCAGTAGTGTTTATTCGTAACATTAAAAAATACAATGTAGATTAAAAAGAGGTATGATTTTTTAGTTTGTTTGTAACGAACAGGTTACACTATTTGATCGACCTTAAGCATTTTTTCATCAATAGATAGCTACATTATTCCTGAGTAACATTACGCTACAACCCACGGGAGCGGAGCAGTAACCAAAGACGTAACTTACTTCGCTAGTATTAGTATAAAAAGAGGTGAGGTACTCACGTAATTGTCCTTGTGGCAAGTGTGGTTGCTTCTCGTACCATTCTCGAACACTCTGTATCATGTCTTCCAAAGCCTTGTGGTTGATGTTGTATGACTTCAGCACTACGTCCAAGTCGCCATCTCTGATATTGAGGACCTTACTCGCATTCAAGGAGTAGTCGAAATTTCGGTACTGCTGCGAAAGAAAGAAAGGTTTTGTATAGTTTCTGAGTTATATACCATCACGCCTGTAGTCCCCGAAGGGTTAGGCAGAGGTGTAACCAATGTACATCCAGAGTTCAACGGTATGTTTAGACCCCATGTAATTGGAGGTGAGCCTGTTGCTATAAGACCGGGCACAAATCGTAACTCCGAGCTGCTACTGAGAATTTATAGAAAATCCCAATTATACTTTGCTTGACTTGGAAATCGAACTCAAGACCTATAGTGTAGCAGTCGCGCTTAGGACTACTAAGCCATCGAGGCAGTCCAACGATGGGCAACAAGTAATTTCCAACTCGGTTAGATCACTGTTGTGCAAACATGCACCTTAAGTATTATGTAGAAGTCTTAATTTTCTTTAGCACATGTAAAATGTGCTCCAGCGTGGTTCTTTTAGTGGAAATCGTTCATAAGGCTCTCGAGTAGCGACCACCGACAACGAGGTGGATCGACGACCTGATGAAGGTCGCGGGAAATCACAGGATGCGGGCAGTGCAAGACCGGTCATTATGGCTATCTTTAGAGGAGGCCTATGTCCAGCGGTGGACGTCGCGTCGTTCGGCTGATATGATGATGATAATAGTGACTGAGTTGTTTCAATGGAACCTAGGATTTTGATTTTCGTGTCGTTATGGTCCAGTAGTAAAGACACCCACTTCTTATGAACGAAGCTGTGGGTTCACAACCGGGCACCGGCAAGTACAGTCGGGAACAAAAGTAGATTAACATTTCAAACGTTTAAATCAAAGGACACACAAAATGGAACTAAAATTAAGAAAAATTGAACTCTTAGGTATTGTCAAAAATTCTGAATAGCAGTGAATTGAGATATTTCGTGTCTATTTTTAACCCCCGACGCAAAAAGAGGGGTGTTATAAGTTTGACGTGTCTGTCTGTCTGTCTGTCGGTCTGTCTGTCTGTCTGTCTGTCTGTCTGTGGCATCATAGCTGCCGAACGGATGAAGCGATTTCAATTTAGTTTTTTTTTGTATTAAAGGTGACCTATGTGCTAGTGTTCTTAGACATGTTTGATGAAAATCGATTGAGCCGTTTGAAAGTTGTGGGGTGAAAGTAGGGAAGAAAAACCGAATGTCTGTAAATATACTCGAGTGGGGTCTCAAACTTAACAAAATCGACATTATAATAAGTAAGGTACCTATAAAAAGTATAAAATAAAAAATTAAATAAAAAATTTAAAAAACCCCCAACACAAAAACCTAAGTTCCCTTTAAAAAGTAAAAAAATAACAAAAAAATACGTCACGTTGGGGGTCCGATTTTGTATTTAGGATACGATCGTCCCGAGTGGTCCCCCAACGTGACGTATTTTTTTGTTCTTTTTTTACTTTTTAAAGGGAACTTAGGTTTTTGTGTTGGGGTTTTTTTTAATTTAATTTTAATAATGATATTTAAAAGTAACATTGTTAATCGACTTTTCTAATTCATAATGAACGTTCTAGGTTTATCTTAGACATCGGCGACATCGGTAAAGGAAAACATCGTGAGGAAATGGACTATAATTAATAAGAGATTGAAACCGCAAATTCACCTTGACCAAGCGTGGTGATCAATGCTCGAGTCTTTTATATAAATAGGTCTTTGTTCTGCAGTGAAACAACAATAAGGTGACCATAATGACCATTAAAAAAATACTATTACTACTACTACAAAAAAAATACCATCACGCCTGTATTCCCCAAAGGGTAAGCAGAAGTATATCAATGTACACCCACAGTTCGCCGGTATGTTTAGGTTCCATGTAATAGGGAGCGAGCCTATTGCCTTTAACCGGGCACAAATCCAAACTCCGAGCTGCTACTGAGAATTTTATAGAAAAACCCAATAACACTTTGCTCGACCTGGGAATCGAACCCAGGACCTCTAGCGTAGCGTACTACTACTACTACTATTGTAAATAATACTTTGTTTTATTTTTGTGTATGTTTACACCGTTATCATGTTTAAAGTTAGTTGTAGCCTTATCTACAAATAGTAGGTATAATAATAGATATTATACCTAGCTTTAAAAACATTTAATTTTTAAGTGAATTAATATTGTAGAGTTTATTTCCCATTCATCTTGATACAACAGAAAATTTTAAAAGCGTTAACTATATTCAATATTTTTTTTTGTTAACGACCTTGAAAATTTTCTTTTATTCTATTTGAAATAATTATAACATAACACACAGCATAACATACAATCACGCTTGTATTCCCCGAAGGGTAAGGCAGAGGTGCATCAATGTACACCCACAGTTCGCTGCCCTTTAGTCTCATAACGTTCAAGTTGCAGCTATGTTCAGGTCACGTAATAGAGCTGCTACAAAGAATTTCATAAAAAAACCCAATAACACTTTTTGTTGATTTGATTTTGAATTTGATTTTTGTAAAAGGAAAATATGGAATAAAAAAAGAACAATCAACTCTTGATTGAATATTTCCATGCATGTGTCTTATGTATAAGGAAATAAACATCATTATTAAAAAACAAAAAAGTAAAAACACGCAACTACAATCATTCTTAAGTTCTTTGGAAAAACAGTATCATTATTTTTTGTAGCTAAGTGTCTATCTGTTAAGTACTTTTAAATTGTATAGAATTTTTTTATCACAGAATAATTCTATAGTAATATAACAGCAAAAAAATTAAGTAATTTAAGTAGTTGGTGGCGTTCTGTGGTTTCTGCCTACCGCCATGGGAAAAAGGCATGAGTTTATGTATGTGTGTATGTAATTATGTTTGATAAGCAGTTAGTAATACATATTTAAGTATTATTAGCTTCTTTAAAATATAAAAATAATAATATTTCAATATTTATTTTAATAATAATATTGGGAAATAAAAATGTATTTAATAAGAGTTTTGAATAAATAAAAAAATAATATTGGGAAAAAATTACTTTAAAAATTGTAACTTTTTTGTTATTTTTTTTTTTTGTAATAAATAATTAAAATACAAAATACATTGTCCATTGTACAATTTCACAAAAATAAGTAAATATAAGCATTCAAAATTCAAAATAGTAAAAATTTTGTTTACATTATTTTTTTGTAATAAATATTTTAAAACTTAAAATCAATTGTTTATTTTACAATTTTAATTTATAATAATAAACTTACAACGATTCCGTCTCCGATAGTCATTTTGCACTGTTTATTGAATCACAACCGAGCACTTCAAACACTTTGTTCCGCCAACACAACTTGACTAACTCTGTACTGTGCTTGCGTCGTCCAATTTATTATATTAGCGTTCCTGCGTAGAAACCAAAAACTTTTTGCCGCGGATTCTATATTTAGCATCACTTACTTTGTCATTTATTATTTTAAAATAATTATTTAACCATTAAAATTTTCCGAGGAGCTCAATATTTTCGAATAATTTAATTGTGATATTATTTTGAAATGTGCTTGGAAATTTTTATTTTAAATTGTTAGGTGTTGTTGTTGTTGTGTTCAAATACACTTGGGGTTTTTCGATAAAATAATGTTTTAATTTTAATTATTTTATTTGACTGTCTCGGTAGCCTAGTGATCCTAAGTGCGACAGCTACGCTAGAGTTGTTGGGTTTGATTCCTAGGTCGAGCAAAAAGTGTTATTGAGTTTTTAAGTGAGCTTATTGCCATTAAACGGGCATATATTACATGGGACCTACAACATACTGCAGAACTGTGGGTGTAAATTAGTGCATGTCTGCCTAACTCTTTGAGGAGTGCAGTCGTGATGGTATGTTATGCTATTTTATTTAAATTAAGTATTGGGTTTAAGACACAATATTCTGTCTATGCAACTGATTAAATTTTGTGCTCCTACATAGGGTTATAAAAAACGAAATTATTGATAGTTTAGTATTAAATAGTAGATTTTAACTGTTTTCACATACTTAACAGTCACATTGATTACCTATAATTATTTTGTTGTTACTAACTTTATTTTTAATAGTAGGTACTTTACAGTCATGGAGATTTATTGCATTGTTAGTTGGTCATGTACCTTTAATTACGGTATATTGAATACCATATAATATTGGTATTACATAGTATTCCTACACCAATGTTATAAAGATTAAGAAGATTATTAGATTGAGAAGATTATTTGTTTTTTTTTTTGTTTGTACCGCATAAGCTCCGAAACTACTTAACCGATTTTAACCATTTTTCACCAATAGATAGCTACATTATTCCTGAGTAGCATAGGCTATAAAACATCACGCTGTGACTCACGGGAGCGGAGCGGTAACGTAAGTTAACGCGAGTGAAATACGTCAAGCGGACGAAGTCGCGGGCTGGTCTCTAGTCACATTACTTACACTAATATTATGAAGGCGAAACTTTGTGTTTGTTTCTTCTTCACGCTCAAACGGCTAAACACTGAGATAGATTGTAGTGTGGAATAACACATAAGATACTTTTCATCTGAGAAAAATGTGCGGTTCCCGTGGGATATCAAATTTGACGCAAACGAAGTCGCGGGCAGAAGCTAGTGTGTCTATACATGTGAGCACAATATACTTCTTATCAAAGCTACTATTCTCTAAGAATGTCTTTCACTTACTTAATTATGTCCTAGCGTCTATAAGTCATGCTCATTTGAATATCTCGCTAATGGTGGCGCATGTATCGAATCACTTAACTCGCTTCAGAATGTTTAACCTAAACAGTAGTGTGATTCTCTAAAATGCAAACTCGAAAACGAGTCTCACTAAAGTGATCACGCTCACTTCGATAACGAACCAATCTGTCATTGGTTTAGTATTCGTACGCCGTGGTGACGTCACCGGCGTGATCGTGTACCATTTTTGTATTCATTTTTAGATTCAGCTTTCGGATTACGAAGTAAGGCTTAGAGAATCACACTGCTGTGCCGGTTTGTGCGTCATGTTCTTGAACGGGCGTCATCATGGACTGGTCATCTTTTAGGAGTCCCGGTTATGCTAAATTTATTTTGATTTGCTTTTATTTAACAAACCTGTTTTAAAGTGGTCTCCTTGTTACTTGGTTCTCTCTTTGTTCCTGTAGAGTTAACCTGAATGACGTAATCTAAATTTGTATTAACTGCCTCGTTGGCCTAGTGGTCCTAAGCGCGAACAGGTCTTGGGTTCAATTCCCAGGTCGAGCAAAGTGTTATTGGGTTTTTCTATGAAATTCTCAGTAGCAGCTCGGAGTTAGGATTTGTGTTTTATTAGCAATAGACTCGCCTAATATTACATGGGACCTAAACACAAGATCTAAAAAAAATCAAGGTAAATAACATAACATGAACCACAGTGCATCTATTTAAATTTTTGGCACCTAATAGCTTCTAATTTTTTTTCAAAGTCAAAGTCAAAGCATTTATTTTAATTAGACCATTTACAGACATCTTTGAATTGTCATGTTTAATGTTTATGTAAAAAACATCCGTCAGTATTTACGTGCAAGTGTGTTGTTTTGATTTTGATTGTATAATTAAACAAACCTTTTTAAATCGAGGATAATTCTTTTTTCCTTAAGATAATTAGAATCCATACCTTTTATTTTACTAGCTACTGCGCGCTACTTCGTCTGCGTGAAAGACAAGTGTATAAGAAAACATTGCCTAATGGTGCACACAACATAGATTTAACACAGACTTCTATAGAATTTTGTCTGCACATCAAATCAGTACAGACAAATGTCGGTGTATCAGAAAAGTCGGAAGTCTGCGAACATGTCTGTACGATTGTCGGAGCAAAACTCATGATTATTGAATTACTTAATTTATTCATTAAAATCGAAGTCTAAACTGATGAAAAGACCTCTGAGTAAAAATTTTTACTCAGACTTTATAGTCTGTGCAGATGTCTGTACAGACAAAAGTCTGTATCGTGTGGACCCACCATGAGAAAGTCTTCGGTGGATTACCTTTCTATCAGTGAAATAATTATTGTAATGGGACAGTACCTCCAGAGATTATCTCTTAAGAAAAACAAAGACAATTTTACTTCTTTATAATATTTGTATATAAATTGGTATAGTAGAAGACCTACTCATAACAAAATAAGTTATTATAGCTCTTTTGTAATGCTATTTGATGGCAGACAAGCCCACGGTCACCTAATGTCAAGTGGTCACCGCTACCTATAGACATGTGCAATACCAGAAGCCTTGCAAATGCGTTGCCATCCCAGAAACAAAGTTGAAATGTCTCATGTGCCTAAAATTACACCGGCACCCATACCCTTCAAACCGGAACACAGCAATGCTGCTTTGCGGCAGAAATAGGTACCTGTGGTGGTAGTAGGTACTTCGCTGGACGAGCCCCTTCACAAAGAGCTCTACTACTACAAATACTAAAGCTAGTTATATAAAACATATCTTAAGACAATAGGCAATAGGCTCGCCCCCTATTACATGGGACCTAAATATACCGGCGAACTGTGGGTGTACATTGGTACACCTCTGCCTAACCCTTCAGGGAATACAGGCGTGATGGTGATGGTATCTTAAGACACTCGGCAATAGTGTACCTTTCTATCATTTCAAGATTTTTTGTAATCGGAGCAGTGTTTCCAGATATTACTTCTCATAATCAAAGATGCATAAAAACCAACAAATTTTACCTGCAAATACACGTAATATCTGCATAACATGGTTTGACGATTATGTACCCAAGAATTTTAAATTTTAATTTTCGCATTGCAGGTACCTACTAAAACACCTAATTCGCACAAGTTTGTGAGATTTTTATCACATACATACTAAATAGGTATTTGGCGTTGAAACGGATATGGATACGAAAAACAATTATCGTAAAGTCAATGGATTATTTATTCTGTGACTTGATAGTTCGGTTTAGTTGTGTTTTATCGAACTAACCGTGCGTCAATTGGTTAATCTCATATTACAAATGCGAAAGTTTGGATGGATGGATGTTTGATGTTCAACCACGCCACATAGGTTTTTTATTCTGGATAAATGTACGATTCCCGTGGGATAAATGATCAAATTTGATTTAAAAAAAAACGTCTTCTTAAAAACAGTAGGTAGGTCATGGTTTAAAATTACAAAAAAAAAAAAACAATTAAAAGTATTTTTATATTATTCTCTAATACAAAAATATTTTTAACAAATCATTGAGACATTCCATTTAATAATCATATTAATATTTTAAACCTTGTACCATAAAAAAATATATTAATCTTCATAAAAAATTTCAAAATAATTGTGAAAAGTATTTTTATATTATTCTTAAATAATACTAACATACTTTTAGCAGTTTTTAGTATTTAATGAATTTATGATATCCGTTTATTGTGACAGCTACAAAATTTATGTAGGTACCTAGTTCTAATTTTATTCAAACTAGTTCTTTATATTTTTTCATGGATAAATATTATACTTATTTATTTTTAGTATATTATAAGTTACGTTGCTTCCTCAAGACCGAGGTTTTAGTAGTTCTAGTTAATATAAATCAGCTGTTATATGTGCAACGCCTACAAGGTCAAAGTATATGGAATAGCTGATTTAAGTTGAATTTATTAGTTATTTAAATTGAAAAGTCAGTTTAATTTTTCAAATATGAACACACCACACATTTTCCAAAGATACAATTATTTTTTTCGTTTTGTTTGACTATTTGTTCCGGCTAATCTCTGAAACAGCTGGACCAATTTGGACGGGACTTTCACTAGCAGATGACTGATGTTCTAAGAAGTAAATAAGGCTACTTTTATTAAAAAAAGAATAAGAGTTCAATGCAAGAAAATAAAAACCAATAAAATCGTGAACCAACCAACAAAATTTGATTCAATAGTCAAGTTTGAATTATGAAACTTAAAGACCTTGACAGACTAAACTTGAACTTCAAGAAGGCTACTTTGAATACGCGACATCGTCTTCCTGCGTCCGCCATAACCGACATTTATCTACACGAAAGAAGTCATGGGTGTAAGCTAGTTTATAAATAATAGCTTGTGCCCGCGACTTCGTCTGCGTGGATATTTTTTTTTTCACCCGCGTGATGTTATATATCCTATGACACTTAAAAATAACGTGGCTTTCTATGGGTAAAAGTTTAAAATCGAATCAGTAAATCTAAAGATTACCCCCTACGACTTCACAAACATTACATCTTTATAATATTAGTATAGATAATATTAGCCTTTTTCTCTTCCACTGCAGGGCAAAGGCCTCTTCTCATAATAAGAAGGAGCATGAGCATAGATAACCACGCTTGCTCAAGGCGGATTGGCGATTGCAGAATTATAATTAAATATAAGTCCAGGTTTACTCACAATATTTTCCTTCAAGGATGACAAAATTCAAAAGTTGAAGTTTAGGATTATATATTGGGAATTTGTGATAATTCTAACTCTCGAACTATAATGGTTCATGAGATACA
Organism: Caradrina clavipalpis; assembly: GCA_932526535.1. Taxonomy (NCBI): domain Eukaryota; kingdom Metazoa; phylum Arthropoda; class Insecta; order Lepidoptera; family Noctuidae; genus Caradrina; species Caradrina clavipalpis. The sequence goes on from OW052106.1 coordinate 11,879,096, forward strand.
GCCCACTGACAGACAGGCAAACAAACAGATAGATAGACAGACGGACAGACAGACAGACAGACAAACAGCGGAGGCTTAGTAGTAGTACCCAATACGGTACAGTTGACACCCTACGGGCTCGGAACTCTAAAAATTCAGGCTTCATTATCATGCATAGTAACAAATTGTGCATCGATATTTTTTCACCTTGTGTATTAAAATAAACTTGTCTAGTTAATTATTTATATAAGGTTCTTGTAGAATATTCAGGCGCACGGGTCGAGGGTTCCGAAGAATTAAATAAAAGACGAGCAGAGTCTTCAACCACTTATATTGTTGTTCACAAGCTTCCGATGATTGTTACAGTACGACTGACTTACGACTGACAAATTTTGCCGTGAGGCGGCTATATTTATGACTTTCCTACGTGGGTGCAAGTAGTGCCATGACAAATAAAATAACAAAAGGTGTTTGCACCAATCACGTCACAGTATTTCTCCCATATGTCTCTACGGTGGTGGAAGTAGTGGGTAGGGCGCGACATCATCAACAAATGTTCCACCAATCAAATATGCACATTTTTGTCATTAAATTTACTTATAATCTAGAATCATATATTTACCTTAATTCTAGATGTATCCTAAGTTACATTAATGCTAAAAATAACCTAGGACTAGATAATCAAAACATACATCAAAATATTGTTACAATTATAGATTTAATCTTCCTATTGTACATATTTAAAACTACAGAAAGCCCTCGTGCTCTCTTACAATTCCACCCCCCGCAAGAGGGTTCAACCGATTGCGCTTCCGTCAGTAGGGAGCACGACAACTTTTACTACGGGCCGACGCAGCGTACCCTTTGTAGTTTTGATATCTACAATTCTAACAATACTATCCGCACCTGGATGCACTTTGGCTATAATGCCTTTGGTCCATTCACTACGTGATTTGTTGTCATCGACCACTATCACTACATCGCCCACTTTTACGTTCGGCACTACACTGTTCCACTTTTGTCGTTGCTGGAGCGTAGGCAGGTACTCGCGCAGCCATCGCCTCCAAAAGAGGTCGGCCAGCGCGTTTACTTGGCGCCACATGCGCCGCGAGTCGATGTCGGCGGCATGCTGACGCGTACACGGAGCATCTCCCGCGGCAGTGCCAAGCAGGAGATGGTTCGGTGTCAACACGACGGGTTGTTCAGCATCGGTGCTCACGTAGGCTAGTGGCCGGCTGTTAATTACCAGCTCGGCTTCTGCGAGGAGAGTGAGTAGCACCTCCTCCCGAGGCGCGCGCTCTTTTAAAGTAGAGCGCAGCGCGTTCTTCACGGAGCGCACCAGTCGCTCCCAGCTCCCGCCCATGTGCGGGGCGGCCGGCGAGTTAAAGTGCCAGGCGATTCCCCGGCCTGTCGCTTCGCTCCTAATGCGACCTACGTCTAGGTCGCGCAGAGCCTGGCGTAGCTCGGCGTGTACTCCAACGAAGTTGGTCCCGCGGTCGGAGACTTTTATGCGTGCTACTACGTATAGGATGCGTGTCCACGTACTATACCTTTCATAGGGCAGCGCGGGTTCGGCCTTAGTAGTGACGTTCACGTTGTGTACCCGCTCTAGGTCTGCCTCTGACACTGCGTCAACTCCAGAGTCCACCGGCCATTGCTCCTGTGGGCTGGAAAGAAATGAGGGACCCGAAAGCCACATATTACTGTTGACGGGCCACTCCAACCGGGTGCCTTTATCGGCTGGGTTCATCGCCGAGGGAACCCAGCGCCAGTCTTTCATCTTTGACCTTTTATCTATCTCTGCTAACCTATGAGATACAAAACGTTGGAAGTCGGTTGCTTCCGAGTGGATCCATTTGAGTACTGTCCTACTATCTGTCCATAAGACCTTTCGGGTGATTTCAACTCCTAACTCTTTCTCCACGGTGTCGGCTACCCTGCAAGCCAACACTGCCGCCTGTAACTCAAGGCGTGGGATTGAAATCACCTTTTTTGGTGCCACTCTAGCTTTCCCCATCACGAAGCTAACGCGCTTAACGCCGAGTGCATCTTTTCCCACCAAGTAGGCGACTGCGGCGTAGGCGGATTCACTAGCGTCCCCGAAGACGTGAAGTTCTACCTCTGATAACTTTTTAAATGATAGGTCAAAAGCCAATTCATCGGTCCCCGGTGACCAAATCATACCTAAGGTGCGCTCTGTAGCGCCCTCATCTTTTTCTAACGAGACTCTGTTGGGCATCCCTATTTCGAGAATCTCCCTGAGTTGTGGCGAATTGGTGACCCACCCCCGTATATTAAACCCGCCTTCGGCGTGGATGTGAGCCACCTCCTCTATGCGTTTGCTAGCCTGCGCGACGGACCATGCACTATCTAAATAGTCGTCCATGTAGTGACTGTTATGTATAGCCGACACTGCTTCGGGATACTGACTATTAAATCTGGCCGCATTTTTATTCAAAATATAGATTGCGGATGTAGGGGAAGACACAGCACCGAAAATCATTGAATTCATGACAAACGTGTCAGGTTCTCCACTATTATTTTTATTCCACAAGAAAAGCTGTGCCCCTCGGTCACGTTCTCTGATTTTTATACGTAGGAACATGTCCGCTATATCTCCGGTGAATGCTACCGGTCCCAATCGGAATCTAATTAGAATTCCTAAAAGAGAATTTAATAGGTCTGGCCCCGCGAGCAAGCAATCGTTAAGAGCGGTACCTTGAAAAGTGGCGGCGGCGTCGAAGACTAGTCTCAATTTCCCCGGCTTATTAGGATTCTGTACCCCAAAGTGAGGTAGGTACCACACCGGATCTTCGAAGCGGCCGTCCGCTTTACTCGCATAACCCTCGCTAATTAATCGTTCAATTTGATTTTCATATGCTTCCGCGTACGTAGGATTCTTATGCAACCTACGTTCTATTCCCGACAGTCTCTGTCGCGCATAAGCATAGTTATCGGGTAGCTGTGGATCGTCACGCCTCCACAACAATCCTACTTCCCATTCGCCGTTAATAGTGAAGCTACTGGTTTCATCTAATATTTTTAAAGCTCTGTCGATGTCTTTATGAGACCTAGGGATTTCGGTTATACCTATTGCTTCTAATTCGAATTGGTTTTTCACCATATCATGCAGTTCAGACAGAGGTTCCGCTAAACAGTTCACGGCTTCGTAGCCTACCCTAAACCCTTTACCTATGGGCCCATGCAGAACCCAGCCTAGCTTGGTCAAAGATGCAACTGGCTTACCGGACTTTCCTCGGCGAATCTCCTCGCCGACCAGCAACTCCCAGTTGTCCTGTCCCAGCAACAGCATCGGCTTGACTCCGCACATTTCCTCCAGGCCCAAGTCACGCAGGTGGGCGAGCTCCTTTATCAACGCAGCCGGCACCGTTTGGGCGGGCAAATCCAGCCTCTTGAACGTACGCACACTTATTTTGTGATTCACTTTATTTGGCCCGCGCACTGTCACATATATTTTCCTTGAGGATTTATCAGACACCTCATTACCGCGCGCACTTTTTAGCACTAAAGGTATTCTATCACCCGTTGCCTTTCCAGCTATCGAGTCGTCGATAAGCGATACTGTAGCTCCGTCGTCCAGTAGAGCGTAGCAATCTCGTTCGTTTCCGTTCACTGACACGGAGACGGGAATTATCTTCAACAACGCTTTGCCGTTATATTCTTTCACATTAGTGACGCTTTCAGTTTTATGCTCTCTATCTACGTGCAGTAAGTCGTGATGTGCATAGTGGCATTTCGAGCATTTGCTTGCTCGGCAGAACTTCTTCGCATGTTGTTTTATTATACAATTAAAACACATCCTCTGATCTTTTACAAATTGCCATCTCTCATCAGAAGTTAGTTTCGCAAACTTTTCACACTTCGGTAATTTATGATCTCCCTTGCACATAGCACACTGCACATTGTTCTTATTATCTTGTTCGCTGTCGCTTTGTACATGTAATCTCTGAACATTTTTAAAGTGAATGCCTGGCTTACTATGTGCGCTTCTCAAACTTTTAACATTAGCCGTTTGACCGGCAGCGCCCATGTCCATCTGCACATAAAATGACGTAGCTCGGGCTAAATGGCTCAGGAATTCAGATAATATCTCTAGGCTGGGTGACACTCTCACATCGATGCCCTGAGACGCCGCCATACCCATTGCGAAGTCGCCATATTGAGCCCTCTGCACAGGCGTTAATTTACTCAGTAATTCACTCACCAGTTGTGGGTTGTTCAGGTATCCATTCGCGTGCACATTCCTCAACAGCGACACACAATTCCTCACTGTAGATGAGAACTTTCTCAACTCACGACCACTTTCTGTTACTTTCGGTAACGCACGCACTTTCTTCAACGCACACTCCAATATTAAATTAGGATGTCCGAACTCTTCATCCAGTGCCTTCATAATCTCCGATGGGTTAGTTGATGTCCGCAATAAGTCTTCTACCGCTATTTTTGCCTCTCCCTGCAGTGACGTTTTCAAGCGCGCTAAGTTCTCGTGCGGCTTAAAGTTGTACATAGCTGTTGTGTCCCAGTACATGTTCTTGTACGATAGCCACTCTGCCGGGTCACCGTTGAAGTATGGCAACTCATAGGCTTGCCTGGGTACTGGTCGCGGACGAGCTAGGTTTGAAATAGCTTCTGCCAGCTGATCTATTTTCCTGTCTCGCGGCTTGCTTCTCTCCGTTTCTTCGGCGAACGATTGATCCCATTCAGGCACTTCACGTGGTGGCACTCGCGGAACACTAGCCGTTACTATCGGCGTATATTCGCGGAACTGTACGGTCGCGGGCGCACACTGAGGGAGCGCAGATATCGAGGTCGTATATACTGTATGCGGTTGCGCGGTCACTGTTTGCGGCGCGGTCACTGTTTGCGGTTCGTACGCTGTTTGCGGCGCGGTCACTGTCACTCCGCGGGAGGTCGCGGCACTCTCGGTTGCAGGCACTCCGTACGCAGTCGTTACTACTGCGGGCACTGGCACTGGCACTGTTTCTTGCGCGTCGTGAGCTTCTGCGATCACTTGTGTTTCACTCGGCACTGAGTGTGTGATCCAATCTTCCACACGGCGTGTTGTTGTTTCTTCATCGGACGAGTCTTCTTCGGCGACGGCATCTATCTCGGCCAGTTCCGCCTCCAACTTCTTCTTGACGAGATTTTCCCTCAGGCGCACTAATTCCCTCTCAGCCTTGTACTCGGCCCTCCGGCGGAGGTAATCGGCACTCTTCTGGCCGCTCTTCGATGAGACGTGGCTGGTTCTTGATCTCGGCGTCCGTACCACCCGTAGTATCTCCGATTCCCGAGGCACTGCAGCCGCGTCGCGATGGTCAATCACGCGTCCGGGGCCCGCCAATGGAATCACGGGTGCGGGTAATGCCGACGACACTGTAGGCGCTATCGAAGGTGATCCCGGTGCCATTTCAGACGGCACTCCTGAATCGGCTTCCATCTCTCGTCGCTTGTTCAACGCTGCCTCCAATTTGCGCAGCTTGCTCCTCGTGGCGACTGAGCTTCGTTCACTCATCTTGAATGCTTCAGACTTCTCAGGCTTGAAACTTCAAACTCTTCAGGCTTGAGATGTAATTCTTCAGACGCAGGATCCGGCTCGAAGGACCAAAATTGTAGAATATTCAGGCGCACGGGTCGAGGGTTCCGAAGAATTAAATAAAAGACGAGCAGAGTCTTCAACCACTTATATTGTTGTTCACAAGCTTCCGATGATTGTTACAGTACGACTGACTTACGACTGACAAATTTTGCCGTGAGGCGGCTATATTTATGACTTTCCTACGTGGGTGCAAGTAGTGCCATGACAAATAAAATAACAAAAGGTGTTTGCACCAATCACGTCACAGTATTTCTCCCATATGTCTCTACGGTGGTGGAAGTAGTGGGTAGGGCGCGACATCATCAACAAATGTTCCACCAATCAAATATGCACATTTTTGTCATTAAATTTACTTATAATCTAGAATCATATATTTACCTTAATTCTAGATGTATCCTAAGTTACATTAATGCTAAAAATAACCTAGGACTAGATAATCAAAACATACATCAAAATATTGTTACAATTATAGATTTAATCTTCCTATTGTACATATTTAAAACTACAGAAAGCCCTCGTGCTCTCTTACAGTTCTTGAACTTTTGTTGACTAAAAATACAATACATAAATACCACGATTATAAATAAAACAAATGAAGGTTACAGAATACAGTCTTGCATTTATGCCAATAAACATAATTAGTTTAATAATGTTTACACTCTCACATTTCATGTTATTGGGTTTTCCCATTAGGAATTCTTCAGTAGCAGCCCGGAGTTTGGAAGTCGGTGGTATGACACCCCCGTGTCTCGGAAAGCACGTAAGGCCGTTGGTCCAGGCTGTCATTCATCGATCTTTGACAGTCATTACGAAAAGTCAGAAGCCAGAAAGACCGACAACCAGTCTAACCAAGAGGTACAGTTTTGCTCAGTAGCTGAGTTGTGGAGGTTTTACAGCTCATTCGACACAAACAAACAAACAAACCTTTCTTCTTTATAATATATTTGTATGATTGTCTTTTATGACATCCTCCCAAGTTCGGCGAACTGCACTTAGTATAATGACCATTCTAAAATAGTTGCAAGGGCATAATATTTATATTTTATCTCGTAGACTAAACTAATAGATATGGTTATCAGTATTATTATAATTTAGTTAATTAAAAGACACAATTAGGGTTAAAAATAAATTGATTTTATTTAAAATAATGTTTTATTTTTTTAGTTTATAAAAAAAATAAGTATTTAAGTATGTACTCTTTTTATGATAATAGTAGAAGACTTAAATATAAATATATAATAAATTGATAAAAACATTGGATTAGGAGGTTACTTAAATGTGGATGAACTTATAATATTTTACGTGTATGTGAACGAACCAACGTTACAAATAAAGTTAAACTTGTTTTTATTATTTTTAAGTTGTATTAGTTTTTATATAATTAACATTATTCGACACAAAATAAGCCAACCCACAATTCCTGAACTACTTGACAAATTATTTTAAAATAACATTAGTATTCTGCAATAATAGTTCACTTACATCTTAAACTTTGAATAGAAAAACAAAAACATTACAATGTTCTTATTTCGTTTTTTTTTTTTTTTGCCAATTGATTAGTGTAGTTCATTCATTCAATAATAATATAAGTACTCTTGTTTCTTTCATAAAGAAAAAGGCGTTTGAAATATTAGGAATTTCTTATAATTCGTAGATACATTTATAAACAATGGACTCACATACACAAACGGCCGACAACTATCTTTAGGCGATACAAATATTGTTCAGTGAGGGAATTTATCCCGCGACACGCAGTGCAGCATCCAATAGACCAGCCAGCAAAAAAACCGGTTGGGGCAGTCGGAACCGGTTTTTTTCATTTCTTTTTTCTTTGTTCCGTGTTGAAAAACCCTTATGGATATCCAAGAGAGGGAGTGAGGTGGTTGACTCCTATAGTGACGTCAAAGATGGGCTTGAGAGAAACATTACAATATATTTTTGACGGCACAGGGCAGTGGACGAGCGATCGACTGCTGTGCAGCGTGTCGCGGGCTCGATTCTCACACGGAACATAATATATTTGTATGACCTACAGATACTGGTTCCAGGTCTGGCTGTTTGTGTATGTGAGTTTATATGTTTGTCAACGCACCCACGATACAGAATTAACGTCTAAGTGTGGGAACAAGTAAAAAAATAAAAAAATACGTTTCGCCATTTCGGTTCTAGTTAAATAGGGGGCGAGAGACATATGCCTTCACCGCCTACGTCGACTAATGCAAGCCTTAGTGCTCTTTCAATTTATGCGTTTGGTGCCGGACCGCTGCGGTGGCGAAGCGGTGCCTTTGTCGTATTGCGTACGAACGGTCGTTTGTTTTCATACAATGCGCGCGGTGTGGCAACAGTGCGACGTCGGTACCTACGCACGCTCGACGGCAGGACGACAGACGTCACGCGTCAACTGTATGAAAAAGGACAACCGTCCGTATGCAGACCGAAAAACGCGCCGCCTCGGCACCGCAGCGGTCCGGCACCAAAACGCATAAATTGAAAGAGCCCTAAGAAGATTCCATTATAATTCAATGTAAACAATGACTAGACTAGAAAAAAATAACAAAGGCTAATTACCTACTGTAAACCACATTTCCGTAACTATACTGTTAAAGTACTTGTTAAGATTCTTTGTCTTAAACACTAAAAATTATTATGTTAAAAATATAGATGTTTATCTAACTGCCTCGTTGACCCAGTAGTCCTCAACGCGACTGCTACGCTTGAGGTCTTGGGTTCGATTCCCAGGTCGAGCAAAAAGTGTTATTGGGTTTTTCTATGAATTTCTCAGTAGCAGCTCGAAGTTTGGATTTATGCCCGGTTAATGGCAATAGGCTCGCCCCCTATTACATGGGACCTAAATACATACTGGCGAACTATGGGTGTACCAATGAAGCTCGACGAGTCCCGGAGAAACGATTCAACTGTCTTGGATCCCGCAACGAAATTAATCAGAAAAGACTGGGTGGTTGACATCAAGCAATTGATATAAGTAAACAATATATGGACAGCTCATAATACTTATTAAAATTCAACAAAATTCAAATGTCAAAATTCTCCACAGATTTTTTTCCAATAGCAAATTGTGACGTCACCTACTGACCAACTCAATTGACTAAATACTTATTGAGTTCAAAGTAACAAAAACAAAACTATACTTAATTTAATATTAATCGAATTTTCAGGCCTAAAATGGGTTTTAAAATTGTGTCTTTGTATTATTGATTGATGGTATCAATCGGGCTTAAAAGACCAATTTCCAAATTCATATTTACAGAGACGATAGTTTTCAAAAATGGTCTTTTGAGTCGGGTTGATGAACTGTGGCCATATTTTCAAAAAACGAGTTTGAACTTTAATTCAGGCCTTTGAGGCGGTTTTTGTATTTTGAATTTTATTCTGACGACAGAAGAGTTGATAACACAAAATTGGCAACATCTGTGTAGTCGATAATTATGCTGCTCGAAAAAGAATAACGACAGAAAAAAAATAAAAATAAGAATCCAAAGAGTTTATGTTTCCATCATTTTAAATGTATATTTATAAACAAACAATCAAGTAAATAAATAAAACATTATTGTTCTTGTTCTTTTATTAAAATCCATGGATAAATAATCCTTTAATCCGCTGAGAATTTTAATCCATGTTTTTCTCAAAAAAAAACCAAGATTAGCGCGAAGTTTTATATTTTCACTCCTTGGTTTAATAATTATATACTAGGTGTTGATTTGCATCCTTGCCAAATAGGAGCTTGTCATAAAAAAATAGAAGTAATCAAATATAATTACGATACTTGGCCAATATCTAATAAATGCTTGTTTTTTTTAGTTGCAACTATCAAATAACAGTATTCCAGAATACTCCTCTCGCAAAATTCAGAATCGAGTTGCGTATGCGGTAGGCAGAGTTGTCGCGCGGCTATATCAATGTGTACATAGCGCCTAAACCCTCTGGCGAGATGGATACCTCGAATTTGAAAATCACGTCAAAAAAAAAGATTTCAAAAACAATTTATTTTATTATTGATTTGTGTTCTTCTTCTTTATCGTGTGGGCAGTAAGGTCTAACGACCCCAAACACCCTAGTGTCAGAGTTTCTAAACCGCCTCAAGGGCCTCTGACATGGTTACCGATGTCAGTGATGTCCAAGATAAACTTAGAAAGTACGTATGAATTAGAAAAAGTCACATTGGTACTTGCCCGTGCCCGGTTAATTGATTTGTGTTAAGAATCACGAGCATAGTTAACTCCTTGACGTTGACCAGGATGCAAATCAACGCCTTGTACATACACCAGCCTATTATTATCTCACTGCAGGACAAAACCTCTTCTTATATAGAAAAGACACGAACATTGGTCACCATGCTTGCTCAAAGCGGATTGGCGATTTAAGACTTATGTCAATTTTAACTCTAGATTTCTTCACGATGTTCTCCTTCATCGATTTCATGGACGTCTAAGAAAAACTAAAAAAGTACATCCCTTACATAGTATAAAACATAGTCGCTTCCAGCCGTCTGTTCCTCTGCACGGTTATATATTGGTGTTACCAAAATATCTGCCACGGATTTAATGGGAGGTAGTATTGTGTTTAAAGATTACAATAGTGAAGATAAATTATTGATAATGTGTCATATTTTTTTTTGATTTGTGAACCGCGTTATGCAGAGTAGAGTCAATGTTTATTAAATTACTTTATTTTCTCAAATTGAATTAACTATTCTGGGGTATGAAATTTCTTCACTATTGTAATCTTTAAACACAATACTACCTCCCATTAAATTCGTGGCAGATATTTTGGTAACACCTTATAATATATTAAACTCTGCAAGGATTTTAATGCGGTTTTCATCATTATACTATAGAGTGATTCTAGAGGAAAGTTATAGAACACTAGCGAAAAATCCAACTTCGTCGGCGTGGCTTATTTCACCCGCATTAAGTTACGTCTTTGGTTACTGCTCCGCTACTATGGCTCGTGGCGTGATGTTATACAGGAAAAAAATTTAACCAGTGCGTAAATTTTGCCATAATAAACTTCAACACGTTTTATTAAACACGTATATTTTATTTTGATATGTCTTAGTACTAAAAAAAAAGTTATCGCTTACGAAACATGATTACTTAAAAACCATATTTTATTGTCACTCGGCGCTAGCGCATTCCCCACCCCCTCACCCCAGCCATGCGCCCGGGCGGCGGCCGCGAGTTTTCATTTATAGTATGGCGAATAGATTATGTCCATGTTTTGCTTATTTCAAACTCGGATAAGGATGTTTTTTTTTTTATTTTTTAATTTAACTAAACACGGAAATGTGTACTATTACTGACACTGAACTACCAAAAAAAATTTACGCACTGGTTAAAAACTTATCCTGTATAACCTATAGCTTTCCTCAATAAATGGACTATCCAACACAAAGATTTTTTCAATTCGAACCAGTAGTTTCTGAGATTAGCGCGTTCAAACAAACAAAAAATCTAAAAACTCTTCAGCTGAATAATTTAGTACAGATTATGCTAAGACCAACGTTAGAGCAGTAACTAAAAACGTAACTGAAAACGGGTGACACGGCGGTAAATAGCTAGTATACCACTGGGCCATCACGTCATGCCCGAATTTAGGAAACGTGGAAATGGAAAATGGGATCTGTCGATAGTCAACTGTCAACCTTGTTACTGGGGGTTAGGGCGCCTTTTCACCAGAGATGTGCTATGCTAAATTGCTATGGATGCGTTTGATATCCACCAATCATATTCATTGGTGCACATAGTTTAGCATTGGTGAAAACGGATTCAACTAAGATATGTTTTTTTATACGGAAGGATGCATTCTATGGATGTGTGCTATGGATGCGTTCTATGGATGGTCGCGAGTGGTGTAGCTAAGCTCCCCGCTACCCTACTATCATACAACGCATAGCTCGAGCACACAGCTTAGCTATTACATCCTCGCAACATAGCTGCATGCCACGGGAGACCCTCGGGGCGTCGGGAGCCGCGACACGATTCCCGGCCACCGTAGACGGGGGTCTGTGGACGGTGAGCAATGGGTAGCTCACCGTCCGTACGTTAACTAACGACAGACCGTGTCGATGGTCGAAAGAGATGTCAGCAAACCTTCGGAAGGGCCACTAAGGGCCGATGCCTGCCGGGGCTGCGGGTTGTTCGAAAGAGATACCGCTCCCCCGGAACGCAAAGGGCACAAGAAGGAATATGGATGGGTTTTAGTCAGCAAAAGTCTGACACTCCCTCCCGCCCCGCCCAAGGCGGGAGAAGTCATTTGATGATTTCCCATCGGTAAAAAAAGGCAGAGCTGCATTGCACATATACTCTGGTGGAAAAGCACCCTTAGGGTTCCTTGAACGCGTTGCGTTCCGCGTTCAGTTCGGAATTGCGTGGTCGAAACAATTGACGCGCGAACCTATTCTTGTGGAATTTCCCAATTTTTTGTGTCGGTAAAAAATAAGTGTATGTATTTTTTGCATTACTTAGTCATTCTTTGTAAAGGTGTGCATTAAAACTGGTTTTTATTGCGATATCAGAAGAGTTAAAATTAAAACACCTTTACTGACTGCGTTTTTTATAAAAGTAGCCTATTTATATAGATATAGTTTATACAGATAATAGATAATATGTATTAAACATACATATTATCATCACGCCTGTATTCCTCGAAGGTTTAGGTAGAGGTATACCGGCGTACAGTCACGAGCACCAACATGTATACACTTAGCAACATTCTAAAGCAATTTCTTCTCAGAGGATTAATTAAAATGTAATGGTGTTACGAATATCATTTTCTGGATCCCATACTATTATGAAATCGTACTTATCTCATCGTTGCAGTCGTTCATTCACGAGAAGATCGCTTTCAAATTTTACCAACTGTATACATGTTTGTGCTCGGGACTGTACACCTAACAGTCCGCCGGTATGTTTTTAGGTGTAATAGAATTATTTTAATAATATGTTTTAGTATTATACGTTTTACATGCAGGAGGATTGGATAACGATTTAGGGAGGAGATGCCCTAGATAGACCTATGACCAGATATATAAATGTGGGCGAGGCGTTTTTTTTTTTTTTATATACGGGAAATCATCAAATAACTTCCCCCGCCCTGGGCGGGGCGGGAGGGAGTGTCAGACTTTTACTGACTAAAACCCGTCTATGTTCCTTCATGTGCCCTTTGCGTTCCGGGGGCGCGGTATCTCTTTCGAACAACCCGCAGCCCCGGCAGGCATCGGCCCTCAGTGGCCCCATCCAAGTTTGCTGACATCTCTTTGAGGCGCGCGTGGAACACGAACGCGCCGTCGACACGGTCTGACGCTAGTGAACGTACGGACGGTGAGCTACCCATTGCTCACCGTCCACAGACACGCGTCTACGGTGGCCGGGAGTCGTCTCGCGGCTCCCGACGCCCGGAGCGTCTACCGCGGCGGCCGCTGGGACGGGGGATTGTCCTCTCCCTCTCCCGTCCCGCCGCCTCCTTCTCTAGCATTACAGCTTCGCAGAAGGAGGCGACTGCTTCCCATTCCCTCTCGCTCCGGACCATGGCGCCTGAACCAGTGCCGAACGCGAGAGGGCGCCGCCGCCGATGGCCGCCTCGAGGACTCGGCGGTGCTCAGCCCAAGCAGGGCACACCGCCGAAGTATGCTCCACCGTGTCCTCGGGGCGATCCTCGCAATGGTGACACCCGGGCGTTTCCTCCCGCCCGATGAGGTGCAGGAACCTCCCGAACTTCCCATTTCCGGTGAGGACCTGCGTCAGGCGGTAGGTGAGGGCGCCGTGGCGCCGCTCAAACCACTCCTCAAAGAGGGGACTTACCGCCTCAATCAAGGCGTGCCCTGCACGAGGTTGCGACAGTCGTTCTCTCCATGTCGCCATGAGATCGAGCCGGAGTTCCGTCCGCTGGGCGGCAATTTGCCGCGGCAGCGGAGTTTCGCCCCGGCCCAGTGCCTCCGCGCGCCTCTCGTGTAGGCGCGCGAGGACCAGCGCCTCCAGATCCCATGGCGGCAATCCGGCAAGGAGGCTCGCTGCCTCGCCGGAGATCGTGCGGTATCCGCGGATGACCCTTATGGCGATCACCCGCTGGGACGCGTTCAGGTAATGGGCGGCAAGCCGCCTCAAGCCCCGCGCCCACACCGGGGCCCCGTAAAAGGCCATCGAACGCACGACCCCCGCGTAGAGCCTCCGGCAGGAGTGGGCGAGGCGTAAGGAGTATGTCAGAATTGTAGCAGGTGACGTTCCATGGCCTACCCTCATGGGAAAAATGCAGGAGTTTATGTACGAGTATGTATGTTTTAGATTCAATGACATACGCGACTGCTACGCTAGAGGTCCTGTGTTCGATTCCCAGGTCGAACAAAGTATCATTGGTTAATGGTTGGTTTGGGTTTTTCTATCATATTCTCAGTGTCCGCTCGGAGTTAGGATTTGTGCCCGGTTAATGGCAATAGGTTCGCCCCTATTACATGGGACCTAAACATACCGGCGAACTGTTGGTGAACATTGATACACCTCTGCCTAACCCTTCGGGCACGTATGTTTTCAATGTCATTGTTTATAATTTTGTATTATTAATAGTCTATAATTTAGCCTGACATTACTTCTATAATGTTCCTGATATAGATAATCATAACCAAATCAGCAGATGATCAATGCAACCAATTAAAAACAGGTTTCTGATTACACAACACTGATTAGTGATCTAGTAGATAAGATATTCAAGGCTATAGTTTTGACCGTGACTTTGCTTGCGTGAATGTTGGAAAACGACAAAAATGCCATTTAAATTCACAAGAACGTACTACCGGAATAAAAGTATGCACTAAGGTCATTGCTTATGACTACTCGGCTTTGATATAGCAAATAATTTGCCATTCAAGTTTGAGCTTTAAATTGTGTGCCCTAAAATATATTTTTTAAACGACATATTAATAAAGGTGCATGCAGATGGCGCGCTGGCAGTTGTCGGTTCAATTTTTAAGATGATGTCGGCTGGACCGTTACAATGTTAGATCGGTATAATGTGCGATATATTTGTTTTTTAAATATAATTGATTTTTGAAAGACCTCCGCCCACGTCAGACAATCGGTCACCAATTTTTTTGTAGGAGAGAATGGAACATATTAATTTTAATATTCCAACGCACATATCTTAGAAAAAGTCGGTTTGTCGAAACTATGGATCAATTGAACAATCCGATAATTGATCCTACAAAAAATCGGACCTAGGAGGAGGCCCTTATATGTTTAATTTAGCTATTACTGTGACTGGCGCAAGCCATTTTAATTGATTATAAATTAATTAATTACTCTGTAAAAACTCTCTCGGTAAATTTATTTGAGGTGAGCATGAGGTGAGCTGTCAATCCCTAACATCACGTAAGATAACAGCATTGGGCCTCCTCTGCCTGCCCTCGTGAGGGTTTGTGTAGATCGGCAGATTATGGTCTACCCGTTTGCAAAAGTTTATCCAAATCGGTTTAGCCGTTATGGCTGAATAAACATCCTAACTCACAAACTCATAGACGATCACATTTAAAATAGGAACACTAACTTTTAACAATACAGGCAGGAAGCTGGTGTAGTAGAATTTTTACCACAATAAAAAAAACGAAAATATTTTAAATTTCGAAATGCCAAAGAACGAGGAAAGACTGTCAGAATAAAATATGTCATTTCCTGCACCTAGTGCACCTAATCATAAGGTTTAATTTATTTCCTCATTGTTAATAATAAGGCAGGTAAACCGCGAAGGATTCCAAGTATTATTTCTTTTTATATTGAGGTGAATAATATTTTTATTACCCGGAGATGCCTATAAACTTTGTTAAGGATATTATAAAGGATAAAAACACAACATGAATTTTATTTATTAATTTTTTTGAGGTTATTGAAATGACAATGCAATTCATACATAATGTTAATCAATCTATACAAAAATGATAAGAGAATTTTTAAATACCTATTTAATGATACTCGACTGAACATAGTGGGTATGTGGATTTTCAACTTTTTTTCAATCATCTTCACGTCATATCATCCGCAGGACGTCCACTGCTGGACATAGGCCTCCCCCATAGATTTCCAAAAGGACCAATTGGAAGTGGTCTACATCCAGCGTCTTCGTGCAGTCATAATCTTTTATAATTTAGCGTCTTGTAATCGCCATATAAAATGTAGATAACTGTAACTTTAGAGACATTCCCAAGATTAAGACCAATCGACTGACATAAGAATCATCAAAATCAGCTCACATGCTTTGATATCTAGAGCGCCACAAAGGACCAAATATAATGCATACATCCTTCTAATATTATACTTCTAATATTATAAATGCCAAAATTTGTAAGGATGATTATATGGATGGATGTTTTACTTTTACACGCTTAAACGGCTCAACGGATCTTGATTAAATTTGGCACTGAGATACACACACAAAGGTTACTTTTTATCCCGGAAAAATGTACGCTTCCCGTGGGATAACCTATTAAATTTCACGCAAACGAAGTCGCGGCCAGAAGCTAGTACACTGATAAAAATATTATCTTAAATAAAAGTAACTCATTTAGGTATTGGACAATGCCTGGGAATCGTCTGGTAAAAAAGATATTGAAACTTCACTTTTGGTTTCTTTTTACAAAAACCAGTTCTGATTGTTTACTAAATATTATATACCCTTAAGAAACCTGTATTATCGTATGCGCCTGCGCCGCTGAGTATTATGTTTTACGTGCGTCATATTGGACGCTACCATGCGTTTGACAGTGATTTTAACATCAATAACAAAAGTTGCGGTTTCCCAGCAAAATATGTTTTTCTCTTCGATGGTGGATTATGCGTGGTTTATGGCTACGTAATTATGTTCTTTAATAATAATTATGAAACGTCTTTTTATTGGCGACGTCTCATGTCAGAGGCTCTTGAGTCAGTTTGGAACCTCTGACAATAGGGTATGTGGGGTCGTAAGACCTTACTGCCCACACGATAAAGAAGAAGAAGAACGTCTGTTAAAATTTTGTTTTGACTAAAAAGTGATGAAATTACTTTAAAAAAAAATATTAGTAACTATAGACTAATCTATACGATTAGTACAGTTAGTTTACCGATGTTTTATTTCACCGATGTTAGTGATGTCCAAGATAAACATAAAAAGTAAATGTAACATTTTAAAAAGCCATAATTATTGGTACGTGCATGTGCCCTAATAAAAACTCTACTCGCGAGTTAACCACTGGGCCATTACAATATTACTAGCAACAAGAAGCAACAACAATATTGTAACCAAGATTTTGTTAAAACCAAATTGAAAGAAAACAGTGTCCATGGAGTTTCTTGCTCGTTCTTCTCCATAGAGACCTACGTTTTGGTACGAGCAACTAGCTTCAATTTTAAACTGTAACTTCTTGACATTCAAAAGTGCCTGTTGTTCAAAATGGTCTAATTGAAATAAATGCTTTGACTTTGAAAACTAGACCATTGTTTTTTTACAGTAAAGGCTTTCAACCACTAAAAAGAGTTTAACTTTATTTTTTAAAAGCAGTTGCCTTTTTTTGTAAATACGTTATTTATTTTTCGCTTTTTAGTAATTAGTTTCTGTCATCCAAATTTATGAAGAAACGGTAATACTACATAAATTAACAAGACACCACTTAAAAGTCACAAGAAAGCAGAATATGCAGTTTCATTTATTTGGCTCATATTTATATTTATTAGTTACTTTGATTTATAAACCAAACTACTTAACCGATTTCGATAAAAAATTTATGGGGCCGCCTCTAAAGTATGACCTAAAAGCAAACAAAAATGAAAATCATAATAATATTAATTGAATGATCGGGTATCAAATTTGAGAAATTCCTCCTTTTTTGCTAGTCGGTTAATAATACAATACTGGAATTACGTACACTCTTGAATACAATCATAAAACGAGCACTGAAATGTTACTTTTATATGCTTAAATATTGTTTACTTTTAAAATTAGTTAGCCTAATTTTAGGCAGCAATATAGGCATAGACGCAATATTTTATGTTTATCGGTAGATTTTATTAACATCTGTGTTTTAAAAAGCCTTATTGTTTTAACTTAAGTTTGTCGTTTGATTTCACTATTCAACAGAGGTGACTAATGTGTAATTATTTTAGGAAGAAAAAAACCTATTTTAAACCTATTTTAAACACCTATTTTAGAAATAGCTGAAATCCATTCTGAGCAAATTACTTTCAGGGTATGCATTTAATATGTTACGCGTTGAATAGACATAACTGCTGGATTCATTTATAAGTAAGGGGTAATCTCTAACTCTACTGAACCGATTTTGATAATTCTTTTACCCATAGAAAGCCACGTTATTTGTGAGTGTATTCTGCTTATAACATCACGCTACGACCCATAGGAGCGGGGCAGTAACCAAAGACGTAACGTAAGGCGGGTGAAATAAATCACGCGCACAAAGTCGTGGTCAGTTCGCTAGTCCCTAATGATTAGTTCGAAGCTAAACATCCACTCAATATGCGGCAATAATAAATAATCTTTCCTTGTAACATAACTGTAAAAATACCAGTTTTCGAATTAAGCCGACTGCATTTGGGGTATTTTTTGAGCACCACTTTGCCCGGTCCATTGACGTCATTCAAAATTTGTTAGAGTTCCGTGTCCACTGGCAAGGTGTAGAAGAATGCTCTAAGCAACGGTTGTGTCACAGCCAAAGGAAGTTGAAATAACACCATGTGGTTATAGTTGATAGAAGTCCGATACACCCTTCTGCTTTCCTGATACGGAAGTATTCCATAAAGATTTCCCCACGAAAAAGAAAATAAAGGATTCTACACACAAAAGTTACCAAAACTGAATCCTATTACTTAAACTACACTAACTGTCTATCCATCCGTCTGATCACAAATGACATTTATTTATTTGCCAGAATATAGAAAAGCTATATCTAATGAACCTTAATAGTTAGACAATTACAATTTTCACAGTGTGTAATACTACATATGTATAATAGTAGCTGTAACTACAAATAATGAAAACTTATAGCACCCTCTTTTAGTCGGAGGTTAACAATACAACATACAAGAAACATGGGACCTGAACATACCGGTGAACTGTGGGTGTACATTGGTTACACCTCTGCCTAACCTTTCGGGGAATACAGGCATTGTAAGAAACGTCTATGTTATGATTATGCAGAGTTCAACGTTGAACAGTGTTGCGGAACCCTATGTCTGCTAGTCCGACTCGCACTTTTCGATGCACAAGAAGGCCAGGGTTAGTAGTTAATGCACAAATATATACCTAAGAAGCTTCGTTCTGAGCACCGGTTTTAATTTGACGGTTATTCAATGTCATGAATATATTAATTTGAAAATTGATTATACATCGATGACAGTTTATATTGAGCTAAAAAGGCACGAGTTTGACATCATCAGTAGCGTTAGTTCAGTAGTAGTAGAGCTCTCTGTGAAGGAGCTCGTCCGGGGAACTACTACCACCATACCTATTTCTGCCGCAAAGCAGCGTTGCTGTGTTCCAGTTTGAGGGGTGTGGGGATGCCGGTGTGATTATAGGCACGGAGACTTTTGATCTTTTTTTCTTCGATTGAAACTTAATTGCAAGACCTCTGTTATTGCAGATATCTGTATGTAGAGGTAATCACTTAACTTCAGATGGGCCATAGGCTTGTTAGCCATCCAATGATATAAAAAAAAATTGTTTAAAAGTAGTTTAGTCCCCATGAATCGTATAAAACAAAGTCGCTTCCCACCGTCTGTCCATCTGTACGTTTAGATCTTTTAATCTACGTAATAGATTTTAATGCGGGTTCCATCAATAGATAGAGTCATTTAAGGTGCAACCTCCACGGTAGCCCGCCAAATTCAATTTTTTTTACGTTTTTTGCAATTTGCAAGTCAGTATTAGGTTTAATGTTGATTAAAGTAAGATTCGCGGGAGTAAGATGTATGTATTTTCAGAATCATAACCACTAAAATCAGTAAAATAACTCGGCAGAAGTCGGTATAATTCCAAAATGTCAAGATTTCATGAGTCATTCTTTCGGTTTACCTGGTCCTATGGAGTTTTATTGCTGACTTAAATGGTTATAATTCCGAAAATACACAATTCTTACGCCCGCGAATTATACTTTAATCAACATATAACTTAATACTAACTTGCAAATTGCAAAAAACGTAAGCAAATTTGAACTTCGCGGGCTACCGACCGTGGAGGTTCCACCTTAAGCGAAAAGTTTATACGTATGGAACATCACTCTACGATCTACGGGAGCGCGGCAGTAGCCAAAGACGTAACTGACCACGGGTGACAGGGGTAAACAGCTAGGACGAAATAATAATGATAATTAGTTTAATAATGTTTACAATCTTACCCCAATTAAAAACTTAGAATTATGCACTTTATACAACTGCAATAAGAATGCAATTTATTTTTTCTAATGGTGAGTCCACACAACACAGACTTAACATAGACTTCTATAGAATTTTGTCTGTATAACAAATCAGTACAGACAACTGTCGGTGTACCAGAAAAGTCGGAAGTCTGCGTACATGTCTGTACGATTGTCGGAGCAAAACTCATGACTATTGAATTACTTAATTTATTCATTAAAATCGAAGTCTGAACTGATGAAAAGTCTGCACAGACATTTGGTAAAGACCTCTGAGTAAAAATTTTTACTCAGACTTTATAGTCTGTGCAGATGTCTGTACAGACAAAAGTCTGTGTCGTGTGGACCCACCATAAGAAAACAATTGTGGTAGAATACCTACTATACGTAAGATGCAGTTTGAGAGAAGCACTTTTTGCAGAAACTGCAACTTCTATTTTCAGTCCAAAACTTGTATTTTGCTGTTAATTATACCTTAGTGTTGTCACTTAGGTATAATTAAGCTAAATTATAAAATAAACTAGCAATAGTATCTCATTGTTAAAATTAATTATAGCTATTTTATTATAATTTAGAGTATAATTCTTACATTTTATTTTATACCTCTTTTAAATAGCACACTTTGTTCTTACATTGTATCCGTATATTTAACGTGAATGATTTAACCTAAAGATATGTTTTTTTTAAATAAAATTTTAATCTCATTATTAAAATTAATTACAGCGATTTTATAATTATTTTTAGAACATAATTATTATATTTTATTCTATACCTCTTTAAAATAGCACAACTTGTTACATTGTTCTTACATTGTATCCGTATATTTAATATGAATGATTTAACCTGAATATTTATTATGTATTTTTTTAAATAAAAAAAATTGCCCCACACTAGTATTTTCTTTAAATCTTGGGTACGTTTACAAACATATAAATCAACCTACAAAAACAGCCAGACCCGGAACAAGTATCTGTAGATCATAGAAATATTAGTTCCGTTCAGGAATCGAACCCGCGCCGCGCCATGCAGCACCATTCGATCGTTCGGCCACTGCGCCAACCGTGTCGTTAACATTTTAAAAGAGTGTTCATGGAGTTTCTTTCTCGTTCTTCTCCGTAAAAAACTTAGCTTCATCTTTCAGACTGAATGACTCCTTGAGAATTCTGAAGTGCCTGTAAATAATTTATCTTACTACTACTACAAGGCCGTTTTCACATTAGGACGTTAGCAGCGCGACAGTAGGGCGGCAGAAGTACATTACTTAACATTACAAGAACAGATCAAAGTTTAGGTCAGTATGGCGCACTTCATTTTAAAAATAGATGCTGTGGGCGACAGCTCTTCTGTTTTTTTTATTATGAAATTCTGACGGGGCGACAGTCGCGCGACAGCCGCGCTGCTAAAGTCGCCTAAGAGCCTGTCCAGATGAGGCGTTTTACGCGCGAGTCCACTCGCGCGTAGGCCCTCGTTACTTGAGGTAACGCGCGAGAGCATCTGGACGGGATGTATGTAGCTCTAGTATCTCGAGTACGCGTGAGTGGACTCGCGCGTAAAACGCCTCATCTGGACAGGCTCTAAATGTGAAAGCGGCCTAATAAATACGAAAGATTGGATAGATGGATGTTTACTACTCAAACACGTCAAAACGGCTGAACGGGCCTGGATGAAATTTGGCACAGAGATAAACTATAGTCTGAACTAACATAGGCTGTTTTATATCTGGAAAAATGTACGGTTTCCACATAGATTTTGATAATAGTCTGCACACACATAGGTAAATTTTTATCCGGGAAATTGCACGATTCCCATGGAATAATACTTATATCGAATTTGAACCGGACGAAGTCGCGGGCAGATAATAGTTTGACATAAATAAATTGATTTGATTTGGTTTGCAACTATTTCAATATACCAATAGGCTTAATAGACTCACCCCCTATAATATAGGACCTAAACATACCTGTGAACTGTGGGTGTACATTGGTACACCTGCCTAACCCTTTGGGAAATACAGGCGTGATGGTATGTTTATGTCACTATACTCAATGTGTTACATTACTGTCCAGTAATTACAGTTCAATGTTCAACTCAAAGTTATACATAGAAGTGTTACATTATTTATTCGTTAAATATTTAACACTAGCAGTTGCCCGCGGCTTCGCTCACGTCAGCCTTAGTGTTACTTAACCAATTAAGGATTAAATACTATGTCATCATAATATTCCAACTATGTCAAATGGTTTCTAACGTTAATAATAGTTACGACTGTGGGTTTTAGAAATTAGTCAGTAGACGCCCGGAGTCTGATTTTTTGTCCGGTTGGTAATGAGCTTGCGCCATACTTGGGATTAAAACATATTTATGCGGAGGGTATATGATATGGCTTTACTATTCCTTTCGAAAATACTGTAATGTGGTGTCAAAATTTACTTGTTTTTCTTTCTCTAACCGTTGAAAAGCATTTTAATAGGTTCTGCTTTAATAATCACATTGTAGCTTCGATCTGTCTAGTATCAAAACCGTAGAATGAATCTTGTAATCAGAAGAACTGCCAACTAAATCTGAACTTCGTGTTACAACCAAGTTAATAATAATTATGTTGTTGGGAAAAAGTATGGGCAAAAAACAGTAAGCATATTATATTAAAAGGCTAAGCAAAGTTTTACCTCTCAAATTACCTTTCATCTATTGCAGAATGACGGTAATAGATAACCTTTATTTTCATTTTGAAGTTCATTTTTAAGCATGCAGAATATGGTCTGTTGACAGTACCTACCTATTAGAAGAAATTCTGCATGCGATGCATCATTAATGATTGATGCATGATTCTACATGTATCGTGAAAGCTTGAAGTCTGAGAGACATTTTTTATATACGTATAGGTTTAATTAATTTTGGTACACTTCCTGTTGTAGCTAATTTATTTCTGTTTAGCTATTGGAATAGAAGTATGCTTTTTTGGTAGCGTAGCGCAGCCCAGACAGTAAAGTATTGCACACATAACGTTTGCAGATAAATCGTACGACACTTGTATGAAGTGTCGAGGTTGGTAGGCCCACGGTGCGGTGATCCTTCTTTTTTAATGATGGAAAATCGTCATATGAGTTCTTCCGTTCTGGCGTAAGGGAGTGTCAGACTCTTACTGACTAAAATCCATCCATTTTCTCCTAATGCCCATCGCGTTCCGGAGCCGCGGTGGGTCTTTCGAACAAATTCCGCAACCGTGGCAGGCACTGACCCTAGCGTGCCCCGTCTTCTGTGCTAATATCTCTTTGAGACGTGTGTGAAACACAACGCGACGTCGGCACGGGCATGGTTCTGATCGGACGGCGCGGCGAGCCACCCAACGCTCGCTGACCGCAGGCCCGTTGCCGTCGATCGCCTCTATGACGACACGGCGGTGTTCCGCCAAAGCAGGGCAGACCTCCACCTTATGCTTCACCGTGTCCACCGGATGATCCTCACAATGATATCACTCTGGCGTGTCCTCATGTCTCATGTCAACATGTCCGGAGAATACCTGCGTCAGAGCATCATGGTGTTGCGACGATACTACTATCGATATAACTTGGTAACTCTTTAAATAGTCTGAGGCGCCGTTTTTTACTTACGAAAAATATTCTTAGCGTAGCTAAAATTTGTGGAACCAGTAGAATTCTGTTCCGGTCATTCCTCTTCAGTCAAACCATGCATATTTTTAAAATTATGTAAGGGAAAAAACTAAAGCCTGCTAAACCTGTTATATTATAATATTGAAATCATACTGCATCAAAACAAAAACCTATTAAAATAATAACAAAAAGTAACAATTGATTGGAATTGAACCCACACAATATATTTTACATGGTTTTCATTAAACAGCGAAACTATTCACTTTATTTACGTAACAATTAACTAATAATAACCATCCCCATACATGTCATATTTGAACTGCTCCGTTGGTGTCGTGGTGGCAAGCAAAACTGTTGATCGTGGGGTAATGGGTTTTTCCATTACGAATTTCTCAGCCCGGAGTTTGGACGTTGGTGGTGTGACACCCCCGTGCCTCGGAAAGCACGTAAATCCGTTGCTCCAGCGCCTGATCTCTCCCCGATTGTGTCGGATTGCCGACACGTCGGACTATGAGAGTTAGGGAAGAGGGAGCGTTTGCTCACACACTTGTGCATTTTAATAGGTATCTCCTGCATACTTGGCTAGTCTGCTTTAAGATTAGCCGTCGTGGCCAGAATCGGTCTTGTATTGAATTCTATTACACAATTAACTGCTTAACTCCTTGTGGCTATGACTTGATGATTTTTATTTCATAGGTTTATTTCATAGGATAAATATTATGTTAAAAATCTTCAATATTTTATGTGTTTTATAACAGTCTCGTGGTAAAATCTTCACGGACAATAAACATAATGCAATAATGCTTACCTACCTAACTCCATTATTTGTTACAAATACGCAAATAGCCTCACTATTTATTACAAAACCCACCACCCAAAGAGAGAAGTAGATTGTGGGAAGGAATACAGCCACCACCTTATGACTACTTGAAGCTGCCAGAGTACCTGCTTCCCGGTAGTGAACTCAGTGATGTATCTAGAAGGTACTGTACATGTCTGAACTGGTGTAAATTATTGTTAGGGGAATCATCGATGCGAAAATAATTCAATCGCGTTATATACTCGTAATACAGCCATGTGCTGCCCGACATTTAAAGACTATTTTGTCAAAATTTAATTTAAAGAGTCAAACAGACAGATTTTTTTTTAACAATACGTATATTATCCGCTCTACTTTTCTGATTTTGATATAAATGAATAATTTTGACTTCAATATTGTTTATATTTTTGTATTTTTTGCAGAAATAATAAAATATATTTAAAAAATAAAAAAGCAAAATGTTCTGGCGGAAGAATGCCTACTTCAATTTTATTACAGTTTGGAAATGTTCTAGCATTAAAAATGTATTTAAAAAATCACAAAAAGTAAAACAGTTTTTGGGGTTCGAACTCAAACCCTGCGACTTGTAAGGCGGTCATCGAATCATTACACCACATGCTTCGATAGGAATTTCTCTAAAATTGCCGTTCTAGTCTGTCACGATTAACTGCTTAGCTCCTTGAAGGTATAGCGTTATGATAATTATTTCAGTAGTTTAAGCCCCAGCTACCTAAAGTATTCTTATATTTACTCTCGTTTTTTTATAAACGCGTTGTAATCTGTATGGGAACAAAACATAATGCAACATTGCTCAGCCCCCAAAGCAGATAGCGTGATAATTTATAGCCTACGGTCAAATTTGGCATATGTGGAATATATGTACAAAAATTTAACAGAATCTGTCCGGCAGTATTTGCGTGATGCTCTAACAAACAAACAGACAAACAGACAAACAGACAAACAGACAAAAATTCTAAAAATTGTATTTTCGGCATTAGAATCGTTCCCCGACCTCGTAGCAATCACTTTTTCTCAAAAATATTAAATGTACAGTTTTGACATCGCTACAATTTTATTATATGTATAGATTTGGCGACACGGTCGGCCCAGTGTCGGAGCAATGGCTGCTGCGCTGCATCTCGTGGGTTGAATTTCTGCACGGAACTAATATTTAGGTATATGGTATACAGACAGTTGCTCCGGTTCAGGCTATTTGCATATGTGTCTTTATATGCTTTTTAAACAAACCCATGATACAGGAGAAATAACACATAGCAAGCCCCCAATTTTTTTTTCAGCTTTCAATATGACATAATGACGGGCCTGTTGGTCTAGTGCTTAGCGGCTCTGACTGCTAAGCCGGAGGTCGTGGGTTCGATTCCCACCCAGGACAAACTTTGTATGATGAGCATGATTGTTTGTTCTGTGTCTGGGTGTGATTTATCTATAATATGTATGTATTTACAAATTATATAAGTATGTATATCAGTTCTCTGGTTACCATAACACAAGCTCTGCTTAGCTTGGGATCAGATAGCCGTGTGTGAGTTGTCCCAAGATATTTATTTATTTATTTAATATTCGCAATTTTTACAACTAAACTCAATTTAAAAAAGAAACCCTAATAAAAAAAGGACCAGTACAACACACACGTACTCCGTGACATTTAAAACTTTCCATTCACTTGTACCGTCGCATGTGCGTCAATGGAAAATCCGGCCCAAAATTAAAATGCCACCACCATTCTATTTATATTCGACCGCATTTTGAGTTCATCGAAATTCAAAATCACCAAAAAAATACTTCTCGTTTAGAGCCTGCAAGGCTCTACTCCAAAAATAAATAATACACACACACACACACACACATACCACCACGCCTGTATTCCCCGAAGGGTTAGGCAGAGGTGTATTTAATACCCACAGTTCGCCGGTATGTTTGGGTCCCATGTAATAGGGGGCGATCCCATTGCAAATAACCGGGCACAAATCCTAACTCCAAGCTGCTACCGAGAATTTCATAGAAAATCCCTATAACACTTTGTTCGACCTGGTAATCAATAGTCTGGCATCATCATTATCATCATCATATCAGCCGCTGGACGTCTACTGCTGGACATAGGCCTCACCTATATATTTCCAAAGGACCGGTTGGAAGCGGTCTGCATCCAGCGTCTTCCTGCGGTCTTAATCAGGTCGTCCGTCCACCTTGTGGGTGGACATATTTGTACAAATGACAAGCCTGAAAAATTTTTGTATTGCCAAGGGTTCAACGTAAAGACTTATTTATAAATATTTCATGAAAATAAAGCAGTATACCTGTCAAAGTAAAAAATAACAAAGGAGCGCATAAAAATCATTTTTTGTTGCGTAGATCTCAAAATTTAGAGCGTAAACTGTTTAATTTTATATAATAACTAGCTTCTGCCCGCGACTTCGTCCGCGTCACAGTTGATGTGTTATCCTACGGGTACCGTACATTTTCCCGGGATAAAAAGTAGCCTATGTGTTATTCCAGACTATAATCTATCTTTGTGCCAAATTTCATCCAGATCCATTCAGCCGTTTAAGCGTGAAAGAGTAACAAACATCCATACATCCATACATCCATACATACAAACTTTCGCCTTTATAATAGTAGTAGGATATTATAGGAATTTCATTGAACTAAAGACATACGTATAGGTATCTATAAATTATTCCATTTAGCCGTGTATTTTTTGCTCAATTAAATGAAAACCACAAAATTTCTTGACTTTGGTGGTTGTTCGATACAACTTACATCGCTATTTTGAACCTTATCTGGTGCCGCGATGCGTTTTTGTCTTATTTGGTTACCATAGGACTTTAGCGGAAAAAACCCAATATTGCTCTGCTGACTTTTCAGTACCGCACGCTTTGCAGTCACGCTTGCGATCACGAGACCAACTGAGCAGAGAATTTAAGACTAAGCATTATCCATATCGATTCCAGCCACGGCGCAGGAGATTATTATACTGCACAAGTGTTTGCGCAAAAACAGGTGCACTCCCTCTTCCCTAACTCTCATAGTCCGATGGAACGGCAATCCGACAAAACCGGGAAGAGATCAGAACCAACGGCTTTACTTGCCTTCCAAAGCACGGAAGTGTCACACCACCAACTTCCAAACTCCGGGCTGCTATTGGAAAATTCCTAATGGAAAGAACCCAATATTATTTGCCGACTTTTCAGTACCGCACGCTTTGCAGTCACGCTTGCGACCACGAGACCGAGGCAGTGAAGTTTAGACTGTAAGCCCCGGCGCCCACTATCGGCATCGGCACGGCTGAGGATTTTAGGTGATAAAAAGCATTATACATTAACTTCATGGCAGTAAAGTAGAAATTTCCATGATATATGATAGTAGTAACAAAAATACCGCTTCGGAATGCTTGAGGCTACTGCATCGGCTTTGAGGCTGCTTCGGGATACTTTGGGATCCTTCGGTACGCCGCGCCACCGGCGCCGAGGCACACACAACAAAGCTTGAGGACGGTGCGGCATGCTGAAGAGCACGTATACAGAAAGTTGGCAACGTCGCAAACAGCTGTCAAATATTTCCCTGTTTTGATTAATTTGTCAATATTGCTCTAAGAAATTATAAGAAATATGGCTAACTAATGAACTAGAATATTAATCATGAATTGCAATTAAAACACTGAATTTGATGTTGTAACCGTTTTAAGTGCAAAAAAGGCATTTGTAAAGTTTCCAAATATGTTTTTTACATCTAAAACTAAATATTCGGTGTTACGATATTAATTATTGCATTTCATAATCAATATTCTAGTTCATTAGTTAGCCATATTTCTTATTTTCATACAGTAATATTGACAAATTAATCTAAACAGCGAAATATTTGACAGCTATTTGCGACGTTGCCCTCTTTCTGTATACACGCTCTTAAGGACGCCACGTCTTCCCTCAGAACGTTGCAGCATGCCAAGACATAGTTTCCAATAGTGTGCGCTTGTATGTAAGAATGCCGAAGGATCCCTTCTTGCCGATGCCGATAATGAGCGCCAGGCCTTTGGCGCGCCTGACGGAAGCACTTACTATAAGTACTGCCTCTTTGAGGTTTTTGCCAACCACAATATGACATCACCAATCAATTTGATCAGTGCCTAATTACAGCTATTATTCCCTTTGATTTACCGAACTATGGGAGTCCCAGGTTTTGTTGTACACAAAAAGCACAAACATACGAGTAAAAAGGTCTCATCTATAAACAAAAAATAGTTCCGTGAATGACCAATGGAAACCGCTGATTAATACACATGTAGGTACTTACTGGAGCTTGTTATTTTGTTGTTATTTTTTTTAACGTAATCGCGAAACAACTGATCAGATGTTTTAAGTTAATACGCAACTAGCTGACTGCCTCGTTAGCCTAGTAGTCCTAAGCGTTACTGCTACGCTAGAGGTCTTGGGTTAGAGCAAAGTGTTATTGGGGTTTTTCTATGAAATTTTCAGTAGCAATAATCGGAGTTAGGATTAGTGCCCGGTTAATGGCAATAGGATCGCCCCCAATTACTTGAGATCTAAACATACCGGCAAACTGTAGGTGTATATTGATATGCCTCTGCCTAACTCTTCGGGGAATACAGGCGTGATGGTATATGTTATGTTATGTTACAACTAGTTACAACTAGTTTCTGCTCCAGTCTTTGTCCGCGTGGGTTTTCACACGCGTTCAGTTACATCTTTTTTAATAGTTCCAAGACAAAGGAACTGTATTACTACCAACAATGGTATGGATCGAGTTTTTCTGGTATTATTTACTGCAAAAAAATATTTCCCACGACTTGACCGCGCGTATTTTTTCACCTGCGTAACGTTGGTCCCGGCTGTCATTCGTAGATCTTTGGCAGTCGTTACGGATAGTCAGAAGCCAAGAAGTCTGACAACCAGTCTAACCAAGAGGTATCGTGTTGCCCAGTTACTGGGTTGTGGAGGTCAGATAGGCAGTCGCTCCATGTAAAACATTGGTATTCATCTGCATCCGGTTAGACTGGAAGCCGACCCCAACATAGTTGGGAAAAAGGTTAAGCAGATGATGATGTAAAGTTACATTTTTAGTTACTGTTCCGCTCCTGTGAGTCGTAGCATGATGATATATAGCCTATACTATTCCTTATTAATTTGGCTATCATTTTACAAACAGATTTTTTCCAATCCGACTGCTAGTTCGAGAGATTTGCGAGTTTAAACCAACAAAAAAAATACTGTTCAGCTTTATAATTTATTTGAATAAGATCATACATAATGTTTTATCAAAATAATCCAACGTAAACTCAATTTGTACATGAAGATCGACAGCTGACAGATAAACAGACAGACAGACTGACGGATAAGCGAGATCAATAAACTCCGCTAAAACTCCTCTAGTACGAAACCTTACATAAAAATTTGTAATCACTTTTTTTGGCACTACACATAATTTATTCTTGGGAAAATTCGGCCACTTAAAAACTAGATGTAAACAGCGCACATTTTATGTTTTATTTCGCATACCGTTAAAACGGTGACGCATGAAGCACTATGCAATGTTATGAACATTTTTTTTAACATTACCGTGTTACTGACCCTAAATAATTATCCTCCCTCGTTGGCCTGCCTCGTTGGCCTAGTGGTCCTGAGCGCGACTGCTACGCTAGAGTTCCTGTGTTCGATTCCCGGGTCGAGCAAAAAGTGTTATTGGGTTTTTCTATGAAATTCTCAGTAGCAGCTCGGAGTTTGGATTTGTGTTAATGGCAATAGGCTCGCCCCCTATTACATGGGACCTAAATATACCAGCGAACTGTGGGTGTACATTGGTACACCTCTGCCTAACCCTTCGGGGAATACAGGCGTGATGGTATTGATGGATGACCCTAAATATAATTATATTTCTATCTTCTCGCGACTTTGTGCACGTCAAAGTTAAGACAAATATGATCCCACGGGAACCGTACATTATCTGGGATAAAGAGCCTATGTGCTTCGTCTCTGGGATGGCAACGCATTTGCAAGGCCTCGAATATTGCAGATGCCTATAGGTAGCGGTTACCACTAAACATCAGGTGGAAAATAAACTATCTTTGTGCCAATTTCATCTAGATGCGTTCAGCCGTTCTGGAATTATAAAGTAACAAATTCATCCATGCAAACTTTTACATTTTTAATAGCATTAGGGTTGATATTATATAAGGTGTTACCAAAATATCTGCCACGGATTTAATGGGAGGTAGTATTGTGTTTAAAGATTACAATAGTGAAGATAAATTATTGATAACGTGTCATATTTTTTTAAATTTGTGAACCGCGTTATGCAGAGTAGAGTCAATGTTTATTAAATTACTTTATTTTCTCAAATTGAATTAACTATTCTGGGGTATGAAATTTCTTCACTATTGTAATCTTTAAACACAATACTACCTCCCATTAAATCGGTGGCAGATATTTTGGTAACACCTTATATATTCTAAGTGTCGTTTTGGCCCAGTGGTTAAGGCATCCGTCAAGAAAGACTTGAAATAAAGAAAGACAGAAATTGCTTGCCGTTCTCGGGCAAGAACCAATATGACGTTTTCAATATTTGTATATATAAACCTTCCTCTCTTTAACCACTCTATCTATTAAAAAAAACCGCATCAAAATCCGTTGCGTAGTTTTAAAGATTAACGCGTACAAAGGGAATAGGGACAGAGAAAGCGACTTTGTTTTATACTATGTAATGATTACTAATATTGTAAAGAGAAAATATTTTTTGTTTGTTTGTAAAGAAACTACTGAACCGATTTAAACCATTTTTCACCAAAAGATTGCTAGATTATTCTTAAGTAACATAGGCTATATAACATCACGCTACGACGCCCGGGAGCGGAACAGTAACTAAAGACGTAAAGTCGCGATCAGTTTGCTAGTACTATGTAAAGATGCAAGTCTGAAATCGCTGAGCAATCGTGGTGATTGTTGCTCGTGTCCTTGTATGAGAAGAGGCCTTTGCCTTGCAGTGGGACAATTATAGACTGGAATATTGTAGAATATTCAGGCGCACGGGTCGAGGGTTCCGAAGAATTAAATAAAAGACGAGCAGAGTCTTCAACCACTTATATTGTTGTTCACAAGCTTCCGATGATTGCTACAATACGACTGACTTACGACTGACAAATTTTGCCGTGAGGCGGCTATATTTATGACTTTCCTACGTGGGTGCAAGTAGTGCCATGACAAATAAAATAACAAAAGGTGTTTGCACCAATCACGTCACAGTATTTCTCCCATATGTCTCTACGGTGGTGGAAGTAGTGGGTAGGGCGCGACATCATCAACAAATGTTCCACCAATCAAATATGCACATTTTTGTCATTAAATTTACTTATAATCTAGAATCATATATTTACCTTAATTCTAGATGTATCCTAAGTTACATTAATGCTAAAAATAACCTAGGACTAGATAATCAAAACATACATCATTTGATAGCGCAAAAGCATCTATATTTACATGAAAATCAAAATATTGTTACAATTATAGATTTAATCTTCCTATTGTACATATTTAAAACTACAGAAAGCCCTCGTGCTCTCTTACAATTCCACCCCCCGCAAGAGGGTTCAACCGATTGCGCTTCCGTCAGTAGGGAGCACGACAACTTTTACTACGGGCCGACGCAGCGTACCCTTTGTAGTTTTGATATCTACAATTCTAACAATACTATCCGCACCTGGATGCACTTTGGCTATAATGCCTTTGGTCCATTCACTACGTGATTTGTTGTCATCGACCACTATCACTACATCGCCCACTTTTACGTTCGGCACTACACTGTTCCACTTTTGTCGTTGCTGGAGCGTAGGCAGGTACTCGCGCAGCCATCGCCTCCAAAAGAGGTCGGCCAGCGCGTTTACTTGGCGCCACATGCGCCGCGAGTCGATGTCGGCGGCATGCTGACGCGTACACGGAGCATCTCCCGCGGCAGTGCCAAGCAGGAGATGGTTCGGTGTCAACACGACGGGTTGCTCAGCATCGGTGCTCACGTAGGCTAGTGGCCGGCTGTTAATTACCAGCTCGGCTTCTGCGAGGAGAGTGAGTAGCACCTCCTCCCGAGGCGCGCGCTCTTTTAAAGTAGAGCGCAGCGCGTTCTTCACGGAGCGCACCAGTCGCTCCCAGCTCCCGCCCATGTGCGGGGCGGCTGGCGAGTTAAAGTGCCAGGCGATTCCCCGACCTGTCGCCTCGCTTCTAATGCGACCCACGTCTAGGTCGCGCAGGGCCTGGCGTAGCTCGGCGTGTGCTCCAACGAAGTTGGTCCCGCGGTCGGAGTATATGTCCGCGGGACATCCTCGACGTGCGATCAGGCGTCGCAACGCCAATATGGCTGAGTCTGCACTCAGCGACGCCGCTAGTTCCAGGTGTACGGCGCGTGTGGTGAGGCAAGTAAATAGAACGCCCCATCTCTTCTCCCGGCGCCGACCGATGCTCACCTCCATAGGGCCAAAATAATCCACTCCACAGTGGACGAATGCCCGGCGATTAATCTCCAATCTCGCGATGGGTAGGTCGCCCATCTTAGGCGTCGACGGCTGGGCTTTCTTAATCCTGCACGTTTGACATTCTCTTGCGATTGCTTTCACTGTTGACCGTAAGTTCGTTATCCAGAACTTTTCTCTTAAAGAGTTCACCACGGTTTCCTGGTTGGCGTGAAGCGCTGTTGTGTGGTATCTTTTAATGATAAGCCGAGTCAAGGCGTGCTTTCCGTCTAAAATAATGGGGTGACGCGCTCCGAAAGTAAGTTCACTGCAGGCGCCCAACCTGCCGCGTACCCGTATCAAACCATCTTCAAATAACATTGGGTCTAGTTTTTTAATCTTACTGTTCCGTGGTAGCGGGCGGGCTTCTTGTAGAGCTTTTGATTCTTCCTCGAAGCTCTCAGTTTGTGCTATCTTCAGTAAACGTAGCTCCGCCTCTCGTAGATCGTCGACCGTTACGGTTGTCGAGTCGCGTCGTTTGCGACAGCGGTCCGTGAAGACCTTTATACGTGCTACTACGTATAAGATGCGTGTCCACGTACTATACCTTTCATAGGGCAGCGCGGGTTCGGCCTTAGTAGTGACGTTCACGTTGTGTACCCGCTCTAGGTCTGCCTCTGACACTGCGTCAACTCCAGAGTCCACCGGCCATTGCTCCTGTGGGCTGGAAAGAAATGAGGGACCCGAAAGCCACATATTACTGTTGACGGGCCACTCCAACCGGGTGCCTTTATCGGCTGGGTTCATCGCCGAGGGAACCCAGCGCCAGTCTTTCATCTTTGACCTTTTATCTATCTCTGCTAACCTATGAGATACAAAACGTTGGAAGTCGGTTGCTTCCGAGTGAATCCATTTGAGTACTGTCCTACTATCTGTCCATAAGACCTTTCGGGTGATTTCAACTCCTAACTCTTTCTCCACGGTGTCGGCTACCCTGCAGGCCAACACTGCCGCCTGTAACTCAAGGCGTGGGATTGAAATCACCTTTTTAGGTGCCACTCTAGCTTTCCTCATCACGAAGCTAACGCGCCTAACGCCGAGTGCATCTTTTCCCACCAAGTAGGCGACTGCCGCGTAGGCGGATTCACTAGCGTCCCCGAAGACGTGAAGTTCTACCTCTGATAACTTTATACCGTACCATCGCGGGATGGTTATATTGTTTAAGATTATAAGGTTCCGTAACCACGCGAACCATAAAGTTGCCTCCGCTTCATGCAGCCTCTCGTCCCACTGGATTCCTGTACGCCATATCTGCTGCATTAATATGCGCGACTGAATGACGCATGGATACAGGAAACCCAGCGGGTCGAACACCGACATTATGAAGCGAAGAAACTCTCGCTTCGTAGGAACAACGTCACCCTCTATAATTGTCTTCGGTAACTTTTTAAATGATAGGTCAAAAGCCAATTCATCGGTCCCCGGTGACCAAATCATACCTAAGGTGCGCTCTGTGGCGCCCTCGTCTTTTTCTAACGAGACTCTGTCGGGCATCTCTATTTCGAGAATCTCCCTGAGTTGTGGCGAATTGGTGACCCACCCCCGTATATTAAACCCGCCTTCGGCGTGGATGTGAGCCACCTCCTCTATGCGTTTGCTAGCCTGCGCGACGGACCATGCACTATCTAAATAGTCGTCCATGTAATGACTGTTATGTATAGCCGACACTGCTTCGGGATACTGACTATTAAATCTGGCCGCATTTTTATTCAAAATATAGATTGCGGATGTAGGGGAAGACACAGCACCGAAAATCATTGAATTCATGACAAACGTGTCAGGTTCTCCACTATTATTTTTATTCCACAAGAAAAGCTGTGCCCCTCGGTCACGTTCTCTGATTTTTATACGTAGGAACATGTCCGCTATATCTCCGGTGAATGCTACCGGTCCCAATCGGAATCTAATTAGAATTCCTAAAAGAGAATTTAATAGGTCTGGCCCCGCGAGCAAGCAATCGTTAAGAGCGGTACCTTGAAAAGTGGCGGCGGCGTCGAAGACTAGTCTCAATTTCCCCGGCTTATTAGGATTCTGTACCCCAAAGTGAGGTAGGTACCACACCGGATCTTCGAAGCGGCCGTCCGCTTTACTCGCATAACCCTCGCTAATTAATCGTTCAATTTGATTTTCATATGCTTCCGCGTACGTAGGATTCTTATGCAACCTACGTTCTATTCCCGACAGTCTCTGTCGCGCATAAGCATAGTTATCGGGTAGCTGTGGATCGTCACGCCTCCACAACAATCCTACTTCCCATTCGCCGTTAATAGTGAAGCTACTGGTTTCATCTAATATTTTTAAAGCTCTGTCGATGTCTTTATGAGACCTAGGGATTTCGGTTATACCTATTGCTTCTAATTCGAATTGGTTTTTCACCATATCATGCAGTTCAGACAGAGGTTCCGCTAAACAGTTCACGGCTTCGTAGCCTACCCTAAACCCTTTACCTATGGGCCCATGCAGAACCCAGCCTAGCTTGGTCAAAGATGCAACTGGCTTACCGGACTTTCCTCGGCGAATCTCCTCGCCGACCAGCAACTCCCAGTTGTCCTGTCCCAGCAACAGCATCGGCTTGACTCCGCACATTTCCTCCAGGCCCAAGTCACGCAGGTGGGCGAGCTCCTTTATCAACGCAGCCGGCACCGTTTGGGCGGGCAAATCCAGCCTCTTGAACGTACGCACACTTATTTTGTGATTCACTTTATTTGGCCCGCGCACTGTCACATATATTTTCCTTGAGGATTTATCAGACACCTCATTACCGCGCGCACTTTTTAGCACTAAAGGTATTCTATCACCCGTTGCCTTTCCAGCTATCGAGTCGTCGATAAGCGATACTGTAGCTCCGTCGTCCAGTAGAGCGTAGCAATCTCGTTCGTTTCCGTTCACTGACACGGAGACGGGAATTATCTTCAACAACGCTTTGCCGTTATATTCTTTCACATTAGTGACGCTTTCAGTTTTATGCTCTCTATCTACGTGCAGTAAGTCGTGATGTGCATAGTGGCATTTCGAGCATTTGCTTGCTCGGCAGAACTTCTTCGCATGTTGTTTTATTATACAATTAAAACACATCCTCTGATCTTTTACAAATTGCCATCTCTCATCAGAAGTTAGTTTCGCAAACTTTTCACACTTCGGTAATTTATGATCTCCCTTGCACATAGCACACTGCACATTGTTCTTATTATCTTGTTCGCTGTCGCTTTGTACATGTAATCTCTGAACATTTTTAAAGTGAATGCCTGGCTTACTATGTGCGCTTCTCAAACTTTTAACATTAGCCGTTTGACCGGCAGCGCCCATGTCCATCTGCACATAAAATGACGTAGCTCGGGCTAAATGGCTCAGGAATTCAGATAATATCTCTAGGCTGGGTGACACTCTCACATCGATGCCCTGAGACGCCGCCATACCCATTGCGAAGTCGCCATATTGAGCCCTCTGCACAGGCGTTAATTTACTCAGTAATTCACTCACCAGTTGTGGGTTGTTCAGGTATCCATTCGCGTGCACATTCCTCAACAGCGACACACAATTCCTCACTGTAGATGAGAACTTTCTCAACTCACGACCACTTTCTGTTACTTTCGGTAACGCACGCACTTTCTTCAACGCACACTCCAATATTAAATTAGGATGTCCGAACTCTTCATCCAGTGCCTTCATAATCTCCGATGGGTTAGTTGATGTCCGCAATAAGTCTTCTACCGCTATTTTTGCCTCTCCCTGCAGTGACGTTTTCAAGCGCGCTAAGTTCTCGTGCGGCTTAAAGTTGTACATAGCTGTTGTGTCCCAGTACATGTTCTTGTACGATAGCCACTCTGCCGGGTCACCGTTGAAGTATGGCAACTCATAGGCTTGCCTGGGTACTGGCCGCGGACGAGCTAGGTTTGAAATAGCTTCTGCCAGCTGATCTATTTTCCTGTCTCGCGGCTTGCTTCTCTCCGTTTCTTCGGCGAACGATTGATCCCATTCAGGCACTTCACGTGGTGGCACTCGCGGAACACTAGCCGTTACTATCGGCGTATATTCGCGGAACTGTACGGTCGCGGGCGCACACTGAGGGAGCGCAGATATCGAGGTCGTATATACTGTATGCGGTTGCGCGGTCACTGTTTGCGGCGCGGTCACTGTTTGCGGTTCGTACGCTGTTTGCGGCGCGGTCACTGTCACTCCGCGGGAGGTCGCGGCACTCTCGGTTGCAGGCACTCCGTACGCAGTCGTTACTACTGCGGGCACTGGCACTGGCACTGTTTCTTGCGCGTCGTGAGCTTCTGCGATCACTTGTGTTTCACTCGGCACTGAGTGTGTGATCCAATCTTCCACACGGCGTGTTGTAGTTTCTTCATCGGACGAGTCTTCTTCGGCGACGGCATCTATCTCGGCCAGTTCCGCCTCCAACTTCTTCTTGACGAGATTTTCCCTCAGGCGCACTAATTCCCTCTCAGCCTTGTACTCGGCCCTCCGGCGGAGGTAATCGGCACTCTTCTGGCCGCTCTTCGATGAGACGTGGCTGGTTCTTGATCTCGGCGTCCGTACCACCCGTAGTATCTCCGATTCCCGAGGCACTGCAGCCGCGTCGCGATGGTCAATCACGCGTCCGGGGCCCGCCAATGGAATCACGGGTGCGGGTAATGCCGACGACACTGTAGGCGCTATCGAAGGTGATCCCGGTGCCATTTCAGACGGCACTCCTGAATCGGCTTCCATCTCTCGTCGCTTGTTCAACGCTGCCTCCAATTTGCGCAGCTTGCTCCTCGTGGCGACTGAGCTTCGTTCACTCATCTTGAATGCTTCAGACTTCTCAGGCTTGAAACTTCAAACTCTTCAGGCTTGAGATGTAATTCTTCAGACGCAGGATCCGGCTCGAAGGACCAAAATTGTAGAATATTCAGGCGCACGGGTCGAGGGTTCCGAAGAATTAAATAAAAGACGAGCAGAGTCTTCAACCACTTATATTGTTGTTCACAAGCTTCCGATGATTGCTACAATACGACTGACTTACGACTGACAAATTTTGCCGTGAGGCGGCTATATTTATGACTTTCCTACGTGGGTGCAAGTAGTGCCATGACAAATAAAATAACAAAAGGTGTTTGCACCAATCACGTCACAGTATTTCTCCCATATGTCTCTACGGTGGTGGAAGTAGTGGGTAGGGCGCGACATCATCAACAAATGTTCCACCAATCAAATATGCACATTTTTGTCATTAAATTTACTTATAATCTAGAATCATATATTTACCTTAATTCTAGATGTATCCTAAGTTACATTAATGCTAAAAATAACCTAGGACTAGATAATCAAAACATACATCATTTGATAGCGCAAAAGCATCTATATTTACATGAAAATCAAAATATTGTTACAATTATAGATTTAATCTTCCTATTGTACATATTTAAAACTACAGAAAGCCCTCGTGCTCTCTTACAAATATTATTAATATATATTCTATATTTAAACATGTGCACATTTTGTTTTTGACTTTATTAAAATAAAATATCTATTTTTATAATAAAGTGACGTGACGTGTTGCTTACGTAGCAAAAAAATGTAAACAACATAAGTATTGAAGTTTTTTTAAGCTACTTTTTACTAGACTTGCCTCGATTTGTTTTTATAGTAAGGTTATTTTTAGACAAATTATTATTTATTATAATAGTCTCGTGATGTTTTCTAACGGCTATTTATTTATAATTTTTTATTTATGATGACATTTATGGACAATTATAAATATTATACGTCATACATCAGTATTGTAAAACCGGTGTGTCTAGTTTTGTGACGTAAGTAGTTTGTTAATTTTGTAATAACAATCTCATGAACACAAACAAACAGTGTAGCCTTCGCTGTTTATCTGTCTGTTAGCGGGTTGTATCTCATGAACCGTTATAGTTAGAGAGTTGACATTTTTACAGAGTGTGTATTTCTATTGCCGCTTTTACAACAAATTATAAAAAATAAAAGAAAGTTAAAAACTAAACGGCAGATACAAGAATATTGTTCGGTAGTACGGGAGCCTTCGTTTACGAATCCGAGCGTACTTGGTCGATTTTTTCACCGTTTCCCCACCGTAGGTCTTGGGTTCGGTTTCCAGGTAGAGCAACGTGTTATTGGGCTTTTTCGATAAAATTCTCAGTTAAGCCGTTCGGGGTTGCATTTGTGCCCGGTTAATAGCAATAGGCTCGCCCCCTATACAAAAAAAAAATACTCCGGAGTAT
Organism: Caradrina clavipalpis; assembly: GCA_932526535.1. Lineage (NCBI taxonomy): Eukaryota > Metazoa > Arthropoda > Insecta > Lepidoptera > Noctuidae > Caradrina > Caradrina clavipalpis. Next base: position 11,918,287 of record OW052106.1, read on the forward strand.
TTAAATAATACCCTATATAAATACTCCGGTGAACTATGGGTATACATTAGTTACCTACATCTCTGCCTGACCCTTGACCTTCAACCTAATAGCAGTTTAATAATATTCAAGTAAAAGTCATTAATTGCAAGAACAGCGAGTACACAAAGACAATAGAAGTTACATAAACAATGATATAACTGACACGATTCACTACCAAGAATGACCCTTGCCGGTTAGGCGTGCCTTTGATGAGTTATGACCGCACTAGAACCATAGATTATGAAAACTATAGAGGTTTCAATCCATTGTGTCCAATGATGACATTGAAATATTGAAAGAAAATAAGTTTATTTGTCACAGTATAAATGTAGTAAAAAAAAAACAAAATTAGGTTACCACCATACTATCACGACTGTATTCCCCGAAGGGTTAGGCAGAGGTGTACCAATGTACACCCACAGTTCGCCGGTATATTTAGGCCCCATGTAATAAAGCGAGCCTATTAAAAAAAAAAAAACGAAAATTAAGTTAATCATTCAAATAAAACATAACATACTATTACACCTGTATTCCCCGAGGGGTTAGGCAGAAGTGTACCAATATACGTCCACTGTTCGCAGGAACGTTTAGGTCTAATGCCATGCCTATGCTATGGCCTATTGCCATTAACTGGGCAGAAAATCCTAACATCAAAAAACATTTTTCTTTTGTTTTTTTTTTACCACGGCAGTCGTGTTTTATTTTTTTTAAATTATTTGTTTTTATTTTGTATCTTTTAGTAATACGTTTTGCGTTTTTAAAATAAGTGACACGCATTAAAAGATTAAAAAATGATTTTAGTATCATCGTTACTAAATTACATTTTTTATTACTTAGTAACAATGTATTACCAATTATATGTACACTATTTATAACTCAAGAATAGACCGATTTTAATAACCTATTATTTTTTGGCTTCTTCTCCACCTCGAATAGTAGAATAAATATATAAAAAATATACCATCACGCCTGTATTCCCCGAAGGGTTAGGCAGAGGTGTACCAATGTACACCCACAGTTTGCCGGTATATTTAGGTCCCATGTAATAGGGGGCGAGCCTATTGCCATTAACCGGGCACAAATCCAAACTCCGAGCTGCTACTGAGAATTTCATAGAAAAACCCAATAACACTTTTTGCTCGACCTAGGAATTCAACCCGGGACCCCTTGCACAGCAGTCGCACTTGCGACCACGAGACCAACGGGGCAGTTATATATTATAGTAGAATATCTATTAAAAAGACGGGGAATAAAATAACTAAATTTATTGTTAGGCGATACAAAGTTCCAACCAACCAGCCAGTCTAACCAAAAGGTATCGTGTTGCCCAGTAACCGGGTTGTGGGGGTCAGATAGGCACTCGCTCCATGTAAAACACTGGTATTCAACTGCATCTGGTGAGACTGGAACCCAACATAGATGGGAAAAGGCTAGGCAGATGATGATGAATCAAAGTTCACCAGAGCAGCTTGTTTGAAAATAAAGATATAGCAATAGCATAATTTGACTGTCAGATGCCCCTCAAGCGATAGTACATAATGCCAATCACCATCAAATATCTAAATATAAATATATAGACATTTAGAATGCGTTTAGAGCAAAAATGTCGCGTCTAAACATTCTTACTCTATGGAAATGACCAGAACAGAGGTCAGGAACGGCGCCATTGTCCGACGATTAGCAATTGATCCCACATCTCGGCAGCCTATTGTATTCAATGAGTGTGGACGAATTTAGGGAATTATGTATCGCACTATTAATATACGAGTGTCGATAATGACGATTATTGCAGACATAGGTTTAAACCACTTAAATAAATAAAGAGGCAGTTCGAGGCGGTAGCTACTTATACCTTAATAACTTGCTACTACCTCGAACTGCCTCGTTAGCCTCGAGGTCCTAGGCGCGACTCCTACGCTAGAGGTCTTGAGTTCGATTCCCAGGTCGATCAAAAAGTGTTATTGCAAAAGGCACAATAAGGACTTGTGCCCTTTGCGTTCCGGGAGCGCGGTATCTCTTTCGAACAATCTGCAACCAGGCATCGGCCCTGCGTGGCCCACAAACCAAAAAATTTACGGTTCCCGTGGGATAATATCAATATTAACTTTCACGCGAACGAAATCGCAGGCAGAAGCTAGTATTCTAATAAACAGAACATGTTTAGACCTACGGCCTATTTACATAAATAGGCCACTAAAATTTTTTATTAGTTTTGAGCATTCTTTTATTTCCAAAGGTTAAAGTAGTAATAAAGATAAGTAAAACATAAACAAAACAAGTTTAACAAGTTTACTATTAATTTTTACTTTCTTAAATATTTTATCAATAGGTACAAATAAATAAATATGAAATGTCTGTTTGTTTTTTACTTTAAACAGCTTTTTTACAAAAAAAAATATAAAATGTCATAAACCGGGCACAAAAAATAGGCAAAAAATAGGCTCGCTCCCTATTATTATGGGACCTAAATATACCGGCGAACTGTGGGTGTACATTGGTACACCTCTGCCTAACCCTTCGGGGAAAACAGGCGTGACGGTGTAGAATATAAAATGTCTGCACGGTACTGACACGAAAAAAACATTTTTTTTTCTCTCTGTGAGACAGAGAGAATAAAAAAATGTGTTTCTGTTAGTTCTGACCATTCTCCGAAACGGCTGGACCTATTTTGACGGGACTTTAACTGACAGATAGTTCCGCCAAAGACAATAATATTGCTGAAAACCGACATTTACCGAACGAAGTCCCGGTTATAAGCTAGAGATATTTAACATCACATTGCTATTTGGTTACCCTTAATAATATTACTAGTTTTTTTTTTTTTTTAATGATAGGAAATCATCAAATGACCCCCCCCCCCCCCCGTCCTGGGCGGGGCGGGAGGGAGTGTCAGACTTTTACTGACTAAAAACGATCTATGTTCCTTCGTGTGCCCTTTCGAACAACCCGCAGCCCCGGCAGGCATTTGGCCCTTAGTGGCCCCTTCCAAAATATTACTTACTAGCTTGTGATCTCGTGAAACTAAGGTTTATCACAAAACATACCTCATAACACTCAGCAATAGCGTTGCTTTATCAGTGAAAGAATGATTGTAATCGAACAAATCCTTCTAGAGATTAACTACATTCAAGGTTATTATTTTTCATGTAATTGGCGTTCAAAAGTTCATTATAATGGTCTAATTGAAATAAATGATTTGACTTTGACTTTGATTATCTCCAGACAAACAAATAAATAATTTAACCTTCAGTTTAGACGGCCTATTACAACAATATTTTTTTGTATTTCTTTTTTTAAAGTATGGGATATCATTAAGTGCCTTCTTCCGCTTTGGACGGAGCGGAAGGGAGTGTCAGACTCTTTACTGACTAAAACTCATTTGTGTTCCTCTTAATGCCCTTTGCGTTCCAGGGCCGCGGTAACTGTTTTGAACAAGTCTAACTTCTAGTTATTCATGTAGCAGATACCTAAAACAAAACGAATTCTATTATTATTTATTTGCTGGTGATAATTGTTACTTAATATAACTTTCCTACTTTTTATGCACTTTAAAAACTCATCATTTCAATGTCAGATGTAACAAACAAAGTTTTTTGATCATTATCTCATAAGGCGCTTCTATACGGGCTACTTTTGAGTAGTAACACAACAACAATGTGTGGCTGAAACGCCTTGATACTAAGTTTTTTTCCAAATAGGATCCGTTCCTGAGACCGACACCCTTTTTTTTTAGACGGGAAATCATCAAATAATTTCCCCCGCCCTGGGCGGGGCGGGAGGGAGTGTCAGACTTTTACTGACTAAAACCCGTCTATGTTCCTTCATGTGCCCTTTGCGTTCCGGGGGCGCGGTATCTCTTTCGAACAACCCGCAGCCCCGGCAGGCATCAGCCCTCAGTGGCCCCATCCAATTTTGCTGACATCTCTTTGAGGCGCGCGTGGAACACGAACGCGCCGTGCATCATCATCTAGACGCACTTTAAGTTAGCATCCTTACCTGATGGGACAAGCCCGCCACACTATTACCAACCACTGCAACGCCTGTAAGCCAGAATCAGCAGTGGAGACCGCCAGAAAAGCGCCGAGACAATGAAGCTCGACGAGCCCCGTAGACACGATTCAAATATCCTTACCATCCTCGTTGTCAGTCCAATTTGCAATAATTTAAGCGTTTCCAAATGTCTTTTATAATGCGCACTGCAAAGGAGTGGAACTCTCTACATGCGTATGTATTTCCGAACACATTAAATCCTAACCTTTTTAAAGTTACAGTGAACAGGCTTCTTCTGGGCAAGCACACTCCATCGTTAACTTTGTCTATGTTACCTCTGACCTGGCAAAAATCGAGAGCAAAACCCAAAAAAAAAAACTTTTTTATGATGTTTATGAGATGAATAAAGGAAACAGTAATACATATCAAAAACGAATATTTGGAAGGACTTGGGGAGGCTTTTGCCCAGCAGTGGGACATTACAGACATGAAATTTCCGGCAAAAATAGGTATGGTGGTAATACTTCCCCGGACAAGCTCTGTCACAAAAAGTTCTATTACTACTGACTGTTGCCGAGCCATATATTCGAAAATCTTGCAGCTACATTATTGTGGTAAAATGAAATTGCCCGTTCAGGCGAACCTTTACATTTTTTTAAAATTAAATGACTAAGCGTAACTATTCACAATGTAATGAGATGGTGTTATGTATTTTTGTCAATACTAATCCGTGCTAATGTTATAAATGCGAAAGTAACTCTGTCTGTCTGTCTGTCTGTCTCTTCTTCACGCCTAAACCACTGAACCGATTTCAATGAAATTTGGTACAGATATAGTCTGGGACCCGAGAAAGGACATAGGATAGTTTTCATCCCGGAAATCCCCCGGGAACGGGAACTATTAATCCACGCGGACGAAGTCGCGGGCAAAAGCTAGTAAATAATAAATAAATAATATTATAAAGAGGATAGATTTTGCTGTTTGTCTGTATCGAATAAGCTTCGAAACTCCTGCACCAATTTTAACTAATTTTCACCAATCGATAGCTACATTATTCCTGAGTAACATAGGCTATAGAACATTACGCTAAGACTCACGGGAGCGGAGCAGTAACCAAAGACGTAACTTAACGCGGGTGAATTAAGCCACGCAGACGAAGTCACGGGCACTTCGCTAGTTTATTATAAAAACAGAAGCTAAGTTCTTATACTTATCACTATTATGTTGATTACATAATATTGTTATTGGTCAAAAATCTCATAATATCTTGGCTGAATACAAGAGGCCTTTGATCGTACTTTTGACCCGTAGTAGTACATATACAGGGCGGAAATTTATTATGCTACCTGGAGGGAAAGTACTCTAAATACTTAAGTTAGCAAATTTTACTGAAAGGAAACATTCCTTTATTTTTAAAAAGAAACAAAACTGCATTTAAATAATTTTGAAAATATTCTTGCCACACCCAGGAATCGAACCGACTAAAATTCGAAAAAATTGCATCCTGTACTTTTATGGCACTAATCGATAGGGTCAATCATAAGGATCAAATCCCTGCAAACATGGTAAATTAAAATAAAATAAAAACACGCAATTTTATTGTAAATTTATTTTATTCGGAAGAAACAAACGAGTAAATTCACTAAGTAGTTGCTGGAAATGAGCTTCATTTCTTGGATGCATGAATTTATTCCTTTAAAAAAAACATTTTTTTAAGTAACTTTTGGTAGCGTAGTAAAATTTTCAATATTCACCACAACACCCTTCTAAAAGTTATTCAAAATGAATTCCTTCAAATAATGAATGTGTGCATCGAAGAAAGTGAAGCTCATTTCCAGCATGCAATTAGTTACTGTACTCGTTTTTTTCGTCCGAATAAAATAAGTTTAGATTGAAATTTCATGGTTTTTGTTAAATTTAGTTTACCAGGTTTGTAGAGATTTGATCCTTGTGATTGACCCTATCGATAAGTGCCATAAAAGTACAGGATGCTATTTTATTCGATTTTAGTCTGTTCGATTCCTGGGTGTGGCAAGCGTATTTTCAAAATTATTTAAATGCAGTTTTATTTCTTTTAAAAAAAAAAGGAATGTTTCCTTTCAGTAAAATTTGCTAACTCAAGTATTTAGAGTACTTTCCCTCCAGGTAGCATAATAAATTTCCACCCTGTATAACATGAGATAACAATATTTTAAAGTGGCGTCATTATGGCTTTTTTTTTAAAGATGAGAAATCGTCAAATAATTTCCCCTGCCTTAGTGTCAGACTTTTACTGACTAAAACCCATCCATGTTCCTTCTTGTGCCTTTTGCGTTCCGGGGGCGCGGTATCTCTTTCCAACAACCCGCAGCCCTGGCGTCATTATGGCTATGTCAAGTACTAGCCTTAGCTCTTGACTTCGTTCACGTGCATATTCTGCTATGGCTTGCTTTTTGACGTTCAAAAGTGCCTTTTAATGGTCTAATTGAAACAAATGAATTGACTTTATTATTTTTTATTTATTTAGTTTTATATTCACCTTCATTGTTTTAACATATTATAGAAGCAACAAGAATATTGTAACCAAGACTTTGTATAAGTAAACAGAATTTTGAGAAAAGAGTGTCCGTGGAGTTTCTTGCTCGTTCTTCTCCATAGAGGCCTGCCTACGTTTTGGAACGAGCAATTGGCTCAACTTTCCGACTAACTGACTGACTCGTAGACAATTCAAAAGTGCCTGTTAAATGGTGTAATTGAAATACATGCTTTGACTTTAACTTTGAAACTGCCCCGTTGGTCTCGTGGTCGCAAGTGCGACTGCTGTGCAAGGGGTCCCGGGTTCCCCCGGTCGAGCAAAAAGTGTTAGGTATTGGGTTTTTCTATGAAATTCTCAGTAGCAGCCCCCTATTACATGGGACCTAAATATACCGGCGAACTGTGGGTGTACATTGGTACACCTCTGCCTAACCCTTCGGGGAATACAGGCGTGATGGTATTTTTTTTTTTTTTTTTTTTTTTTTTTTTAGATATTAATTAAGCAAATACTATAGGCAGTTCTCAAAATACCATACAATTTTTGACATTGATTTTTGCTAAGATGAGATTGCTATAAAATTAAGAACATTTTTTTATTTAGAAATGACCTCAAAAGAAATATTTAACACGTGTTGTTAAAACCGGTCTAACTGGCTCGTTATTATGTAACAATCAATAAAAGTAATCAAATCACTTAATATTATAATAATGTCCCCATTACTATAATATTATAGTTTCTGCCTAAAACTTGTTCGCGGTAAGGGAACTTCCCGCAGAGTTTAAGTTACGGCTTTGGTTACTGACCCGCTCTCGTGTGACGTAGCGTGATGTCATAAAGCCTATACTATTCCTCATGAATTTGGCTATCATATACGGCAATCATTTTTCCAATGCGGCTTTTAGTTCCAGAGATACGTACACTCATACATACAATCACGCCTGTATTCCTCGAAGGGTTAGGCAGAGGTGTAGCAATGTACACCCACAGTTCGCCGGTATGTTCTAGGTCCCGCGTAATAGGGGGTGAGCCTATTGCCATCAACCGGGCACAAATACAAACTCCGAGCTGCTACTGAGAATTTCATACATAAACACAATAATGCTTTTTGTTCGACCTGGGAATTGAACCCAAGACCTCAGCGTAGCAGTCGCGCTTAGGACCACCAGGCCAACGAGGCAGTCATACTATACTATTGCGCATTTACGGCATTTTTTTTCCAAACCTACTGTGAGTTCCAGAGATAAGCGTATATAAACAAACAAACAAAAAAGCTCTTTAGCTTTATTGTATTAGTATTGATATGTAGATAGTCTCGTGCTATTAAATAACGTGTTCGAGTGAGTATCGAAAAAGCAGGTGCGGTTTGACCATTCTTTACCTTTTAACGACAATTATTTATCGTCTAGTTTAGGTTTTAACGACACGATTGGCATAGACGCATAATTTTATTGTTATTGGAAAAACCTTATTGGTAATGGTTTTGCCCGACCCAGCAACAGTCGCTGTTAGTTTTTTTTTATAGATAGGAAATCATCAAATTACTTCCCCCGCCCATGGCGGGACGGGAGTTAAAAAAGAAAAAGACGGGTTGCACTCCGGGAGTGCCGGCAGAAGTGAAAACTTGAATATAACGTTGTGCATTTTTGATAGTTTGGAATGGTTAGGGAATAATTTTGCACGAATTGCTTTAATTATCAGTATAAAAGTACTATCAATATTTATTTATTGCGCTAAATTCGTAAGATTTTCGATCAGGTCACGTGTACTGACGCGAGTTTAAAATAATTTAATACTAATCTAAACATTTAATACAAAAAAAGTGTACAACGCCGCTAAAGAAGTTTGCACTTCAAAAAACTATTTACCTATAACCAATATTTTTTAGTCAAGTCAAAATTAGAACATACTTTTGAAAGTCTCGCAAATTATAAAAGAAAACCTAATTAATCCAATTGAACTGCCCAACGCCTCTAATAGATGTTAATTCGATAGAAGACTATTAGTACTCGCGCTTACCGTCATCTAATTAATGGGAAGACTTATTACCTATTATAAACTAATTAATTGACTAACTGCAGTTACCGAAGCATCACTAATTAGTCTGAGTATATGATAGATTGGCTGTTAGGTGCCGTTAATCTTGTTGGTAGCTTGAAGACTGTAGTAGCGCATTTGCATGGTAAACGTTGAGCCAGTTTTTGACTTTATTGCGACTTATGTAATGTTTATAATATAAAAACTGATTTTAAAACCGTACTGAAGTTAAGTAAGTTGTCTTTTTACCCGACTGCGCCAGAAGGAAGGGGTCCCGACTGCTACAATTTATCTTGTTTTAGGGCTTTTTCATGAATACTCAGAATAGCAGACGGATTTTTTAGTTTTTTTTAATTTCCGTTTTTTTTTTGTATAAATAACTTAATTATTACCGGAATTATCATTTGCCTAGGTTTTTCCTAATATGTTGGGGTCGGTTTATAGTCTAACCGAATGCAGCTGAATACCAGTGTTTCACCCGGTGCGACTGCCTATCTGACCTCAACTCCAACCCAGTTACTGGGCAACACGATACAAGGGGTATCGTGTTGCCCAGTAAGGTCGGTCGGTGAAGGCCCATCTCGGTAAGACTGATTGTCAGACTATCGGGTTTCTGACTACCCATAACGACTGTCGAAGATCTACGAATGACAGCCGACACCAACGGCTTTACGTGCTTTCCGAGGCCCAGGTGTGTCACACCACCAACTTCCAAACTTCGAGCTGCTATTGAGAAATTTCCTAATGGAACGCAACCCAAGTGTTTTAACCCTAGAGTGGGCGCGCTATGAGCATTTTGCCGCCCTCGCCAAAAAAACGTTAATAATTCGTAAAACAATCGTCCGATAAGTTCACCCTTTTTAATAGCTGGCCCTTCTTTCGTTGGCAACTTGTACCGACAAGCTGGACGCCATAAGTGCGCGGGGTGCCCAAAGAGAAGAAGATTTGTACCATCAGTGTCGCCGGGCGGCATTTTGCTCACCGCGCGCCCACTCACGTGAGTAAAAATTGTGTCATATATTTTTTGCAAAATTGAAATGAAGACTATATTTAATGGTACATTTATTGTAAAACTAAATTAAACGCTTTTAATTACAGGATTTAAAAGTTTAACGTGAATGTTATAAGATATACATATAATGTTTAAGCCGTTTAGAATTGAAACACTAGGGCCATGGGATCCGAGCGCTCATTTACTTTTTCGGGACATCGCCAAGCGACTGGACGACTCTCTACGTGACCAGAGGCTTCGGGTCTTGGGCCAAAGAATCAGCATTGCCATAAAATGTGGTCATGCTGCCAGCAGCATGACCACATTTTATGGCAATACTGATTCTTTTATGGTACTTACCCCATTGACAGCGATACGGACGAGTTTTTTGAAGCATCCTTTTTTTTATAAGTTGTACAAACTTTGTAATTTAATTATTATTTAAAAGTTTTGTATTACTGTATCTAAATAAATGAATAACAAGATGAAATCTCTGAAAATGAAAATTTTAACATTTGTTGCTACGCCGTATTTGAAACAGATTACGATGGTCCTAGTATAGCCATATACTGCCACAAGGTCTTATAGTAAGACATTAAATATTTCTTCGAGGACCCACATTGCTCGCTTTGTATCTATAGAAGAACCATCATGTACAAATCAGGAGAGCAAATGCAGCAACTGTCTAACAAAAAAAAATGACGCACGAAAAAAGGACGTTGTAGATGCTCAAAATTGCTGTGCAACGGACATTGCACATACCTATGTGAAGATTGTTATGCCGGAGCATATCCTGTAGATGTAGAAAATATATAATTTTGATATATTTTGCCATTTTTATGAGTATTACAAAGGATAATGTAAGATAAGTCAAAAAAAGTATTTTAAAATTTTACGTTTTGTAATATCTTTTATAAACCAAAGTTCCTTTATCTAAATTCAATAAACATGATGATTTCTTATTGCTTATTAGTGTTTTACTTAAATCCTAAGAAAATCTTTGAATTTAATTGCTGTATTCCTACTTAAAATGGTCAATGAAAAGGAGCGGCAAAATGCTCCCCACGCGCCCACTGACGTTCGACAAAAAGACGCGCCCACTCTAGGGTTAACAACCCAATAACTGTACTGCACATCTCTCTATGCGTGTAGCCTGTGGGTTGACTATAGTGAAAGGGTATACACAGTGTCCTCCGTGTCCAGTACAACGCGTTCCGGGCGGTGGTGGGGCTGCCCCGTTTCTGTAGCGCATCAGCCCCTGTAGCCATGTAACAAACGATAAACGCAAACGCTGAGTAGGCTTTAATAGATCTTCAACTTTATGTGCTTGGTTTTAAGTTGAAGATCTAGTGAAGATTGCATAGCGTTTTCGTTCTTTCCAGTCGCTAACGCTTAGAAATCTTTAATAGATTTTTAACTTAAGGTCCTGGGGTGTAAAGTTGAAAATCTATTGGTACCTACCGAGCGTTTACGATTATCGTTTGCGACTTGGCTAGAATGGTCGCGATGGCACGCACTGATTGTTTCCACGCTACGATGCGTAAGCGGTGCGCGTCTCTGGTGCACTGGGTGCGGGCCAGCCCCAATGCTATCCTAGCTATGATTGGCAACAGGCTGGACTGCCCTTATTGATTGATTGATTTATTTATTTATTTATTTGTGGAAACATGAGTTACATAACATGGCATGCAGGTTGTCAGTGATAAAATTTGTTCAGTCATGTTTGGCCTTTGCGGCGTACAAATATTACATTGTTTTTGCTTACATATACAATTAATCTTAATAATCATTCATCGAAATTTCTTGATTTGTATTATACCCGGCATTGCTGTGGCAGGCATGATGTTGTTCTGGCGCCCCGATGAGAAAATTGTAGCTATTGTTTTTTTTTGTTATCTTATTTTATTAATTTTTATTGAGCAATTAAAGAATAAGTTTCGTTTTTTAATTTTAACACTTGTCCGGCGTGAGAATTGGACTCAGAAACCCACGCTAGGGGCAGTAGGTAAACTTTGGAATAAAATTCGTGACGGAATAACAGGTTCGAAGGTCTTGAACTCGTTTTGTAATAAAATGTATACAGTGGTGCGATTCTCTAAAATTCAAACTCGGAAACGGGTCTCGCTAAAGTGATCGCGCTCACTTCGATAACGAACCAACTTGTCATTGGTTTAGTATTCGTTCGCCGTGGTGACGTCACCGGCGTGATCGTGTTTAACAGAATACCATTTTGTAATCTCACTGCGGATTCAGCTTTCGAATTACGAAGTGAGGCTTAGAGAATCACACTGCTGGTCTTTGGGTACGGTTTACATTTTAAAATCAATATTTAAATTGAAATCCCTATTTGTTATAAGTATGACGTCTTATGAATGTTTGATTTTACAATATTGTGTAACGATGAGAAATACCTCTCATCCGCGAGGTCATGGGTTCACAACTGGTCATGGGCAAGTACCATTGTGACGTTTTCTATTTCATGTGTAGGTAGGTACTTTGTGAGTTTATCTTGGACGTCACTGACATAACAGAACTGCCCCGTTAGCCTAGTGGTCTTAAGCACGACTGCTACGCTAGAGGTCCTGGGTTCGATTCCCAGCTCGAGCAAAAAGTGATATTGGGGTTTTCTATGGAATTCTCAGTAGCAACTCGGAGTTTGGATTTGTGCCCGGTTAACGGCAATAGGCTCGCCCCCTATTACATGGGATCTAAATATACTGGCGAACTGTGGGTGTAAATTGGTACACCTCTGCCTAACCCTTCGGGGAATACAGGCGTGATGGTATATATTTGATGGTCACTGACATCTGTGATAGAAAGCATCGTGAGAATGCCTGGACCTGTCTCTACTAATATTATAAAGAACTGGACGCATTAAACTACTAGTCCGAATCTAAAAAACCTATATTTTATTTTGATATATTTTAAACTAGCTTATCCCGCGACTTCGTTCACGCCATATTTGATATATTATCCCAGGTACATTTTCCAGGATTAACAGTAGCCTATGTGTTATTTAACATTACAATCTATCTCAGTGCCAAATTTCGTCCAGATCCGTTCAGCCGTTTAAGCGTGAAGCAGAGACAAACACAAACATTCACCTTTATAATATTAGTAGGATTAAAAAATATATAATTCGTAATTTACGCACACGAAGTCGCGGACATAAGCTAGTAATATTATTGTCTATTTATCTACAACTAGCGTTTATCTGCAATAACGTCTCTAACCTATTAACTACCAACTTCTCAATATATCACCTGCGTAGGTCAAGTAGTTTTCAAGATTACGAGTTTAATCATTTCATCGGCATTCGGTCAAGATAGTTGAGCTAAGTATAAATGGTGCTGACCCGCGCATCATGTTCGTGAACGGACGCTGTCAGTTGGGATTGGTCATTTCTTGACTGTCATGGCTTGCATCTTTATTTATATTAATATTTGTTTTATATTCACCTTCATGGGTTTTACTTAAAGAAGCAACAAGAATACTGCAACCAGGATTTTTTTTAAACCAAATTAAAAAGAGTGTCCTTGGAGTTTCTCGCTCATTCTTCTCCATATCGACGCAAGAAAGCGATTTTGTCGTATCTCGAAAAATGCCATTTTCGGTTTATTACATTTTTGAATTCAGAAAAAAATACTGCATCGGACAGTCTGATTCACGTTTTCTTAGGTCGGTTTTTTTTTATTATACGACGTCGACTTTTTCTTAACTTTTTTAACAAAACCTACTTCAAAATGCTGTAAAAAATGTATGATTACATTTTTGTTGTATCTATTTGTTTTTTAAAATAGTTGTTTTTATGTTATCATAAAAACAACTATTTTAAAAAACAAATAGATACAACAAAAATGTAATCATACATTTTTTCCTAAGTCAAGATAGACGGTCCCCGTTTATTATACTACAAACACTTACAGCATTATGCATAGCCACCAAATAATAATTTATCGAGATACAGCAATTTCGCCGCTTCAGTATTTCTCTCCAGCTAGAGATACAACAATTCTATCGCTCGGGTTTTGATTGTGATGTAGACTTACTACGTTTCATTCAACACTTTTCTACAATACAATTTTTTAACAATGTAATACCTTTATGAGAGAAATAAATGATAATTTATTTAATTTATTAATTTATTTAATGTGTGTCTTTATTTCTAATAAGTGTTATAACTACGTCAAACTTTATTTTCTAAAAAAGATTGTTTAAATAAACATACAACATTTAATTAAACATACTTAATTATTTGTTTTATTTGTATTTAACACAAAATTTAAGATGCACTTCTAAAAAGAATGTGAAGTACAACTAAATGCGAGGACTTATTAATTTATTTCACATTACATACATCATAATCGTTTTCTAAAATTTTAAAGCAATTTTGTTGTGCCTATGTTACAACTACCTAGATACAGCAATATTGAAGCTTCAAATTGAAATACCAATTGCTGTAACTCATTAAAACTCATGTTATACTAACTTTACAATGCTATCTTTAGGGTCATTGATAAATTTCATTATAAGAAATAGTTGTTCCAAAAATTACCTCTCTAGTATAGCTAGTTTACGAGTTATGAATTTTTTAAATAGTTTTTTGGCTCTGGTGAAAAGTTCATCTTTTCGAGATACTACAAGATCGCTTTCTTGCGTCGATATAGGCTTACTTAGAACGAGCAACTAGTTTCAACATTCTTACTTACTGACCTATTTCTTGACAATTCAAACGTAACTATAAATGATCTAATTAAGATAATTAATGCTTTGACTTTGACTTTGACAGCAGGTGTTAAATTTACACGAGTATGACATAAATACTTGTATTTCTTCTTTGCTTATTTCCGATAGTTACTTCCGATTTAGTAATTAAAAGGTGAGTTAGTGTAGGCCAACTAGTTTTATATAAATAATTATTAGTTAATACATCACATATCTTGCATGAATTAGTTTAGCTGAACTTGTTCTATATCTGATTAATTTTCTGTTTAATTTCCGGTGACGAATACCTAATTTAAGGTTTATAAATTATTTATTTACAATTATAATTATATAATTAATCTTTTTTTATTATTTGGAATGTTTATTACTGTGTCTAGTATATAAATAAAATACACAGTCATAGGTCACAAAATACAGGGTGTTTGGTGCATCGTGTGCCAAATTGAAATGGTCGACTGAGGGGGTCATCTGCTATCCTTTCAGACCCCTAAACACTTCTCATGCTCTGTGTATTATTTTTCATCGACTTTTTAATGTTTTACAAAAAAAATACCAAAATTTTACATTCAAGTTCATTTTTTTTTTAAAGTACACGTCGTCCTTAGATCCCGGTCTCATTTGGTTTTTTTTTTATAGCCATGTAAATAGCTGTAACATGGATAGCTTTAATTGAAGTCCAAAACTTTGCGAGTAAATAAATAAAAAACTAGATGGCTAATGTCACTAATTTTAAATTTAAAAGTACTGTAGTACAATGCACATCTAAATAAAATTAAAATAGAGAGTCTACGACGTGTACTTTAAAAAAAAAATGAACTTGAATGTAAAATTTTGGTATTTTTTTTGTAAAACATTAAAAAGTCGATGAAAAATAATACACAGGGCATGAGAAGTGTTTAGGGGTCTGAAAGGATAGCAGATGACCCCCTCAGTCGACCATTTCAATTTGGCACACGATGCACCAAACACCCTGTATAATTAATCTATATAATAACCTTATAAATCATAAGTAAATTACGAAGTACGAGAATGTAGCTACAATTTCAAAAAAAAAAAGTTAAAAGGAAGTGGCATGCTATTGGAGAGGCCAATGTCCAGCAATGGACTGTTGCAGGCTGATGATAAAAATAAGGCATCTAGAAATTGGTGCAAGTGCCCAAAAGGCTGTATGATTTATTTATATAAATATACAAAAAAATGTGTCTATTTGTAACGTCAAAGTAACAGCTTCTAACAAAATGCGTGTGAATTTTTACACGGTACTTACCTACCTTAATCCCCCGTGTATATTTTTTTGTCTTTCTGTTTATTAGTTTGTTGCAGTTAATTTCGGAAACGGCTGGTCCGATTTTGACCGTTATTCACTGATAAATGTTTAATGGCTTAGGCTACTTTTATTTTAGAAAAATAATTAGGGACTATAATACTGGCTGATTTAGGTATTTTTAAGGCAGATATGAATGGCAACGCCGGGAGGGGACGCCCTAGAAAGACCTACCCTGACCTTATTGGTGAGGTTCTTCAGAAAGGTCGGGTGTGCAGTACTCGTAACCGGCGTGCTTGTATGACCAGATGTATGAACGTGGACGAGGCGAAAGTAGTATGTAAGGATCGTAGCAGGTGGCGTTCTGTGGTTTCTGCCTACCCCCATGGAAAAAAGGCGTGAGTTTATGTATGTATGTATGTATACTGCACAATACGCTACCTAGGTTGGCAACTGGAAATTATCTTTTTTCTTCTCTCTTTCTTTCTTTCATTTTTTGTCTTTGTTGATTAACTTCGTTGTGGGATCCAAGACAATTGAATCGATTCTCCGGGACTCATCGACATTCATCGCCTCGGCACTTTTCTGGCGGTTACTCATGTGTTGTTTACCAAAAACCTGAAAAAGGGTCATTGTACTCTTCATTACGAACAACAGTATGCAACGAAGCCTGAAATTGTAAAAAATAGTTGACTCATACAATCATTTTGTTGATTTATTCAAACATTAATATATGAATAAGCTTTATTTTTAATTTATGTATTACATAGAGTGACTACTAAAGTGATCAATTTATTTTAATTTGCAAAGCGCATGACCTTAGTCACTGTAATAGATTATTGAGTTACAAAAATAAAACATAATCAGCTATGACTTGTAATGGGCATTGTTCATTTTTTTTTATATGTTGTAATTAAAAACCCGTTTCGAGGAATAGCGTCACTGAGCATTATGGACTAATTAATAATGAAAAATATTCATATTTTACTGATATTTTTGATAAAATACGATTGACCTTCATTGCCCTTCAAATTAGGTCAGCGCTGGCCGTTTTGTATCGTTGCCTCAGAAAATAAAAAAAAGTAAGTGCCAAGTATTGTCAACCAGTTGTCAAGTGTCAAATTATAACGCAAATGTCAAAAGTTTTTGAAACTTAATAACAGTTTAAAGTTTTTCAAAAATAATATTATTCCTGCGACTTTCCTAATAATCTTGTTCCATTATTCCGACACTCGACAATTTTTATAGTGTAAGAGTTATGGAATACAGGAAGTGCTTTGTTCCAACTTGCAGTAATAATAGCAATAATAGTCCAAACAAAATTTTTGTACGTATAAGGGAAGATTTACGAGAAAAGTGGTTTATCATCGCTCATTGTGGTTTAGGAAACCGAACAATAATGTCACCTCGTCGATTGTGAACACCTTAAAAAAGCACTCTCTGTTTAAAATTAACAGTTACGGTTTGAAATTTTCAATTTTAGATTTGTTTATGTATGAGTTATGTTATGACGCCTATTGACGTTTGACAGACGTTGTGTTCACAGATTTAAACTTTTAATTATGTAAATAGTTGGGCAAAGACACAATCTTTTGAGCCAATGATGACGTCATCTATTTTAAAAAATATATATATTTGAATATTTTTTTAAAAAATAACCATTGAGCCAATCATCAAAATATTCAAATTAGTTTCTCAAAATGGTCTAAATTTTTAATAAATAAAATAAAATGTAGTGGTTAAAATTTTTAAACTATCCCCATTGGCTGTCAGATAATCATGCTGTTATTTATCACCATTGTATTTAGCTGTAAGTCTTCCAAAGTCCTTAAATCCTACTACTATTATAAAGGCGAAAGTTTGTAAGTATGGATGTATGGATGTTTGTTACTCTTTCACGCTTAAACGGCTGAATGGATCTGGATGAAATTTGGCACAAAGATAGATTATAGTCTGGAATAACACATAGGCTACTTTTTATCCCGGGAAAATGTACGGTACCCGTAGGATAACACATCAACTGTGACGCGGATGAAGTCGCGGGCAGAAGCTAGTACTACATAATAGTTACTCATTCCTTTTACAAACAAAACTAAGTATTCAACTTTTACCATGTATTTTTTTTGCATTGAGCTATCTTTTCTGCAAGACACGCGCGTGCTGAGGTCTTTGGGGTAAATAAAGTAATGCTCTTTGTAAATAAAAACATTTTTTTGGGAAAACACAAGCGTGTATGACTCGTGACATGTGGTAGTCGTTCTAATTTTGGTGCTAATGTGTGTGTTTAAAAACCGGCGAACTGTTACAATGGTACCCTTCTGCCTAGCCCTTCTCACCCTTGGGAATACAGGCGTGATGGTATGTATGTATTTAAGTTTATTTGTTATATTCCATGATACAGGAGGATTTTTTGAAAAGAGGCAATGTTATTTTTTATATACCTAGAAAGAAAAAAACTCTAACAACATTAACACGTTTCTGTATTATACTATGAACAAAACAGTGTTTGAAAGCGATGTGAAGCTAATTCCCAATGTAACTGACTGCTACAATATCAGCAACAAGATCCACAATAACACACGTCAAAGCTTTTCCTTATCTGCTGACCACAACACTTCAAAATCACCCTTATTACTTCCCATTCAAAGTCCATTTTCACGCCGATCAGATGTACAAAATTAAATACCTATTTTGCAGTCGCCGTAACCTTTAAAACGGTGAGAGTAAAGTTGATTATTGTCTGGTGGAGATGAAGTGTAAATTGGTGAAGTTCTCAGTGACTTCGCTAAACATTGCAATGGGATACACATAGTGTAATGGACATTTGGAAAAGCATTGAGAATAGGAACACTAATCTGATTGTTACTGGTTCCGTTCAGTGATAGTCTAATGGTGGGTCCACACGACACAGACTTTTGTCTGTACAGATATCTGCACAGACTATAAAGTCTGAGTAAAAATTTTTACTCAGAGGTCTTTACCAAATGTCTGTGCATACTTTCAGTTCAGACTTCGATTTTAATGAATAAATTAAGTAATTCAATAATCATGAGTTTTGCTCCGACAATCATACAGACATGTACGAAGACTTCCGACTTTTCTGATACACCGACATTTGTCTGTACTGATTTGTTGTACAGACAAAATTCTATAGAAGTCTGTGTTAAGTCTGTGTCGTGTGGACCCACCATAAACAGGACCGTTTGGTCTTTATGCTTTTATATTTGCATATTATACGCTTGTTTGTATTTAGAGTTGATAATGTATTCTCCAGACCGACCCCGGCCACGGCGGCTAATCTTAATGCAGACTAGTCAAGTACGCAGGAGATATTATAGTGTGCAAGTGTGTGCGCAAATACATGTGTACTCTCTCTTCTCTAACTCTCATAGTCCGATGGGACGGCAATCCGAAACAACAGGGGAGAGATCAGGCGCAGGATCAAATGCTTTACGTGCTTTCAGAGACACGGGGGTGTCCCACCACAAGCTTCCAAACTCCAGGGTGTTACTGAAAAATTTCTAATGGAAAAATCTAATAACACTTTTTGCCCGAACTGGGAATCAACCCCAGGATCTCACATCCCCCTATTGGTGCCACGCATGATCTCTCTCCAGTCGTGTTGGATTACCGTCCTATTGCGGTAGTGTTCATATTTTTAAAATCAGTAAATAAAAAAAGCAATAATAATAAAAAAACAGGTAATAAAATCAGTATCATATATTGTGTATAACCATCAGCATAATATAAAGGGTTCGTAACACACTCACAGGTCACCAACTATACTATTAAGAATCACGTATGTGAGGACAAGGCTATTGCAATTAACCGTATACAAATCTTGATACCGTTGCCGGAAAATCCCTTATAGAAAAACCCATTAACACTTTGCTCGACCCGACAAATAACCTAAGACCCCGTTTATTACAGTAATTAAAATAATAATAAGTAATTACATTCTACAATCTGTTTCGTAAGATAATAGATTATTTTTAAATGACATTGGATGGTACGGATAGTCCGAAGCCAAGAAATCTGACAACCAGTTAAGACCAAGAGGTATCGTGTTACCCAGTTACTGGGTTGTGGAGGTCAGATAGGCAGTCGCTCCATGTAAAACACTGGTATTCAGCTGCATACGGTTAGACTGGAAGCCGACCCCAACACAGTTGGGAAAAGGCTAAGCAGATGATGATGATTGGATGGTAAACAAACCTTCAAATTTTGTGTTAAGTGGTCACCGCTACCTAGAGGCGCCTGCAATATCAGAAGCCTTGCAGAAAAGATGCTTTTAAGAAAAAAAAAAAGGTGAAGTTGAGTTAAGTTTCTCAGTAGCAGCTCGAAGTTCGTGCCCGGTTAATGGCAATGGCTTGCCCCCTCTAACATGGAACCTAAACAAGCCGGCGAACTGTGAGTGTACGAGTATATTGGTACACCTCTGCGTAACCCTTCCAGGAATACAGGCGTGATGGTATGTGTGTGAGAAGTTGAAATGTCTCATGTATCTGTAACTATACCCATGTACCCATACCGTTCAAGCCAGAGCCATAGCAACGCTACTTTGCGGCATAACAAATATTCTGTTTTAAATGTAACTTCGGTAGCTTTATGTTCTGATACATACATTAGTTATGGTGTTCTTAGCTTAAGTTTTTATGTTGTTCTGCTTTTATTTTTTTGTGCGAGCAGTGCGTGTGTTGTTCACACCATCTCTGCCAGTCTGTTTTTTATAAGTGAAGACTTGTAATTGGCTGTCAGTTTCACCTACTATTTTATATTCTGTTTTGTTTAGCTGTAAGTCTTCCACAACTCATAAATAAATAAATAAATAGGAATGGTGGTAATACTTCCGCTTATGGTTTAGACTTGGCCTTTATTTCTTTGAACACATTTCCAAGATTTTCATTTCAAAATGACCCTTACTAACACAGAATTCCCATTCTACATTCGACATAACGAGCTGAATTTACTAAAAGGACCAGTTGGTTGTTTTCCACGAAACATACTCCAGATTTCACACAATTCAGCTTACAATTTTGAGTCGGATACTCAGAAACAAATAATTCACAACCAGAATACATCTTTTCACTATAATAAATTATTTACAACGGTCTGGACCGCATAACAATCCATAAACACTATTCTAATACGTATTTAACAGACCCTAGCGGTTACTGACCAAGAGAATTTCTAATTCGGGACCCAAATTATCTAGACATTGGCATATTTAGTGGTGGGTTTCAAAGCTACTGTAATGAACTTGCTTCGGCGGCTATTATCAAAATATTCTGGCAATAGCAAATAGTGTAAATTTGAAATGGATGGCCATAATGTGAGTGCTGTTTTGATGTTGGGATGGGCTTAATTTGGGGAACAGTAATAGTGAAATGTTTTAGAGGCATTACTCCAAAATTCCCAGTAACTTCCTGGTCCTTTTGTACTAAATCTGGTCCTTTGGTACTTTTAGGCTTCTGGTTTTGTAGTATATTTGTATGTTAGTAGGTAATTAAAGGTATGTTGTACTTATCGAAATCGGTCGCCGGTCGCGGCAATGAGGACCAGCTAAGTGCATAGAAGATATTTATTATAGTGCACAAGTGTGCGCGTGCTGCAAATAAAAAATTTCTAATGAATAAATTCAAAACACATCCAAGACCATAAAGACACAATCCATGTTAAAAACTAATAGAGTTTTATTGTATTATTACTATTTTTACCATAGGTATAGAATTTTGAAGGCTAATATTATATATTGATATTTGGAAAAGTACCAACCACTATTATGCCAAACATCTACATATATTATATACAAACACATTCTCGGAAAGCCCAGCTCCTCCAAAACCGCAACCTTAAAAGCCATAATAAATACCTATTTAAGGCAAAACCCATCGTTTTAAATTTCTATTTTTAGTATATTTTTATTTGCGAAACGTGAAGCGTCGTTGTTTTCATCTCACCACGGTACAAATTGCGTTTGCTATCCAATTTCATACTGAAATGTCGAGCGACGTGAAAATTTTTCCACGTTAACTCTCGTGTGAGGTTTTATTATATTTGTAACACTTATCAGGTAGTAGATTAGTTGGTCCTATAGTACGGAAGCCATTTTGAAGTCTTGCTTTTATAAGGGATTTTTTTAGCGTCGTGTTGGATTCTTCTTTGAGAGTAGAATAACGTAGAGGTCATTGAAAAGGTATTTTTGTTTTAGAGTGAATGAAATTAATTATGTAGGTATTGCTTACGTACTTCTTGCCCACTATAGTAATCTTCGAACTTGACTAGTTCCTTGAGATTGATCGCCGTGATCAAATTTCTTCGGGAGAATCATCATCATTATCATCCTATCGCAGTCCACTGCTGGAAAAGGGCCTCTTCCAAAACGCGCCACTGAGCCCGATCTTCAGCTCTCCGCATCCAGTTACTGCCAGCCGCCTTACGGGTATTATAATTAAAATTGGCTTATTAATTTACCAACATATTAGACTTAAAAATTGCGTCCACGCAATATTGAACTTACGAAGTCCCTGACAGATCTAGTATATCAATATTCAAGCTTCCACCACTTTGCTATTACTTTTATTCTAGGCGCCATCTTCAAATTACAGTTGACCTCAGTTCTCCAACACATGGGTCCATTTCATTCTACCCGGTCTCGTGCGTGACCAATCTATCATTCAAAGGCAAGGATTCAAAGCAAAGAGCGTATAAATTATTCGTTGATCCTCCTATATCATCTTATACGAATAAATTGAGCTATGCCACATCGTGAGGGATTTTGAAGTGGAAACCAAGTGTCTGGGGGTCACGGATTAGTTGTAAGTGAATTGGTAACAAAGTATTATGTACATAATACTATAGAGTAGGTTTTGCAAGCGACATCTTCTGAGTGTTTTTTTTTTTACAGACTTTAAACTACGTCTTTAGTTACTGCGCTGCTCCCGTGCGTGATAGCGTGATATTATATAGTCTTTATTATACCGCATAAACTTGGCTATCATATATAAATAGATATTTTTAAATCCAACTAGCAGGTCCAGAGATTAGGACGTTTAAACATACAAACAAAAAACTTTTTACCTTTATTATATTAGTACGAGTATATAGATTAATAATAATAAGCTGAAGATTTTTTAAATCTTTTTATAATAGGCTATATTATAACATCACGCTACAACCCACGGGAGAGGAGCAGTTACAAAAGACGTAAACCGCAGGTAAAATAACGAGGTATAGTTAGTATTCAATATTTACACTAGGAAATACAAACAGCACTGGATCTAGATGAAAATTACGAACTAGATAGTACAAAGCGTCCAAAAATAACACGATTTGCATACAAAGCGTTGATTTTCAAAGTGCATATTCTTGTATGAGTTACCGACCACACATTTACTGGGAACATTTCAATTCGTAATTTATATCGGAAATGTTGAATTCTTGTTGAAAGAGTAGTAATACCTTTAATAAAAAGAGCTAAAGAGGAACTAACTACTTACTTGAAAAAATATATCTCTGGAACTTAGAGTCGGATTTATCTAAAAAAATCTTGTTGTACTTAAGATAGCCAGATTCTTGAGGAATAACAGTATTGGCTTAGTAACATCACGCTACGGTCTACGGGAGTGGAGCAGTAACCAAAGATGTAACTTAACACGGTTGAAAGAACCACTCAAACTAAGACACTTCTTCTTCTTCTTTATCGTGTGGGCAGTAAGGTCTAACGACCCCACACACTAAGACACTTATAAAGCTAAAGAGTTTTTTCGTTCAAATCTTTAGAATATTTCTTATTTTATTACCACCGACTAAAATGGATTCCTACCTTTGCAGAATAACCCTGCAGGTTGCTTACACCTTCGTATAATACACACATACATAACCACCAACCCGACCCACCCACACTTTACATACAGATCATTTTCAAAGTTGACTCCCAAAGAAAAAACATTGTGTGACATGATTCAATTTATTCCTGAATCGCAAAGACACGAATACCGAGCTTGTAAAATATTTACTTGTCTTTTCGCCCCTTTCAACCCCATAATGTATTCAGGAGATGCTGGGGGATGTTGTGTAAAAATATTTAATACTGAATATTTTTTTTGGGGTGCTTATTAGTATTGTTGTTTCGGGATGCTGTGTCAAGATTCTGCAGGATTTGTGATGATGGAAAAATCAGGGTAATGAGATTTTGGGTATGAAAGTTTAGTGGCTGAGAGATTCTTGGAAAGTGATAGCCTTGTTGTTTTATTTTTACTTGGTTTTTATGTTTGCTAGTTTCGGCACGAAATTTCATCTGCGTTGCTTCCGAATTATGCGAAAGTTCAAATTATCCCACGGGTATCTTATTTATTTAATTTATATTTATATGTACAATATTTACAGACACAAAATAAGATAACATAATAAAACAATAATCATTATAAATCATCATCATCTTCCTGCCCTTATCCCATGTTACTTGGGGTCGGCGCAACACAATAATCATTATAAAAAGAAACTAAAACCAAATGATATCAAAAACTTCCTCCGCATCGCCTCCAACTGGAAGTATGTCCAAAAGACTGGCGGCATTGCCACACTGGATGGCAATGCTCAACCTCTATCTAGCAAATGTAAATGCGAGCCTTGGGCCACGAATAGTGTCCACCAACTGTTTGGTTACAGTGTCATCTCAAGTCATGTTCAGGATTGGTAGCTCACCTCAAGTTTACTTTAGCTTGAGGCTTAAGCCGTTAATCACTCACATCGGTTTGATAACAGCTTACCTCAAGCTTGTAATAATAATAATAACAGCCTATAACTCCGAGCTGCTACTGATTGAGAATTACATAGAAAAACCCAATAACACTTTTTGCTCGACCTGGGAATCGAACCCAAGACCCTTTATATTGGCATACCTCTGCCTAACTCTTCGGGGAATTCGGATAGTATGTTGTTTAAACAAAACTATTCATGACTCTTCAGTTCGGGTGCAAAAATACATAGACGAGATACAACGTGACCTCAAAACAGACGCGACAAATGGTTTATTCATGAGTGAAGTGCCTCACTTTGTGCCTACATCTGGCGATCTCTCAGAGGAGTTAATCGCAACGCTTTTTGTGTATGTCGCTGTTGTAAAGTTTTCCGTTTTTAGTTTACATAATTTAGGTAGGTACTGTTTTTTATTAAACATAGTTCAAATTTTTTGGAAGGATATTTTTTAAGGACTGGTACTTTTTATAAAATGGCGTCTTCTTTGATGATTAATTTCACGCACCTTAGTATTAACAAAAAATGATGGACAATTTATTGAGTAAGGGTTAAAAAAATCAAGCGAATAACTCAGAGGGAAATCCTACTAAGTGTTTACGATCGCAATCTTATCTGTCTCATCTTAATTTACGTTTATTTTTTGTCATAGATACTGAGATCAGATTATGACTGGATTTTGAACGTTTTTGAATAGTAGAATTGACTTACAGACTATTTTGACTATTGTGTAATTGTAACGAATGAAAATAACTGTTTTCTACTGTTTCTATAGTATTAATTACCCCACACTCCCTCAAAATAGATCTTACTACGCTTGCAATATTATTGAAACGAAGTTCCTTAATACGCAATGGTTGTAAATGTTGTAATGGTGTTAGGTAATTGGCAGAAATCGTAAAGAAAAGCGTTAAGTGACCTTCCATCTCTTTCAATTTTTCTGTTTCTCTTTCTATTATATACGAGAATCCCCCAACCACAAAATTCTCATTATAAACCATCCCCTTTTTCCATATAAATTATCAAAAGGGGCATATTTTTATAAAAATATGAGCTTCCTTTGTGTTGCGAGTTTACCTGTGAATTCTTGAAGGCATATAGGATGTAGGCATTTAACTAATTCATTACATCGCTGCCTATTCATAGCGGGTTACGTAGGAGTTCTCAATTTGAGACAATGTATGATTTTACGAGGATGCTTTCTTGAACGTAACGTACCATAACATCAGTATTATGTATAAAATTCTACAAGTTTCTTAATTGCGTGGAAACAAAAATTGATTGGTAAGAGAATATTAGTTTTTGGAGTTTTAAATTTTTTAATAACTGATATAAAAGCCAGTAGGGAGCCAGTATTACAAAAACGTCTGACTGCAGCAATTACCAAAAATAATAATATTTATTTCAACACACGTAATTTTTTTCCCATTTTTGGAGAAATTGAAATGATTTTAGATATTTACCATTCGTTTAGCAATTTAAATTAATGGATTATAAGTAAACATTTTGAATGTCTATATTAATAGACAGTTTGATTATAAGAATTCAGTTAATACAAGATTGTGGGTTGGCTCATTTTAGCAAAACTAAGCTAAGCTCCATTTGGGTTGAAAAAACATTTCTGTATTGCCCCAAATAAACTATTTCCTAAATAACACATACGATTCTACCAAGAAAAAAATACAAATATCCAGATTAGTGAAAGGACCAAAACCAAACCAACGGAACAACGTACCCGCGTTACAAACTACCCAAGCATTCTAAAGTATAAAGGTGTACGACTAGACTTTAACGTTAGAAGTCAGAGGCCACAGTAATCCCTTGCATTCTGGCTAAGGCACGGACTTGCCTCGAAATATGGAAAGGATTATCCTGGAATGGTGGAAATATACGGGCAAATATTGCAGTATAAAGTTGACTGCCTCGTTATCCTAGCGGTGCTAAGCGCGACTGTTACGCTAGAGGTCTTGAGTTCCATTCCCAGGTCGAGCAAAAGTGTTATTGGGTGCCTTTGAAAGCAAGTAAAGCTGTTAGTTTTGATCTTTTCCCGAATCGTTTTAGATGACTATCAGAGCAAGGGAAGTGTGCACATAGGTGCACACTTTCAACTTGCACTTGTGTGCCCAAACGTAGGTTTGGGCACACATTTGTGCAATTTAATAACTTCTGCGTATTTTACTGGTCTCCATTGCTATAAAGCCAGAAGAATATTATTCGACGGGTTTTTAAGAAGAATATTAGTTTGGTCTTTTATCGTTTTTTGTGTCATTGGATGAGTAAGTTGCTGATGGCCCAGCTGATGTTAAGTGTTCATCGCTACCTATAGACATACATGGGTAGCCATCCCAGAGACAAAGTTGAAATGTCACATGTGCCTGTAATTACACCGGCACTCATACCCTTCTTAAAGGTTGAAAAGAGTCAATGTCAAAGCATTTATTTCAATTAGACCATTTACAAGCACTTTTGAATTGTCAAGAAGTTACAGTTTAATATTGAAGCTAGTTGCTCGTTCCAAAACGTAGGTATCTGTGGAGAAGAACGAGCAAGAAACTCCAGTATGCTTAGATGGTTCGGTCATGTTGAGAGGATGAGTGAAAGGCGACTAACAAAAGGGATTTATATGGCAGATGTGAGTGGCAATGCCGGGAGGGGACGCCCTAGAATGACTCTGACGTCATTGATTGGCTTCAGAAAAGTCAGGTGTGCAGTAGGTACTCGTAACCGGCGTGCTTGTATGACCAGAAGTATGAATGTGGACGAGGCGAAAGGAGTAAGTAAGGATCGTAGCAAGTGGCGTCCCGTGGTTTCTGCCTACCCCCATGGGAAAAAGGCGTGAGTTTATGTATGTAAGTATGTCATACCTTTCTTCCTTCTCCATTTTACGTAGTTATTGAAGCACCAAAAATATCTTTCGTCAGAATTCGTGTCCGTATGTTGTCAACTCAATAGTTTCATTACATACCTACATTGTTAATGAAAAAATGTTAAACAAAAAACATTTTGTTTTTAAACTTTTAATCTGAGAATTTCATACATTTGTAAAAGGGTTCTTTGTATGTATTTAAGTTCACCGAAAATAAATTCTAATTCTGTTTTGTGAAAAATATTTGTCTCAGAACAATGGAATAATTTTGGTATCAAAGAATTTTCAAAAATTTGCTGACCAGGCAAATATTTTTTGCCATATAAATTACTAGCGACCTGCCCGCGACTTCGTCCGCGTGGCTTATTTTACCCCCCGTAAGGTGCGTCCTTGGTTAATGCAACGTAATAAATGCAAATGTTGGTTCACTGCAGCAGTAACCAAAGGCGTAACGAAACGCGGATGAACAAAACCATACGCATGACGTTGCTGGCATAAACGAGTATTATTATAACTAAGTAGGTACTCGGCTACAAACACGGGCTACAAACAACATAGAAAAAAAACTTAACATTGTACTGTAAAAAGGTGTTAACCCAGTCGTAACAAGACGCAGAGATTTAAAAAGTTATGTCCAAACTTTAAAACTCTTTGATTTATTCAAAATGTGCCGTTTGCATTCTGAGAGGAAATAAAACCTGTAGTACTATTCTGTTTATTATTCTATTTCTATTTTTATTTTTTTTATTCTACTGTGGGTGTACATTGGTACACCTCTGCCTAACCCTTCGGGGAATACAGGCGTGATGGTATATTTTTTTTTTATTATTTATTTACTATTCTATTTAAAAATCTCTAAACGAAATTCACTAGCTCCGTAGTCTAGTAGTCCTAAGCGCGACTGCTGAGCTTAGAGATCTTGGGTTCGATTCCTAGGTCGAGCAAAGTGTTTTTGAGTCGTTCTATGAAATTCTCAGTAGCAGCTCTGAGTTAGGATTTGTGCCCGTTTAATAGTAAACGACTCGCCCCCTATTACATAGGACTTAAAACATACCGGTGATCTGGTGGGTGTGCATTTGTACACCTCTGCTTAACCCTTCGGGAAATACAGGTGGGGATTTTTATACATATACATAATAATATCTATAAAAATCTCCGTCGATGAGTTTGTTTGAAGTGAGCTGTTAATTGCTAACTAACGATGGGATGACAGCTCACTTTCACTTCAAGTTCACTTCACAACATAAATCGAACGACGGAGATTTTTACAGAATAGAATGCCTGTTTCAGAGTATCTTTCTGGACTTTCAGATTTTTGTTCATTTTAAAAATAATGAATTTGCTGATTTGAAAAAAAAAGAGTTTTTTTTGGTAATTCCAGTTATCAGACTGCCCCATTGCTCTCGACTCCTTGGTTCGATTCCCAGGTAAAGTGTTATTATGTTTTTTTATTCGGGATTTTTTAGTAGCAACCCGGAATTCGGAAGATTTTTCTTATAGTCGTTTCGGATTGCCGTTCCGTCGGTTTATGAGAGTAATGGAAGAGGCTTCTGTGCACTTTTTTTTTAATAAAGCGTTGCCCCACACTGCGAAATTCTCCTGTATCGTGGGTGCGTTTACAAACATATAAACTCACATACACAAACAGCCAGACCCGAAACAACTATCTGTAGGTCATACAAATATTTGCTCCGTGCGGGAATCGAACCCACGACACGCAGCGCAGCAGTCGCACGCTCGTCGCACTACGCCAACCGTGTCGTGAGCTAAACTTGGCTAGTCTCGGACGAAAATTCGGTCGGGAAAATAATATTAACAACCCAGTGTACTCCCAACTTAACCTAAAAAAAATATGTCTACCTTTCATCTCTTTGTCACATCTCAACTAGCCAAAACTCGAGCAATAAAAAGTGTTTCCTACAAGAAAACTGTATTACAAAGTTAAATAACACCCGTTATTAGGCTTTATTGCCCCAAACATTGTTTATGGGACACCCTAAATTAGTTTTTCATACTTTTGCTGTGTTGTAGGCAATAATTTTATGAAAGTACAGTGTTGATGATGATGATTTATTGTTTAAATGTAACTTTAGATGTGATTTTTTTATATGTTTATTTTCGGAATGTCTGAATGGCGCAGTGGTTGAGGCGACTGCGTCTGCGGTTGTGGGTTTACAACCGGGTAAGTACCTTGTGAATTTTTCAATTTATATTTGTGTAATTCTGTATGCAAATAAAGTCAAACATGGATTTTAAAAGAAGTATGACATACTTCTTATAAATAAATTTCACACATTGTATTAAATTTCCTGCGTATTATACGAAACTATCTTTGGATATGGCAACTAGATTTAATAAAATATAAATGTAACAAGATAAAAACTATTTTATATTATTTTGTCTGTGTGTCTATCGGTTTATGCCGCCGATATCTCAGAAACGGCTGGAACGATTTTGACCAGATTTTTACTAGCAACTAACTGATGTTATAAGAAGTAATTAAGGTTGCTTCTCGAAAAAGCAATAGGGTTTCACACAATCCCACAGGCAACCGAATTTCAGGCGGACAAAATCGCGATTATTTTTATTAAAATAAAACCCAAACTGCACCCTTACATCACAATTAACGCGATAACCCCACAAACACTTTCACAGATAACATATTTTACGTAAAAAAGCAACAAAAAAGGTGTGTAAAGGGTTGAAAGGTTAAAGGACACACAATCAGTTTGTTGCTTCCCATGTCATAATTAACACTGGTTTACTTAGGACCATATTTTGTTATTACGTTTTGTTTGATGTTAGACCGACGGATTAAAGGGAAAAGTGTTTAAAGAAAATTATTTATTGCCTGCTGTGCTTTCGGCTTTATACGGGTTGAAAGGTATTAAAAAAAATCTGCTGTTTCAGGCAAAATTGTAACACGGTTAAAATGTATGGAACAGTAGAGTTTTTTTTATATATACCATCACGCCTGTATTCCCCAAAGGGTTAGGCAGAGGTGTACCAGTGTACACCCACAGTTCGCCGGTATATTTAGGTCCCATGTAATAAGGGGCGAGCCTATTGCCATTAATCGGGCACAAATCCAAACTCCGAGCTGCTACTAAGAAAAGAATTTCATAGAAAAACCCAATGACACTTTTTGCTCGACTTGGGAATTGAACCCAGGACCTCTAGCGTAGCAGTCGCGCTTAGGACCACTAGGCCACCGAGGCAGTTCGTTTTTTTATTAACCTACTATTCATATTACGTGAACCGTAATAGGTAGAGAGTTGACATTTTGCATTACTGACAGAGTGTGCATTGCTACAGCAATAAATACTGAAAATGAAATAATGTTAATTAAAGGGTGTAATGGTAAATATTCTGAAAGTAGTAATTATTCCCTACAGTTTGACAACCAATCTTACCAAGAGTATCGTATTACCCATTACTGGGTTGTGGAGGTCTGATAGGCAGTCGCTCCATGTAAAATACTGATATTCAGCTGCATCTGGTTCGACTGGAAGCCGATCTCAACATAGTTGGGAAAAGGCTAAGCAGATGATGATGAATGGTAAATATTGTATGGTAGCACGGAACTCTTGGTGTGCTAGTCCAACTTGCATTTGGCTAGATTTTTTCCATTTCTTTTTAATTTCACTGCTTTAGTCTAGTAGCAAAAATGGTTCGTGTTCATGATGAGTTCGCCTCCTGAAACCCCTATATTCCATTAATTAAAAGACATACATACATTCATAAACTCACGCCTTTTTCCCATGGGGGTAAGCAGAAACTACGGAACGCCACCTGCTACGATCCTTACATACTCCTTTCGCGTCGTCCACATTCATACATCTAGTCAATTAAAATCACCATGTATTAGTACTTTTCAGTCTGGTAAAATAAATCTCACTAAAATATCCCACGAAAGGATAAACCAGAAATCTAGTTACTAAATGACATAAAAGAAATCACGTCAGCTAACAAAGCAAGCATAGTTTGAATTCGGAATTCATTCTACCGTCAAAGAAAAACAGTAATACTTTGATAAAAATCTTCATTGCTAGGAACTTTATGGTACGGTTCACACGGAGACACTTTTTGTTGCCGATACGGGACATACATGAATGACAATGGCATTATTAATAAAAAAACATAATCACATCAGCCAAATTTTTCAGCACTTTTTTTTAAATTTGGTTTCTTGTACAATTTGTTTAGATAAAGTTGCTTATATCTAATCTGTCTCGATCTGTCAAAAATGTCTCTAATTTTCCTACATTTTTTTACATTGATGGTCGTTGAAATGAGATTACGACTGAATTTTACATACCATCACGCTGGTATTCTCCAACGGATCAGGTCCTAACACCTCTGCCTAAAAGTTAGGCAGAAGTATACCAATGCACACCAACAGTTTGCTGGTATGTGTTGCCACCACTTGCCTGTCTCCAACACAAACCACAAAAGTGTCTCCATATGAACAAAACTTAAAGCATGCACTGAAATATAGGCCATTTTTCAGTCTGCGAGGAAATCTAAAAAAGATAGAAAGAAAGCTGACTCAAAGCCAATGTTTGTATTGAGAATATTTTCATTCAATGAATTCCTGAATTTTTGAATTGGAAATTCAGTCTATGATACAGGCAAAGAGAAGTGATTTTATTTATATTTTTACGAAAGTGATAGAAGGATGGCATTTTGAAAAAGTAGAAATACTGTAGTACTGTTGACGTAGTGTGCATGTCGATGGTTCGATTCCGGCAAAAAAAGAATGTAAAGCTTACAGTTAGTGACTGGGTCTAGCTGATGGGTGTATGTGAGTTTATAATGTTTGTTAACGATACAGTAGTACGGTGTTCAACGTTTTTTAAAGAGAGAAGTAATGGCCTCTTCTCATAGAGAGAAGCCACGAACATTGATCACCACTCTTGGCAATAACAAGTACTGTACTTCAACACGATCAAATAGGTATAAGGGTCTGCCCCCAGGACCGATAATCTACAGATTTCTTCGCCGTCAAGAAAAAACGACCGAGAATCGGGCCGATATCGGTCGTGGGGGCAGACCTTAAAAACTCGCACTGAGCACTATTACAAATGTGAAAGTAAATCGTGTCTGTCTGTGACGCCAAAATCGCTCAACCGATCTTGATGAAATTTCGTGTGTACCAAATTTCATCAAAATCTATCCCTGTGTAAATGTATATCTACAGACATAGTTTTATTTTTCAGAGGTTCACCTGGTGTTTTTTTTTTTGACCTTAAACTACTTTTTATAACGAGAATAGTGCTTTAAGAGGTTAAAATAGAAAAGTATGGAAATCCGTAATTGTTAAAGAGACAACCATGGGACTTTGGATTTAGGCCTTGATGATCAATAAATAAATAAATGTTAAAGCGTTTTTGAAAAAATTGTATTTTAATAAATGTTGCCCAAAGTAACTATTCCAAGAAGGCGAAGTCGCGGGTCAAAGCCACTGTTCACTATATATTTTTGAATAATATGTACAGGTACTCTTTATGTTCGCTTTAAGAGGTTAACCCTAATACCTACTAATGTCATGACATGGGTGAAGAGGTCTACTTCAAGTCCACACTAACCCTATACCCTATATCAAAGTTTTTGTTCAAATCGATTTCATTTATATTTTACTAGTTCTGCTCGCGATTTCGATCGAGTGTTTTTTTTTTCGCTCGCGTTAAGTTACGTCTTTGGTTACTGCTCGGCTCCCGTGTGTCGTAGTATGATGTTATATAGCGTATACTATTCGTCATGAATCTGGCTATAATATACCAAAAGATTATTTTTAATCTGACTCGCAGTTTTATATATTAGTGCGTTTATGCTAACAAATAAAAACACTCTTCCGATTTATTATATTTCTGATGATATATTCCCCGAAGGGTTAGGCAGAGGTGTGCCAATATACACCCACAGTTCGCCGGTATATTTAGGTCCCACATAATAGGATATTTGCATAGTTATGTTTATTTAAAAATAGCGTAGGCTATTTTTAAATAAACATAACTCGGCTTTCAGTCGGCTTTCAGTCTAACTAGACTAGACTAGACTGAAAGCCGACCCCAATATAGTTAGGAAAAGGCTAAGCAACAGATTATAGGTTTATGTTTAATACTCCCAACGTTTGAAACACAAACATTAATAAGTACCTACAAAAAAAAACTTTCTTCCAAAAAACAAAATTCGAGCATTGTTCAAACTAAACTTTGCTAATTCAATTCTAATGTAACTTTTGTATCCGAGAAAGAAAAAAGTTTTTATCGCGCCTCTTGCTGAAAAAAAAACAAAAGGATTGCCAGCAAAAATTATTATTGTTACGACTTGTTTTTTTTTTTTGTAGCAACAATAAGCGTCTATTGCCAGTAAGGCTGATTGCATAAAGACTTATTTTGTCAAATGTGAAGGAGTTTTTGTTTTAATTGGGTAGTTGGTCAATTAATTAAACTGCCTTGTTAGCCTAGTGGTCCTAAGCGCGACTGCTACGCTAGAGGTTTTGTGTTCGATTCCCAGGTCGAGCAAAAAGTGTTATTGGGTGTTTCTATGAAATTATTAGCAGCAGCTGGGAGTTGGGATTGCTGCCCGGTTAATGGCAATAGGCTCGCCCTGTATTACATGGGACCTAAACATACCTGGGAACTGTGGGTATAAATTAATTTCTTAGAAAAATCCATTAAAACTTTTTGCTCGACCTGGGAATCGATGCCAAGACCTGTAGCTTAGCAGTCGCGCTTAGAACCACTGGGCTAACAAGGCAGTATTTGTTGTTTTGTATTATCGAAGAAAAATATTATCGCTGAGTGGTTTAGAATTATGTACTGAAACTATAGCAAAAGTTTGAGTCACGTACCACCGTCTACGCCCATTTTTTTTCTATTCTTCTCCATTAGAAACTATCTATTAGAAAGCACAACTAGATTCAATTATCACAACACTCTAAATGAAATAAATAATTTGACTTTGACTTTGACTTCGGCATCGCTCTAACATCGTTCATTACACTTTTGAAGAACATTCTAATTTAATCTTCAAACATAATGAAAATCAATTCAATTTTGACCCGAAATTTGCAGCATTATAAAACAGGCCTAAGGCTGAATTTACACCTCTTTACTAATTAAGATAATGCCTCGTAATAAAGATTCGTTGGAAACATTTCTTTAGGTGTAAAAAAGGGTTTGAATTCGTGAAGAACAAAATTTATTATTGCTGTTGGAAAATTTTTAGAAGCACTTCGATTGCTATCTCTATAGAAGATGGGAGTCTTATTGTGTTTATTTTTTACTAGCTTCAGCTCGCGTCTTTGTCTGTATAGACTTCAGATTTAGCTAAAGTCTTTAATTATCTCACGGGATAGAAATTATCCCATTTGTATAGTAAAGTAATCAATAAGTGTGTAAGGTTAAGGCACCCGCCTCTCATGCACGAGGTTGTGAGTTCGCAACCAGGTACGGTCAAGTACCAATGTGACTTTTTCTAATTCATATTTACTTTCTAAGTTTATCTTGGACATCACTGACATCGGTAACCATGTCAAAAGCCCTTGAGGCGATTTAGAAACTCTGATACTAGGATCTGTATACGATAAAGAAAAAGAAAGAAGAAAGAAAAAGAAGTTACATCGCACCTTTAGAATTAAAGTGACTTAACTCAAAATTCTAAGAAAATGACTTTTATACATCAAACGACTTATAAACATGTATTCTATCAGTTTATTAAAAATAAACCGACTCTTTTAGACCAGAAAAGGAAAAACGTACTGTTTCCGTCTCTTTCAAATCACGCTCTTACCGCGCGTTTTTCGGTATTGAAGGAGCCCATTCAGGGTTGCGTGGACAGTGCTAAACGTTGGGTGCCTAGCGGTTACTCCGTAAGCGACGTAAACTGTAATCCGCCGTTTTAATACTAAACGTAGGGTAAGTTATTTGTTCGATATTTAACTTTGCAATGACTCTTTTTGGCTTCGGGCGCTTTAATACTAAATGATAATATTATTTTAGTGTCGTATTGCTACTGCCGTCATTTTATTACTAAACATTGCGTAAATGATTAAGCTTTATTTGATATTGTGGCTGTACTTTACTAACCGATTTTATGACTACGGAGACGTATACGTAAATATGTTTATTCTTTACTGAATGTTGTGGCTTTATTGCAATTGAGTCTTTTTATTTTTATTTCAGTTAAAGTTTGAGATTAATAATAAAAAGAAAAGCAGATCACATATTGCAACTATTAAATATCCGGAATGAAAATACAATGGAAGAACAGTGTGAAGAGATGAGAACAGCAAGCTCCGAAGGTTATACTAGTAATCAAAATGGGTGCATTTTATTTGGCATAATTTGAAAACCTTTGGAATAGTTATAATTTTGCATATTTTCGTTTAGTATAGCGTTTATAAAGAGCGAGCGAAGCGAGCTCGGGAATTCGGGCACCCCGACTCGGACAGGTTAGGTTAGAAGGAGATGGGGGGACTAGAGAGCGAGCGAAGCGAGCGAACAGACCCCGCCATCCACTTCGTGGTTATTTTTTTTGCAAACCGTTGGGCCCCGCGTAACGGGGCTCCTCGACTATGCCTTTTAAGCCTCGAGGGCTCTGGATCTATCTCTAGGGACTTTGATACGAAATGTATGCCAAAAGACAATTCTGACTGTGAACTTTCTGGGATATGATGGTTCTACTTTTTAATTATTATGGAAATGAATTTTATGCGTAATGAGGATTCTTCCTTACAAAATTACGAGTTATAAATATTTGCTAAATGAGTGATGCTAAATGACTTTCTGCGAAAAGAGATTTATGCTACCAGTTGTTATACAAAATAAAATTATGATTTAAAAAGTTCTGCTATAAAGGGTGTACCCATTCAAAATACATCCGAAGAGTGTGAATATAAATAATATAAATAGTAAATAGGTAATACGGATTTTTGCCTTTTCGCCGAAAATTGTTTGCCAGATTTTCACTTGCCAACCAACGTTTCGCAGAATTTTATTTTGCCGAATAATCATTAGCCAACTTATCATATAATTTTGTTTTATTTCCCAAACTCACAGTTACCAACTGTAAGTTTGGTCTTCTTTTCATATGACATGACACTTTTTAAAATGCCAACTTTCAAGTAGCAGAATGTTTTAGTTTGCGATTCATTTATTTGTTTATTGTTTACCAAATCTATAATACGGTTCAAGTTTATTGATATAATTATGTTACTTGATTAAATTTAGTAAAATAATTGTCCTACTTATTTGCCTTGAGATAGAGCCAGATATTGCCCTAGAGGCTTAATCCATTCAGTGCGCGGTTTTTTTTATTGGCGTTGTCCGCACTGAACGCGTTAAATGGCATAGACCGGGAGACCCGCTTCGCGGGGATCAGGGGTTTACAAAAAAAAAAATAACCAGGAAGTGGCTGGCGCTATCCCCTTCTAACCTAACCTGTCCGAGTCGGGTTGCCCAGAGTACCGAGCTCGCTTCGCTCGCTCTTTCATCCTATCAGAGGAAAAACTGCTCTGCATTGCAGCCAATTTAAGGATTTAATGTTCCTTTTGAGTTCCTTTTTTTAAATAAATGTTGTTGAAATGTTTGACAAATGATAAATGTCCCAAACGTTTTGTGTCATTATAATAATCTGCTTAGCAATAATTCTGCCAAATGAAACGTCATACAAAAATTTGCTAATCGTTAGTTGTCAAAGTGAAACATCGGCGAATCGTTGGTTGGCAAGTGATAATCTGCCAAACAATTTTCGGCAAAAAGGCAAGATACCAAATAATACCCTGTTGGGTATACTCTGTGTTACCCGACTGATACCATCACGCCTGTATTCCCCGAAGGGTTAGGCAGAGGTGTACCAATGTGCACCTACAGTTCGCCGGTATATTTAGGTCCCATGTAATAGGGGGCGAGCCTGACCTGACTGATCTCAGTACTAAATATTGTAACAATTTATTAAGGCATTTTTTCAAGTCTTATTGTTTAATTTTTAATAAATATTAGGAAGACCATATAATATATTATATGTTTTTAAGTAAAAAGTGATGATGATTGTGATGTTGGAAGCAGTACCCAAGCTTTGACTGTGATTAATGATAATTAGTGACACAAAAATGTCGAAATACACGATTTTAAAGGCATATCCTGTTTTTCACTTTCCATTAATTTTGCTAGTCATCAATAATTAAACTAGCATATTCCTAAATGAGCCACTAAACAAAAATATAACATCAGAAATGAATCGGCTTTTTTTAACTTAGTCACCTTTTTTTTTGGATTCTTAAGTAAAGAATAGACGCAAAGTCAAATAAGCCAAAAATATTAAAATGATTTCGGAAAATAAATGACACCTTTTTTTCAATGATTAATTATTAAAAGTTCTGATTAGTTATACTTACAGGTTTAGTATTCAATCATTAGAACAATTCCTACCCTACGATTGATAACAAAATTTGTGTCATCAGACGCTTAGCTTAAAGAATTATAATCAAAAACCTCATAAATGACCGATTTTTTTTTTACATTTTTGGCGTTTCCCAAAAAACACGAATTTTGGATTACGTCACTTCTATTCTAAAGGTGCGAAATGAACCAAGTAAAACCAGGAAATCTACCAAGCAAACGTTTACATCCATTAAAAATATTATACCGTAATATTGTCGGCGATAAAATTAACGCTTCATCCTTCTGCTTAATTAGGTACTAAAAGGTACATTTATTGTTCTCATAATGGAATTACAACATTTTGTATATTTTATATAACCCACTGGAAGAGGAGTTTTGGGTAATTTCTGTTGTTTTAACACCTTCCTTTCCTATATACGAGTATCTTTGGCTAGCGGTTTTATCTGTGTTCAGTTACGTCTTTGGATACTGCTCTGCTCTTGTGTGTCGTAGCGTGATGTTATGTAGCTTGCACTATTCCTCATGAGTCTAGCTATCATATACAAAATTGTTTTTTTCTAATCTGACTTTTAGTTCCAGAGATTAGTGCGCTTAAACAAACATAAAACTCTTCAGCTTCATTATATTATATAGTACAGATATTTGGTAATTCGGTCTTTGTGTCGAAAAATAAAAATGTATTTTCCTTAATTACTCCTTCTTAATTATTTATTGTAAAAAAATTGAAAACTACTTTGGTTTTGAAGAGTAAAATCGTAAAAAAACTATCTTTCTCTCTATAGTTCTATAGAGATATAATGACATAAAATTTGTTTGTTTTTATGTTTGTAAAATGTACAAGTAGGTCTAATTACAAAAATTCTTTCACTAATAAATTAATGCCGAGTATCTTACGATCAAATATGTTGTAGTACTTATTCCCTGTCTTCTACGCAAACGAAGTCGGGTCAGAAGCCAGTTTTTTATCAAACAAAATCATTCAAACAAAATTTATAACCGAAATTATAAAAAAATAACTCAAAAAACAAAAATTGTTTCTCTAGTGGTTACCCATTTCAGTTCACAAATAGGTAGCTACTGTTCCTTGAATTCTAATTACAAAATGTCAAACACACTTCATCCTAAAACAACAGCTTTTTCACATTTCCCAGGCATAGCCACGAAAAATTCTTAGCAAAATTATAAAGGATAAACGTTTTATGCTAATTGCGTCCCGAAACGCCGTGAAGGGATAAAAAATTGTAATAAATTCATGTCTCAAGTGTTAAAATGTAGAAAAAAAAGTTTATAGCCGTATCTCCCCCTTAAATGGTGGGGTGAGACCTATTAATTATTTTGTTTTAAGTATTTAAGGTTTAATCGCCCGGCGGGCATGGAACAAGGTAATATAATGTAATTTTGTGTTGAAAAGTTTACGTAAAATGAAATGTATTTTTTTTGAGAACTTAAGTATGTTTTAGGAATTAGATTGATTCTGTTAGTGCCTTATATTAACCAAATTCCTTTTTCCCTCTCTTCTTCTCCAAGAAAAGGTCAGATAACCCAGCATAGTCATATCCAGGATAGTCAGAAGCCAGGAAGTCTGACAAC
Organism: Caradrina clavipalpis; assembly: GCA_932526535.1. NCBI lineage: Eukaryota > Metazoa > Arthropoda > Insecta > Lepidoptera > Noctuidae > Caradrina > Caradrina clavipalpis. The sequence goes on from OW052106.1 coordinate 11,957,449, forward strand.
CAGTAAGTAATCAGCAAGTTACTAAGAGTTATCGTGTTGCCTAGTAACTAGGTTGTGGAGGTCAGATAGGCAGTCGCTCCATGTAAAACACTGGTATTCAGCTGCGTTCGGTTAGACTGGAAGCCAACCTCAACATAGTTGAGAAAAGGAGATGATGATGCAGCAGCGGGAGCTGGAGCAGATGATGACGATAGTCAGGTAATCTAGGGTTCAGTATAAACTATATTATGGAAGAATTAGTAACATTAGTATTGAAAGCTCCTATACGAATTTTTCAGCTTGATCTTTGACTATCTTTTGCCCGCGACTGGGAATTTTCTCACGAATTATTAATATTTTGGTGATAATAAATATAGAATTTTCAGAATCGAACCAGGTATTCCGGAAATTTTTCTACCTTAAAACAAAGACAGATTCTTTAGCTTTGTAATATTAGTAATATTATAGTGTATACATAGACATACATTATTAGCTGTACAAACCCTGGGTGGATCGCAAATCCGTACAAATCCGGAGTTTATAGGTAGCGATCCAGCTAACAAATGATAAAAACACACGTCACGCTGCAACCAAATTCTCACACATCCAAATTCATTAAACATATCAACAAATTCATCAAGCATACTAGCCAAATTTGCATACCTGGCCTTTGATTACAACTTACCACAAAGCGTTGCCCGAACTGTGTCGCACTCAATATGCTGATAAAGTTACGTACAAGTTTCTGCTCTTAAATTAATTTCACACTTGGTAAGTCGTCTGTTCTCGATGGAAATTTAGTGCCTCTACTGTTTTCTTGTTTCGGTTAGTTCCAAATTATTGCGAGTGGCGGCTGTGTTTTTTGGTCGCTGGTGTGTTGGGACGCGATTGTGTTTTGTTTTTATGTGTGAGGTGTGATTGGTGGACGGTTAATAGGAATAGAACTTAATTATTTATATAATATGCTTCCTATAAAGGTGTGCAAATAAAATGATATAACACCAGCATATTATTGTCCCACTGCAAAGTAAAAGTCTCTTCTCATACAGAGAAGGCACGAGCATTGATGACCAAACTTGCTCAAGGTGGATTGGCATTTGAGACTTATAGTTAATTACTTATAGTTAGTATAGCAAGTTCACCGATGTCAGTAATGTTCAAGATAAACTTAGAAAGTACATAAGAATTGAAAAAGTCACATTGGTACTTGCCTGGTTTTGGCCCCACAACCTCAAGCATGAGAGGTCTTGGCCACAGAGCCATCACGACTTGTAAAATAATTATTTATTTTAAAAAGTCTCGGTTTGTTTTACCTCACAACATGCAAAATATTTTATTTTGATAGAGTCCTTAGCTTATAGAGAGTCTTAAGCTTAATATTTTCCCAACTATGTCGGGGTCGGCTTCGACCTTCACTGGTTATCACCAATATCATCATATCCTATCACCAATTTTCAGCAGGAGCGACTGACCTCCACAACCCAGTTACTGGGTAACACGACACCCCTTGGTCAGACTGGGTATTAGACTTTGCCAACTTTTAAAGAACTAGGACCAACGGCTTTACGTGCTTTCTGATGTACGAGGATGTCAAAGCACACCAACTCCCAAAGTCCGTGATGCTACTACGAAAATATTTAATGGTCAAATCTACTTCTGAACTGCCCCGTTGGTCTCGTGGTCGCAAGTGCGACTGCTGTGCAAGGGGTCCCGGGTTCGATTCCCAGGTCGAGCAAAAAGTGTTATTGGGTTTTTCTATGAAATTCTCAGTAGCAGCTCGGAGTTTGGATTTGTGCCCGGTTAATGGCAATAGGCTCGCCTCCTATTACATGGGACCTAAATATACCGGCGAACTGTGGGTGTACATTGGTACACCTCTGCCTAACCCTTCGGGGAATACAGGCGTGATGGTATTAAATCTACTTCTGAATCGAAGGGACCCCATACTCAGCAGTCATGTTTGCAACCGCGAGACCAACGGGGTAGTCTAACGCAGATAGAAAAACAATTACAATTATTATTACAATTTACAATACAAAGTAACTGAATAAGAACTTCCGAACAAAACCAATCATCTTCAGTACTATCCCCTTCTATATCAAAAATGAACAAAACTTAAGATATTGAATTCCTTTCAAAATAACTCTTTAAAGTACAAACTTTGTCACTGGTACAAGTTTGGAGCGAAATTCAGCGAAACGATATGAATCAATAGTTTTGAAGAGTCCTTTTTGAACTTGGCCCTTGCTTGTTGTTTTAAATTTTGCTGCAGTACGTATAATATTTATACTAGCTACTGCCCGCGACTTCGTTCGTATCGTCAAATTTGGTACCTATACGGGGAGGGAGGGATGCAAAGTGATATATTCCATACTACAATCTGTCTCCTTGCCAAATTTCATCCAGATCCGTTCAGCCGTTTAAGCGTGAAAGAGTAACAAACATCCATCCATTCTCACAAAATTTCGAATTTATACTATTAAGTACAAGCACATGAGACATTTCAACTTTGTCTTGAGATGGCAACGCATTCGCAAAGCCTCTGGTATTGCAGATGAGGCAGCGGTGACCACTAAGCATCAGGTAAGCTCTCGGCTCTCGGCTTGTTTGACATCCAAAGGCATAAAAAAAATAGATAACTTTGAATTTTCTTTTTTACTTAATTATATTGTTTTGATTTCTGTATGTATAATAATTTGCAACTGCTATGTTATGTCATCACCATTGGTTGACTGATAGAGAATGCCTAAGGCATTAAGTCCGCCATTGTAACTTTTTGTTGCACAAAGTTTAAATAAATAAATGTTAGGATAGGACGATTGCTCTCGTAAATGGACAATACAAAATTTCAATTATATGAACAACTTATTATTCTACGTGCTGTAATACAAAACATCCAATTACATCCAAAGGACAAACGCCCACGACCCAAAGTCACCTTTAAAAAGTAGACGATGAAAATTGTAACAACGCATTATAGTCTGAGATCCCAGAGTCGTCGGACCTACGTCATTTTAGCATGGCTGACTTTCTGAGAATGGGTAGAGAATTTGTGGTTGACTAGGAATTCGTACCTATGTAGTTGTCAGATTAATGCTGGGTTAATTTTAGGTATTAGGAATAAAAGGCACCTTTCTTAAATACTAAAATTGTGTTATACTTTACAAAATATTTTTACATACCATTTGCCCCGTTGGTGTTAACAATTTTCCTGCAACCTGTCTGGTTGTCTGTTGCATTGTTAAAGTTTCTAAGTTCAAAGCGTTTCGCTGAAGTTATGGTTCATGGAAAGTGTCTAGCAATAATTTTGGTTGGTTTTTAACAACATCGTGTAAAACATGTACTAAAATTAGCTATTGCACTTGAACGTGTTTGAGTAAAACACTTTAGACAACCATAATTATTTTTTTGTTGCCTCGGCTTAAAAAGAGGTTTTTTAAGGTTTGTTTTTCATACTTTAAGTACTTATATACCATCACGCCTGTATTCCCCGAAGGGTAAGGCAGAGGTGTACCAAATGTACACCCACAGTTCGCCGGTATATTTAGGTCCCATGTAATTGGGAGCGAGCCTATTGCCATTAACCGGGCACAAATCCTAACTCCGAGGTGCTACTGAGAATTTCATAGAAAAACCCAATAACACTTTTTGCTCGACCTGGGAATCGAACCCAGGACCTCTAGCGTAGCAGTCGCGCTCAGGACCACTAGGCCAACGAGGCAGTTCTTAAGTACTTATCATTATGAATAATTTTTACTACAGAATCCAACTTAAAATCATGGAAAAATATCTGCTGATCCATACAATTTGTTGAATTATATTATTCTTTGTGAAGGAGCTCGCCCGGGGAAGTACGACTACCATACCTATTTCTGCCGCATAGCAGCGTTGCTGTGTTCCGGTTTGAAGAGTATGAGTGCCCGTGTAATTAGGCGTACCTACTTGAGACATTTCAACTTTTTCTCTAGGATGGCAACGCATTTGCAAAGCCTCTGGTATTGCAGATGACTATAGGTAGTGGTGACCACTTAACATCAGGTGAACCGCCGTGGATTGTATGTCATCCAATGTCATAAAAAAATATTTTCCTGAAGGAATTCCACGCCTATACAAAAAAAATGCCATTCAACAATGACGTAGTATTAACGACTCCAGGATCTTGTACCATCAAGAAGAGTGTACAAACTCATGTATTGTACTAATTCTTCATACTTTCCCCTCTGAACGTCTACCCATAATTAACGCTGATGTTTATTAGAAAATATAATTTTGCTCACATCCCTAACATTCGAGACACGTAATACAATTATATGACAATAGAGTTAAAATTACTTGAAGCACGGAGGCCCAAGATGTGCCTCGCAGTATGAATATTAAAAAAAAAACGGTAATTTAAAAAAGTAAAAAACCCGACTGCTATTCTTTAAAAATCCCTAAAACAAGATAAATTGTAGCAGTCGGGACCCATTCTAGAAATGGAGGATTAGTGAATTGAGAGCGCATACCTATATTACATTGCAGATGGTCCCGAATGGGTCCCGACTGCTACAATTTATCTTGTTTTAGGGATTTTTAAAGAATAGCAGTCGGGTTTTTTACTTTTTTAAATTACCGTTTTTTATTTTTTATTTTTTTAGTCTTAAAAAAGAAATTCATATACCCAGTATCACTCTCACAGTAAATACGAATCTACGGACACCTCTCAAGCTAAAATCCATCGAGCCGTTCAGCCTGCAGAGCGAGCCAAACATTTGAATTTGGCGCCAAAAAACCGCCATTTTGTTTTTTTATTTTTTATATACCCAGTGTCACTCTCACAGTAAATACGAATCTAACGACACCTCTCAAGCTAAAATCCATCGAGCCGTTTAGCCTGCAGAGCGTGCCAAACAATTATACATACATACATACATACATACATACATACATACATATATACATACATACAAACATACCCTCGAAAAACATAACCCTCCTTCTGTCGCAGTCGGGTAAATAGCTTTGTTTGCAAAGGAAAATAAGCTGTAAGTTTCAAAAGATAGGGTTGAAGTTTGAAGTGTAGGTGGGGATGTTTTAAAAGCGTTGTATAAAAACGGTAATTTAAAAAACTAAAAAACCCGACTGCTATTCTTTAAAAAGCCCTAAAACAAGATAAATTGTAGCAGTCGGGACCCATTCTAGAAATGGAGAATTAGTGAATTGAGAGCACATACCTATATTACATTGCAGATGGTCCCGAATGGGTCCCGACTGCTACAATTTATCTTGTTTTAGGGCTTTTTAAAGAATAGCAGTCGGGTTTTTTAGTTTTTTAAATTACCGTTTTTTATTTTTTATTTTTTCAGTGTTTAAAAAAAAAAAAAATATTCCTGTGTCACTCTCACGGTAAATACGAATCTAACGACACCTCTCAAGCTAAAATCCATCGAGCCGTTCAGCCTGCAGAGCGAGCCAAACATTTGAATTTGGCGCCAAAAATCCGCCATTTTGTTTTTTTTTTTTTCATATACCCAGTGTCACTCTCACAGCAAATACGAATCTAACGACACCTCTCAAGCTAAAATCCATCAAGCCGTTCAGCCTGCAGAGCGTGCCAAACAATTATACATACATACATACATACATACATACATACATACATACATACATACATACATACAAACATACCCTCGAAAAACATAACCCTCCTTCTGTCGCAGTCGGGTAAAAAGTGCAGTTTTGCATCCTTGTCAAATTTTAGGAGGTTGTTGAAAAGGACTTTAATAATCAAATAAAACTGAGACACCTGGTTAATTATTACTAGGTTTTTTTTAGGTACCTAGGTATGTATGTTTGACATTATTTTTCTAACCATACATTTTTCAAAGAACAGGGTTGTCCCCTTTAAATGCTTATACTGTCCGTATCTCTTGAATTTACACTGTTTTGTTATCTGTACTACGGTATTATCATATTTGGTTGATTAACAAAATAATGTAAGTACATTTCCTATTTGACGAGGATGCAAAACTGCACATTTTATAAGCAAAGATGGTGAAGTAGGTTACATAAACTAAGCTTATTCGAGTGTTTAAAGTGATATGTTTACACCCTTATCTTGAAGTTGAAAGAAAAAGTAGAACGGATTTTGATTTAGATTATAGTGAGTGGCACTTAGTTGACTGCCTTTTTGCCTTTGTATCGTGGTCGCAAGCGCGCCTGTTGTGTGGGGTTCTGAGTTAGATTCCCAGGTCGGGCAAAAAGTGTTAGTGGGTTTTTCCTTCAAAAAATTCTCAGTAGCAGTTCAGAGTTTGGAAGTTGGTGGAGTAACACGTCTTTGCTTCGGAAATCACGTAAAGCGGTTGGCCCCGGTGAAATCGGAATGCCGTCCCATCGGACTACGAGACTTAGGGTAGAGAGAGTGCACCTGTGTCTGCGCACACACTTGTGCACTTTTAAATATCCTGTGTTCTTGGTTAGTCTCCATTGAAATTAGCCGCCGTGAAACAGTGTCCCTTGCTTCTCGTATAGAATACAGTCATGACATAGTATCAAGTAGATACATTTCGCTGCACCTTTAAAAGGCACCCAGTCTTCGAAGCTAAGACTGAGGATTTTGAAAAACTACGACACGTTGCGTAGTAGTGAATTGCTCAGCCGCTGTGTCCAAATATAGGTACCTAGCTACAAGACTTTCAGAAACTTTTAAACGCCCAATCATTTAAAACCCAAACCTGTAGCTTCATTATACCCGCGCCGCCGTGTCACGCCAAAAAGACCTCAAGTACCAACATGACAAAGTCTCGCTTCACGTACTCAATCACGTCAAGTATAATGCAACCAGACACGGGCAAGTACCAATGTGACTTTTTCTAATTCATATGTACTTTCTAAGTTTGTCTTGGACATCACTGACGTCGGTAACCATGGCAGAGGCCCTTGAGGCGGTTTTGAAACTCTGACACTAGGGTGTGTGGGGTCGTTAGACCTTACTGCCCACACGATAAAGAAGAGTGGCATCCATATTATCAAAATGTATATAAAATGAGGTTGTTTAAGCAAATTCAATTAAAGCCACACAGTACCTAGCTACCAGACTTTCGGAAACATTTAAAAGCATTTAAAACCCAAACCTGTAGCTTCATTATACCCGCGCCGCCGTGTCACGCCAAAAAGACCTCAAGTACCAACATGACAAAGTCTCGCTTCACGTACTCAATCACGTCAAGTATAATGACGTAGAAAAAGGTTTTGTTCCGTACCTCGAGCACTTGAAAAATAATAATTACTCCGAAGCACTGCCGTTGTACGAAGATAAGAGTTCTTCTCTTACAGAATAATGAGAAAGTCCCGCTTGCAAGGGGGGTCAAGGAGCGTAAAAACATTTGAAATCGTTGTACGTAGGTGTTTTTGTGCATGACTGTACCTTTGGGGGAACCGTTTTGTTTAGCGTCTTTTTGGAAAGAATGGTGTTGTTTATGTGGTTTAGATTAATTTATTAAAAGTCAGTTATGTATGTCTATCTTGAAAATTTTTGTTGTAAGGTTTTAACATTTTTTTTTAATATAAAAAAATTCTTTATTAATAATATAATATAATATATAATTTTAATAAAAAAAATCTGTAATATCTGTTCTAATTTCAGAATAATAATATCAGCCTATTATTGTCTCTCTGCAGGGCAAAAGCCTCTTCTTATGTCAGTGATGTCTAAGATAAACTTTGAAAATATATACAAATTGCAAAATTCATATTGTTACTTGCCCGGTATTAAAACCGCAACCTCATGCTTTATCCTCGGGCACCTTAACCGCTGTACCATCATGACGATTTTCAAAGAAAAACTATAAAACTAAATCTAAATTTCATAACGTTCCCCAAAATTATTTCATGAATAAGTAATAAATCTAGCAATTCAGTTCAAAATATTGTCGCAATCAACTTCGCGGCGACAGTCCCCCAATAAAACTTTTATCGCAGTTGTGAACTTATTTAAAGAGAGTATATTACAAATAAGTATTTCGAGTATAAAACTAAGAAGTATCGTTACTAGGGTTGCCACTTATTATAAATTGTAGTATTATACAGGATGAACTGCCTCGTAAGCCTAGTGGTCCTAAGCGCGACTGCTACGATAGAGGTCTTGGGTTTGATTCCCAGGTCGAGCAAAGTGTTATTGGGTTTTTCTATGAAATTCTCAGTAGCAGCACGGAGTTAAGATGTATGCCCCATATAATATGATAATATGCCCCAATAGGCTCGCCAACTATTACATGGGACCTAAACAAACCGGCAAACTGGGGATGTACATCGGTACTCCCCTGCTTAACCCTTCGAGGAATACAGCCGTGCTATTTATTAAAATAGCCTATTTCGATAAAATAATTGAATTTTACATTACATCTGAATAATCTGAATAATATTAGCAGCCTATTATTGCCCCACTACAGGGCAAAAGGCTCATCTCATGCAGTGAAATTACGAGAATGGATCACCACGCTAGCTTTGCTGCAGTGGACAAAAATTGGCTGATAAAAATATATTGTAGATTTTATTTTAAAAAATCTCTCCATTACCCCCTTATTCTCTTTAAAGCCGATGGCTTAAGTTAATTTTCTTTTTTTTTCTTGACCCCAGTAAGCAGTAACAGCAGACATGTTTATAGGGGCAACCGTAGCATTGTTAATTTTCTCTAAACTGCAGGTATAGGCACACTTTGGGCACTGTATTAAGTGATAGTGGAAATTATCTCCTAAAAAGCAAGACAACCCTAATTCTATCTCCTCAGATCCCATGTCAAACTGTCTTCGAAGAAAGCGTGTTATTAAACCAGGAAGTTTTCACATATCTTATGTATGAAACTTCACATCTGTCGATATTGTTGATAAATTGGGTAAATAAATAAATAAACTTGTATTGCGCTTAAATTCTTCGTAATAATTTTAGTTCACTAAAGAAAATAATGTTGAGAATCACTGGCATAGTTAACTTCTTGAATTTGACGAGGAATCTATTAATGATTACTAACATAAAGATAGGTACTAAAATATATTTTTTTCTGATTTCTTTCTGACTTAGGGTGTTACCACACCAACCGATCGACCGTTCATCGATGCCATCGAGTAATGGCAGAATGAATTAGTCGATCGATTGGTGTAGTAAAAACTCAAATCCATTCTTTTTACTTTATAAATTAAAACTTATAATAAAAATAATAATTTATAATAATAAAGGCAAAGATTTGTTTTTTTTTTTTAAAGCTAATATCTGTAACTACCAGTCAGGTTTTTTGTTACCGATGGGAAGCCATCAAATGACTTCTCCCGGCCTGGATGCGGCGGGAGGGAATGTCAGACTTTTACTGACTAAAACCCATCCATGTTCCTTTTGTGCGCTGCGAATTTAGCTGCTAAAAAAACCACATGGAAGAAGTCACGAGTATTAGCAAAAATATTATAATACATAACACATAATTTTAATAAATTGTCTGTATAATAATGAAATGAATATACCCTTAACATAATTTCCCATATTATATTTTTCCTAAGCAATAACAAAAACCCCTTTTGTTAAACGTCAAAATTAAACACCTTAATATCAAACAGGTCCTTAATTAATTTAATTAACAATTTTGAAGCAAGAAAATAATAAAATAATACCAGCCTATTATCATCGCACTGCAGGTCAAAAACCTCTTTTCATAGGCACGAGTATTGATCACCATGCTTGCTCAAGGCGGATTGAGGATTTTAGTAGTTTTTTTATTAGTTTATAGTCCTGGTTTCCTCACGATGTTTTTCACCGATGTCAGTGATGTCCAAGATAAATTTTAAAAGTACTATACAATCAAACAAACACACCTATTCTCCGAAGAGTTAGACAGAGTTGTATCAATGTACACCCACAGTTCGCCGGTATATTTAGGTCTCATGTTATAGGAGGCGAGCCTATCCTAACCGGGAACAAATCCTAACTCCGAGCTGCTACTGAAAATATCATAGACAAACCCAATAACACTGCTCGACCTGGGAATCGAACCCAAGACCTCTAGCGTAGCAGTCGTACTTAGAACCAATAGGCTACCGAGGATGTCAGAGATGTCCAACATAAACTTTGCAAGTACAATATAAATTGAAAATCTTATCTTGGTACTTGCCCGAAATCGAACCCACGAGAGGCGAATACCTTAACCACTGGTACCACCAGAAGACAACAGCAAGGAAATTTATTTATTTATTTTGTTTTACAGAAGGGTTACAGACTAATAAACCAGTGTATATTATATTATACAAATATTCATCTTAATTTGAATCTCAATTTTAAACTGCAGTGGCTATATTAGATGTCCAGTATAATACCACAGTACTTAAATGTCTTTTTGCTGTCTACCCATCTGACAAAGTTACCTCGTTAAATGCACTGAGTTTGCAAGACAAGAGGCTAACTTTGAAAACTTGGCCCAGCGTAAAGCGACCTCTGGAAAATCCTACAGATGCATTGAAAAAGTTCTCAATGTAAGAACTGCAGAGGTCTTTGTAATTTGGCCGTTTAAACCGTCGTGGAATTTGAGAAGGTTCATATTTGTCTTTGGATGGAGAATATTTTAATGTTTGAGCATTTTTCAGAGCTCGTGAATAAGTACCTAATAGAAGGGAGTAATTTGTTAATGGTAGACTCCATTCATTACAGTTGCTGGACGTACTTAGTTATTTCAATTGTAATAAAATAATATATTATACCATCACGCCTGTATTCCCCGAAGGGTTAGGCAGAGGTGTACCAATGTACACCCACAGTTTGCCGGTATATTTAGGTCCCATGTAATAGGGGGCGAGCCTATTGCCATTAACCGGGCACAAATCAAAACTCCAAACTGCTAGGTACTGAGAATTTCATAGAAAAACCCAAGAACACTTTTTGCTCGACCTGGGAATCGAACCCGGGACCCCTTGCACAGCAGTCGCACTCGCGACCACGAGACCAACAGGGCAGTTAAAATAAAATAATACTAGCCTATTATTGACCCACTGCAGGGCAAAGGCCTCTTCTCATACAGAGAAGGCACAAGCATTGATCACCACGCTTGTTCAAGGTTAATTGGTGTAAACTATTTATGTTATTGATGACTATAGAACCACCCGCGACTTCGCAAGCGTGGCTTATTTTACCCGCATTAAGTTATGTCTTTGGTTACTGCTCGGCTCCTGTGGGTCGTAGCATGATATTGTATAGCTTATGTTACTCAGGAATAATTTGGCTATCTATTGGTGAAAAAATGGTTAAAATCGGTTCAGTACTTTCGGAGCCTAATCAGCACAAATGAACAAATCATTCTTTATTCTTGTATGAGTATAGATTCGTGTTGAGAATCACTAGCATAGTTACCTCCTTGAATTTGACGAGGATGAAAAATTGCACTTTGTATGGTTTACCGACACTTCTTGATTTTTTTTCGGATAGGAAAATCATCAAATGATTTCTCCCGCCCTGGGCGAAGCGGGAGGGAGTGTCAGACTTTTACTGACTATCGCCATCCATGTCCCGTCTTGTGACCTTTGCGTTCCGCGGGCGCGGTATTTCTTTCGAACAACCCACAGCCCCGGCAGGAAAACTTCTTGATGCTTGTGAGAAATTGTTGCTGTATTACTGTTTTCGTTTGTTTCTGACACTTCTGATGTCTAAGATTGGCAGAAAGCTGGTTTATTTGTTTTACCTTGCAGCTTGAGTGGAAAAAGCGTAAAATTATTATCCTACTTATAATATTACTATTTTTAGTGTCCGTGAGAATTTTCGAACGGATCACTATTTTTTTTGTAATAATATATCGGCTACTAGTTTTATTCCCCGCGTATTCAGTTGTAGCAGATGTTTTACACGTAATAACGTTGCTCTTAAATCATTCGATGGCAACGCATTTGCAAAGCCTCTGGTAATGAAGATATCTATAGGCAGAGGTGACCACTTAACACCAGGTTGGCCGTCGGCTTGTTTGCCATCCAATGATGTAAAAAAAAGATTCCGATTTGCACTAAGCCGGTTATTCACGTCAGACTAAATTCAAGCGCAAATATTCAAATTGTTTTATTCAATACCTCTCTCCTCTCACCGTTTGATGCCGATTATTATAACGAGAGCTTAATATTTAAGTTCAAAAGTTCGTTAAAAGAAATCCCCTAAAATAAGAACGGCTAAGCAAAAGATTTCTAAGAAATAATCTTTAAAAACATAATCTGTGCTTTTACTTACTTCGGCAAAGTTCAAACGAAGCGCTAAGTAGCTAAGGGATTTAAGTTTATTGATGTAATTCTCAAGTTTCTGTTAATATTTCTGTACTAGGTTCAGCTCGCGTCTTCGTGCGAATGAAAGCTAAGTACACCAGCTCTTACAAACAAATTTTACCCCCATAGAATACCACTGTCCCGTTAGCCTAGTGATCCTAAGCGCTACTGGTACGCTAGAGGTCTTGGGTTCGATTTCCAAGTCGAGCAAAAAGTATTATTGGGTTTTTCTATGAAATTCTCAGTAGCAGCTCGGAGTTAGGATTTGTGCCCGATTGATGGCTATAGGTTAGGGGCTCGACCCCTATTACATAGGACCTAAAAACATTCGCGCGAACTGTGGGTGTACATTGTTACACCACTGTCTAACCCTTCGGGGAATACAGGCGTGATGGTATGGTAGAATGGGGGGTTTTCTATCATACCATCATACATACCATCACGCCTGTATTCCCCGAAGGGTTAGGCAGAGGTGTAACAATGTACACCCACACTTCTGCCTACGTCTCTGTTCATGAAGTACAGAAATCCTCATGGACTGTCTCCGCCCACGAAAGGCGGTGGGGAGTTCCGGACTCCTTTTTTTAAAGATGGGAAATCATCAAATGACTTCTTCCACCCTGGGCGGAATGGAAGGGAGTGTCAGACTCTTACTGACTAAAACCCATCTGTGTGGAAGTTTTTTGCAATTAAATTACCTCTTACAAACATACACCGCTTTATTATAATTAATATCCTCTTTATTTTATCTTTTTATAATGCCTAACACCTAGGCGTCTTATCTCTTTTTTCCTCTTTGAGCGATGAATTTTATAAATAACTAGCTTTTGCCCGCGACTTCGTCCGCGTGGATTAAAAGTTCCCGTTCCCGGGGGATTTCTGGGATGAAAACTATCCTATGTCCTTTCTTGGGTCCCAGACTATATCTGTACCAAATTTCATTGAAATCGGTTCAGTGGTTTAGGCGCGAAGAAGAGACAGACAGACAGAGTTACTTTCGCATTTATAATATTAGTACGGAAAATAGTACGGATAAAAATAATACATACTAACTTTTGTCCACGTCTTCGTCTGCGAGTAATCAAGTATACAATAAAACATAGCCTTTAGCACTGGGCAATAAAGTAGCTTTCTATCATCGACATATTTTTCGTAATCGGACCAATACTTCCAAAAATTACCTCTTACAAACAAAATAACTTTACCACAATAATATTAGTTTGAATTTCGATCATGAATATGATTTTCAGCAAAGATTACAAAATGTTTAACTATCTTCCCAAGTGTCGGCATAAAGTACAGATGTACTACAATTGTTATATTGTAGTTTAAAGGGGAGCTAGTCAGCAAAAGTGCTAGTAAACTGCCTAGGGTTAAAGCCCTAGGCAAATAACCCTAGGCTTCATTTTGCACATGTAGATTTTACTTTGTACAATTGAGTTTAAAACTTATCTGAAATGTTACTAAGTTAACTGTTACTGCAACTATTGAATATTAATGAACCTTGAACGGGAGATATATTATCCTTACTAATATTATAAATGCGAAAGTAACTCTGTCTGTCTGTCTGTCTGTCTGTCTCTTCTTCACGCCTAAACCACTGAACCGATTTCAATGAAATTTGGTACAGATATAGTCTGGGACCCGAGAAAGGACATAGGATAGTTTTTATCCCGGAAATCCCCCGGGAACGGGAACTATTAATCCACGCGGACGAAGTCGCGGGCAAAAGCTAGTAGAGCATAAGTGTGGCCACAAACACATGTACACTCTCACTTGCGAATTGTGGTTGTATATTAATACACCTCTGCTTAACCCTTCGGGGAATACAGGCGTGGTGGTATGTGTGTGCTAAAAATACGTAGCTGTAGTGACACTTCTGAATACAACATACACACACTCCGGGCTGCTATTGAGAACTTCCTATTGGAAAAACCCAATAACACTTTTGGCCCGACCTTGGTATCGAATCTGGACCCCATGATCACCAGTCGCGCTTGCGAGCACAAGACCAACGAGGCAGTTTTATTGTAATGCAGAATGTATAACATAAATTACATTAAGCACTCTATTTTTAAAAGCTTGTGTTTTACAACAATTTTTATTATTTATTTCTTTAAACTTCAATTTTTTTTAGTGCATATCACTTCAGTAAGTGTTGCGAACGAAGTGGCGTCAACGCCCAGTTTATACTTCAATATAAATACAACTAACTTTTAATACTATAGGTACTAAGAGAAAATCATAAAGAGGAAAGATTTTTTGTCTGTTTGTTTATACCGAATATACTCCGAAACTACTGGACCGCTTCTAGCCACTTTTTACTAATAGATAGCTACATTAATTCGGTAGATACACCACTAATCAATTCACGTATCTTAGAAAGCAGCTGTCAAAACGCGATTCTCTCATAGATTTTGTATGACTATACTATGACGTCACTTTCTGTCATCTCAGTTATTCACTATTTATTGATTTTAAAGCTCCTAAAAAACCAATTATCGTTTTTATTTAAAAATTCATCGGATTTTCATTGTTTACATGTACTGTCTTTTTAGTGAAGTTGTGCCTTGGAATTATTGTTTAATAGAGTCATCTACCCAATTCTGAGTAATATAGGCTATATAACATCGCGCTACAATCTACGGGAGCGGAGCAGTAGGTAACCAAAGATGTGAATCACCACGTTGAAATAAGCCACGCAGACGAAGACGGCCAGTTCGCTAGTGCTTCTACATAAACACAAATAACATTTAATACTATACTAAAGAGAGAATGCTGACAGTTAAAATGTACTAAACATGACTAAGTTTAGTCACTATTTACTGCAAAGAGGTGATTGTGTTCATAAAAACAAATGGTCTATTTAAGCTGTGTTCAAGAATTTTGTTTGTAATTTTAAAATAAAAATAATTTTGGTGCTGAAATTATCTTTTTTATTAAGTTGAAGTCTTTATTACAATGAGGACTATTATTAAAATTAATGTCTGTCTTTCTTGCTTTGTTTTTGTTTAAATAGTGTTGTAGTTCTATACATTGTCTGGGTATGTGTTTTTAGGGTTCAAAGGGTGCCAAACTAAACCCACTTTTAATTACGTCTTTGGTTACTGTTCCGCTCTCTTGTGTAGCCATAGCGTAGCGTGATGTTATAGCCTATACCATTCGGGGTCGTGAACGCACGAGTGATGCCTCTGGTGTTGCAAGTGTCCATAGGCAGAGGCGACCGCAGAACATCAGGCGGGCCGTTAGCTTGTTTGCCACATTCAGTGGTATAAAAAAAAACATGTGGCAATCGCATACAAAATATTATTTTCAATCCGACTTTTAATTCCAGAAATAAGCGCGTATGGTGGGTCCACACGACACAGACTTAACACAGACTTCTATAGAATTTTGTCTGTACAACAAATCAGTACAGACAAATGTCGGTGTATCAGAAAAGTCGGAAGTCTGCGTACATGTCTGTACGATTGTCGGAGCAAAACTCATGATTATTGAATTACTTAATTTATTCATTCATTAAAATCGAAGTCTGAACTGATGAAAAGTCTGCACAGACATTTGGTAAAGACCTCTCAGTAAAAATTTTTACTCAGACTTTATAGTCTGTGCAGATATCTGTACAGACAAAAGTAAACAAGCCAAAAATAAGCTCTTCAGCTTAAGTAAATTAATATAGATTGACTTATTGAATACTTTTGTACGAAGCAAGCTGTCAGGAAACTTCTCTAAGACACCATACAGAAACTATTAGCAGAACACATCTTTACGTAGTAACGCTTCAGGTCGTTGTAATTTCCCCGGGGAAGGCCATATCACTAAATAGATACGTGCCGAAGGCTGGCTCTACTAGGAAAAACAGATACGCGTATATATTATTTACGTCTTTAGTTACTGCTCCGCTCCTGAGTGTCGTAGCATGATGTTATATAGCATATAACCTTCCTCGATAAAAGGACTTACTAATACAAAAATAATTTTAAGCTTTATAATATTATAGTACAGAAATAAGGAGATATGAGGAGTCTTTGAAAATTAAGTTACATATTTTCATCTGCGAGTCTAGCTTCGCAACCGGGTACGAGCAACAATACTTCACATATACTTACTTAACTACCTCGTTGGCCTAGAGGTCCTAAGTGCGACTGCTACTGTGTTTTTCTTTGAAATTCTCAGTGGCAGCTTGGATTAGGATTTGTGCCCGGGTAATGGCAATGGGCTCGCCCCCTATTACATAGGACCTAAATATACCGGCGGACTGTGGGTGTACATTGGCAAACCTCTGCTTAACCCTTCGGGGAATACATGCGTATGGATGGTCCATTTAAAAGTCAAAACCATCTCAAGATTTAAGAATATCATTAGTAGTAGAGCTTTTTGTAAAGGAACTCGTCCGGGGAAGTACTACCACCTTCCCTATTTCTGCCGCTGTGTTCCGGTTTGAAGGGTCATCATCTGCGTAACTTTTTCCAAACTATGTTGGGGTCGGCTTCCAGCCTAACCGAATGCAGCTGAATACCAGTGTTTTACATGGAGCGACTGCCTATCTGACCTCCACAACCCAGTAACTGGGCAACACGATAGCCCTTGGTTAGACTGGTTGTCAGACTTCTTCACCAGCGTGTAATTACATACAAGAGACATTTCAACTTTGTCTCTAGGATGGCAACCCATTTGCAAGGCCTCTGGTATTGCAGATGTCTATATGCAGCGGTGACTACTTAACATCAGGTGGGCCATTGCCTTATTTGATTTGATATAAATAAAACCATTGGTCCTCTATGTTTTCACCAGTTGTGTTGTGAAGTCGACCTTCTGCTACAATGTATTAGTGGTGTTAGTCCCCCGATCCGGTAGGGCTGTTTAATCAACGTTCTGCTTATGTACCTGTTTGAGATTAAGTACTGTGTTACTTGATACCTCGATGGGTTTATATGTATGTAGGTGTACGGGTAATTTGGAATCGTGTATGTTTAACTGTTAGCTAGCGGAAATTCAGATTGGATTCATTTGACTATGTTATACATAGGATGTATATATGTACAGGTATATTTCTATTAAAACGAAGCAAATCTCGGCATTATAATTATGTTCTTCTACTAAATTTGATCTAACTTAGAAACTTCCCTGTATTATTTCCTCCGAAACGGCTTAACCGATTTAAAAAATGTATAATTATGTACTTTCGGTAGGTATGAGAACAGTCGTATTTTTTTTTTATACCCCTAGAAATAATTTATGGCAAAACAACGTTTGCCGGGTCAGCTAGTATTAGTATAAATAAAATTTTGGTGTCGCCTGATAACAGTGAATACGGTCATTATCAATTATAGAAACGAAATTAATCATAATTTTGCTTTATTAAACGCAACATCTAAGAATATACTCCATAATTCCTCTTTTATTTAACAAATCAATTTCTATATTTATCAACTTCCATGCCGTCATTGTGCGTCACGTTGTACTTGTCAAATCTGACGTTGACCTTCACACTGACTTGGAGTCGTTTCAGAAGTTGTCCTATTTCATTATCTTCATTCGATTCTGGATCCTGTGGCTCTTCATCTTCAGGAGGAGAATCATCTGGGTTTTCGGGATCATCGTCTCCATCTTCAGTGGGGGGATTATCTGGGTCCTCTGGCTCTTGGTCTACATCTTCAGGTGGAGAATCATCGGGGTCCTCTGGCTCTTCGTCTCCATCTTCAGGTAGAGAATCGTCTGGTTCTTCTTCATCGGGTGGTGAAGTTGTATCATCATCTGAATCTTCATCGAAGTTAATACCAGTTATTTGCTTAATCCAAGACAAGTATGGTCCGGGACGGGTAAAACCTGGAATGAATTTTATGATTAAAAAAACTAGATTGTGCGTATGACTTCGTTTGCCTGAATGTCGGGTTTTCGAGTTTCTGCGGGATTATTGTTCCATAATTAGATATTTTCTAAAATTAAAGTAGCCTAAGTTGCTCATTATTATTCTGAGTTTGAAAAACTAGAGTTTTCAAACTCAGAAAGAACATATGAATTGGCATAGTACCAATATGACTTTCAATTCATATGTGCCTTTCTAAGTTTTTTTATCTTGGAAAAATGTACGGTTCCCTGGGGATAATAATAATTATATAAAATTTGGCAAGAAAGGGTTAGGAAATCTAATTACCGGTAGGCAACCCTAGATGGCAGGTATTGCTTGGGGATATTGTGAAAACGAAGATGCCGATGAGAGTTGGAACACCGTCGGAGCCAACATGCACTAGTGGACCTCCAAAGTCACCCTGGTAACAGAAAGAAAAATACTTAATTTGTAGTTTAAGGACTTTTGTGGTTTATGGATATCGCTGCCTCTATCCGCTCCGCTGACTGCCTCATCAGCCTAGTGGTCCTAAGAGAGACTGTTATGCTAGAAGTTTGGGTTAAATTCCCAGGTCGAGCAAAAAGTGATATTGGGATTTTCTATGGAATTCTCAGTAGCAGCTCGAAGTTCGGATTTACATACATACGCCTGTATTCCCCGAGCGGTTAGAAAGAGGTATACCAATGTACACCCACAGTTCGCCGGTATGTTTTTAAGTCCCATGTAATAGGGGCGAGCCTATTGCCATTAACCGAGTTCGGATTTGTGTCCAGGTAATGGCAATAGGCTCGCCCCCTATTACATGGGACCTAAAAATACCGGCGAAGTGTGGGTGTATTCCCCGAAGGGTTAGGCCTCTGCCTAACCCTTCGAGGAATACAGGCGTGATGGTATGGGATGGAAATGCTTTGACTTTGAATTATTGATATTTTAAAGCTTACTTGGCAAGGAGACTGTCTGGTGCTGTTGTAGAATTGTGCACAGATGATGGTGTCATCGACAGTGCCGTTATCTGCTGCCTCGACACAGGCATCATTGGAGATCGCCCGTAGGTATACCCATCTCAACATATCGGAAGAGGCAACTAAAACATTAGGAGCGAACGTGCTTTTATTATCAACATCACCATATCATCCGTAGGATGTCCACTGCTGGACATAGGCCTCTTTCCTTGATTGCCAAACGGCCAGCATCCAGCGTTTTCCTGCGGTCGACCTGATTAAGGTCGTCTGTCCACCTTGCGAGTGGAGGTCCTACGCTGAGCTTGCCGTTCGTGCTTTATATTATAAATTACAAATATTTTATTTTGTGGAATGTTACTTTTGAAACTTCAAAAGATAAGTGGTGGTGCGATAAATCGTATTCATATATAACTAAATATTACAACTTTAAATACTCTCCATTTAAAGTTTAGTTATAATTTTTAAAATGTTGAAATTTTGACCTTGTAAGAACTTGACCGGCACTTCCGACACAGTCATTTCGGCTTTATCTTTACATTCGTTTGATTGTGGTAATGTCGCGAAGCAGTTGGATACCCTCGGTTACACCACAGTATGAATGATATACTGCATTATAAAAAATAAAAATAAACATTTTACAAAAAAAAGACAACCGATTTCAAAAACTAAAAAATTAAAAATAACTTTAGTTTTGGAAGTTGGTGGCAATACAAAACAACAAACAGAACCAAACCCGCCGACTTCCAAAACTAAAGTTATTTTTCAATTATATTTTATTTTTATTTTTCTCTTTTTAATATCTAGTACCCGTCATCCAAATCCAAGAAGGAATGGTAATACTACGTAAATTTACAAAGCACCACTTAAAAGTCACAAGAAAGTAGAATATACAATTTTGCTTATTTTGTTAACATATTTTTTCAAAACCAAACTACTTAACAGATTTTAATAAAATTTAAATGGACCTCTGAAACTATCAAACAATTTTTTTAAATAAAAATCTTTTCATAATTGGCGGTAAAACCGCGTTACAAAAATACAAAAAAACACAGACAGATGAATTGATAACCTCCTTCTTTTTAAAGTCGGTCAAAAATACTTACGGTTTGTTGCTGTCCTGCCGTGTCCAGTAACGTAGACTTGTTCACCATCGTAGTTGCGGTACGCGTCAGCACGCGACTGTACTCGGATTGGTTTCACCAACCCTGAGTGAAGAAGGGTTTGCCATAATTTAAAATGCAATAATTTTATAAACCATATTTGTATTTGCCATAATCTCATTAGAAATAACGCTTCAGTTGCCATAATTGTGAAATTACATAAAATCGTTTTCACTAATTTCATTGGTCATAATCTATCAAGTGTCATAATTATTTGAATCCATAAATTTATTTGCTATATTTCTCATTTTCAATAGTCTTGTTTTCAATTACATTTATTCACCATTTATATATTTATTTGCCCATTTGCGTGAAGAAGTCACGCGAGTGTTTGCATGACATTATCATTTTGTAGTTTTGCATCCTCGTCAAATTTCACGAAGTTGTCATATAACACATTAATAACCAAGTCAAAAAGGTAGCACCTAGAAACCAAAATAAACCAAACCACGTCAAAATGACTCCCATGCAGAGATTGTGGGGTGGCTTGTATTAGTAAAATAAGCTCAAATACATTTACACAGTCATATTGGTCACAACAAAATACTTACTGGAATACACAAGAGGGTGTGGTAGCTTCACCAGTGAGATATCGTTTGGCTGCACAAGAGTTGGTCTTAAATTGTCGAATGACGGATAGCTGTACCATTCCATGGTCATGAACATATTCTCTGGGATAGTCTGGGATATGGACAGCATGCCAACACGTACTACCACACTTACACGGCTGTAGAAGAAATAAGAATCAAACTTTGTGATTTTTTACCTTCATACGGTTCAACGGTTCAGTTCGGTTGGTTTTGTGCCCGATTAATGGCAATAGGCTCGCCCTCTATTACATGGGACCTAAATATGCCGGCGAACTGTGGGTGTACATTGGTATACCTCTGCCTTACCCTTTGGGGAATACAGGCGTGATGGTTTTTTTACGGTTCAAATCACAAAAATCACAAACGGAGATACCTATAATTTAAAAGGCTGTCAAGTAAAATATTTGTAGTTCTTAATGACGATAATGCAGTGGCTGAGTGATTGACTGTGGCGCTACGTGTGGCCGGTTCGATTGCCGCACGGATGAAATATTTGTATGGTCTATATAGTAGTTGTTCCGGGTCTGGCTGTTTGTTTATATGTTTTAAAACGGACTTATGATACAGGAGATATTCCTAGTGTGAGCGAAGTTTTAAAGAATATAAAAAAAATAACACTAAATACTATGTAATGCTGCGAATTGGCTGAAAGAAAGTTTTTAACCCGGCTGGTTCTTAGTTCCAATCAAATATTTGATTTGGTGACAATCTAATTTCAGTATTATTTTTTTTTGGTAAATTGGAGTCATCGAACCAAATTTTTTCGACAGTGATTGTAGTTAAGACGAGATTGCAACTAGATTTTGACCATTTTAATCAGTGGAATTAATTTAACGGTTTGGTTTCTTTACTGTCAGTTAAGCTACTTACTTGGCAGTACACTGCGCCGCAGTGATGATCCACTCCTCAGACACAATGGCGCCTCCACAGCGAACCATGGTTCCTGTGGGGCTCGGAGTGATCAGGGATACATGGTAAGGGAACTGGCCCTCCTGTGCCAACCACCCTGACACTATACGCGATGAAGACGATTCTGCGTAAACATAAGTCTACTATTATAGTAAGCATCAATCTATCTATCAATCAATTAATTAATTAATTAATTTATTTGTAACAATAAGCTTACAGTTTGCATCAAAACGCTTATGTCGTGTCAGTTTTGGTTTCAAATAAAATATAGAATCTAGTATAATAATAATATATTTTAGTGTTAAATGTATACTTTATAGAAAAATAGAAATCAAATTAAAAATAATAATAATACAGATTGGATGTAAAAAAATTGTGGCAATTAGTATTATTTAAATATAACATAATCTTTTTGGCCATCCTTCGTATAATCCATTAATCGATCAGTCAATCAATTTATTAATCAAATAATCAATTATCAATCAATAAATTAATTAATTCAAATTAAAAACAATCAATTAAATGTCGTGATAACTCAGTGGTTAAGACGCCCACCTCTCATTCATGAGATTGCAGGTTCGATACCGGGCAAGTACTAATGTGACTGTCAGTTCATATATAGTGATCGCATAAATTTCATCATAAACCTAACCAATTTCAGGTTGTAAACCTGAATTTTCTCAGGTTTATGATAAAATAATGTGACAATTTATTTTCTCATTTGCCGGTTTTTCCTTGGCCTCTCTTTTCCTCTCCATCCAACCGCATGTTTATTTATCGCAGGTTTATAATAAAATCAGGTTTAGGTATATAGAATCAGGTTTTTAAACAAATGATTGTAGTAATTACTTACCATTCTGAATCACATTATCGATGTAGTCTGGTTCCACGTTTTTATATCGCGCATATACCTGCATAGTAAAATTTTATTTTAAAAAAGCAGTTTCAAATACAGATTACTTGAAATGATGCAATTTAGCCACTTAGATTATGTTTTTATAACCTACAGACTACATATAGTTCTTTGTTCCGGATCTGGCTGTTTGTGTATGCGCGTTTATATGTTTGTAGGCGCACCAGCGATACACGAGAAATTAGGTACTAGTGTCGGGGCAACGTTTTTTAAATAAATAATAAAGAAAATATTATAGTTAATTACTTACCTGAAGTACACTCAGCAAAAACAGAAACAAGCCCGATTTTATTGACATCTTATTTGAAAATGACAATTTTCGTGAACGAATCTATCTGCTATCTAACTCCATTACCATTTATAGGTAACAGTTATCAATACGATTATAATAGATCATTATCAAATAATTAATACAATACAGTACCTAATTGAGTTAACCCTGCGATAGATCGATTTTAAAATTAACACTTTTAAACCAAAATTTGACCAAAAAGCTTTACAACTATCGATATTCTCAAAATTTCACACTTAGATCTAGGTATCTAAGAGCGGGTTCACATTAGGTCGGACGGACAGTTTACCGTTGACCGACTGTCGGGTGTTGCTGTTCACACTAGACGCTGCCGACCCGACCTAATGTGAACACCACTGACGGTACGGTCCTTTTACTGGCCGGATCGTCACAAAGCAGTCAATCGTGAGTTGACTTTTGTATACGATGGACGACGACGACGTTTTAATTGTAATGTGATATTTAAATAGAAGGCAGAAAAAAAGAAAAAAGAAATATTGGGTGCATCCAATTATTGCCGAGCGTAATGAAATTGGAACATTTCAAACTATAATAAGCGAATTAAGAAGTGACCAGTACCAGCTCTAAGTGTGAAATTTTGAGAATATCAATAGTAGTAAAGCTTTTTGTAAAAAAAAAAACATCCGTGGAAGTACTACCACCTTACCTATTTCTGCCGCTGTGTTCCGGTTTGAAGAGTATGAATGCCGGTGTAAATACAGGCACTTGAGACATTTCAACTTTGTCTCTGGGATGGCAACGCATTTGCCAGGTCTCTAGTATTGCAGATGTCTATATTATGCGGCGGTGTCTACTTAACATTAGGTTGGCCTGTTAGCGGAAATTCAGATTGGATTCATGACTTTGTTATACATAGGCGGTGTTAATTATAAAAATAACGCTAATTCATACTTAGTTACCTCTTAATTGACTGACTGAACGATAAAACACTATTTTAATTTGCCAACACTTAGACGGTCAGCATAGAGCATGACCAAATTATTCGACTAAAGCACGAAATCAAACGAACACTTGAGCATAATTGTCAAAATTTACAATAGAATCCATAGACCAAAACTGTCATCGTCACAGGTGATTGAACCCCGCCATCTTACTTCTGAACTATACTTAAACAACGAGTCGCCGCTGTTTAAATTTTCTGTCACTGAGCTAGTACATAACAACATTTCAATGCTGATTAATGTTTATTGGTAAGCTTTTTCACCTAAGACACCGTCGAAAGTGGTTTAACACGTAGCTAAGTATTATTTAGCGTTATTTTTATAAGTAAGGCTGATAATGTATACATATTATGGTTCTATTAAAACGAACCAAATCATAGCATTATAATTATGTTCTACTAGGACGACTTGTCCCCGACTTTGATCTTACTTAGAAACTTCCCTCTACTCTTTCCTCCGTCACGGCTTGACCGATTTTTATGAAATTTTATACATATTTTTGGTAGGTATGAGAACGGGCTTGAATTATTTTTTAAACCCCTAAAAAAATACACCTTGCAATAATTTATATGACAAACCAACTATTGCCGCCGGGTCAGCTAATATTAGTTAACATTATCGGGATAATTATTGTTAGTTGGTTTATTAGTACAAATACCAATTAGGTGACGCCTAATATCACTGGATAAGGTCATTATCAATTATAGAAACGAAATTAATCATAATTTGCTTTATTTTACGCTACATCAAAGAATATATTATGTACTTTCCTCTTTTATTAAATGACTCAATTTCTGTATTTATCAACTTCCATTCCCCCATTGTGCGTCACGTTGTACTTGTCAAATCTGACGTTGACCTTCACACTGACTTGGAGTCGTTTCAGAAGTTGTCCTATTTCATTATCTTCATTCGATTCTGGATTCTCTGGCTCTTCATCTTCAGGGAGAGAATCATCTGGGTCTTCGGGATCATCGTCTCCATCTTCAGTGGGGGGATAATCTGGGTCCTCTGGCTCTTGGTCTACATCTTCAGGTGGAGAATCATCGGGGTCCTCTGGCGCTTGGGTTACATCTTCAGGTGGAGAATCATCGGGGTCCTCTGGCGCTTGGGTTACATCTTCAGGTGGAGAATCATCGGGGTCCTCTGGCGCTTGGGTTACATCTTCAGGTAGAGAATCGTCTGGTTCTTCTCCATCGGGTGGTGAAGTTGTATCATCATCTGAATCTTCATCGAAGTTAATACCAGTTATTTGTCTGAACCAAGACAGGTAAGGTCCGGGACGGGTGAAACCTGGAATAAATTTTATGATTTGAAAAACTAGCTTATGCTTGTGACTTTGTCTGCGTGATTGTCGGTTTTCTGCGGGTTTTTTTACGTAATACGTTAATTAGTTACTTTCCAAGAATAAAAGAAGTTATTCCTTATAACGTCAGCTGTTTGCCAGTAAAAGTCTTTACAATTCATAAATATGTTATTTTTAAGTTCATAATGGACATCACTGACATTTTAAAAACATCGTGAGGAAACCTGGACTTGTAATTATTATAAGTCTGAAATCGCCAATCCACCTTGAGCAAGCGTGGTGATCAATGCTCGTGTCTCCTTTGTATGAAAATAGGCCATTGCCCAGCAGTGGGACAATAATAGATTGTAGTGTGTGTGTGAGGATGGATGTATGTATGGATGTTTGTTTGTTTGTTATTCTTGCTCTCACATAAATAGCTGAACGGGCTTGGATGAAATTTGGTACTGAGATAGATTGTAGTGTGGAATAACACATAGGTTTTTTTTATCTCGGAAAAATGTGCGGTTCCCTAGGGATAATATTTAATATATTAGGAGCTTACGAAGTCGAGGGCAAAAGCTAGTGAAATCTAATTACCGGTAGGCAACCCTAGGTGGCAGGCGTCGTTTGGGGAAATTGTGAAAACGAAGATGCCAATGAGGGTTGGAACACCATCGGACTCAACATGCACTAGTGGGCCTCCATAGTCAGCCTGGAAACAGAAAAAAAGATAATTAACTTACCGTCACGCCTGTATTCCCCAAAGGGTTAGGCAGAAGTGTAAAAATCACAGTCAGCCGGTATGAACTGCCTCGTTAGCCTAGTGGTCTTAAGCGCGACTGCTACGCTAGAGGTCGAGCAAAAAGTGTTATCGAGTTTTTCTATGAAATTCTCAGTAGCAGCTCGGAGTTAGGATTTGTGTCCGGTTAATGGTAATAGGCTCGCCCCCTATTACGTGGGACATAAAGATACCGGCGAACTGTGGGTGAACATTGGTACACCTCTGACTGACCCTTCGGAAAATACAGGCGTGATGGTATGGAATGGAAATACTTCGACTTATGGATTTTTAAAAGCTTACTTGACAAGGAGACTGGCTGGTGATGCTATAGAATTGTGCACAAATGATGGTGTCTTCAACAATGTTGCTATTCGCTGACTTGGCACAGGCAGAATTGGAGATCGCTCTTAGGTATACCCATCTCAACAAATCGGAAGTGGAAACTAAAATATTAGGAGTAAACATTGGTTATTTTTTTAAATAATAATCATTCTAAAAGTCTGTTACAAAAATAAGATGACAACTTAGGAATAAATTACAATTGAGATCAGTAGGTAAAACAACAATTTAACGATCTGAGGTCCTAGCTAGGTTACTTAGTAGCCTATAGTAAGGACAATCAGCACTCATTTCCCGAAACGTTGGTTATATTATCATCATCATCTTAACAGTCGCAGGATATCCACTGCTGGACATAGGCCTCCCCCATAGATTGCCAAAAGAACCGGTTGGAAGCGGCCTGCATCCAGCGTTTTCCTGCGATCTTATAATCAAGTCGTCTGTCCACCTTGTAGGTGGCCGTCCCATGCTGTGCTTGCCGGTGATTACATAATAAATTCAAAATATTTTATTTTATTTCAAACAACTTCGGCGTCTTGATTCTAAGCGATACTGATGCGCTAGAAGTCTTGGGCTCGATTCCCAAGTCGAACAAAGTTTTATTGGGTTTTTCGATGAAACTCTCAGTAGCAGCTCGAGTTACGATTTGTGCCCGACTAATGTCAATAGGCTCGCCCCTTATTACATGGGACCTATACATACTAACGAACTGTGGGTGTACATTGGTTACACCTCTGCCTAACCCTTCGGGGAATACAGGCGTGATGGTATGTTACTTACCTGTGTTTGATGTCCTGCCATGTCCAGTAACGTGGACTTGTTCACCATCGTAGTTGCGGTACGCGTCAGCACGCGGCTGTACTCTAATTGGTTGCACCAACCCTGAGTGAAGAAATCAAGCCAGAATTTACACGACATTATTGAAAATTGCACCTTGTATACATTTTAAACAAGGTTCAGTTTAGTTTCTTCACCGAGGAGGTTGTCATAAAACACAATAAATAACAGATAATAATAATAACGACACCAGTAATAAATAAATAGGAACTATTTTTTTCTGTTGTTTAAGATTGACAGTATTTCAGAATTCACTTTCTTTAAAGAACAGAATCACTCTGTTACTTATAAAGTAGGCATACGACATAGTGTCACGCGACTACATCACTGTGTGCGTGCAGGTTCGTCGCCCCGCCTTCTACCCACGCCCAACGACAAGATGGCTAGATCAAAATCGGAAATCACATGTCATCTCAAAGACAAAGTTGAAATGTCTCATTTGCCTGTTATTACACCGGCATTCTTACCCTTCAAACCGGAACACAGCAACTGCTTTGCAGCACAAATAAGTATGGCGGGAGTACTTCCCCGGACGAGCTCCTTTACAAAGAGCTCTACTACTGCTAACTTCTTCCTTTTCATGGTCGGGACAGTCGGGAGCAGCTTACGATTGCCTCTTTTTGTGAGAAATATATGGTCACGAAAGATGTGGTTTAAAAGGAGCGGGAAGGTGCAAGCTCCCTCTCTACCAGAGGACACATTGGGCACTCAGAGGTTAAAATAAACCAAACCAATCACTCTGGTTGTGGGATAGCTTGTTTTGGGAAAATAAGCTCAAATACACTTACACGTGTTAGTTAAAATAAAATACTCACTGGAATATACAAGAGGGCGTTGTAATTTCACTAGTGAGATATCGTTTGGCTGTACAAGAGTTGGTCTTAAATCGTCGAATGACGGATAGTTGTACCATTCCGTAGTCGTGAAGATATTGTCCGGGTTACTGGCAGATATGGACAGCTCGCCAGCACGGACTATCACACTTACACGGCTGTAGAAAAAAAAAAACACCTTATAATACCACGGGGGCTATTCATCTTCCAGGAACGTGCACGCCCTCTTAACTAACTCTCACAGTTCGATGGGACGGCAATCCGACACAACCGAGACACGGGGATGTCACACCGTCAACTTCCAAACTCCGGGCTGTTACTAAGAAAATTCTAATGGAAAACCCATTAACACATTTTGCACGACCTGGGAGTCGGACCCATGGCCTCACGCTCAACAGTCGTGCTTGTCACCTCGATACCAACGGGGTAGTCATTGGAATAGAATTGGAGAATGTGTTACTAACCCAGCAGTACACTGCGCGGCAGTGATGACCCACTCTTCAGACACAATAGCGCCTCCACAGCGACCCATAGTTCCTGCAGGGCTCACAATGCGCAGGGATGCATGGTAAGGGAACTGTCCCTCCTGTGCCAACCACCCTGACACTATACGCGATGAAGACGATTCTGCGTAAACAATAGACTAAATATCAATCTATCAATCAATTTAATCATAAGTCAATCGATTAATTCATTAAACAATCAATCAATTAATTAATTGAGCAATCAATCAATTAATTCAAAAATAAATAAATCAATCCATTAATTCATTAATCAATCAATTGAATAATTAAATAATTAATTAATGTATCTACCAATTAATTTATATATTTAAATTTTAAACAATCAATTTTAATGTCGTGATGGCTCAGTGGTTAAGGCGCCTACATCTCATGCACGAGGTTGCGGGTTCAATACCGGGCAAGTACCAATGTGATTTTTTCAATTCATATGTAGTTTCTAATAATTGTGGATAACATAATTGTGGATGGATGGGAAGGAAGGAGGCCGAAGAAAAGATGGATGGATTGTGTGAAGAATGATATGAAAGAGAAGGGAGTCAGTGATAGTATGCCGGCTGACAGGACGGCATGGAAGAAGAAAACGTTTTTCGCCGACACAAGAAACTTGGGATAAGGGCAGGAAGATAATGATGTAGTTTATAAATTTATCTTGAACATCTCTGACATCGGTGAAGGAAAATAAAGGTAAAGAATAAAGTGAATCATCATCATTTTCCTGCCCTTATCCCATATTACTTAGGGTCGTCGCAACACGTTTTCTTCTTCCACGCCGTCCTGTAAACCGTCACGCTATCACTAACTCCCTTCTCCTTCATATCACTCTTCATACAATCCGGTCATCTTCTCTTTGGCCTCCCTCTTCCTCTCCATCCAACCTCATTTATATTCATAACTCATAATTAAGATGTTAATTTATTTTGATTCTCATACGATTTATATCTTTACTTACCGCTCTTAATTTCATTATCGATGACGTCTGGTTTCACATTTTTATATCGCGCATATACCTGCATAGTAAGTAATAACTTATTTTAATAAACCAGTTTCAAATAAAAAGTCCTTTATATGAAATTCAGCCACTTAGCCACAAATGATAATTTAAACACATTCAGCGCTAAATATGTTCAATGCTTTTAGTGAAAGTGGCCTTTAGATTTGGAATCCAATTGTTTTTAACGTAGGAGCTTTTTTCTATGTCGTGGGTGCGTTTACAAACACATAAACTCACATACATAAACAGCTCGACCCGGAGCAATTTTCTGTAGGCCATACAAATATTTGTACCGTGAGGGAATCGAACCCGCAATACGTATCGCAGCAGCCAATCGCTCAGCGACTGCCGATTAAACAAAAGTCTAGGCGATTCTTCTGTAACCATCATCATCATCTGCTTAGCACTTTCTCCAACTAGGTTAGGGTCGGGTTCCAGTCTAACGGGATGCAGCTGAATACCAGTGTTTTACATGGAGCGACTGCCTATCTGACCTCCACAACCCAGTAACTGAGCAACACGATACCTCTTGGTTAGACTATACGTATAAACAAAACATAATAATTAATGGAGAAATAATTTCTACTTAAATAAAAGAAAAGAAACACCCAATAGCAAATTATTAATTAATCTGAACAATTAACCAATATGTGCCGAATTACAATGTTTAACCAATGTTTTCACGACACATTTGGTGCAGTTGTTAAGCGATTGGGCTGCGCGTCGCGGGTTCAAAAAATATAGTAAATAAAATACAATACACTCAATACAGTACAATTAATATAGTAAATAACAGTATAACATAATAGAATAGCAATCGCTCTTCAAAATTCGTTGGTTTAGTATAGGTTTCTGCCAATTTATTGCATAACCTCTGTTGACGCCTTGCATGTGTGCGTGCGCAAGGCCTCACACACACGCATACGGCACGGCGCGGGAGGCGACGCGCAGCGGCCAGCGAGGATACGTCACAGCGGTAATACGTCACAGCGGTGAGGCGTGCGCGGGGTAGCTGCGCAGCGCGGTGAGCGCGGGACGCCCGCGCCACCGCCCATTCCATCGACGACACCGGGCGAAGCGTGTTGAATTTACAAAACTTTAGAGAGCGCCTAACATTAGCTCAAAATCATTGTTAAAGTCGTTAAATAAATAAACTAAATGTAAAAACGTGCATGGAGTCTAATTGAAGAGAGCCCAACAACCTAGTCCACCCACTTCGCTGCCAGTTTCGAAGCGTTCTCCATTTTGGTCCTGACGAGCCGGATACGGGCGACGCGACGCGAACAGAACAAAGAAATTGCGCACGAGGCGGCCATTACGTGGACTAAAGCACGACACGAGGAGTCGTGCAAATTATAAAGAAGGAAAAACACATCATGGATGGAGCTCAAGAATTATAGTGCCAACCTTTAGTGCAAACTGAGTGCCGTGTTTCCTTATTCCATAATTACTATTCCTTATTAACGTTGGCGAATCTACTCCACGTGCACGTCCCTTTATTTCAAATTATTATTACGAGTGTTCTACTCGTTTCTTTAAAGTTCCCATTGTCAGGCCTAGTATCTTGTACCGCCCCTATATGTATGGTTGATTATAGTGTTCATTAACTCATATTTGTTATTTTGTGTTCACAGCTCAATACTTTATTGCGACAACGTGGTCGCTGTTGCTTTCTGCGGCTAGGCTACTTGGGCTGGTGAGCGAGCCACGTGCGCCACGTGGCTTGTTTGCGTGCCGTGGGTCTCTTGCTGACGCATTGCACGTGCTTGCTTGGTGTTTGCCTTTATTTCATGCGCACCCTCACTGCTTCCTTGCAGATAAAGTTTAAGTATAACCTTGCACTAATTACTTTGAAGATTTTTGTAGCTTGTCTTTACCTTAATTTCATTAAGTGAGTCGTTATCATGGATTACAAGTCATTACTTAAAAAACGTGGAACCTTTAAAGCTAAATTAACTCAATTTAAGACATATTTAGAAATAGTAAAAAGTTGTGATACTTTAAGTACCTTACAAATTACTGAATTAAAATTAAGGTTAACAAAAATAGAGGAGTTATATCCTGAATATGATAATATACAAAGTGACTTAGAGAATGTATCTGATATTCCAGAAGAGCAGTACAAAGATCGTGAAACCTACGAGACCCAGTACTATGCTGCGGTTGCTGTTGCCCGGGAGCTGTTGAGTAAGCAGGAGATCTCTGCGGGCACTGGATCAGTTACAGGTGCTAGTACTGTTTGTGGAAATAAAGGTGGGATCAAACTTAAACTTCCTACAATACACTTGCCTACCTTTTCGGGTCAATATCACAACTGGCTTGAGTTCCATGACACATATATCTCATTAATTCATTTAAATGACACTATTCCAAGAATTAGTAAATTCCATTACTTGCGAGCTGCTTTAAAGGATAGTGCTGCTTTAATAATAAGTTCCCTTGACTTCTCCGATGAGAATTATGATGTTGCATGGCAGCTACTATGTGACCGCTACAATAATAGACGGCTTCTAGTTTACAATCATGTTCAAGCTATCATTAATATTGAACATGGAACGCAAGAATCCTTTAAAGTTCTGCGCAACATCATTGATACAGTCAATCGTAACATTAGAGCTTTAAAAACACTTAAGTTGCCTACAGATGGGTGGGATGTACTCATTATACACATAGTCTCAAGTAAATTGGACTCAGTGACAAGTAGGGAATGGGAAACTTACCGCAATGCATTAGATGACTTAGCCACACTTGCTGATTTTAACAAATTTCTTAAGAATCGAGCTGATTTATTAGAAACTATTGCAGAGGTTCATAATAATGGTTTGAAGGGAAAGCATAGTGCCAGTACCCACAAACAAGGTGAAAGTACACATAAGCAAAAAACATTTACTGTCAACTCTGAGTCTTCAATTAAAAACAGACCGTACAGTTGTCCATTATGTAAGGGTGATCATGCCATTTATCAGTGCTCTAGTTTTAAGTCACTTTCCATTGAAGATCGTATTCAGAAGGCAAGATCTCTTAACCTGTGCCTTAACTGCTTACGTAGTGGTCATAAATCATTTAAGTGCAGGATGGGTGGCTGCAGCCACTGTCATAAACGACACAACACCATGTTGCATTTGAGTGGGCCATCCAGTACACAGGGTACAAACAATGGTAGTACTGATTCTCAACCTACTTCTACACACCCTACTCCTAATACAAGTAGTGTAGTGCTTTGTACATCACAGTCAAACACACAGTTGTCAACAAGCTCACAAGATGGTGTGGTTATGTCAGCCACTAATAACTCTCAATGCGTTATATTGCTATCAACGGCTATCATTAATGTTATAGACCACAGTGGTCACAAACATAGAGTCCGTGCATTATTAGACAACGGTAGCACATCAAGTTTCATTACAAAAAGCCTATGTGACAAGCTCAAATTACCCACTCATTCAACCTCGACATTAGTTGAAGGGTTAAATCATCAATCTAGTTGCATATTTAAAAGTTGTGATGCCATTATATCATCACTTAATAATTCATATTCTGAGAGCATACATTGTTTGGTGGTTCCACACATTACTCAAGCATTACCTTGCAAACAAGTCAACCATAAAGGGCTGGATATACCTCCAAATATTACATTAGCGGATCCTTTATTCCACACACCGTCCCAAGTGGATATGCTTCTTGGAGCGGACTTATTTTGGAGTGTACTGTTAAACAATAAGATTTCATTAGGTAGAAATAAGCCCACATTAAGTGAAACAAAGTTTGGATGGTTGATATCTGGACCCACACGCTCTTTACAACACAACATTAATACAGTCCACTGCAATCATTTAAGTACACACTATGATGATCAACCTCAGGATCAATTAAGTAAGTTCTTTGAACTTGAAACAGTTACAGAGCACAAACCTGCATCCAAAGAAGAACAGGAATGTGAAAGTAATTTATACAAACAACTACTCGTGGAAAGGATGGTCGATTCATTGTAACAATTCCATTAAAAGAATCGCCTCAACAGCTGGGCAATTCATATGAACAAGCCCTGTCTAGGTTCATATCGTTAGAACGTAGATTCAAGCGTGACCCTTTATTCAAACAAGCAATATGCTGAATTCATTAAGGAATATATGTCATTAGGTCACATGACTGAAAATATAACTCACACATTATAAAACAACTTGTAGGTGAAAATAGCAAAGATGAGTTACTTAATTTAAGTAACCATGAGTATTCAAAAACATTAGGATTACTTTGGGGTTGTAAAGAAGATGTGTTCTTATTTTCAGCAAACATTAAACAACATGAACACATCACAAAACGCACAATCTTGTCTACTATGGCACAAATATTTGATCCACTTGGACTCATCAACCCTTGCATATTGCAAGCTAAAATTATTCTACAAAAATTATGGTCATTAAAAATAACATGGGATGAAGATGTGTCAAGTGAGATTCAAGCAGCTTGGTTTAACTTTATTAAATCATTAGGTGATATTAGACAAATAAAATTAAATAAAATACAATTTATTAAAGTACAATGTAACTTAAAATATTGTTTTGTAATGTAGGTAAATATTTACCTACCTACCAAACTATTTGTAAATAAACAAGTACTAAACTTGTTACTGTAGCATTTTTAATTGAACCAGAGTCTAACTGGCCTGGCCCCCCTACAAACGTTAAGGAAGATGACTTGCCAGAATTTAAGGTTCAATGTCATTTAAATGTCTCAGAGCAACAATCAGTAGAATATGTGAGCAAATTTTCAGACTTTAGTAAGCTACAGCGCATTACAGCTTATATATTGAGATTTATACATAATTGTCGTTATTCACAAAATAAGTATATAGGATTTTTAACTTTATATGAACTTAATCAGTCTTTGATTACATTATGCAGAATTTCACAGCATGAATCATTCCATCAAGAGTGTGAATTATTGAAAAATAAACAACAATTGCCATTAAAAAATAAATTAACTAATTTGAATCCATTCTTTCATTCTGATGGTTTGATTAGAGTTGGTGGTAGGCTCTCTAATTCACATTATAGATATGACACCAAACATCCTATACTGCTACATGCTGACTATCCATTTATAAATACAGCTGTAGATTATGCGGGACCAATAATGATTTTGAACCGAAAGGGTAGAGGCAGTAATTTAATCAAGGCATATCTTTGTATTTTTGTGTGCTTGGCTGTTAGAGCAGTACACATAGAGCTTGTGACTGATCTCAGCTCAGAAACCTTTATTTCTGCTTTAAACAGATTTATTGCCCGCAGAGGAAAACCTGTCAACATCTTCTCGGACAATGGTACATGTTTCGTAGGAGCATGTAATGAATTGGCTAGGTTTTTAAAATTAAATGCAAACTATTTAAGTGAATATGCTTCAAATTTATCAATAAACTTTAAATTCTCTCCAGCGTATAGCCCACACTTTAATGGTTTAGCTGAGGGTGCCGTGAAATCAGTTAAGCATCATTTGAAACGTATACTTGCTCTTGCAAACCTTACTTATGAGGAAATGAACACAGTTCTTACCCAGATAGAGGCGATCCTAAACTCTAGGCCTTTAACTCCTTTATCGTCTGATCCTTCAGACCTAGTAGCCCTCACACCTTCACATTTCCTTCTTGGGCGAACATTAACTGTTTTTCCCTCTCCTCAGGCACAAGACACTACAAGGTTGAGCACTTTCTCACGATATATGAGAACTCAACAATTGAAGACCCACTTCTGGGATAGATTTTATAAGGAATACATTACAGAGCTGCAAAAAAGACAGAAATGGTGCAGAGGAGGAAGAGACCTACGACTTGGAGAGATGGTGCTCGTCAAGGATGATCGACTGCCACCAAACAGATGGCTGCTCGGGCGAGTAACCAGCGTGTATCCAGGCTCCGACGGTGTGACCAGGGTAGCAGACGTGAAGACTACATCGGGCACTCTGCGGCGCGCCTTCAATCGGCTGTGCCCGCTACCAGTCGAAGATCGACCTGAAGAATCTACAAGCTACAGTCCCTTGCCGAGGGGGGCAACTTGTTGACGCCTTGCATGTGTGCGTGCGCAAGGCCTCACACACACGCATACGGCACGGCGCGGGAGGCGACGCGCAGCGGCCAGCGAGGATACGTCACAGCGGTAATACGTCACAGCGGTGAGGCGTGCGCGGGGTAGCTGCGCAGCGCGGTGAGCGCGGGACGCCCGCGCCACCGCCCATTCCATCGACGACACCGGGCGAAGCGTGTTGAATTTACAAAACTTTAGAGAGCGCCTAACATTAGCTCAAAATCATTGTTAAAGTCGTTAAATAAATAAACTAAATGTAAAAACGTGCATGGAGTCTAATTGAAGAGAGCCCAACAACCTAGTCCACCCACTTCGCTGCCAGTTTCGAAACGTTCTCCAACCTCACTTTTAGAAAACCTTTTATAACTCTGCTCTCAGATTCAAAATTCGCCGAATGTTTAGTAATACTTTGTTATAATATTATAAGCCATTAATTGACACCAATTTTATCTTTTTACACCCGGGCCCAAGAATGTATGAAAGCGTATCCGTCTCCTTTACAGGAGAAGGTTTTTTTAATATATTTTTGCTAATAATTGCGCTATTAATGTGAATTAGCATTTGTTATAACTTAAATAACTGATTTATTTTGGCAGGAAGGTCGACGAGGCATAGTCCGTTATAGTTTAAAATGTCGTTTGCGATGAAAAACACAGTTTAGGTAAAAATGTCGCTTACGCTAAGTCGGCAGTAATGGCTCGATTTGTATGACCTACAGATAGTTATTCCTGGTCTGAGTGTTTGTGTATGTAAGTTTATATGTTTGTTAAGGCATTCAAGATACAGAGAACTTCCTGGAGTGCGGCAATAGTTTATTTTTTAATAAAGGAATTAATACTAACATTAATTACTTACCTGAAGTACAGTCAGCAAAAACAGAAACAAGCCCGATTTTATTGACATCTTATTTGAAAATGACAATTTTTGTGAACGAATCTCGGTATCTACTATCTGATTACTTTATTATTTATAGTAACAGTTATCACTACTATTATAATAGATCATTATCAAATAATTAATGCAATACAGTACCTAATTGAATTAACCCTGCGATAGGTCGTTTTAAAATTAACACTATTAAAAGAATATTTACGTTATTGTAGGTAAAAAGATGGGTAATTTTTACCCGCTTTTTTAACGTTACCCTACACTAGATTTCTCTTGTATCGTGGGCGTTTTCACGAATAGATTAACTAATACACACAAACAGCCAGACCCGGAACAACTATCTGTAATTTTTAACCACTTTTTTTAATGCTTGATTTTTTCTATAACATTCTCAGTAGCAGCTTGGAGTTAGAATTGTGCCCGGTTAATGGCAATAGGCTCGCCTCGGGATCTAAACATACCGGTGAACAGTGAGTGTACATTGGTACACCTCTGCCTAACCCTACGGAGAATACTAGCGAGATATTATGATGGTATGTGTTTTTTTTTTATTTGTAAATAGACCCAAAGTGACAGGCACAATACAAGTACAGAGAGAAGGTAATGATAAATAAAAAACAAAGGATATACCGAACATATTTATATTATTACTAGTTAGCTACCTTCACCTTATAAAAAATAAATAGAAAATGTACCGTCAAACGGGTTGAATATGGACGCATGGGTAAATCGGGAAGCAATTTTAAAAGGGATTTTATCTTTGAAATAAGAATACCTATGTGGTTTATGGCTAAAGAGAACTCTAATGTTTTATCTGAATTACTGGAAGCCGACCCCAACAATAAATATGTAGTTGGGAAAAAACTAAGCAAATGATGATGTTATCTACATCACATTTGCTTAGCCTTTTAGCTTAGTCTTATTGTTGGCACTAAACTACATAATTTCATCATTGAAACCATTTTTATCGTCCCAATTCTCCCTTACTTTCCTTTTCATCCCCAAATGGTAGTAGTTGAACAAATTCATTATTAAAATCAATGTTTTAAACACTTATTTCGTTTCCAATACCATGTGTCACGTTGTACTTGTCAAACCTAACTTTGACTTTGACATTCACTTCCAGGCGTTTCAAAAGTTGCGCCATATCATCACCACCAGATTCTGTTTCCTCATCATTTTCTTCAGAGTCCTCTGGTGGTGCTGTAGAATTGTCATCAGGTCCTTGATCCCCTGAGTCAGTGGTAGTGGTGGTGGGAGTAGGGTCAGTGATGGCGGGAGTGGTAGTAGGGTCAATGATCTCGGTAGTGGAGTTGGTGGTAGTGGGGGTGTTGGTAGCAGGGAAAGTGGGGTTGGCCGTGGGGTTGGCCGTGGGGTTGGCCGTGGGGTTGGCCGTGGGGTTGGCCGTGGGGTTGGTAGAGGGGATGGTGCTGGGGTTAACAGTGGGGATGGTCGTAGGAATGATAGTGGGGATGGTAGTAGGGATGACAGGTGTGGTATCATCGATAATTCCATCATCCTCTTCTAGATTTTCGAAGTCAATACCTGTTACTTCTTGGAACCATGGTAGGTAGGGTCCGGGACGAGTGTAACCTGGTAGGTATAAATGAATTTGATTGAAGACAGTTGTATAAATGATAAAAATAACCTCAAAGGGATAGCTGAGAACTATCCATCTATACTAATATAATAAAACTGAAGAGATTTTGGTCAAACGCGCCAATCAATCAAATTACCAGCCGGATAGTTTTTTTTTTGTAGATGATGTCTCATCATCTAGATCCTAATACTCTCAACTGTCGGGCAGTGTTCTAAGTTTGAATTTAATTATCTAATAAAAATTTCAGATATCCGCATAGTAAATTATATAGGCTATATGACATCACGCTATGACCTACGGGAGCGTAGCAATAACCAAAGACCACGTGCGAAGTCGCGGGCAGCAGCTTGTTCATTTAAAATGTTAAAATATAGTAAATATTACCAGTAGGCCTGCCAACATCACAGCCGTATGTCGATGAAGGGAAGTAGTTTGAGACTCCTATGAGGGTTGGAACCCTATCAGAGCCAACATGCACTAGGGGACCACCATTGTCATCCTGAAAAACAAGCATGGTTCAATCAAACAAAATGAAACCACAAGAGTGTTTAAACTTACAAAAATAACATACCATCACACCTTTATTCTCCTAAGGATTAGGCAGAGGTGTACCAATGTAGGTACTACACCTACAGTTCGTAGGTATGTTTAGGTCCCATGTGATAGGGGTGAACTTATTGCCAGCCGGGCACAAATCCTAACTCCGAGCTGCTCCTGACAATTTCATAGAAAATAACACTTTTTGCTCGACCTAAGAATCGAATCCATGACCTCGAGCGTAGCAGGGCTGAGCACCAATAATGGCAATAGGCTCACCCCTACTAGCTGTAACTGTCACTTAAACATACCGGCGAACTGTGGGTGTATGTTAGTACACTTCTGCCTAATCCTTCGGGGAATACAGGTAGGTATGTATGTTAGTACTTAAAAAATGGTGGCATAAAAACCCTTACAAAACAGGTAGACTGTGAGGTGACGTTGTAGTATTGTGCACAGATGATGGTGTCAAAGACGTTTGAGGATATCCTGCTGCATGCGGCGTTGGAAATCGCCCTGAGGTACACCCATCGTAGTACATCGGTTGTGGGACCTAGAATGAAAGAGAATTGAATACGATTTCCACCAACCGACCCGACTGGCCTACAGTCTGTTTGCCAAATAGCCAAACCTGGAACAACAGTCAGTAGGCTAAGAATCAGCATCGTGACAATGCTGCCAGCCTTTTGAGATACCTTCTTGCAGATAACCTTGAAACGGCTAAAACGATTTTGATAAAACATTTCTAATGACCATCGCTAGGTTACGGTGCCTCAGACAGACACACAGACAAGTTAAACTTATAACGCCCCTCTTTTTGAATCGGGGGTTAAAAGTACTCACCAAGGGTCTCTGTTCTGCCGTGTCCGCTAGCGTACACCTGCTGGCCATCGTAGTCGCGGTAGGCATCAGCACTCGACTGCACACGTATTGGTCTCACTAACCCTAAGAAAAGATATTAACATAAGCATCCGGTCAATTTGGTAAAAGCTTTTGATTATCGAGTACATGGTCTCGTGGTGGCAAGATGGACAGTTGAATGTGGGGTACTGACTTAAAAATACCCGCGGCGAAACGTGGGTTTACATTGGTGCACCCCTGCCTAACCCTTCGGGGAATACGGGGGTGATGGTATATTATGTCATGTTTCCCTTCACCTATGTCAGAGATGTCATACTTACTAGTATAAACAACAGGCCGCTGCAGCTTTAGAAGTGAAATATCGTGCTGCTGGACAGCAGATGAAAGGTTGTTGTATCCAGGATGATTATACCACTCTGAAGACTCGAAGATGTATTCTGGGTTTGTGAGGGCCACCCCTCCTGCGCGAACAATTGCTAGAATGCGGCTGAAGAGGAAATGAGTGTTTAGAACTCTTTTATATAACGTGTTACATATGAAACGACACGGTTGGCGCCGTGGCTGAGCATTTGGCTGCTGCGCTGCCCGTCGCGGGAGCGATTTCCAGAAGGAACAAGTTTTTGTTTGGCCTACAGATAGATGTCCCGGGTCTGGCTGTTTATGAATGTGAGTTTATGTTTGTAAACGCCCCGCGATACAGGAGAAAATCGTAGTGAGACAAAGTTTAAAAAAAAATACTAATATCAGATTCAGTAGCCTAAGCAAACTACTTTCGAGGTTGGCGTTCAATATGTTACAAATTGTATATTGTAACGCGTAAATAAGTCCTTATTTAAAATTAGTCCTGCAAAGAAATAGTGGGTTAACAAAGTGAAAATACTCTTAATGAGACAGTAATAAGTCTTCATTTTAAATTCACATAGAATATACTAGAATATTGTACACAGGATTTTGTAAAAACCAAATCGAAAAGAGTGTCCATGGAGTTTCTGGCTCGTTCTTCTCCATAGAGACCTACCTACATTTTGAAACGAGCTTCAACTGTCTGCCTGACTTCCTTGACAATTCAAAAGTGCCTGTATCTAGTTGAAATAAATACTCTGACTTTGACTTTAGATTAGCTTGTCTGTGAAAGGGATGATAACTTACGTGGAAGTACAGAACGCAGCAGTAAGGACCCAT
This sequence comes from Caradrina clavipalpis, assembly GCA_932526535.1. Lineage (NCBI taxonomy): Eukaryota > Metazoa > Arthropoda > Insecta > Lepidoptera > Noctuidae > Caradrina > Caradrina clavipalpis. Next base: position 11,998,065 of record OW052106.1, read on the forward strand.
TCTTTAGTCACAATGGAGCCACCACATTGGCGGATACCACCAACTGCGTTTACAAATCGAAGGGCCGCATGGTGAGGATGCTGGCCCGGTATTGCCTCCCACCCTGATATTATACGCGATGAGGACGAAGATACTGCTGAGGATTCTGTGAACGAAGCATAAAATATACTTCATTAGTTTGGTGATCATTATTTTTCAGGTTTTGTTGGATGGCAAATAAGCCGACGGCCTATCTGATGTTATGTGGCCACCTTTGCCTTTTTTATTTGATAAGCCCGCCACACTCTTACCAACCACTGCAACTCCTGAAAGCCACGGTCAACAGTGGAGAATACCAGAAAAGTGCCAAGGCAATGAAGCTTGATGAGTCCCGGAGAAACGATTTGACTGTCTTGGATCCCGCAACGAAATTAATCAGAAAAGATTAGCGGAAAAGTAAGAAAAATATTATTTCCACTTCCCTCCAAACAAGCAGGAGACAGAACAGAATTAGGCCAATAGGCACAAAGGCATTATTTACAACTGGGAGAAGCCCAGATTCCCAAGCACCACGGATTGCAATTATCATTAACTTCATGGGTCCAATCCAAGAAAATATAATCCAATATAAGAAAATATGATCTAATCAGAAAATATTTGCGGAGGTGTAAGAAAAGACATAATTTTCACCTTTTTTGGTTTTTTTTTCCAAACAAGCAGGAGTCAGAACAGAACTAGGTTACATTAAAGTTAATTTAGTATTTTACTTACCACCCTTAATCACATTTTCGATGACGTCTGGTTCCACGTTTTTATATCTAGCTGATACCTGCATTATGAGAAAGCTTATTTAGATAAAGCAGTCTTTAATTAAGAACTTTAACATCAAGGCATTTAATAACAGTGATATAAATTAATTTTAAAGCAATGGCAATTCTTCAATAAACAACGTTTCATAGGAATTCATAAAGTGATATTTTCTACTTTTATTTTTATAAAAAACTTAAAACAATTTATGAAATTATTTTAAATAATTAACTAAATCTTAATTCTATGGAAATATATTTACCTGAAGAACAGTCAGAGCAAGCAGAAACAAGCCCGGTTTCATTAACATCTTATTTGCAAATGACAGTTTCTTTTAGCGACCTTACAGCAAACTTGATTGGTATTTATTAAAAACTGTTATCGCGGTTTATATAGAGATTTAGAGATTAATATCTAACAATTAATACGATAAAGTACATGGGCTAACCCTGCAATGCAGCTGTTAACAAAATTCGGGTAAAAATTGGATAATTTTTACGCAACATACTTGAGTAAATTAACCCATATTTAGCGTCCTAAAAATACTTTTCAAATCAGGAATAAAGCGTTGGCAGTATAATTTAAACTTCTCGTGGTTTAACTTCAATTGTGTCAAAAATTTAAGGAAAAACAATTTGTTTCATCCATAAATAAAGAGACAGGAACAATACAAGTGCAGGAAAAATGAAACAAAAGAATATGCTGAATATATTTATTTTAATATCTTCGTGTTAGCATTTCGATGACAAAGTATAATATAGGTATTATATTGTTGCGGCTCAGAATTTGGCCACTTTGACTGCACTTTGACAGCAGCCTTAAATATTTCTGCGTGCAGCAGTATTTTATAAGGAGTTAAATACATACAGAGAAGACAAGTATAGAAGAATGTTATATGATTAAAATTGTATCAATTTTATTTATTACTTAATTAATTAATAAATCTGTAATGTTTTTAAATAGATATTTCTTTTCCTACACTTGTCACGTTGTACTTGTTGAATGCAACCTTAACTTTGACATTCACTACAAGACGTTTCAAGAGCTGCCCCATATCATCTGAATCGTCTTCATTATCTTCAGAATCCTCTGGTGATGGAGTTGTACTTCCATCTGGTCCTTGTACCCCAGAATCAGTGGTGGTAGAGGAGGTAGACTCAGTAGTGGTGGTGGTATTTACATATTCATCATCTTCTCCTAGATTTTCGAAGTCAAGACCTGTTACTTCTTGGAACCATGGTAGATAAGGTCCCGGACGGGTGTAACCTGATAGGTATAAAGGCATTTTATTGAGTATGGTTGTATAATTTTTTTAAACGATCTAAGGTTAATAAAGCGGTGCACAAGAACTGTCCATCTTGCTACTATTATAAATGCGAAAGTTTGTCTGGATGTTTATTTGTAACTTAATAACGCCAGAACGGCTGAACGAATCTGGATGAAAAATGGCACACAGATAGATCCGATTTTTATCCTGTTTTTGTGTTCCCGAGGGATGATTAAGGACTTAATCTTTGCAGATGAAAGGCAAAAGGTAATTCTTTAATTAAATCGCAGACAGAAGCTAGTTTTTAATTAAATGTGAAAATATTATGACACATATTACCGGTAGGCCTGCCATCGTCGCAACCGTAGGTGGATGAAGGAAAGAAGTTTGAGACTCCAATAAGAGTTGGTATACCATCGGAGCCAACATGCACCAGTGGACCACCATTGTCTTCCTGGAATAAAGCTTAGATCAACACAGGAAAATCATCATCTGCCTAGCCTTTTCCCAACTATGTTAGGGTTGGCTTCCAGTCGAACTGGATGCAGCTGAGTATCAGTATTTTACATGGAGCGACTGCCTATCAGACCTTCACAACCCAGTAATGGGTAATACGATGCTCTTGGTAAGACTGGTTGTCAGACTTTCGGGCTTCTGACTAACAGTAACGACTGTCAAAGATCTACAAATGACAGCCGGGACCAACGGCTTTACGTGCTTTCCGAGGCACGGAGGAAAATACAAATACATAAATAGGCATTACGTATGATAAGTCTTCAGAAATATAAGAAGTACTAGTACTACTTTTATAAGTAGTTGGCATCTTTTTATTTAAGGATGGGAAAACATGAAATGATTTATTCCGCTTCGGACTGAGCGGAAGGGAGTGTCAGACTCGCACTGACAGAAACGGTGCCCTTTTGCGTTTCAGGACCGTGGTCTTTTTCGAACAAATGCCGCAACGTAGTAGGTACGTCACATTTTCTGTTTAGATTGTAAATATAATTAAAATTGTGGTGGCCCAAAGCCCCAAATCTTACGAAGCAAGTAGACTGTGAGGAGACATTGAAGAATTGTGCGCAGATGGAGGTATCACCAATCAAGGTATTGTACACTCTTTGGCATGCAACATTGGACATTGCCCGGAGGTACACCCATCTCAGCACATCGGATGAGGGACCTAGAAAAGAAATGCTCTTTATTGTACACCAAGTAAGGACTTGAAAGAGTTATAAGGTGTTCCAAAGAGTGGGTTTATTGTTATAAACGATATTTTTCCAATAACCTTTGGACTAATAAAAAGAAATATTGGGCTGTTTACCAAATGCTAAATTGTTAAGTTAGTTTTTATCACTTTGTATGCAATTATTAGGGTTAAAAAGTTTAAAACCAAAACACAATCTCATCTCTGCGACCATCAATGCCAAAAATTGTAGGTAATTTATTGGCATTTAACAGATTGACACAGCAATTTGTTTTATATAGCAATCTCATTCAATTATAATTTCTCTTTCTCATGTATTTTATATTAAATTTAATAATGTTAGGTACAAAAAATGTGTTTTATGAGGTTAGATGCACATTGAACACATGTGGGCAGTCGTGTCATGATCTTTGCTGTGGGCGTATTTGTGTGCATCTACTAATAAGACTATAATTTATTCATTCATTATTGTTATTCATTATTATGAATTCTATTGGAAACAACATACTTTAAAGTTTTAACAGTAATTAAAAGTTAATCGTGTGAGTAATGAATAGTCAGTACCGCTACCATATTTTCAGTTGTTATATTAACAGCGACAATGCGTTATTTAATAGTTCGAAACTATGAAACGCTCTGTAAAAATACTCACCCATGGTCTCAGTCCTGCCATGTCCACTAGCGTACACTTGCTCGTCGTTGTAGTTTCGGAACGCGTCAGCACTTGGCTGCACCCTGATCGGCTTCACAAACACTAAGTAAAACAGACAAACCAGAATTACATTACATTACATACCATCACTCCTATTTTCCCCGAAGGGTTAGGCAGAGATGTACCAATGTACACACACAGTTCGCCGGTTAAGGTCCCATGTAATAGGGCGTAAGCCTATTGCTATTAACCGGGCATAAATCTTAACACCGATCTGCTCCTGAGAATTTCATACAAAAACCCACCAACACTTTTTGCTCGACGCAGGAACCGAACCTAAGACCTCTAGCGTAGTTGTCGCACTTAGGACCACAATGCTTACGAGGCGGTCAAACCAGCATTAACATGAATTAAGACGAACAGTACCACGAGGGCTGGTTCGAGATGGCTCAGGAAAAGAGCAAATGGAAGGAATTGGGGGAGGCCTTTGCCCAGCAGTGGGACAGAACAGGCTAAATTAAAAAAAAAAAAAAACGAACAGTGACCTAATAAGGGCGCGGGAAATTGCTGGATGCGGGCAGCGCAGGAGCCATCATTGTGGCTATCTTCAGAGGGGTCTATGTCCAGTATAAGACGTTGTTCGGCTAATATGATGGTGATGGCGAAGACAAACCGGTACATTCTGCTTAAATCCTTTTCGTTGAATTTAGGTGAAGTGAGTTATCATCACACCTGATTCTAGGAATCGACAGCTTACCTTCTGCTCACCTCACCTGAATTCACGTGAGGTGATTCTCTTGAGGTTTCACAGACTGTCATAAGTGCAATGGGAAAAGCTTGAATTTGTAAATATTTTGCCAGATTTGAAGCGATCACATAATTTCTCTAATCATCCTGACCAATTCCGGTCACGGCGGCTAATCTTAATGGAGTCTAGTAAAGTACCTACGCAGCAGATTATTATAGTGCACAGCTATGTGCGCAAATACAGGTGCACTTCCCTCTTCCCTAACTCTCATAGTCCAATGGGACGGCATCCGACACAATCAGGGAGATATCAGGCGCAGAACCAACGGCTTTACGTGTTTTCCGAGACACGGCGGTGTCACACTACCAACTTCCAAACTCCGGGCTGCTACTGAGAAATTCCTGATCCTTCCTTTGTAATTATCTATATTAAGTCATCAAAATACTCACTTGTATAAACGACAGGTCGCTGCAGCTTCAAAAGTGAGATGTCATTTTGCTGCGCACTTGTAGTAAGGTTGTTGAATTTAGGATTATTGTACCATTCCGTGGTCTCGAAAATGTACTCCGGTTTTGTAAGAGTGACCCCGCCTGCGCGAACAATTGCAAGAATACGGCTGAAGAAGAAATGTGGTTTAAGAACAGCAGAATATTCTGGTAAAACATGCAATAGAAATAATAGTCGGTAGGTAGTAGGTAGCTGCCTCGTTGGCCTAGTAGCTGCCTCGTTGGCCTAGTGGTCCTGAGCGCGATTGCTACGCTAGAGGTCCTGGGTTCGATTCCCAGGTCGAGCAAAAAGTGTTATTGGGTTTTTCTATGAAATTCTCAGTAGCAGCTCGGAGTTTGGAATTGTGCCCAGTTAATGGCAATAGGCTCGCCCCCTATTACATGGGACCTAAACATACCGGCGAACTGTGGGTGTACATTGGTACACCTCTGACTAAACCTTCGGGGAATACAGGCGTGGTGGTATTTTTTTTTATTTTTTTTTTAAATAATAGTATTTTCCAGACCAATTTCGGTTACGGCGGCCAATCTCAATTGGGACTAGCCAAGTACGTAGAAGATATTATATTGCACTACACATACGCGGATGCACTCGCTCTTCCCTTTCTCTCATAGTCCGATAAGACAGCAATCAGACATAACCGGGGAGAGATCAGGCGCATGACCAACCAACCAACTTTTGGCCAACCTTTACGTGCTTTAAAATACAGGGGTGTCACACCAGGATCTTCCAAACTCCGTGCTGCTACTGAGAAATTCGTAATGAAAAAACCCAATCACACTTTTGTCCCGACCTAGGAATTGAACCCAGGACACTCCAATGACACCTCGGCGGTCAGGCATGTGACCACGAGACCAACAGGTCAGTTACACAATTCTCTCACTAAAAAAAAACAGTTATCAGAATTTCTTACCTAATAGTACAAAAGGCAGCAGTAATGACCCATTCTCTGGACACAATGGAGCCACCACATTGGCGCATTTCACCAAGAGAGTTTACAAATCGAAGGGCCGCATGGTGGGGATGCTGGCCTGGCAGTGCCTCCCACCCTGATACTATACGCGATGAGGACGAGGTTGAGACTGCTGAGGATTCTGTGAATGAAGCATCATGGTTAGTTAACATACTCACCACCACGGCTGTAATTCCCGGAGAGTTAAGCAGAGGTGTATGAATGTCATCATCATCATCTGCTTAGCCTTTTCCCAACTATGTTGGGGTCGGCTTCCAGTCTAACTGGATGCAGCTGAATACCAATGTTATACCATGGCGCGACTGCCTATCTGACTTCCACAACCCAGTTACTGGGCAGAGGTGTACCAATGGACACCCACAATTTGCTGGTATGTTCAGGTTCCATGTAATAGAGGAAGTCATTGCAATTAACCGGGCACAAATCGTAACTCCGACCTGCCACTGATCGCTCGATCTGGGTACAGAACCTAAGACCTCTAGCGTAGTAGTCGCGTTAAGGACCACTAGGCTAATAAGGTGGTTTAACGAGGAAGAAGACGTATTCTGAATATTAATTATGTGTTTCATTATGGCCTACTGAAATAAATACGGTTTAAATTTTTACTTACCGCTCTTGACCGCATTGTCAATGAAGTCTGTTCCATTTTGGTCCACATTTCGAGCAGATACCTGCGTTGTAAGATAGCTTGTTTAGATATAATATAATAATACTAAACGTCCCATTGCAGGACAAAGGCCTCTTCTCATACAGAGAAGGCACGAGCATTGATCACCACGCTTGCTCAAAGCGGATTGATTTTTTCAGATTTAGATTAATTACAATTCGAAAATGCCTCATGATGCCCACACGCATAAAAGGCGGGCACCATAAGTAATGAGCCATCATGACAGTAATTAAGATAAGGCAATCTTAAATGTACAACCATAAATAAGTACCTAATTAAATCAGTTAAACTTAGAATTGGTATGTAACAAAAAAAAATTCAAGGAATAATATTTTTCATATAAAACATTAATAAATGGTTATAAATTTACCTGAAGAACAGTCAGCAAAAACAGAAACAGGCCCGATTTAAGCAACATCATAGTCGTAAATGTCAGTAATCGTTACTGTAAGCGAAGCTAGTTAACGAACCCTATTAGGTACTATTTATTTGAAACTGTTATCGTGAAAATAGTCATCCTAGTACCATAAAGATTTATATCAAGTTGTAAACACGATAATATAGTACTTGGGCTAACACTGCGATGCGTTAAAATTAATAATAATAATATTCTTTGGACTACAATCACCATCTTTTAAATTAATTTCGCGCCACATAATATTTTTATACAAATTGTTCTATTTTTATATTAACAAGACCAAGCGGCGCCCTCAGATTGAATAAAAATATACGCTACCAATTGTAATTTTTTTATTTACGCAAATTGCATCGATGGGTCAAAATTACCCTCAGACAATAAATTGAGATATTATCCAAAGCGCTATAAGAGCTTGCTATTACAGTACCTACCCCGGTATTATTCAAGCCACATGCACGTACAGGTTATTTCAGCAGAAATAAAAATACCCCACAATTTTCCTGGGTCATTATGACCCATCATCATTAGGTGGGTTAAATCGCTATCTACTATTTATTCTATGAGTTATTTGAGAAAGCACTTATCGGAACTTTTAACTGATGAGTAAACATACAAGGAAAAGCCTTAGGAAGCAATCAATAATGATTAATTAGATATTAATCATAACAATTTAGTAATAAATTATTATTGTTATGTATTTACTAAATTAGATTTATGTACGAGTAGATAAGTGATTTTTATCTGTTTTTTTACATTTTAGTATGAGTCAAAATTTAATTTTAGTACCATTATTTGCATTGCTGTTTTATTATTTGTATGCAACTGCCTCGTTGGCCTAGTGGTCCTGAGCGCGACTGCTACGTTAGAGGTCCTGGGTTCGATTCCCAGGTCGAGCAAAAAGTGTTATTGGGTTTTTCTATGAAATTCTCAGTAGCAGCTCGGAGTTTGGATTTGTGCCCGGTTAATGGCAATAGGCTCGCCCCCTATTACATGGGACCTAAATATACCGGCGAACTGTGGGTGTACCTGTACATTGGTACACCTCTGCCTAACCCTTCGGGGAATACAGGCGTGATGATGATGGATGTTATTTTTTACTCCACACTAGGAATTTCTCCTGTATCGTGGGTGCTTTTACAAACTCACATACACAAACAGCCAGACCCGGAACAACTATCTGAAGTCCATACAAATATTTGTTCTTTATGGTATTCGTCGTGATGGCCCAGTGGTTAAGGCACCCGCCTCTCATGCACGAGGTTGAGGGGGCACGGGCAAGTACCAATGTGACTTTTTCTAATTCATATGTACTTTCTAAGTTTATCTTGGACATCACTGACATCGGTGAAGAAAAACATCGTGTGGAAACCTGGACTTATAATTAATATAAGTCTGAAATTGCCAATCCGCCTTGAGCAAGTGTGGTGATTGATGCTCGTGCCTTCTCTGTATGAGAAGAAACCTTTGCCATGCAGTGGGACAATTATAGGCTGGTATTATTTATTTTTATGGAAATCGAAACCGCGAAACGGAACCCAATCGCTCAACCACTGTTCTCCACCAATAATTGTGCTGTGTTGTCATTTCTTTATTCTCCATTATTTTTCATACGAAACTACATTCTAAGAGGGGCACGCTAGATTCAGTTCTGGCAACGTTTAAAAGTGCCAAATAATGATTTAATTGAAATATATAACTGCCTCGTTAGCCTAGTGGTCCTAAGCGCGACTGCTACACTATAGCTACGACTGCTAGGCTTCGATTCCGAGGTCGAGCAAAGTGTTTTTGGGTTTTTCGGGAAATACAGGCATGTTGGTATGTTATTTGTTTAAATATAATATGATTTGAATTGGACTTTGATATAAAAGCTACATGTCACTCACTGACTAAACACGAAATCTCGAATACTACTTGACTTATGTAGCTATTGGCTAAGTGGGTTGTGGTTAATCATAATATTGGTTTACATCACACACACGTCCTGTTGAAAACCGACTTCAAGCTTAAGCGGTCTGACATTTATGCTGAACTGGGCGTGTTTGACGCAGCTATTAAGGGCACACAATAATGTTCTTTCATATTTTCTGCTTTTTTATTTTATTTAATAGCTTTTTAAAGAGTCATGCCCCGGCTAGCGTTTTAAAACGCACCGCGATTGTTGTTCAATTGTTTTAATTTTTTCGGGACTTGATCGGTTAATTATTCTTTCTGGTTTGTAGGTATGAAACGTCAGTAAACCACCTACTTACTATCACCATCGGTAACCATCTCAGAGACCCTTGTGGCGGTTTAGAAACTCTGACACTGGGGTGTGTGGGGTCGTTAGACCCTACTGCCCACATGATAAAGAAGAAGTTAGCATCACAGGTCAAACCTCCCTTAAGTCGGCCCTGTTGTAAAAATTAACAGCTAAGAAGAGATTTTGACAGGACCGAATTAAGGGAAGTTTGCCTTATGAGGCTAGTAGATAGGTGATTTATAGGTAGGAGGCATCAGCAAAAAAATTTTGCCGACAGGCTGAAATTAAGGAAAATCTTTGATTTCCACGTGAATGAAGTTACAGACAAAATCTAATCGTTTACAAAATCAACCTAAAATAGCGATTCTTATCAATAAGTGTTTTCAAATGTTAACATTAGTTTTTCTATTTTATCTTATCTTATTAATTAATTGATATTAATCTCATTTTTATCGCAGGACGAGTTTCTAATTTTAACGGCAATTTTCCCTATTGTCTCCTGTAATGGTAATGAATCATTGGCTGGTGGTTTTTACTGACCCTCCTTTAAATAAAGTTCACTTTGAAATTGTTTGGTTTTTTTTTCTTTCCGTACGTATATTATAAAGTGTTGTTGATTTTGAAAGCAATAATATTCAGAACTACTTATCCCATTTCGACATTTTTTTCTTCTTCTTTCTGACTTCTTTTATTCTAATAGATAGAGATCCTTAAAAAAAATCACATCTTTAATATTTAGTTATGTTATGAAGGAAAAGATTTTTTTTTTCGTTTGAAGACTGATTAGCATATACAATTTTAAGTATTCGTTCACTTATAGAAAGCTACAACACGCAAGTAACATTGGCTCTATAAATTTTTATAGGGATCCTTATAGACGCGGTCAAATAAATAATCTATACTAATATTATAAAGCTGAAGAGTTTGTTTGTTTTTTTTTTTTTTTTGGTTGCACGCGTTCAAAATTTCATGAAGTTCAGGAATTTAAATATTTTTTCAATTCGAATATTGAAGAAATATGTTTGAATTGGTTAGTCTTTTTATCGAGGAACGCTATAGCCTACATAACTTCACGCTACGACAATCGGGAGCGGAGCAGTAACTAAAGACGAAGTCGCGGACAGAAGCTAGTATAAGATAGAAATAATTGCACAAAATCATATAAGAGGCTTGGAAATATACTACTATATCGAGCCGATACACACTTGAAGTACACAAACTTACTAAAGTCGATGAACGACAAAGATCAACAAAGTTTATGACCACATAAGAGACTTATGTTTAAGGAAAATCTTCACAGAATCCAGTATTGTGGGACAAAGTTAATAATATAATAGAACATCGACATCACAATTACGTAACACTCTTACAATCATAAATCCAAACGATTTTGAAGGAAATTCATAATCCATTGTTTAACAATGTAAACAATTCTATGAATAGTGTTGAAATGTCAAAATTAATATGATTACATTCTCTTTCAATTATAAACGCACCACCACGCCTGCATTCCCCGAATAGTTAGGCAGAATTATACCAATTGGCAGTTCGCCGGTATTTTTAGTTCGCATGGAATAGGTGGTGAGCCTATCGCTATTAACCGGGCATAAATCCTAACTCCGCTGCTGCTACTGAGAATTTCTTAGAAAAGCCCAATAACACTTTGCTCGGTTTGGCCATCGAAACCAAGACCTTTAAGCGTAGCAGTCGCGCGGACCACTAAGCTAACGAAGCAGAAAATTTTCAACTATCTACGTGTTACGGTATAAATTATGACAGACGGATGGACAGGCAGACAGTGAAGTATTAGTAATAGTATCATGTTTAGTACCCTTTTCATACTGGACCAAAACAAACAAACTTTAGTTCTTAATAATATTAGTCTAAATCTTTATGATATTCGATATCGGATCGCAAAAAAGGTTAAAATCTATCTACCGTACCCCGAATTTTAGGATATTGATGTCTAGGCAACCTAGACCCATATTCTAGGGTTAGACAGGCACTTAGCATAAATAGTTGTTATTGGATAGCGTAAAAAAAAGACAAAAAAAATGTCTTATACCTATAATTTTCACATACCTAGACATTAGCCTTGAGGTTGGTTTAATACTCTAAGGCCTTGAGGGACATTCATTAATTAATGTTTGTACCAAGTGGGATCAACACCTTTGTTGGTCTCGTGGTGGTCAGTACGACTGTTGAGCGTGGGGTTCTGAGTTCGATTCTCAGGTTGAGCAAAAAGTGTTATTGGGTTTTTCTATGAAATTCTCAGTAACAGCTCGGAGTTAGGATTTGTGCCCGGTTAATGTCAATAGGCTAGCGCCCTATTACATGGGTTCTTAACCGGTGAACTGTAGGTGTACATTGGTACACCTCTGTCTAACCCTTCGGAGAATAGAGGCGTGATGGTATGGTACCTCAAGCATGAATGGCAAGCTCATGAACCACCGAACCATCACTACCACATCACGCAGACTTAAGTAAGCAATGAGTACTCTACAAAATTTCCCCATAAATAATAATAACACCATCCACTATTTACCACCTTCAAACAAAAATGGCCACTAAATATTTTATTTTTCTAATACACAATACCTCTTTTCCCGTATCAGGGTGTGCCGTCATAATTTTCAATAGTACCAGAATATGTTCCTCAGTACACTTTCATGAATAAATATGAGCATTTTATATTTAACGCCGTGTTAAAGGAAAAAGGTTTTTCGGTATAGTTTTTATAGCAATTGGTTTTATAACACAGTTTCGTATAGGTGTTATGTTATATGAAAGAGCTTGGTTTTATTTGGAGGTAAAAATATTGAGGGGAAATAATAATATAGGTACCATCATGTGTGAATTCCCCGAAGGGTTAGGCAGAGGTGTACCAATGTACACCCACAGTTCGCAGGTATGTTTAGGTCCCATGTAATATGGGGTAAGCCTATTGATGAAATAGTTGAAATAACGCTGAAGAAATATGTGTATGTATTTTCCAGACGGATTCCGGCCATGGTGGCCAATCTCAATGGAGATTAGCCAAGTACACAGGAGATTTCAAAGTGCACAAGCGTGTGCGCAAACACTGGTGCATACCCTCTTCCCTATCTCTCATAGCCGGTGAGACGGCAATCCAACACAACTGGTCAGAGATCAGGCGCAGGACCAACGGCTTTACGTGCTTCAACGCGTAACATCAAGCCCAGCCATTAATTATCAATTCTGCCTATCTCCTAATATCTACCTACATAATATCAATAACAAAATAATATCGAAAAAGATATTCTTTACAACCAATATCAGTTATCTAGTCACAGAGATCGTATCGGACACTAAGAAATATCTATATACACATAAATAAATTTGTCTGTTTGTGTAATGTCAAAATAACAGCTTACTAAATCATCATATCAGCCGCAGGATGTCCACTGCTGGACATAGGCCTCCCCATAGATTTCCAAAAGGACCGGTTGGAAGCGGGTTCCATCTAGCGTATTCCTGCAGTCTATTACTAAATGCTTGCGTGCAATTCATGAATATTTAAACAGTACTTATACCAAATTCTTTTAGGATTTTTGTCTGCCTGTCTATCTGTTAGCTCTGGCTAATCTCCTAAACAACTTAACCGATTTTTACGCCTCTTTCCTGGCAGATAGCTGATGCTATTTATTTACTTTATTTTACATAAAACTTACAGACTAATTAAAATTTAATTAAAATTTCTTATAGGTAGAAAAAATTGCTAATTACAAAACTTCCACATGTATAAAATTTAAGTAATTCAATAATGTAATTATTTGTTTTATTATAAGTAGCAACTCATTTAGTAGTTTAGTAGTAGTAGACAGTAATGTACTACTATATTTTAAAGAAAAAAATGATTACAGTTCCACGCAAAAATAAAATCCCTGTAAAAACCGCAATTTACGCGAACGAAGTTGCCTGCAGAAGCTAATATTACTGATAAAAATATTCTTTACAACCAATAACGGTTATCTATTCAAAGAGATCGTATCGTACGCTAAAAGGTATGTATTATTATGATTACAATACGCACGCCTCAGCAGGCATCGGGTCTAATAGAACGCTTTCAATAAATTCTTCTCTATAATCTTCTATTTTATTTCGTTAGAAGGTAAATGTTTCAGAACAAGTTTATGTTTCACTGGCTGGAGATGAAATTATAGTGTGCTTGGTTTATAGGTTTGTAAAAAAAGAAGAAAATTATTGTGTGTTTATATTATTGACATAAGTAGGTCAAATATTTCGAAAAGGGAAAACTGGTCTTAATAATTTTAATTTAAGAAGAGTTTAATTCCGAGTACAATTACCGTACAGTGCTTCTAAGCACTGCGAGGATCGCCCAGAGGACACGGTAGAGCATACAGTGGCGGTGTGCCCCGCTTGGGCGGAGCACCACCACGCGGTGGTGCCTCTTGACGGCCATCGGCGGTGGCAAACTCTCGCGCCCGGCGCTGGTGAAGGCCATGGTCCGGAGCGAGAGGGAATGGGAAGCAGTCACCTGCTTCTGCGAAGCTGTAATGCTAGAGAAGGAGGTGGCGGGACGGGAGAGGGAGAGAAGAGTCTCTCGTCCCAGCAGCCGCCGCGGGAGACGCTCCGGGCGTCGGGAGCCACGAGACGACTCGGTTAATGGCTATAGGTCAGGTCTATTAGGACATTTAACCAAAAATAACGACAATATCATCGCACATTCTAAACTTAATGGATAATTTAAAACCTGATAGGTTATAACTAAAAAAAGTCACGTCCAATATCACATCATAAACAGAAGATTCGAATCAAAAAACCATCCCTCCAATCCTTTTGACGACAGTTTTGATCCCGTAAACTGTTCATAAATATCATTAATATCATAAATACCATAAAATGCCCCCATTGTGTACTATTAATCGCAAATTTATACCCTAACTCGAAAACAATGGCTATTTGATTTTCATTATTCCCAGTTCTGACTTAAGTTTATTGTTTTCATAGTAATAAATACGACGCTTTGTTTTGAATACCTTCCCTTAATAGATAGACAGTATTGTTTAGAATTGTGACTTGGATATTTGTTTGACATTGTTAGTTTAGATAGATTTCTTGAGATAGGTTCAAAAATAGGTAGTCTAGGGGACTTTTTTATGTCATTGGAAGGCCCACCTGGTGTTAAGTCGTTACCGCTGCTTAGAGATATCTGCAATACCTAAGACTTTGCAGATATGTTGCCATCCCAGAGTCAACGTTGAAACGTCTCATAATGCGCCTGTAATTACCCATAACCTCCAAACTGGAACACAGCAACGCTGCTTTGTGGCAGAAATAAGTACGGTGGTAGTATCGCCCCAGATTGCCCCAGATGAGCTCCTTCAGGTGAAGTTCCTCTTCCCTCACTCTTATATTCCGATGGGAGGGCAATACGACACAAGCGGGGTGAGAACAGGGACCAACGGCTTTACGTACTTGCCGAGCTTTCACACCACTAACCACCAAACACGAGACTACTTAAAAAAAATCGTGACGGAAAAACCCAATAACCCTTTATGCCCGACCCGGGAATCAAACCCACCCTCGACTTTCATTTTAGTAATTCTTCGTTAAAGCATTTTGTAAACGGACCAGTACTTCCAGAGTTCATCAGCATCTTACAAACAAATTTCTAAAAAATTCTAGTAAAGATTAAGCCTAAAAGCTAAGCATTTATAGTGCTTTGTTCACGTTTGAATGGTATGCGCGCCGGTGAAACTAGGTACAGGCACATGAGGAATTTCAATTTTGTCTATGATCCTTGATGTTGCTGTCGCTCAAAGGCCATGGTTACCACATTTCCTGGTTACAGCAACCATTTTTTTTGTCTAATTTTTCCGTACAAACAAAATGTTCCCTTTTTATAATAGTATACAATATTATAAAATAATATTAATAATTAATTATTTTTTTAATAAATATTAAAACATAATTATTATAATTAATAATAATTAATATTATAAATTCTATTTTTTTTTAAATTAACATTATAATATTACAAAGAGGAAATATATGTTTGTTTCTTTGTGACGAATAGGCTCTTAAACTACTGGACCGATTTTAACCATGTTTTCACCAATAGTGAGCTATATTATTCCTGAGTAACATAAGCTATATAACATCACGCTATGATACGCGGGAGCGGAGCATTAACCAAAGACATAACTTATGGCGGATGAAATAAGCCACGCGGTCGACGTTGCGCGCAATTTGCTAGTATTAAATAAAAGCGTTGCCCTCACACTAGTAATTTCTCTTGTATCGTGAGTGCGTTTACAAACATACAAACTCACGTTCACAAACAGACAGACCCGGAACAACTATCTGTAAGCCGTAGGTACAAAAAATTATGACGTATAGGAATCGAAACCGCGACCAAAAACGTGTAAAATGAAATCTGCAATATAAATAACATTTTTATTTCTAAATAAACATGAAAAGGGAAAACAGACCATAATTAAAGGTATACAAGTCATAAAATAAAACAAACAAAAAAAAACTCCCCAACTCAATTGAACATCCTGTATAAACCTTGAAATATTATATTACGCACATAAATAAACACCATTGTTTGGTCTCACCCATTACGTTACATTATCACTTGGAAACTAATTAAAAAGACAATGGGAAAGTTTGCAAATAACAAAACTCTATCGCAAGCTTTATTTAAGTTACAGAAATATTGTACCTTTATTAGGGCGAGTTTTAATTTATTATTTCGGCAAAAAAAGTATATCAAAGTGTATTTTTCATATCTCATGACTTTGGGGTACAAATTAGACCATATCAAAGAATGAAATGGCATATGATTCAACGAAGTCGCGAATATTGATGGAAAACACCCTTACGTGAAATATAGTGTCGTGATGGCCCAGTAGTTAAGGCGCTCGCCTCTCATGCTCGAGGTTCTGGGTTCGCAACCGGGCACGGAGAAGTACCAATGTGACTTTTTCTAATTCATATGTACTTTCTAAGATTATCTTGGACATGATTGATATAGGAAGAATCATCCAATAAATTGACATATAATTCAAATTCAATCTTTATGACACCGACTATCCCTGATGACATTTATAAAATAATAATTGCTCTAAAAAATAAAAACAGTGCCGGTTATGATAACATTACGACAAATATTGTTAAAGATGTAGCCCACATTATATCAGAACCACTTAGCTTCATTATCAATTTATGTATAGAAGAAGGCACTTTCCCCGAAAAGCTAAAAATATCGGTTATAAAGCCAGTGTTTAAAAAAGGCGACAAAACTAACATAAGCAATTACAGACCCATTGCATTAATACCTATTTTTGGGAAAATCTTTGAAAAGGTGATATTTAACTGTCTTTATAATTTTTTTGAGGCAAAAAACATCTTAGCGCCCAATCAATATGGTTTCAGAAAAAACAAATCCATAAATGTAGCAGTATATAACTTCTTACAGAAGGTAATGAATAACGTGGATAAAGGGTTGCCAGCTGTCGCATTATACATGGATATGTCGAAAGCTTTCGATCGTGTCGATCACAAAATCCTCTTAAGAAAGTTGTATGCATATGGTGTAAGAGGAAATGTGTACAACCTCATAGAATCATACCTTAGCAACAGACAACAATTCACAGAAGTAAGGAGGGTAAATCTTAGTACTAAAACAGAAGAACTATATGTATCCGAGTCTAGAATAGTTGAATTCGGTGTTCCTCAGGGGAGTATTGTCGGCCCCCTGTTCTTTCTCATCTATATAAATGACATGCCTTCGGTAACAACTCACGACATTACACTGTTTGCTGATGATAGCACCGTTTTATTTGCTAATAATAATCCAACTAATTTAGAATCTGACATTAACCAAACAATATTATTGATTATAGACTGGCTTAGAATAAATAATTTAATGATTAATATTGACAAAACTAAAATAATGGATTTTAAAATACGAACCCGACGTACAGGTGCTTTAAAAATTAATTACTTAGATAGCGACATTGAGGAAACGGAGGTAACGAAATTTCTAGGTTTACATATTGACCACAAACTTAACTGGAAATTTCATATTGAGCACGTTTGCAAAAAGCTGGGGAATTTTTCATATGCATTATATAGATTAGGGAAAATAGCAAACCTGAGTACTTTGCTAGCAGCTTACCACGGCCACGTTGGCTCTATTCTCCGATACGGTGTATTATTTTGGGGCAACAGTACAGAAAGAGAGCGCGCTTTCATTGCTCAAAAGCGCTGCATCAGGGCTATATTCAACCTATGCGAAACAGACTCCTGTAAGCCATTTTTTAAAAACAATAAATTATTAACACTACCATGCATCTATATACTTGAGGCTGCAGTATTTGTTAAAAACAATATCCACATGTTCAGCTACTACACGCGTATACGGCGTAAGGATATACTACGCACGCCAGCCAGTAAAACTCATCTAATGCATGAGAGCATCTTTTGTTCAGCTTCTCGCATCTTTAATAATATACCGGGGCCTATCAGAATAAATACGAAAAATAAGGATTTCAAAAGGACTCTCCATGATCTGCTAGTAAACAAAAGCTATTACTCTGTAAAAGAATTTCTGTCCGACAAATCTTTACTAAAATATAGTCCCACCCAGTCGTGATGTGTTCGATGACTTTTAATATCATAAACTATAATCTAATTTTATTTTATATTATGATTTTGCAATTTCTCATTTTAGCTTTATGTGTATATTTGACATCCTACCTATTTTAATCCGTTTTGACTTTATTTTTTTATTTTTTTTTATTTTTCTTGAACCTTTATATAATAATAATTTGAATTTGAATCTGACATTTCCATTATTGTTTAATAATTGTGATAAATTAAAAAAAAAAAAAGGAAAAACATATAATCTGTAATAATGTTCATTGAAATAGTAGTTTGTCTAAATGTAATTATTGTATGCCCTACGGGCGGGACATAGCTGATCAAAACTTACAAATATTTAAGAACTGTACTATACATACCTATGATCCACAATAAACGTTGATTGATTGATTGATTGATTGATCGGTAACCATATCAGAGGCCCTTGAGGCGGCTTAGAAACTGACATATAATTGACGTTCAAAAGGGCCTTCTTCTCCTTTTTGAAATAAATGATTTGACCTTGACACTAGGGCTTGCGTGGTTGACCTTACGATAAAAAATAAGAAGACGTGAAATACGACACCGTCGCATTTTCTTAGCTTTAAATTGTTGGGAAATTAATTCCCCATGATAAATTAGCACACCATAAATTAATTCTTTTCTGTCCCTCACTGCACGCTTAACACAGTCAGCTGTTTATTTGTATGACGTTGACTCTCATTCATCCTTCCATCCACCCATCTATCCATCCTCACAAACTTTCACATTAATAATATTAGAGGGATAGTTGTAAGATTGAATTCAAGTGATCATTCACGTATATTTGTGGCAAGACATTTCTTTTTAATTTTGTCAAACTGAATCCTGTTTTCCTAAAAACGTTGTTCTTTACAAGTCAATGCTCAAGTTAAAAATCAGCTTTTAGAAGCTTACCAAAACGTACATATTATTTACATTTCTTTTAACAAAACAAATATTCACTTATTCAATCATTGCCATGAGTACCGTACAACCTGCTTTCGAAAAATTCGCGATCCAAATCAAAGGCCAGTAAGAAATATCAGATATGAAAAACAAATATATCACCGGGCTGCCGTCGACATATGGGGGCGACAGGGATGAAAACAAACTGTCTAGACGTCCAACGTCAGGTAGAAGCGAAAAATAGCCATGTTTATTCATAATATAAGGGTTCTGCCGATGGCAAAGTTTGTTTTTTTTAGAATATTTATTTTGAAGGAAGCGAAGGAATTTAGCTTGTTGAATAATGTAACAATGGTGATATGAAAAACAAAAATAAGTATCAGTAAATAAGAGGTTAGCTCGTTAGCCTAGTAGTCTTAGCGCGACTGCTACGCTAGAGGTTTTGGGTTCGATTTGCAGGTCGAGCAAAGTGTTATTGGGTTTTTATATGAAATTCTTAGTAGCAGTTTAGAGTTACTATATGTCCGTTTCTGTACACCTGACAACGTATATACAAAATTTCAGGATGATCGGTTCAGTAGTTTAGGCGTGAAAAGGTAACAAACAAACTTACTTTCGCATTTATAATACTAGCTTCTGCCCGTGACTTCATCCGCGTTAAATTTTATATATTATCCCACGGGAACCTTACACATTTCCGGGATGAAAATATCCTATGTGTTATTCCATAGTACAATTTATCTTAGTGCCAAATTTCATCCAGATCCGTTCAACTGTTTGAGCGTGAAGAAGAGACAAACATACACACTCACAAACTTTTGCCTTTATAATATTAGTAGGATTAAATTTTGATTAGTAGGCTATTAGGACTTGACTTACACGCGGATTCGTCCACTTGCAAGACATTAAACAATCGATTAACCAAACCTCTCATTTAATTACAAACAATGTTGGTAACACTAAGACCGCTTTCACATTTAGGCAACTTTAGCAGCGCGGCTGTCGCGCGACTGTCGCCCCGTCAGAATTTCATAATAAAAAAAACATTTTTTACTTGTTTTTTTCGTTTTTTTTTGTTTGTTCTTTTGTTTTTTTTACTCTTTTGTTTGTTTTCTTTTGTTTTTTTTCTTCTTGTGTTTTTTTGTTTTTTGTTTTTTTTCTTCTTTTTCTTTTTTGTTCTTTTACTTTCTGTTTTTTTCTGGTTTTTTGTTTTTCCACTTCATTTTAAAAATAGATGCTGTCATCTATTTTTAAAATTAAAGTGCACCATACTGACCTAAACTTTGATCTGTTCTTGTAATGTGAAGGAATGTACTTCTGCCGCGCTACGGTCGCGTTGTTTGCGACGTAATGTGAAGGCGCCCTAACACCGAGCTGTCTAATCGATCGTCTAGCTGCTAGCTTCAAAGTAAACCCTTTAGTTATTATTGTAGCCTCCAGGTGTTTGCGTTAGCCGGTAACTGACACTTTGTATTAAATAGAGTTTACCTACGTAGTAAGGAAGGGGTTAGGTTTTTACTTTAATGTGAAACCAAGTGAATGTAAATTGCGAGTTGTGATCATCGCGTTTAAATTAAACTGAAACTAGCAGCTTTTTTTTTTTTTTTTTTTTTTAGAGATGGGAAATCATCAAATGACCCCCCCCGTCCTGGGCGGGGCGGGAGGGAGTGTCAGACTTTTACTGACTAAAAACCATCTATGTTCCTTCGTGTGCCCTTTGCGTTCCGGGGGCGCGGTATCTCTTTCGAACAACCCGCAGCCCCGGCAGGCATTTTGGCCCTTAGTGGCCCCTTCCATTGGCTGACACCTCTGTGCGCGGAACATGAACGCGCCGTCGACACGGTCTGTCGCTAGTTAATAACGTACGGACGGTGAGCTACCCATTGCTCACCGTCCACAGACCGTGTCCACGGTATCCGCCTGCGGGAGGCGCAATGGTGCCGTTATTGGCAATCCATTGCGCCGGCGGACGCGGCGTCAGCGGCGGCTGTGGGTGCGGCCACGGCAACGGTGGCGGCGGCAGCGGCGGCGGCGGCGGTGCGGAACCTTCCCCCGGCCCTGGCGGGTACGGCGCAGGCCTTGCCCCCAGCCCGGTGATCGGCCGGCCTGTTAGCCCCCGCACATGCGTCGCAGTGCGGCGGGGCATCACAAGCCGCGGCCTTCCCAACTAGCAAAAAAGTTATATAAGTTTAGAATTATACGACTAACAGTCATGTAAGGGGTTTGAAATAGTTATGAAGTAACTAAACAGTTGTAAAATAGTATTCAGTTCGACGCATTAGTTATATATATTTAAATCATATTAATGCGTCTGGTAAACGTCGTCTCAATTAATTTATAAGACGGTTATATAATGTTAAGTCGAGTAAACGTTTCAGTCGGACAATAGTGATGACTCGCCATGTTCCGTAAATTTAAAACCTTTTATTCAACATTTAAATAACAAACCGTTATGTATTGGTTTTATAGTTATCTATTATAAAATCGTCATAATAGGTCATATACAAAACCATTAAATAACTTTTAGTTGGAAACGTTATTCTAATATAATTGACTAGCTGTGCCCCGCGGTTTCACCCGCGTCTTTGGTTACTGCTCCGCCCTCGTGGGTCGTTTTAAATTTTTCTCGCCTTTTAAACCTTCCCTAGACCTCCACGAACATTTCAAGACTAAGATAAGATAAATCCGTTCAACCGTTCTCGAGTTTTAGCGAGGCTAACGAACAGCAATTCATTTTTATATATATAGAATATTTTTTATTCCTACGTGTGCCAATCTATGACTAAAATAAAATGTGATAAACTTAATGAGAGATTCACAAGCTTATCAACGCCAGAATCACCACGATGTCCCTGTGAATAAAACAGAAGTATTTCCATGACTATACGCAAAGGGTTTTACTATTTTCCAACAGAACTCTAATTGTAACCGTCATGGTGGACGCCATAAATCGTATAAAAACATGTATACGACCAATAGTTATGTAAAGGTCGAAATGCAGTCGCCCAATGTCTATTGGCAATATGGCCGAGACTATTGCTGTCAATTAATATATTTTATTTTTATAAACAATATGAAAACTCCAATATTATGAAGGCCCATGAAAATATTGACAAAGATAACCATACATATCATCGAAAAAATTTAATTCCCTTGTATAAATCATCGCTCTTCATCTTCCACCGCAATAATGCTTTCTCTATATTAAAGAATTCTTAATAATGATTCATACGACATTTTACTTAACTTTATAATATAATTTTGCCATAACACAATAAATGTCACACAAATTGTCGCTGACACTCTCATACGATGATATAGTTATTCATTGGATTACTAGACGATTACAAACCTTATTAGTTAAACTCACAACGTCTACGTGACTTTTACTCAACATAATTTGTCGCTAACGCGACTGCAACACGACCTTTACACGATTGAAATGTTATATAATCTGCGCCCAAACCCGCGTTATATTTACGTTTAAAAAACTATTATAAAACGTTTTCGTATGGCTGAAAGTTAAATTGAAAACGTTATTGTACCTTTTATATGACATTATTTTGCTACTTGGGTTGTGACCGGGCTGACCGCAGCGGAAACATAGGGCGCTACGGTCCACCTCCGAGGCGCACCGGCATGCCACGTGATTCCCCACGTGGCAACGGAAGCACCTCAGAGGCCGGGGCTCCAGCAGTTTGACCTGCGCCGACACCCAGCCCACCAGTAATCTACGGCCCCCCTCAACGATGGCTTTGGCCGCCGTCACTGGGCAGCTGACCGTGATGGTCTGCATGCCCGTGCGCTCCTGGCGGATGGTGCCTGCCCTCACCTCCTCGGCAAGGCATCCACCCGCCCTGGCAACGGCGGCCACCACCTCCTCCGCGGTGACGGAGTCGTCCAGACCCAGGATGCGCAGGTCTGCGCATCTGACGGGTCTGGACACTCGGGCCACGTCCGCATCCAGGGACGCTCTGAGCCTCTCTGCTAGAGCGTCTGCAGACGGGCCAAAACTAGCAGCTTACTCGTATATTTTGAGTTGACTTGTAGCACAAACAGGATATTTGGAAAAGTTATGTAAGAAATTACGCGACGCACGTTCGTTTCCCGTCAAACTAAGATGTTATAGAATGATTGAATTGATGAATTAATTTATTGTAAGATAAATTTCAGTTGCGGATCGGCCAAATACAATGTAGAATAGCTAAGGGGGTACGTAAAAAGTACAGATAAGATCTGATGTGCTGCATCTCCACATTGGCAACCAATCCAACCTACTTGAATGCCTAATAATTTATGTTTATCTTGTGGCGTTTCACTGCTAGACAAAAGCCGGCTTTCTTCTCGAATCTTTACTCCTATCTAGTGTTATTACCTAGTGAACTAAACCTATGTGTGTACCAATCTTGCCTGTAAGCACCAAGCTCGTCCCACCATCTTTACCTAGGTCTGTCACAATGTCACTGGACTTATTCCAGAACACACATTGGTTGATTTAGACCATGATCCGTTTGTCATGCGACAGACGTATCCAGTCCAGTACCTACCACTTATCTTGGCTGCTGTTCGCGTGACGTCAGCAACTTGTATCTTAGAGTATAACACCGGGCTTACCTATTGTAATTACACAGTAATCTCATAGGACATCCCCAGAAAAGCACTTAGATAACTTACTCCGAAGCAGGTGCCATAAATACAGAAACTTCATCAACCGTCTTAAATATTTCCTTAAACTCATCCCAGGGGATGAAAGACAGTCTATATTCATCCCTTCTGTTAAGGAGAAGTTACATTTCACCGTCAAATAAATACATTCTTAATTTATCACTAGCAACTTTCAGAACCAAGATCTTCAGTCATTTCTTTGCGACAAGACGTGAACTTTTCGACTGATGACGTCACATATAAAAAATGGCGTCGTTCTCGAATCACTTGATAAATTAATATTGTTAAGGAGCGAAGGTAGAAATGTGATTTTTATAAGAAATGTGAAATGAGGGAATTCGTGTGTGAGTAACAGATGAGTGATATTTGGATTATGTATTACTAAGTCGCTTTATTTAGATCAACGGACGATTTTTAATATGAATGAAAGTAAGTAATATTAATGGTACAAGAACCCATAGTCACTAGATCTCTGTCATTTAAGCATAGCAGAAATTTTGAGATGCCAAGTTACTCGTTATTTGCTCGAAACTTTAAAGTGTATAGCTGAAATTAACGAAAAGTGTCTAGCAATACGTATATTGGTTTTTAACAATATTCTGTAAAACATATATAAAAACTACTTAACTCGCTTGAACGTGATTGAGGCACATTTTAAACTGATACCCGAAAAAAGCCTAACATTGAACCTTCCCACCTTTGATACCTTCCTAATGGCTTAATAATAATATTAATCCTCCATCTATTTTTAATCCCCGACGCAAAAAGAGGGGTGTTATAAGTTTGACGTGTCTGTCTGTCTGTCTGTCTGTGGCATCATAGCTGCCGAACGGATGAAGCGATTTCAATTTAGTTTTTTTTTGTATTAAAGGTGACCTATGTGCGAGTGTTCTTAGATATGTTTGATGAAAATCGGTTGAGCCGTTTAAAAGTTGTGGGGGTGAAAGTAGGGAAGAAAAACCGAATGTCTGTAAATATACTCGAGTGGGGTCTCAAACTTAACAAAATCGACATTATAATAAGTAGGTACCTATAAAAAGTATAAAATAAAAATTAAATTTTTAATTTAATTTAATAAAAATTAAATTTTTAATTTAATTTTTTTGGAAATGACAGTGGGCAAGAAAGTATGGGCATCGAACCCAGGACCCCGCGCTCAGCAGTCGCACTTGCGACCACGAGACCAACGGGGCAGTCAAACGGGGCTTACACCATATTTTTCCACAGTCATTTCAGCCTCACTAAAATGACGTATCTCTGACTTCACCTAGTATCATCATCATCTGCCTAGCCTTTTCCCAACTATATTGGGGTCGGCTTCCAGTCGAACCGGATGCAGCTGAATATCAGTATGTTACATGGAGCGACTGCCTATCAGACCTCCACAACCCAGTAATGGGTAATACGATACTCTTGGTAAGACTGGTTGTCAGACTTTCTGGCTTCTGACTAACAGTGACTTCACCTAGTATATCTGTTTATAAGTAGATAGGTACCTACTATGGTTTCCACTTATAGTGTAGAGCTTGTGCTTAGCTTGTGACCATGTTATCCTTTAAAAACATTGACGTTAAGGTAACACCGCCTCCAGTGTTATCGAAGGACTGTTGCTGTTGTGAAGAAGCTGAGTTAAATAATCCTTTTCATCAAAATATAAAGAGGTATATATATACCATCACGCCTGTTTTCCCCGAAGGGTTAGGCAGAGGTGTACCAATGTACACCCACAGTTCGCCGGTATATTTAGGTCCCATGTAATAGGGGGCGAGCTTATTGCCATTAACCGGGCACAAATCCAAACTCCGAGCTGCTACTGAGAATTTCATAGAAAAACCCAATAACTTTAATATAAAGAGGTATTCTATTGAACTATCCTACTTAACCTACCCATTTTAATTTTAATATTATGAATGCGAAAGTTTGTGAGAATGGATGTATTGCTGGATAGATGTTTGTTACTCTTTCCAGCTGAAACGGCTAAACAGATCTGGATGAAATTTGGAACTAAGATAGATTGTAGTGTAGAATAACTACACATAGGATACTTTCAATCCCAGAAAAATATACGGTTCCCGTAATATATAAAATAAATATTTGTTCAGTGTTTAAATCGGACCCGTGACATGGAGCGTTGCAGCCAATCAACCGTGCCGTCAAAAAATTAATAGACTAGGAATTACGGTAATTGACCTTCAGATTCTGACACCTTTCGAAATTAATAGAAATAACATATTATGATTTCGAAAACATACAAAAACATGAAAAGGAATCAGATTACTCCACAACAAACCAGAAAACGATATCACATAACAAAAAAACAAAACCACAAAAAAGCAAAAATAAAATCTAGCCAAAAATGGGGCTAACGAGGAAAATCTACACTTATGTAAAATAACAAGAATGTACAACTGAGGACGAAAGTAGTTGACCACTTTTCGACCTTATTGCTACAGCCTTAAGGGTGATTTCGCCACAGTTGTAAAAGGCCCTCTAACAAGGCTTCGCGGTGTAGATTCAATCTCTACCAAACATATTGAATCTCTTCGGTTAGCAGACTGAAACAAAATGGCTACGCCAAGTGTGTACTACAAAATGTAAGCAAAATACAAGTACTAAGGAAAATTTTCTCGGAGAAAAATCTACGTATTTTTATATATATTTCTTTTGCTTTTCCTATTTTACTAAGACTTTCAATATCGTATGCAAATTTCGTGAATAGGTAACATCAGTTGGTGTACTCTGTAAAATTCTCTCTTGGAAGGTTGAGTGAGCTTGAGGTTA
Organism: Caradrina clavipalpis; assembly: GCA_932526535.1. NCBI lineage: Eukaryota > Metazoa > Arthropoda > Insecta > Lepidoptera > Noctuidae > Caradrina > Caradrina clavipalpis. The sequence goes on from OW052106.1 coordinate 12,024,533, forward strand.
ACTTTCATTGCAAATGTTAGAGATTTACAGACAAACAGACAGACTAAGAAACATAAAAAAAATAATTTCAGGTATAAGTACCTTGTAATAATTAATATTCATCAAATAAAAATCTGTTATTTTCGGCATTACAAACAGACACTTAAATTTTATTTATTTGTATAGATGCGTGTTTTTATGTACATCTGATAAAGTACATACATACCATCACACCTGTAATCCCTGAAGGGTTAGGCAGAGGTGTACCATAAAGGATCGGGAGAGTGGGTATGGGTAGAGGTGTGCATCTGGTACAGCTCGCGGGAATTGTGAAATGCGGGCAGCGCAGGACCAGTAATTATGGCTATCTTTATGGGAGGCCCATGTCCAGCAGTGGACTTCGTTCGACCGATTTATGATGATGATAATGATGATATTTAAGTTATAAAGAACAAAGTTACTCTAACCAACACCCAAGCTATTTAAACGCTGTATCCGTAAACCAAGCCTGCCGGGGCTGCAGGTTGTTCCAAGGAAATACTGCGCCCCCGGAACGCAAAGGGCACAAGAAGGAACGTGGATGGGTTTCAGCCAGTATAGTCTGACACTTAGGCCGGGAGAAGTCATTTGATGATTTCCCATCCGAAAAAAAACCGTAAGCCAAAAACTATCAGCTCTCTAAGAATAAATCATATACAAACACTAAACCGAATGAACAAGACACAAAAAAAGAGCTATCCATTTCAATATAGTTCGCGATCTATCTTCTTCACTAGGCTTCTATCTTATGTAACGTTTATTTTTATTACCGTCACACTGACTATCGATTTGGTTGCTACGATTCCGTGCCAAGAAAGCACGTGATTTTATGATCCACCTGCCTCTATTGACTCCCTTGCCAAATGTTTCAGTAGTTTGTGTTAGTAGAAGCTCTTCTACTTTCAGAAAATCATTATTGTTAAAAAAACTGGTTTCTGCCCGCGATTTTCATCCAACGGGAATCGTACATTCTTCCGGGTCAAAAAATAACACGTCATAACAAACCATTACTCCTGTATTCCTCGAAGGATTAGGCAGAGATGCACCAATGTAAACCCACAGGTCTGTTTTTAAATGTACTATGATCACTTCAGTTTTTATGAAGGCACTGTTGTGTCTTTTTTGATATTATCTTTAGAGTACTTTTGCTCGACCAGGGAATCGAATCCAAGATCTCCAATCTAAAATAATCCAATAAACATCTTTAAACAAGGGAAATAGTACGCTGAACATTTTTTTTTTGATAATCTGTAAGTCCTACTACCTACTGAACACAGGCCTCACCAAATCTTTCTAGGTATGGTCTTGCATCATCTCAAACCAAAAAATTAAAAAAAACATCAACGTTTTTTGATGCTTGCATTCTTTATGGTAAACATCATCCGTTATACCGGATCTTATACCTCTGAAATACTTACAGCAACTGCATTACGTGGATCTGGAAGTTATGCTTGAATCAACGATGCTCTGGTCTGCTATCATCAGGAACTGTGCTGTTTGAATATTCTTTAAAAAAAAACCTTTGCCTCTTCCTAGAAATCTGCCAGGGCTGCGGGTTGTTGCCGGGGCTGCGGGTTGTTTGAAAGAGATACCGCGCCCCCGGAACGCAAAGGGCACATGAAGGAACATAGACGGGTTTTAGCCAGTAAAAGTCTGACACTCCCTCCCGCCCCGCCCAGGGCGGGGGAAGTTATTTGATGATTACCTGCCTTAAAAAAAAAACCTAGAAATCTCTTCTGTACCATGCGTTTATAGACAAATGAACTCCACACAGAAACAGTCACACCCGGAATAACTGTAACAGTAAGTCTACAAATATTTGTTCCGTGCGGGTATCGAACCCGTGACACGCAGCGTAGCAGCCAATTGCGCAGTGACTGCGCTAAGATTTTACTTGATAGCTTTTGAATATATATAGCTTTTTTTATGATTTTGAGGATTCGGATCTTATAGATGTCCAAATACTGATTTTATTTCAATAACAGTAGGTAAACATTCAAACTCTGGACATAGGTCTTCTCCTTAATCTAGGTAAGTACTTGTGTATATTTTATCTTTTCATTTCCAGTTTTTTCGTTTTGTTTCAGACACTTAGGTACTTCAAAGTTCAAATAAAACTCAACAAAATAATTTACCAATTTTTTTTATTAAACTCATATTTTTTTACAAAGAAACTATTCACATGAAAATCATTACAATTACCTTGATATTAACAGTTGACAAATAGATCCGATAAAAGATGTCAGACATCATTTTCTATCACTAGCTAATTACAATATTTACAACACTATTTACATAATTACAAATGACAAAAATAAATTCGACAAAGACCATTATGATATTTCATACAATTGTGTAAACTTAGAATTCACAGCCAGAAAACAAAAGATAGAAAATAAAATGAATCGAAAATCTCAAGTCTTTTTAGATTACGTGTTTACATGTTCCAACATTTCCGGTAACGCATTGTATGCTACCATGTTACCAAACCCTTTAGGCTCTTTTTTTGTGACTATTGCAACAATTTCTTCTTCTGGCGGCGGAGGTGGGAACTCCGCATTAGGGTCCACAGCCCCCGATATATCATCTACACTTAAAACTACTTCTCTATTGTCAATTTCGATTCTATTACGTTCTAAAGAGCTATCTTCCATGATGCTGTACAGATTTTCTGATTTACTCTTACTATACATTTGTCAGGAATTCATGTAAAACGGATCATTGATATTGACTCCATCATTGACTGTGTTACCCTTTTGGGACCACTGTTTTTGTTGATGCTTTATCCTATAAATAATTTCGTCATGTATTACTCCAAAACACATAGCAGTCAGTGCAAGACCCGTTAAGGTGTACCCAGAACAGAACCACAGTGTAGTGGATTTGATAGTGTAGTACCTAACACCATTTATTGTTGTATATGTCATACCAGGAACAATATTACCGAAGCCAATGGTGCTTAAGGCCATGAAACAGAAGTAGAAACCATCTATAATACCCAAATTGTCTAACTTGAACAGAACCACTGCACCGATAACTATGTATATAAATATTGCTGCTAAACATAAAAGTACTGGAGCTAGTATGCTCAAGCCATGCATAGATAGCTTTGAATCTGTATCAGGCCAGCTGATGACGTCATCTTTTGCTGTACTGGTCGTTGGCCTTTCTGATAGAGACAAGTCTTTTTGGCTATCAGGTTTTAACACATAACACTCTTCTGTGGGAGTCTTGCTTGTGTTTTGGCTGTTAAGCATTTCTTCTTGTTGCCTTTTCAACTTCATTCTTCTTTCCTTCTCCGCCATTCTTCTTTCGTCGTAGCAGCAGTAGCCACAGTTGGAACAGAGACAGCAGCAGAGGGCGCGGCTGAAGACGCTTCGCGCCATTTTGGAGAGGAGGGACCCGACACTGGACAGGTACACCAGGGTCAGTGGTATACCGATCAGAGCGTAGATTATTGTGACGCCTTTACCGAGAATTGTTCTCGGTGCGATGTTGCCGTAACCTGTGTAAGAAAAGCAGATATTAGAATTTTCATAACGATATTGTGAAAAAATACCTAGTTTAGAATTTCCTGTAATTGAATGGTATCACATAATTTATAGGTTAATTACCACAACTAAGTTCAAAATGTAGTCACAATTTCATCTCAGTCCTATAATATGTCAAAAAGTTTGAGGCATTTTTGACAGGTAAAGACGATTAGTGTGTGAATTTGTTTAGAATCACAAAAATTGCTCCTATTTCTCAACATAGCAGACAAATAAAATTGTCTTTTAAAAGACAACATTACATAAGAGCGTATTTATTACTCAACTTGTAACTCTTGGCCATTACACTATCACAGTATAGTTTAAAACTATTTTAGACGTAGTGCAAGCTTATAGCTATTGTTGTTGCAAAATAATAGCACTTTACTCCAGTTATTTACAACCCAACTAAAAGTACACTAACCCCTAACTTACTTCTACAATTTTAAAATAAACAACTCAAAGTGCTCACCAATAGTAGTCAAAACAGTCAGCGAATAGAAAAACGCAAGCGCCAAATTCCATTCGTGTTCCTCATAATGGTTTGTGAGGTCGCTCCCGAATTCCCCAAGCGCCATCTCTCTATAACTGACGCCATACTGTGACGCCATTTCAGTAGTAACCCTTTGTACAAGCTCGTTTTGAAACTTGAGAATCTCCTGTGCAGCCAAGCGTGTCCAATTCTCTCTATACAAAATATTTAGAGACACTGTTATCTCCCAAATATTTTCAACCGCTCTGCTTCTCGCGTCCCAAAAGTAATTTGCTGACAAAGTTAGATTCCCATAATCATTTTCCTCGTCCGTCTTTTTGTGTGTACTATTAGTATCTTTATGACTAAGTTTCTGTCTATCTGGCAGTATTCTAGGCCTGGCTGGAACTTCTGCCCCGCCTTCTATGGCTAGAAAAATGAAGGATCCTAAAAACGTGTAAGCTAAAAGTACTATGAATATTACAACGTTTGTAAGGGATCCAATAATGAATTGTTTTCTTCTATATTTAGTAGTTTTGAGACGAAAACAGCAGACCACTTTTTGTCGGGATGTTTGTGCTCTTTTTCTGCTATTAGATGCCATAGAATCGGCATCTTGGCATCTGTCCAATGGAATCCCTCCGTTTATCGAGGGCTTTGCCAACGAGTACTGTTCGAACCGACTGATTGCTTCTTTATCCAATACTACATGATCTATATCCATGTTGGTGTGTTACGTTCTACCTCCTTTTGAAGTCATTATATCGGCTCATCTGAAACAATAGAAAAATGCGATTAGATATCAAATATAAAGTATGTTCATTTGCAACACTTGATACCTATTTTTAGGGCTTAAACTGAGTCCTATTTTAGGTACATCGTCTTCAGTCGTATAATTATTGAATTGCAATACTATTTCTTTAAGAGTAAGTATGAAGTTAGAAGAAGAAGTATGTAGTTGAAGTTTCTAGTCCAAACTTCTCCACACGAAATTACCATTTGGAGGGGACAACTAGATTCTATTAAATCCCTTGTAAATCACGTTCAAAGATGTCTTAGTGGTCAAATTAAAATAAATGATTTGACTTTGATTTTCGACAAATCTAGCTATATTATTGACGGTAAGGTGGTTAAGAAGGTATAAAAAAGTAAATGGTAGGTAGATATATTCAAAAGTATCCTTTCTGAGTTATCCGGGTACGTTCCTTCCTGATTAAAATCGGCTTAGTTATTTTTATCCGAGAAAACATTCTAAAAAGGGAGAGTTCTCTTTGAAATTGATGATGCTCATATAATAGGTAACTGTCTAATGGTCTTAGTTGTAGTTGTCTTAGTTGTAAGCGTGCTTGCTGAATGTGGGGTCCTGTGTTCAATTCCCAGCACAGACAAAAATTTTTTGGACTACGAATTTCTCTGTAGTAGCCCTTAGTTTAGAAGCTGGTGGTGTGATACTCTAGTGCTTGGGTAAGCATGTGAAGTCATTGGTTCTGCACACATGATCTCTCCCCGATCATGTCGGATTGCCGTCCCATCGGACTGTGAGAGTAAAAGAGGAGGGAGTGCACCTGTCTTTGCGCACACACTTGTGCCCTATAATATCAGTCATATTGGCTAGTCTTCATTGAAATTGGCCGTCATGACCGAAATTCAGTGAATATTCATAGGTGCATGAGTATTTTATGGTTTATGATTTTTTTATCGGACTATGCGTGTTGGTTGCAAATCCAATGAATTTAACGTCAATCAATATCGAATGATGATCGGAATTGACAGACTACTATCTACTATCAAGCCATTGTTTGCATGAACATAGCTCGTTAGCTATTGACCTACTGAATATTGATAGATGGGAAAACGAAGATGTATAACGATATTGTAATATCTGGTCTAAAGATTAACCAATTACGACGGTTTTTAAAGAAATTGTGTCAATAGATACGATCAGCAACAAAAGTCGATCAACGATCGTTCGAAATGTTAATCTATTTTTGTTGCTAATGATGAATTACCAAAAAAAGTAGATTAACGTTTACGATTTTTTTATCCTTTTTATTGAGCACAATATAAAAGGAAATACGAAATAGATCTAAAATTAAGACAAAGCGAACTCTTAGGTTTGGCTTAAAATTCTGGATATTACTGAATTGTGTTATTTCGTGTCTATTTAAATGATAATGTAAAAGTAACATTGTTAAACGACTTTTGTTGCTTCCCGTACCTGCGACAGAACAGCTCAAAAACTGAACCTGCATTCAAAAATACAGATCCAAATATCACAATTGTAGAAAATATTGTCAGAAATCTATTTTTCCTTTCCCATAATTTTTCTATATAATACTCCCAACCTCAATACTGGGACATTTAAGCCGATACCCTCCCCCACTACTTAAGTGGGTAGTAATTTTTCAAAGTGTCTCAGAGAGTGGGTGGGGGGATAGGTGACAAATGAAGAAGTATAGACTTAAAGGCATGATTAATGACCTCTCAATATCCTCTTATGTGGGGTATCTCGAAACAACTTATCTTAATATGTATTACCGAAGGATTTTTTGTGGGAAATTGGTGTTATTGAAATCGGTTTGCTTCTTTTCTTTTTGGAGAATTGGTTAGGTTTTGGCTTTAAAGTGTGGTGATGGATTAGAGTTTGATAGCAAAGCTTTGGGATTCGGAATTAGTGGTGGAAGGTCTTTGCCCAGTTGTGGGACTGTGTGGGCTGATCAATAGGTTGAATTTTGTTTTAAAGGTGAGTTGTATGTGAAGTTGCAAAACGCTGGTTGAAGTTGATTAAAGATCGCATATTTCTGTTTTTCATTGAATTCTCAGCCATCATCCACTTTTTTTTTCTTTGATATTATAACGCTGACGAGTTAATTTGTTTGTACCACACCGAAACTACTGACCTAATTTTGACAAAAAAAAACCTCTTAAAGCTACGTTGTTTCTCAGCAACCAATATTATACTAACAAAAAAATATATATAGATCTGTAAAAAAATTCACGCGTACGAAGTCACGGACGTATTATCTAGTGCTACATTATAAAAACCATAAACTACAAAACTTAGCAACAAAAATGTGAACAAGGCCATCTTCCACAGTCCTTAGAATAACGATGGACTTCACAAAGATCGTAAAAACACGCTTCTGTGGAGACAACCGCAAAAGTGAGCCGATAAAATAAATTAAACCAATTTGTGACACTTTAATTAGGACTCTTTGCTTTTGGTAATTAGGTAATTTTTTGCTGTGCCCTCAAATTGACGTTTTCATTTGCTTAGTAAGTAATTTCTGTTCAATCATTGATGTTAAATGGTTCTCTTTGGAGTTTTTGCTGAAGTGCCAATGTGTCTTGTTAAATTTAAATGTACACTCAACAAACGAGGTAAGTAAGCAGGGTCATAAACATAGTTCAAGTAACCTAAGAAAGTGGTAGATTTTTTTAAATTTTACTGAATTTAAATAATAAACATTTAACAGTTTATTAATTAGATTAAATTTAATTCCGAAACATGCATCGGTTTTTAAAAATATAAATATACCATCGCGCCTGTATTCCCCGAAGGGTTAGGCAGAGGTGTACCAATGTGCATCCACAGTTCGCTGGTATATTTAGGTCCCATGTAATAGAGGGCGAGCCTATTGCCATTAACCGGGCACAAATCCAAACTCCGAGCTGTTACTGAGAATTTCATAGAAAAACCCAATAACACTTTTTGCTCGACCTGGGAATCCAACCCAGGACCTCTAGCGTAGCAGTCGTGCTTAGGACCACTAGGCTAACGAGGCAGTTTTTAAAGATACTTTAACTCAATCAGACGATCCTGGTTACTTATCTCTTTTGCTGACTGTACATACATTTTAAGTTTATCTTGGATATCAGTAACATCGGTGATGGAAAAAAACGGGGGAAAACCTGTAGTTATAGTTAACTTGCTTCTCCCAGTGACATCGATCACATGGAAGTCCGTTTGTCTGTCTGTTAGGTTTTTACGACTAAACGACTATTTAGCGATTTGGAAGCAAAAAATGTTATTGGGTTTTTCTATGAAATTTTCAGTAGCAGCTCGGAGTTTGGATTTGTGCCCGGTTAATGGCAATAGGCTCGCCCCCTAATACATGGGACTACATACCTATTAACTGTGGGTGTACATTGGTACACCTCTGCCTAACCCTTCGGGGAATACAGGCGTGATAGGTATATACATATATTTTTTTCATAAAATGAAATCCATGTCATTGAGAGATACAAAAAGAAAAAGCTTGGTTTTTTGTTGTCTCAGATAGCAAAATTTATTCAAAAATAAAGGTAGAAAAAAATATTTTAATAACCTGACTTGTAATCAAAGTAAGTATAATTAATTAAGTTTTATCAGAGCTCCAAAAATACGTGTAAAATAATAATAAATCATAAAGTTTTAGTTCCAAAACAGATGTTAATCATTCTGGAAGTTAGCTACTAACATTGGGGCAGTTTAATTTTATTAGCATTATTATATTTTAGCTTTTTGGGTAACATAATAAAGGGTTAAATTATGAGAAAATAATATCATTAATTTATCATCTAGACTAATATTATAAAGAGGAAACATTTTATTGTTTGTTTTTTTGTTTGTAACAAAAAGTATTATTGGGGTTTTCCTATGAAATTCTCAGTAGCAGCTCGGTGTTAGAATTTGTGTTCGATTGATGGCAATAGGTTCGCACTCTATTAAATGGGATCCAAACATACCAGCGAACTGTGGGTGCACATTATACACCTCTGCCTAACCCTTCGGGACAAACAGCTGGATGGTATGTATGCGATAAAATAAGCATGATTTGAGAACTGAGAAAATAGGTTGATGCCTATGTACGACCAGAAATTCTAGTATTTTTAGGCATTCTAATCTCAGTTTCAATCTGTCAGAAATGTCTAAATCTTCTTCTTCTATAAGATTTTGAACGGTTTTCAATAAGAGAATGTATTGAGCTTCCCACATAATTTGTACCTACAGTCCTTCTTCGTTGAATCTTTCTATCAGACATAAACTCACGCTCTTTCCCATGGGGGTAAGCAGAAACCACAGAACGCCACCTGCTACGATCCTCACATACTCCTTTCACCTCGTCCACGTTCATACATCAGCCGGCTTATTCTGTAAGAAATCGCGCTCAGTGAATTAAGGTGAAGTGAGCTAAAACTGGGCTGTCACTATACGATTCTAGGGATTGACAGGTCGCTACACGCTCACTTCACGGAAGGAGGGTTTTACAGAATAACACCGCTGGTCATACAAGCACGCCCTTTACCCGACTTATTGTATCTACATATTTACTTCGATGACAAAGAGAAACTAGAACATGAATTGTTTATAAACATCAAGTAACTTAAACAAAGGGGTGTGTAACCCAAACCGGGCAGGATAAAACCAAAAAATATAAATAATAAAACATTCGATATTTTCGATCTCCATATATTTGATCCAAAGGTAAACGTATGCACATAATTCACATAAGTTTCAAACGTTTCTCTATACATAGATGAAAAGCTCAAGTTTTTTTTTTGTTTATAATAAATTCGCTTTCAGACCACGTACGATTCTTTGGACGAGGGATAGATGTGTTGCGTGAATTGGAATGGTTTCGCGTATAAAACGTGAATGTGTGAGTGAGATGGATTGTGTTTTGTTACCGACGTCGAATGTATTTGTTTGTGTGTGTTTTTGGAATTCGGTTACAGTAGAAAATCTCAATGGTGACCAGCCAAGTCCACCGGAGATAATTTAGCGTATATGTGTGTCACACAGGTGCACTCCCTCTTTCTTCACTAACATAGTCCGATGGGACAGCAATCTGATACAACCGGCGAAAAATCAGGCGTAGGACCAACGGCTTTCTTTACGTGCTTTCCGAGGTACGGAGGTGTCACACCACCAACTTGCAAACTCCGTACTACTATTGAAAAATTCTTTATAGAAACACCTAATGATACTATTTTTCCGACCTGATGGCAATCCGACCCCCCTATTACATGGGACCTAAACATACCGGCGAACTCTGGATACATTGTTACACCTCTGCCTAACCTTTCGGGGAATTCAGGCGTGATGGTACGTGATGTTAGTTGCGTATATCCTATGCAGGGGCACATGCGGCGCACGGATTATAACCGAGCAGTATTTAGGGCATAAACAAATGACGACAGGCCACGCGTGTGGTGGTGACGTCATCAAGCCACGCAACCGTACGCAGTGGCTGTAAGTCGCAGTGGATAATCTCGTCTACATATTGCGAAGGTACAGTTAACAAAAGAGAAAAGTAACCAGAGCGTCTAATATAGTTAAAATTTTCTTTCAAACCGGTAGTCGTTTTTAAATAAAATTAATTTTAATTAATAAACTGTTTATTTACTATTAATTAAAATAAAATTCATTCAAAAACTTCTATCGGTTTTTGTAAAACTTTGATTTCACTAGGCGACCTTGGTTACTTATCTCTTTTGCTGACTGTACATGAGTGGAACTCTCTACCTGCGTCTGTATTTCCAAATGCATTTTTTATACGTTACCTCACACTAGGAATTGCTCCTGTATCGTGTAACATAATTATAAAACTCACATTCACAAACAGACCAGGGACAACTAGCTATAGGCCATACTAATATTTACTCCGTGCGGGCATCAAACCCGCGACAAACAGCGCAGCAGCCATCCTTCAGCCACTGCGCTAACCGTGCTGTTCAACCCACAAATTCAACATTCAACCTTAATCTCCTCAAAGTTAGCATGAACCGCTTCTAGCTTTTTCTGGGTAAGCTCACTCACACAAGGGAAAATAATAGAATATGAAGCCAAAAAAAAAATTGGCTGCTTGTTTAAATGCACTAATCTCTTGATTTACCAGTCGGAATATAGAATATAATATACTCGTAAGTAACATCTCGATGCGACACACGGGAGCGGAGCAGTAATCGGCAAAACTGCGGGGTAGCAACAGCTACTACAAAAACCTTATTTATGCATGTAATCAGGAAAAAAATCATTCACACCGTCTCATTCAACGCTACTCATAATACACACACCTGCACACATAAATATTCAGATATTTCCGCCCCCTAGCCGTTCGCAAATTCTCACCTTATGAACGGAGCTAAAATATTGCTGTATCGATGCCTATTTTCACACCGTATAAGGAAACACTGCATCAGTGAAGAGAACAGAAAATATTCCTATTTTTTTTTAGGGCCCCTATTTTTTTTTTTTTTTTTTTTACCCTACCTCAATAGGCAAATTACAGAACCCTTATAGGATCACTTTGTTCTCCATCTCTTTTTTTTGTTAGTGGATAGCAAACTAGTCTGCGGCCCCCCTGATGGTAAGTGGTCACCGCTGCCTATAGACATTTGCAATACCAGCGGCCTTGCAGACGCGTTGCCATCCCAGAGACAAAGTCTGTCAAGACCTAATATCTCGGGAACGCGAGGAGGTACCGAGTTAAAAATCACATCATACACTAAGATTTATAGACCCTTGAATCTGTGAAAAAATCAAACTTCTAAGTTAACGTTAATAAAATACGGCCGTTTATGCCGCAAAAAACGTATATTTCGAAACTCTTAAAAGATTAAAAATAAATAAGGTACTTTCTGTTGACCTAGAACTGTGAAATATGGCAAGTAATATCTGCTTATGCTACAGTTACAGAGTAAATAAAAGTAAAAAAATACATTTGTAATTAGATCATAAAAAAATATAGGATTTAAAAGCCCGAAAATACTGCAAGAGACGATTCCTGAGCTAAAATATGTACCTGAAAATTTGTATGGAACCCTCGGTGGGATAGTCCGACTCGCACTTGCCTGTCTTTTTTTCGTATTCGTATAATTAGGGTGGATTATACCGATACAAACATGCTTAAGGGAAAGTTACACGAGCGGAAATTGGGATGATTCAATTAAAGCAAATGTGTTAAAAAATACGTATGAACAGATTTATTTTATCGATACTAGCTTCTACTCTCGGCTTCGACTGCGTGGATATGAAGTAGGTACTATTGTTAGTCCATAAAACATTTGCTGTACTATTAGTGATATAAATTTTGTGTATTACCAAGAAAAACAAAACTACCAAATCACCATTTCGAAGCTAGTCACCTAGCTTCTACACGCGACTTCGTGAACATTGATATAATTATTCGTCGAGAACCGTCTTCTGGTATAAAAAGCTTCTTTGCTATTCCAGACTAAAATCTATCTCTGTGCCAAATTGTATACTGATCCATTCAGCCATTCTGTCGTGATTGAGTAACAAACATCCATCCAAACTTTCGCAACTACGGATTAACTATGCAAAAAAAAAACCGATATTATTTTAGGGAGCATAGCTGTTCTGTACAAAAGACTAACTAACCCAATAGAAAAAAAAACTTTTCTTAATATAAGTACATATAAAACAAAAAAGAAATTCAATAGAAAACTCCCAAAACTATAACTTTCAGAACAACTATTACAACGACACGAAAGCTTCCAAACTTCCAAATTTCCAAATTGACAATAAAGATTTAACAGTACGCAGGTGCAAAACTGGTTAAAACCAGTTTAAACCAGTTTGAACCAGTTAAAACCGGCGAAAACCTGCGAAATCCGGCGCGAACTGGTGTTTTAACGACTGGCCGAGAGTGTGCAGTCAGTTGTAGGCTGGGAACAATATGTGTGGCTCATTAAAGGCCAATATACGCTAACGACTTGTTGGCACGAATGCCGCTAGTCTGTAAACACCCTATGGAATGGGTTGGCGAAATGATTGAAGGTTGTGATTTAATGGTTCCGTATTAATTACATGCTTATAGTACGTTTGTTATAGACAAAACGCGGAAATAATGACAATAGTTATTAAAATAATAGCTTCTGCCCGCGACTTCGACCGCGTGGACCCGCGTTAAATCTTTGGTTACCGCTCCTGTGAGACGTAGCGTGATGTTATATAACCTATACCTCATAAATCTCGCTATAATTTACAAGGTTTTCCCCTACACGCATTTTAGTTTCGAAGATTAGCTCGTTTAAACAAACAATAAAAAAAAACTATACAGTTTTATTTTCAATTATTATAAAAAATGTTACTTTCATTATGTTGTTAAAGTATGTGCAGGCACAGAATTGTTATTGTACTTATTGTTATCCATAATTAAAAAATCATTTTGACAAAACAATTCAGCAATAAAAGCTTTTTTTAATAACCCAGTTTAATAGGTAATATGCGTACTTTACCGCTAAGTGATATAGGTATGTAGGTATTTTGACACCACAAATAATTCTAACATAACCTTAACCTCAACAATAACAGGAAGATATCAAACATTTCCAATATTTTCAACACCAGGAAGGCACTACAGCTTCGATATTTTTATCGCAATAAATCTTTGATATGTTGATATTTCGTCTAGTGTTATTTCCTTTCGACTCCTGTCGAAATTCTGACAAGGGTCCACGTCTATTAGGTTATTTACTATGTAGCTTTTTATAGTAATAAGTGGTAAATGGCATCAACACACCTGGTAAATAAATCCTTGTATTTGTATTGAAATATATGGTTTGGTAAGACGTTTGTTGCGGGTATTCTTATCGAGACTTACATAATTTTATCAAGGCTGAAAATTTAAGGATAGATTAAAAACAAGCTCTATTCAAAAATATGTTTTTAATACAATTTCTTTTATATTTCATTGTCATGCAAATAAGTAATCAAAATTCCAGCTTAATTGGACGCCATGAAATAGATCAATTTTAACTTGTATGATGTCATTAAGTCCCTATAGCCACCTTCCGGATTCATCATCAGACCAGCTTTGTGACATCATCATATTGCAGTGTCATGCAAATTGCACATTTAGGCAAAATCTCAGCTAAGTAGAACATCGGGAAGTAGCTCAAATTTATCTTGTAAGATTTGATTGGATTTCACCGGGACAGGTGAAAGCTTAAAATAAAATTAAGTAATGTAATGAAATAAATATTTTTATTACGTTTTACTTGAACTTTTCGACTGAGCTAAACTAAGACTAACTGCCTCGTTAGCCTAGTGGTCCTAAGCGCGACTAGTATGCTAGAGGTCTTAGGTTCGATTCCCAGGGCGGGCAAAGTGTCATTGAGTTTTTCTATGAAGTTCTGAGTAACAGCTTGGAGTTGATTTGTGCCCGGTTGATGGCAATAGGCTAGCTCCCTATTACATGTGACCTAAAACATACCGGTGGAATGTAGATTTACATTGGTACATTTCTGTCTAACACTTCGAGGAATGATGGAGGAGGCATGATGGTAGGTATGTATGTAAGGTTAGACTGACCGATAAACAGACAGACAACACGGGCGTATAGATTTAGGAATCTTGTCGGTCTAGGTATAGACTTAGTCATCATCATCTGCTTAGCCTTTTTCCCAACTATGTTGGGGTCTGCTTCCAGTCTAACCGGATGCAGCTGAATACCAATGTTTTACATGGAGCGACTGCCTATCTACTAAGTACTAGGTACAGACTACTAGAGGTACTAGAGGTATCTAGGTATAGACTTAGTAATAGGGTCAAACTCTTTGGGCAGGGAACCCTAAGGCTGTATAAGTTACTTTGGGTGTTCATTACAGTTGTGCTATTTTAGGTTTCACTTAATCAGAACCCGTCAATCACTTACACAACTCTAAGACTAAAATAACATTGTTTTAATAAATGAATAATTTAGAAACCTTTACAATATTATAATTATATATCAACCCTTTTAATTTCAAATACAATCATTGTTTTCGACAGCCTTTAACACCGGCCTTTTATTGTCCCACTGCAGGGCAAAGGCCTCTTCTCATACAGAGAAGGCACGAGCATTGATCACCACGCTTGATCAAGGTGGATTGGCGATTTCAGACTTATATTAATTATATGTCCGACTTTAATCTCACGTATGTATTCCCGGAAGGGTTAGGCATAGGTGTACCAATGAACACCCACAGTCCAAAGGTATTAAGTTAAGTTTTCCCATGCAATAGGGGGCATGGAAAAATACGTATTTATTTATAACTCTATTTAGTCAAAACTTACGCGCTGATGTGATGTTTTATTTCACCACTTAAACTACATACATACCATCACGCTTCTATTCCCCGAAGGGTTAGGCATAGGTGTACCAATGCACACCTACAGTCCGCCGGTATGTTTTAAGACCCATGTAAAAGAGGGCGAGCCTATTGCCACTAACCAGGCACAAATCCTAACTCCGAGCTACAGAGAATATACCATCACGCCTGTATTCCCCGCAGGGTTAGGCAGAGGTGTACCGATGTACACCCACAGTTCGCCTGTATATTTAGGTCCCATGAAACCGGGGGCGAGCCTATTGCCACTAACCAGGCACAAATCCTAACTCCAAATTCCTACTAAGAATTTATTTAAAAAACGCCCAAATAACACTTTGCTCGACCTAAGAATCGAACCCAAAACCTCTAGCGTAGCACTCACCTTTACGACCACTAGGCTAACGAGGTAACCAACTAAGTACATAAAAACACACTCACATAACAAAACGTAAATTAATTTGAACACAACACACACACATACATGTATTTCTGTTGTGCTAGTGACAAATACCCCACATTAGTCGTTCTGGTGAGTTATCATCTTTTTGCTAACAAAAGGGATCCATTTAGGGACACATTTCAGTCGCCTTTGTGCACCGATCTTGTGGTCTAAGATCCCAGTGTAGCTAGAACTACGTCATGTTAGTATGGCTGAATTAAGAATAGATAGTAGTTCTTCTTCTTATCGTGTGGGCAGTAAGGTCTAATGACCCCACCCACCCTAGTGTCGGAGTTTCTAAACCGCCTCAAGGGCCTCTGACATGGTTACCGATGTCAGTGATGTCCAAGATAAACTTAGAAAGTACATATGAATTAGAAAAAGTCACATTGGTACTTGCCCGTGACCGGTTGCGAACCCACAACCTCGTGCATGGGAGGCGGGTGCCTTAACCACTGGGCCATCACGACACTAGTAGCACTAGTAGTATAAGGTACCTTATTCACATACACATACCATCGCGCCTGTATTCCTCGAAGGGTTAGGCAGACCGCACTGTGGGTGTACCAATATACACCCACAGTTCGCCGAAATGTTAGGCCGTTGCGCGTTGTTATGTTGGTAGTTTTTTGACACACACGTTAATGCGGAGCGGAGTGTACGGGAGCGGAGCAGTAATGTACGATTTCCACCAACTGGGCGGCGCAGGGCCGCATGAAATTTATACTGCTTGGACGCAACATACGCGCGGACCTAACTGAGTTTGGAGCAGTATAAATTCCATGCAAACACGAACCTTAACTACTATTGTAGAAGCCTCAATATTCTTTAGCACAGTGTGAAATGCGCTCCGGCGCGGCCCAGATGGTGGAAATCGTACATAACCTAAGATATTACGCGAGCGATGTTATAAAGCCATGGATTCGAATCCACATAAATCTGGCTATATATACAAAAATATTGTATAAATATAGATGTTGCAGGAAATTATTTAAAAAATAAAATTAATAAAGCCTTAGACTTTCCGTGAATGATATTTCAGCCCGACACTTTAAACGTTAACATTACGTAGGTTTGACGTTCCTAGGATCTTAGACTACTAGGTTTAAAGCTCTTGTAGCGGAATTTTGGTCAGTTTCAGTTGATATTTTGTTTGTGTCCACGAATATTATTATAAAATAATAATATTCGTGGACAGCTTTATGCAGTGGTATGCTCTATATTAATATTATAACGCTGAAAAGTTTTTTTTTCACTTAATCAGGCTCGCCCCCTATTACATGGGACCTAAATATACCGGCGAACTGTGGGTGTACATTGGTACACCTCTGCCTAACCCTTCGGGGAATACAGGCGTGATGGTATATTTTTTTTTAAAGTTTTTTTTTATTGTTTCTTTGTTTAAACGCGATAAACTGAAACTAATTGTCGGTTTGAATAGAATCTTTCTATTTATGATAGCCAGATTCATATACTATCACGCCCGCATTCCCCGAAGGGTTAGGCAGAGGTGTACCAATGTACACCCACAGTTCGCCGGTATATTTAGGTCCCATGTAATAGGGGGCGAGCCTATTGCCATTAACCGGGCACAAATCCAAACTCCGAGCTGCTACTGAGAACTTCGTAGAAAAACCCAATAACACTTTTTGCCCGACCTGGGAATCGAACCCAGGACCTCTAGCGTTGCAGTCGCGCTTACGACCACTAGGCCACCGAGGCAGTATACTGCTTAATGTTACTTCTTTAATGGGCACTATACATAGTTAACGGCTTTTTGGTAAATGTCTTTTTGCTTTTCATATAAATATTATAAAACAAAGCCACCTTTAGCGTCAACCCTACAAGAAAATACGCTACTGAACAACTAAATTAACGCCAAGCAAACCCAAGTGTCTCACTAAACAAAGTCATATTAATATCAGCCCGCCCCCAGGCGTCTCTCGCCATTTATCAAACTCCTGCAGTGTTACATGTCATCTAATTTTATGCTAATTATTAGATTCCACCTGCAAGCTTCATTAGCAAGTCGGAGATTTTTCGAAGAACTCATCATATTATGCGAGTTCGTATAATTTTGAGTAATTCTGACAAGGGTCTTTGTGAAATGTATTTTTGGAATAATTCTGGTTTGAGGTGGGGTGGTTTGGGCTGCGTCTCATGGAAAAGGTGTGGGTTGGAAACTGGGCAAGTAACAATATGACTTTTTCAATTCGTAATGATTTGTTCTTTTTAATTTTATTTTTGGCACTGACGTCGCTGAAGGGAATCACAATCAATTGTCAATTTTATCCAGATATGTGTACCAATTCTTATGTGATGGAGTAACAAATATCCATTCAAACTTTCGCATTTGTAACAGTAATAACATAAAGTCTTGAGTCGCTAATCCGCCTTGAGCAAGCGTGATGATCAATACTCGTGCTTTCTCTGTATGAAAAGAGGCTTTTGCCCAGTAGTGAGTCAATGCCCACGATTTCATTCACATTAAATAATTCATTTGGGCATTTTTTATCAAGTGCCCAAATATCAAATTTTGTAATAATGCCGGACTCCCATACAATCTTTCCACTCCTATTTTAACCCCTTCAAGCCCCATTTTTCGTGACAAAGGCAGTTTATGCCCTTCTCTAGGGTCTATTCTATCTCAGTACAAAACTTCATCGAAATTGGTTCTGTGGTTTAAGCGCGACAAAGTACAGACAGACAGAGTTACTTTCACAATTATAATATTAGTAAGGAAGTAGGAATTGTAGATTACAATAACATTTATCTCTTTTGTTTACAGTAGTTACACCTTCATAAATAGATACGTAGGTACAAAATCAGTTAACGAAAAATTATTTCATTAGGGTCCTCTTACATTTAAATTAGGTTACACGTAATTTTTCCTGTTTGTTAAGCTAAACCAAATCGTCTAAACATGAACATTTTTAAACCAAAACGCAAACAAAACGAGTAGCCCAATCTCCGATCTCCCATTTTCCAAATGGCGAACAAAATGGCGGTAACAGGAAACCGGAAACGCGGCCATTGTATTGAAACGAAAATATATCGAGAATGATTGATGGATCAACAAATGGACTGGGGTTAATTATACGTAATTCGTTAAAATGAACTCTTTGTGCGAAAATGGTGGTCGTATATCATAGACGGACAATGCGGTATGTGTATTGAGGTAGCCTTTCATATAAATAGTAATGGCTCAGTTATTTAGATGCCCACCTCTCATTCATGGAGTTATGGGTTCGATACCAAGCAGTACAAATCCTACCAGACTATGGGAGTGAAGGAAGAGGGAGTGGCTTTATGTTTCCCCACACTTATGTACTAAAATATCTCCCGTGATCTTGGCTAGTCTTCATTAGTACCGCCATGACCAACATTCGATTGAGACAATACTACAATTAAAGTTGATGTATTATCCCACGGGAACCGTACATTTTTTCGGCCAAAAAAGTATCCTATGCGTTATACTACCCTGAAAGCTACCTCAGTGCCAAATTTCATCCAGATCCGTTCAGCCGTTTCAGCGTGAAAGAATAACAAACATCCATCCATCCAGCTTCTGTCTGCTACTTCGTTCGCTTGGTTTTAATCACCCGTGTTACGTCTTTAGTTACAGCTCCACTCCCGAATGTCCTAGCGTGATGTTTTATAGCATAAAACATTCCTCGATAAATGCACTATCCAATACAAAAAGACTTTTTCAATTCGGACTAGTAGATTCCTAAGATTAGCGCGTTCAACCAAAAAAACAAACTCTTCAGCTTTATAATATTAAGTGTAGATAAGTAGGATTATAATAGGAAGTAAAAAAAAAAATACCATCACGCCTGTATTCCCCGAAGGGTTAGGCAGAGGTGTACGAATGTACACCCACAGTTCGCCGGTATATTTAGGTCCCATGTAATAGGGGGCGAGCCTATTGCCATTAACCGGGCACAAATCCAAACTCCGAGCTGCTACTGAGAATTTCAATATTTTTTTAATAGGAAGTAAGGATGACGAAAGCCAAGCTGCAGTCAATAATGAAGTAACACCAAAGCTAAGCCAAGTTGGAGTGTCACATAAACTGTTAGGGGACCATCGTAAAAGCCAGCCTTTATAGCTATTAAGAAAACTGTTATACCTTGGTGTACCTAAATTATATTGTCACCGTCATCCTTAGACAACATCGTAAAATGGCCGGCGCGGGCGAGTTGTTCTAGAATGTTTGGTTTCTTGGGGATTTTTGAGAAAGTTTGTTTTCTTTTTTAAAGTGTTTAGTTTTTGCTTGAGACTTTGTCTCTCGTGTGGAATTTGACTTGTTTTGGAAAGTATTATGTATCTTTTGTGGGTTTTTAGACATTTATTGCTGAATGAGACAGTCAGGCAATTACTAGGTACTAGTTTCTGGCCGCTTTAAGAATTTCTCAATAGTCGCCCGGATTTGGACGCTGGTGGTGTGACAACCCCGTGGCTCGGAAAGCACATAAAACTGTTAGTTCTGCGCCTGATCTCGCTCCGGTCGTGTCGGATCGCCGTCTCTTTGAACTATGAGAATGAGGAAAGACGGAGTGCAGTTTATTTTCTGCGCATACCCTTGTGCACTATAATATTCATATTCATATTTATTGCATACCATAATGTGTTCAAAAGGTGTTACATAAGGCTTAAAGCTACAGTACAATTATGTCCTGGTCGTGTCATATTACCATACAATAAGATTGCTTACCGTGACCAAATTTTGATCGAGAGAATTATATTTTCTTCATCACACTATACTTATTCAATAAACTAAACTATGACACTCTAAAACGTCACAAGCCCTTAACCAAAGAAGACACACATCTGTCTATCACAATTTCCAGTACAACAACCCCTTTTTGCAGCACAAAAGCACTTCATACGTACGTACCATATTTACTTACCAAACTTTTACATGAAAGGTCTATCAAAAGGCAAATTTTCTTGAAAACTTTGTCACACGTAGGAAATTTGCGGATTCCCTGAGTGTAGCGGTCATACTGCTAAAACTTGTGAACTGTTGGAGCAGAAATGTTAGGGTTTTACAAACTTTCAGGAGATCTGCCGTTTGTGTAATGGTGGGTCCACACGATACAGACTTAACACAGACTTCTATTGAATTTTGTCTGTACAACAAATCAGTACAGACAAATGTCGGTGTACCAGAAAAGTCGGAAGTCTGCGTACATGTCTGTACAATTGTCGGAGCAAAACTCATGATTATTGAATTACTTAATTTATTAATTAAAATCGAAGTCTGAACTGATGAAAAGTCTGCACAGACATTTGGTAAAGACCTCTGAGTAAAAATTTTTACTCAGACTTTATAGTCTGTGCAGATATCTGTACATACAAAAGTCTGTATCGTGTGGACCCACCATTACGGTTTTACTAACTTTTAGGAGATCTGCCGTTTGTGTTAGTTTTCGTACTAGGGAGTGCGAGTCAGTGAAGCAAAATTGTTGGGAATTACTGATTCATATTCGGTAAGATGTTTTAATGAGATTGGATAGTAGTATTGCCAGTCTTTTATTGTTCTACTGCAAGCCAAAGGCATGTTTTCTTATTGAGGGCACGAGCATTGATCACCACATTACACCATAAACTGCCCCGTTGGTCTCGTGATCGCAAGCGCGACTGCTGAGCAAGGGGTCCCGGATTCAATTCCCAGGTCGGGCAAAAAGTGTTATTGGGTTTTACCATTAAGGATTTCTCAGTAGCAGCCCGGAGTTTGGAAGTTGGTGGTGTGACATCCCCGTGCCTCGGAAAGCACGTAAAGCCGTTGGTCCTGCGCCTGATCTCTCTCCAGTCGTGTCAGTTAGGGACGAGGGAGTGCACCTGTGTTTGTGCACACACTTGTACACTATAATATCTTCTGCGTACGTAGCTAGTCTGCATTAAGATTAGCTGCCGTGGCCAGAATTGGTCTGGAGAATTTCATTTTTACACCATAAAATTGTGCCTAATTTTCATTTAAAAGTTAAATAGCAAACTCCTACACCTAACTTTCATATGTTCCTTACATATATTACATTCCTCTTTCTATTTTTTAGGTGTATCGACAATAGGATTTCAATCTAGTCGTTTTCAACGCTAAATTTGTTCAGCGATATGTAAAGCAACAACAACCTAAAAAAACAAAACACAATCAAATACAATAACCTAAAAAAACCAATCATAAAAAGAAACCAATAAAGTCTATAATACCTTGCCATTTTCCTGCAATATTTCTTCCAAGAATAATTTTTAATCGGCTATTTTATTCCCTCGCATGCAACAAACAAGGTAAGGCAAGCAAATTCATTTTTCTCACAGGTATCGGTACAAAGTTTACTGGTAATAAAACTTCACGACGTTGCTGGGTGAGCAGAATTTATGGTGCATCGTTTGTATTGGAAGGTACTTATAAATCATCGTATCGAAGGAAACAGTGTTGGAGTGATAAACGATTCGGTTAGCGGTTGTTTGCGTGGGCGCTTTGTTAGCGAGGATTTTTACACTAGTAACTCGCACTAGTTTTCTTTTTCAGTTTTCTTGTTTAATTAATACATTCTTCTTCTTTATCGTGCGGGCAGTAAGGTCTAACGACCCCACACACACCTTAGTGTCAGAGTTTCTAAACCGCCTCAAGGGCCTCTGACATGGTTACCGATATCAGTGATGTCCAAGATACACTTAGAAAGTACATATGAATTAGAAAAAGTCACATTGGTACTTGCCCGTGCCTGGTTGCGAACTCACAACCTCGTGCATGAGAGGCGGGCGCCTTAACCACTGGGCCATCACGACACTCCAATTAATACATTGAAGAAAAATGACGAGACAAATTCGCGGGCAGAAGCTAGTCTACACTAATCTACACTAATATTATAAAGAGGAAAGATTTGTATTTTTGTATATATCGAATAAATTTAAAAACTCCTGTACCGATTTCAAAAAGTCTTTTGCCGTTATAAGCTACATTATCACTGAGTAACATAGGCTATATAACATCACGCTACAACCCACGGGAGCGGATCAGTAACCAAAGACGTAACTTAAAGCGGGTGAAATAAGCTACGCGGACAAAGTCGCAGATAGTTTGCTAATAATTTATAATTATGTTATACTTAACGTGATTTCAGCTAGTCACAAGCTTGTACAACTGCTGAATTTTAGATCTTTTTAAATTAGGTAATGGCTTTGAAAATATGTGTGTACCTAGTATCTTTATTGCAAATTAATATAGGTGGTGTGACGATCTGGTCTTGTTTGCAAGGCGAGCATGGCCGGACATCGCACAGGATTGGAAGAAGAAAGTGGAGGCCGTTGCCCAGCAGTGGGAAACTTGATAGGCTACAAAAAAAATATAGTCTCTATCTCTAAGAGAAACAGTTAAGTGTTTGTATGACAGATCTCGGGACAAATCAACCTTCATAAACGCTTTTTATTTTTATCTTTTTTTACTTACTTCCTTTAGGTCTGCAGGTTTACAGAAATTTTATATAATCCTTTTTTAATAAAAACGTTTGCATAAATCGAGGTACTTTTTAAAAAAAAACTTTTTTAAGAAAGCTAACTGTAGTGCGATTCTCTAAAATGCAAACTTGAAAACGAATCTCACTAAAGTGATCGCGCTCACTTCGATAACGAACCAACTTGTCATTGGATTAGTATTTGTTTGCCGTGGTGACGTCACCGGCGTGATCGTGTTTAATAGAATACCATTTTGTAATCTCACTGCGGATTCAGCTTTCGAATTACGAAGTGAGGCTTAGAGAATCGCACTGCTGATCCACTCACTCACTCACTGGTCACAATATTTCTTTTAAAAACAAAGAAATAACGAATTCCTTATTTAAATTCAACATTCCTTTCATTATTTATCTTCTTCCTCAACTAAAATAAAACCACTGTGGACTGCATAAAATGTAACAAATAACTAAGGATTTAATTAACTAATGTGATTCTGTTGTGGTTGCAGTAAGGGTGGGGTTACAGTGCTAGCGAGAATTAATTTAAAAGGCTTGCTTGGCCGCCATTTTGATTTGAAATTACAGTTTTTTTTTTTGGTAATAATAAGGCAACGTAGAGTTAAGTGGATGGTAATTGGGGAAACTTTTGCCCAGCAGTAGGACAATTAATTCATATTTAAAAAATATGGAGCGACTCCTTTTTAAACTGTCAACACAAATAATAGTAGCAAAAACCTAAAATATCTACTGCAGAGGGCAGTAGAAATATGTCTTCTGTGAAATTCATGTTTCGATACTTTTAAATTTTTGCTAGAGTTTTACTTTACCTATACAATACTTATATACGTATAATAATGAAGAACTTGTTTGTGTGTATGTTTAAACGCGCTAATCTGCGGAAACACCAAGCGGTAATTGGTAAACATATTTTTTTACATGTTAGCCAGATTCATAAAGAAAAGTTTATGCTACAATGACATAACATCACGCTACGACCCTCGAGCGGAGAAATAACCAAAGACGTTACTTAACGCGGGTAATAAAAAAAACACGCGCACGAAGTCGCTAGCATCAGCTAGTATTTAATATAATGTCACAAACATTTTTCCAAAAATATTTATTTACCATGTAAAACAAAAAGAAAAAGCTCCAACGAATGATAGAAGATTAAGCTTGATAGTGATTAAGCTTTTAACAGCTTTTCTCGTACAAAATAAATCTTCAATGCTCACAACACATTATTTATTTACTGATAAGTTTTATCTCAATGTGTCTCATTTATTTCTTTTTCTTTTCGTAAATAAACGTTTTAACTTGTATAATGTTTGTTTTTGTTTATCCTACATTTGAAAAGAACGAATTGTCCTGCACATTATGAATGTTTTTCGCTGCCCGCCTACGTCATATATAATCGACGACCGATATTTTGTCGGTAAGAATGGAACGTATGAACTAATATACCTACTCTGCACACGTCCTACAAAAAATCGATCCTACGAAACTATAGATCGATTGAATCGGTCCGATAATCGGTCCTACAAAAGGCAGGATGTGGCCGAAGGCCCTTTTAATACAGACACAACCGTGAAATCGCAAAAAAAAACAATTGACGATTTGTTTGAATGCAAATGGAACCATTCAAATTTTTCTTCGCTATTTTTTATCTACTGTAATTTTTGCTCTATTTTCAGTGAAACCCCACCTCATGTACGGTTAATAATTTAAACCGTCTTCCATAATATAATTATCACTTTGCAAATATTACTAAACTGAATACTGTACGAAAAGTTTATGCTCGTTTGGAAATATCGAGTGTTTAAATAGTTCGCAAATTAAATTAACGAGGTTAACATTAAATTTAATTGTTTTAATTAAAAACCTTTACACAGGTATTTAGAGGTACTACAAGTATTTTGTACTCATTATAAAAGGAAAAATAATTTAGCTGAGCCGTTTTGTTGAGCTACAGAAATATAAATTTATAATTCCACTTTGTTTTAGTTTTTAAAATGAAGAATTTTATGGTGCTACGAATAACTATGAAAGCTTAACGATTACGATTTTTTTGAATTTAAATTTCGATCAAAAAGAAAATTTTGTTCAGTTTGAAATTATACACATTATTTACTGTTCTCGTACTCTTATACAATTAAATACCATATCAGTCATAAATAGGTACTCAAACTTTCCAATTCTTCAATACCAACAACATTTTTCAATATCAATACAAAATCGTTCACAAATAAACACAAACAAATCACAAAAACATACCTACGTCTCAAGCATTTTCACTCACAGATATCAACAACAAATCACCGAGAGAGGTTTCATTCAAATCTAGTACAAAAAGAATGAAAGAAAGAAAGAAAAAGCTTCTAAACATAATATCTTCAGTCATTTATAAAAGAAATAAACTACAATAGAAAAGATATAGGTTATAACGTAACTAGATATAACGTACTTCACTGAGATACGTTCCTTTGTGAAAAGGTTAGTATTGTATCCAATGACAGATACTAATTTGAAATTGTCGGGTTTTC
The DNA here is from genome assembly GCA_932526535.1 of Caradrina clavipalpis. Taxonomy (NCBI): domain Eukaryota; kingdom Metazoa; phylum Arthropoda; class Insecta; order Lepidoptera; family Noctuidae; genus Caradrina; species Caradrina clavipalpis. Next base: position 12,050,095 of record OW052106.1, read on the forward strand.
AACGTAAGGAGAATATTCTTTATGGCTAAGTAATTGTTTAATTTTTAGGATTCCGTAGCCAAAGCAACTAGTTTCAATATTGTTATTTTTTTCTTTTGTTGTAAATGAAATTCAAAAGAAGCCCACGTTGGAAAATCGGTGACCAATTTTTTTGTCGGAGGGAATGGAACATATGAATTTTAAATATACCAACGCACACGTCCTACATCAAGTCGGTCCTGCGAAACTAAGGATCTATTGAGCGATCCGATTATCGGTCCTATAAAATGTCGGACATGGGCGGAGTCCCTAGTTGACAAATCATTATTTTGACTTTTAACTTTTGAAGGGTGCCAACCGGACTCTTTTTTTTTTATATAGACGGGAAATCATCAAATAACTTCCCCCGCCCTGGGCGGGGCGGGAGGGAGTGTCAGACTTTTACTGACTAAAACCCGTCTATGTTCCTTCATGTGCCCTTTGCGTTCCGGGGGCGCGGAATCTCTTTCGAACAACCCGCAGCAACCGGACTCTATTATTAAGCTTCTGATATCCGTCTGTTTGTTCATCCGTCTATCTGTCACAGGGCTGTATCTAATAAACGGTAATAGGTAAAGAGTTGGTTTTAAAACTTTGATGTATATAACTAGACGATAGACATAGTGTACAATCATTTATTTTTACTGATAAATTAAATAAATGAACGTGGATTTAAACATAGGAAGAAGGAAACCTTAAAACCCAAATAAAAAGGAAATCCCAATTTTAAAAACAAAACACTTCAAAAAAAGAACTATAAATACATTTTTCAAATCAAAATCATTATACAACCTTTTAAATTGATGTTCAAATAAAACAATAATTATTTCATAACTTCCTTAAAAATATTACGTTTCACGGAAAAGTAAAATAAAGAATGAAAGATAAGATAAGATAAGGTACAAGATATTTGTACAAATATTTTCTTGAGCGCAAGACTTTATGGAATCATTTATAATTCAATGCCATTCGAGTGTGATTTATGAGTGACAGACACAAATGGCAGATGCTTTTAGAAAGATGGAATCCTTGAATTAAAGGTACCAGGAAAACGTCTAAACAAATAAATAATACTAGCTTGTGCCCGCGACTTCGTCCGAGTGGATGAATAGTTCCCGTTCCCGGGGGATTTCCGGGATGAAAACTATCCTATGTCCTTTTTCGGGTCCCAGACTATATCTGTACCAAATTTCATTGAAATCGGTTCAGTGGTTTAGGCGTGAAGAAGAGACAGACAGACAGAGTTACTTTCGCATTTATAATATTAGTACGGATTGAAGCGTCTGTTTTTATTGTCAAAATAACAGCTTTTTATGTTAATGCTTAAAATAACATCACGCCTCTGCGGGTTGTTCGAAAGAGATACCGCGCCCTCGGAACGCAAAGGGCACAAGAAGGAACATAGATGGGTTTTCGTCAGTAAAAGTCTGACACTCCCTTCCGCCCCGCCCAGAGCGGGGGAAGCCATTTGACGATTACCGATCTTGAAGAAAAAAACATCACGCCTACATTCTTCCTAGAGTTAGGTTAGGTTTATCAATGTTCATGTTCGCCGATATGTTTAGATCCCATGTAATAGGGGGCGAGCCTATTGCTATTAACCGGGCACAAATCCTAACTCCGAGTTGCTACTGAGAATTTTATAGAAAATATCCACACCTTGCTCGACCTGGGAGTCGAACCCAAGACCTCTAGCGTAGCGGTCGCACTTTCGACCAATAGGCTAACGAGGCAGTTTAATGCTTAATTATGAATGTTTACAGGGCACATACACGGAAAAAACAATGCTTAAAGTTGCTGTCTGTCGGTTGTTTGTACAGGCTAATCTCCTAAGCAGCGGGACTGATTTTGATGGGAGTTTCACTGGCAGATAACTGATTGATAATTGGAGTAACCCAAGTTAGGTACTATGGTTTTAGAAAAATAAGTAAAAAAAATGCCCCGTGATAGCTGATATTGACGCGAACGAATTCGTGGGTATAAGCTAGCAATGGAATAAGTGATTATTTTTTAATTATAAAAGGAAGAATGCACACTCTTTTTGCTACCAAAAGTGTTATTTTGTAAAATGGATACAATACTTAAAATGACAAGAGTGCTCAAATTCGAAAAAATACATTTGAAACAATTCGAAATCACCCACTTAAGTAGTGCGATTCTCTAAAATGCAAACTCGAAAACGAGTCTCACTAAAGTGATCGCGCTCACTTCGATAACGAACCAACCTGTCATTGGTTTAGTATTCGTTCGCCGTGGTGACGTCACCGGCGTGATCGTGTTTAACAGAATACCATTTTGTAATCTCACTGCGGATTCAGCTTTCGGATTACGAAGTGAGGTTTAGAGAATCACACTGAAGGTATGTATACCGCGATATCCTAAGTTAAAAACAAACATTTCTAATCAAAACAAAACCAAATGAAATATCAAAAGGCAATTCTACAGTAACATTCCTAAAATTCAAATTAGAATAACACGTTGCCGTTGTAAAGACAAAAAGTAAACACGGAAAAATTGGTCGAATGAAATTCAACCGAAAAACAATAGTTCATAAATTCAATGCAACACAAACGTTTTACGCATTCTAAAAAAACGTTGGTTCCGTGAAAAAGCGTGCAATATTTTTACGCACGAAAAAAGTATGACAAAGCAGTACAAGGGAGGCCAAAAATATTTGGTCAGTAAAAGCAGGTGTACCTTGTACAGACCAACCATTGTTTGGTTGCCGCGATAAATTTGTACCAACCTAAATGTCGTGACCAAGACAACAAACATTTTTTCATTGTCCTGTACACGACCAACCAATGTAATTAATCGTTTTATTCTGTTTTGTATTCTTTTATTGTGACGTTGTGCTTTTTGTGGTTTTTGGTTTTTGTTGTCTGACTTTTTTGGTGTGAATCATAAGCTGGCCCTGTTTTTATGAATTGCAGTTGAATCTGCGAAATTTTCTTTTCGTGTAAGCTATTTATACTCCCCCTTCCTCAAACTCATAATAATTTATTAAGATCGTTACATACAGGATTTTTTTTTAACCAGTGCGTAAATTTTGCCTTAGTAAACTTCAACACGTTTTATTAAACACGTATATTTTATTTTGATATGTCTTAGTACTAAAAAAAAATGTTATCGCTTACGAAACATGTTTACTTAAAAACCATAATATTTTATTGTCACTCGGCGCTAGCGCATTCCCCACCCCCTCACCCCAACCATGCGCCCGGGCGGCGGCCGCGAGTTTTCATTGATAGTATGGCGAATAGATTATGTCCATGTTTTGCTTATTTCAAACTCGGATAAGGATGCAATTTTTTTTTATTTTTTTTTTTAACTAAACACGGAAATGATTGTGTTCTATTACTGACACTGAACTACCAAAAAAAATTTACGCACTGGTTAAAAACTTTTCCTGTATAATAAATCGAAAGTGGTATTTTTGTTTGTTTGTTTAAACGCGCTAATTTCTAAAACAACAGTCGAATTTAAAATTGCTTCAAAACAAAATTAATTTTGTATGTGATTGCCAGATTCATGAAGAATAGTATTCGTCTTTATAACATCACGCTACGACCAACGGGAGTGAAGCAGTAACCAAAGACGTAACTAAACGCGGGTGAAATAAAACACGTGTCGGAAATCGTGGCTATAGGAAATATATTCACGAGAATATGCTAACATACCTTCACGTCAGTATTCGCCGAAGGGGTAAGACAGAGGTGTATCTACCAATGTACACCCACAGTTCGACCGGTATGTTTAGGTAATAGGGGGCGAGAATATTGCATCTAACCGGGCACAAATCATAACTCCGAGCTGCAACTGAGAATTTCAATAAGCTAGTTATCAATATAATCAAGCAATCATAGTTACTGACGACCTATTTCACGTTTATCACCAAAGATATTTAGATTTAACTGTCCCTTTGGTCTCGTGGTCGCAAGTGTGACTGCTGTGCAAGGGGTCCCGGGTTCGATTCCCAGGTCGAGCAAAAAGTGTTATTGGGTTTTTCTATGAAATTCTCAGTAGCAGCTCCGAGTTAGGAATTGTGCCCGGTTAATGGCAATAAGCTCGCCCCCTATTACATGGGACCTAAATATACCGGCGAACTGTGGGTGTACAATTGGTACACCTCTGTCTAACCCTTCGGGGAATACAGGCGTGATGGTATATTTATTTTATTTATATTTAGATTTACTAGCCAAAGAAAAAGATGTAGGTTATCTAGATGAATAAGTATCATATAAAACAGTTACGTTTGAATGGGCACCGTCTTCACAGCGTTGGGTAAAGGCCAATCGTAAAATGAAAATGTTGCTGTAACGACATTCCCTTGTAAACAGTTTATCTTCGATAAAAACTTCCGAATGCCGTTTCTAGTATTTATAAGGAGTTTTGGAAATAGTTGGCTGTTTATGTTGTCGTGATGTTAGTAATGGATTATTTATGGTGCTCTACTCTTAGATTTTGGTATATCTATAGTTAAACATACTCGTAACTTACCCCCATATTCCCCGAAGGGTTAGGCAGAGGTGTTGTATACCAACAGTTAGCCGGTATGTTTAGGTCCCACGTAATAGGGGGCGAGCCTATTGCCATTAACCGGGCACAAATCCTAACTCCGAGCTGCTACTGAAAATACATAAACTCACGCCTTTTTCCCTTGTAATGAGTAGGCAGAAACCACTGAACGCCACCTGCTACTGACAATTTCATTGAAAAATCCAATAACACTTTTTGCTTGACCTAGGAATCGAACAGAATCGCCCCATTGCGTTTGCCGTCAGCAGTATCGCGCCATATTATATCCAGCCATGAGGAACACTATAGGCTATATAACATCACGCTACAACTCACAGGAGCGGAGCAGTAACCAAAGACGTAACTTAAAAATGCGGATGAAGTAGCGAGCAAAAGCTAGTATGGAATAAAATATAAAATGATTTAATATATATTAAAGTAAAATTCAAGTCTTCTGAACTATATTTCATCATGGCATATGACGAATGGAGTACAAATTCCCTACCTACCTTATTATCCACAGTAAAGCTATTCTGGCAATATGCCAGAATCCAGACATTTAGAATAAGACACGTTATTAACGAGCGCTTACTATAAAAGTTAATACTCGTATCTTTAGTTTTATGTCCGAAAGACGTAAAGATATTTAGTAAAAGATAGATAAACGTTTCATAATATCTGTTAGTCTACACTAAAATTATAAAGAGGTAAGATTTGTTTGTTTGTTTGTTTGTTACGAAACCACTGGACCGACTTTAACAATTTTTCACCAATAGATAACTACTTTATTCCTGAGTAACATAGGCTATATAACATTACGCTACGACACACGGGACCGGAGCATTAACCAAAGACATAACTTATGAAAATAGGGTGAAATAAGCCACGCGGACGAAGTCGCGGGCAGCTCGCTAGTGTAGTGGTGATATGTACATGTTGTGCATTATAATATATACTGCATTAGTTGCTTGCCTTTGCTGAGATTAGTAACAGTGCCCAAAAATAATTCGATCGGATAAAAACGAATTGCTGGTTGCTTCTAGGCTCCAATGGTGGTAAAATATGCAACACAACAATGTCATGTCCATTACGACCTTTGACCTCAGGTGTATCGAATGCCTATGCATTAAAGTGTTAGTATTCTCTATGTCCTGTGTTATTCTATTATTATTCTTTTATAATATCGTCAAACGTCATTATAAAATTGGCAACTATGTAAATCCAGGACTGTAGAAACCAATACCTAAGATATGTTATAAACAGAAGCTGTTGGTTAACATATTTTATTAATGTAAATAAACAAATAAAAGTAAATGACACCATATTTTGGCAAATTCTAAAATCCTTTTGAATTCGCCAGTTAAATGACTGCCACTGAAAATAAAAAAAAAAACAGTGTTGCCATTTTTGTAAATTCCAATTTAAACTGGGCTCTTTGATCTATTTGCAAACTCATTTCACGTCCATAATCTCTCTTTACATATTCATAGAACTGATTAGTACGAATTCTGGGTGAATTACCTTGTAACATACATAATTTGGATTTTTATTTTGGCCGGAGTAAGTTAAATAATTATGTATGTTGTTTGGTTGGTAAGTAGAATAACATATTTTTACGAGAGAGAATACCTAGTTTTTTTTTTTTATTTTTTTTTAAACTTCATAATTATTTAGATTATAATGCGTTTTATGGATCAGTTGTTATAGTCTTTTGTTTTTTTTTGTGTTGGCTACACTGATAATTTTTAATCTGTCACTGCCAAGTATCTGCAAAACCAAAGACATCGCAGGTGCGTCATAGCACAAAGGTATATAATGGTTTTCATAAAATAAAAAATGCCCAACACTATACCATTTTTTCTGTATCGTGTTCTCCATACGGACCTACCTTTTTGAAAAAGGTAATTAGTTTCAATTAGTTTTTCTTGCATATATCGCTCAAAAGTCCCTTTTAATGGTCTAATTGGAATGAATGATTAACTTCGAAATTGTTGAAACAAAAACTTTATACAACGTAAAAGAAATGTATCAAAAACACAATATATTATCACGCCTGTATTCCCCGAAGGATTAGGCAGAGGTATACCACCACAGTTTGCCGGTATGTTTTAAGTCCCGTGTAATAAAGGGCGAACCTATTGCCATTAACCGGGCTCAAATCGTAACTCCAAGCTGCTACTGCGAATTTCATAGAAAAATCCAAAAACACTTTGCTCGACCTGGGAATCGAACCCAAGACCTCTAACGTAGTAGTCGCACTCAGAACACGTCCTAGGCTAACGAGGAGGTTCAACAAATTTATAACTCAACCAATAATTACTAAACCACAACAAACCAGTCGTTCCAACATAAAATTCCGCCCATTACACCGAAAACGAAACATTTATTGCATATCTGATACAAAACGATAAAAAATTTAAAGCGCTCGCTGTAAGGCCGAACATAAACGTCGAACATTAAAAATATTATGTCGCCTACATTGTAAGGGGAAGTGTAGGTCGGCTGATTTGCATTGCGATACAAGGATGAACTTTAAAGCTGGTATACATAGTGGGGTTTTAGTGTCTTTGTATTTTAAGCAGCGTTGCTGTGTTCCGGTTTGAAAGGTATCTACCACCATCATACCATCACGCCTGTATTTCCTTAAGGGTTAGGCACAGGTGTACGTACCAATATACACCCACAGTTCGCCGTTATGTTTTTTAAGTCCCATGTAGGCGGCGAGCCTATTGCCATTAACCGGTCACAAATCCTAACTCCGAGATGCTACTGGGCATTTCATAGAAACACCCAATAACAAATTTTTGCTTAGCCTGGGAATCGAACTCAAGACCTCTAGCGAAAGAAATAAAGGAGAAGGAAAGAAAGAAAACCCATTTATTCCCGCGAAAGCGACGCACGAAAGGGAGTACACTTGTAGTTGCGCACATATTTGTGCACTATGATATCTCCTGCGTACTTGGCTACTCTGCATTAAGATTAGCCGTAAATCGGTCTAGAGAATACATACATACATACATACATATTAGTTTATATGTGTTGACTAGCTTTGAATGTCCCGTTGGTCTTGTGGTCATAAGCGCGACTGCTGAGTGTGATGGGACTTTAATCCGACACAACCTGGGAGAGATTAAACGCAGGACAAACAGCCGCATAGTTTTGCCACACTAGCGCGGTAATACCATAACGTATAGGTACCATAACGTCTGTATTCCTCGAAGGGTTAGGCAGAGGTGTACCAATGTACAGCCACAGTTCGCCGGTATATTTAGGTCCCTTGTAATAAGGTGTGAGTCTATAGCCATTAACCGGGCATAAATCCTAACTCTGAGCTGCTCCTGAGAATTTTATAGAAAAACCCAATAACACTTCTTGCTCGAATGTAACGTAAATATCACGCGTGCGTATTACGCTACGAACGCTTACGAACCTTTAAGCGGTACAATAGGCGTCCCGTTTCGAGCAAGTATGTAGAAAAATAAGTTGGGTTGTACATTCATAAATGTTACTTAAAAATATTTTTCCCTTTTTATGGTACCTTCAGACAATTTTCTGTACACTTTATTTGTTTTAAAACCAACTATTTCCCCAACTATGTCGGCGTCGACAAAACCAGAATATACTTTACAAGCAAAAAAGAAAAATCACAAACACCAAAAGTTGTACGCTTTTAACTTTTTCATTGCGTTTTTAAAAAAAATGCTTGTAGCAAAATAAAATAGGACAAAAAAGTGGGAGTTTTGAAGCGCCTGGATACAACTTTGTCTGTGCATTTGTGACATACCGTCGGTATGTTTGTCGCCAATATTGTTGTGTTAGCATGTATTTTAATTGACATTGAACATTGACAGTCATGTTATACGACGTGGCAATGATGCCAGCCTTTTGGGCATTTGCGCTATTGACAGCGATGTGGACAAGTTTTTTTGATGAACTATGAGCTTGCTTATTAATTGTACAAACTTTGTATTTTAATTACAAGCACATGAGACATTTCAACTTTATCTATGAGATAGCAACGCATTTCCAAGGCCCCTGGTATTCCAGATGTCTACAGGCAGTGGTGAACACTTTACATCAGGGCGGCCGTTGGTCTGTTTGCAAGGTTTAATAAAAAAAAAAAAGTTTTGTGCTTAATTATTTAAAACATTCAATTGTTTTTATTCATTTACTGGCTGTAACTCGCGACTTTGCTCGCTTCAACGTTAATAATCGTACATTTTATATATACGGGATAAAAAGTATATCCTATATATATTATCATCAAATCCGTTCAGCCGTTTAAGCGTGAAAGAGTTACAAACATCCAACCATCCTCACAACCTTTTAACATTTATAATATTACAAGGATACTAGGATTAATAGGACCCGCTTTAACACTAGTTCAAACAGAACCTACACAGCTAACTACACACAAATAATTGCATTGCACGTTTGACGGTTACCTAAGCCACCACTCGCCCTCTGCCTCGTAAACAGATCTTCAACACGTTCAAAGGCTCCCACAGCTTTGAGCTTCGGCCAGTCATTGCAACAAATCGGTTTAGCTAGTCCGCTCACAGACTGTCATTGCATGTTGTAACGTGACGTCAGCATCTATCCTTTCATTTGATTGGACGTTGGACGTGACGAATGGAGATTTTCTGGATTTTGTGTTGGATTACTGTACGTCGATTCTGTAAAATTCAGACATGAACTCGCATCTCAAGTCGCTATTCAATGACATCAAATATTCAATCAAATTCAAATGTCATTGATTTATTTGACACTTTGAAGTGCGAAGTGAGCGTCGAAGTGACGGTGGAATTACCGTATAGAATGACACTGCTGTGAGTTGTTGTGGTTAGTTTTTGGAGGGTTAGGTAGTTTACATATTCGACATAACTATTTTTGATTTTTTACTTGTCAGTAATAATATTATTAAAACTGCCCTGTTGGTCTCGTGGTGGCAAGCGCGACTATTGCGCGTGGGGGCCTGGGTACGATACCCATTAATTCTCAGTAACAGCTCAGAGTTCGCAAGTTTGTGGTGTAACACATAAGCAAGTACATAAAGCGGTTGGTCCTGCGCCTGATCTCTCACCGGTTGTGTCGGATTGCCGTTCCATCGGGCTATGAGAGTTAGGGAAGAGGAGAGCATCCGTGTTATCGCAAACTTGTACACTATAATATCTCCTGTGTACGTGGTTAGTCTGCATTAAGATTAGCCGCCGTGGCCGGAATCAGTCTGGAGGATTACATTACATTACATATAAATTGCCAATAATTCCAACAAACTATCCAACAGTATGTCACCTACCATAAATGTATCGTCACAAAGAACTGTAGGACCAAAGTCCGTCTGATTGGTGGCTAAGTGGAAAACTTGCGTCCGATGGCACAGAGCAGCCGCTTTCAAACGAGTTCAGTACAACCGTGTATTGCGCAGCTGTTGTCTGCGAGATTTCGCTACTCTTTGATTGGAAATTATTCTACTTTATGTGTTTTTTTTTTAACTTCCACTTGAACTGATTTTGTGCTTAACTTCTTTTGGTGATACAGTTAATAATAATACCAGCTTATTATTGTAACACTGCAGGGCAAAGGTCTCTTCTCATACGGAGAAGGCACGAGCATTGATCTCCATGCTTGCTCAAGGTGGATTGGTGGTTTCAGTCTTATATCCTACTTGCTACTAATATTATAAATGCGAAAGTTTGTGAGGATGGGTGGATGGATAGATGGATAGATGTTTGTTACTCAATCACGCCAAAACAGCTGAACGGATCTAGACGTTTGGCACTTATAAAGATTATAATCTGTAATAGCAGTTGGGCTACTTTATATCTCATAAAATAGTACGGGTCCCGCGCGAGAGTATATCAAATTGGACGCGGATGAAGTCGCGGGCAGAACTAACTCGCGGGAAGTCATACTATTACTTATATACACGTACATAAACTCGGTAAATACAGAACGCCACCTGCTACGATCCTTACACCTTCCTTTGGCCTCCTCCACATTCATAGATCTGGTCATACAAGCACTCCGGCGAGCGTACGGCGCACCTGACGTTTCTGAAGAACCTACTATTAATATACTAATACTAATAATATAGTACATTCAAATGTTTGTGAGTTTTGACTGCTCCGTTGGTCTCGTGGTCGCAAGTGCGACTGCTGTGCAAGGGGTCCCGAGTTCGATTCCCAGGTCGAGCAAAACGTGATATTGGGTTTTTCTATGAAATTCGCAGTAGCAGCTCGGAGTTTGGGTTTGTGCCCGGTTAATGGCAATAGGCTCGCCCCCTATTACATGGGACCTAAATATACCGGCGAACTGTGGGTGTACATTGGTACACCTCTGCCTAACCCTTCGGGGAATACAGGCGTGATGGTATTTAATATATCTAGATGAAATTTAACACAAAGATAGACTATAGTCTGAAATAGTATTTAGGCTTTATAGTTTGAAAAATTATACGGCTGCCCGTGGAATAACATACCAACTTTGACTCCGGACAAAGTCACAAGCATAAGCTAGTCTAAAAGATTTTCTCCACCTATTAAACATTGCAACCGAAATTCCATCTAAAAACAAAATACCTACCGCCGAAACCGTTCCACTAAATAAAATAATGGTACATTAATTTGACGTGAAATACTGCTTCGCTGCGTAGTTTCTGAGAATTCTACAAATAAGACTGAAGTTTATTCCAGTGATATTTCTTTTTATACCACCTTAATTGAATACTTTATTTGTGATTTTTGTTGCGTACTTCTGTTACCATTGTCTGAGTAAGTACGATTTATGGAGCAATGCTTATTAGTTTATTATATAGAAGTTTTTTTTGTTGATTTTTTGTAAGTACGCATACCATCACGCCTGTATTCCTCGAAGGGTTAGGCAGAGGTGTATCAATGCACACCCACAGTCTGCCAGTATGTTTTAGGTCCCACGTAGTAGGTGGCGAGCTAGCAGCTAGGTATTGAGAATTTCATAGAAAACCGAATAACACTTTTTGCTCGACCTGAGAATCGAACCCAAGACCTTTAACAATGATTTGCTTGCTTGTACCTACTTGAGGTTTGACTGTCTCGCTAGCCTAGTGGTCCCAAGCGCGACTGCTGCGAAGAAGGTCTTGGGTTCAACTCCCAGGTAGAGCAAAGTGTTATTGGGTTTTTCTATGAAATTGTCAGTTACTGAGAATTTCAGTTTCAGTTACTGAGACTGCTAAATTAGCAGCTCGGAGTTAGGATTTGTACCCGGTTAATGGCAATAGGCTCGCCCCCTATTACATGGGACCTAAACATACTGGCGAACTGTGGGTGTACACCTCTACCTAACACTTCAAGGATTACAGGCATGATGGTATGTGTTATATAAACATTAACGCAAAACGCTTTACTTATCTAACATCCAACACTCCAAATTAAACTTAGAAAAGATTTAAAATAAATCAGCTTAAAATTTCCAAAACCATACAGTCAATTCGAAAAAAGCGAGAAATTTTGAAGCTAAGTTAGTTCAATCTGCCACAACTAACCCCAGTTCTAATAGAAAAAGTACGAGTACAACATGCATACAACCACGCCTGTATTCCCCGAAGGGTTAGGCAGAGGTGTACCAATTACACCCACAGTTCGCCGGTATGTTTGAGGTCCCATGATATAGGTGGCGAGCCCATTGCCATTAACCGGGCACAAATCCAAACTCCGAGCTGCTACTGAGAATTTCATAGAAAAACCCAAAAACACTTTACAGTACGAGTACAAGCACAAAACAACACAGCTCCCCCACGACCATTTCTTCCCGCCCATACCAATGCATCACGTCACATATTAAATGTTGCGACTAACGAAACATCTCGAATGTTCCGTAGCCATCGCTCAGACAGCCTTTGTACTTGTAATACAACACTGAAAAAGAATAATGACTCGGGAAATGGAGTTGCGAAACTGTTACACCAATTTGCACCCTATTACTTCTAAACTAGGGGATAGTTTCCCGCAAAAAATAAAGGCGTTAAATAAACTTATAGCGGGTGTATATTTTGTTGGCGATCTTTTAGATATATCGCGGGGGCTTATTGCAATTTTTATTCATGTTCTAATATATGATTTTGAAGGCTTTTTTCTTATTAAACTGTGGTGTTTTATGTAAATTTATTGGGGTTCAAAGTTACTGCAGTGTCTTGTTCCAAATTGCAATATGCTGTAACATTTTTCCTTGTTCTGGCAAAGTGACTTCGTTATTTTGAATGTTTATGACAATAGGCCATTTTGTTTTTCCCTGCGTTTATGATGATAATAAGTAATGATGTAAGAATTACCTACAGTAATTTTTGTTAATGAGAAGTAGACAATTTTATAGGTAGGTTGTTTTTTAGGTAGGTAGGTGGGCTTTTCTTGTGGTCACCACTGTTGATTCTGGTTTACAGGAGTTGCAGTGGTTTGAGTATAGCGTGGCGGGCTTGTCCCATTAAAAAACATATATAGAGGTACTTGAACTCGAAACCAGTAAACTTATCAAGGTATAGTCACCAAATATTAGTGAGAGAATGTATATCTTAAGTTGTGTGTATATAGTATTGTGTACATGAGTGTGTCGACAGTAAGTTATAGCCGGTTCACCTGACAGCTTAGATGTACAGCGCAAACTGCGTCTGCTGCAACAAGTGGTAGCTACGTCTTGTTGTCTACTTTATCTTGTCTATGTGGATTATGTGTTTGTTTAGCTTAGTTTTAGTTAACACTAATAACGTTATAACTGCTCCCTTAGCTTAGTGATCTTAAGCGCAACTGCTACGCTAGAGGTCTTGGGTTCGATTCCCAGGACGAGCAATGTGTTTTAGAGTTTTTTTTTTTGGGAAATTCTCGCGCGCTGTAATTATATAGCCATGCATCCATCTCTTTGAGGCGCGCGTGGTCGAAGTGCGCCTCAAAGAGATGTCAAGTAATCGGAGAGGCCAGGTTGTTCGAAAGAGATACCGGGCCCCCGGAGCGCAAAGGGCACAACAAGAAACAAAGTCCTACCCCGCCCAGAGCAGGAGAGGTCATTTGATGATTGCTAATAGGGAAAAAAAAAATATCCATATGTCCACACAAACTTTTGCTTTGATAATAACAGCTTAGCTTAGCTTGCTTTGTTTAACTTTTTTTTTAGTTAGTAGGTACATAATTTGTTTGCCTATGTTAATATACTGAAATAGTTGATAGATTCTAAAATATATCTTCCTACTGCAACACAGTTCAACACAAAAAATCCTTAAGGCGCGAAACACATGACGGGGCGGGCCGGGCCAGTCAATTTGACCGCAAACGATAGTGCAAATTGAATCCTATACTACTAACGCACATAGAGGGCAAAAAGACATTAAATTGTGAGATATATTCGCGAGGAGGGCAGCCGCGGGCATCGACGGTCAGCGCGGTCTTTATTGCTTCGCGGTCAAAAATACTGCCCCGCCCCGTCATCTGCAAACCGCCTTAATGTTCATCAACACCAAACAAATCTAAAAAGCACCACCATTAATAAACCCGCTGCGAATTCATTATAAAACTCCCCACCAGCCAACAGCAAATAATCAAAAAACATTATTCAGAAAGGCCATTCCTTAAACCTTGTTAAACAACTTTAAAAACGCCACAAAACAAATTTGTTCCAAACAGGTAACTTTTGTTCAGCTGCCATCAAATTGAGGACGCGAGAATTTTCATAATTAACAATTTGCAAGACCAACTTCAGTGCCAATCCATCAATTCTGTACAGAGTTTGGAAACCAATTACTGGGAAGAAAGGCGTAGTTTGTACCAGGAATGTTTCAGTACCTTTGTCCTGTACAGAATAAGTTGTGAACACTGAATTAAGTTTCTGTATTTGCATTGCAATAAGGTTTCTTTTGAAGTCGATTTTTCTCCGACTGCGTGAAGTCGGAGTTTGGCAACGAAAGTTTTCCGTCTTGGCGTTTTCATTGTCTCAAACTAGGGTAGAACCACTCGCGGTCGAAGTGCTACGGGGACTTCCAAACAATTACTATTGGTTCTTTTTTTTTTATCAATTGGGTAACCAATGAACCTACAAAAGTGTAGTGTCCCTTTGTGAAGGAGCTCGTTCGGGGAAATTTTACCACCGTACTTATTACTGCCCCAAAGCAGCGTAGCTGTGTTCCGGTTTAAAGGGTATGGGTGCCGGTGTAATTATAGGCACATGAGACATTTCAACTTCGTCTCTGGGAAGGCAACGCTTAAAAAAAAACAACGATATTGTTACCAAGATTTTTTTCGTTCTTCTCCATTAATAGGAGCGCCTACCTACGTCATGGAACAGGCAAGTAGCTTCAACTTTCTGACTAATTGACTGACTTCTGGAATTTTACGGGGTTGGCAGCGCATGAGTGATGCCTCTGGTGTTGCAAGTGCCCATAGGCAGCGGTGACCGCTTAACATCAGGCGGTCTGTTAGCTTGTTTGCCACCTACAGTGGTATAAAAAAATCAAAAGTGCGTGTAAATAGTCAATTAAAAATCTATTTTGACTTTGACCAACACACGTCAAAATGCTTTTATTTCTTTAAGAAATTGTAATAATAACTTTGGTTAATTTTAAATCTTTTTAAGTATAAGTTTTGGATTTAAACCGAACTGTGAAATATATATTTAAAAAAAAAAACATTTATTTTAGAAAACTTGACTCATACAGTCCGATTTAAATTACCAAAATAAAAACATTAACATTACCCGCATAACAAAGGATCTCCATAGCCTATAAGATATTCTATCTGCTATAGTCTTTCGAATTCCATTCATTTAAACGTTAAACAGAACCTTTAATTTATGAAAACATACGCAGCAATAATTTATTATAATATTTAAATCCAACACGTAACTGCCAATATTAATACCATTTCGTTTCCACCCAACAATAATTGACCATGACCCGGGAAATAAAGGGTTAAACCAGGATTTATTACCATAAATCAAATAGGTAATCTCAAATGCTTCCCGCGATATAAATCTAAATATTGAATATGTCGACCCAAAAAGGAAAAGTAAAATATTCATGGAAATTTTTAGCCTCTCGATTGTGCTGTGATGTGTAAAGTAAGGTATCGACGCATTCGATCTAGATTGAAATAAAGATTTATACGAAATCGTGACATATTTTAGCAATTTTTAGATTTCCTAGAATATCTAATAAATAGACAGATGTAAGTAATATACACGGAGGATAAAAAAAATATAATTTCAGAGGTTATTACAAAAAATCTGCTATTACAATGTACCAGTACAAAAGCTACTTATAATAATACCAGCCTTTAATTGTTCCTCAGCAAGGCAAAGGCTTCTTATACAGAGAAGGCACGAGCATTGATCACAACACTTGTTCAAAACGGATTGGCGATTATAGACTTACTAATTTGTAAGTTAAGATTACCTAACGATGTTTTCCTACGCTAAAGTCAGTGACATACCAACACGCCTGTATTCCCCAAAGGGATAGGCAGTTGTACCAATGGACGCCCACAGTTCGCCGGTATTTTTAGGTCCCATGTAATAGAGGGCAAGTCTACTGCCATTGCAATTAACCGGGCACAAATCCTAACTCCGAACTGCCAGTATGAATATTAATAGAAAAACCCAATAACACTAAGTAATAAGTCAGTAACGTTCAACATAAACTTAGAAAGAACATAACAATTGAAAATGTAACATAACCGGTTTCGAATTTGCAACGTCACAAAACCACCATAGTCAAAGTGCATGAAACAGCTGATTTTTTTCAATACGCAGCGAAATTGTACTTTAAAATGTAATGTATTAGTTATTACTGAATTATTCAAATAGTGAATGACAAATAAATGAGCTAAGTGTAATCAAAAAAATATGAAGCACATATGAAATTCAACCGTAACATCTATAACTAAGAGATTAAATCTCAATAACCATATTCACAACAGATGGCCCAAACTAATGGTTATCACCAAATATTAGTTAGAGAATGTATAGCCTCAGTTGTGTGCACATTGTGTTCTATACACGTGTGTGTCGACAGTAAGTTATAGCTAGCTCACCTGACAGCTTAGATACATACATATCATCACGCCTGTATTATTCCACAAAGGGTTAGGCAGAAGTGTACTAATGTACACCCACAGTTCACCGGTATGTTTAGGTACCATGTAGGGGGCGAGCCTATTGCCATTAACCGGGCACAAATCCTAACTAAAAAGTGTTATTGGGTTTTTCTATGAAATTCTCAGTAGCAGCTCGAAGTTTGGATTTGTGCCCGGTTAATGGCAGCTCGCCTCCTATTACATGGGACCTAAATATACCGGCGAACTGTACTGTATATTTTTTTTATATAAATCCTAACTCCGAGCTGAGACTGAGAATTTCTTAGAAAAACCCAATGACACTTTTTGCTCGACCTGGGAATCGAAAGACCTCTAGCGTAACACTCGCGTTTAGGACCACTTAGCCAACAAGGCAGTTGTTGTATTGTTTAGTTCGTTCGTAGCAAACCAAGAAAATGTATTCAAACCTATTTTAATTATTCTTCACAAAACAAATTAACAAAATTACATTTTGTACAATACCCATATCTTTCTACCTAATCATTATAACGCCTAAATAATCTACTTACCTACATTAATATTTCTATAACAGGTAAAAAGCGTTCGTGATTATTTTATGATAACAAATGTTTTACTTTTTTACCGTTTAAATGTACTTCTTCATTCTGAACAATTTCTTTTAAGAACGATTACAATATAAATAAAATATTACTCTGTTTATGGATTTAGAGTTACTGGAAGAGAAAGGGTTTTTATTTTATTTAAAAGTTCGGAGAAAAGTAGGGGGTAGTACGCTCACTAAACATTTTACAACATTAGCTTACACATAACCGACTGGAGGGACCCCTCAGGGCCGATGCCTGCTGGGGCTGCGGGTTGTTCGAAAGAGATATCGCGTCCCCGAAACGCAAAGGGCACAAGAAAGAACATGGATGGGTTTTAGTCAGTAAAAGTCTGATACCCCCTCCCACCACCCCCGGGGCGGGAGAAATGATTTGATGATTTCCCATCGGTAAAAAAGAAACCCATAGCGAAGCGACTATCTATCGAGTATTTCACGTCGTCGCTATCGTATTGTTATTATTGTGAGTTACTACCTCTTGGGTCTCGTGGTCCAATATAAATTCATTAACAGCCCGGAGTTTGAAAGTTGGTGACCTTACACCCCCGTGGCTCGAAAAGCACGTAAAAGCCGTTGCTCATGCACATAATCTCTCCCCGGTTGTGTCGGATTGCCGTCTCATCGGACTATGAGAATGAAGTAAGAGCGTACATGTGTTTTGCTTGTGCACTATAATAACTCCTGCGTACTTAGCTAGTCTTTATTGAGATTGTCTCTGATACCAAAATTCGGCTGGAAGAATCTTCTATAATATTAGGAGTGAGCCATCATCAACGTCATCATATCAGCCTATAGTCGTTCACTGCTGTATGTAGGCCTCCCTCAAAGAGCGCCTATCATCCCGGTCCTGAGCAGACCGCATCCACATTTATACAGTATTCAATCTACTCGTAGTTAAAAGGTCAAGAAATAGCCATCAAACACTACATCTATTTCACCTCACCTGAAAGACTTCAAAAATGACACAGAAAATCAAATAAAACGGACGAAGACATCTCAAATTATACGAAAAAATAAATAAAATCAACTCAACGTCACTTCCAGTATCCTTAAATCGAGGTAAGCAGTAAATAAGAGTACCTTCCCCGCCCGATAAGACCGGGGAGACGCCAGATATTAATCATCCCCTTAGCATCGGATTTATTATTTTTTTCTTACCCTTTACTGGAGTATTATTGAATTTAATCGCAAAGGCATTTTTTCCTTTTGCTGTTTATTCTTATTTCATATTGATTGCTTTTGTATCTTTTATTAATGTTCAGGTCGTAAGTTAAGAGGTGTTCTGTTGGATAAGATGTTTTCTTGGTAATAACGGTGCTTTTTATTTTTATTTTTAGATTAAATTATGTAGATTGGTTAAGGGTGGTAATAATATAGGTATAGGAATTTGTGTTGTGTTAGTAACATAACATACCATCACGCCTGTATTCCCCAAAGGGATACGCCGAGGTATAACCAATATACACCCACAAGTTCGCTGGTATGTTTTTAAGTCCCATGTAGTATGGGGCGAACCTATTAATCGGCCACTAATCCTAACTCCGTGCTGTTACTGAGAATTTCATAGAAAAACCCATTAACACTTTTTGCTCGATCTGGGAATCGAAGACCTCTAGCGTAGCAGTCGCGCTTAGAATCACTAGGCTAACGAGGCAATTAGTAAATTTTATGTAAAAAAATCCAGTTTCAATATAAGACAGAATATAAAAAAACATAACTAACTACAAGCCTCCATATTAGTGCCCTTATCCTATCTACAAACCGTGTCGACGGAAGGGCACATGAAGGAACATAGACGGGTTTTAGTCAGTAAAAGTCTGACACTCGCTCCCGCCCCGCCCAGGGCGGGGGAATTTATTTGATGATTTCCCGTCTATAAAAAAAAAAAACCTATCTACAAAATTTCATTATGACTAAAATATTACGTTTAATCGGAACTCACAATCAGGAAAAGCCCCATACTTAAATAAACTTTTCGTGTAGAATTTACCGGCCGATGAATTTTTCATCAGTATTGAGAGAGAGTGTTTCTCAACTATAAAACGATGAAATAAATATTACAATTATTATAGAGATGTAGCTCTAATTTCATCAACCTACGCAATTCTCTCAAAAATCCTTCCAAAACTTAAAAAATGAACAAAATAATTATTAAAAAATCTTAAAAACGATGAAAATAAATACTCAAAAGCAAATTTTCCTCACATTTTTAACGACGTAACTCTTTAAACTAAAAACGTATAATAAAAAAAAATATAATTATATACCATCACGCCCGTATTCCCCGAAGGGTTAGGCAGAGGTGTACCAATGTACACCCACAGTTCGCCGGTATATTTAGGTCCCATGTAATAGGGGGCGAGCCTATTGCCATTAACCGGGCACAAATCCAAACTCCGAGCTGCTACTGAGAATTTCATAGAAAAACCCAATAACACTTTTTGCTCGACCTGGGAATCGAACCCGGGACCCCTTGCACAACAGTCGCACTTGCGACCACGAGACCAACGGGGCAGTCGAACTAAAAACGTTTCAGGTAAGAATCGCGGAGTCTGTAAATCTGAAACGCTAGCGATTCTCAATAGGAAGGTATAATTTACTGTCGCAGAAAGCAGTTTGTTAGAAGAAAAATAAAGTTACCACCATCAATAATAACTTTCCAGTTTGTTTTTAAACTGGTCGCTGTTGAAAACGATTTCGATTGTGAACGTAAATTGGATAGACATCTTTTCATGTGGGTTTTGTTGTTTTATTTGGTTCCAAGATATACGAGTATCTTTACTAATAAATAATACGAGTATTATAAGAGGTAAAATTATTTTCTATGTTTGTTTGTAACGAAAAGGCTCCGAAACTACTGGACCAATTAATTTTTTTTTTCACCAATAGATAGTTACATTATTCTTGAGTAACTTAGGCTATATAACATTACGCTACACCATACGCTAGAGGTCTTGGGTTCAATTCTCAGATCCAGCAAAAAGTATTATAGGCTTTTTCTTTAAAATTCTTAGTAGCAGCGCGGAGTTAGGATTTGTAGCCGGTTAATGGCAATAGGCTCACCCCCTATTATATGGGACCTAAATCATACCGGAGAACTGTGGGTATACATTAGTACCTACTCTTCTGTCTAGCCCTTAAGGGAATACAGGCGTGATTGATAAGTAAGATTAAATTCAAACAAAATCTTCTTCTTTATCGTGTGGGCAGTAAGGTCTAACGACCCCACACACCCTATAGTGTCAGAGTTTCTGAACCGCCTCAAGGGCTTCTGACATGGTCAAACAAAATAAAATAGAAAGAGACAAAAAGACATTCAAATTGTAATCGTAAGGTTAAGGAACCCAAAGTATTATGTAGGTACCTGTATAGATTTATTGAAAAATTAAGCATTGAAGCGGAATCGACTTTCATCTTACATGTACGAGAAAATGAGAATAGGATATTGATTTCTATAGAGATAAAGAAAATTGATTTCTATACATAGGGACATTAAAACTATATTAAAGGTCACGTTTAAGGTGAAGGTTACTAACATAATAAGCATACATAACATCACGCCTGTTTTACCCGAAGGGTAAGGCAGAGGCGTACTAATGCAAAGCCACAGTTCGTCGGTAAGTTTTAGGTCCCATGTAATAGGGTGAGCCTATTGCCATAACCGGGCATAAATCTTAACTCCGAGCTGCTATTAACAATTTCATAGAAAAACCCAACAACACTTTGCTCGACCTGGGAATCGGATCCAAGACCTCTAGCGTAGCAGTCGCGCTTAGGACCACTAGGCTAACGAGGCAGTGAAATAATAAGCATTTGTAGTAAATATTTATTATTTTAGGTACACTTTTATAATTTACTAGCTTTTACCCGCGAGTTCATCTGCGTAGACGTCGATTATAAATATAAATAAATAAATATCTTGGGACAACTCACACACGGCTATCTGTTCCCAAGCTAAGCAGAGCTTGTGTTATGGTAACCAGACAACTGATATACATACTTATTATAATTTATAAATACATACATAATTATAGATAAATCACACCCATTATGGATGATAATGATTATGGCAGACGCAGAGGAAATACTTAAATTAAAATTCAATCGTAATTCAAAAGACACGTGGCGCCATCTATTATAATTAGAACGTTATTGTCTACAAACAACCAGACCCGAAACAACTATCTTTACACCATACAAACATTAGTTCGATGCGGAAATCGAACCCGCGACACGCAGCTCTACAGCCAAACACTCAGCCACTACGCCAACCGTGCCATCTTTATAATTACAGCTACTTGTACCTGAATTTGATGAAGTATAAAATTATAATATACTTCATTATATATTACATGTCACAGACACGTACTATGTAGCATCAGGAAATTAATTTAATATCCTACAGAAATGATGAGATGATTTTTTTACTCAGAATTTCATAAGCTTAGTACGTGAAATCAAGAATATCGGTGTATTTTACAAATCTGTATTTTTTTGATATATTAAAAAATATTTCTTAGTAACCAATATTACATTTTTTTTTTTGGAAATGTTTTTAACTGACTTCAAAAAGGAGGATTTTATCATTTTAGAAGTTTATATCTTCATGGTAGCAGTTCCAAATCAATGTAGAAAAACACGAACACTTTCCAATCGATTTTTGAGAGCTTGCAGAAGACCAATTATATTAAATAAAAATGCTTAAAATCTAGTCGCGATCTTATCTCAGAGACAATGTTAAAAATGGAGGTAAATATTCCATGTTGCAAGAAACACAAAAACATGTTTACTAAAACAATGTTGCACAACATTTCTTCTCCAATCCAAGGCATCAAACACGACTAAATATAGACCTATCACTTCGAATTTACGATAGAAAACATCTCAACAACTGTCAACATGGTGTGTAAATATGCGAAAGGATTCGATTAGCTTGTCAGTCACATAAGTGGGTATAATATATTTGCACGTCGCCCGCCATCTTGGAATCCCGGTTTTTATTATGACAGCGAATGTTTTGCGCGATTGCACGGAACGTTTCACGTAAATTGAAATGAGAAAGGAAAGAACACACCTTTTGTTATTGTTCAATTTGAAAACAAAATTGAGAGTGAGATATGTGCGGCTGCAGATGAGGATACAAAAAGACCGATATGTTTTACTTAAATTATTTAATTAATGAAATTATTACAGTAATTACGTAAATCTAAAGGCGTGACAAATGTTCGATGTGAGAACGATAAGTGGCACATTATTACATGAAAAAATTAGTCATTGGTGGTTCGATGCTTTGGTCACACGAAGGCGAAATTTTAGGAACGCTGAGACGGCGAATCACACGGTACCGGGTGAGCGCTGTGCGGAGTTAGTCACCATTGTTGCTGCATGTTAGGGTTCCTTGCTTTAATTGTGGGGTTCCGTCAGCTATGTATATATAACATCTCCCTCCACAAGATCGGCAACTATTAGAAAACTGTAGTTGAGAATAGTGACGATGGCGAAGCTGGATCGATCTCTGTGTCGCCGGCCTCCTTGTCTTGTGCCTTACTATTGATTTCATTAGTGGCTTTTCGTTGTTGGTTTAATCTACGGCGACGAAGAATAACGATGATAATGAGTACACCTGCACCAGATAGTAGCACATATACTGGTATAGTAGTGTGGTATATGGCTTCAATGTTCAACGGCTGTAGCGAGACTGGTTCTTGTAGAGCGATTTCAGAGTTACTTGAATGCAGACTGCCAAGATCTATAGTTTCTAACTTTATGGTTTTTGTAGTTAAGTTATACGGATTTTTCTTAATGATTGGTAAGTCCATAATTTTCAAAATCTTCCCTTTGACTTGATCATGGCGATTGCTTATAGTGAACGCCGTAGTTCTTAGCACGCAGCCTTTAGGTATGATAGATAAATAGCTCCCTTGTAATTTTCTATAGTGATCTTCAGAACAGGTTAAACGAACTTGCGTTGGGTTGGGAAAGGTCACGACAAAGTGTTGATCGTCTAGCTGCTCCATAGCTTCAGAAGACAGGATGACTGACGTGAATTGGCAGGATTCGTTAATTCTTTGGTTGAGTATAAGATGCTGGATACAGTGCGACTGCTGGCCATGGTGGTGACTTAAGTTATCTTCGCAAAGGTAACCGTGACTGTACTTCGGACATTCTGTCTCTATATACAATAGATCTTTTTCCTGAACCGCTATGAAAGGAGAAGTTGGAATTAGGACCCTATTGTTACGATTGGGAGCCAGGGAGAGTTTATACAGGATATAGTTAGTAGGGTAAACTATTGGAAGTTTCACAACTATTACTATTTTATTCCCATTATAATAGTAACCTAATCTAATTATGTCGTAATATTCTCTAAGGCTGATATCTAAAAATTGGTTCTTATCATATAACATATCTAACTTACTTATCATTTCCTTAAATATAGCATAGTTCAAAATAGAATTATGCGTACTCTTAGCTCTATTAAATGCCAATAAATTTTGTAACGCGTAAAATTCTCTAGATAATTTGTCTATATTATCTCCCAATATCATAAGTAACTGTGCCAAATGAGCATACTCAATAGTAACTGTTTCATGCCTAGCATTACTAGCTAAAATGGAATTTATTATTTTCTCGATTTTAACCTGGTTTTCTACTATTCTATCTGTAACGTTTGAACTACGTGAGACCCACTGCTTGCTTAGACTTATTTGGTGATTTATTTCAGATGCTAAATTATTTTCATTTTGTTGTAAGATTGAAATAGCGTTATCGTACTTTATTGCGTCAGTATAATCTAGATTGCCAGAAATGCTTTTTATAACTGAACCAAGACCATCTATAAGACCTCTTTTTATACGTTTTGCTTCAAGTGTATCTAGCTGTTCTGATATTTCTTCTACTTTCGTTCCCAGATATTGAATGTGGGGCTCATATGCTGACGACACAGTAATCAGTTGTGGCGTTAGATTACGCAATTGCTCGTTAATAGTTTCTAAATTACTACGTATACTATCAAGATTTATAATTTGGAGAAAGGAATGGAAGTGAGATATAATTTTTGCGGATCCCAGGTTAAATGGCAAAATACCTGGTCCATCGTTAAGACTGTCGAGCGTTATCTCGTTCGCTCGAGCCAGGGTCAGAGCTAGTGCCAGGACTGGTAGTATTTTCGGTGTCCTGTAACAAACGAGCACTATTAGGCACCCGTTTTAAACGTGATTTAGGCACAACGCCTTTTTTCTTTTTAGTGTAGATATGAATAGGCAAATTCGCTGCTACTGTATCTTGAGTATATCGAGCTGCTAGTTTTTGTCTATGACATAATGGGTTTTTAACAAACACTTGTTGTTCAGGCTCATAATCTTTTTCAGGCTCGCGATCCCTATTAATATTTTCAGTAATTTCAGTACGACGCTGAAGTGAAGTGTCATTGAGAATATCGTACACTTTTGACATAAGTTTACGGTGTTCCTGAATATACTGCTGTAAAAGATGTTCCGAAACATTCATATCTAATGGATCCCGGGGATCAAAATGACCGGTTATTATATCGATGGGCCTACATTTCGTGAAACTATGAATTGAGCTATTATATGCTAATATAGCATACGGCATGAGATTGGTTACTGGTTCTCTTTGCTGTTCTAATTTCAATATGCGCAAATGTTCTAATAGTGTAGAGTTCAGCCGTTCAACCATGCCATTTTCATTAGGTGTATTGGGGCAGGTTTTATGGTGTTGAATTTTGTGCAACCTTGTAAATTCAGCAAACACTTGGTTATTGAATTCCGGACCATTATCTGTTACGATAGTTAAAGGCGCGCCATGATGAGTAGAAAATTTTAATAAGGCTTGCACGACACTAACAGCAGTGGCATCTCTCAATAAGTATGCTTGACCATACTTAGAGAATGCATCTACTATAACAAGGTACTTATTCATTTCAACACTTAGCAAATCTAAATGCACAATTTCAAAAGGCTTAGTAGGTGGGGGTACTATTTGAAACCTTGGCTTAACTGGATGGCGGTCATATTTAGCTTGCCCGCATATTCTACATTCATTAATGTACTTGGCCACATGTTCTTTCATTTTTGGCCAATAGCATCTGCGTGATAATGCTAAATAACACTCATTAATGCCCCTATGATTGGTTTTGCCTTCATGATATTTTTTAATAATGTCCTGTTGCTTATAATAATCCGTAACGTTTTCTACTTCGGTTTTAGTAAGTACTAATTTCATCGCGGAATTTTTGAAACACTTTTGAATTATTGGTACTATAGAATACATCTCTAACATAGGATTAATCAGAATACCTGTCTTTATTTTTGGATTAACATATTCCTTAATGGAATTAGTAACGTCCTGTTCTAAATTAGATTTTGAAATTTGTATAACTGTCCTGGTATGGGTTTCAAATGGCTTAGTAACTCTAGGCTTGCTTTTTATATCTCCGACTACTTGAAAATAGATTTGACTATTAAATTTATTAAGAGGATCATCTGAAATAGGTATTTCTAGTATGGGATTTTCCAAATCGCTATGAGCGCTTAGAGTTCTAGAATCCGCGCTTTCAGTTCTTGAGTTTGATTCTGAGGGTGATCCTTCTGAGGTGTTAACTACTATCGAGCTAGATTCTTCATTGTGAATTTCTATTCTAGATAAAGCATCCGCATTAGTATTAATTTTTCCTTGCTTATAGATAACTGTAAATTCAAATTCACTTAGACGTAATCTCCAACGAGTTAAACGGGAATTTGGCTCTTTTATATTCATGACCCATTGTAAAGGACGATGGTCAGTCACTATTTTAAATTTCCGTCCAAATAAATAGGGTCTGAAATACTTTGTAGCCCAGACAATAGCCAACAATTCTTTTTCGATAGTGCTATAGTTTATTTCGCTGGTGTTAAGCGTACGCGAGGCATAAGCTATAGGTTTATCAGAACCAATAGGACCTTGTGAAAGTACTGCTCCGATTGCCATATTGGAGGCGTCAGTAGTAAGTATAAATTCTTTAGTGAAATCTGGGTATTTAAGAATTGGATCATTGACCAGAAGGGTCTTACATTTTTCGAAACATTCGATATAATTCTGATCAAGTTTAATTTTAGATCCTTTCTTTAGGCTTTGAGTCATTGGCTTGGTTATTTTAGCAAAATCGGGGATAAATTTCCTATAATAACCAAGGAGTCCTAAAAACCTTTTTATCTCCGTGGGGGTTTTAGGTAAAGGATATTTTTGTATAGCCGCGATTTTATCTGGGTTAGGTTTTATTCCATCTTTGCCTATAATATGTCCCAGATAAGCAGTTTCTAATTTAAGGAACTCCGATTTGTCCATTTGTATCTTAAAGTTGGACTCGCGTAATTTTTTAAAAACTTTTTCTAAATTAACTATGTGCTCTTGGAGTGACGTACTAAAAACTATTTTATCGTCTAGGTATACTAGACAAATAGTATTTTGAAGTTCTCGCAATACATTATCCATGACCCTTTGAAATGTGGATGGACTATTTTTAAGGCCCATAGGCATTCTAAGGAACTCAAAATGCCCATGTTCTACGTTAAATGCTGTTTTTGGGATATCCTGGGGGTCCATTTCCACTTGATAGAATCCACTGGCTAGATCTAGCGTAGTGAAATATTGACAGTTGCCCAATTTGTCTAGGACATCTGCTATATTGGGGATCGGATATTTGTCGTCGATTGTTTTTTCATTAAGTTTCCGGAAATCTACTACAATACGCCATTTGGTTTTTCCTGAGGCGTCAGGTTTCTTAGCTACTACCCAAATAGGAGAGCTCCAGGCTGAGTTTGAAGGCCTTATTATTCCTTGTTCTAACATTTTACCTATTTGTTCTTGCACTTCCTGTCTATGAATGTATGGATATCTATAGCTTTTAGTGTAAACTGGAATCTCATCTGTGGTTTTAATTGAATGTTTAATTTTATTCGTAAACGTTAATTGTTCTCCTTCAATATAAAAAACGTCTGCATATTGCGAGCACAATGATTCTAGATTAATACGTTCCTCTTGATTTAAATGCTCTGTACGAAGGCGCGATAGTACGTCTTTTACGCGTTGCTCTTGTTGTTTAGTGCGCCTGCACTCAACGTTATACATTTCTGCGGTGATAGCGCGATCCATAGAAAAGATTGCATCATTACGGTTTGGATTTCTTACTTCTATTATACCCCTACTCTGTTTAACCGTTGTAAGACATTCACGTATAATACAGCTAGAAATAGATTGTTCGGGAATATAAGCATCTCCGTTACAGACATTAACCGGAAGTTTTAGTAATTTAGACGAACCTGCTGGAATAACGTCTTCATATAAATTAGTATTACGTGAATCATACACTTTAATAGGATTTGAAGCATGCTTAGTAGTGAATAATTTACTTTTGTAATCTATTGTAGCTTCCCATTTTTCTAACAAGTCAGTACCAATAAGTCCATCAAAATAGTCATGGAACTTATAAATGTCAAATGAAATTGTACCTGGGTCGTTAAATTCATTAAAAGAAGGTAAATTAATCGAATAGTCGTTTCTGGTTTTAGCATGAACACTATGCACCTCGAATGGAGAATACGTTAAAGGAAAATTGCTAAAATATTTTTCAACAGCATTGGGACTGAGAAAGGACTGGTTCGCGCCTGTATCAATTAAAAGCTTAAGAGGCGGTGACGCAATTTCAATATATGGTAGGTGTCGTTGGGTCTGAAGATTTATTTCTATTTTAATACGTCGGACTTCGGAACTTTCTGAAAATTCTTATCTTTTTCATTATCAATTTGAGGCTGAGACGTAGACGCAGAAGGTGGCGTCTGTGTATTATCTACGCATTCTTGAACCTGAGGGTACAATTGATATTCATGAAATAAACCTTCTGGGTGCTCATAAAAGTCATAGTAAAATCCATCGTAGTCTGTATAAAAATCATTTAACGTAGAATCGTTAAAACAATCACTAAAATGCATTTCCCGGGTTTTAAAGTAGTTACTGGGCGGTGGATTGCCTGATTTGTACCAATCATGCCTTGAAGTAGCGTTAGTCGGTGGTAACGGCCTAGCGACGTAGTGGCTAACACCACTCATTGGCCGTGGTTGCGTTGTTCCACCCTGCTGGTTAGGAGGAGTCTGCTGAGGTGCCTGAATTGAGATATTTTGCCTATTATAGTTCGGTGGGTGTGCTCTAAATATTTGCATCGTACGAGTCGGCCCAAACTGACGAGGTTGAAAATTAATTGGTCTCCACTGCGGTGCTGGTTGAGTTGGAAATTGAAAACGAGCGGGACCTGGCATGCTAAAATTGTTAGGCCTAGGAATAGGCACATTAAATTGTGCGAGCATTTTAGGATTACTACCATTATTATTTCTTTTATCAGGCAAAGAGTCGTTACGATTTTGCAGGTACATGGTATTGGTTTCCTCATGAACGAATTCTAGTGCTTGTTCTATACTTTGCGGGCGCATACAGCGCACGCGTGATCCTAGGGGATCCTTTAATCCGCGCACGAATGCTTGTAACGTTAATTTTTTATATAAATCCCTTTTAGCGTCTATAGTAGTTTGTAAGAGGTCATGTAATGAAACATAGGTCATAATCGTGCTAAAAAGATTCTGGCAACGCTCGTAGAACTCTTGCGGAGTGTTAGAGCCCTGTGTCAAAAGAGATAAATCACTATAAAGAGCGGTCTCATCCCTTTGGTCGGCAAAGTTATTTATTAATGCCTTACGAATGCCATTCCAATCACTTGCTATGCCATTTGAGTTGATTAAGCGAGCAGCAGAACCTACGATTTTATTCAATATTCCGTTAATAAGAGCCGTGTTAATTAATTCTGAACCACCCTTAACATTATAATATTCTTTTACCAACTGATCACACAATTGAATAAACCTAGTCAGCACATTCGGGTTCCCGTCGAACTCGGGAACGAGCCTTACTGCTTTAAAAATTGTATCTAAATCCAAAGACATTTTCCCAGAAAACGATTCTGTGTCCTCGTCTACTGTATCTAAGTTAAAATTTCTTCTAGAATCTATTACCGAATTCCTATTATTTCTATCTAACCTAGGATTCCTAAATTCTCGTGGAAAGAAAATTTTGGAAAGTTATATTAGTACAGGCTAGGAGTAAGCGGTCACTAGAAAAAATCTAATGTACTTACATGAACATTATATCGGTCACTTTGCGTTATCAATGTCTGGATACCTCGTTGCAGCACGACGTGTAGATTCTGGATACTCTGGAGCGACTGGATAGCCGCACGGGCGACTTTGCGATACGGAAATCTTCCTGTTTACGCGAAACCGACCGCGAGTATCCTACCGACTGCGCCAGATATGTGCGGCTGCAGATGAGGATACAAAAAGACCGATATGTTTTACTTAAATTATTTAATTAATGAAATTATTACAGTAATTACGTAAATCTAAAGGCGTGACAAATGTTCGATGTGAGAACGATAAGTGGCACATTATTACATGAAAAAATTAGTCATTGGTGGTTCGATGCTTTGGTCACACGAAGGCGAAATTTTAGGAACGCTGAGACGGCGAATCACACGGTACCGGGTGAGCGCTGTGCGGAGTTAGTCACCATTGTTGCTGCATGTTAGGGTTCCTTGCTTTAATTGTGGGGTTCCGTCAGCTATGTATATATAACAAGTGTGTAAATAAAGTATGTTTTTGTAATTTAAGAAAAGACACACAAGATTTTGTTTAAAGACCTTCTTCTTTTTTTTTTGTACAGTCCGTGAGGCGTAAGTAGGGTTGCCAACTATACTGTTAAAAAGAGTATTATACTGTTTTTCAGTACTTTATACTTTTTACTGTTAGTAAAGTATACAAAATACTGTTTTCAGCAATATTACCAATACTGTCTCATATCTACTTTCTGTTTCCGCCATCTCAGCATTTATTGAAGACAGAAATAGAGCGTGAACTGTTAATTAAATAAAAATTGAGCTTCTCATTTATTATTATTATTTTATTTATTTATGTTTTAGTTACAATTGTGGTGAGGGGTATGAAGCTTTTAAAAAAGACTGTAAATTTATAAGTTTTGCGAGAAGCTCTAAAAAATATGTATTTAAAACATTATATAAATAAAATACTGTTCATTTTTCTGAAATACTGTTTAATATTCTTCTCTGACCTAAATATACTTTATTTCTTGTAAAAAAGAGTTCGCAACCCTAGGCGTAAGGAGCTTTGCATTTGTGTGAGTGCCCATACAGATAGTGTAGGTGTGACGTCGGCCTAGTGTGCAACACGTCTTTGATTGGTTGAAACCGGTTTTAACCGGACCAAGCTCTCTACTCGTACTTTTGGTAATCACTCACACAAATGAAAAGCTCAGCTTACGCCTCGCGGACTTTACATGGTAAAACAAAGTTACTTCTCGTCGATTGTTCGTCTGATCCGATTTTAATGCGGTTTTCATTAATAGATAGTGATACGTAGTTTAATGTTGTTTTGTGTTAATTTGTTGAAATATCACGATATATAAAAAGACGCTGGATACAGGCTGCCTCCGGCCGGTTCTTTTGGAAATCTATGGGGGAGGTGTATGCCCAGCGGTGGACGTCCTACGGCTGATAATTGTGATGATGACGGTAATGGTTCAAAATACCGAAAGAAATCAAGCTGACTGAGAGCTTCCATTAAAAATACTGTCATATTCTTTTGAGATACAACAAAATAATATATGACGAATTATTAAAGAAAATCGACACAGGCAAAGTCGCGGGCAAAAGCTAGTAAACAAATAAACAAAAGACAAACACGCCCAAACACCAACAGATAAAACAAAGTCAGAAACGTCATTGACTCTCAGAACACACCAACATTTTAGACACACGACATAAATTCACGAGATTCTTTCATGAAATTAAATCCCTTAAATTAAATCCTTAATCTCTCCTGTAAGCGTACCTTTCTCAACCCTTGTCAAGTAAGGGGAAATGGCCACAGAACCTCAGACATTGCATTCCTGCAGTGGTTAGAAATTTATTATTCAGAGAAATTATTATTGGAATTACATTAGAATCGACTTCGCCGCTTTTAATCGCTCTGTTGGTCTCGTGGTTGGGGGCGGCTAGTGAGTTTGGGGATCTTGAGTTTCGTTTCTCAGGTTAGGCAAAGTATTATTGTGATTTTTTATAATTTAAACAACATTAACATTAACATTAATTTGCTCGGCCTAGGAATTGAATCCAAGACCGTCGAAACAGATTGAATTTATTTCTGTGTCAAAGTAAAATGTCATGGAAATGTAATATAGGTTATAAATAAATGACTGGTCTAAACTATAAATTAGTTTTTAATTATAATGTACGAGTATACTATCTATACTATTACAATAAAGCTAAAGAGATTTTGCTTGTATTTCAAATTAAAAAAATCTTTTTATGTTACACCATCACCAAAACACGCGGACGAAGTCACGGGCTAAAAGCTAGATATTTCATTTCGTAAAATATTTTAATTAATAAATTGTATTATAAAACAAGTCATCCTTTAATTATAAAATGATTAAAACACAATCACAATTTAATTATATTTAGTAAGTCATTGCAAAACCCAGTGCCTATTGAGCAAAAATATATAGGACCTACCATTATAAATAAAGCAATATTTCCATGAAGAAACTTCAGATGTTTCTGAAGCAGCATAATTATATACTACGCGGGAGGATATTGGAAATTCTTTCACTAATTTATTCAGATATTATTATACCTACCTAAACATGGAATTTTCCCTTCAGAAATAAAGCGTTGGCGGGGTAAATTCAACCTAATAGGCGGAGACAAGACATGTTGCTTAGAGACCTTAGTCTCATTATTGCTTTTATTCAAAGTCAAAGTCAAATCATTTATTTGAATAAGACCATTAAAAGGCACTTTTGAATGATGGTTTGATTTCCGCACGGAACAAATATTTGTACAGCCTATAGATAGTTGTTCCGGGTCTGGCTGTTTGTGTATATGAGTTTTATATGTTTGTAAATGAGCCCACGATGCAGGCGAAATTCTTAGAGCGTGGCAACGTTTAAACGAAAAGGAATAACGCAAGCCGATTAGTTATACACCTCCTCTCCACTCCTTTCTGATGGAAACCAGGCGCTAGACTACAGAATACTTTTTCTTTCTAAAAACTATAAATACCATCACGCCTGTATTCCCCAAAGGGTTAAGCAGAGGTGTACCAATGTACACCCACAGTTCGCCAATATGTTTAGGTCCCATGTGATAGACGGCGAGCCTATTGCCATTAATCGGGCACATATCCCAACTCCCAACTCTCTTAGTTCTTTTACAAAAACCATTCTCAATATCTACCCATTCTAATATCAACAGTACACCTAAAGACATAGTTTAATTAACGCTTTCTTACAACAAATTACTGGTTTCAATAGAATGAAATTGTACCTCAGGCTCTCTATAAATAACTGTGTGGCTGATAAATTAATGTGTCGGTTTAAATTGTGAATAGACTTCAGTGTGGCTGAATAGCTATTAACTATTTAATTGGTACTTACATAGGTTATGGTCTAAGAGCTCGGAGACGGGAGAGTTATGTCATTTTACCGTGGTTGAAGTTTTAAGGATTGGTAGAGGATTTATTTTTTCTTTATATAAACTTAAAAAGTCGGTTGAACCAAACTAAGATCTTCTCCTGTATCGAAGGTGCGCTTAAAAACTCATGAAATTATATATACAAACAGCCAGATCCGGAACAACTATCTGTAGGCCATACAAGTATTTGTTTCGTGCGGGAATCCATTATGCGATACGCAGTGCAGCAGCCGATTGCTTAGCCACTGCGCCAATTGTGTCGTTAAAATGTTGTTAAGAAGTTATGCATATTAACTTGCTTCAATGTTGGTATCAGGTATTAAGAATACCGTATCCACGCACGTTTAAAAGCGTGTAGTTTTTTTTATCACAACCAACATACATAGGGCTATAACTTCAGCTAGGCTGAAAATAAGACCTGCGGGAACCATCTAGCCAAAGTGAATAGGGGTCCCTTTTTTCAAGATAGGTACCTAAAAAGTTACCCACGAATACCTATATTACAAACTAAAAATTCCTCTGTCGACTCTGAAAATTTCAGCTATACTGAAATTACGTAGTTCTGACGCCTTTGGGATCTTAGACCATTAGGTTTAGTCTTGAATAAGACAGAAGTTGAAGTGAAGTATCATTAGTAAATGTCTAGGCCTTGTCTATGCCGTCTCTGTACTGTGTCTCTGTTGCAAAAGTATAAGAAAACTAGCTTCTACCCGCAACTGCGTCCGCGTAACTGCCTCGTTGGCCTAGCGATCCTAAACGCGACTGCTACGCTAGAGGCTTGGGTTCGATTCCCAGGTCGTGCAAAAAGTGTTATTGGGTTTTTCTATGAATTTCTCAGTAGCAGCTCGGAGTTTGGATTTGTGCCCGGTTAATGGCAATAGACTCGCCCCCTATTACATGGGACCTAAAAACATACCGGCGAACTGTGGGTATCATTGGTACACCTCTGCTTAACCCTTCGAGGAATACAGGGGTGATGCTATGGTATGTACTGCGTCCGCGTTTTTTTTTTCACTCCTGTTAAGTTACGTCCTTGGTTACTGCTCCGTTCTTAAAGCGGCGATCACAATAGATCAGCTATGGTCGCAGTTACACAACAACTGCCACAAACCAATAAAAATAAATACTGCTCCGCTCCAGTGTGTCGTACCGTGATGTTATATAGATATCATATACAAAAAAGGCTGTTATCATATCTGATATCATAATTATTATTATACAAAAAAGGCCCCTATTACATGGGACCTAAAACATACCGGCGAACTGTGGGTGTACATTGGTACACTTCTGCCTAACCCTTCGGGGAATACAGGCGTGATTGTATGTATGTATTAAATATACAAAAAACGCGTCAAGTCCGCTTTTGTACTTTTTTTTGTGCATAATGTTTAAATGCTAGTACTTCCGAAGATTAGCGCGTCTAAACAGTCAAACAAAAAATCACTTATTTGTTTGTTTGTTATAGCTTAACACATAGGATACAGTTTTATTTCTTTTATATGCTCCCGTATTAATAGACTTTAGCTTAATTCTAAAAATACACAGGAAAAGTTACGGGCCGAAGCTAGTCTATACTTCTATGCTAATATTATAAACAGGTAAGATTTTTTTTGTTTGTTTGTTCGTAACGAATAGACTCCGAAACTACTGGACCGATTTTAACCATTTTTTCACCAGTAAATAGCTACATTATTTTTAAGTATCATAGGCCATAAAACATCACGCTACGACCTACATGAGCGAAGCAGTAGCCAAAGACGTAACTAAATGCGGATGAAATAAGGCACACGGGCGAAGTCAGGGCCAGTTTGCTAGTACATACATACATACATAAACTCACGCCTTTTTCCCATGGGGGTAGGTAGAAACCACGGACCGCCACCTGCTACGATCCTTACACACTCCTTTCGCCTCGTCCACATTCATACATCTGGTCATACAAGCACGCCGGTTACGAGTACTGCGCACCTGACCTTTCTGAAGAACCTCACCGATAAGGTCAAGGTAGGTCGTTCTAGGGCGTCCCCTCCCGGCATTGCCCCTCACATCTGCCATGTAAATCCCTTTTGTTAGTCGCCTTTCACTCATCCTCTCAACATGACCGAACCATCTAAGCATACTCTTTTCAACCTTTGTCACTACATCCTCTTTTAAACTGCAACGCTGTCGTATAATTTCATTCCTCACTCTATCGTTCAACGTTACCGTTACCGTTAACGTTACGTTTGCTAGTAATAAATATATATGAAAATCTTTTGTTCAGAATCTGTTGGGTTTTGCTAACAAGCTCACTGGGGATCGAATTCAATGCCGACCAACATCGAAATATGAACGGAAGATCGAATGATTGAATGGTTCTTACTGTAGATACATTTAATATAGACGAATGAAATGTATCGGTTATTCTGGGAATTCGTTAGCCAATTGAAGGAATTGGATATACAAACTTCAATATTTTGTTATCTAATATTTAGTTTCAACGAAAATTGAAGTGAGAATTTAAAGGAATTCTTGTAAAGTAGATCAATTTGTTCTTGTTAAAGTCTGACGGGCAAAAGGTTAGGTATATCAATTTCTTTAGATAGGTACCTACCTATGTAACTACTATGTATCTATCTACTTACCTAACTAAGAACAGAGCTTAGTATTAAAAGTAGTGGTAAAGATAGAGGGGTCCCGGGTTCGATTCCCAGGTCGAGCAAAAAGTGTTATTGAGTTTTTCTATGAAATTCTCAGTAGCAGCTCGGAGTTTGGATATGTGCCCGGTCAATGGCAATAGGCTCGCCCCCTATTACATGGGACCTAAATATACCGGCGAACTGTGGGTGTACATTGGTACACCTCTGCCTAACCCTTCGGGGAATACAGGCGTGATGGTATATTTTTTATATATTGGTAAAGATAGAAAGATCCTTGACCTTGGAACCCAAATGGTCCCGTATGGAACGGTTTCAGAGAAACTTCCTCCCTCGTACGCTCAAGTTGTGGAATGCGCTCCCTGCTAAGGTTTTCTCAAGAGACTACAGCATGGGGTTCTTCAAGAAAGGAGTTTTGAGGTTTTTACGGGGTTGGCAGCGCACGAGTGATGCCTCTGGTGTTGCAAGTGTCCATAGGCAGCGGTGACCGCTTAGCATCAGGCGGGCCGTTAGCTTGTTTGCCACCTACAGTGGAGACATACATGGTTTTATTTTCTGTATTGTATTTTTTTTGTTTCAATGGTTTTTCTTTCGCGTGAAAGTCAGGTATAACATAAAGCATAATATCTTAGGTACTGCTACTAAGGTCGATCAGAACCAGACTCGGGACGGTGGTCACCGCGACCCTGGAACGTAAAGGGCATTAGCAGGAACACGAATGGGTTTTAATCAACATGACACAATTCCGCTCCGCTCAAAAAAAAAATGTATTACATCACATACCATCACGCCTGTATTCCCTGAAGGGTTAGGCAGAGGTATACCGATATAAATCCACAGTTCACCGGTATGTTTAGGTCCCATGTAATAAGGGCGAGCCTATTACCATTAACCTATCATAAAACCTAACTACGAGCTGAAACTGAGAATTTCATAGAAAAACCAATAACACTTCGCTCAAACTGGGAATCGAACCCAAAACCTCTAGCGTAGCATTCGCGCTCGGGAGCACTAGGGTAACGAAGCAGTTCAAATATCCTGTAGTGCTTATTACTTACTAATTACTTTACGTACAATGTGTTAAAACCGCCTATGTATATTCGAGAGGCTAAATAAATAAATACATAAACCCATCCAGCAAAGGTATACCTAATACTAAAGCTTAATAATGCATTCGTACTCCCCACTCTAAATTCGACTTTATGATTACGTATGCAAATCCCGATTTTTCATTGGAGTAGCAATCATTCGCATGGGATAAAGTCAAACGGCTAAAATCACAGAATTCCCGTTAAAATGTTAGAGAGAACATTTTAGAATTTTCAACATGTTTTTTTAGAACGTTTTATTTTACAAAATGTTAATTGATTTTTGTTTTGTTTTTAAAAATGGTTTGGGAATTTGTTGGTTTTGAATTTTTGTGTTTTATGAAATTTTTTGCACCTGTCGGCAGCACGGGAGCGCTAGTTTATTTGATTGATTTATTTTTATTTTTATACGACACTAGCTATATATACCCCTCGGTTTCACCCAAGTTTAGTTACGTCTTTGGTTACTGCTCAACAACCGTAACTCGTAGCGTGATTTGTAAAAACCTTTCACTAGAATCACTCTTTTTATTGATGAAAACCGCATTAAAATCCGTTGCGTAGTTTAAAAGACCTTGGAGTATAGAGGAGCAGACTCTTTTAGTGAAGCAGCTCGGCTAGGAAAGTACTACCAATATATGTACAAGCTGTTGATTTGCATTCTCGTCAAATTCAAGGAGTTAACTATGCTCGTGATTCTTAACACGAATCAATATTAAAATAAATTTGTTTTAAAATTTATATTTTTTGACG
This sequence comes from Caradrina clavipalpis, assembly GCA_932526535.1. Classification (NCBI taxonomy): domain Eukaryota; kingdom Metazoa; phylum Arthropoda; class Insecta; order Lepidoptera; family Noctuidae; genus Caradrina; species Caradrina clavipalpis. The sequence continues at coordinate 12,087,372 of OW052106.1, forward strand.
TGATTTTCCATTTCGAACTAGCCATCTCGCCAGAAGGTTTAGGCGCTATGCACGCATTGATATAGCCGCGCGACAACTCTGCCTACCGCATACGCAACTGGGCGATGCTGTTTTTTGCAAGAGGAGTATTCTGGAATACCTACTGTTTTTTGATAGTTGCAACAAAAAAAATAAGCATTTATTAAATATTGGCTAGGTATCGTAATTATATTTGATTACCTACTTCTTTTTTTCTATGGCAAGCTCCTAAAATTTGACGAGGATTTAAATCAACAGCTTGTATCTGCCGCAAAGCAGCGTTGCTGTACTCCGAATAAGAAGGATATAGGTGCCGGTCTAATTACAGGCACATGAGACATTTCAACTTTGTCTGTGGAAAACCTTCACATTTATCAGGCCTCTGGTATTGCAAATGAAGGCGGATTGACGATTTCAGATAAGTTCAGGTTCCTTCTCGACTTAGAAAGTACATAATGAAATAGAAAAAGCCAGATTGGTACTAACCCCCGTCTGGTTATAAATCTACAGCCTCGTGCCTAAGAAGCGACGAAGCGAAAAGTTGATTATGCCAAAAAATTTTTCGTAAACAAAAGGAGCTGTTTTAATATTATATTATATCTTTTCATTTAAATTAACACTACCATTTACGTTGAAAATCTTTTCTTTCCCACAATGCCTAATTTCCGTGTCATCTTTCCTCCATTATCAATAATTAACTAAATAACAAACTTACAACAAAAAATATCACCGCAAATCTATTTACCGATAACTTCATTCAACCGGAAATATAAATCTTTCCGACCTATATTTCATAACCAAATCATCGCTTAAAAGGGAAAAAAACGCTTTGAAAATTCAGTGAAATACATATATCTTGTTGGGAAAGCATTTTACGGACTAAAGAAGTGGTATTCGGTGTATTTTTACGACTTTCTACGTAGTTAAAATGGACCGAAATGAAAGATCTATTATGGACCGATAAAAATTCGATTGGGAAGCGGAAAATGCAATCGAGTTTATATGAGATGTTGAAGTAAAATGGTTTTTACATAAAATGAACGATTTTTTCGGGATTAAAGTGTTTGGGTTGAATTTGCTGTTTGTCATGTTAAATCTTTGGTTAAAGAAAAGTCTTGAAGTGATAGGTACTTGCATTTTAGTTACATTTCTGTATTCATTAATAGAACCGGTCATTGTGACTGTCTCTAGGGGAGGTCTATGTCCAGCAGTGGACGTCATTCAGCTGATATGATGATGATGGTATATTATGCGCATCATGTGTCGGTACCTACACTCCGACAAATATTTAAAACATTGTTTCAGTTCTGATGTTTAAAAACATCATAATTTTTACTACAGCTAAACATATTTCAATATTATAAATGTGAAAGTAGGTCTGTATGTCTGACTGTCCGTTGCGCTTTTACGAGTGAACTACTAAACCGATTTTAATGAAATATGGTTTGGGATAAAGAGCCCCAAGGAAGAACATAGGCTGCTTTTTATTCAGCAACTTCGCCGGTATCCGCAATAACTGACATTTAGGCAGACAAAGTCGCAGGGCAAAAGCTATAATTCATAATAGGTAAACATGATGACTATATCATAATTTATACTTCAATAACGGATACGTTAATTGAAATAAATACCAAATCACAACCAAAAACCAAAACAACAAACGTTCTCAAATGAAATAATTAACCGAGTATAACTCAATAAGAATCAATTCAGTGGTTCCCGAGCTTACACAACACAAACATACACATCTACATTACATAAGGTTGTATGATTCTGTTGGTTTTCAGAACAATGTTTGCACAGGAGATTTGCACAATTTTGCGGTTTCATTTCAGAATCCTTTTGATCTCAATCTTCAAGGATTAATAACGGGAGCTAACTTGGAATTGTACTTTGAGTGTGTAGAACAATATACGTTTATTTTAGAGATTTGTGAGTAGTATTATTATGGTTAAATTTTTATGGTTTGGTGGCACTATGGCGTTAGATAGGTTAAGGTTTAAAGAATTTATTCTCATAAGAATTAGAATAACAGTTCATTTAAAATGAGTTATAATAATAATTAGGATGGGATGTTTTAATGTGACCTAAACATACCAGCGAACTGTGGGTGTGCATTTGGTTGGTGCTCTGCATAACCCTTCGGGGAATACAGGCGTGATGGTATGTATGTTAAAATGAGATAAGTATATAGTGCTTATATCTAAATATATTTGCCTCTACAGTGTTGGCGACATTACAGGGTACATACATCATGTTTCTTGAGTTTTGCTGTAAAATATGTTTGTACTATCACACTTTTTTAGATCCTCTGGAAAATTATTAAGTAGTTGTACTCCCTCAGTCAGTATAGTTTTTTACCGTAATTAGTCCGTGCAGATCATTATCCTATTGACCGCCACGGTAATGTTTAGATGACAAACCGAAATGTGTTCAGCACGTCACGGTCATGATCCCATGACAGACTTTTATACGTAAATAAAACTCATAAAAACAACGTCGATATAATTCCGAACGTATTGCTATTGTGTAGGTTTTAAAGGATGAATTCAGGGCTTTTTTACCGATGGGAAATCATTAAATGATTTCCCCCACCCTGGGTGGGGCAGGAGGGAGTGTCAGACTTTTACTGACTAAAAACCATCCATGTTCCTTCTTGTGACCTTTGCGTTCCGGGGGCGCGGTATCTCTTTCGAACAACCCGCAGCCCCGGCAGGCATCGGCCCTTAGTGACCCCTCTGAATGTTTGCTGACATCTCATTGAGGCGCGCGTGGAACACAAACGCCGTCTGTCGTTAGTTAACGTGCGGACCTTGAGCTACCCATTGCTCACCGTCCACAGACCCATGAGTTAAGGGCTGAAGGCATGTTTTTGCTTTTTTGACGTGGTGGTATTGACCGCCACGTCATGTCAAAAAAGCATAAACAAAAGAAAAAAGATTAACTTAACCTATTGAGGTTAAGTTAATTTTCTCATTTTCGAATCGATGGTGAACTTAATCCTTTTTTCTCTACCATACCTGTAATTCCTGAAAACCTCATGGTTACAAAGCCATTAAATTATAGGTAATTTTTATACCTTCAAAGTTACATTTTCATACATTTCTCTGAAAATTAATCTGGTTGACTCTTAACCCACATGCATAAAGTGTAAATATTTACAGAAATAAATGGTGCAGTTAATTCATTTAACACGTCCGTGTACCAGGAATATTAGTCTCGTGCGCCAGAGAGCCTCTGGCCATTTTCATAACGCATAGAGCTAGGAATGTGTAGATGTGACGTTGCAGAATGAGTGAAAGGGTAGGTGGTGGCGAAAAGTTTGTTGTTTTTTTGACAGAATTCTATAACTATTTTATGGTATGACCAAGGCTAATGTTACTTTACTGACGTATACATTTTTATAAATATTCGCTGTGAATAGTTGAAAACCGCATAAACATGTGATTGTGTATGTTATTAAAAAAATGGTGATTAAATTGATAGACATGGTAAAAATGTCTTGTTTTATTTATACTATGTATAAGTGGATAATAATATGTACCGTATTATACCGCTTTTTCAAAGTACACAATGTTGGCCTATCTCAAAAGTGGGATGGAAAAAAACATCGTTTCAGCAGAAAAAATAACAAAATCACTATGATAATTTTGTTAACAAAACCACAATCTTTAAAGACTTCTAGTTTAGTAGCTTGTAGGTACTATTTAGCTTAGATTGTGTGTTTGCGTGTTTCTATCATATCTATTTTACTCCAAAAAGAAATATGTCAGTAGAAAATATGTCATAATTTCCCCTTTCCACATTTATTGCCAAGTCTACGCCATGCCATGGTCTGTGCCCAGCTATCAGGGTAGCAATTTGCCAGCGGCGGTCGCGGCCCGCCCTTTGACAAGTAAATTGCGACTTAGACTTGCAGATTAAACGCAGATTACATTTGTTTGTTAGATATAAGCTGGACGTTTAAAGTTTTTAGGGAATAACCATTTTTAGGTGTTACTTTTGGGGTTGTACAGAATGTTGCTTAGTTTTGGTAACCATGAAAAGGGGTCATTTCCAGGGTCTGGAAAGGGGTCATCATAGGGGCAACTAGATTTCGTTTTCTTGTGTATGATGTTCAAAAGTATATTTTAATGGTTTTATTGAAATTAATACTTAGACTTTAATCAAATTTTACTATGCTACCAACCTTGGAATAACGAAAAATGAAAATGTTGATGACAACAATTTTTTTTAGGTCGGTCGCGCAGTTCTTGTGCCTAGCACGCTTGTATGACCAGATGTATGACCGTGGCGAAAGGAGAATGTGAGGATCATAACAAATGGCATTTTGTGGTTTCTGTCTACTCCCATGGGAAAAAGGCGTGAGTTTATATATATATATAAATACTTTTTCATTTCGCCTGTTATGTAACGGGAGGTTTGCATTTCAAAGACGCAACGGAAAAAGTTGTTTGATTTGATTTGATTTGAAAAATATATACCATCACGCCTGTATTCCCCGAAGGGTTATGCAGAGGTGTACCAATATACACCCACAGTTCGCCGGTATATTTAGGTCCCATGTAATAGGGGAAAAATATATCCTATAAAAAAACATCACAAAAATGTTGTATGTAAATTCTATAACTACATAAGAATTTTAGTCTTAATATGATTACATTAGAATATGATTTGAAATATACGTAAATTGTGGGGCAATGTGCTAAGTGAAAAATAAAAAGCTTATTATTAGTTTCTTTTACTTACACAGTAAAACAGTAACAAAATATAAAATTAAACCATCAGCATTCCTTCCTAAAGAGTTAATAACCGAAACTTTCAAAGAAAATAACCGGTTTATTGATTGAAGAAATACAAGGTCATTGTGAGTGGACGTTTTTGCCGTCCTTTTAATATCCCGGTCTTAATATCCGAGGGCTTGGCCATCGGGGTTTTATGAAAGACTTTGCTAATCGAGTATTTATACATCGTTTCACTGTTTTATTTGTATGGGAGAATGGTATATATACCATCACGCCTGTATTCCCCGAAGGGTTAGGCAGAGGTGTACAAATTTACACCCACAGTTCGCTGGTATATTTAGGTCCTATGTAATAGGGGGCGAGCCTATTGCCATTAACCGGGCACAAATCCAAACTCCGAGCTGCTATTGAGAATTTCATAGAAAAACCCAATAACACTTTTTGCTCGACCTGGGAATCGAACCCAGGACCTCTAGCGTAGCAGTGCGTAGTAGCATAGCGTAGTAGTGGTATTGTATGGAGTTGTCTTTTGTTTGTGGTTTTATTAAGTTACTGCCCTGTTGGTCTCGTGGTCGCAAGTGCGACTGCTGTGCAAGGGGTACCGGGTTCGATTCCCAGATCGAGCAAAAAGTGTTATTGGGTTTTTATATGAAATTCTCAGTAGCAGCTCGGAGTTTGGATTTGTGCCCGGTTAATGGCAATAGCCTCGCCCCCTATTACATGGGACCTAAATATACCGGCGAACTGTGGGTGTACATTGGTACACCTCTGCCTAACCCTTCGGGGAATACAGGCGTGATGCTATATATTTATTTTTATATTTTATTAAGTTAGTTATAGAATAACCACAGTTTACCTGAGTTAAAGTGTTATTGGGTTTTTCTATGAAATTGTCAGTAGCAGCTTGGAGTTAGGATTTGTGTCTGGTTAATGGCAATAGGCTAGCCCCTATTACATTGAACTTAAAAACATATCGGTGAACTGTGGGTGTACATTGGTACACCTCTGCCTAACCATTCGAGGAATACAAGCGTGATGGTATGTATGTAGTTACAGAAAAACGCCATGAGCTTCTTGGTCATTAAGAAGGTTTAAAATTACAAAAAAAAAACCGAACCTGCAGATTTTTTACAGTATTAGTTTTATTTCCGGGATAAGCTGTTAACTTTTATTTGGTACAAAAATGTAAAGCGTGTAAAAAGACTCAACATTCTTTTAATAATTATTTTATTTTTTATTTTGGTCAAACTTTTACTGGTTTGATCCAAAATAAAAAATGTTCGCAATTATTACAAATCTTGCGTGTTCTGTAACGTGTCTTAAAACAAGTTTTAAATGTTATGAATATCATAAAATACCTCCATCACACCTGTACTATTAAATGAACATATAAATTAAATGTTTTGCGTGCGTTACATTGCGTGCAACCAAAAACAGTGACTTTTCACACTACACGTGATTTCCCAGCCTTTATTTTCGCATTATGTTAATTAGTTTGATAAGCAATATATGCGTAGTAAACGGGTATGACATTGGACGGGCCTGTTGGTCTAGTAGTGGTTAGCGGCCCTGACTGCTAAGCCGGAGGTTGTGGGTTCGATTCCCACCCAGGACAAACTTTGTGTGATGAGCATGATTGTTTGTTCTGTGTCTGGGTGTGATTTATCTATAATATGTATATATTTATAACTTATATAAGTACGTATATCAGTTGTCTGGTTACCATAACACAAGCTCTGCTTAGCTTGGGATCAGATAGCCGTGTGTGAGTTGTCCCAAGATATTTATTTATTATTTACTTATGAATGTGTGTTTTACACCTCGTATTTATGTACTTACGAATTGGTAGTGGAAGTGGGTGACTTTCAAAACAAGGCGCAACTTTGAGCTTTACCTAAATATAACATTTAATATTTTACGCAAAATAAATGCTGCCTCGTTAGACTAGTGGTCCTAACCACGACTGTTACGCTAGAGGTCCTGGGTCCGAGTCCCAACTCGAGCAAAAAGTGTTACTGGGTTTTTCTATAAAATTCTCAGTAGCAGCTCGGAGTTTGGATTTGTGCCCGGTTGATGGCAATAAACTTGCCCCCTATTACATGGGACCTAAATATACCAGCAACCCATGGGTATACATTGGTACACCTCTGCCTAAACCTTCGGGGAATACAGGCGTGATGGTATATTATAAACGCAGCGAATTCACGTCATTAAACCATATTTTCTCCTTACCATTCCAAACTTAGCTAACACACTACCGTCTATCTAGATTTATCAATAAACCTCTCTAACCATAACAAAACAAAGCTCAAAATCCAACAACAAAACCAAAATATCATTAATTCACAAACCAATTGACAATATAAACCAATCCAATTCATTAATATTTACAGTTTAAAGTCAGGCTGCGGGTGACAACAGGTTGTAAAATAACATCACGTTTGCGGTGACGGGAGGTTGAACTGACCACGGAGGTAACAACAATGAGATTTAAATCAAAATGTTTTATTCAACATGGTCGTGTATTGTACGGTGAGTATTTAACGACATAGTTTATGATTTGGCGTAATGTTTGTGAATGTGTTACCGGAAATTGTATAAAATTTATAGAAATTGTATATAATTTCTAGCTAGCTAGCTCGTGGCTAAATAATTACAGCCGCATAGACCAATCTTCCGGGTTAAGCCACGCTTGCCGAGGTTGGTCTGTGGATGGGTGACCATTTACCATAGCGAGTTTCTTCCGTGCCTCGGAAAGCACGTAAAGCCGTTGGTCCCGGCTGTCATTTGTAGATCTTTGACAGTCGTTACGGATAGTCAGAAGCCAAGAAGTCTGACAACCAGTCTAACCAAGGGGTATCGTGTTGCCCAGTTACTGGGTTGCGGAGGTCAGATAGGCAGTCGCTCCATGTAAAACACTGGTATTCAGCTGCATCCGGTTAGACTGAAAAGCCGACCCCAACATAGTTGGGAAAAGGTTAAGCAGATGATGATGATGATGTATATAATTTCTAGGAAATGTATACAATTTCGGGATGACACAAGGAACTGCAAATGTGTCAGTTTTGCAGTGATCAGGCCGCGGTGACTCTTTCGAACAAATCCGCAACCCTAGTTATTCATGTACCTGCTTTCTTAGTATATCGTGGACATCACTGACACTGTAAATAAACTTGGACTTTTAGTCTGTTAACATAAGTCTGAAAACGCCACACCCGTCCTACTCTATATGAGAAGAGGTCGTTGCCTATCAGAGGGACAATATTAGGCTGGTATTATTATTACATACAGTACACAACAGACTAAACTCAAATAATACTCAAAAGTTTTGGGTGATCCTTCATTTTCTTCAATATTTAAACCTCAAAACTTTACTCATAATCTAACAAAGATATACCTCTCTTCGAAAACCAAAACTAAGACAATATAGATAAGTAAATATAACCTACACACACATACATACACACAAAAACCAACTTCCAAGAAACGACCATCGAAGGGCAAGCTCCTTCATATCAGACACAGTATTATTGTGTGTCCCAGATGTTCCCCGCATTATCGCGGTTATGAGTTAAATGTACCGACCCGAGACACAGTGGCACCTAATTGGAAAACTTGAAAAGGTGCGAGCTACCGCGAACAATTGAATTTTCCTTTTCGTCGGCTCTTGTTGTGTTTGTATAAATGTTTTGGGAAGGTACTTTTGAGTTCGTTGCGTGATTTCATGTAGAAAATATGGGGCAGTAGGTACAATGATATAATTCAACTGTAGGCTTAACACGAACGTTCAAACGTAAAAGTATTTTGGTTTCGTGTCCATTTTGTTTGACTTCGGTTTAAATTTATACGTCACTAGCTTTATTCCCCGCGGGGTGTCACCTACGTTACTGTTACGGTTACTGTTCCGCTCTTGTCTTAGCGAGATGTTCTACACTAACAAACCTTTCTCATAAATCACTCTAACTCAATAATTAGAGTGATTTATGAGAAACTGCAATGCGGTTATCAATATAACCGCATTAAAATATCTATTTAAAAAGAGTCGGGTAAAACGTTTAAAATTAAAATGTTTAGAAATCGATCTTATATTACGTAGGTAACGTTTAAGGTCATCGCTCATTATAACAGCACTGCTTCGATATGGCCTGATTGAAATCACTTTGAAAAATCCAACCATTAGCTGCCAGCACGCCGCATGCGAGCCTTCGCCTTTCGTGGTGTTATAAAGCCTAAACTATTCATGAATATGGCTATCATTTATACAAAACTTTTTTCTAATCCGATTGGCAGTTCTAGAGATTAGCGCATTAAATAAAACACTGAAGTATCAAGTAAAAAAGTATTCTATCGGCAACGGTTTAAAGCTCAAACTCTACTGGCAAATTATTTGCTATATTAAGGTATCCTGAAAACAAAAAATATTCAGATTTCACGCTCCCAGAATAGATTACCATACAAACAAAACTAGAAGTTTCATACAAAAGCCGAGACTGCAATCATACTTCACAAAAACTCGGACCAAGACTTCATACCCTTTAAGGCGGTGCACCGAGATTTCGAATAATTTATTTTTATACCAAAGTCTGGAACAAACTTGGCGAGTTTATTCCAGACGACCTTTTACTCGAAAACTTTCGGTCAAACAGGGAATGATAAACAAAAAAAAAATATCTTAGACTGAGTTGGTCTTTGACTCCGGACTTAAAAGAAATAAACTATGCAGAAGTAGAAGATTTAATGGGAAACTTGAGAACTGGCTCATTGGCTATTTGGCTTGTTTGCGCTAGTTTTTTTTAGGGTACCGTAGGTAAAGGGTTCAGTTGGAATCCAATTGCTCTCGTTTATTTATCGAAGTAATTTACCTGTACAAATAGTTTTTTTTCTTTTTTTAAGATTAAATATGGAATTTCTTGCCTATTTTTTTCCCATTCGAAACTACATAGGTACTTTTCAAAGTGGGCAACTAGTTTCTTTTTAACGTTCAAAAGTATAGCAAAGTAATTTTGACAAATAAATGACTTTGACTACCTTTTAATGGTCTAATTTAAATAAATGACCCAATTTTTTATTTAATCCGTATGTCAGTCCTTCTGTCACATGGCTGTATCTTTTGAACTGTAATAGGTAGACACTTGAAATTTTCACAGAATGTGTATTACTATGACCGCTATAACAACAAATAATAAAAATAATATAAAGATTACATTTCTTTTTCGGTGTATCGATTTTAATATTTTGTACCGTGATACAGAATCCTTCATTTGCAAGTCCAGCAAGACAGCAGCCCGCTGCGTTTGCAGTGTACTGAACTACTTTAGTAAAATAAAATAGATATAGCAAATCTGTAAAAAAATCTATTAAGGCCTTCCATTTCAATCCAACCAACTGATATTCTCCACACCACCATTAATCAACCAACTCTTAAGTATCAAAAGAAACCGCTATTGATTTCAAAAAAGTATCGATTAATCAACTCGATTAAAAACAGGAATCGAATGGAATGAAGAAATCCCTGATAAGATTGATGTCTAGATTCGGGATGGTTCATTATCGTGCCCGGGTGCGGACTGAAGTAACTGATGGGGCATTCTACTTGGAAATCTTCCGGGTATCTTGATTGTTCACTTCAATATTAGTTATTTTGGGGACAAGGGACCGTTCCCCTTTTAATCGATAGAATACGCCATTGTAACTCTTTTGGAAGAAATGAAAATCAGTGTCTTTTATTTGGGTCACTGCTTCGTTAGCCCAGTGGTGACTGCTACGCAAAAGGTCTTGGGTTTGATTCCTAGGACGAGCAAAGTGTTATTGGGGTTTTCTATGAAATTCTCAGTAGCAGCTCGGAGTAAGGATTTGAGGAGATATATTCGCGTTCTACACATGGGACCTAAACAAACATATCGGCGAACTGTTGGTATACATTGGTACACCTCTGCCTAACCCCTCGGGGAATACAGGCGTGATGGTATGTTGCTTCTTCTCTAAACGTTAATACTAATAAGCCTTAGTCTCGTCAGCGCCTTCAAAACCACTTCAAAATTCGAACGTATCCAAAGCGATTCTAGAATGTTTACTTTAAAAACAAACGAGTTCGATTTTGGAATGTGTGTTCTACTTTCAAAATAATATTTTTCGACGCTGTCATTCGGGCGCGGGTTTTTTGTTATCACTTGTTGACATACATCGGCGTAGTTCATTGATTTTAAATATTCATGGTTTACAAGCAATAAAACGGTTGGTAGCAATTTAATGGATTGCTGATGGTTTGATGAAAAATGAACTATTTAGTTTTGAAAATAGATTGAATTTTTGAATGTGTGTGGAATAACAATAAATAACGTAAGTAATTATTTTTATTATAACCAGTAGAAGCATGAGCTGGGATTATTATTAGTTATGTTCTGTCTAAGCCTATTATTGTCTTACTGCAGGAAAAAGGCCTCTTCTCATACAGAGAAGCCACGAGTATTGATCATCACGCTTGCTTAAGGCGGACTGGCGATTTCAGACTTATAGGTCCAGGTTTACTCACAATGTTTTCCTTCACTGATGTCAGCGATGTCAAAAAACTTATAGTAGTGTAGTAAATATGAAAAAGAAAACGTCACATCGATAAGTAGATTTGTGCTCGGTCAATGGCAATAGGCTCGCCCCTTATTACATGGGTTCTAAACATACCATGCGAACTGTGGGTGAGCATTGGTACACCTCTGCCTAACCCTTCGGAGAATACAGGCGTTATGGTATGTATGTGTATGTATCAATTATAAGCACAGATTTCTTTAACCTTTTAACCGCTTGTGTCACATTTATGCGACACATATTTCCGTGCCCCTACCGCTCGTGTCGTATTTCTGCGACAGAGAACACGCATGATTTTTCGATCTATTTTTGTCCTATTAACTGCCTGCCTGCAAAGGTATTATTTTGTCAAATTTGTAGCCGCGCGCTAGGGGCACGGCGACTGATATTTTGCCAAGCGGTTAAAAGGTTAATATGTTTTCCTTTACCGGTTAACTTATTACTTAAGTACATGAGAAATATAAAAAGCCACATAGAAAAGTGCCCGTGTGTGGTTACGACTTACGAACACACAGCCTCTTCCACAAAATGATATAAAACAGAATTTTGTACTTATTATTCTCTACCAAACAGTAACAATCATGTTTACGTCAACTCAAAGTAAAATGAATCTAATTTCCCTCATAATAAATGCCAAAATAACGTTAAATTGAACGCAAAATCGTAGGCTAACATAATTATATTTAATTTCTCCTGCCTTTCTAAATGTTCCAGAGAACGGCTCGGTGATACGTTAACTAACCCAATTTATTTGACATCATTAAGAGTAAATAGCTCATTAATATCCCCAGAAATCTATTAAATAAATTACTGAGACAATTTGTTAGCTCAAACAGATTTCGTTTACAATGAACATTAATTTTATTGTTTACAGCGTTCGTAAAACGAAGGAAATGTTTAATTTCAGTTTGTGGTTTAGATTGTGGGTTTTTTCCGCCATTTTGTTTTAAGATAGTCATTTATTATCCTTACTAATATCATAAATGCGAAAGTAACTCTGTCTGTCTCTTCTTCACGCCTAAACCACTGAACCGATTTCAATGAAATTTGGTACAGATATATTCTGGGACCCGAGAAAGGACATAGGATAGTTTTCATCCCGGAAATCCCCCGGGAACGGGAACTATTAATCCATGCGGACAAAGTCGCGGGAAAAAGCTACTGATTAATAAGTAAATGGCATGCAGCAGGCTTAGGTTAGCAGTAGTATAGCTCTTTGTGAAGGAGCTCGTCTAAAGAAGTTCTACCTCCATTTCTATTTCTGCCGCAAAGCAGCGTTGCTGTGCTGTTTGAAGGGTATGGGTGCTGGTGTAATTACAGGACCATGAGATATTTCAACTTTGTCTCTGGAATGGCAACGCATTTGCAAGGTCTCTGGTATTGCAGAGGTCTATACGCAGCGGTTACCACTTAACATCAGGTGGGCCGTCGGCTTGCTTGACAACCAAAGACAAAAAAAACGTGGTTACTTACTGTGCCTCAAAATTATAAGAAAAACTTAAAAAATATTTAAAATTATCAACTCAAAAAGAAGAAGATGCCACGCAACATAGCTTTTGCGGTAGTGTAAGGAAAAACCGTTATGGCACACCAGGCAATCTTCTCCCGTGTCGACGGCGCGTTTGTGTTCCACGCGCGCCTCAAAGAGATGTCAGCAAACTTGGATGGGGCCACTGAGGGCCGATGCCTGCCGGGGCTGCGGGTTGTTCGAAAGAGATACCGCGCCCCCGGAACGCAAAGGGCACATGAAGGAACATAGACGGGTTTTAGTCAGTAAAAGTCTGACACTCCCTCCCGCCCCGCCCAGGGCGGGGGAAGTTATTTGATGATTTCCCATCATCTGCTTAACCTTTTCCCAACTATGTCGGGGTCGGCTTTCCAGTCTAACCGGATGCAGCTGAATACCAGCGTTTTACATGGAGCGACTGCCTATCGGACCTCCACAACCCAGTAACTGGGCAACACGATACCCCTTGGTTAGACTGGTTGTCAGACTTCTTGGCTTCTGACTAACCGTAACGACTGTAAAAGATCTACAAATGACAGCCGGGACCAACGGCTTTACGTGCTTTCCGAGGCACGGAGGAAACTCGCTATGGTAAATGGTCACCCATCCACAGACCAACCTCGGCAAGCGTGGCTTAACCCGGAAGATCGGTCTATGCGGCTGTAATTATTTAGCCACGAGCTCCTCTGATTTGATGATTTCCCGTCTATATAAAAAAAAGGCAATCTTCTCACTCTTTCTATTTATCGTAATTTCTATAACTTACTTTCTATTTATTTTTCTGAGAGTTACAGATTTTTTCGTTAGGTGCCGGAAACCTCAAAAAAAAAACTTAAAAACATCCAACATCCTACATCGTCCTACTCGAGCATCGAACCCAAGACCGATCCGAAGCCAAGCTTCATTATAATACATTTATCATCAGAAAATACCAAATTGTTCTCAAAACAATTACTTCTTGAAAAGAAATTGCCTTCGCAACAAATTCAAGGCCGACAGTGTAATACTAAGTAGGCATGTACAGTCGAACAAAATGTTTGGTGTACAGGCTAAAATATTCAGCTTTATACTAATCAATATTTTCTATTATTTTTTGCGTAGTCTACTTACTAGGTATAATTAAGAAGTCTGTCTACTGTTCAGTACCATTATCATGACAGTGATATGAACAAATCCGGCATGGAAAGAAACATGCCACATATTACTATGTCCATTATAACGTATCAACAATGTATCAACCGGCAATTTGTTAAAAATAATAATAAATTAATACCAGCCCATTATTGACCCACTGCAGGGCAAAGGTCTCTTCTCAGACTCAAAGTGAATTCCCGATTTCAGACTTACATACATTAATTTTAAGTCCAGGTTTCCTCTAGAAGTTTTTCTTCGCTGATGTGAGTGATGCCTGATAAATAACTTAAAAAGAACTTATGAATTGAAAAAAACACGTTTGACGCCTTATTCGCTGAGCCATCACGACACATTCAAAACATTGCCCTAAAACAATTGAAACGTTAGCACCTATACACCAAATAGCTTGTTCAACTGTACCTCATAATACGAACTTAAGCAGGGGGTAGGGGGGGGGGGGGGGTGAAAGAAAAAAGGTTTCCGCTGTTATTCAAATCAGTGACAAACTCTCGGCGAAGTGCGCAAAGATCCCAGCTTTTGCACTCGTAAGTTGGTAACTTTTTTCAACGGTATTTTCAATATTTCGTTCATCTCCTGTCATTACGTAGGGCAGTACTTCTTAACTTTGCTACGAGAAGTTAGCTGATTTCGTACTATGTACTTTTTGTAAAACGCGAGAGATGTTTTGGTGTATTCGTTAGTATTTTTCTGTGGATGTAAAAGAGTGTCTCGTTAGGTCTAGTCTTAAGCGTGACTGCTACGCTAGAGGTCTTGAGTTTGATTTCCAGGTCAAGAAAAGTGTTATTGGGTTTTCTATGAAATTCTCAGTAGCAGTTTGGAGTTAGAATTTGTGCCCGGATAATGTCAATAAGCTCACCCACTATTACATGAGATCTAAACATTCCGACGAATCGTGGGTGTGCATTGGTATACCTCTGCCTAAACCCTCAGGAAAAACAGGCGTAAGTCTTTAAATATTGCACTTATAAATGTTAATTAAACAAACAATATTTTATTGAGACCAAGTTTCAGTAAAGTGTGAACTCCCAAACTATTCTGTGACTATTCCTTTGTGGTTTAAACTTGAGCCAACAACTGTAAATATTGAAAATTATTCATGTTTAGGACGTGCTCGGCACGTTATCATACCCGTGTTATTATAAAATAAAAGTCAAAGCACTTATTTCTGTTACTAGACCATAATGTAAAGGCATTTTTGAATTGCCAAAACGTACGAGCTAGAAACTCAACGGACACTAATTTTTTTTATTAGGTTTCTACAAAATTCTGGATCCAAATATTCCTGTTTCTTCTTAATCCAAAAACAATGAAGGCATAAATAAATAAAAAATGGATATAACAATATTGTTTTGTTCCTATATCAAAAAATTTTTCGTTGTTAATAAAAGCTGGTACCTATGTAACTTTAATGGCAAAATCCGGGAAAAAACATCTCAACCCAAATCAAATCCTACATTTCCCAGCTCAAGTTGGTAAATCCTAAGATTTACGAGTAAAACTTAAGATCTGTCAATATTTGAGCTTTCAGGTAAGTTCGTTACGGTACAATAGAGAAATTCTCTGAAAAACCCCGACTGATGAATTCGACGAACACCTTTTAAAAGAAAGAGATTTTATTTAAACTCCATTCCATAACTAAAAGAGTTCTTTTCGATAACGTTCCATTTTTAAAATACGCGGAAGCTAAAACCATTCAATAATACTTAATCTAAAAATCATTCATTTTACTTCACTCAAACGGAATGAAACAAACGAAATTAAACCCTAAAAGTGGTCCTTTTATTCGCGAGAGACCTCAAAGTTGATCAACGGGGAAACCCTTTTAAGTTTAAGAAAAAACATGGCGGCCTATCGTCTGTCCTTGGCTAGTGTTGGGAGTGAGCGTTGGATAAGGATACTGCAATCAATACTGTTATTTTTGGGACAGTCGAAAGGATGATAAGGGATGAATTTCTTACCCCTTCAATGATCCGCTGTCGACCTGAAACAAATATAGATCAAATATTAGTTTAAGATAGTTAAATTGAATTCGGTTTCATTGATAAAATGTTTATTCTTTAGAGGCGTATAACCTTGAAGTATTTTCGTCGAATCGTCTGGGGGTTAGTCTAATACGGTTAGCAATATTAATCAAATGAGCATTAAAGTTAGAGATAATTTGATTTTATTTGAAGTCCGATCCGTATTATAATCTTACTGGATGGAAGGGCCATTGGAACAAATACTTTTATCAAGGATTTAGTGCAAGATTCTAGACAAGGCCGGGTATACATGTTGCGTCGATAAAAAAATATGCTGTTCATATGGTCATAATAAGAACTTTTTATAAAATAAATATGAATATTTACACGGTACTAATATGAAAGTACTTTTTTTTGTCTGTCTGTTTATTTCAGCTAGTCTCCGAAAAGGCTGTTCCGATTTTGATAGGACTGTTACTGGCTCATAGCTGGTTTTATGAGGAGTAACTTAGGCTACTTTTATTTTTGAAAGGAATTAGGGATACGTGCAAAAAAACTTTATGACAACTGATATTCACACGAATGAAGTCGCCAATAGAACCTATTTAATATTTAGTTAAAAAATGAGAACTGCTCGAGCATATTGCTACTGTGTATACGATGATCTTTACACTTAAAATATACCCCACAATGTTGCCAGACTTAAATAAAATATACCCTAAAATTCATCCAAAACTGTAAATAAAATTAACATTCAAACAAATTATCCTCAACCTCGCAACTAGAAATTCACTACACATCGTGCCAAAAAAATGGACACAATACTTGCCGTCAAAGGGCGAGCACAAAAAAGGGTTCAAGCTTAGACTCTCACTGCTCACTCCATTTTACCAAGTGTGTGTGTTATTTAGAAATATTCTCAGAAACCCACTGGAACTGTTTGTACGATAAACCAGATGGATCGTAGCAAATTGTTATTGTATTCACAAACGCGGTATAGTAACGAGGGAATAAAAATAATCGAATAGGGAATTATTTTGCGGACCGCTGGTTTTGTTCAGTTGTACTGATGTTTGAAAGGGTATGCTGTTTTTGTTCGGCTTTGATTTTGGGTTGCCGTTGGGTAGACCGCTTCCAACTGGCCTCAGAAATCTATAGGGAAGGTCTATATTCAGTAGTGGATGTCCTGCGGCTGATATGATGATGATGTTGATTATTGAGTAGCAAAAGTATTCAGTAGTATATAATAAGGTATAGTTTTGCATCTTCCTCAAGTTTAAGAAGGTTACTATGCTTGTGAATCTCAACACGAATCAATGATAAATTAAATAGGTTTAATTTGAAGATTGTTTTCAAATTCTAATTAAGAAATTTGGCGCTGGGTTTACGTGTGCGCGGCGTGGCGACAAACCCGCACGCACACAGTGATATAGTCTCACGACACTGCCTACCGTACACACAACGAGCGATTCTGTTCTTGAAAAAAAAGGTGTATTCTGAAATACTGTCAAACATAAACAGTGCTAAATTTAAACATCTAACCTTTTTTTCGACCGCGTTTAGTTACGTCTTTGGTTACTGCCCTGCTCCCGTGTATTGTAGCGTAGCGTTATATAGCCTACACTGTTCTTCATGAATCTAGCTATCATATACCAAAGAATACTTCCAATCCGACTGTTAGTTTCAGAGATAAGCATGTTTAAACAAACACGCAAACAAAAAACTCTTCAAACTTTATTATACTAGTGTAGATATAGATACCCGTCTCTCAAATGTCAAAGGACATTGTAACCACAAGAAAATTTCAATAAAAAAAGGAAAAATAATAAAAGAACACAATTTTAAAGTTCCGCGTTCTAAGCGCGTCACTAAACGAAAAAGGGGAAGTTTGATCACTTGCATAATATCTTATTACAAACCACCGTTTTTAAATGAATAAATTACTACGTAAAAAGGAGAGAAAAATGTACATAGGTAGTTGCAAGCTAGACTACTGAGCTTGGAGACCTGGATTCGATCTCAAGGCAAACTGTTATTAGGTTTGTCTATAAGTCCCAGGGATGTGCTCTAACTAACAGGCGTCGAACAGGGAGGATTCTGGTGCGGTCTTTTAAGAGGAACCGGAACCCTGGGACATTCCCGTTCTTCGTAAAGCATGTGAAGCCGTTGGTACTGTTTCTGACTGCTACTCTAGAGGTCTTGGGTTCAATCGATTCCCAGTTCAAGCAAAGCGTGTCATTGGGTTTTTCTATGGAATTCTCAGTAGCAGCTCGGAGTTAGGATTTTTGGTTGATTTTTTAATGGCAATAGTCTCCCCTCTATTATATACTGGCGAACTGTGGGTGCATTGGTACACCTCTGCCTAATGCTACGGGGAATACAGGTATGTTGATGGTATGTTAGTACATTATAATATTTCTTACGTACTTAGGTAGTTTCTATTAAGTTTGGCAGCAGTGAGAGAAATTCAGTCAGAAGAATATTACTATCTGACAAGGAATTCCAAAATAAAAAAAACTGGTCTTTATGTCAGCTCAGTGCTTAGTAAGCAAAAAAGAAGTCACGCGCCCCACGGACAAAATAATGTAATATCTTGTAAGAGGAACTATAAGAAAAATGAAAAACAATTTGCGAAAATTAATCTGAGGAAAAAGACTTTTTGTAAAAATATGCAGCCGTTTCTTTGGTAGCCGAGTTATAAGATGTTGGCGGTTATAAATATAAATATTTTTTCATTTTTCCATATGACTTTCATTTGTTTTTTTTATAGTTACTTCTTCTTCTTATCGTGTGGGCAGTAAGGTCTAACGACCCCACACACCCTAGTGTCAGATGTTTCTAAACCGCCTTTTTTTTTTTTTTTTTTTTTTTTTTTTTTTTTTTTTTTTTTTTTTTTTATAGACGGGAAATCATCAAATAACTTCCCCCGCCCTGGGCGGGGCGGGAGGGAGTGTCAGACTTTTACTGACTAAAACCCGTCTATGTTCCTTCATGTGCCCTTTGCGTTCCGGGGGCGCGGTATCTCTTTCGAACAACCCGCAGCCCCGGCAGGCATCGGCCCTCAGTGGCCCCATCCAATTTTGCTGACATCTCTTTGAGGCGCGCGTGGAACACGAACGCGCCGTCGACACGGTCTGTCGCTAGTGAACGTACGGACGGTGAGCTACCCATTGCTCACCGTCCACAGACCCGCGTCTACGGTGGCCGGGAGTCGTCACGTGGCTCCCGACGCCCGGATCGTCTACCGCGGCGGCCGCTGGGACGGGGGACCCTCCTTTCCCTCTCCCGTCCCGCCGCCTCCTTCTCTAGCATTACAGCTTCGCAGAAGGAGGCGACTGCTTCCCATTCCCCCTCGCTCCGGACCATGGCCTGAACCAGTGCCGGACGCGAGAGGGCGCCGCCGCCGATGGCCGCCTCGAGGACTCGGCGGTGCTCAGCCCAAGCAGGGCACACCGCCAAAGTATGCTCCACCGTGTCCTCGGGGCGATCCTCACAATGGTGACACCCGGGCGATTCCTCCCGCCCGACGAGGTGCAGGAACCTCCCGAAACATCCGTGTCCGGTGAGGACCTGCGTCAGGCGGTAGGTGAGGGCGCCGTGGCGCCGCTCCAGCCACTCCTCAAAGAGGGGTCTTACCGCCTCAATCGAGGCGAGCCCTGCACGAGGTTGCGACAGTCGTTCTCTCCATGTCGCCATGAGATCGAGCCGGAGTTCCGTCCGCAGGGCGGCAATTTGCCGCGGCAGCGGAGTTTCGCCCCGGCCCAGTGCCTCCGCGCGCCACTCGTGTAGGCGCGCGAGGACCAGCGCCTCCAGATCCCATGGCGGCAATCCGGCAAGGAGGCTCGCTGCCTCGCCGGAGATCGTGCGGTATCCGCGGATGACCCTTATGGCGATCACCCGCTGGGACGCGTTCAGGTAGTGGGCGGCAAGCCGCCTCAAGCCCCGCGCCCACACCGGGGCCCCGTAAAGGGCCATCGAACGCACGACCCCGGCGTAGAGCCTCCGGCAGGAGGCGTTTGGCCCCCTCAAATTGGGCAAGAGCCGCTTTAGAGCGGCCGAAGCCCGTGTTTCTAAACCGCCTCAAGGGCACGGTAATATAATAATACAGTAGTGTAACTCGGCCGCATGACAGAAATAAATGCCTACAGCCGCGCGGTACGTAAACATGCGTTAGAGGCTGCCCGTCTCCAGTATTTTAATCTGTCTGCACCGCGCGCGCACCCCAGGATCAAGGCGCGTAGGTATAGCTCGCGTTTCGTCCGTTTGTATGAAGTTGGAGTACTGTATTATAATATTACCGTGTCAAGGGCCTCTGACATGGTTACTGATGTCAGTGATGTCCAAGATAAACTTAGAAAGTATATATGAATTAGGAAAAGTCACATTGGTACTTGCCCGTGCCCGGTATAGTATAGTTAATGCTTTTTCTAAATTAAAAAATATTTCGATGATGATCATTTTTAGAATATTAAACACACAATCATTTTTTTTTCGACTGATTTTAATTCTATGTTTTCAATGATTATTCACTTCACATGTCCAGCAGTGGCCGTCCGCCCGTGGCGGCTGATATGACGATGATGACGATTCATGTCACATATAATACCAACCTCTCAATACATATCTATGTAAATAGACAGCTTTCATCTTTAGTTTTTGAAATCGACTTTTATAACGTATACGTAGAGGCTTCTAATTAACTATTTGTCAGTATTATATTCTTGTTTTACTAGCCTGTAAACCCTTCTGTAAAATACTTAAAAGAAAACAAATAGAATATTTAAAGCCAAAAAAAAAAACTCAGAGCCCTCCGCTTATGACTTACACGTATTACCCTCCCCGATTTTCCGGAGCACGAAATCCGGACCAAGACGGCTTGTCAACACGCTCGTCCGTCCGTCGGAACTAAGAATTTTTAAATTATACCAAAAATAAATGTTACATCTAAAATTGTTCCATTCTGTTGTATTTTTATTTCATGGACTTACAAAAGATGTTGGTCGTTGTAATTTTAATTTCAAAATTAGAACAATATTTTCGTGAACAAAATGGTTATGTAGGTCATTGGCTTTGTGATACTAAGCCTACATCTGGGTACTAGGAAGGAGGAATAATTAATTATTTTTTGGAAATATTATAAGCACCTGAGTACCTATAATCTACTTAAAGGTCCGTCCATACTGGCGCGGTTAACTCGAAGGAGCAGGCGAGGTCGTGCTTGCGAGGAAATGTTTGAAGGTCAATTCCTGTATGTTCGATAACGATCACATTCTAATTCCAGTCTCAATTTGTCAAAAATACGTCTAACTTGCCCATATTTTTGAATTTAGGCATTGATTGTAGCTGATGATGCGGCTAGATTTTGCACGTTTTTAATTACTAGAATTGATTTCCTTGACACTGAGACTAGATTGCGATTTCAATTTGAACGTCATTTAGTTAGTAAAATTGGTCTTCAGACACTGTTTAGTATCTTCTAACAGTGGAGCCAATACAGACACTACTGTGTTATTGAAGACTTTTTGATAATATGACATCTGTGTATCTGTACCTAAATAATGAATGTAATTTTTAATTTGATCTCTGAAGTATGTAAGGTTTCATTTGTTTTTTTTTTAATTATTGGCATTCCAATTCCACATCATGTTTTTATTTTTTTATTTATGTTTTAATTAAACTATGTACTAATTTTGCACACCTGTTAGGGTAGGAGATGGTTCTGAGCTCTATTATTGTATTCCATCCTTATGTGTACCCATTTTTAAGCAAAATAAATGATTTTATTTTTATTTCGATTGGATCACGCCCGCAACTGGTCCGCGCCAGTGCGTCCGAGCCTTTATACTCGCAGGTACATGACCATTTTCGTGAAAATATTAAAGTACTTTATGAAACTACCAAGTACTTATTTTGTTTGAAAATGTTTCGGGGATTATAAGAAAAACAAATTGAGAAGCTTTACCTATTTTAGCACTTAAACTTTTTAGCTGAAACATTTTAACGAGAATTGACTTTTAATAATTTATTATCGAGTTGTTAGAAAATGGATTTCTTATAGACTAGGTTTTTTTTCGCAGTACGATTACTTTTGTATGAACTGTAAGATTTGTCGACACTGTTGACGCAGTGGCTGAACGACCGGCTTCTGCGCTGCGTGTCGCAGTTCCAATTCTCGAACAAAACAAATATTTGTACAGCTTACAGATTGTTTTTCCGGATCTGGCTGTTTGTGGTTGTGAGTTTATGTGTTTGTAAATGCACCCATCATACAGGAGAAATAGTAGTTTGGGGCAACGTCTAAAAAAAAAACAATCGGAAAATTCCCTTAAATGCTTGCCTTGCCTCGTCTCGCCTAGCCTCGCCAGTAAAAAAGTCCCTTTAGGTATCTTTTGACCTTACCAGCCCTCAAGTAATTGATAATCCGAACACATGCTACGAAACGGATATTGCTTCTACATTATATTAATTTCGGTATCCCAAAAGCAACCTTACTTAAGCCATAATCCTTTCATGTGATCTAAAAATCGGAAATTCATTTCTTCGACGATGTAATATTGAAGATCGGAAATGGTGTGTATGGGGTACGAATAAAATTTTGATGGGAAAAAGTCTGTTTTTATTATTTTAGTGTTTATTTTGTTTTGTTTAGAAGAATAGTATTCATGGAAATAATGGAATACAATATTATTTTTTTCAGAATTAAGTATAATCCCCGCGCTCTGTTATGTCTTTGGTAACTGCTCTGATCCCGTTGGTCGTAGCGTAATATTATAAATCTTCCTCTACAATCACTTTAATTATTGTTGGAAACTGCATTATACGTATAATCAGTTGTGTAGTTTAAAAGATCTAAGAGGGATAGACGGCGGTATGCATCTTTATTTTAGGTATACTATGTAGATAATATAATTATGGTTACCTACCTTAAAACAAACAGATAGATCACATGCAAATATATTTTTCAATTTTTTTTTATGGCCTGTTTCATGGGTTGGGAGTGCGCTTAGGGCCTATGAACTCTCTTTTCAGAAATCATCTATTATTTTTATTTACAAAATTTATGATTTAAATCGTGAAATAAATAAACAACCATCTCAAAAAAGAACGCCTTTCAAACGAAGGCTCTTATAACAGTCTTCAAAAATGGTTACTCTTTTAAATATCTAATTAAATACAACCAATTCTATCTTACCTGCCGATATCAGTAAATTATGTTTTAAATTAAAATATACGAGAAAGGGCACGGTTGAAATCTAATTTCCTTTGCCAAGACGAGGTGGTACTTTATAATCTGTCGCTGTAATTTAATCGAATTTCAGTGTTCGGGCGTTCATTGTTCACATAGTAACAAATGCTGAGTATCTTTAACTTGTTATAAAATGATTCCGAAGGATCACTGGACAGTCATTTTAAAGGGGTTTTTTTTTTGGATGGGAAATCATCAAATGACTGCCCCCGCCCTGGACGGGGTGGGAGGGAGTGTCAGACTTTTACTGACTAAAACCCATCCATGTTCCTTCTTGTGCTCTTTGCGTTCCTCTGGGGAGCGGTAGGTATCTCTTTCGAACAACTCGCAGAATCTTAAAGGGTGACTTTTGTTTAAAGAATCGATGAAAATTTTTAAAGCTGTATTTATTAAAATAGGTAACGCACCAAATCTCTTAACTGCCTCGTTAGCCTAGTGGTTCTAAGCGCGACTGCTATGATAAAGATCTTGGGTCCGATACCCAGGTCGAGCAGTGTTATTGGGTTTTTCTATAAAGTTCTAAGTACTAGCTCGGAGTTAGGATTTGTGCCCATTTAACGACAATAGGCTCGCCCTATTACATGGGACCTAAAAACATACCGGCAAACTGTGGGTGTACATAGATACACCTCTGCTTAACCCTTCGGGGAATACAGGTGCGATGGTATGTGCTACCACAATCTAAAAGCAGAGTTTTGTATAGACCCCCTGAACACAAAAAACGATCTCAATGATGGGAAAATCATTTATTTATTCATTAATCTGTAACTTTCGGCTTCCAAAAGTATCTTTTTACACCCGTCAAAGTACATGAACAGCACAAAACTCATTCACTCCCACTAAGATACTTAGAAGATTTTCAACAGTCTTGAAATTAAACATTTAAAACTTTTAAATGTCTTTAAATTTCCTGAATGAGCATTTAAACGGTTTATGTTAGCTTCACGGCATTACCCAGGGGAGCAGACAGGGAAGATTTAATGGTATGTTGTTTGAGAATTTAGAAGGTGTCCTTTTCTCTTGCGATGGCAATTGTGTAAAGGGGACTTTAACAGATAAGTTAAGGTTGAAAATAGATAGAATAAATATTGTATAGTTCTTCCAAATTAAATTACCGCTAACCTAAAAAACACGGTAGAAATCTTATTTTTATGGTATCTTTAGCATACTACGCATCTAATGAACTAAGCCAAACAGTGGTATATTATTTGTTCCATTTAATAAGCAAAATAATCAATATATAAAGTGGAAAGAAAGCTATATTTAAAAAAAAAATGAAACAATTTTCTCGAAACTAACTTTCCGTAAGATACCGGTCTTGCTGTTTCTACGATAGTATATGAATACTTAATTTTTACTCGTCGTAAGTTTATATTGACCATTAACTTGTATGTGTAGTGCAAACTGTTATTTTTAAATAAATTAGATTTTGCTTGCAATTTCGTTTCGTTTCAATACTATACATACATACATAAACTCACGCCTTTTTCCCATGGGGGTAGGCAGAAACCACGGACCGCCACCTGCTACGATCCTTACACACTCCTTTCGCCTCGTCCACATTCATACATCTGGTCATACAAGCACGAAACATGACCGAACCATCTATAATATAGCTTATATACATATTATAGCTCTCAAAAATAACGTAGTTTTTCGGACTTATTCGGACCCGTAGCTTTGGAGATTAACGCGTTCAACCAAAAAAAAAAACAAATAGCTTAATAACATTAATATAGATAAACAAATAAGGAAACATACACATAATATCACGCCTGTATACCCCGAAGGGTTAGGCTGAGCTGTACCAAGCTTCACCCACAGTTCGCCGGTATGTTTTAAGTCCCATGTAGTAGGGGGCGAGCCTATTGCCATTAACCGAGCACAATCCTAACTCCAAGCTGCTACTGAGAATTTCATAGAAAATTCCAATAGCAATTGAGGGAGAGACTGGCAACACTCGAACTGTTTACATCTCCACATTATTATAATTTGTAAATAATACATTCTAACACTTAAATTAGATAAAAAGTGGTGCAAAGTAGTGTAATGAGTATTTTGATGCAGTGATATTATTTGTGACAATTTAGACACAGTGAAATAACAATTATGACAATAATATTATATGGGAACTATAATCAGTGATAAACAACAAATTGGTGTTTCAACTTCCAAAAAACCATTAATTCGTATATATCCGCAATAAATAAATGCGTTGAGTGACACTTATATTAACGCCAGTGAATAAAACCAATAAAATAAAAAACTTAATCACCGTTACGAAAAATATTTTTAAAACTGGACTTTGACCCCAAACTAAATGTATGACAACTAGCGCCAAAAAGTCAAAAGCGGCGAATAGGCAAACTAAAAAGTACCGCTACTCGCCACCAGAGGGCAATAAATGATACCACAGTAAAAAAATATTTAGTTTTTGGTAGAAAAGTTACAAGTATGGCGGACGAAAATATTACACTTAGAAAAATACCTGTCCTGTCTACGTCGTTCTCAGAGACGTCATTATTTGATGCCACAGTAATGAGTATGCCTGATACTTCACTACAGGACAATGAATCCATTACTAAACTACAGGAAGAGATTAATGGGTTACGCGTTGAGTTGCAAAGCGCGAATCAAGAAATTGACAATTTGCTTAGCGAAAATGAAAAATTAAAGTCAGATCTAGAGAAATCTAATCGCGTTGTAGAATTATACAAGAAAGTTGGTACAGGAAAGGCCAAGTGCTCCACGCCATCTTCAAAACGAAAGGTCTCAAATACAAAACCTCAAGTGCAAAGACTAACATCGACTCCAATTAAGAATAGCCTGGTAGATAAATCTAGCCAAACAGTAACTCAAACAAAGTCACAAAAGAAGACAAGGAAATCACAACCGTATTCGAAAAAACAAGAAATAATTAATACTTCAATGGAAGAACTAAATAACACAACAACACAGAAGGATGGAAGTGATCCCCACTCTTCGATTCCCATAAAAAGAAAACTGTGCTTGGTAAGTGCGAATAAAAACAACCAAGTTTTGTCTACAGCTCAAGAGGTATTTAAAAACTTTCAAGTATGTCATTACCTCGCGCCCAATTGTGGTTTACTTCGACTTATTAAAGACTTGCACAAAAAAGTTGCTGACTATTCTTTGGATGACTATTGTGTTGTTTTGATTGGGGAAGAGGACTTTTTGCATACTGAAAATTATGTTAATATCATTATACAATTAAGGGAAACATTGATGACGGTACAGAATACAAATATTATCTTATGTGTTCCTACGTTCAAATTAAGTAATTACTCATTAATGTTTAATTGGCGTATAGAGACGTTTAATAATTTGTTACATCTAGACCTACAAACATATGCCTATGCAACTGCATTTGATTCTAATTTAAATCTTTGTTATGACTTTACTATGTTCTCTAAATTCAATAAAAAAATTAATGACTATGGTCTGCGTAAAATTTTTCAAAATTTATTGTTAACTTTAACAGAGATATCATCAACCCAATGTGAATCTTCCGCAGACGAAACAAATTGTGAATATGAAAACTTTTTTCGTGTATAAAAATGTTAATATTCTACATCAAAATATTAATGGTCTTCTGAACAAATCTCATTTATTTACTGTCGCACTTAGTGAATTACTCAATATAGGAAAAATAATTGATGTACTATGTTTCTCGGAGCACAATA
The DNA here is from genome assembly GCA_932526535.1 of Caradrina clavipalpis. Lineage (NCBI taxonomy): Eukaryota > Metazoa > Arthropoda > Insecta > Lepidoptera > Noctuidae > Caradrina > Caradrina clavipalpis. Next base: position 12,114,290 of record OW052106.1, read on the forward strand.
TGATATTATCTGATGTTAACTTGTTACATATTCCTAATTTTACACTTGCTGCGTATTTCACTCGGAAATCTAGACACGGTGGTACTTGTATAATGATACGAAATGGAATTAAGTATAGACCATTGGAGTCCGTGGAAAGATACTGTATTCCTAATATAATTGAATGTTGTGCAGTAGAACTCACTGACCACAACCTCATTGTGATGTGTATCTACCGGAGCCCACATAGCAGTAACGTAAAGAGTAAACTTGAGGTATTTTTCAATAACCTTACTATTCTCTTGAATTCTTTTTCGTTACACAAAAACAAAAAACTTATTCTATGTGGTGATTTCAACATTGATCTTTTAAAAAAGACTACATATTCAGATCAATTCAAGTATCTTCTGGCGGGTTACAATCTCAAATTGGAAATAAAAGTTCCAACCAGACTAGGCAGTGGGACTTGCATAGACAACATTATTCACAATGTACGAGGATCAAATGGAGAAATCTTGGAGCTAGCAGTATCCGACCATACGGCACAATTTTTAAAATGTCCAGTTAGACGAACATGCATATTAAAGTACTGGTTCTCAACTAAACGAGATTACTCAAAAGAAAATGTTCAAAAATTCATAAACAACATCAAAGCTATCACCTTTTCTGACGTATACGAGGAAACGGATCCCGCTAAGGCATTTAAATTATTTTATGATCTGTTTAAGTTGCTCTATGATTTATGTTTTCCAAGTATAAAAATACGGATTTCGACTAAAGAAAAAGCAAAATGGATTAGTCGTGGCATTAGGATTTGCAGTAAGAGAAAAAGAGAATTGCTATGGAAATACCGGTCATTACCAAATAAGCAAAATAAAACAAACTTTAAAAATCTTTCCATTCGGCTGAAAAAAGTAATAAATCTCACACAGAGAGCCCATAATAATCGTATCATACATTCGGCTCAAAATCTTTGCAAAGCAACATGGAAAGTGATAAATATAAACAAGAATAAACATAATTTGCCAGAGGAAACCATAGAGAAAATTAAATCAAACGACAAAATCTTAAATAATCCTGTTGAAATAGCACAAGCTTTTAACAATTATTTTGTGGATCAAGTAAAACCAGTGACTAATTCAAACATTTATAAAAATAAACATAAAATAAACAGTACTATTAGTTCTATGTTTATGTCACCTACAATACCGCTAGAAATACACAAAATTATTATGTCGCTAAAGAATACATCTAGCACTGGGTACGATGATATAAGTACAAGCATTATTAAACAGGTATCCACAATGATTGCTCCTGTGTTGAGTCATATTATCAATATGTGTATATGTCATGGTCACTTTCCAGAGGAATTAAAAATAACAATTATAAAACCACTCTTCAAGAAAGGCAACAGAGAAGATATGTCCTGCTACAGACCCATTGCGTTAGTACCGATATTCTCAAAAATATTTGAGAAAGCAATATATTTTCAACTTACCTCATACTTTGAGAAAAACTCCCTTTTTGTCGATAACCAGAAAGGTTTTAGGAAAAAAAGATCTATTGACATGGCCATCTACGATTTCTTACATATGGTTACCGGCAGAGTGGATAAGAGACTACCAACTCTTGCGCTTTATATGGACATGTCAAAAGCTTTTGATCGCGTAGACCATAAAACACTAATAAGTAAACTTAATGCGTATGGCATAAGGGGAAATATATCAAATTTAATAGAATCTTATCTCTGTAATAGGCAGCAAATAACAACAATCAGTAGAATTTCCAAAAAATCCTTAATTAACCATAAATCTAACTTGAGAACGGTAAATTATGGAGTACCACAAGGTAGTGTACTGGGGCCACTCCTATTTATTATTTATATTAATGACTTTCCGACAGCATCATCATATCCTATGACAATGTTTGCAGATGACAGCACTTTACTTTTCAATTGTGACGACGTGAGTAAAATAGAGCCTGAGATTAATTCTACACTACTATCAGTTGTGAATTGGCTACAAAATAATAATTTGGTTGTAAATCTTGACAAAACAGTATTAATGAAGTTCCAACAGAGAGTTAATTACAATCTAGACTTAAATATTAAATACAAGGACAAAACTATTAATGAAACAAATGAGACTAAATTTCTTGGACTAAACATAGAAAACACTTTAAAATGGAATTCCCATATTGACAAAGTATGCAGTAAGCTTAACCAACAATCCTATGCTTTGCATATGTTAAGTAAAACGGCCAACCGAGCAACAGTTTTAACGGCTTACCATGGTTTAGTAGCCTCAACATTGAGATACGGAATTATATTTTGGGGGAACGCCACAGGTAAAGAAATGGTATTTAAGTGCCAAAAGAGGTGCATTAGAGCTATCTACAATTTGAAGACAACAGAGAGCTGCAAACCGTTTTTTAAAAGTACAAAAATATTAACGATGCCCTCGCTGTACATATATGAAACGTCTATGTTCGTCAAAAATAATTTGCATAAATTTGCTCGAGTAACTAGTCAGCGCCGTTGTGATCGGTTACAGACAGTTGGGTCTAGAACTGCGCTATATGGAAATAGTATCTTTGTAATGGCACCAAGGGTCTATAATAAATTACCAAAATGTATAAGGAGTGAAGATATTATCCGCAAATTCAAAAGTAAATTGTATTTATTTTTGTTAGATAAGACGTACTACTCCATAGAAGAATTTTTAAATGATAAAATGTGACATTACTAACAATACAATTAACCTTTGACATGCATGTAAAAAATAAATTATAATTGATTAATTGATAAGTACCATTTATTCGAATTTTGATTTAATTGACATTATTTACTTGAACTTGACTTTTTATTGTATAAATTCAGACTTATTACCATATAAAACATGAATAGATTTGTACACCAATTTCATTGGTAGGACATAGAGATCGACTGAACTGTATTGTATACATAACACCTTTATTGTAATACCTATGTTCACAAATAAAGTTTGATTTGATTTGATTTGATTTGATTTGATTTGCAATTTGCTCGACCTGGAAATCGAACCCAAGACCTCTAGCGTAGCAGTCGTGCTTAGGACTTCTAGGCTACCGAGGCAGTCTCAACAAATAATTAAACTTATTTTTTTTTTAACTTTAATTACTAAATCTTAGTCATTATATATCATTAGGTACTTTCATGACCATAGTGTTCTATGGTCGCATAGGCGCGGCAACTTTCCTAATGGAAGCTTATATGCCTGGCGTCGTAATGATGTTTGTATGTCCCTCTAGTAATCTTAAGTAAACTTGCTCAGTACGACGTAGATACTGCTTTGAGAGGGGCATACTTATGTGCTAAAATTGACGACTGGAGACCACTAACTTCATTTAAGGAGACTAAGATAAAATAGTACGTATTCACGTCATATTTTAGTTAATCTACGATATGGGTGGACTGATTTTGAAGGGAGTTACACTGAAAGCCTCGTTGATCTAGTGGTCCTAAGGGCGACTGCTACGCTAGAGGTTTTGGGTTCGATTCCCAGGTCGAGCAAAAAATATTATTGGGTTTTTCTATGAAATTCTCATTAGCAGCTCGGAGTTTGGATTTGTGCCCGGTTAATGGCAATAGGCTCGCCCCCTATTATATGGGACCTAAATATACCGGCGAACTGTGGGTGTACATTGGTACACCTCTGCCTAACCCTTCGGGGAATACAGGCGTGATGTTGTATTTTTATTTTTTTTTACACTGAAAGATAACTGATGTTATAAGGGCTTATTTAGGGTGTCCCCCAAAAATATAAATCTAGTAATAACAGATCTTCACGCGCACTAAATCGCGGGTATAAGCAAGTATGCAATTCAAATTTAAATTCAAATTCATTTATTTAAATTTACAATATATAAATTTGCTTAAATGTAAGTTATATTTCTAAGATTTACGTGCCTGAACTAGGTAAAACCTGTGTCACAGGCGAGAAGAGCTAAAATAGTCTTAAATCAAAAGTAAATAAATAATCTTATTCTGAAATAGTTCTTATGTTACGTAATAGTGTAAAGGTGTAAAAAAGTAATAGTTGACAAATTATAATCATGCTGAATAATCAGTTGACATAGGTACATAAATTATTATGATCTTATTAACCGAGTAATACTAGTAGTAGTAGCAATAAAAGTCTATGGAAGTTTGTAGACAGGATAAGAGCACTAATATCTAGACTTGTGGTTAGTCTGTATCCTTTCACAAGTCGGGGTTCTTGGGTTATTGAGTTTTTGCCCGGAATTTCTCCGGTCGTGTTGAATTGCCGTCCCATTGGACTAAGTGTAGGAAGAGGGAGTGTACCTGTTCGCACACATTTGCTAGTCTAGTTTATTAGGTTTATTTCCATTCAGATATTTCACCATCACCGAATTCGGTCGGAAGATCATCAATATTCGGTAATCTCTTTATACAACAAAAAAAAAGAAAACTGCATTTTTTTACAACCCACAATAAATAATTCATATCAATATTTCTGCAACATTCAACTGTCATGAAAAGAATTGTTCTGCTTCCAACAAATAATGTCCCCTTTCCACGGTTCAACTTTTCACATAATTAATCATTTTGTTAAAATATCATAAACAGACTGTTTTATCGGACAGACAAATAGCCTGGAAGACCTTTGCATAAAGCCCGTTTTGTTTACAACCAATAAATTGTGAGGTTCGAAATTTTTGTCTTTTACATTTTTTACAATAAAATATTCAGGGGTCGTGATTAAATTTTTTTGCTCCACTATATGACAAAAAGTAATGGTTTTCACCGAAATTATGTTTTCACAGGAATAATCATGTTGCTGGATTAATGCTGTTATGTTATTCTGTAAAAATCGATGAACCTGATCTTTAGCATCAGGTGGAATGACAACTCACTTCTATCTCATTTCACTTAAATTCGCCGAGGGAGATTTTTTTCTTAGAAGACCGATAGATGCTAAGGTTTACAAACTGAAGCTCATTTCGCCTAAATTCATCGACAGAATAATACCTCTCACTACAGAATAGCACTGTGAATCTGACATTTGACTTTTTTTTTGGTTTTTCCTTGTAGGAAATAAGGATAAATTACGATTTGTTTTTACTCGTACAAACAGTCAATCCATCAATTTAAAAGCAATCACTCAAGTTTTAATTTAGGGAAATGTTATACATTAATTACTTAAAAAAACAAAAACATAACTTTTCATATTTACTTTTACCAAACGCACAAAAGTATTCAACCTAATACTGAAAATGTTGTATTTTTCATTATTATTATAACTGTTCAACCAATTTGATTCACTTTAAGTAATTGAAAGGCAAAAAATATTAAATTGCTATTTTAGTTGCTTTATCGAAATTGAAAACCATAATTGGAATCGTGTAATGGGGGCATAAAAATCATTTTTTAAATTACAAAATATAAAATTCTTCTCAGTACGTAGTTTTTCTTTTAAATGAAATATTTAATTACCTCATCATCATTATATCAGCCGTAGAACGTCCACTGCTGGACATAGGCCTCCCTTATACATTTCATAAGGACCAATTGAAAGCGGCCTGCATCCAGCGCCTTCCTGCGATCTTAATCAGGCCTCGGAGTCGGACTGCCTTGTTAGCCTACTGGTCCTAAGCGTGACTGCTACGCTAGAGACCTTAGGTTCAATTACCAGGTCGAGCAAAAATTTTTATTGGGATTTTTTATAAAATTCTCAGTAGTAGCTCGGAGATATGATTTGTACCTGGTTAATGGCAAAAGGCTCGCCACCGATTACATAGGACCTAAACATACCGGCGTTCTGTGGGTGTACATATTGGTACATCTCTGCCTAACCCTTCGGGGAATACAGGTGTGATAGTATGTGTGACTAAATTAGGGCGTTTGTCCACCTTGTGGGTGGAAATCCTACGCGGCGCTTGCCAATACATGGTGTCCATTCGAAATCCTTACTACCTATAAATAACTTCATAATTATTTTTAAATACTCCAGAGTGACACGTTAAGACAGTATTAGTTTAAGAGCCAGTCACTCCGATCCAAAGCCACAGGATTATGTGGTTTAGCTGCGACCTAGTTTAGGAGCTCGAGGTCAAAAATGCGACGGTAGTAAAAGAAGGTTTGTGATTCCTTGAGCTTAAGGAAAAGTAACATGGTTCTATGTAGTAAGTAATAAACAAGTGAAGATACAATAAAAGTTTTGATGAGTATCGTATGTTATTGTTATGTAAAGGCCTCTTCTCATACAGAGAAGGCACGAACATTAATCACCACGCTTGCTCAAGGCGGATTAGCGATTCTAGACCTAATTTAATATTACTATTGGACTGCTTTGTTAGCCAAGTAATCCTAAGCGCGACTGCTAGGCTAAAGGTTTTGGGGATTCGAATGCCAGTGTTATTGGGTTTTTCTATAAAATTCTCAGTAGAAGCTTGGAGTTAGGATTTGTGCCCGGTTAATGGCAATAGGCTCGCCCCTTATTACATAGCTACGCGTCAGCGATATACTAATGCATCACCGACATTCTAACGTGACGTATTGCACCAGACCACCAACTGTTATATGTCACCCTATTACATGGGACCTAAACATACCGGCGAACTGTGGGTGTACATTGGGTACACCTCTGCCTAACCCTTCGGGGAATACAGGCGTGATGGTATGTGTATGTACCAACTGTAAAAGAAAACACAGTTATTCCTAAGTTTTAAGTTTTCATTTTAGTCGGCCTGCCTTTTTTGCTTTAAACTTTCCAAGATGTCGTTTCCATCTTGCCATGATTAATGATTGCATTTCTGACTTGAAAGGGAAATGCGAATTAAGCCGTTTTCTGCAAAAGAGTTCACTCAGAAGAAAATAATTACCATACCTATAAATACTAAGTATTATTTTTAGAGGACGTCTCACTATCAAATCAAAACATTTATTTCAATTAGACCATTTATAGGCACTTTTGAATTGTCAAGAAGTTTAAAATCTACTATATATACTACCAATCATCATCAATTATCATCTATCTATTGCACGGGCAAATACCAATGTAACGTTTTCTAATTCATACGTACTTTCTAAGTTATTTTGACATAGGTAACCATGTTAGAGGCCCTTGAGGCGATTTAGAAACTCTGACGATAGGGTGTGTGGGGTCGTTAGACCTTACTGCCCACACAATAAAGAAGACTGAAAATCTTTCTTTTTTCATTCTTTCTTTCTAACTTTCTTTCTTTTTTCTCTTTCTCTACTTCTTTCTTTCCATTACCACAGTTTTCATCATGGCTGTCCAGTTTGCATTATTTGGAGATATTCTAAGTACCTACATGAGACTGTTTATCTCTATTTGTATGACCCCTCTAACCCCCTGTGCATTGCACATCTGTCCAAAATACAACGAAAACCACTTCTGTTAGCAAAATAAATATTATACTATATGTGGTTATTTATTTTGCACTGACGTGTAACACATCCATCGTTATAAAGTTTCATTCCCCGGCAAGCACCGTACACATAAAATCAAATCACCAATCCAATTTGTATCTTATACCCACGTAATAAGATTTATTATTACACGCTCAAGAACAGTGTTGCAAGTAGCAACAAAGATTCTGGAAAATGTACTACATAAGAGACTTGATTTTAACAATGCAATTTGGGTCTTATGTTTGGTGTGTAAAGTTCGTTTTGAATTGTCGGAGTTTTAATGCAAGCGGAAGGAAAGATTATCTCAGTAAAGTGTTGGGTTTAGGTAAGTTTACAGTTTTAAATGTTGTTGCTTATTATTTTGGAAGCGCTGTGAGATCAAAGTTGTCTGACTTGTAATTTTCCAATCAGTTTGTATAATTTTCTTGGCAGATCAATTCATAGATACAATTTCTGTTCCATTATTAGAACGTCAATTCTATTAACCAAATGACGTTTAAATTCAAGTCGCAGTTGAGTTTTAGTGTCACTTAAGACTAATTCTTGTAACTGTCAACATTCAAAAGCTAGTCACAATCAGTCAACTTGGTGGAATTTATTGAAATTGTCAAATTATTGACAATTATTATTATTAAAAATCAATTATTATCATTGTTTATTATTATTATTTTGTTGTGAATTTATTGAATTTATTGTTTGTTGTTGTTTTGTTGTGACTCTCATAGTCCGATAAGACGGTAATTCACCATGACCGAGGAGAGATCAGGCGCATGACCAACGCTTTTTAGGCCAGCTTTACATGCTTTTCGAGGCACGGGTGTGTCATACCACCAACTTGCACCTCCGGGATCCTACTGAGAAAATCCTAATAACACGTTACCCGACCTGGGATTCGAACCCAGCACCTCACACTCAGTAGCCGCAATTGCGACCACATAACATACGAGGCAGTTTTCTACCAGATGCATAAACAATTGTAGCAATTAATCATCTATAAACATGGTTATAAAACTCAACAATTAAAATGTGATTTTCATTTAAATACCAAGACATTTTAATCTTCACCGTTTTCAACCGAATGTGATTTATTTAAATTGATATGCCATTTTATTGCAGAAGGCTGTGAAATAATTTATTTGACTTTTATTATCAAGCGACGTTCAGGCTGAAACATTTGCATTTGTGGTAAGAACAGGTTTCAGTATGACGTACTACTATCTGACATACAAGACAAACAGGCTTATGCTTTCGACTTCGTGTGCATTGATTTTAAAATTAAGGCAAAGTCTTTAATTATCCCACAGGAACACGAAAACGGGATAAAATTTAATTGTAATAAAATGCAATTGCCAAAGATTTTGGTCGAGCTATTAATAAACTAGCTTTTGCCCTAACTTTGGCTGCATGAATTTTCTTACGAATGTCTATTTTTTCAAAAACAAAATGTAGACTAATTCGTCATCATATTTTGCTTAGCTTTTTCCCAACTACTTTGGGGTCGGCTTTCAGTCTCACCGGATGCAACTAGTGTTTTACATGAAACGACTGCCTATCTGAGCTCTATAACCCAGTTACTGGGCAACACGGCTAAAATAAAGACTTATTCATTAAGGGATAACGTAGTTTCCAATAAGTGAAAAAAAAAAACATTATCCGATCAGTATTTCCAGAGCTGTGCAAAAAAAAAAGCTTTGAAAAAACAACACAGGTAGTCTTCAATAGCTAGAAAAAAATACTAAATCCTTACCAAACGTCCACCTTCTTCTTAGACCCTAAAATCTCCATAAAAGCAAACACTGCACTTTGCAGAGACCTTCGAAATATAACTGGGCACAAGTTTCCCTAAAATTAGGCAGTCACTCCACGATCACGGTTTAATCGCTAGGTGTGCCCGCCCTCATCGTTTGCGGAGTTTAATTGCTAATCGGCTGAAAACGATAGAATACCTGATTAGGTTATACCTTCGTTTATATTGAGAGGTTTGAGGTCAGAGTTCGGAGGAGTAACGGCTTGGACTAAGAGAGGACCAGTTTTTGTAGAACCGATTATCGGACCGTTCACCATCCATCACGCCTGTATTCCCCGAAGGGTTAGGCTGAGGTGTACCAATGTACACCCACAGTTCGCCGGTATATTTAAATTCTCAATAGCAGCTCGGATATATAATGTCTGCCCGGCTAATGCAATAGGTTTGCCCCCTATTACATGGGACATACCAAACTAAACTGAACTATGTGTGTACAGCACGCCTTTGCCTAACCCTTCGGGGAATACAGGCGTGTTGGCATATAAAAACTTTATTTTAACAGAGATGTAACGTACACTTGTAAAAACATTCAAGATTACCTAGTTTTTCTCTGGAATATTACGCAGAGGAAGTTTTCCACATTTATGATTTTAAACTATGCATGCTGCGACAGAGATTGCGACTGCATGGCTTGTACTCCGTGCTGCTGCATTTAAAGAGATTTATTCTGTGAAAGCATTCGCGTAATGTCTACTGCGTTGGAAATAGACACTAAAATGTATATTAAGTTGTAGAGTTAGTGTCTTTGGGTAAGACAGAAGTTTTGGTTGAATTAAGATAAGTTACACATTTAAACGAATAATACTCGTAGGTGTTATAATACACTTGAAGAAGCCGAAAGTAACTCTTAATAAGACCATTATTGATCTAAATACCAATTTATTCTACTAATTTGTAACGTTAAAAATCTATTCTTAATCTCATCTCAGCGACAATCAATGTAAAAAAATAAGCTAAATTAAACATTTCTGAAGAGATTCCGATCGTTCTTAAAAAAATGTAGAATTGCCCACTAGACTATATTTGGGGACCTTTTGATTACGGAGATATTGAAGATCGAAGTTTTAACAAACTTTTACAAATTATTATACTTTTCATAGCTACACTCTAAATACAGCACGATCTCTGAACTGTTGCGTGCACTTGTAAGTATTATAGACTGTCTTTCCCAAAAAAGGAGGAAAGCCATAGACCTATCAAGTACGAGAGCATCACTCAAAAAAAATACCGATATTAAAATAAAAAAAAAATGAGGGAACTAAATAAACAAACAAAAACACAATATTGTCCAAAATAACAGTTCAAAACCAACCAATATGTAATCGTAGCAACCACAAACAGGCAACCAATAAAACGTCAACTTTTCTGGAACCTAACCCAGTGACGTCACTTCCCAGCAATGACGTAGCACTTCCAAGTTTTTAATGAAAAAAGAAACTTTGCCAGCGCGATGTTTTTATTTCGTTGTCAAAGGAGCGGTTTAGGGTCTTCTTATTATTTTAATTTTGTATTTTCATACTGACAAGAATGTTTGGCGAAATATTTTTGGAAGTTTTGTTTAAAAAATAACCGGTTAAACTCGTACTTCCTTACTTAAGGGTTTCATAACACTGTGTATTAAATATAGCTAACTGTTTCGTTAGCCTAGTGGTTAAGGACCACTAGGTTAACGAAGCAGTTAGCTAGAGGTCTTGGGTTCGATTCAAAAGCTCGAGCAAAGTGTTTTTGGGCTTTTCTATGAAATTCTCAATACCAGCTTGGAGTTAGGATTTGTGCCCGGTTAAAGGCTATTAGGGTCGCCCTCTATTACATGAGACCTAAAACATACTAGCGGACTGTGGGTGTACATAAGTAAACCTCTGCCTAATCCTTCGGGGAATACAGGCGTGATGCTAATCTATACTAATGTTATGAAGCGGAAGAGTTTTTTGTTTGTTTGTGTGTATTTAAACGCGGTAATACCTAGAACTTCCAATCGGATAAGCAAAATTCTTTTTGTATATGATACCCAAACTCATGAGGAATACTTAGTATTTATAGGCTATATGACATCACGCCACAACCCACGGGAGCGGAGCAATAACCAAAGGCGTACCTATGACCGGGTGAAAAAAACCAGACAGCCGAAGTCGCAGGCAAAAGCTAGTAAGTAATAAAGTTTAAAGATAACAATATTCCAGCCGAACACAAAATGGCGGATCGAAGCTAAACTGGCAAAAAGAACAAAAGATATGAGAGTTCACCCTTGCCATTCGATTTGGCATACACCCAAAATACATTAGTGGCACTATATTCAGTTAAATTTAAAATTTTCCAAGAAAGATAGTATTAATATTAGCTTAGCAGACGACTTTTCTTATTTCCATCAAATTCGGTTTAGTCGTTTTCGTATTCTGTTACTAAGGCTACTCGCTAAGGCTTCGCTGTCTGTCTGTCACCGAACTATTATAGGTAGACACTTGAAATTTTCACAGAGCGTATATAAGGCTGTCCGCCTACTTCAGACAATCGGTGACCGATTTTTATATCGGAGAGAATGGAACTTATGAAATCTAAGATACCAACGCACACGTCCTACAAAGAGTTGGTCCCAGGAAACTATGGATCCATTGAACGGTCCGATAATATAATCGGTCCAACAAAGATTCGGACGTCTGTGGAAGCCCTTACTGCTATATTTTTTTCTTTTTTATCTAGCCTATAATGTCCCACTGCTGGGCAAAGGCCTACCCCATGTCCTTCCAAATATTCTTTTCCTGCATAACCTCGAGCTATAGTAACAAATAAAAACAAATAATGCCTCATTAGCCTAGTGGTCCAAAGCGCGACTGCTACGCTAGAGGTCTTGGGTTCAATTCTCAGGTCGAGCAAAGTGTTATAGGGTTTTTCTATGAAATTTTTAGTAGCAGCTAGGAGTTAGGATTTGTGCCCGATTAATGGCAATAGGCTCGCTGCCTATTACATGGGACCTAAATATACCGGCAAACTAAGAGTGTGTATTGGTACATCTCTGCCTAACCCTTCGGGGAATACAGGCGTGATGGTATGTGTGTAATAAAAATAAAATAAAGTAAAAATAACTCTACTACATTGGAAACGTAATTTGTTGTATGTAGGGTTAAATATTATACGGTGTCATCCAATCCGAATCCGTTGCTCATTTGGCGGTTTTAAATTTTATTAAAACGAAAACCGGCTGTTAACGAAATAAAATTAATGGGTCAATATGTGATATTAAAATATTCATTTTCATTTACTTATTTCATGTTGGTCGGTGGCAAAATTATTTACTTCATTTATTTGAGAAATATGGTATGTATTTTGGAAAATTGCTGGTAAATTGATCGTATTAACGTTTTAACTCACATTCCCTTTCATAATTAAATATTAATAAATATTGTTAATGTTGCATAATTGGATTTAAATTCATGTGGAATGTTTATTTATTTGTTTACGCGGAACGCAAAAAATCTTGCGGGGCGTATGAACTCAAAGTCAAAATAAGTGTACTATACTTTATCACATTAAAATTTTGGGTGGGCCGTTTGGTATTTGTACTATATTATAAACAAGCTGTCGCCCGCAACTTCGTTCTCGTTGCCCTCTTTTTTATTATAATAAATATTTTTCTTAAATAAACTAAAAACTAAAATAAGACCCCCGTTGGTCTAGTGGTCGCAAGTGTGACTGCTGTGCAAGGGTCCCGGGTTCGATTCCCAGGTCGAGCAAAAAGTGTTATTGGGTTTTTCTATGAAATTCGCAGTAGCAGCTCGGAGTTTGGATTTGTGCCCGGTTAATGGCAATAGGCTCGCCCCCTATTACATGGGACCTAAATATACCGGCGAACTGTGGGTGTACATTGGTACACCTCTGCCTAACCCTTCGGGGAATACAGGCGTGATGGTTATATTTTTTTTTTTACTAAAATAAGAGTGGCCTTAGATACTTCTTATAATATAAGCTATCTGCAAGTGAGAGTCCCGTCAAAATCGGCCCATCCGTTTCAGAGATTAGCTGGAACACACATAAACTTAGACATAATATGCCTAATATGCATTTAGCAAAAAGATGTTAATTCTAAATTACAAACAGACACTTCAATAAAATATACGGATAGTTAAAAGATAGAAGAACATAATTAAATAGAAGAGTGTAGTACAAATGAAAATTGTTATCTCAACCCTTTGCCCTATATTTTATAAGCCAACAGATTGAATGGAGTATGTATTGTTTTTGTGTTCTTCTTCTTTTTATGTAGTATTTTTTTTGTTTTACTCCAATAATACTCGTTATATTAGTTTATTGTTTTGTTTTGTTTCATGTACATATTGATAGTCAATTTTTTGACGGGCCTGTTGGTCTAGTGGTTAGTGGCCCTGACTGCTAAGCCGGAGGTCGTGGGTTCGATTCCCACCCAGGGCAAACTTTGTGTGATGAGCATGATTGTTTGTTCTGTGTCTGGGTGTGATTTTATCTATAATATGTATGTATTTATAAATTATATAAGTATGTACAGTCGGTTGTCAGCATTATCTGACCCACCCTAAACACAATCGAAATTGGACCTTCTGCCTATGATAATAAGGTTTAATTTCAATTTATATGAGGTTATCAGTCAAGTGCTCGAGAACTGAGAAGGGAAGGAGAATAAATACAATAAAAATACACACACGCAAATTTGATCTTTATCACGTTAGCATTGGGTTAAATCTTATAACAACTTGTTATAATATAAAAAGTGTAATAGCTTATTTTAATGAGTTCGGTCAAGTAACTCTGGTCTCGTGGTCTGTGTGTAAGACTGAGAGTGACAAGTTGCGAGATCAAATCCCGCGACGAAGATATTGTTTTGCTTTCAATTTAGAATTTATTCTAAAAGTATTTCTTGTATTATTGTAAAGAACTATAGACGGATAATCTTCAAATATAAAGTTTCTAAAATGGTAATATTTTGGCATAACTTGTATTAAGTGGGTAGTTGAAAAATAAATATTTGTATTCATTGTAAAACTGGTATTCAAATGCTACTAACTAAGGGTATGCAGTGACAACGCGCAAACATATTTTTCCTTGCCTTACTAAATTGCAAAAACAACTTCTCTTTACAATTTATTTTTGTCTATTTTATAGGTAGTTTTTTTATTATCATGTCTTAATGGAGTGATTAAATAATAATGAAGGGATAAAATACAAAATAATCTATTTGCACTAGGATAAGGTTGGCTGCTTGTGCTGTGCAAGAATAAACTTTATTAAAGTATATATATGGTTTAAATTCTTTAGTCTTGTGGTCACTAATCGTTGTTTACGTTCGAAATCAAGTTTAACCTAAATATAGCTTCTGCTCAGGTGTTTCTTTTTTAATTATTTTATTATACTTTTTTTACAGTTCTTTAATGGACAACGCATAGAAATAAAACTAAACAATTGCAAATTTAAAATGTTTATTATTTCATTAAAACACTTAGGTAAATAAAGTAAGTAAATGCTCACATATTTCCAAATTAATATACAATATATTATGAGGATGCCATAATCAAATCTAACCATTTATAAACATTAAAAAAGGCATGTTTTCTTGAAAGTTTGTTATCGAGAAAATTTATTTTATCTGTGAAATGCTTTAAAGAGATATAGCTGCCTATTATACGTAGTGAATAAACATGTCATTTAAATAGAAAAAAAACTATTTATGACAATAACATCACCACGTAATTGGCAACATTTTAATGGTTTAACAATCTATCCATTGAGCATTTACTTACATGGTGTGTTTAAAAATATCCTAGATTAATTAGTAGCGGAGTGATGGCACACCGTTCCTTGTTACGTTCATCTTTGTTCGATTTAAATGTTTTTTTTTTCATCAGTGAAGATCACAACATTTTCTTCTCAATTAAAATTTAAATATTCCTGGGCAAAACGGACCCCTCTTCAGCAGGTGTCAATGCTATTTTCTGTGCCGGTTTATAATTCCTTATTCCAGCAGCGTGTAAATGCCTTCTCACTGTTTCCACTGAAATATGGTGTTTTATTGCGGTTACACTAATAGGCAATCGCATTCGGGACTATACTTGATGTTTTTTGCCCCTGGACGAATCCGCTGAATATTTACTTTGTCTCCATAACGTCTTAGCTACAGTCGTATTTCTCTAAAACAAAAAAAAAACATTTTTGGAACCGTTTATGTAACTTGTAAGGAGTGAATGTAATAGTAAAATAGCCAACTACGCGTTCATTAATCACAATCAATTAAATAAAATAGGTATAAAAAAAAACACTTACTGCTATATTAAGACGACGACCAATCTCTCTAATTCCAACATTCTGCTCATGTAAAAATATGATTTTATGTTTGGTATAGTCATTAAGCTGCGACATGATGCTTTTTTACACCAAATTGCTTAAAAATACTTAACGAGTTATGCGAAAGGATTTACAAATGTGTGTGCACAGTCAATGCTAATGGGCGTAGTGTAACTTTTGTCACTTAAGTAGACGAATTTATTATCTACCTCACGAAGCAAATATATGTGAACTTAAACTTTTTTAATTTACCCACCTGTTTACAAGATAAGTTATTAGGCGTAAATCATATTGGCCGTTCTTTAATAATGCAAACAATTTTGTAGAAATGAAATCAAATTAAAAAAGAAACTGATAACAGGTGGACTGTGTTTTCGAACCCACATGTTGTTCCTCGCCAATCCAACATCAAACCGCCAAGCCACAAGAACTTGTTAAGACTCCACGAAATTCAAGATTGGGTTCTAATTATGTAAGGTGACTTAAAAGGTTTTTAACTTTAATGTCAACGAGATAATGATTAAAATAGCTTAACAAAATGATAATTATAATGCCGGTGGCTCCGACAACGTTGGGTGGGTTTATGCGTGTCTGTATTCATCGATAAATTGAAATTAAACCTTATTATCATAGGCAGAGGGTCCAATTTTGGTTGTGTTTAGGGTGGGTCAGATAATGTTGACAACAGACTGTACATCAGTTGTCTGGTTACCATAACACAAGCTCTGCTTAGCTTGGGATCAGATAGCCGTGTGTGAGTTGTCCCAAGATATTTATTTATTTATTTAATTAAGTGGGAAGAGCGGAGTCCCTATCATAAGCAATTCCTTGGTTAAAAGGGGTTCTCCTATTATATAAAAGTGTAAAGTAGGTAATATGTAAATTAAATATATTTTTTTTCTTCTAGCACACATGACAATCATTGAGATGAGATTAAAATTTTAAATATTTTAAATTTTTGGAATTGGATTACTTGAACAAGTGCTGATACTTAAACCAGGATTTAAAACATAGCCTTAACAATGTAACGCTTTCAAAACATGTCTTCCAAGCGTTAGATTAAAAGACGTTTCTCTCTTAACTGCCAGAACGAAAGAGATTACATTTGGTTTTATATCTGTGTTCCTCGTAACGTTCATTTTGGTAATGGTGTTTGTATTAACTAAGCGTTTGTGTGTTGTAGATTTTGTTGTTTGTGGTCTTAGAACTGGGCTCTATAAGGTTGTGAAAGGCATAAAGACATTAAATAGTTTTATCATTTTTTTGGTCATTGTATAATTATATAATTTTAGGTTGTGTAACCGAGATGCCTAGTAGTTAAGACCTGTTGTCTCCTCCAATGCATGAGGTCGTGAGTTCGATACCGGTTCCGGGCAAGTAGCAATGTAACTTTTTCAATTCATGATTATGTAATTGCACTCACATCAGGCGACAAACATGGCGTCAGCTTGTTTGTCATTCAATGGCATAAAAAATCGAATTTTATCTAAATAATGTAGATTGAAAAGCCTTTGTATTTTATTAGGCCTAAACTTAAAATTGAGACACAGAATCCGATATAAAAACCGTACCATACAACTTTAGCTACTATGCAAAAAACCTAGCCGCAGTATTTTCCCTTACCACCATTCACCATCCACCGTAACTTACACACCAGCACCACAACACTTGCTTAAACCTCCAAAAAAAAATGCCCAAAAGTAAAACCGCACAAAAGGGCATAACTAACAAAAAACCCCATTAACCGTCACGCGATTCTCGTCCTTAACGACTACACAATGGTGCACATATTTGTAACAAACGGTACATCTGTAACTGGTATGAATGGATTTGTACAAAAGAAACGAGAATTCTCATTCAGGTGTGTAAGGCATTCTGTTATAAACCAGGGCAGCGTATTGTTCCAAGACAATGGTTGTTTAACAAAATGTTGGTTTGTTTCTTTATCTAATTTTGTATCGTAGTTGGTTGAATGGAACGTTTTCTGGAAAAGTTGTGGGTTGACTGAAGATGTACTAGTTTTTAAGCGATTTCGAAAAGGAGGAAGTTGTCAATTTGACTGTTTGTTTTTTTGTATGTTTGTCAGGCGATAATTCCGCCAATAGATTTTGATGCTTGTTTCTTAGGGTTCCGTAACCAAAGGGTGAAACGGGACCCTATTACTAAGACTTCACTGTCTGTCTGTCTGTCCGTCTGTCACCAGGCTGTATCACATGAACCGCGGTAGATGGACAGTTTAAATTTTCACAGATGATGTATTTTTGTTGCCGCTATAACAACAAATACTAAAAACAGAATAAAATAAATATTTAGGGGGCTCCCATACAAGAAGCGTGATATTTTTGCTCGTTTTGCTCGATATTGATAACGGCAACAAGTAGACGCTTGAAATATTCACAGAATATTTAGTTATATATTCACTTTAAAAATAAATAATAAAATAAAAAGCAAACAAATATTTAAGGGAGACTCTCATACAACAAACGTGATTTTTTGCCGATTTTACAGATACCCTTTGAACGGAACCCTTCGTACGCGAGTCCAGGGTTCCGTGAACCAACTGTCCAACGATAGCCTCCTCAAGTATTGGTCGAGGCTTTTGTCAAACTTGATAAATTATCCCAAGGGGACAATACATTTATCCGGGATAAAAAGTACCTTTTGTTTTATTCCAGACTAGCTGTTGCCCGCGTCTTCGTTCGCGTGGCTTATTTCACCCGCGTTCAGTTATGTGTTTGATTGCTCCAATGTGTCGTAGCGTGATGTTATATAACCTATGACATTCACGAATAACGTGGCTTTCTATGGATAAAATATTTTCAAAATCGGTTCAGTAGATCCAAAGATTACCCCCTACAAGCTCATAAACTTTATCTCTTTATAATATTAGTATAGATTAAAATCTATCTCTGAACCAAATTTCATCTAGATCCAAGCAGCCGTTTTAACGTAATTGAGTTACAAACATCCATCCATCCAAACTATCGCATTCATTTTGAAAGTAAGATTATTATTTTGACATTTTAAAAATGAATTTCACGATTGTCCAAAAATAAAGTATCCTTTTTATGCTGTGTTTCTGAAAACTGTTTACAGACGATATGAGTTCCCATTCGTTATCATTGGATTAATTAATCATTGCGAGTGTTTGCAGTGCCATTTATCACTGATTCGATAGTGAAGACTCAAGCGTTCGAATAATTTATTAATGAAGGACTTTTGTTTAAGTTAAATATAAATATTCGATTCATTTTTACTTAAGAGTTATTAACGATTTAATAGTCAAATCCTTGTTGGTTTTGGGTTTGATTCGCGGTTCTGGCAAAGTGTTATTGGGTTTTTCTCGGAGTTTTGATGTTGGTGGCGTAATACTCTCGGGCCTCAGAAAGCACGTAAAGCCGTTGGTCCCAGCTGTCATTCGTAGATCTTTAACAGTTGTTACGGGTAGTCGGGGGCTCATATGTCTGACAACCAGTCTTACCTAGGGGTATTTTTTTACCCAGTGACTCGGTTGTGGTGGTCAGATTGTTAGTTATTTCATGAAAAACGTTGGTACATAGCAGCATCTGGGTAAACTGAAACCCAACCTCAACATAATTGAGAAAAGGCTAGGCATATCATGATGAGAAAATAGGAAAAATTATAAAAAGAAAACCAAAATGAAGCGAAACATCGGGTATCGGCGACGACAGCGTAGAGGGTCTACGTAGGCCAAGAGCTACGCCGTAGCAGACCCGTAGTCTCGTAGCGCTATAGCTTTGCTTGAAGAAATTTTTATATTTAAACAATTTTATTTTGAAAGTAACTACAAACATCATAAAATTCAAAATCCTTTATCGACATGTAAAACTAGAGCAAACATTTCGAGGACTAAAACTCAAACAGTTTTTACTTGAATAGTTCCCTATGTGCTTCATAACACTTATATTAGTCGTTAAAAGTGACGTTAAGATGGTACTAAGGTGGTACTTTAGTGCTTTAGTGGGACTAAAGATTGTGATGCTGACGCTGCTGATTGTGACGTTTATGTGAAGTTTGGTTGGTGTTTTTGAGTCTGTGGTTTGGTTGAGAAGAAACTTTATTTAAAATAGGTGTAGGCGTACCTAATTGCTTACTGTAATAGTTTTTCGTCCTACTACTATTATACACCCGCCCCGGCAGTGCTATTATAACTGCCCCGTTGGCCTCGTGGTCGCAAGCGCGACTGCTGAGCAAGGGGTCCCAGGTTTGATGCCCAGGTCGGGCAAAAAGTGTTATTGGGTTTTTCTATGAAATTCTTAGTAGCAGCTCGGAGTTTGGATTTGTGCCCGGTTAATGGCAATAGGCTCGCCCCCTATTACATGGAATCTAAACATACTGGCAAACTATGGGTGCACATTGGTACACCTCTGCCAACCCTTCGGGCCTACAGGCGTGATAGTATGGTTTGGGTTTTAGTTTTTGAACTTCGTTTTTTATATACAGTATCATGCAGTTGCCAACAAGTACCAAAATCAAACATCAAAATCTCACTACAACCTTGCAGTAATGAACTTTGAGCCAACTCAAACTTTGACAGCAACAGTCCAATTACACCACACAAAGTAACCTAATCATAAACCACGAAAAAGCGTTGTTAAAAACTAACGAACGTTTAATAAATCCCTCGATACTCCAGTAAACAAATCGGGCAGTTAATCTCTGGTTAAATGTATCGTAGCGATCAGTGAATGGTTCGAACAAATGGCACGGAAAAGGGTTCGGCCGATGGTAACAAATAACAGACAAATGGTGTCGCCTAAGCGGTTGTGGGTAGTCCGGACACTTTTTGTTGGTGGAAGAAGGTTGAAGGCAACTGTTGGCAACTTTTTTTTGGTGAATTTTTCTGTCTTTTTAGAGCTAGCGAGTTTGAATATTGAGATACTAAGGATACATAAAGTGCTGAGTCATTTATGTTGGTATCATTTATTGTAATTTTGTTTTGTTTTTTTTTTCAGAATTCTTTGACTAGTTACAGACGCGAGTTTTGGACACATCTTTCCAGAAAGACTATTCAATTGTCTTCTTATTATTTACAACTGTGATTATAATCGACTAATAGAAAATAAATAAATATCCAAACAAGGTTGTTTAAATTCACATGTTTTGTATGCATGCCACGATGTTAACTTCCAAACCTTTGAATTTACTAATTTCATAAAAGTATTATTTAATCAGTCAGTCCTAATGAAATCACATTACACTAATAATTACGCAATAATAATACACTCACTTTTGATGAGCAACTATTTGCAGCCCGTCTACATAAAACCTTTTTGTGAAAATTCTAATTACGAACGCAGAACGGCATCTAGGCACCTAAAATGTAATAAATAAGACCATCTAAATAGGCCTTAGACCCTATGTTTCTATTTGTTCCGGGATATTTATTGCCCCTATTTTCAGAATTAGGTTTCTTTTTAATCCTTTTCTTTCTCCCGAGCTTGTCAAGGACTGCTTTGTGAAAGAGAACTGCTAAAGAGTTGTTTGTACATATTTATATGATCGGTGTCTTGTATTTTTTTTCCTTGTTTTTTTTTTTATTATAACCTGAAGAAGATTTATTAGTTTCTGTTTCAGGTGATTAAACTAAAAAAACAAAAATACTTACTAGTGGCTTTTTTACACGTGCTATTTCGCGAAGTGATGCCAAAACTTTGGATTGATTTTTTTAATAATTATCCATGTCATAGTTATTAATAGAATAAAAATCAATGTCACTCATATAAGTTTAATAAAAATAAATAAAATTGAAGACAGTGTCTGTTCGTAACGTTAAAAACAAACTTTAAACTAAATGTAGGTAATATGAATGTCAGGGTGCTCATATACAAAATATATTTTTTAAAATTTTATCTGTCTCAGTTAGCCTCGGCTAATCTCCAAAACCGATGGACCGATTTTGACGAGACTTTCACTGGTATACAACAGACACTGTAAGGAGTAACTAAAGCAACTTTTATTTTACAAAAATAATTAGGGATCCGCAAAAAAAATAACCCCAACTGATATCCCTTTCACGATACAAGTTACGGGCATAAGCGAGTAGTACATAATAGGGTAGGTAGTTCAATTCAGTGGCGACCGCAGAATTTAACAGTCATTAATTGTCACTGTGGTTTGTGCTACTGACTTTGACTTGACACTTTTGAAGTGTTTTGTAAGGAATTGGTCCGCGGTTGATGAGGAGTCTGTGGTTTCAGAAGTGAATGGAATTCTTGATGCGTTTGCCAGTATTAATAGGTTCATGTTTTCATTGGTTTAGGTGCCTTTAATGGAGGTTACGGAGATTTTAAATGTCAAATTCTAACTTACTTCACATACATACCATCACGCCTGTTTCCCCGAAGGGTTAGGCAGAGTTGTACTATTGTGGTACCGGTAAGTTTTAGGTCCAATGTAATAGGAGGCGAGCCTTAAGCCGCCTTAATTGCCAGTAACCGGGCATAAAATCTAACTCAGAGTTGGGAATACCATAAAAAAACCCAATAATCGTCGAAAAATCGTCGAAGCCAAAAATTAAAAAATATACGAAAATTTAGGCAGACGAAGTCACTAGCAAAAGCTAGTAGATAATAATCCCTACCCTTGAACTGTTTTAAACAAAACCCTATCCCTTAACACGCACGATCCCCAATTCCAAGATGCGAGTTATATCAAATTCAAGTTCCATAATTTATTTGTCGAACTTGGCGAAACTTGGCATGTACAATAGAAGCATATGTTTGATAAATCATCTATACTCTATACAGATAAATATAATTGAAGAGTCTGTTTGTAATGTCAAAATAAATGCATAATTATGAAAAGACGTCGTATTGAATCGTGTCTCTAGGATTCGTCAAGCTTCATTGCTTCGGCGCTTTTCTGGTGGTCGCCACTGTTGATTCTGGCTTTTTGTAATTGCATTGGTTGGCAGCAGGCACGGTGGAGCGACGATCTTCGCAGGGTAGCTGATAGCAACTGAATGATAGTTGCCGAGAACTAAGGTAAGTGGCGTGCAAGTGAAGAGACCTATGTCTAGTAGTAGACTGTAGTACACTGATGATGATTGGTTGAAAGCGTGGAGGGCATGTCCCAAAAAAATAACATAAGAATGAATTTTCACAACGTTAAGTATGTTGTGATTTATTCTTATGTTATTTAACCTAAAGACCATTTTTTAAGGTTTTCTGTTTGTCTGTTTCTTCTGGCTACTCTCTCCAAACCGCTGGACAAATTTTGACGGGCCTTCTCACGGGCCGATAGCTAATGATATCAGCCCCCCTAGCCAAGTCACAAACGATAAACGCAAACGCTGAGTAGGCTTTAATAGAGCTTCAACTTTATGTGCTTGGTTTGAAGTTGAAAATCTAATGAATATTACATAGCGTTTTCGTTCATTCCAGTCGCTAACGCTTAGAAATCTTTAACAGATTTTTAACCTAAGGCTCTGGGGTACAAATTTTAAAATCTATTGGTACCGACCGAGCGTTTACGATTATCATTTGTGACTTGGCTAGGGGGCAGGAGTAACTTCGAAAAACGTTTTTTTTTAATTCGAGATGGATTAGCTCAAGAGCTTGCCCGTCTCTCTTCTCTTCTTCGCTTACTCATTTCTCTTTTGTCTTAGAGTAACTACAAGAGTCTCTTGACTCTTGACTTTGTCTTTGTCACCTCTGACCTCGACTAGAGCCTTCTCTAGTCGAGGTCAGAGGTGACAAAGACAAAGACTATGGTAAATAAAATATATTGTTTTGAAATGAATGTTACGCAGACAAAGTCGAAGGAATAAGCTAGTGTTTGCCTAATATATTTGATAAATCATTCATATATATAAACTTGGCAAAAGGGAAGGGTTGTAACCGGGGTGTTTATGGGGGTATCAGTGACCTTTTCAATGTTAGATATTGGTGTATTTCGATTTGAGTGATCTTACATTTAGTTTTATATACACGCGTTTATCCGTTTTCTTTGTTGAAGTACTTTTGGAGTATGCTTAGGATTTTTGCTTGTAAATAAATGTAATTTTATTTGGTTATGAATAAGGTTTATTTTTTGACAGATTTAATGGCTAACTAGTGGATTTACGCGCGACTGCTACACTAGCGGTCTTTGGCTCTGCTCCGACGTTGGGCAAGGTGTGGTTTTTCTATGAAATTCTCAGTAGCAGTTCGGAGTTAGGATTTGTTCCCGGTTAATGGCAATAGGCACCGGCGAGCTGTCGGTGTAAAAAACTGTGTGTATAACAGTCTAGGCGTTTCGGAGATTAGCCGGGACCGATAGATAGACAAAACGAAAAAAAAAGTATTCTTCTTCATTTAAAAAAAAAACTCTTATTTTGACGGTACCATTTGACAATTTAATTATATTTATTTGTATAAATAATGTCAGATTAAATAAGATGAGCTATTAATCCCTAGCTCTGAACGAAGCAAAATTCGAACCATTAAAAATAAAACAAAACAAAAGAAAGTCAAACTTTTAAAATCATTACCACATTCTCACCACAAAAGCTGGTGCAAATAGCGGCTTTTAGAGTTAGCCAAGAAATAAACTAATACTTTTGAAGATAAAACTCATTTTGATATCACACAATAGAAAACTTGTTACTCTACAGCGCTGCAGAGTTAAGGCTGCGGGTCCACTACAGATGCGCGAGGTAGCTAAACTATGGTTCGGGAGCGGAGCAATAACCAAAAACGTATCAGAATGCGGGTGACGTCGTGGGGTATGTATGTAGCTAGTCGAAAATAAAGCAAACCATTTTTTTATCATTGTACAATGATAAAAAGAATTGGTTGGTATCATTATGTTGTTTCCATTTAGCCGTTCTGGCGTGATTGAATAAGAAAGATCCATTCAAACTTTCGCATTTATTATAGTAGATACTATAAAGAAAGTATATTCTAATATTTACGTCATTGGACGGTAATCCCAAAGCCATCGGCAATACCAGAGGCCTTGCAAATGCGTTGTCATCTCAGAGACAAAATTGAAATGCCTCATGTGCCTGTAATTACACCAATACCCAATACCCTTCAAACCGTAACACAGCAACGTTGCTTTGCAGCAAAAACAAGTATGATGATAGTACTTCCCCGGACGAAATCCTTCAAAAAGAGCTCTACCATTGGTGTAAATAAAACATATCTTTAGCAACGTAGCTTAGCCTAGCTCAAGTAGTACCGCAGCTTTACACTTGTGACACAACAAAATGACACAGAATGTAATCCGACTAACTGAAGTGGAATTTGCATAGCCGTCTTGACTGTGCAGACACTTGAATTGAATTGAAAACAATGTAAATAAATGAGTTTCTATGTACATGTCGTTTTATGTTAATTTGTTTATTGTATGTGTTGTTTTAAATTTGTTTATGTTATTGGGGCGTTCTGAGTTTAAATGTATTTGTAAATAATTATTTATCTGATCTCGTGAACTTTTTTTTTTTTTTTTTTTTTTTTTTTTTATAGACGGGAAATCATCAAATAACTTCCCCCGCCCTGGGCGGGGCGGGAGGGAGTGTCAGACTTTTACTGACTAAAACCCGTCTATGTTCCTTCATGTGCCCTTTGCGTTCCGGGGGCGCGGTATCTCTTTCGAACAACCCGCAGTTTCGAACAACCCGCAGATCTCGTGAACTTGGGTTCACACTTGGGTGGCTGAGTGTGTGGTGTCTTGAGTTCGATACCTAGGTCGGGCAAAGTCTTATATTAGATTTTTTTAGTAGCAACCCTGGGTTTTGAGATGTATAGGCAAGTAACAAATCATTTATTTCAATAAGTCCATTAAAAGGCACATTCGAACATCATTTACAAGAAAAAAGAATTCAATCTAATTACCCCTTTCAAAATGTAATATTTGGAATCTTTTTTTTTTTATTCGTAATTGGTAAGCTCTTGACTCTAGTCTTCGTCAAAGGTGACATTAACAAAGTCTACGATGGAGTGAGCTAGCCGATAAATAACGTCGTGTACGTCCGTCCGACATTCAGACAAATTCGCAAGTAAAACTAGTAGAAAATAAAGCAAAAAAAAAAACAGACGTTATCCTAGAAAATAATTCAATCTATATCTCATACACTGAAAGGCTTTAAACAGATAGACGCGACAAAAAAAATCGCGTAAAACCGCGTCATCTCTTTGTTCCCAACGGTTCAGAATTTAATCGTATTTGTGTCGCAAATATAGGTCTTACCGTCCACATCTGTTTTTGGACCTTATTTGTTTTGGTTTAAGCTACCTTTTTCATTACAGCGGAAATAGATATTGGGACGGAATGGCCGATGCGGTGGAGTGCGAAGTTTTGGCGACAGAACCCGCTGGTTATTGAGATTGTCTTTCTAGCTCAATGTTTTGATGAAGCTTTGCATCTGGTTGAATATAACTTCATTTATTTTTAATTATAACGTTCTGGTCTTTTTCCAACTCCCCAATTTTGTAGGCTTAGACCCGTGTGATTTTCCAACAAATTCCATTATATTACTAATCACATCATTTAATTTTATATGAATTCTGTTCTATTTTTTAATATTTCTGGAGATTAGTTTATAGGTACCTATTCAGAGATGGTGAAACAGGATGGCATCAATCGACAATTTGTTGATTGGCGTGGTAACACCCTAAGCTTATTGGAAGGAAACAAGCTTTTAATACTGTTTGATAAGCGGCAAACATTTTTTTTTGTAAATTAAACGCCAACCATTTCAAAAGAAATAGGTACCTGGTGATTTTTGACATCTATTTTTACTCTCAATTTTTTTTACACTAGGTAGTAACTTTGCCTGTATCCTGCTTTTGGAAACATAAACTATAGTATAGCCTATGGCCTATAAGTAGTTGTTTCCAACTACTTGTAGGCCAAACAAAATATTTGTTTCGTGTAGGAACAGAACCCGCAACGAGAAGCGCAACAGCCAATCGCTTAGTCACTGCACTAAGCGTAACATCAACCGAGTCTTTCCTCCTCGGTAGCGCCATATTTCAAATAGACGCGACATCTGTAGCCGCGTTATTCCTGTTTGACGTTCGCCTTATTGATTTCGTTCTTTTGTTCTTTTTTAGTTTGTTTAATCTGTTTGGTTAGGGAAGTGTCATACTTTGTAGTTTTGTTTGATATATATGTTAAATCGTTGTTGGAGTTATCGAAGCTTGTCTCTAAAAAATAAGATGGATACTCACCACTTGGATGGATAATTCACACCATCTAAAACTTAAATGTTTCAATCAATGTTTAGGCAATTTGTTAAATTGTCATTAGACCTTATAAGTGTGGTGCAAAACTTCTTCGTTAAAAGCTGAACTTAAAGCTTTCCTTTTCAATAAATTTTTTTATTCCATTGTAGAATAGCAATATTGTAGAAATTTTCAATTTTACTGTAATTTGTATTATTGTTTTTTTTTATTCAAGAATCTCAATACACAACGTTAACAATTTCTTTTAATTTAATTGAATAAATACAAAAAATGTTACCTACTGAATAATTAAATTGAAGACATAATTATGAGCAGACCATTGCAACTTTTATTGAAAAATGAATCAGTTATAAAATCACAGTCTCTTCAATTTAATTAACATAGCAATTCCATAGCTACGCTATGTTAAATAAATTGCAGAGCATTTTACTATATTATTTCCAGATTTTTGCAATTAGACATAAAAGAACGAGTTCCGCACAAATCAAAGTGCTATTGTGTAATAAAAAACAAAATATTATGCAATAAAACTGACAATGTCAGGGCGCGTGAATGATTTTCGCTTGCGGAATGGAAAATAATAAAAATTAATTCTGAAAACGTCCAGTTCGACATTTTTTAGTCAATTATTTTTGGGTTGTGGATGTCAATAAACGTCCTATCATACTTCCTGCTTACTTCCTAGTATACACTAGGAAATTTGTGAGAATGGATGAATAAAATGGATGCCCAAACATGCCCAATGCATGGTTTTCAGGAATCAAAATTCAGAGACCATTTATTTGTTAAACATAGGTATTTACATGAAAAATATGGGCAAATAGTACATAGTGCGCTTTTGCCATTTATGACATACAGTATTTTGATACTTTTTTTATTTATCCCGTAGGTACTGTCTCACTGCTGGACAAAGGCCAGGTAAGGCCATTTTGATACTTACGTATAAAAAAAAAATGTTTTTGACGATAATGTACATTTTTTAATTTATTTCAAATTGACCGCTAGTTGAAGATTTATATATACGTGGAGACTAGTTTCACACTCATATTTTTCAGCTAAAATTTGTATTCATGTTTTTTAAAAAACGTATTTATATACGTTTTTTAAAAAACATGAATTGCATTCATTTGTTTTGCGGAATCCAATATGAAAAAGGTGTTTATACACCTTTTTCATATTGGATTCCGCAGTCAGAATTTTCATTATGTCAGAATCTCATCATTGTTGAGCAATATTGAAAAGTGGGTCCAAAATGTTGCATACTTCTTTATCATTACAATTTAATTTTATGAAAACACAATACAAATCACCAATCAAATAAAAATAAATAATTCAAAAAAAGAACAAAAAAAAACCAGCCAGCTCCAAAATCACGGACAATAAAAAGCAACAAACCTCTGTGGACTTGACCACTCAAAATGCACGCACACATTTTATGTACAACGCATTTTCGTATTATCCGCTGAGCAAACAAAACAAAATGGTGGCCGGGAAACGTTTTAAAAAAATGACGTAAGCATAATAAAGTCCGGTTTACACGTTGCGTGGATATAAACCCTGCATTTAGTAGGCTACGTCGTACATATTTCATGATTTCCTGGCTGGCACATAAATTAGGTATACGTAAAAAAAAAGTAAAACGTTGTAAGTAGTAGAATGTGAATGTTCTTTTTTTAAATGTTACATGACTGTGTTTTTTTGTGTACGTAGAAATCTGATTATATTTTTCTTTTTGTATTTTTAGTATCGTGGTGGTTAAGGTGCCTGCCTTTCATGCATTAGGTACCAATGGGGTTACTTATGCCACTTTTCCAATTCATATAAGTACTTTGTTAATTCATCTTGGAAGTTACTGAAGTAAAACACGGTGAAGGAAAACATTGACAGCAAACCTTGTAATTAGGTAACACAAGTTTCAAATCACCCATTCACCTTCCCTGTTTAAGAAGAGGCCTTTGCATTGCAGTGGGACAAATTACAGATCAATGAGTACAGTATCAATCATACACTATCCGACGTCTGCAGCATCAGGCAGATACTGTAAAGGACGAAACTTTTTACATTTATAAAAACGTCTCACTTTTGCGCCCCCTAGCCGAGACCCCATGGGACATAAAAACATATCGGCGAACTGTGAACTCTGCCTAACCCTTCGGAAAATATAGGCGTGATGGTATGTATGTCTCTCTTAAGTGTAAGCTTTTTTTTCCAATATCGTTAGATGGCAAACAAACCGACGGCCTACCTGATGTAAAGACCACTTTAATGCCGCTTTGCTGCCTGGTGGCAGCTGCCACCAGGCAGCAAAGCGGCATATAGACAAAATATAGTCAAAGGGCCTATAGACATCTCCAATACCAGAAGCCTTGCAAATACGTTGCCATCCCAGACACAAAGTTGAAATATCTCATGTGCCTGTAATTAATTTAATGAACACAGCAACGCTGGTTTGCTGCAGAAAGAAATATGTATGGTGGTAGTACTTCTCTTGGCGAGCACCTTCACAAAGAGTTAACTACTACTAAAAGTAAAAGTAAATTTGAAAAATATAGCTTGAAAACCTATGAAAGGGCCTAGCATTGATGCTAACAATAGCTACGCTTGGTTACCTACCTGTAAAAGGGTTCAGCATTGACGCTAGCAATAGACGCTTAGTTTCAACCGTAAAAACAGTAATTAAAGTAACATAAAATAAATAAATAAACCTATATCTCCGACATTTGTCGCGCGTGAGAACACGGCCTTACCGCTACATACAACGTTAAAAGGTCCATTTGTCACGCGGGTGTAAAAAGCCCTAAGTCGTTATAGCACTTTGTGGGTGTCGATAAATATGTTTGTGTCTCGCTTACCTATGTTTTACTGGCCTTGAGGGGGAGGGGGACTTCCGATTTTTATCCTGTTTTTCACAAGTGACCATGAAGTATTTTTGCTGTTTATGGGAGTACTAGCTTTTGCCCGCGACTTCGTTCGCGTGGATTAATAGTTCCCGTTCCCGGGGGATTTCCGGGATAAAAACTATCCTATGTCCTTTCTCGGGTCCCAGACTATATCTGTACCAAATTTCATTGAAATCGGTTCAGTGGTTTAGGCGTGAAGAAGAGACAGACAGACAGACAGAGTTACTTTCGCATTTATAATATTAGTAAGGATAAGGATTTAGCTTTTACCCACTATTTTGGCCGTGTCAAAGTTGATATATTATTCCAAGGGATCTGTATATTTTTCGGGATAAAAAGTATTCTATATGTTATTTCATACTACAATATCTATCTCAGTGCCAAATTTCATCAAAATAGGTTCAGCCGTTTAAGTGTGGTTAAGTAACAAATATCCATCCATCTGCACAAACTTTTACATTTATAATACGAATATACTTCTTCATTAGCCTAGTGACCCTAAGCGCGACAGCTATGCTAGAGGTCTTGGATTCGATTCCCAGGTCGAGCAAAGAGTTATTAGAATTCCACCAGAAGATAGCTACACTATTCCTGAATAACATCAACTAGACCGCTATCACATTTAGGCGACTTTAGCAGCGCGGCTGTCGCGCGACTGTCGCCCCGTCAGAATTTCATAATAAAAAAACAGAAGAGCTGTCGCCCACAGCATCTATTTTTAAAATGAAGTGCGCCATACTGACCTAAACTTTGATCTGTTCTTGTAATGTGAAGGAATGTACTTCTGCCGTGCTACTGTCGCGCTGCTAACGTCCTAATGTGAAAACGGCCTATAACATCACGCCACGACCCACGGGAGCGGAGCATTAAAGAAAGACGTATCTTAACGCGGGTGAAATAAGCTACCCAGACAAAATCGCGGGCAGAAGCTAGTTGTACATAAAATCGTAATTCATTCTTCTATAACAGCGTCCTATGTACGTAATATACTTCCTAAACCCATTTGTCTTAAGTAAAACATTTGCCGCCGTCTACGGAACACATTTCTGGCAAAAACACTGACGTTTTTAAGATAGCGATATCTATGAGACTAACACTATTAATTCTCCTTTATTTAAGGGGATGAAAAGCAATGTTACATACGCTTATGGCTCAAGTTTTTCCGTAAAAACAAGAATGCGGAAATAATAATTTTCTTTTGTGAATTATTGTGAAAAAATTTAGATGAAATGCTTAGCAGCGCTAAATATATACGTAGCGTCACGCCTGTATTCCCCGAAGAGTTAAGCAGAGGTGCACCAATGTACTCGTACATCAGCATTCCGATGGTATGTTTTAGGTCCCATATACAACCGACGTGGTGGAGACTATTGCCATTAACGGGGCACATCCTTACTTCGAGCTATTACTGAGAATTTTATAGAAAAATCCAACAACATTTGCTCAACCTTGGAATCGAACTCAAAACCTCTAGCGTAGCAGTCGTGCTTAGGATGATAAGCTAACGAGGCAGTTACTGTTCTACTAATTTAACATTCCAAATCTAGTTGATATCTTATCTGAGCAACAATCAATGTCATAATGTCGTATTGTCGTGATGGTCCAGTGGTTAAGGCGCCCGCCTCTCATGCACGAGGTTGTTCGCAACCGGGCACGGGCAAATACCAATGTTACCTTTTCTAGATCATATGTACTTCCTCAGTATATCTTGGGCATCACTGACATCGGTAACCATGTCAGAGGCCCTTGAGGCGGTTTAGAAACTCTGACACTAGGGTGTGTGGGGTCGTTAGACCTTACTGCCCACACGATAAAGAAGAAGAATGTCAAAAATCTAAATGTATATAACTCAAAGGTGACTGACTGACTGACTGACATAGTGATCTATCAACGCGCAACCCAAACCACTGGACGGATCGGGCTGAAATTTGGCATGCAGGTAGATGTTATGACGTAGGCACCCGCTATGAAAGGATTTTGATAAATCCCACCCCTAAGGGGATAAAATAGGGGATGAAGATAATACTTCTTAGCGAGCGAAGCCGCGGGCAAAAGTTATCTAAATGTATATAACTCAAAGGTGACTGACTGACTGACTGACTGACATAGTGATCTATCAACGCGCAACCCAAACCACTGGACGGATCGGGCTGAAATTTGGCTTGCAGGTAGATGTTATGCGTAGGCATCCGCTAAGAAAGGATTTTGATAAATTCCACCCCTAAGGGGATAAAATAGGGATGAAGATAATACTTCTAAGCGAGCGAAGCCGCGGGCAAAAGCTAGTAAATATAAATAAGATTCATTTTTGGCAGATTATGACTGAGATTAGATTGCGTTCATTCCTAAAAGTTAGTAGAATTGCTGGCCATTATAACGGTGGAGACGTAAAACATTGTACTAACAAAGTCACTTAAGACAATATTCTCATGAAAACGCTCTCAATAACACATGTTGTGTCGTTTAATTTGCAAGAAACTTGTATTAAAGCTGTGTTATGACGTGACCGTTTCACGCGTCTTTATTCACTTGTGGGTAAGGGCGGTGCAGCTCAGCGTTTTGACGCTGCGTTTTTTTTAAACGCGTGTAAACAGCATTAACCAATAATTCGAGACATGACTAATTAAGAATCACTTTATTGTAGCCTTGAATAAATTTTCAATTAACTTCGAAATTCTTTCTTTTCTTTTTTTTTAAACTTTGCGCCGCATCACACATTTCTCCTGTATCTTAGGTGCGTTCACAAACATATAAACTCACATTCACGCACAGCCAGACCGGAACAACTGTATGTAGGCCATACAAATATTTGTTCCGTGCGAGAATCGAACCCGTGACACAGCGCAGCAGCCAATCGCCAATCAAATCGTCAGTTAGATTTTAGTTGCGTTGAAATCAATAAATAGTTATTCAACTGAGTTGGCAAATAAATGACGTCACTATTTGCTATTGCCATACGTGATCTATGGGGATTCGCGTTTTAACAGTTTATAAAACGTCCTATGTCAATTGATTGATTGTATACCCATATTGTAGCTATCTATATTTATACGTACCATATTCAGACGTGTATATACTGAACCCGACAAAATAGTGTACGTAGTAAAAAGCCGGTCAAGATTAATTCGAGTTCTCAAAATTAGGGTTCCAAAACTAAACCACGTACTAAATAAATAACTTAAACATAATAAAAAATACAACTCTACCCAAAAATTACAGCTAAATAGATAACTTTGTAACATTATATAATTTTACGCAAACCAGACAGTAGGTACACAGTCTAAAAAAGTCGTAAAACAAAAAACATAAAACCGTCCGTCTGTCCACGACTTAATTATGTCATTCAAAATTTCTAATGCCTAATTGATGCAAATTTCAGAGGGTCTAACGTTATAAAGGTTGGAACAGGTAAAATATTTAAGCCCCGGCCACACAGGAGCTAGTAACTTCCAGTAGTAGTAGAGCTCTTTGTGAAGGAACTCGTCCGGGGAAGTACTACCACCATACTTTTTTCTGTTGCAAAGCAGCGTTGCTGTGTTCTGGTTTGAAGGGTATGAGTGTCGGTGTAATTACTGGCACATGAGATATTTTTACTTTTTTTCTGGGATGGCAACGCATTTGCAAGGTCTCTGGTATTGCAGATGTCTATAGGCAGCGGTAACCACTTAACATCAAGTGGGCCGTCGGTTTGTTTGCCATCTAATGGCATTAAAAAAGACACGGTTGCGGTCACTCGTGCTTTTGGATACCGTGGCAGTATTTTTATGGCCGGATCCATAGCAACATGGTGAAAATACTATGTATGTGTTCTCCAGACCGATTCCGGCCACGGCGGCTAATCTTAATGCAGACTAGCCACGTTCGCTAGTGCACAAGTGTGTGCCCAAACACAGGTGCACTCCCTCTTCCCTAGCTCTCATAGTCCAATGGCACAACCGTGGAGAGATCAGGCGCAGGACTAACGCCTTTACGTGCTTTTCGAGGCACGGGGGTGTCACACGACAAACTCCTAACTGCGGGCTGTTACTAAAAAAAATCCTAATGGATAAAACCCAATAACACTTCCTTCCTAACCTGGGAATCGGGAAATACTACTGAACTATCGGACCACCAGTATTCCGCTCCAGTCTAACTGGGCCCTTTCTCTAAAGCCTACCCCACAAAGTTTTACTGATATTATAAATTCTGCAAGCCCATACGAGTTTGAGATTATTTCTCTAGCTACTGTCTAATGAAGTGTGAGGTTTTGGGCCTTCCTGTCTAAAGTACTTTTGGTTAATGTACCTACTTTGCTTGTTATAACCACTACACGTGTAAAGGTACACAGATATATCACATCGGGCTGTGTGCCGCGTTGCATAATAAATGACAGATTTGGGTTCGTATGCGACTAAAACTTGACTCAGAGTTGGTAACAAGAGGTGGAATTACGAGTACAATGTGTCATAGAAGTTAATCAACGATAAGGTTACAGAAGCTGGGTGATTGACTAATGTGATGTGTGCATGTCAGTAAACCTATACTTGGCAGAAAGAAAATTCTAAGTTCTAGCTTTAGAAACAAGATACAAGATACTAAGCCACGGGGCGGTAATTTGTGCAAATATTAAGATATATTGTCTTTACGACTACTGCACCAAAAAATTATAAAATAAATCCTATTAATATTATAAATGCAAATGTTTGTGAGGATAAATGAATGGATTGATGTTTGTTACTCTTTCACGCTTAAATGACTGAACGGATCTAAATAAAATTTGGCACTTCTTCTTCTTCTTCTGCACTGAGATAGTTTGTAGTGCTTGTGGAACAACACAGAGGATACTTTTTATCCCGGAAAAATGTATAATTGTCGTGGGATAATATAATATATCAAATTTGTCGGGGGTGAAGTCGTGAGTAGAAGCTACATATTACATTTTAAAAATCATTCGTCACATTTGTAGTTTTGTTGTACCTTTTGAACTTAATACCTGAAAAGGGAATGTACGTATCTATTCTGAAACTTTCAGCCATGCTAAAATTACGTACTCTGTGGTCTTAAACCTGAAAACTGCCCGCGTCTTTGGTTAATGCTCTGCTCATGTGAGTCGTAGCGTGATGTTATATAGCCTATGTTACTCGGAAATAATATAGCTATCTATTGGTGTCAAAAATGGTTAAAATCAATTCAGCAGTTTCGGAGTCTATTATTTATTTATTTATTTAAACTTTATGCAACAAAAAGTACAAAGGCGGACTTAATGCCTAAAGAAACCAACAAACAAACAAACAAAACTCTTTATATTATTAAGTATAGACTAGAACTTCAACTACTAACACCATCTATCTGCATACAGCCTTACTTCACAAGAAAATCAAACAAAAACTATCCTTATCTCATATTGCAGTACTTTTAAAGTCGAGATAGCAACTTTTGTTCAAACAAACAGTTTTGTAATATTAACAATATTTAAGTAAACAAAGTGTTGGCTATCTCAGTTAAGTTCTAAGTTAAGGCAATGTTAGTACCTATTAAAACTTGAGAGTTACTTGTATGGGAGTTCGCGAAGTACTGTTTTGTAATAGTGCTTTTGGTTGAAGCTTAGATGGTATTACAAGACTGGTATAAGTACGGCGAATTCTGGGAGAAAATATCTCCGGAAAATTTGCGTAGTAAAAATATTAATAAAATTGTCGGAAAAAGTTTTTAAACTAACCTTTATCCGCTACTTCGTTTTGCGTAGGGTTCAGAATTAAATAAACCGACCTAAACCCGATAACCCGATAACCTAAATATACCGGCGAACTGTGGGTGTACATTGGTACACCACTGCCTAACCCTTCGGGGAATACAGGCGTGATGGTATGTGGTAGGTTTAAATGCACAAACTGGAGACTAAATTTTGTATTCATCCTCGTACATTATGTAGTCATTTTAATTATTAAATAGACATTCCATTATTAAATGAAAATTATATACTAGCTTCTACCCGCTACACCGTTCGTTCATGAGGAAGTTAAATATAACAAAGTACACCCATATTTCGCAGGTATGTTTTAGGTCCCATGCAAGGGCGAGCCTATTGCCATTAACCGGGCACAAATCCTAACTCTGAGCTGCTACTAAGACCTTCAAAGAAAAACTCAATAATACTTTTGGCTCGACCTGGGACTCCACTCAAGATCTCTAGCGTAGCAGTCGCGCTTTTTCCTTCTGCGAAGCGGTAATGCTAGAGAAGGAGGCGGCGGAAAGGGAGAGGGAAAGGAGAGTCCCCCGTCCCAGTGGCCGCCGCGGTAGACACTCCGGGCGTCGGGAGCCACGAGACGACTCCCGGCCACCGTAGACGCGAGTCTGTGGACGGTGACCAAAGGGTAGCTCACCGTCCGTACGTTAACAAACTAACGACAGACTGTGTCGTCGGCGCGTTCGTGTTCCACGCGCGCCTCAAAGAGATGTCAGAAAACTTGGATGGGGCCACTAAGGGCCGATGCCTGCCGGGGCTGCGGGTTGTTCGAAAGAGATACCGCGCCCCCGGAACGCAAAGGGCAAATGAAGGAACATAGACGGGGTTTAGTCAGTAAAAGTCTGACACTCCCTCCCGCCACGCCCAGGGTGGGGGAAGTTATTTGATGATTTCCCGTCTGTAAAAAAAAAAAAAGCCTGTAAACATAATTTTCCAAAACAAAACACCATCACTTCCAATTTCAAATATTCAAACAAACGTTAACCAAATAAGTCTACCATTACCAAACTATAAAGCGCTTGAAGAAACTGCTTAGAAAATGCACATCCCGAAATTGTCTACGTGTACGTGGCTTCGTGGCAACGTGTCTACGTGGCTAACTGAAAATTCAGCGACCACATAATCTTTTATTTACGGGCCGAGCACCTGAATGCGATGCAGGCAATATTAGAGGCACATACGAGGTGTGGTGGAGAGAAAATTACGGGCAAAAATATGGTGGGAGGCACTTGTGTTTATGCAAGGACTTTCATGCAGTGTTTGGTGGGTTTTAGGTAAGTTTGGTTGGAAGAGGTGCAGTTTTGTTTTGCATTCGCTTGAAATTCAAGGAGACTGTGGTAGTGATTATCAAGAATCTAGAATACCTAATAATGTGAATAGAAGATTTTTTGTCCCGAATGGGCTCCGAAATTGCTGGACCGATTTTAATCTTTTCTTTTTCACTAACCCATAACAAAATTTTAAAAAAATGTGTTCCTTAAAAAAATTGCCATAATGTGACCCAAAGTAGGAAAATTTTACCTACAAGATTATTTAGTCAATAATAAAATACAAATGTTTTTTTTTTATTTGCTATTACGAATTTAAAAATCACAATCAATATTCAAGGTGTAGGGGCTCATTGGCACTTAATTTCTCAATTAAAATCGCATTATTTTTATGTATTTTGCATTTGTATTAATTTGTAATGTGTATTAAACCTCTAAAAAAAAGACGCCCCAAGAATACACAATCAAAACATCCTAGTTTGCAGTCACTTAGCCGCCAACAATAGTTTCACTAAGAGCCCAAAATGGGGCTTATATGCAAAGTCAGGATACACTAGAGGACGTTGTGCGAAGTAATCTTATATTTACTACGTGAACACCTGAATTCTTGCAGCGGGTTGTAGTAAAGCGTATGTGCAGTTAAGATGGTACTCTCAGCTTTCCAGCTGCCTTATATACAAGACTTAGTCGAAGGGACATTGTGCCGCAAACGTTTGGGTGAACATACATACATACAATCACGCCTGTATCCCCCGAAGGGTTAGGCAGAGGTGTACTAAAGTACACCCACAGTTCGCCGGTAAGTTTAGGTCCCATGTAAGGCGCGAGCCTATTGCCATTAACCGGGCACAAATCCTAACTCCGAGTTGCTACTGACAATTTCATAGAAAAACCCAACAACACTTTTTGCTCGACCTGGGAATCGAACCCAAGACCTCTAGCGTAGCAATCGTGCTAGACTAGGACAACGAAGCAGTCAAATTATGTTTGGATCAATCGAAATCAAAAATCATTTATTTTTCTAACAATATTATACAAGAACAGCTTAGTGATTGGAGCCTCCCTTTAAGCAAGTAATGCCTGTGTTGGAAGACTCCGCTCTTCCATGCCGATATTATAATTAGTTAAACATACAATATTTGTGTACATGTATGTGTGTCAGTATACAGGGTGAAATTTTCGAAACGTACCTAGAGGGAAAGTACTCTAAATACTGAAGACAGCAAATTTTACTCAACGAAAACATTCCTTTATTTTTAAAAAGAAAAAGAAACTGCATTTTTTCCCAAATCCCAAAAAATTGCAGCCTGTACTTTTATGGCACCAATCGCTAGGGTCATATTTTTCTTCATACCTGAATTGGTGTAAAAGAAACCAAAGGAGCACCAGCAACACATCCAGGTGAATGAAGCCACGGGCACAGCTAGTAAATTTAAATTAATCTCCATAAATCACTTTGCATTATTAAATTGCACCCATGCAAAGTCGGTTTTAGTCATTATGGCCTTCTAAAAGACACATGGTTTTCATTAAAGAGGATTATACACAACTTTGCCCAAAAGCTTACTAGCCCATACCTTTAATCTTTGCCAGCGAAAACTAACTTTGCCATGTTTAAGGGTTTGATGTCTTCAGCTGTTTATGTTTGTATTTGTAGTTAAAATTATTACCTGAAACAAAAAAGTGTATTTTGATTACTTTGCAAACTTTTAGGAACGATTGCAAATCTAATCTCAATCTGAATACCTATCTTAAAGATGCCTGTTATAATTTTGCTAAAATGTTTACATGTTTTTGGCATTGATTAACAATGAAATAAGATTGTGACTACATTTTGAACTTTTTTAATCAGTAGAATTAGCGTGAATTATAGATACGATATTGCTAAAGTAATGTAAAGGTAAAGTATACTTTAAGAATACTAAATACCTAATAACGCGATAACGCTTAGCGATAAAATCGCATGTTAGGACATCCTTAGGTCTAACAAGAGCTTACTGACATTTGACTGCCCTAAAGCGTTAAGGGTTAATTTTATACGACAAGCAAAATTAGTATCATATACATAAATACAGTCTTTAAATTAAACAAATCCGATAAGAAGATCATTCTCCTAATTAAAAACGTTCCAAATCTAGTCACAAAATAATCTTAGCAACAATTAGCGTCAAGAAATCTAGGTAAATGAGACATATTTTTTTCAGAATGCGACTGAAATTAAATTGCGATCGTACCTAACAGACCGTTAAATTGCCGCTAGGTGGCTTAATTAGGTGTCTTATTTTTATTAATTTGATAATTATTTTATGTTTTAAATTCTTATTATTTGATTTGAAATCTGTTTATTATTTTTAATTTTATGTAATGTGGCTAATTTTATTTAATTTTATTTATACTATTTTATTTCTATTTCTATTGATTTATTTCTATTTAATATTGCCAATAATTGTTCAGATTCAGATTTCAGATTCAGATTCAGATTCCTTTATTTGCTTAAACATGAGTGTACATACAATATTATGGAATAACAAAGCATGCAAGGTGTTATAATTAATGTCGTGCTAACATATTTACCATATTGTCATGGTGTGCAAATATTCATAATAGAACGACAAACATTGACATTGCTGACATAGTTAAAATATATTTTTAAATTAAATTTACGTACATATTGTCAAAATCAAAATTATCAAATCATTATCACATTAAAATATTTAGGTCAATTTATAAGAGGAGCATGTCAATACAAAATAAATGTCAAAAATTACGTATTGTCAACTCAAAAAACAAAATTAAAAACAAAATTATCCAAACATTATCATATTAAAATATTTAAGTCAGTTTATAAGAAGAGCATTTCAATTTAAAATGATTCCAATAAAAATTCATTAACATCATAATACGCTTTACTAGCTAAAAAAGATTTAAATTTCCTCTTAAAGAGTTCTAAGTTCAGCTCCTTCAAGCTATTCGGTAGTTTGTTGTAAATAATGGGAGCCATACAAAAAACACTCTTGCGCATAAGTGCAGTCCGAGACCTATGTTGACAGAGTTGACTGTTATCGCGTCTATTTCTAGGAAATACATCTGCCATCCGGGGAAATAGGTTAGGATTTGTTTTGACAAATATGGCGATTTCTAAGATATAAATTGAAGGTAAAGTCAAGATTTTGTTGTTTATAAAAAATGGCTTGCAGCTATCTGTCGTTTTAAGTTTGAAAATGGATCTAAGGCATTTTTTTTGAGCTTTAAAAACCATATCTCTATCCGTAGAGTGTCCCCAAAAGATAATGCAATATCTAATAATGGGCTCAGCTATGCCGTAGTAGGTAGTCAATAGGACATCGGTATTAAGATCATCGGTGTTAATATGGAGTTTATAATTTTAATATGAACTGCCCCGTTAGTCTCGTGGTCGCAAGTGCGACTGCTACGCTAGAGGTCTTGGGTTCAATTCCCAGGTCGAGCAAAAAATGTTATTGGGTTTTTCTATGAATTTCTCAGTAGCAGCTCGGAGTTTGGATTTGTGCCCGGTTAATGGCTCGGCCCCTAATACATGGGACCTAAAAACATACCGGTGAACTGTGGGTGTCATTGGTACACCTCTGCCTAAACCTTCGGGAAATACAGGCGTGATGGTATGTATGAGACTGACATTAAATTGCGATCGTACCTAACAGCCCGTAAAATTGCCGTTATGTGTCTTATTTGTCATCCAATAACATGAAAAACCGTACAAAATCAATACACTCAAATCAAAGATCATCTCCGCTATAATAAATGTTCAACAAGAGTCTGTGACTGAAATCCTTTGTAATTCTATTTCTCCTAGATTGAAAAGGAAACGACGAAGTGGAGATAAAACCTTATGTAACGTCTGTGGATGTCAAGATTGTATGGATTACTAGGCTTAGGACTTATCTTGTTAGTGCTAGGTTTTACGTACTGGTCGTAGGGGAGATTTGTTTTATTTTTTTTGAGTAGTTGCTGCCCGCGACTTTGTTCACGATTTTTATTTTTGTTTTGGGCAAAGAACCTTTAAGGGCTTACGCTGAACAACCGATCAAAATTGCATCTCAATTGAATCAATGATTTAGGAATGCATAAAGGCCAAACTTACAAAAAAATATTTTTATTCATTTATTTTGGGATGACTAGATCTCTGAACTGAATGTTAACGCAGCTTCTAGCTTCTTGTTGCGGAATTTGTTCGAAAGAGTTACCGAGGAGGAACACGTATGAGTTATAGTCAGTAAGAGTCTGACACTACCTCCCGCTCCGCCTAGCCGGAGCAGTAGAGCTTAGAACGACTAGGTTAACGAGACAGGCAAGCCTGACTGCTACTAAGAAATTCCTAATAGAAAAACCAAATAACACTAAAATAGTCAAGTACCATTTCGAAATAATCAGGATAGACAGGCCAGCTAAGCAAGACTTGATTCCACCGTTAATTTTCACGGTGTAGCTCCTACCTACCAGTTAATTTCAGCTCCGGGCCAGTATTTGTTCTACTTTAGGCATCCCGGATGCTCGCTTGTTTTATTAGGAATCTGGTTTTTAGTAGCTAATTAGATCGTGGTTTGAGATTGTTCGAAAGTAGGTTTGTTTTAATCATTTTGTGGAGGAGCTCGTCCGGGGAAGTAGTAGTACCGTGCTTATTTCTGCCGCAAAGCAGCGTTGCTGTATTTCGGTTTTAAGGGTATAAGTACCGGTGTAGTTACAGGCACTTGAGATGTTTCAACTTTGTCTCTGGGATGGCAACGCATCTGCTAGGCTTGTGGTATTGCCGAGGGCTTGTTTGCCATCCAATGACATAAATCTTAGATTATTTACTACCTATCATTAAAGTTCATATTTTTATAAATGCGGAAGTTTGGATAGATATTTGTTATTCAATCAAACCGAAGAACGGATTCGAATGAAAGTTGGCACAGATAGATAGATTATAGTTTGTAATAGCACATAGGCTATTTTTATCACGGCAGAAGCGAGATACATACATCACGCCTGTACTTCCCAAAGGGTTAGGCAGAGGTGTACCAAAGTTCAGCTCACAGTTCGCCAGTACGTTTTATGTTCCGAGTAATAGGTGGCGAGCCTGTTGCCTGTTGCACAAATTTTAACTCCGAGCCGTTTTTGAGAATGCCATAGAAACCGAATAACACTTGGCTCGACCTGGGAATTAAACCCAAGACCTCTAGCGTAGCAGACGCGCATAAGACCACTAGGCTACCGAGGCAGTCCTTTAGTCAAGTAATTTCTTTATAAAATTAAGGTCCACTTGATTTTACAATATTTACAGCACTTTTGGGTAGATTACAATAAAATTAAATAGTGTGATTAACAAAAGGGATTTATATGGCAAATGTGAGTGGCAATGCCGGGAGGTGACGCCCTAGAAAGACCTACCTTGACCTTATCGGTGAGGTTCTTCAGAAAGGTCAGGTGAGCAGTACTCGTAAATGAATTTCGACGAGGCGAAAGGAGTGTGTAAGGATCGTAGCAGGTGGCGGTCCGTGGTTTCTGCCTACCCCCATGGGAAAAAAGCGTGAGTTTATAAATGTATGTATGTATGTAAATAGTGTGGAAATGTCAAAGTCATAATTCATATACCATCACGCCTGTATTCCCCGAGGGGTTAGGCAGAGGTGTACCAATGTACACCCACAGTTCGCCGGTATATTTAGGTCCCATGTAATAGGGGGCGAGCCTATTGCCATTAACCGGCCACAAATCCAAACTCCGAGCTACTACTGAGAATTTCATAGAAAAACCCAATAACATTATTGAAAAATAAAAATATCGTAAGAAAACGAGAGCCTAACATCACAAAGACAGTAACAAATTAACTAGACCAATTTCTTAGCGACAAAACCTAGACCAGTATCATCGTAATTAATTTGAACAATACCATTGCTCAACTGACCATCGAACACAATCCTAATATTATAACAATTGGCATTTCAGAGCGAAACTCAGGCCTATCGGGCAATTTATAGATCACAATGTCTAACATCCCGAATATCGTAAAACGGTTGACTAGGCAAGACTGACTCTTAGTGAGGGTATGAATTAGACAATGTATGTCATATTCATGAGGTCAATGGTCTTATTTATTTATTTATTATTTGCTATTGTCTTAATTTGTTGGTACAGGTATACTAGAATGCATTTACAAAATAATACTTCTTGTCAAACATGTTAAATTAAATATAAAGATATTTTTTATTCAGAAAGGTCGGGTGTGCAGTACTCGTAACCGGCGTGCTTGTATGACCAGATGTATGAACGTAGAGGAGGCAAAAGTAGTATGTAAGGATC
The DNA here is from genome assembly GCA_932526535.1 of Caradrina clavipalpis. Lineage (NCBI taxonomy): Eukaryota > Metazoa > Arthropoda > Insecta > Lepidoptera > Noctuidae > Caradrina > Caradrina clavipalpis. The sequence goes on from OW052106.1 coordinate 12,157,226, forward strand.
GTAGCAGGTGGCGTTCTGTGGTTTCTGCCTACCCCCATGGAAAAGAAGGGGGGAGTTTATGTATGTATGTATTTTTTAAAGCTAGCTTTCGCGTACATAAAAAATCTGACATGAAAAATAATTTAATTTAAAATTCAAATTGTGCATTTTATTATTCAGTGCCTGTACTAAAATGGCAGTCTAAGAAGGTGGTTATTATTAGATATTATTTTACAAACGAAGTTAAACCTCAGCCCCAGCCTTGTCTTATTCATACGCCAACGTCTCATCTGTGGACGAGACGATTGCAGGAAATGGCGGCTGGCGTAGGAAATGGACGGACAGACGGACGAGCCCAATAATGTATTGTAAAACTTATAACCAATCCATGGATGGTTTAAAAAAAATGATTTCAATTTTGGTTCTTATTGACAGCTTATTGAATGATGTTGCGTTCATTTTTGCGTGAAATGATGGCAAAAAAGACATTATTACAAACTTTTATTTATTTTCACCTGTACCAGTAGCTAATGAAATCTTACAAGTTAAATTTGAACCACTTCCTGATGTTCGATTAAGTTGAAATTTCGCGTAAATGTGTAATTTGCATGACAATGCAATATAATGATGTCACAGAGCTGGTCTGACGATAGAGTCAGAGAGTGGCTATAGAAACTTAATCAAACCTTGCAAGTTAAATTTGAACCAGTTCCCGGTGTTCGATTGAGCTGAAATTTTGAATACATGTACACTTTAAATGACAATGCAAAACACAACAATAAAAGTTAGTATAATAAAAGCTTGTCTTGCAAATAAACATTTTTAAATATAACTTATTTTTCCAATCGATTAATGCAACGAGGGGATTAGTGTAACTTTTAGGCTCGATCGCAATCTAATCTTAGTCTCAATCAGTCTAAAAACGTCTCTAATTTACTAACATTTATTGACATTGATTTTAAGTTACGGTTAAATCCAGGAGTCGCTAGAGCAACGTTATGTTAGCATGGCTAAAATTTTGAGGATTTATAAAAGAACTAGCTTTTGCCCGCGACTTTCTCCGCGTCAAAGTTAATATATTATCTCACTGTACTGTACTATGTGTCAGAACTGTAGTTTTTTTTCTGGAAAGAAGTATCCTTTGTATTATTCCACATTGCAGTCTATCTTAGTGCCAAATTTTACTCAGATCTGTTTAGCCTTTTAAGCGTGAAAAAGTAACAAAGAAACGTCCATCCTCACAAACTTTCGCATTTATAATATTAGTAGAATCTTTTTACAATCATTTCAGCCATGCTGAAATTACGTAACTTTAACTACTCCGGGATCTTAGACAATTAATTTCCAACCTTCCCAAATAAAATTATAATACTTGCTACTCGTACTACCAGAAAACATCAAACGGAATACATACAAACTTCAAACATTACTACAATTTACCAAAAAATCTAAAAATTTCTTTATTAGCCTAAATAGCTTTGACTTCTGAATATATCAAAGTTTGCGTACTAACTCGAAGATTACAGTACGTCGATTCTGTAAAATTCAGACATGAACTCGCATCTTACGTCGCTATTCACCCTCACTTCGCTTAAGGTTCAAAATGACATTGATTTATTTGACAGTTAGAAGTACGAAGTGAGCGTCGAAGTGACGGTGAAATTACCGCATAGAATGCCACTTCTTACGTGATCTCATACTTTATCTATTAAAATTTCCCCGTCAATTTATTTCAACTGGGACGCTCGCAAGAGTAGCGCTAGTGTAAGTTCCAATTATCAACCGAGTTTTTAGAATGCCAATCAGATCTAGTGGTCTTAAGCGCGACTGCTACGCTAGAGGTCTTTTTTTTTTTTTTTTTTTTTTTTGAGATGGTAAAATCATCAAATGACCCCCCCCGTCCAGGGCGGGGCGGGAGGGAGTGTCAGACTTTTACTGACTAAAAACCATCTATGTTCCTTCATGTGCCCTTTGCGTTCCGGGGGCGCGGTATCTCTTTCGAACAAACCGCAGCCCCGGCAGGCATTTGGCCCTTAGTGGCCCCTTCCAGTGGCTGACACCTCTGTGCGCGGAACATGGACGCGCCGTCGACACGGTCTGTCGCTAGTTAATAACGTACGGACGGTGAGCTACCCATTGCTCACCGCCCACAGACCGTGCCTACGGTATCCGCCTGCGGGAGGCGCAATGGTGCCGTTATTGGCAATCCATTGCGCCGGCGGACGCGGTGTCAGCGGCGGCCGCGGGTGCGGCGGCGGCGGTGGCCGTGGGTGCGGCGGCGGCGGCGGCCGCGGGAGCGGCGGCGGCGGCGGCGGCAGCGGTGCGGGGCCTTCCCCCGGCCCTGGCGGGTACGGCGCAGGCCTTGCCCCCAGCCCGGTGATCGGCCGGCCTGTTAGCCCCCGCACATGCGTCGCAGTGCGGCGGGGCGTCACAAGCCGCGGCCTTGTGACCGGGCTGACCGCAGCGGAAGCATAGGGCGCTGCGGTCCACCTCCGAGGCGCACCGGCATGCCACGTGTTTCCCCACGTGGCATCGGTAGCACCTCAGGGGCCTGGGCTCGAGCAGTTTAACCTGCGCCGACACCCAGCCCACCAGTAAACGGCCCCCTCCAGCAATAGTCTTTGCCGCCGTCACTGGGCAGCTGACCACAATGGTCTGCATGCCCGAGCGCTCCGGGCGGATGGTGCCTGCCCTCACCTCCTCGGCAAGGCATCCACCCGTCCTGGCGACGGCGGCCACCACCTCCTCCGCGGTGACGGAGTCGTCCAGGCCCAGGATGCGCAGGTCTGCGCATCTGACGGGCCTGGACACTCGGGCCACGTCCGCATCTAGGGACGCTCTGAGCCTCTCCGCCAGAGCGTCCGCAGACGGGCCGCTGGTGGCACCGGGGACCTCCAGCATCCTGGCCCCCGTTGCCGTCACCCTGAGCTGGAGGCCCGTGATCCCCAGCTCACCGAGATTTATGGCCGCCTTGGCCCTGGTGAGAACCGCCGCGTAGGTCACGCCCCTTTTTTCCGCCTCCGGCTGCAGCGTTATGACTACAGCCGCGGATTTGGGGGCGCGAAGCCTAGCCGCGACGTTCCGCTCCCTGCGTCGCCGCCGCTCCTCCGCCCGTCTAGTGGCCGCTCTGGCCGATCTGGCCGCCCTGCGCCCCTTCTCCTTAGCCCCGGCCACCTGCCATTCGGCTTCCGTGGCCGGAGGGTTGGGATTAGGGGGCGGAAGGGGCGGAGGCGGCTGGGATGCCGCCTTGCCCCTTGAGGACACCGCATTTTGCGCCGGCGCCGGTTTTGCCGGAGCCGGTTTCGCAGGGGTCCGCCCAGCCCTGCTGGGGGGCTGGTTTCCCGTCCTCGGCACAGACGCTGCGGCCGCGTATGAGGCCCGATTGTCGCCCGTGGCCGTCCCACTCGCCGCCAGAGGGGGGCGCAACACGATGCCTTCCAGGACGGAAAACCGTGCCTGGAAGGCCGCCAGCTCCAGCTGGACCAGGTTAAGCACCTGGTCATCCACTGGCTCGGGCTGGGTTCCCTTGCTCCCAGCCTTGGGCGCCTGGCGGGAGCCGGACCCGCGGAGCTCAGTTAGGTCGGCCCGGAGTCTCCCATTCTCCTCTATGAGGAGCTCCATAGTGGCCGACAAACGAGCCACCTCCGCCCGAAGCTGCGGGACCTCGCCCGCAAACCTGGCCTCCGCAGCCGCCGCAATAGCGGCCGAGGCCTCCTCCATGGCCCGAGACTTCGAGCCCTTCATTTTTTTCGGGCAACGCTCGCTACCGCATCCCTCACCACCTCCATGAACCTGGCCTTACGCTCCTCGGAGCCGCCAGGTTCGCCTTCCACCACGCATGGTGTGTCCGGCTGGACCACACCGTCGCCACCAGTCCCACTTAGGGAGGGGGAGGGGGACTGCCCTTCAGCGACAGGCGTCGCCGGTCCCCTCCGGGCAGAAACCCTCCCTGGGCCTCGCTCCTGGGCCCCACCGCGTCTGCTGGTGGGGATCTTACGAGCCGAGGCCAGCTCGTCTTCGGAGGACACCCGATCCTCCGGTCTGGGCCGCTTCCGGAACGACTTCCCGGGCGGCCCAACCATCTCACGGTGGGAGCTCTCCGAGCTACCCACGCTCACCACACTGGGGGTCGAGTCGGACTCCGACTCAGCATCCCCTCTCCCTCCTTCCAAAGTTTTATACGTAAAATCCATTTTTGTTCCCACGAGTAATATAATTGTCCAACCATCCAACCAAAAAAACAAGTGGTTCGCACTAGCGACTGATGTCCCATAGGGACGCCCGTCAGCCATACATCCCGTCACGGTGCGCCGCCGCTTGGGATTCGGGGTGACTTTTTATAGAGGGTTTCTACCTCGCGGTCCGGGCGGTTAAGCCAAGACCCTCGGTGCCAATCGAAGCCGCGAGACATGACCACGACACTCCGATATGGGGTTACGATGTACGACGGTGACAGAGAAGGACCACCCTCCTCTCTGTCTGCTCGGTGGCAGGGTGAGTGCACGCCGAGCCCGTCCTCACTCCTCCGCTGTGCCCTCTGCTGATCAGAGGGACACGCGGAGAAACGCCCTTGGTCCGTCCTCGGACCCCGCCCGTCAGAATATTGGCCACGAGCAGTGACATTCCCCAAAGAATAGGAATCTCTTCCCATTCCTCAGGGAAGATCACTACCCGCGCCCAGGGTGCACCGGCCAGCCAGCTGCCGTTCCCTCAAGACGTGTCCGGAGGGACAAGCAACCGACGGCACGCGTGGAGGTTTTCTGACCAGCACCCCACGCTAGAGGTCTTGGGTTCGATTCCCAGGTCGAGCAAAAAATGTTATTGGGTTTTTCTATGGAATTCTCAGTAGCAGCTCGGAGTTTGGATTTGTGCCCGGTTAATGGCAATAGGCTCACCCCCTATTACATGGGACCTAAACATACCGGCAAACTGTGGGTGTACATTGGTACACCTCTGCCTAACCCTTCGGGGAATACAGGCGTGATGGTGGATGGTTTTTAGAATGCCAATCAAGAAAGTCACAGCGGATTCAGATTCGAAGTTTTGAGCGAGGTCTTACAGAATCACAAAGCAGTTTCCAATCTTACTAATCAGAGAAATGAGTGAAATTGGGGAAAGTGGATAAATCCTAATACATTTTGGCCCATTGTTCCGATGGAGCATTGATCTTCTGTGCTACAACTCAATTCCGTGTTTTAATCAAGACTAGGGGAGGTCGGGCAAAAATGGCTACGTCTCGTTAACCCGGCCTTATGGCAGTATTCCGATTAGACGGGGTTGTGGTACGTGTGTGTGTACAGAGTTTGGGGAGAATGGAGCTGTTGTTTAGCTTTATCAATGGTTAAGTTTAAATATTCTGTTATACATAGTGTCACTCTGCTAAATTGTTACATTTTTAAGTCTAATATACTTAAAGAATAAAAACATTTAAAAATATTAAAAAATACTTATAAATTTTAATTATTGTTTATTTATTTATTAAAATTTTACGCAACAAGAAGTGCAAAGGTGGGCTTAGTGCTTTACGCATTTTCTACCAGTCAACCAAAGATGGTGAAGAGATAATATGGCTGCTACAAAGGTGCAAAGGTTTGAGAGTGAAGTTACCTTCTTGCTAGTTAATTGGTTGTTTATAAGCTCGCCCCCTATTACATGGGACTTAAACATACCGACGAACTGTAGGTGTACATTGATACACCTATGCCTAACTCTTCGGGAAATACGGGCGTGATGGTATGCATGTGTACTTGATTGGGCATGAGTCCAAACTTTAAAGTAAGCACTCAAGATTTCGTTATCTTTTTTAGTTGTTGTACTACACTCTATTTTTTTTTGTGAATGGTAACAAGTTGCCTGCGTAATGAATTTTCAGCAATCGGTTACTAATATGGTAAATGCGAAAGTAACTCAGTCTGTCTGTTACGCTTTCATGGCTAAACCACTGAACCGATTTTGATGAAATTTGGTACGGGATAACTTTGAACCTCAATAAAGGACCTATGCTACTTTTTATTCCACGACTTCATCTGCGTGGTAACCAACATTTACGCAGACAAAATCACGGGCAAAAGCTAATAAAACAAAAGTACACGAAGTCTGTAAACACACAAGGAGCGCCTCCAGACGTAGGTACATTAATCCTTGCAGCTAATAGTTAAGTAAGGCGGAGCACACACTTGCGATTAACCCTGTCTGCGACACAGTAACGATGACTTACTGTGGGAACTAAGTCTGATTAAAGAGATAAGAGATACGGGGTCACAATCAAGGTCAAATAGTAAGTTACTTTTGTAGTGGTTACTTTTGATATTAAACTTTTGTTGACACTTGACAACTTGACAAGAATTTAGGAATCTTTTGACAGATTGCGACTGATATTAGAATGCAAACGTTCGCAATCATATGGGGATAGCCCCTTGCTTAGAAATAGATAATTGACAAGCGTTATTTTTACTATTTACACTATAAATACAATTTTTCATTTAATTTATTTGGAAGGAAATACAACTAAAAGCCGAACAAAGCTTTTAGTCGTATTTCTCTCCTTACAGATGAAATCAAATCAAGTAAAAAAATGTATATGGTATTTTTGTAATTCTTTATTTTTATAAAAAAATTCGCCAAACAGGTGCTTATTAACAGTCCACGAAAAAATGAAATAAAAAAATCCTTGCAATTTTATAAAAGAAAACTTTTCTTAAATATTAATTTCAGACCCAAAGTTTACTCAAATTAAATACAGTTCATTAACCAATTCCATGGTTAGAATAAATTAATTATTAATTAATAAAGTCGTTCATTAAAAGTCCTTAAACGGACTGGCAAGAAGTTTATGGCAAAGTTCTGTAACAAATCTTTGCAATAAATTGAACATACTGACTTACTTATTCTATTATGCCGATTCTCCCCTTTAGGCAATTTTAACTGTAGTAATTTTACTAAGAAAATAGCTTTTATTTGAAACCTTATGGTCTAAGATCCTGGAGTCGCGTATCCTACGTCACTTGAAGGAAGAGGGAGTTCACCTGTGTTTGCGCACACACTTGTGCACTATAATTTTTGCTACTCAGCCATGACCAAAATCGGTAAGTTATTATTTATAATCTAGTGATTACCTTTTTCTTTTGTTTTCTACATCTTATTTGTAAACATCATTGTGAGTTACAATATTGTCTATAGGTCGTAGGTATTTACTTATCCTCAAAATTTCGCCCATGCTAAGATGACGTAAGTCTGACGACACTGGGATCTCAGATTATTAAGTAAACTTATTAAAACTGGTTTTATTAGAATTAGCTTAAGCACTTTAATTTAAGCTCCTAACATTGTTATACTCATTAAATTATACTCAATAGTTGGTCTTAATCTAATTTAAATATTAAAATTTTCGAATTAGGGCTTGCGCATATCAGCGAATGGAATCGCAGAAAATTTTAAAATCATTCATACTAATAATATAATAAAGAGGGACGATTTTGTTGTTTGTATGTTTGTACCAAATAAGCTCTGAAACTACTAGACGGATTTTACCCATTTTTTAATTAATGGAAAGCTATATTATTTCAGATTAAAATAGGCTATTTAACATCACACTACGACACATAGGAGCCGAGCAGTAATAAAAGATGTAAACTTATCGAGTGTGAAAATATCCGTGCGGAGAAAGTAGCGGGCTGAAGCTAGTAGTTTATACTTCTCCAATCGAAATAAGATACATAATACAAAAGATACATGTTCTTCTAATCATTGCGATATTTTTTTGTTTTGGAGCATAACATAAGGTGGGTCCACACGACACAGACTTAACACAGATTTCTATAGAATTTTGTCTGTACAACAAATCAGTAAAGACAAATTAATGTCGGTGTATCAGAAAAGTCGGAAGTCTGCGTACATGTCTGTACGATTGTCGGAGCAAAACTCATGATTGAATTACTTAATTTATTCATTAAAATCGAAGTCTGAACTGATGAAAAGTCTGCACAGACATTTGGTAATGTAAAAATTTTTACTCAGACTTTATAGTCTGTACAGACGTACAGACAAAAGTCTGTGTCGTGTGGACCCACCATAAGAACCTTCTTCTTACATAGATATTGAAGGTCAAAGTTACAACTGTATCTATAAAATCCTTCACAAACTGCTATAATTATCTTCTGTGGAAAGACAATAGTTGCGTGTGTTATATTGTAGTACCCAGTAATTTTCCACACCAAAAAATAAGTAGTTTCCCAACAATAACTTTTGGTCAATTCCACCGAGCGACGGCCCACCTGCCCCCCTAGCCAAGTCACAAACGATAAACGCAAACGCTGAGTAGGCTTTAATAGATCTTCAACTTTATGTGCTTGGTTTTAAGTTTTAGATCGAATGATGATTGCATAGCGTTTTCGTTCATTCCAGTCGCTAACGCTTAGAAATCTTTAATAGATTTTCAACTTAAGGCTCCTGGGTATTAAGTTGAAAATCTATTGGTACCTACCGAGCGTTTACGATTATCGTTTGTGACTTGGCTAGGGGGGCCGATGTTAAGTGGTCACCACTGCCTATAGACACCAGCAATACTAGAGGCCATACTAATGCGTTGCTTTTCCAGAGACAAAATTGAAATGTCTCATGTGCCTGTAATTACACCGGCACTCGTGCCCTTCAAACCGGAACACAGCAATACTGCTTTGCGGCAGAAATAGGTATGTAATGTGTTAGTTGGCAACGAGTATGTGATTTGTCTTTTTACAACCCGTATTCCAATGCTCTATTTTTTTTTATTATAGATGGGAAGTCATCAAATTACTTCCCCCGCCCTGGGCGGGGCGGGCGAGACTGTCAGACTTTTACTGACTAAAACCCATCTATATTCCTTCATGTGCCCTTTGCGTTCCGGGGGCGCGGTATCTCTTTCGAACAACCCGCAGCCCCGGCAGGCATCGGCCCTTAGTGGCCCCTCCAAATGTTTGCTGACATCTCTTTGAGGCGCGCGTGGAACACGAACGCGCCATCGACACGGTCTGTCGTTAGTTAACGTACGGACGGTGAGCTACCCATTGCTCACCCTCCACAGAACTGCGTCTACGGTGGCCGGGAGTCATCTCGCGGCTCCCGACGCCCGGAGCGTCTCCCGCGGATTCCAATGCTCTAAGATTAATTTTACTCAATCCGCTGCGCTCTTTGACTGCGCTACATCGAGGTCAATCACCTCTTAATGAAACGGTACACAAATTCTAAAAAAAAAACTAAACACCATCACGCCTGTATTCCCCAAAGGGTTAGGCAGAGGTGTACTAATGTACACCCACAGTTCGCCGGTATATTTAGGTCCCATGTAATAGGGGGCGAGCCTATTGCCATTAACCGGGCACAAGTCCAAACTCCGAGCTGCTACTGAGAATTTCATAGAAAAACCCAATAACACTTTTTGCTCGACCTGGGAATCGAACCCGGGACCCCTTGCACAGCAGTCGCACTTGCGACCACGAGACCAACGCGGCACAAATTCTAAATTTAAATAAATTTAAAACAAAATGAATACTGATTAAATTAATTAAATTATCAGCGGTTATGACTAAACTAGGTATACTTTAATTAATCAGAATTAATTCTGGTACGTTAAATATCGTGTTTCTATTGTGATTAATATTAAACTTGGAAGCTATTGTTCGGAATTGTATTATTCCTAAGATATTGTATAGTTTAATTATTATTTTCACTAGTAACCTAATTTTGCTTCTCTTATTAAAAATCTATTATAATTGAGCTCGGGTAACCTCTAATTTGTTCAATACTGTACATCGACTGATTCGTTAGCCTAGTGCTGCTAAGCGCGACAGCTACGCTAGAGGCCCTGGGTTTGATTCCCAGGCAGAACAAAACGTGTTATTGGGTTTTCCTATGAAATTCTCAGTAGCAATTCCAAGTAAGGATTTGTGCCCGGTTAATGGCAATAGGCTTACACTCTATTACATGGGACCTAAAAACATGCCGACGAACTGTTGGTGTACATTGGCGTACCTCTGCCTAACCCTTCTGTGAATACAGGCGTGATGGTATGTTAGGTACATCTACAATTTCATTAATGTCCTTACATAAATTTAGATGTTTTTTAAATGCACTCACGATACAGGACAAATTCCTGTACGGACGAAGGAAATAAAAAAAAAACATGAAAAATTCCAGCGAATTTTTTACATCGATATACCCGAGAGATTCATTTGTTTCTAAAAAAAAATATTAATGACTGCATTCAATCGCTACAATTCCACTCAAAGCTTTAATTAAGCTGTATTTTTTTATAAAACCAACGCACAGATTTCAAATTGTGCGGTTTTACTTCGCGGACAAACTGAATTTCGCATTTTTTTTTCGACGAAATCCGTTGCGAGCGAAAATTTTCGGGTAATGCTTTTGGCTGCAAATTGTTGGTTTTGCGACAAAATTGTGCATTTTAAGCTTTTCTTTTGTTGTAAGATAATGGCTTTGTAAAACCGTATTTCGCTTGGTTTTTGTTGCTTTATCGTTCAAAGTCTTTCTGATTATCAATTCGCATACCTTTTTATCAGCGAACTTTTATCAACTGTTTACACTAACGCTTCAGTGAATTTCTTGTGTAAAAAACTCACCTCCCTCTCTCCTTATTTATTTATTGATCTACTATTACAGGGTAACCCAATGCAATAAACACGCCTTAATCTATCATAACTTAATTTATACATATAACTAATATTTATATAACTAACAACAGCCAATGTAATTCTTGAGAATTCGCTTTAAAATGTTGCTGTGGCCGACAGGGATTATAATTGTTTCCATTACAATAAAGACTTTAGATCTCATAACCGTTAACTACGCATACTGTCCATCAAAGAAAGTAACAGTGCGCGATATTATTATTTTGCTGGGAAACACCTTTTTTTTGGTGTGAAAAATTAACTGTTTTACTAGCGCGCAAACCATCGTGCTTATATGCGCATGCACGGTACAGAGGTCGTGGACCCCAAGAAAGCTGCAGTAAAGTTTAGTTACAATCTTATTTTCGTAAAAATATTAAAACTACTATTAAAATTAGAACTTATAAAGACACTGTATCCATAACTAAAAGTGTCGATGAGGTTCTAAAAGAAAAAACCATCTCAATGATGGAAAAAACATTATGACTTCCGACTTCTTTAAGTGTCCAACACTCGTAACATGTTCGCGCGACTGTACACAGTTCCATCGTACGTACAATCTTGACACACATTCCTCAAGAACCGTTCAATACTCGAATGTATTAAACTTCGACACCACACAGCACTAACTTAATTACAGTACAGTAACGAATGAACCAACAAAGGGTATGTTTAATCCAATTAACAACGACTGTACTCGATTGTTCGAATCAATTTGGGGAGATAGTTGTATCGATTTGAATACAGTACTGCCTGGTTATACAGAAGGTAGGAATTTTCACGTGTGACGTCATAGGTAATGTTTTATAGTAGGTATGGAGTTTCTTGAACATTGTTCTATAAACGAGACTATCTTTTGGAAGACACAAATAGATTATAAATAACTTATTATTGTGCTAGCTTGTTTTCGCGACTTCGTCCGCGTCAGATTTGATATTATTATCCCAAGGGAAAAGTATTTTTTCCGGGATAAAAGTTATCCTACCTGTTTTTCCGCACTATAATCCTACCCAGTGCCAAATTCCATCCAGATCCGTTTACTCGTTTAAGCCAGAAAGAGGAATAAACATCCACCCACCCTCACAATCTTCCGCAGTTATAATATTAGTAGGATTATTAGAAAGTAGGATATGTACATTAAAAAGTATCTTTGAAATAAATAATTTGACGTTGATTCTATTACTACTATATTTACCAGAAAGGCAATAATAGGTATTAACTATTACAAACGATCACGTCAAGTCGTTGGTACTGCACCTGACCTGCCCTAGTTAGGGCAGGTCAGGTGCAGTACCAACGACTTTACATGCATTGCGCGACACGGCTACACCACCAACTTCCAAATTCTTGATAGAAATACCGATAAAACTTTACCCGACCTTGCAATCGAACCCAGGACACCACACTTACCCAAACATACACAAGGTACAATTCGAACTTGTAACAAGCAGTCTCACAGCCACACTGGGCTCAACTTAATTATGTTTAATTACAAGTAATCCTATCAAGTTCGCGGTAATCAAGCCCCCGTATGCAGATGAGGTGAACGAAACGATCCGGGTATGTTCACGCCTTTTAATTGGAGGGGGTTGGTTGGTATGTACGTGAGTAATTTTCTATATTACGTGGCATAATTAGTGAAGAAGAACATTAATTAAAAATATATTAATATTTGCAATATTACAAGTTTCTTAAAGATTTAATTTTTTAGCTCACTTTAAACTAACTTTACCTAAATTCATCGCGAGTTTTTCCAGAATAGCCCGGCTTTACCCCTAGGTAAAGCATTCTATCTCCTATTGCCTAAATAGTACCTAGTACTATTATAGGGCATCGTGTAGAATCGTGAAAGAAGAAAAAAATACTAACCAACGAGTCAATCTTTCTATACACGGTAAAAGATTTAAAAAACAGTTTCTACACTCACTTTTATTTTAAACAATTTTTGTTCCATACAAAAGTGGAACACTTACACGGTGAATTATTTAGAACAGTTGCTTCTTTTAAACCGACAAAAAATATTAACACTTGTGGGTCTAGAACCATGTATTCAATCCATGTTAGTATCCCAATATCCCTTTCACCGTATAGATATCATATTTCCACCAAAATAAAAACAAACGCCAAAATCCTTCAGTAAATAAAGGCAGTAAGTAGCACACGATCCGCGAATCGTGATCAAGCCGCCATGCTAAGCCTCGCATAGCCCTGGAACGTGCCACGCCAGTATAAAAACAGGGATTAAATGAAAACAACCGTCTGTCGGCACCTTTAATCATTTGAATATGGGAGTGAAAAGTGAAACAAAATATGGCTGACCTGTCAATTTAAGTAAATGAATTTATAGTGTGATGCAATAAAAAGTCTCGTTAGATTGAATTGGTATTTAGCTATGTCTTATTATAATCGACGCTTTATAAGTAAGTAACATCATCATCATCTGCTTAGCCTTTTTCCCAACTGCGTTGGGGTCGGCTTACAGTGCTTAACATGGAGCGACTGCCTAAGTAAGTAATATAAGTCTTCAATAAAATATACCATCTAGCCTGTAATCCCCGAAGGGTTAGGCAGAGGAGTACCAATAGCCGGATCCACACCGGACGATCCAAAGCGCTCCGATCGCGCGCGGCATGGAGCGCGCTCCACGGAGCGTGAAGTGTAGACGTGCCGCGCGCGATCCATATGCGCGGCGGAGAGCGCGCGCTCCTCGCCGCGTGCGATCCATTTGTTGTCGGTTTTTTGGTCACGCACAAAGGGGCCTCAGTCGCTTGGCGCGCGCGGTCTGGACTATTGTGATTTTAGAATCGCGTGATCCGCCGTTATGGATAATTCGCAATGTATCCGTTTAATTTCTTTATATAGGGAGAATAATGTTTATGGGATCCTAATGATACCAATTACACAAATAGAGGTCTAAGAGAAGATGAAGAACTCTTTGTAAAGTCGAGTCCCATATTCCAACCGGTTTTTAAAAATTGTTTTAACCCAATACTGTCTTTTTCGTTTTCGTAATTTTTGCCGTAAATATAACGTAATGTAAAATGTAGCTTGCTGCTGCTACGGCTATTCGTCGCCGTCGTTGCACGTGTGACTCCATAGCCAGACAAATTCAACTGATTCAGTATGGATCGGCAGGAGCGCGTTGGAGCAGCCAGTCAGGATCGCAAAAGATTGCTGTTGGATCGACCTAGAACGATCCACGCTCCACGCATCACGATCTTGGATCGCGGATCGCGGGATCGCCGATCCATTTTGGATCGTCTGGTGTGGATCCGGCTAATGAACACCCACAGTTCACCGGTATATTAAGGTATCATGTAATAGGGGGCGAGCCTATGTCTTTTAATCATTTTGCCATTGTGCCACTGTCTTCTATAAATTATACACAAAATTGTATAATGCAGACTAAGTTCACTTTAAACTGCAATTTGTCGTAAAAAATAAATCTATTCAATTCTATTCTTATCCGTATTTCGTGTTTATTCTATTCGTGATGGCCTAGTGGTTAAGGCGCCCACCTCTCATGCGCGAGGTTGTGGGTTCGCAACCGGGCACGGGCAAGTACCAATATGACTTCTTCTAATTCATATGTACTATCTTAGTTTATCTTGGACATTACTGACATCGGTAACCATGTCAGAGGCTCTTGAGCCGGTTTAGAAACACTGACACTAGGGTGTGTGGGTTTGTTAGACCTTACTGCCCACACGATAAAGAAGAAGAAGAAGTCTATTCTATTCTATTCTAAGAAACACCCAAACTTCTTCCAATATAAAAAATAACTATAAAACTTTCCCTTTATCCACAGAATATAAAACTATACGCAAACTTAGTTCAACAAGAACTTTAAAGTGTTATTCTATAAAAAATTCAATTTGCTATCACATTATCGACGCGGCACCTTCTTTATGATGTCGTTTAAACAGCCAATAACTAAAATGTGGGATGCTGCTAGATATATTTTAAAATCGGGGCTTAGTTTTACATTCAAGATAGTTTAAGGATTTTGAAACGTGATATTTCTATTTTAGAGTTAATGCCTACATACCTAGCATATTAACATAAAATATACATTTCGCGCATGAGGTTGTGATTTCGATACCAGGCTAGTACCAATGTGACTTTTTCAATTCATATCTTACTTCTAAGTTTATTTTGGACATAATTGATATCGGTGAAGGAAAACATCGTGAGGAAACCTGGACTTGAAATCGCCAATCCGCCTTGAGCAAGCGTGGTGATCAATGCTAGTGCCTTCTCTGTATGAGAAGAGGCCTTTGTCCTGCAGTAGAACAAAAAAAAATAGAGTGGTATTATTAATATAATATATTTTTTTGACATGAATTCAGCACAGGATTTTAAACTACCGAAAAATGAAAATTGCAGTCAGTTATTTAAAAAATAACCCTTTTTTAATAACCGACAAAAAATTTAAGGTATTGCTTGTCCTTTCCACTCCTTATACGATATTCACCTAACAACATGAAGGTACCCTAAACAAACAGCAAAAAGTAGTATGAAAAATGTTAAAATTGATGAATGAATACACGTCAACACCACATTGAAGCTATGCGGTAGCGCATCGCCAAAATCAGCGACACAATCCACCACAACGCAAAAATATGCGTCATGCAATACAATGCGTATTTCAGTTAGGTTAGAAAATGGCAGCTGCATTCCGACACATAATAGCGCGATGCGTTGCGGCACCGCACCGCACCAATGTGCCTTTAATATGAAAAAGCCTAGTTAGCCTAGTTGTCCTGAGCGCGACTGCTACGCTAGAGGTCTTGAGTTTGATTCCCAGGTCAAGCAAAAAGTGTTATTGGATTTTTCTACGAAATTCTCTGTAGCAGCTCGGATTTAGGATTTGTGCCCGGTTAATGGCAATAGAATCGCCTCCTATTACATGGACTACACAGATTGCCGGTATGGATATGTAAGAGTTGGGCAGAGGTGTACCAATGTACACCCACCATTGGTACACCTCTGCCTAACCCTTCGGGGAACCCAGGCGTGATGGTATGTTCCATATGAAATTTAAATCCCCAGCGCGCGAAGGACATAAAACCCGAAAAATAAATAAAACCATATTTTATATCCCAACTTTATACATGTTGTGGAAAAACCGATTGACAGGTCATTATTCATAATGCCCCACCAATGAAATATGTCCAAAACAAGCGCGTGAAATGATTCGCAATAATCAATTTTATCTGTTATTGAAGCAGTAATAAATAATGGAGGTAGGTAGGTATGGTGAAGCAATAAAAAGTGTTATTTTACTAAGTTTTTGTGTCGGAGAATTTTTTGAATTAGTAAGCCTCTACAATTTGTTGTAGAATATTTTTTAAAAGAGTAGGTATGTATGGAGTTTCTTGCCCATTCTCTTCATACGAAACTACCTTTTGGAATGGGTAACTACTTCAGTTTAGTTTTAGCCAACATATAAATTCAACTATGTAATGGAACTCTCATCAATTGTATTATTATGTATGTATTTATACGGGCGGGGAAATCAGACTTTTACTGACTAAAATACAAAAAAATACAAAAATATTTATTTCATCTTAAAACATTGTGTCATACATAAATTGAGGCAGCCCCAGTAAGTTACAAAAGTACTTGTGTCGGAGCTGTCTCGCTCTTCCCTTAGGTGCTAGCGATTACAATGCAAGCGATGAAGCAAATTTTTACAGGAACTGAGAGATAGTGAAAATAAAAATAAAAAATAAAAATGAAAATTAAGTTGAAAACCCATCCATGTTTCTTCTTGTGCCCTTTGCGTTCCGGAGGCGCTGTATCTCTTTCGAACAACCCGCAGCCCCGGCAATTAATGTGGGTATCTAACGGATACCTGTAATATTAAAAGTAGATCCTTACTCAGGTATGTACTAAGCGGATTAGCAGGTTATATGACCTAGGGTTGCCACTAAACGGAGCTAAATATAGTTTTGATTACTAGCAATTGATATCCGACTGTCATTCGTAGATCTTTGGCAGTCGTTACGGACAGTCAAAAGCCAAGAAGTCTGACAACCAGTCTAACCAAGAGGTATCGTGTTACCCAGTTACTGGGTTGTGGAGGTCAGATAGGCATTCGCTCCATGTAAAACATTGGTATTCAGCTGCATCCGGTTAGACTGGAAGCTGACACCAACATAGTTGGGAAAAAGCTAAGCAGATGATGATGATGCTAGCAATTGATACATCATGTATAATGGATTAACCAAGTAATGGTTAACCAAATGGTCGACCCTCCGTGATGGTTAATGGTTAATGCTACTTACAAAACCAACTGCCTCTTTAGCTTAGTGGCCCTAAGCGCGACTGCTACGCTAGAGATGTTGGGTTCGATTCACAGGTCGAGCAAAGTGTTATTAGATTTTCCATAAGAAATTTCTCAGTAGCAGCTCGGGGTAAAGATTTGTGTGAGTTAGGACATGAGACTTACCGACGCACTGTTGGTGTACATTGGTACACCTCTTCCTAACCCTTCGCTGAATACAGGCGTGATGGTATAATTATCAATAAAATAAATAAAATAGATCAAATTCATGTCACATTTACGCCGCATTCACGCTAGCCCCATCTCTTCAACATCAGACATTAACAAGACTAATTTGATCAATCCAAAACACCAAGCCACTACAAAACAGGTACACTTAACAACCCTACTCAAAGCGAGCAACAAAAACACCGAATTTATGAACTAGGCCTTATAATTAGTTAATTAGTGCCTTCGTGTGGATCAGCTCATAAACTCGTGATTTATATTACTTTGGTAAGGCGGTTTACACATGGGACGTAGTAAGATAGCGCTGCGTCGGATTTTGTGCTATTTTATGACGGTTCGTTCGTTGCTATTAGATTCACAATTCATGTGGAATATCTAAAAATTAGGTCGGTTTGGAAATGTTTGTAGATTTTTTGGAAAAATTGATGTCGGTGAAGTAAAACATCGTGAGAAATCTTTAATCTGCCTTGAGCGACGGTGGTGTTCAATTCTATTGCCTTCTATAGATTTCCTGTAGTTGGAGAATAATGGGCTGGTATTTATTATTTTTAAATTAATTTTGGACATCTGACTGACTGACGTTGAAGAAAATTAAATATAATAAGAAAACTAAGGGTCATGCTAGCTCCTACCAAGACACGTTTTTTGTGTAAGAAAGCGCAAGAATAATCTGATATCTACTAATTACATAAAAACAAAAAAAAACATGTGACAATAAGAATCCCCTTTAAAATACATACATACAAACATAAACTCACGCCTTTTTTCCATGGGGGTAGGCAGAACTTTTAACTTTATTTTCGTTTTTATTATTATAGCGGCCAAAAAAGATTTTCACACACATACACACCCAAACTGTCTGAAGATTTTAAGCGTCTACCTATTATGGTTCAAAAACACAATCTAAATACAAACCCTTTTCGGTTTCTAAGTACAAAAGCAACTACTAAATGTTGTTTTTGTGAATGAATTAAAAAAAATACCTTTAACGGTCAGACTAACTGACGGACATACAGCGTCATTTTAGCACTACGATTCCATTCGGTCTTTAGGTACGAAAACCTGAAATAACCAAACTACCACATAAAAAACCCACAGCGCTATAAACTTCATAGCAAAAACCCCATTAAAACTATCACACGCCATAATAAAAGAAAAATCTTTCTTCCAAAGATTTATGAACGAGCGAATTTTCCATCTTGTTACTCGTTCTGATATAACATCTTAACACTTCACGCTATCGTGGGTAGCAATGGCTCGGAATGAAATGTATGCCCGTACATCATACGAGGATGAATTGTTAATTTTATTAGATTTGATAGTCCTTTTCTGAAAATCTTTTGATATATAAATGTTGTCGTTTGAAGATTCAGTAGACTAAAATAGATCGATATTTCAGGATTGACATTATAAAGAAGTAAGTAAGTGAAGTGTGAGTTTGTAGGGTGTTTTTTATTCGGATGGGATTACTTGAAAAGACTTTTCCCGCCCAGGGCGGGGCGGGAGGGAGTGTCAGACTTTTACTGACTAAAACTCATCCTTGTTCCTTCTTGTGCCCTTTGCGTTTCGGGGGCGCGGTATCTCTTTCAAACAAATCGCAGCCCGACAGGGTTTGGGTATCTCTGGATTTACTGCACCGATTTTGAAAATTCTTTCACCGGTAGAAAGCCACGTTATTTGTGAGTGTTATAGGACATATACCATCACGCTACGACACACGAGAGCGGAGCAGTAACCAAAGACACAAATTCCGCAACCCTGACAGACTCACTGTACCTACTCCTTCTTTTTCTTGCTGTTTTTCTCCTAATAAAGGACGTCAATTGAAACGAACTGTAGTTTTATCTAGAGCACTAAATACACCAAACTATAAAATAAAGTTCAATCTAAAAATACTTCAAACTGAAACGAACCAAAAGAATTTAAAAAATAAACCACCAACTTCACAATACAGCACTGTCGACACTGTTCCGCCTCCGACCTCAAATGTTACGAAGCAAAAACTGACTATGTTAGGGCCTATACACATTTGAACGCAACGCAGGCGTAGCATATGTGTTATAAAATGAAGTGCTGGATGCAGACCGTTTCCAACCGTTTCTCTTTGCAAATCTATGGGTGAGGGTTATGTCCAGCAGTGGACATTCTACGGCTGATATGATGATGAAGATATTGAAACAGAAATCATAATGTGTGGGATAAATTGAATCTATTGAAACAGAAATGGTGAAAGTAAACATCGGTGACGGCAGGCCAATCTTAATAGAAACCCAAGTAGGTTCACAAAAGATTTTCAAATATTGTGTAAATGTTGGTTATCAAAGTTTTTTTTTTATAATGGGAACCCTAAATCATTTAAATATGCTATAATAAAATTAGCTTTTGTTAGTGAATCCTGACAGAATCGGTCCAGTCATTTCGGAGATTTGTCAGAACAAACAGACAGACCGAGACACAAAAACTAAAATTTAGTTTTTTTTTGTCTTAGTTACAGCTTTATAGACAGCTATTCATATTTTATTATTTACAAAACTACCAACCCCTTCATTCAAGTTACTATCCGAACGACACCGTACAAGTGTGCTTACCCCCTAACTTAGCAAAAACGCTTCTGTGCCTCATTGTACGTTCGCAGCAAAGCCTATGTCGTGAAACTGACGTTTTATTTCCTGTACTCGCTAGAAAATGGTTTTCGGACATTGAAATAGGGAGATAATGTTTTATCGTGGATATTATGTATAAAGATATTGCTCTGTTTTCTAGAATATAAGGGGTACTAATATTATTAAGCTGAAGAGTTTGTTTGTTTGTTTGAACGCGATTATCTCGGGAACTACTGATCCGTTTTGATAAAAATCAAATAATTAATTTCAATTAGACCATTAAGAGGTACTTTTGAACGTCATTTGACGGGCCTGTTGGTCTAGTGGTTAGCGGTCCTGGCTGCTAAGCCGGAGGTCGTGGGTTCGATTCCCACCCAGGACAAACTTTGTGTGGTGAGCACGATTGTTTTTTTTTTTTTTTTTAAGAAAAAAAAACATATTAAGTCTAGTTGTATGTGTTATATTTCACATCATGCTACGACAAACGAGCGCGAAGCAGTAAACAAAGATGTAACTCAACGCGGGTAAAACCGCGGGGTGTAGCTAGTCTAAAATAAAAAAGGTAAGTACTCGTATTACGTTTTTACTCCTTGTTTTGTAAAGGTAGTGAAAATTTATTTTCTTGGATGACGCCGCATAAGCGGCTAGACTGCTTTGCAATAATCATTGGGACAATAATAATAGGTTGGTATTATTATATTTATTTACAGTGTATTATTTGTCCCTAGTATTTGTTACTGCCCCTTTGGTCTTGTGGTCGCAAGCGCGACTGCTGAGCCCTTGCTCAATCGAACCCGGGACCCCTTGGTCCCGGGTTCGATTCCCAGGTCGGGCAAAAAGTGCTATTGGGTTTTTCCATTAGGAATTTCTCAGTAACAGCCCGGAGTTTGGAAGTTGGTGGTGTGATACCCCCGTGCCTCGGAAAGCACGTAAAGCCGTTGGTCCTGCGCCTGATCTCTCTCCGGTCGTGTCGGATTGCCGTCCCATCGGGCTATGAGAGTTAAGGAAGAGGGAGTGCACCTGTGTTTGCGCACACACTTGTGCACTATAATATCTCCTGCGTACGTGGCTAGTCTGCATTAAGATTAGCCACCGTGGCCGGAATCGGTCTGGAGAATTACATTTTATATTTTTTGTCCAAAGGGCAAAGGCTTTTCTCATACAGAGAGCAACGATCGATATTGATCACCACGCTTGTTTAAGACGCATGGCGATTTTAAATTTTTATTTATACCTCTCAGGTTTCCTCACGATGTTTTCCTTCACCTGTGTTCGTGAAGTCCAAGATAAAGATAGAAAGTATATGAAATAGAAAAATCTCACTAGAACTTGTCCGTGCCCGGTTGCGAATCCACAGCTTCGTGCATGAGAGGTGGGCGAATTAACCACCGAGCCATAAACATAAAAACATACCATCACGCCTGTATTCCCCAAAGGATTGGGCAGAGGTGTACCAATGCAGAAATGTGCACCCACAGTTCACCACTAACCGGGCGCAAATCCTAACTCCGAACTGTTGCTGAGAATTTCATGGAAAATCTGAATAACACTTTGCTCCACCTGGGAATCGAATCCAAGACCTCTAGCGTAGTAGTCCTGCTTAGGACCACTAGATTAACGAGTGAGTCTTACTACAGAGCCACCACTACGAAATATATTTTCAGCATTATCAAAAACATAATAAAGGTAGCAATATCACCAGCTTACGTTATTTACATAAAGAAAACGAAAACAAAAGAAAATCCTAAATTGCAAATGAAGAATCGAATAGATTCGATAGTATTAAACCATCGAACCTCACCGTCAGATCGATCTTTCATCCCGCTCCTTTCGTAAGCAATAAAAAGAGACAGAGAATTCAATGCTCGTTCAAAAACTGGAGGCAAATGTTTGCAAATCAAATGCCAATATCGCACGATCGATACAAGCGGCTTTGACATTATTTGCATAATAGGATTTGTGGGCAAGGAGGTACAAATATTTTGGAGTCGTTATTATTTTTACATTAACTCAAAAAGAATACCCTTTTTGAGTTAGTATCCTACTACTTTGTGATGGTGGATGTTTGTTACTCTTTCACGCTTAAACAGCTGAAAGGAATTAGCTTAAATGCAGCACACATATTGATGTGGTATTAAATAGTTTACGACCTTTGCTTAATTTTGCAGTTCACGTAGACGAAGTCGCAAGCAGAAACTAGTGCTGCGGGTTGTTCGAAAGAGATACCGCGCCCCCGGAACGCAAAGGGCACATGAAGGAACATAGACGGGTTTTAGTCAGTAAAAGTCTGACACTCCCTCCCGCCCCGCCCAGGGCGGGGGAAGTTATTTGATGATTTACCGTCTATAAAAAAAAAAAAGCAGAAACTAGTAGTACTTATACGTATAATGTATTAGTGTGTTTTTGAAGATGAATGGTTGATGAATAGTCGGATGAGTGATGCTCTTTCACACTTTAACGGCTGTTTGAAATAAGGTAAAATGTAGCACATAATACCTATTTATTATTAATTTAACTTTACACATATAATTAATTTTCATCCCGTTTTTGTGTCCCATGGGAAAATATCAATTAACTTTGAAGGGGACGAAGGCGCAAGCACAACCGTTTTAAACTTTAAGGTGGGTACTGACCGGTGTTATGGGCTGTAATGTATCATTAGCAGCTAGGAAAAGGAGTGCCGTACTGACTGAACGAACGCTCGCTGTGCCTCACGTTACATTACGCCCCATAACACCGGTCAGTACTCGCCTTTAAGATGTCAATCCATACTAATATTATAAAGAGAAAATATTTGTATTTTTGTATGTAGCGAATAAACTCAAAACTATTGGACCGATTTCAATTTCTTTTTCACCATTAGAAAGCTGCATTCTCACTGTGTAACATAGGCTATATAACATCACGCTGCGACTGACGGGAGCTTAGCGGTAACCAAAGACCTAACTTAACGCGGGTGGCGAATAGTTTGCTAGTCATAATTAAAATAAGACTCATTTTATACGGATTGGTTTAGAAAAACGAAACCCAATTACCATTCTTTCTTTACCAAAATTGCCTAAAAATAAACAAAAGACGATTCCAAAAAACAACATCAACCCGTTTCACAGCTCCTTGCAACCTATTGTCTAATAAAAGAACGGGTAAGCTCCAACTAAACCCAGAACTTTGCATAGAGGTCCTATTAGACCCCAGTCAAGACCCCCGACGACGGCAAATAAATACCTAGAATTGTCAGCAAATATGCGAAGAAAAAGATAAAAAAAGGATTTAGGAGATCCCGGATAAAAGTATTGTGTAAACAAAAATTGAGTAAAGTAAGGAATTTTAGATTTCCGAAGCTGAGTTTATTGTACTGTTATCTTTTATCAGCTCTTAAACGACTACTGTTAGATTTTAGAATAAACGTTATATACAAGGAATATTCAAAATAAAAAAAGGAAAATATTTTTACATATTATAAAAAGTCGCTTCTGACCGTCTGTACGCTTAAATCTTTAAAACTACGTAACGGATTTTAATGCGGTGTTTATCAACAGATAAAGTGATTCAAAGGAAGTTTTATATGTATAGAACATTATGCCGCGACAAACGAGAATGGAGCAGTAACCATAGACATAACTGAACAGTGTATATAGGTGATTCACAATATTATGCAAAAAAACCAGTAAACCTTCTAAACCACTGATCTGGTGGTTGGTCTTAACCACTGGGTTAAGACGCCCGACTCTATTTATACACAAGGCTGTGAATACGCAACTGGGAACGGATGTATGACTGTGAATTTTTTATTTCATATATACTATCTAAGTTTACCTTGGATATGACGGCGATGAAGGAAAATATCGGGAGGAAACCTGGACTTAAGTTTGTTATCACCAATCCGCCTTGACCAAGCATGGTGATTAATGCTCTTACTTTCTCTGCACGAGTAGAGGCCAACCCCTACAGTGGGATAATTTTATGCTGGTATTATCACACTAATATTATAAAGGCGAAATTTTGTATGTTTGTCTCTTCTTCACGTTCAAACGGCTGAACGGATCTGGACGAAATTTGGCACTGAGATAGATTGTAATGTGGAATAACATATAGGCTACTTTTTATCTTGGAATTAATGTACCTAAGATAATATATCAAATTTCGCGCGGACTAAGTCGCGGGCAGAAGCTAGTTATTTTAGAAAAGCCTTTGCTCTAAAAAGCGCGAAAAATTACAGAACCATTTTATTATTAAATTTAAATGTCTGCAATTTACAACAATTACCCAAACTACCACTTCCATAATTTCACCAAACGACACCATTTTCCCAAAATATTAAACAGAATACCATTCTAGATTCCAGAGCCTAGATTCCGTACCAAAAACAAATGTCGATCATAACTTTAACCTCCATAATTTAGCCCAATTTCACAGGTCAACAATAAAATGGAATGGTGCGCGTAATTATTCGGTACCAGGAGCACATAAATCTTCAGAGGTTTCCGATAGAGGGCTGTACTATCAATCACTGACCTTAGCGAGTATACTTCATCTTTAGATTGGTTCCAAGCCTTCCTATCGTGCTGGTCCCGAGTGTAAAGAAAATTGATAACTGTGGAAGTTTTGTGTTTTTTCTGGCTTTTAGTGGAGAAAAAGGAACGTTTAGTTGGGTTTATTGCGGAGCTCTTAATAATGTAAAAAGTGGCTTTATGTGAGTTGGCTTCGCGCACACATGATTTGTTATTATCGTGCAATATTTAGCACAACGCTCAAAAAAACACAGATTTATTGTGTGGGGACCCTATATACAATTTTTTTATTTAATTTATAGCGGTAATACACTCTCTATGATACTGTGATGTACCAATTACCTACGTTTTAAAAAATATAATCCTAGGACAGAGTTTAAACGTTTATTTAAAAGTCTTAATTCAAACTTTTCGAGATAGGTACCTATTGTTGTTAAATAATAATTAAAAAATGCGAAACCATTATTTTTTTCTTATTTTTTTTTTAAGATATAATTATGTGATAAGTAATTAATATTCACAACAATAATTGCGCATAATTATGGCACTTTACAAAATAAAATCGCGGCTTACAAGCTCAAGACTCTCAATACTAATATTTTTATATTTTTATTCTCTCTATAAACCATTACTTTCAACCAGAGAAAATCCAACAAAACAAGGACATAAGACCACTAGAACTTCCCTAGTTCCCTCTTTCATTCTAAATTACTGAAACAAGGAGAGATTCATTCGGAACAGCAAAGCCAGCAGATACCTAGTAAGGACAGCTCACAGATTTAGACGTAGAACATTTCAACTATGTACGTTTTAGCGCTAGAAGAGACGTTGTATTAAAACATTCCTTTGTTTTATGTGTTTGAAAATAGAATGTATGCGTTTTAACATCAACGAAGATTATAAATGGTTAGCTTTCGCTTGCGTGTTTTTTTTCTGCTCCGTTCTCGTGGGTTTTAGCGTGATGTTATCACACTAAAATTATAAAGGCGAAAGTTTGTATGTTTGTCTCTTCTTCAAGCTCAAACGGCTGTACGGATCTGGATGAAATTTGGCACAGCGATAGACTGCAGTGTGGAATAATACACAGGACATTTTTTATCCCGGAAAAAAATACGGTTAGCGAGGGATAATATAGTTGTAAACTTTTACGCGAACGAGGTCGCGGGCGGAAGCTAGTACAACATAAATGCTGTAAAACATCACGATACTGTATTTATCTTAAAGAAATAAATTGAAAGCGTCGTGCTTATCACTCCGTCTCACTCGCTCACCATACAGTGTGACTGAAGCAGCATGATAAAATCCTTAGTTAGCCGCCATTTTTAATTCATTTCGTTTATGGCGCGAATCCTACTAATCTGTCAATAAACGCCCCTATTTGCGTGAAACTTAACGCACATAAAACTTTAGTTCTGTGGTCCATGTGTTGGTACTTGTAACTGTCGCGGTTAGGCCCGGAGCCCGAGGTTTTTGCTGCACGTTTTGCTTGAATTAGAATTCATTGTTGAGCTCATTGAGCTTTTTATGATAGCGTAGTGAATAAAGCTTGGAGTGAGTCTATTTGTTGTTGATTTTCGTTTAGATCTGACATACCATCACGCCTGTATTCTCGAAGGGTTAGGCAGAGGTTTACCAATAAGCAATAGAGGTAAGAGGTATAACCAATGTCCCCACAAAGTTCGCTAGTATGTTTAGGTCCTATGTAATAGGGGGCGAGCCTATTGCCATTAACCGGGCACAAATCCTAACTCCGAGCTGCTACTGAGAATTTCATCGAAAAACCCTATAACACTTTGCTTGGCCTGGGAATCGCACCGTAGACCGTAGACTTAGGACCACTAGGCTAACGAGGCAGTTAGTTTTTCAGATTAGAAAAATTGCTATATACACAGAATCAGGTTGATTGATATACGTATTATATTAGTAGTTTAAACCTTTGTACTCTTAACTATGTGAAAAGCGAAAATGACACGTCACAAGGCTTTAAGTCCATGTAAGTATGTCTATGCGTAGGTAGTTCTAAAATGGCCGCGGTCAGACAAGGGACAAAGGTTTTTGTGTCAACGCGCCCCGACATTTTGTTGGAATGAATCCTAGATTATATTGTTGAGTTTCGCCAAAATATTCTGTTTTGAGGACAGAAGATACGGGGTGGTCCTGATATGGACGGCTGGTGATAATTTTGGAAGTCTCTCTTTATAAGCTTCGCAGAACACGTTAGGTTTTCTACCACAGTACATCTATATAAGTCCTCCCTTTACAAAAGCTAAAGATATTTTGTTTATTTTCAATATTATAATCTTTATTAATATAACAAGTCTATGGAATTTTTTGTTTGTTTAAACACGTTTATCTCTGGAACTACCAAACGGATAGAAAAAAAAATGATAATCTATGTAGACTCATGAGGATGTATGTATAGGCTAACACTCATGTATTACACAACATCACGCTACGATCCATGGTTGTGAACAGTTAGCAAAAACATAACACAACGCGGGTGAAAAAAATTACGCCCACGAAGTCGTAAGCAACAGCTCGGCTGCTTAAAATCAAAACATAGTAACTCGTTCCAACAAAAATGTTCAGGAGAGCCAAAAAACTGGTCGGCTACTTTGATTCGTTCGCCCAAAGAAACCAGAAGAGATAGCGATTTGGATGTTTGGCGAAAAGTTGTGCTATATTGTTAACATTTTTTAGTTTGTTATACTTGCAATCATTAGAGTATAGTTACACTTGAATCGCTCATACTTTATTTTTATTTGTGAATTTACCTAAATATGAATGTAAAAACAATATCAAAACATAGTAAGTCTGCTTACTAGGTTATCAATTTGATTTTCTATGGTAAACGTGAAGACTAAACAAATTCATTATACATTTTAGT
This sequence comes from Caradrina clavipalpis, assembly GCA_932526535.1. NCBI lineage: Eukaryota > Metazoa > Arthropoda > Insecta > Lepidoptera > Noctuidae > Caradrina > Caradrina clavipalpis. The sequence continues at coordinate 12,184,387 of OW052106.1, forward strand.
GTTTATAAGATTAAAAAATTATCCCAAAGGACCTATGAATGCAGGTTTTGAATAAAAATCCTGTTGACTTATAAAAAGATATTTACTATCGTACTTCAAAGGACTCTTAAATTTAAACATGACTCACACTTTCAACAGTCAACCAAAACTAAAAAAAATAAACTTAAGCTAAAATCGTTCTTATTGTTAATGAACTATTCGTTGTTATTGGTAACGATTTGACCATCAGTTTGCAAATCAATGGAGTTGTCACTCTTGGGTAGATTCAGCCACTCTCTTCTGTTCAATGGCATTACGGGGAGCAATTTTGAAACAATACCCTCTTTCTTCGATGATTTCACCCCTCGGGGGATAGTATTTGAAAGTGGAGGAATAGTGTTGACATTAAATTTCTGCATCAAGAAGTTCAGTTCTTGGTAAGACTCATCAAAATCTGTTTTATAGAACAGATTTCGTGATCCTTTGACGAACTTAGCTTCAACCACTGGGTTTAGCAAAAATGTGCTGAGAGCTGAATCATCATTTGTATTACGCCGTGGAACTCGTTTCTTTTTATTACGTTTTTTTTTCTTTATTTTATTATTTTTTAACACGGAGCGAAACACTCGCGCGCCCGTGACACTGGACTTACTAAACGAAAGGAGATGGCTAAATGGAAGTATAGAGCACTGCCCCATGTGCCAGGTACCATGTATAAATATGGTACCTAGCACAATGTAATGCTGAATGACTAAATATTAGTATTTCATGTAAAAAAGTTTCAGATACTTTCTGGGAATAATATAATGGTAAAATAATATTGCCTAAAAAGGAAGAAAGGTGTGTTTGATAGTATATAATTTTCTTCAACTGACACTTTCGAAAAATAATAAAAGTAAAAACGAAAATGAGGTTGTATATTTATAAGCGAATGTTTGTGATGAAAAGATTTTCTTTTTTTTTCAGATACTTTATTATGTTTAATAGTTCACGAAAGTGCTAGGAAAATATTAAACACTACATAATTCATGAATGATTTTTTAAATATTATGAGGCTATGTAAGATTCATATACATTCCAGAATGTATCTGGCCCGGGGGCAGTCAATTAGCCATCACCTTTCATCTATTTTACAGTCGGCGCCAAATTCAAAACATAGCAAGTAGGTATTTCAAATTCATAACTTAGTAAGTCGCTTGAGTTGCTAGGGTTTTAAATTTGTATTTTGACATACTAAGTTTCAAATTTGTACTTCAAGGAAATTTTCGTAATCATGCCAAATTGCTTGGACTTGCTAAATTATTTTTTTAAAGTTACGTATGAAACTGGGTGTTTTAAGGTCCACATCATTTTGATACTGTCTAGTAAGTCGAAAAATGCCAAAAACCGTTTTTTTTTCAAATCACCTGTTACTAGGTTTTGAATTTGGGCAGCCGAGCTAGTTATACCTATTATGACAAGGGAAAACTAGAAAAATCTGAAGTCAGACGGGAATTATATCAGAGGCCTAATCCCTGAAATAAAATTAGAAAACCTGTAATTACGCATAACCTCGTACCGAAGGACCAATCCCAAATCCATCACCATATTGTGACGATTTACAAATCGTTCCACTTGCTCCGTGTATACGCTAACGATATTGCAAGTTGTTTGTTTGCGATTCAGATCGTTGGATTCTGTTTTGTGTACCTATTCTCGACACTGTAATCTATCACCGGTGATAACTATTGATTGGTATGGGCTTCAATGTTGGACGATATTACCTGACATTGTCGGTAGAATTTATACTAATATAATAAAGCTGGAGAGCTGTGTGTTTAAACGCGTTATGTTAATCTCCAAAACTATCAGTTGGATTGGAATAGTATAGGTTTTATAATAACATTACGCTATGACCCACGGCGTGATGGCGCAGTGGTTAAGGCACTTGCCTCTCATGCACGATGGTGTGGGTTAGCAACCGGGCACGGGCAAGTACCAATGTGACTTTTTCTAATTCTTATGTACATTCTAAGTTTATCTTGGATATCACTGATTCCGGTGAAGGAAAACATCGTGAGGAAACCTGGACTTATAATCAATATAGGTTTGAAATTGCAAATCCGCCTTGAGCAAGTGTGGTGATAAATGCTCGTGCCTTCTTTGTATAAGAAGAGGCCTTCCCTGCAGTAGGACAGTTATAAGCTGGTGGTGTTGTTATGACCCACGGTAGCGGAAGAGTAACCAAAGAAGTAACTGCGGGTGGCAGCGCGAGGTATATCTAGTATTGTAACAACTTAATTTTTGTCAATATCCATATTTCTTATGGTTTCAAGACTGCCCCGTTGGTCTCGTGGTCGCAAGGGCGACTGCTGAGCAAGGGGCGTCCCGGGTTCGATTCCCAGGTCGGGCAAAAAGTGTTATTGGGTTTTTCCATTAGGAATTTCTCAGTAGCAGCCCGGCGTTTGGAAGTTGGTGGTGTGACACCCCCGTGCCTCGGAAAGCACGTGAAGCCGTTGGTCCTGCGCCTGATCTCTCTCCGGTCTTGTCGGATTGCCGATCCCATCGGGCTATGAGAGTTAGGGAAGAGGGAGTGCACCTGTGTTTGCGCACACACTTGTGCACTATAATATCTCCTGCGTACGTGGCTAGTCTGCATTAAGGTTAGCCGCCGTGACCGGGTATCGGCCTGGAGAATTACATTTCTTACATGGTTTCAAGGTACGGTTGGACGGAGGTTATTTCGTGGGTATGTCACTTTTAAGGCTTCAAAACTGCAATTTGTTGCTTACCCATAGAAACGAACTGTGGCTTGATTTCAAAGTCCAGGAGAGTACATATTTGGAAAAGAACTAGGCAGATAACTAAAGGATAGACTAATGGATTTAGTTCTGTTTGTTGTACTTTGTAGTGTCACTAACTTAGAAACTACAAAATCGCCCAATTCGGTTAAGAAATTTCGGTAATATGAGGGTAAAATATACTTGAAAACTTTTAGGACAGGCATACACGACACGTGTCGATCCGAAGCTATCTCAAGGGCATATCACTTAGAGCTTCTTCCCTTTTAAGTAGAACCTTGTCTATTTTTAACCCTATTAACCCTTTGCGAGGACGCAAGGATAAATTGAAGCACTGAACAAATTAAATAGTACAGACTTCGCCGAAGATTTGTTGCTAGTTAAATTACTTGGTTTATTAGTACTTAAACATTTTCAAAGTTAACGTAATCTTAAAAGCTATTTCGACATTATTAATGTTCCTTGAAGCTTTTGTCGAAAATAGTCGAGACATTCCTATAGAATTCTGTTAAGAACATCGAAGACAGTATGTTTTTATACAGAAGCTATTATAAAATTATGTCAAAATGTGTCTTTCCATTTTGAAGCGAGTATTTTGAGGTTGACGTTACTGAATTTCAAGAATATTTCATTACAATTTTATGTTACTCTCGAGGAGCCATCTGGTCCTAAGGTACAGAAAACCCTTTGGCTATAATTAAGTGTTTAACGATTGAACAATGAGGGTTTACGCTGCGATGTACACAGAATACAGGTTGTTGTATAAAAAATCTAATTCTAAAAAGTAGCAGAAATAGGGAAAGAGTTTCAAAATTAGACTTTTACTTTGTCTTCATGAATAGAAGGACCAAATACTTGCCAGTTATTAGGCTGCATTTCTTAAATAATACTATTCTAACTCTTTTGAATATTACTTTAATTTTTGCCTTTATTAATTTCGCTGACCGAATTTCGGCCACAGCGGCTTTTCTGGAGACTTAACCAAGTACACAGGAAATATTATAGTGCACAAGGTTACATTACCTTCTCTCACATATTCATAGTCCGATGGGATGGCAATCCAATACGACCGGGGAGATATCAGAACCAACGGCTTTGCGTGCTTTCCGAGCCACGAAGGTGTCAAACCATCCTAATTAATATTAAATACCAGTCTAACCTCAAAAAGGAAATGAAGAAAACATCCAATTTCCGATTCTGTGCCTCACAATTTAAGGATCAATTTCGCAACAAAATAAAAAGAGGACGTTATTGAAAGACTGGGAGACAAAACTACGTCTATTCCTCCACGAACTCAATACTTTAGGTGCGTCGAATCCAATATGTATCTTAGACTTTCCACTTTCCATTATTCATCCCACTACATATGTACCGTTGGGGTCGTAATAAAATTGCTCCCTGAAATTTATATAAAACTGAGGTGCCGGTGCGAGGTGAAGCGTGGACGCGTGCTGAAAGTTGATGGGAAGAGTTTGAAAGAGTGTTGTTTTATGCAAACGTTGATAGAGGTTATCTGGAGTTTCAAGGTCACAGTCCCTTTTGTAATACAAATTATCTCTTACGTATGCACATAGTTTAAAAGCATTTGATGCCTAGGAATCGAAGAGGGCGGGCCTTCATTGTTGGGGAAGAAAGACAGGTTTTTTACCTAAAAATACTTGCATAAAAGATCAACTTATATGGGACTTACAGCACAGAAATTAGTTGATAGCTGGCAAGTGGCCACTTATTATAAAACTGTGCTGGTTTCTAGTGGTCAACTAAAAAATACAGATAAACTAGAAAAAAGAAAAAGGAGAATTGGATTTTTCTATGAAAGAAATTTCATAGAAAAATCCAATAACACTTTTTGCTCGCCCTGGGAATTGAACCCAATACTTCTAGCGTAGCAGTCGCGTTTTAGACCACTAGGCTGACGGGGCAGTTTGGTCCTAATAAATATATTCAATTTTTATTTCCACTAAAAGGCAACTTATTCCTTACTCAATTTAATTCCAATCCAAGATGGCTGCGATTTCTAGCTAGTGTAAGTAGATGTTTTGATCAGAATATCAAATGCATAGCCTTAAGGTCTAGACGGCAAACATCGATGCAATCGCATCTAATTCAGCCCGAGGGGCATTAAAATTGAAGACATATCACTAGACAGGCTGTCTGCTATATTTCGTAATAGATGTACGAATAATCTTACGACTATTATAAATGCGAAAGTTTTGATGGATAAATTTGTTACTTAATCACGTCAAAACGGCTGAATGGTTTTGGATGAAATTTGGCACAGAGATAGACAATGGTTTGGAATAGTACATAGGCTACTTTTTATTCTGGAAAAATGTACGGTTCCCGCGGATTATTATATCAACAAAATTCTTTCCGGCAATAATTATATGTTTAGTTGTAAGTTAGTAGAGATTAAGTTAAATTAATAAAATTGCCATTATGTAATAGATAGATATTAAACAAAAACCTACTGTCCTATATTTAGCATTTGGAGCTCCTGCAGCCTGTGACACAGGATTATCCTAGTACAGGCATCTAACATTATTTTACCTACATTGTTAATTTTAGATTTATTTTACCTTTTGAATTTCTGAATAAAAATTTATTTATTTTATTTTATTTATTTAACTTTGACGCTGATGAAGTGGCAGAAGTTCGTTGTAAATAAATCTATATGTAACCAACTATGTTTAATAAAACAAAAATGTAACAAATAATCTTGTATCCTACTGCCCTTATTTAAATTTATGTAGAAACAGCATATCATTATTTTTATTTTTATTGATTTGGTTACAATATTTTTAATTGGTTACATTGGTTACAATATGTTTTTGGTCAAGATTTGGTTACAATCTTTTAACAGTAAGTCGCATCGCAACGCTCAGCGGTGCGTTGCGTCACAGCAGCACACCACTTTTGTTTTACTCGGTACATAATCAATTCTATTCCATAAAAGCACTCAAGCAATCATACTTCACTGCCAAATAAAACAGAAACAGACTAAATATTTAATCGCTCACATACGAACCGTTTCCCAAAAACAAAGAATGACGGAACGGGGAAATATAAATAAATGTAATAGAAGACGTGTTTCTTTTTTACCACTGCATTTTATTAAGGGAAAGAAAAAAGATAAATGTGAAACAATGGGAACGGTATTCTGTACGAAATGTGTTTGTCAATCAAAGTTGTTGTATACGTCTGGGAGTGAAGGGTAACACGAAAATTATGTGATACGGGAGTTAGGGTCTGTTTTGGGAAAGACAGTATTTTGTTTTATATAGTAAAACAATGCTGTTTTTATTGTAATTGTATTGTGAAATATTATTCGTTTTATGAATTGGTTATAAGTTCTATGAATATTATTATTTTTTTTTTTTTTATTAATTTGGTTACATTATTTTTAATAGGGTATATTATTTTTATTGGGAACTACCTCGTTAGCCGTGTCCTAAGCGTGACTGCCCGGTTAATGGCAATAGTCTCGTCGTATTATGTAGGACCTAAACATACCAGCAAACTGTGGTTGTACATTGGTACACCTCTGCCTAATTTTTCGAGAAATACAGGCGTGATGGTATATTATAATATTTTCGAGAGTTCCGTTAGACCTCAAAAACTGGGTTAGAACTTTTTGCTAAAAAGTTTAATGATTAATTATAGGTAAGAGAAAGCGCAAGTTTTTTTTAACTTTTTAACATACCTACATATTCTGTCTCATTCCTTGGAAATGCTTTTGAAAACCACTGAAAGTTGCAAATAAAATAAATATGAATTCCAAACCAAATTATGTAAAGTTTTCATCATGATATTGCATTTCAAAATGGTTTCTAAAATAAACGTTGAAATGTGACTGCACACACGTTAGTAATATTTTATCGTATTAAATATTAATATACATTCGTAGCGAATGTTTCTAGCGATAACTAGCTACTGAATTTTTATAATTACTGTTTAATTTTACACCTGTCAACTGAAAACTAATGTCATTCCAATGTACTGTATTGTCTATTAACTTTGACCGCCATTTCGGCGGCGTGAATTTTCTTAAGAATTTCATTTCTTTTTCAAATAAAATTTAGCCTATATTACTCGCTAATAATGTAGCTTTCCATAGGTGAAAGAATTTTCAAAATCAGTTTAGTACTTTTTGAGTTAATCCATTACAAACAAAAATAAAAATAATAATATACCATCACGCCTGTATTCCCCGAAGGGTTAGGCAGAGGTGTACCAATGTACACCCACAGTCGGCGGTATATTTAGGTCCCATGTAATAGGGGGCGAGCCTATTGCCATTAACCGGGCACAAATCCAAACTCCGAGCTGCTACTGAGAATTTCATAGAAAAACCCAATAACACTTTTTGCTCGACCTGGGAATCGAACCCGGGACCCCTTGCACGGCAGTCGCACTTGCGACCACGAGACCAACGGGGCAGTTACAAAAAAAACACAAAACCCAAACAAAAATACAAAATATATTTTCTGGTTATTATAACAGTGAAGACTAGGTTTTACTCGCAATTTTGTCCTCATATGAGTCAAAGCCAAAGTTAAATGTCTTCTTGCCTTGCCTTGTACCTATAAACTACCTACCTGTAAAATTTCAGCTTCATAGGATAAAATAGTTTTAGAAATTTCGTGTTTAGTCAGTAAGTGACCTTTGACCTTTTATATTTATTGACTATTAATATTTTCGAGGAGAAACTTTATACCCCTATACCAACTTCCTCAAAATAATTATAATCATTAAGAGCTAACGGTTAATGATAAAATAATTCTCGATATAATTTTAGAGAGCGCTTAATTTTAACGTTAGGTAAATTCGATCGATTTTGAATTTGGGATACCCAATTTGCTCATAATTATTATTTAATTTGAAGATTGTATTCATATGAATGGATGATACTAATTGAATTAGAGAAAGAGAAATAAAACCAAAATTTTATAGAACAGTCGTATTTCTAATTAAAACATCGAATGGAATGCTTTACTTTACGAGTTGCGTTGTAAACATTGTGAAGTGCGGACGTGTTTTGCAAAAAAAAAAAAAAATAATAAATATTGTATCCTTAAATTGTAAAAAACTGTTACATAATATTGACTCTTACCTAAACAATTTTAAGTGCCAAAGTTCAGTGTATTCTAACAATTAAATTCTGATAAGAAAGCTCGCGCATGCGACCAGAGTGAGAGAGACGGACTGCGCCGAAACAATAATTCATCTCACTCGCACTTACGGGAAGCGCTGGCCGCGGTCGACGCACGTGCGCCTAGATCCAATTCGTGGAATTTTATCGCCGATTCTGTTTACCTACCTACTTATTACTTCGCAAATAATAAACAAAATGGTTAATAACTGCCCTGCTTGCCTCAAAGTGCTGAGAACTTCCAATATAAAATGCTCTAAATGCGAGCTACTTTATCACGTCGGATGCGCTAATGCTGGAAACCAGGTTAAACTAACTGGTGAATTGAAGTCGAACTGGATTTGCCCGTCCTGTCAGAGTAAACTAAAAAAGAAAGTCACTACCCCTACGAGTACTCCTGAATCCGGGATACCGAAGCCGGCAGACGTCACTACGCCTAGCTCAAGGGAGTGTTACCACTCCGCCTCGTCGCTGGATTCATCTACCGCAGCACCTACTGACTCAGAGATTTTACGTACACTTAGCTCCGAAATAAAATTACTTCGAGGTGATGTAGTAGATATCAAGTCACATATTACATACCTATCCGAACACCTGACACAATGCTATTCACGTCTGGACGAATACGACTCTAGATTAAAATCGCTAGAGAAACGCGAAGAAGAGATAATTTCCCTCAATAATACCATAGCCAATCTCCGTGAACAGCTGAACACTCAAGCACAGTCATCACTAAAAAACGAAATAGAAATATCTGGCATCCACGAGTTCAAGCACGAAAATCCGCTTCATATTGTGCGCGTCTTGGCTCATAAAATAGGAGTTTCCCTGGATGAACAAGACTTAGACTTTGTGACCAGAGCTGGACCACGCCGACAACAACTCAAAGACTCATCAGAAACCCCCCCGCGCCCTCTCGCTGTCCGCTTTGTACGGCGCTACAAGCGCGATGAATTTTTGAAGGCCGCAAAAATCAGAAGGTCTCTTACCACAGCCGACATCGAGATCGCTGGTCTTACAAAAAACATCTACATAAATGAGCGCCTCACCCAAGGAAACAGGCAGTTATTTCGTGCCACCAAACTTGCTACGAAAGAACGCGGGTACAAGTTCTGCTGGATTAAAAATGGTGCAATTCTCATTCGTAAGCAAGAAGGTAATCCCTCCATCCACATACGGAACGCTGAAGATTTGGAACACCACCTTGGTTCTACGACCACTGATCTCCAATGAAACGACAACCTTACCAGATCATAAACAGTACAATTTTTTTATTATTCATAGATCTCCTATTTTTAGATCTCATTTTATTTTTATTCTTACTTTTAGAGCTCATAATATTCTTAGATGTTATTTTGTTTTTAAAACCTTTTTAGTTGAATTATCTTTGCAACTAACACACACACTGATCATTTCAAAACTTGTACTTGAACATACTCACACACTACAATTTACGCCCACAACATTACCGCTACATATCTACACTCACACACATTTTTCTGCAGTTTTCGGTTCCATAATTAAGCATAACACATATACCCCACTTTTCCTTCCGAACTCTTCCCGGTCTTACGTAAACACATATTTCACATTTTTATATTTTACACATATTTCACTCACGAACACTCCCCGATCTCGCGTAAACACATATTTCACTTTTTACTCATATTGTACTCGTATTTTACTCACGAACACTCCCCGATCTCACAAAAACACATATTACACTTTTTACTCATATTGTACACGTATTTCACTCACGAACACTCCCCGATCTCACGGAAACACATATTTCACTTTTGACTCATATTATTACTGTACATGTATTTCACTCACGAACACTCCCCGATCTCGCGTAAACAAACATTTTACTCTTTATATATATTTTACACATATTTCACTCACGAACACTTCCCGATTTCACGTAAACACACATTTTACTTTTTACAGATATTTTACAACTAGCTCACTCACGACCTCTCCCCGTTCTCACTTAAACATATATTTTTGCACTCATATTTTTCTACAATCCCATGTTCACGACTTTCTTATAGTAACAAAGACAACATCCAATATAGTTATTATAAAAAACAATATCTTTACCAGTTATATCGATGGCTTTACTTGACATAATACAGGATATCGACGAAAAAGTTACTATAGACTGTCACACTTTTGATCAACTAGAAGAATGTAGGAAATTACTTGACAAAACTAATGATCTTAAAATTCTTTCACTTAACCAACCAGAGAGTCTTGAGTTACCAGCGCAATTTTAACGACTTCTACACAGCTTTCCAACGCCTCGACACCGAATTTGATGTAGTAGTTCTGACTGAGTGCTGGTTAAGCGACATGACAGTACTTGATATATTACCAGGGTATTCCGCATCTCGCACTTACACACAGCTAAACAAAAACGGAGGCGTTATCATCTACACTAAAACTTCCTGGAATACTTCCGTACTAGAAACCAAAGTCACGGAAGCCGATAGTCTTCTTTTAACGCTAGACGACCAAGTGGCCATTCTGGGAATTTACCGCTCGCCCTCTTTCCCAAATATCGACAATTTTACGACATCCTTGGACACGGTCCTCACGCAGTTAAAAAAGTACCCGACTATTATAATAGCCGGTGACTTTAACATTGATATCTATAATACATCCAACACGCACTCAGAATACCTAAGTCTTATGGCCACACACGGTCTTCTGCCTGCGATCACTGAGCCTACTAGAGGTCGCAATTGTCTCGACCATATTTTCGTCAAGTCAAACTTCAAATCCGTAGGTATCATAGGAAAATCATCCATTACAGATCATGAAATAATTATGGCTACCATTGCACAAAAAAACTCTTTCAAGAAAGCGTCTAGACCCCGGTATAAAATTAAAATTGACGAAGAGGCCGTCGCTGTGGAGTTAAATAATATTGATTGGTCCAATGTCTTAAGCACTAATTGCACTAATTCATCCGTTAACATGCTTATTGAAACTATTTCCAACTCAATAGCTAATAACTCGCGTAGGGTCACAATCAGTCGTAGCAAATACAATATTAAACCCTGGATAACCCCGGGACTCATAAGATGCATGAGACACCGCGACAACCTCCACCTAGCCTTAAGATCTTACCCCAATGATGAAATGCGCCGTCATGTGTACATTAGGTATAAAAACTTTTTTAACGACTTACTTCACAAACTTAAAAATAATTATAACAATCAACTTATCATCAAAAACCAAAACAATCCGAAAATGCTGTGGAACACTATCAAATCTATTTATAACCCAAACACGCAAAAAAGTGATTCCTCTCAGCTGACTGCTAATGCACAGGACCCCGTCGATTCACTCAATAAGTGTAATGCTTATTTCACTTCCCTGGGCAAAAATCTCTCTGACCTCATATTGTCACGATTATCCGAGTCCCAAGCATCCCTAGCCAGCAAATATAAACCTCATGACCCTCCAACACACTCCTTCTTCTTTCACCCAACAGACGAAGACGAAATCAAAACACTTATAGATCAACTTAAAATAGACAGTGCTTCCGGATTGGATGATATTAGTGCAAGACTTATTATTTTACTTAAAAATACATTATTAAAACCTCTCACTCATATTTTTAACTTAAGTCTGGAGAGTGGTATTTTTCCTGACCGCTGGAAGGTTGCTTGCGTCCGACCAATTCATAAAAGCGGTCCTAAAGAATTACCAGAGAACTATCGCCCTATTTCACTGTTGTGTATTCTTTCAAAACTTCTCGAAAAAGTTGTTAATAAGCGACTTACAAATTTCCTAGAAGCTAATCAACTCATTTCCGAAAAACAATTTGGTTTTAGAAGAGGCAAGTCAACTGAGGACGCCGCTATACTATTAACCAACTCCGTAGCCTCTTGCGTCGAAAAGGGTGAACACGTCATGGCAATATTTTTAGACCTAGCCAAGGCGTTTGACACAATTTCCATAGATCTTCTCCTGTCTAAATTAGAGGGAATAGGAATACGAGGAAATGCGCTTCATTGGTTCCAAAGCTACTTATCAAATCGCCGGCAATTAGTAAAAGTAGGTGACTACTCCAGTGATCTACTACCAATCAACTTCGGTATTCCTCAGGGTAGTACTCTCGGTCCGACTCTCTTTGCTTTCTACATGAATGACATACTTAACGCACCACTCCACAATGCCGAAATTATTTCTTATGCAGATGACACGGCAATTTTATTTCATGCCAGGTCTTGGGAACAGGTTTATCATCTAGCAGAAATCGGTCTGCTGACTATTTCTGAAACTCTTAGTAGGAATCTACTTACCCTCAACTTAAAGAAAACAAAGCTCATTACTTTCTTCAAAACCTCAGCTTCTAGTCCCCCACATCACCTGACACTCAAGTTTCACACGTGCTGCATCGATGACCTCCCACCACCCACAAACTGTACATGTACTCCAATAGACCGCATTTCCTCCCTCAAATATCTAGGTATTACAATAGACGAAAATTTATCGTTTAAACCTCACATCCACTTGCTTACAGGCCGGGTCAGAAAACTAATATATATTATGAAAAAGCTACGAGACTGCACACCGATTCAAATTCTTCGAACAATATACCTAGGTCTCTGTCAATCAGTACTACAGTATGGAATCTCCGTCTGGGGTGGAGCTGGGAAAAGTACCTTTATTGAAATTGAAAGAGCTCAAAGAGCTGTTATCAAAGTAATGCTTAAAAAACCTTTTAGGTTCCCGACAGATCTTCTATTCGAAGAGTTTCCCATCCTCCGAGTACGTCAGTTATTTATTCTCAGTGCCACAATGCATATCCACAAATCCATAAAAAATAGACCTGACTACCATAAGCTACTCTCAAAACGTATTCTACACGTTCCTCTTCCTAATGCTAACAGTCTTCTGGCCAGACGATGCCCCTTCTACTTACACACACATATCTATAATAAAACATGCAAGTACCGTGATATCAAAGATCTTACCTCCCATTCATGCAAAAGAACCACAAAAAGTTGGCTTCTCTCCCTTTCGTACAGTGAAACTGAGGAATTGCTAAATTAACAAAATTATATGATCACAATCTCACTATCACATTCATACACCACTTTACCATTACACTCACATCTCATCTTACCATTTCACACTCCATCTCACCATCACACCCACACACCTCACTACACGTATTCACGACACTAACACACAGACACACCTTGACATTTACTTTATAACTACTTTTATGTTTTGTTTTGTTTCTTTTATTCTATTAATTTTTATATTGTTTTGTTTTATTACTCTAAATTCTACTTCCACTTATTAAAAGTTGGAAATTTGATTACTGTCCAACCTCAAATTTTAATGTCCTGATTTAAAACTTATGTAAGCGCAACTCTGGCCCCCAAGATACAGGCACTGCCTAGTTTGGGGACCGCCGTACAATTTATAACACTTTTTTAAATTTAATGTTACATAGCGATAATAATATTAAGTACTTTCATGTTTATTCTGTGTTGTAACAATGGACCAATAAATTATTCTATTCTATTCTATTCTATTCTACTCGCCTTCGTGGTAGGCTTTGCAGTCTTGAAGATGTTATAAGATTTCTTTATAAAAATATTATCTAATTATCTAATACCAATATAATAAGTCTGACGAGTTTTTTTGTTAGTTTCTTCAAACGTGATTATCTCTAGAACTGCCAGATGAATTAGAAAAATATCATTTGTATGTGATAGCCAGTTTCATGAGAAATAGTATAGGCTATATAACATCACGCTACGGCACACGGGAGCGGAGCAGTAACCAAAGAACGAAAGCGAGTGAAAAATGCCGCGCGGGCGAAGTCACGGCCAGATGCTAGTGTATTTTATAATTATTCAGGTGGAACGTAGGTTTCAGATAGTTTTCAGTATTTCGTGCTACCAGGGATATGTAACTGCTATAATATTATCTAGTTTACCAACTTCGAAACACATTTCAACATACGAAAATTATACATTCGGTAAATATCCCAGTTTCAGAATTATTTGCTTGTTATTTTTCTTACTCTATAAACTGCCTCGTTGGCCTAGTGGTCCTGAGCGCGACTGCTACGCTAGAGGTCCTGGGTTCGATTCCCGGGTCGAGCAAAAAGTGTTATTGGGTTTTTCTATGAAATTCTCAGTAGCAGCTCGGAGTTTGGATTTGTGCCCGGTTAATGGCAATAGGCTCGCCCCCTATTACATGGGACCTAAATATACCGGCGAACTGTAGGTGTACATTGGTACACCTCTGCCTAACCCTTCGGGGAATACAGGCGTGATGTTATATAATGTCTATAAAGTCTTGCAGATATACAGACTGTTGTGACTTATTTTTAAGAACGTATGTATAGATTAGCAAACCTTAAGAAAAACTATTTTAAATGTTAGCTTACCTTCTTATTTCCAATGTCATTCCATATGAAGAAATGGTGCACCTGAAAATATAAAGAAAAATATTTGTTACAATAATAATATAATCAAACAAAAAATGTCATAAAATCTTTTGCTTTATTATATTAGTAGGTATAAACTATAATGGTTAACAATTAAATCACAAACTAAGATAATGATTATTATTACTATCATCGGAATCTTATCTTTTATATATAACCATCATCACGCCTGTATTCCCTGAAGGGTTAGGCAGAGGTGTACCAATGTACACCCACAGTTCGCCGGTATACAGGATAAGTTTTTAACCAGTGCGTAATTTTTTTTTGGTAGTTCAGTGTCAGTAATAGAACACATTTCCGTGTTTAGTTAAAAAAAAAAATTAAAAAAATTTCATCCTTATCCGAGTTTGAAATAAGCAAAACATGGACATAATCTATTCGCCATACTATCAATGACAACTCTTGGCCGCCGCCCGGGCGCATGGCTGGGGTGAGGGGGTGGGGAATGCGCTAGCGCCGAGTGACAATAAAATATGGTTTTTAAGTATACATGTTTCGTAAGCGATAACTTTTTTTTTTAGTACTAAGACATATCAAAATAAAATATACGTGTTTAATAAAACGTGTTGAAGTTTATTATGGCAAAATTTACGCACTGGTTAAAATTTTTTCCTGTATTTAGGTCCCATGTAATAGGGGGCGAGCCTATTGCCATTAACCGGGCACAAATCCAAACTCCGAGCTGCTACTGAGAATTTCATAGAAAAACCCAATAACAGTTTTTGCTCGACCTGGGAATCGAACCCAGGACCTCTAACCTAGCAGTCGTGCTTAGGACCACTAGGACAGCGAGGCAGAAAAAAAAAATATGAAGATTTCCACATAAAACAAGAAACCCAAGAACATAATACACTCAGAATTCCTGCATACGTTTAATATTTTTTTACTTCGTAACAAACAATATTACCCATTTGTTTTTTCATGCGATCTCATAACTCATGATTTTATTATAAAACCTGTAAGCAGTTTCATTTTATTTACCTTCGTTTATATAAAAGCGGCGACGGTTTCAAAAACAAAAGAGCCACGAAATGTTTAGAAGATAAAACTTCTAACCGTTTCAAGCATCTTTTGTTTTTAAAAACAGAACGTTTAGAACTAAACGTGTGTTAGGTTGGCCGACTGCTACGCTAGAGGTTTTGGGTCGATTCCCAGGTCGAGCGAAAAGTGTTATTGGGTTTTTCTATAAAATTCTCAATAGCAGCTCGGAGGTAGGATTTGTGCCCGGTTAATGGCAATAGGCTCGCTCCCTATCACATGGGACTTAAAAACATATCGGCAAACTGTGGGTGAGCATTGGTACACCTCTGCCTAACCCTTCGAGGAATGCAGGCGTGAGGGTATGTTATTTTTATGTTATTTACTTGGTACTTTCCCAGTTTCGAACCCACAACCTCATGCACGGGTGGTAGGCACCTAAACCTCTGGGCCACCACGACATCGCACAGCACATAATATACGTACATTAAAAATATTTCATATAGGTACGTATCCAAGATATTAATATTTATGATCTACAGGCCTGTCAATTTCCTTACAAATCAGCTCAGCTGTTTTTGCGAGATTAAATCATATAGGTTGACACACGTCACCTAGATTTCTGAAATATAATAATAACTTACGGTAGTTACCTACAGAAAATATTATAGGTAGGTAGCACCAAAAACTAGCTTCTGCCTGCGACTTTGCCCACGTGGAAGTCGAGTATAGCCTAAAACATACCCTATGGCACACGGTAATACAGTAGCTTTCTATCAGCGAAAGATTTTTTCGTAATTGCGTAATAGGAACTGTAATTCCAGTCCTGTATTCCCTATTACAAACAAAAAGCAAACAATAGTATGTTGCAGTTTTAGTATCGATAAATATCGAATAACGTTTAAGTTAAATGGGCATTGGAGAAGTATTCTAAATATTTTAGATAGCATTTTTTTTTCTGAAAGGAAACATTATTTTTATGTTTGTCCTATATTTTATTAACGCTCTGTAATTCAGTAAAGTATAAAAATCAAATACGAAGAGATGTTTGAAACCTTTTGGGTAAAAAACTCTAAAAAACAACGTATGTACCTATATGTACCCCACCCCAGTGTGCCTAACCTCACACACACCAAACGTTGCAGTGTCCCATAAAACACAGGATTAAGGGATGTTGTCACAGAAACAGGGTTAGTGCTCATAATTCTATCGCACCGAAACACAGTGTTCCAAGCTTAAAAACTCCTGGACAAAAATATTATCACGTACTTTGGGCTAAAACAAATTTGTTTTTGTCTTTCCTCGAGGACGATTATGAAATCGTATTTTTTTTCGTAGATTTTTATTTTGTTTTTTAATATTGTTTACGCTCGCTGTTTGCTTTTCTCAAAGCTGCTTTTGAAGGCGTTTTTAAATAATGCGGTGGCTCAGTTTTATGTTATGATTTTGGATTATGTTTGCTGTTGATGTTTGTCTCGGTACCTACAAATTGCTATTACCTACAGATTTTTTTGAGAAAAATATGTAAAGGTTGGGGTACGTATTTGAATATCGAAGATTAAAATACCTACGCTTAAAATACCAATGTTCAAAACATCGAAAATTTAAATATCGATTATATCAAAATGTCGAAAATTGTTATACCTAAGCTTAAAACGTCGAAGATTGAAATGCCGAGTGATTAAAATTTCGAATGATTCAAAATATCGAATGACATTATGCCTAAGTTCAAAATATCAACATTTCATACATCTAAATTCATAATATCTACTTACGTTAAAAATACCTACTAGTTGAAATACCGAAAAAAAATTATATAGGCAGTATGAGTGTATTCATAAATGTAGGTAGATGTGAAATTGTGATTTTATGTTTAATATTTTGTATTATTGTCACTGATTATATTGTACATTTGCGTACAAATGTGTTTTATTTTGGGTTTTTATTATGTAAAGGAGGTTTTCCTTGTTTTTTTTTTGTAACCCACCTAGTAACTGATTACCATCTAGCAGCAAACAAGCATGCAGCAATCATGCAACATGCAAGCAAGCATGGTTTCTGTCACGGCTCCGGCGCTGCAGGGCTTCGGCAGTCCCACGCGAGCTTAACGTCGCAGATGGTCTAAACGCTCACCACCGCAGCTACGGCTTGTTGGCCGGCTTCGCCGGCCAACCTCAGCTGCGGCGGCGGGTGTTAAAACCACCTGCTCCTCAGCTCGCGGGCTGCCTCGCCCCTCCGCGCCTACGCGATTCTAAATTACACTCTAGGGGTAGGGCAGACAAGACTACGTGGAGTCGGTTTTGCAGCGATACGTTTCTGTCACTAACTTTAGTAGCACAACATATTGACTTTCAAGAAAATATTTTAATTTAAAGACCTAAATAATACCTTTACGATTGACCTATGCTTGTACACTAGACACTGATTTTCATGGATAAAATAGGTCGAAATTGTTCCAAAACCGAATTGGGGCACCCCGAATTTACGTAGTCTTTTGGCTGTTACCCCTAAAGTGTATATAAAAATCCGGAGGCGCGAAGGGAGGGCAACCCCCGCCCGCTGTAACAAAGCATAGGCACCCGTGGGAGCCGTAGCGGCTGAGGCTGGTCGCCGGAGGCGACCAGCAAGCCGAAGCTGCGGAGGTGATCATGGGTGCCTATTCTTTTTTACGCAAGGGCGAAGGGGTTGCACTTCCCGTAGCGCCGGAGACGTTGCAGAAGCAACCTTTTTCCACTCATACTACTTATATCAATTTTTTTTCGATATTTTAACTTGTAGGTACGTATTTTTAGGGTGAATTAATGAATGTATTAAATGTTGAAAATTAACCCATTTTTACACGTAGGTATATTAATTTTCGATGTTCAAATATTATAATGTACCCATCGATATTTAGGACGTTCGATAGTTTGTAGGTACTTCGATATTTAGGACATTCGATAATCTGTATTTCGATATTTGGATCTTTCGATGTAACTTTTGTAGATATTTAGATTTTAGATATATTGGACGTAGGATATTTAACCATTCGATACTATAAACTTTCGTTATTTTAATTTTCGGTTTTATGGTCGTTCGATATTTCCATTTTCGATGTTATGAACATCGATATTTTAACAGTAGGTATTTTAATCTTCGATATTCAAATACGTACCCAAAGGTTGTTCTGTGATATAGGTATTCATGATATTTTTGTTTTTGTGAGGACTTTAATGATTTTAAATTGTTAGTCTTGCGACCGAAACCTGGTTACGAATGCCTTACTAAACTTCGTCGTATACATTTATCGATGTACTGTATTCATAATGTTCAAAAGTACGAATTACGTGAGTGCGAAGGACGCGGTGGCGGATTATTTAATTCCAAATGTTCATCATTGCGATGTACGGAACTTCGAAAGTGGACATAATGTAAATAGACAAATGTGAAGACGAATGTAGGTACCAAGAATAAAAGTAATCCTAATTACTACAATACGTATATGTAAGACAAACCGTCTAATACCATGTATTATGAAATAATATAAAATGAAACATTGTACGAGTAGTTTAAGTATATCCTTCAAAACAATTAGGTTAGCTTTTGACATGAGTTAATATTATGTATTAATTGTCGTAATAGACAAAGTTTGAGAGATGAACCAAGTCAGCACTATGTTGTAAATGTACTTAGGAGACGTTATGCTAATTAAGCATTTAATGTTCAAATTTGCAATGTATTTGGATGGCTGTTTTAGTGAGCTCTCATAATCGGGTTGAATTGTGGTTATAGATTCTGGAGTTTCGTATCAAAGGACCGAATTACTAAGGACTCCGATCTCAGCCGGACGACGTCATCTGCTAGACATAGGACTCCCCTAAATATAGCCACAGTCAAGTGTATGAATATACTGCAATAAATATCTTTAGTTTTGGAAGTTGGTTGCAATATATGTATTGTACATACAACAAACAGAACTAAATCCGCCGACTTCTAAAAAACTAAACTTATTTCTCACTTAGTAGTTTTTAAAGGCGATTATCTTTTTGTAAATAAATTGCTAGACATGTTATTTAGCTTGGGTATTGACGACAGTATCTGATAATTTGTAATACTTAAGATATAATCTATACAAAAGTAGTTGGCAAAGCATAAATTATAGTAATGTAATAAAACTGAAGAGATTTTTTGTTTGTTTGCTGGTTTAAACGCGCTTATCTCTGGAACTCCCGGTTGGATTAGAAAAAATCTTACTATACATGATAGCCAAAATCATGAGGAATAATAAAAGCTATATAACATCAAGTAACGACCTACAGGAGCGGGGTAGTAACCACAGACGTAACTTAACGCGGATGAAAAGACCACACGTACAAAATCGCAGGCAGAACCTAATAAATAAATAGACACAACCATTCCATCCTGAACCATTACTCCACAACGACCCACTTAACCTACAATTCCTGAACGGTTATCGAACACAAATGTGTCTCAGAATATCGTCTTGAGTTACCAAATTGGTCACACTAACAGAGTAGGCACTGATTGCTACCTGTAGCCCAGCACAATTGCCCCATTGTACTGAGCAGTGTCCGTTAAATCCACGCTTCGTCTCTGCTAGTTTACCTAGATAGACTAAGCTTGTGAATGTCTATTCACCTGTGAAATCGTTGGCAATTGACTGCTATTATGTTAAAATTTTCCTTTGAGTGAATTTTGGTGAAGTGAGTTGTCTTACCTCTTAAAGCTAGGGAGAGGTTACTAGTTTGTAAAAGTCAAAGCATTTGTTTCAGTTAGACCATTAAAATAATTATTTTAAGCATCTAAGTTATCAGTAGTTCTAAGTTAGTTCTGGTCATCATTGACGTCGGTAAAGGAAAACATTGTGAGGAAACCTGGACGCAAGCATGGTCATCAATGCTAGTGGCTTCTCTGTATGAGAAGAGGCTTTTGCCCTGCAGTGAGATAGTAATAGACCGCTGCCTTTTAAGCATTAAAAGATGATTAAATAGTCTTTTTAGCTTTAATACGCTGAAGTCTCAATAGTTGTTTTCCTTTAGTAAAACTACGAGGGTCATTTGAAAAGTTCTTAGCCTAACATACTTAATGAAACCACACGATTTTGAGTTTATTTTTATTTTTCAACATACTCTCCTCCGAGCTCAAAACACTTTTTCCATCGACCCGGTAAGGCTTCAATACCCGTTTTAAAAAAATCTTCGTCTAACTCCTCAAAATAAGCGTCCACGGCGGCTATGACCTCTTCATTTGTAAAAAAATGTTTACCACCTAAAAATTTTTTTAGCTTTGGGAACAGATAAAAGTCGGACGGTGCTAAATCCGGTGAATATGGGGGATGAGGTAACAATTCGAAGCCACATTGATGGATTTCTGCCATGGATTGCACAGAGGTGTGAACGCGCGCGTTGTCCTGATGAAACAAGACTTTTCTTCTCAATAAACCTGGACGTTTTTTTTTTATTTCTTCTCTCAAACGACGCAACAGGTTGCAATAGTAATCGGAGTTTATTGTTTCACCCTTTTTTAAATAATCTACGAGAATTATACCCTTTGCATCCCAAAAAACGGATGCCATGACTTTGCCCGCCGATAAAACCACCTTTGCCTTCTTTGGGGTGGGCGATCCTGCTCTTTTCCATTGTTTCGACTGTTCTTTTGTCTCGGGTGTATTGTGGTGAACCCAGGTTTCATCCATGGTTATAAATCTTTCAACAAATTCTATTGGGTCAGCTTCATATAACTCTAAACAGTCGCGAGAAGTTGTGAGTCGGTTGCGTTTTTGTTCCACTGAAAGCAGTCGCGGTACCCACCGCGCAGACACCTTAGAGAATCCAAGTTCAGTAGTAATTATATGATGTGTTCGCTCAGATGAGATGCCTACAGTCCTAGCTATCTCCTCGACAGTCAATCTTCGATCAGATAAAATTAGATCACAGATTTTTTCTTTGTTTTGATCAGTGGAAGCAGTCGAAGGCCGGCCACTACGGGGCTCATCTTGAATGGTCTCACGACCACGTTTAAACTCTGCCACCCAGTTTTTAACAGTCGCATACGAAGGAGCGGACTCACCCAAAGTAGCAGACATGTCTTCATGTATAGCTTTTGGAGTTAAACCTTTCAAATTCAGGTATTTTATCACTGCACGATGTTCAATTTTATCCATTTTCAAAAATAGCTCTGACTTGTCTTACGGTATCACGTGTAAACGAACAATGAGTTACTGTGAATAAACGAAACTGTGCACACTTGTTGCTAAATAATGTCACTACAAAATGAGGGTAGTTTAAAAAAAAACCAATGACTTTAACCATGTTAGGCTAAGAACTTTTCAAATGACCCTCGTATTTACTCCGAATAGTACAGTATTAAAACATAGAGTTAAACTTAAAAACTAAAAACTTATTTTTTTAAACATAGAAAAATAACGTCACGACAATTACAATAATTGTTTTCAGATCTTCTCGAATTTTGAACACATTCTATTTAATTTACCATTTTTTATTTTAAAACATTAAACAATTCAACCAACGTACAAAACAGAATAGAAATTAACAACCATTAAAAATTCAGTATAATAATGGTACAGGAACGTGTAGAAGATATAGTTTAATTTTATATCTAACAAGATTCAATTATTTTCAAGTATCTGCAAACAGGAATATTATTATGTCAAGTGCCTATTCACTGTTAAAACAGCTTGAAGTTATTATTGTAATTATGTAAAGTTAGACACCACGCGAATAGTTTTTATCTTAAAGTAATATCAAAAGGACCGGAAGATAATTAGTATTTTTATTTTCATTGCTAAGTTCCGCGTTACTTAGGACCAATTTTTTCTTCTGATGAAAGTATGGTTTAATTTTTTTTTAATTAATCGTGATTTATTGATAACGAGCTTTTGCCCGCGGTTTCGCCGTCCGTCCAGTGGTTTGGGCTTTGCGTTGATAGATCACTTTGTCAGTCAGTCAGTCACCTTTGAGTTATATATATTTAGATTATTTAGTTGTTTATGTTTGACAGTATTTAAGAATACCCTTCTTTCAAAGAACAAAATCGCCCCGATGCGTATGCGGTAGACAGTGTCTTGCGACTGTGTCATTGTGTGTGTGCGGGTTCATCGCCCCGCTTGCCTAAACGCAGACGAAAGATGGTTAAGACTAGGTTTAATTCACAAATTATTAACTAAAATAACCCTATTTATTTCATTACTTTATTCGTGTTAAACTTCTCCCCACACGACTGATAATCGGACCGATTATTGGGCCGATTTTAAGTTTCTCCTCGCCGACGAAGAAATTGCTCAAAAATCGGTCCGTTTATCGGTCGTGGGGCAGACCCTAAGAATCACTAGCCTACCTCCTTAAATTTGACGACGATGTAAAACAGCACCTTGAATAATTAAAATCTTCAAGCTCTTTCGTGTCTTCAAACACCTTCAAACTCCTCGTTTCAAGTGCTTATTTGTTTTATGAACCGCCTCGGCTACAATGTATGTAATTACCGCAGTTCATTAAAATAATTCCGCTATAAAACTCCAAGTTTTCGCCCCAATCTTAATGTCTCCTCGTATTTGAACACGTCTTTGGGGCGGAATATACTGGGAGGATTTTTGAAGTATCATGATAATACATACTATTCGCTTGGTTGGGAATTTAGATTAAAAGAAAAACGAGGAATTCTAACAAAAGGAGAAATAGATCAAGATGTCAAAAAAAGTTTTGTCCCAAAAACAACATTTAGACAAATAAAAAAAAAATTAGTGTCTGAATATAATCTCAAAATATTAGCTTTTTACAAAATATAACTTTTATATGGTACCTACTTATACCGAACTAGTGAATATTTTCACCCATGTTAAGTACCTAATATTTTTGGTTACTGCTCCATTGTAATAATATAGCCTATGACACTCACAAATAAAGCCACGTTATTTGTGAGTGTTATAGGCTATATTATTACAATGTGTAAAAAATCGGTTTAGTAGATCTACAGATCGCCCCCTACAACCTTACAAACCTTATAATACAAAAAATACCAAATATTTTTGTTTCTGTTTTTTGTTACTAATCTCCAAAACAGCTGAACCGATTTTGACTGGACTTTCCCTAGCAGCTGATGTTATAAAAACTAACTTAAGCTACTTTTATTTTAGAAAAATAATCAGAGTTCAGCGTAAAAAAACCTAACACCTCAAAATGGCTGGCAAAAGCAAGTAATGAAACAAAAGTCCATTCCCGTAAAAATAGTATAATATTTTACTTGGCTTACAATACATACGAGTACGTAATAATTGGGCAAGAACCATTGCCAAGTTTCAGCGTTTTACGTCAAATGTGCCGTGATATAAATGTATGTAGCTCAGAGTTATGAAGCGAGGTAGAATTTATTCTCAGGTTTTTTTTTCCAATTTTAGTTCGGGATCACGGTAAAAGGCTTTGTTACTACTTTTATTATTGATTCAGATTATTGCTGAAGTTAAATGTGTTATATTGCTTTATTTAGACTTTCAATTGCAAAGAATGGGTTATAATATCAAAACCATTATTTTGAACAAGAAATAGAACATTGTGTGGGGTTTTCAAAATCATCTCATCATCTGCTTAGCCTTTATTTATTTATTTATTTAAACTTTATGCACAAAAAAAAAGTACAAAGGCGGACTTAATGCCTTAGGCATTCTCTACCAGTCAACCAAACCACAGCCAGTTAACCAGTTAACCATCTATGTTGGATTCGGCTTCGAGTCTTACATGTTGAGCGAGAATAAGTTTTACATAGAGCGGCTGCCTATCTGACCTCCACAACCCAGTTACTGGCCAACACGATACTTCTTGGTTAGACTGGTTGTCAGACTTCCTGGCTTCTGAATATCCGCAATGACTGTCAAAGATCTACGAATTACAGCCGGGATCTACGGCTGCCTGAGCTTTTCAACATAGCAATATCATTAATTAGTAGGTAAATCATAAAAAAGGAAAGAAAATAAAAAAAAATGTTTTTAACACATTTTTCCAACGTAAAACAAAAAACTTTTTATTTCAAATTATCTTTAAGAAAACCAATATTCTAAAAAAATAACACTCTAGTGATCTACGTAAGCAAAAGCAAATTAAAATCATCTTTTTAAATCCATCACACTTGTGATCTGAAGTAAATTCACATTATCTTTTACCCTCGCTCTCACTACGCCACGACCCTAACGATCAAGATTTTAACCCGTCGACTGCCATTAAAAGCCAAGTGCATAAAGTCAGGAAGTTGGACAATTAAATCGGAGGGCGGTCGTTTGGACCCGAAGACAGTATGTAGTTATAATGTAAGTTAGCAGCGTGAGGGTTCAGCCGTGTTTTTGTGATCGGACACTTGGGATTTGGTAGTCATGCTTAGGGTTTTAAGTTTGGGAAATATGTGAGTTGTGTCAATAAAATTTGTTATATGCTCGCGTCCGAATTTCGGCCCCATGTCAATAGAGACTAAGGCCAAGTATGCAGGAGATATTATAGTGCAAAATTGTGTGCGCCAATTTACCTTTTTCCTCACAGTTTTAGTAAGATGGGACGGTATTCCGACATTACCGAGGAAAGATCGGGAAGACCAACGGCTTTAAGTGCTTTCCTAGTCACTGGGGTATCACACTACTAAGATACAAATGTGGCTACTCAGAAATTACCGACCAACCTGAGAATCGAACCCAAGACCAAATGTTTGGCAGTCGCTCTTGCGACTCAAAACGTAGTGTTACAAATTCGTACAAGCTCCTTTACTGGCCCTAAAGGAATTTTAAGAATAACAAAATTTACCGGTTTTTGTCTGTTTGTTCCTGCTAATCAACGAAACAGCTGGACCGATTTTAACGAGACTTTCACCGGGCAAGATATTTGTAAAAAAATATAGGTCCGTGCAAAAAAAACACGTGATAACCGACATTCAGGCAAACAAAGTCGCGGGCATAAACTAGTTTATACTTAATCCTAAAAGGATTTAATTTCAAGTCCAGAATAAAATATGAATAGTAATAAAACAGGGGTGTAGAAACTTAAATAATTACATTTAAATTAATTAGTAGAGGGGTAATCTAAAACGTAGCGGCTCGTTTAATGGGCTAATTGCTAGATTCGTTTAGCAACACCGCGATGTCGGCCATTTTTGTTTTAGCCATTTAATATTGTTATTGTTAGTACCTGAATTAATAGTTAAAAAGTTATCAGTTTTATGATTATTACGCTAATAAAAGTCTAATAAAAATGGTTATATTTCCAACCAAAATAATTATCTGGAATTATTGGGCATTATTCCATTCCATAAACATCTAATCTGTATATCTACATTATTGGCAAATAAATGATTCTGATTCTGATTCTGATTGGGATAAAAAAATGGGTCATGGTTAGGGCATAATATTTTTGCTGGTATATTATTATCTGCCATGAGCAAGTGCGGTGATCAATGCTCGTGCCGTCTCTGTATGGGAAGAGGCCTTGTCCCGCGGTGGGACGAATAAAAGGCTGGTTAATGCCCCCATGTAAATGGTCCCATGTAATAGGGGGCGAGCCTATAGAGGCTGCTCGCCCCTATTACATGGGACCTAAACATAATGGCGAACTGTACATTTCCATTGCTACACCTCTGCCTAATCCTTCGGGAAATACAGGCGTGTTGGTATATTACGTAAAAACAATGAGACTACTTTAGAGGCTACTTTAGAGCCCATCCAACATTCGTCCTCGACTAGTGGGTCGAACCCATAGTTTGGAAAATGTTAGCCTAGGTGTTTAAATAAAATCATAATACTTAAACAAAAATTAGTGTAAATGCGTAATCTTAACCTTTTAATTGTGTTTTTGTGTGTTGTGCTATGTCTTATAATTATGTGCACCAAATAAATGGTTTGTCTATCTATTTCTCTATCTTTTCCTCTTACATTTTAGTTCAATATCATTTGCCAAATGAAAAACTGGTAAATCAATCTAAACTGACTGTACTTTAGCTGATATTCCTATTCTCAATACCTGGCACATTTCAAAGACATTGCACAATTTTATTGTTCCTATTTCAAACCAGATTGCGTCACACTATTGCACTATAGGATCGGTTCATTCAAAAAACCGGCCTAGTGCGATTCAGCCTCACGCACGAAGGGTTCCGTATCTATAAAAACGGCAAAAAAATCACGTTTGTTGTATGGGAGCCCCCTTAAATATTTATTTTATTCAAGTTTTTAGTATTTGTTGTTATAGCGGCAACAGAAATACATCATCTGTAAATTTAAACTCTCTAACTATCACGGTTCATGAGATACACACACAGACAGATACACACACAGACAGACAGACGGACAGCAAAGTCTTAGTAATAGGGTCCCGTTTTATCCTTTTGGGTACGGAATCCTATAAAGGAACCACAGCATCTATCGAGTCGGCTGATCGCTCTTCCATTTGTTGCCTTATTTCGTTCTATTGTACGAGACTCTTCAATTTTCAAAAGGAATTTCTTTGAAGTATCTTAGTGCTTGTCTAGTTTATGTACTTTAGTAGGTTCTTATCTAGATATGTTAGTTTATTTGTAGGTTATTGGATTTTGAATAATTTGGTATTCTTTTTAAAATTGAAAATATGTAGGTATGTTATATGGGAATACATACAGCATGTGTATATTTCTGTTTTCTTTTTTTATTTTAAGATGTTAAAAAAAAAGTAATCAAAAAGTCACTTTTAAAAATTTAATATGTTTTTTAGACTCAATTTCGGTTTATGGTGGACCGACGATTCAGGCTGCCCAGGACCGGGATGGTTGGCGCTCTTTGGGGGAGGCCTACGTATTGCAGTGAACGGCTATAGGCTGAGATGATGATGATGATGATGATGATAATTTACCAATTTCGTTCTACTTTAAAAGTGTTGGTAAATTTACATATTGAATCCCAAAAAAAAACACACAACCCGTATTTTAATTCCGAAAACACAAAATCGATACTCCGATTAATATTTCATACCTTTACAAACTGAAAATGATAACACAAAACCGTTTAAAAAAAAAACCAACACATAAAAAAGAGCAACCTGCGTTTCATTTTGTCAAAAACGACCAATAAAGTCAGTGTCCGTTTTCAAACGACACCGCGACCAAAAGCTAGTTTACAAAAACCGTTTAAAAATTGAAAAAGCTCAATACAGTTTGATTGCTCACTTTTAACTTTTAACTTTTAACTCTCTGGTATCTGTTCCGTAGTTTCAAAACTTTTTTCCAATTGTTCAAACAAAACTTTCGTGGCTTTTTTAGGGTTAAAAATATTTTATTGTATTGGTTTTGGAAGTTGGTATTATTTTATTTGGTGTTGTTTATTGGTCATTTTAAAAATGGAATTGTCGCGATAGAATATTAATTTATTGGTTTTATCTTGTGGTGTATTAAGTGTAATCATTATTTTATTACAAAAATTAAATAATTTTGTTTTTATGTTTGTAATTGGTATAGTTTATGAAAAGTTATCAAAAAAGGGTTGGTAAATAATTTTGTATCGAGTTTACTTATAGCCCGATTGTGTTCAAAATAAACAAGAATCGATATTCAAAATACGTTTATTACCAGCCCATTATTGTCCCACTGCAGGGCAAAGGCCTTTGAGACCGGCTACTGATGAAGAGAATTGATCATCACGCATGCTCAAGGCGGATTAACGATTTCAAGCTTATTTTAACCTATGTATCCTAACTATCTTTTTCTTTAATCGATTTCCACTGACATCATTAAATCAATCAATCAATCATCATCTTAATCATATTTTTTTACATCATCATCTTCTAGAATTTACATATTAATTTTAAAAGTCACATTGATACCTACCTACTTTTCCGTTATCAACCACTTATCATCAAGCAGGAGAGAGGGCTCCTTAATTATTGGGCCATCACGACATTTTCATATTGGTGCGATAAAAAAAATATAAAGGGAATCACCAAAATAATTTCTCCAGAAACACAATATTTTGTCTAAAAATATACGAAGAATACCTTTATTTTTTTACGCGATAAAACTAAAACATTTTGCATTTTAATAAACATAAAATATAAATATTTTCCCATCTATAAATAAACAAAAATCGTATCCATCGTAAAACCTACCAATGTAACCCGTTAACTGGTTATCAAACCGATTAATTGGATTTTCAATTAAATTGAAAACGGATTTGTTGGGAGTTTCCATTATAATTATGTATTTGCCTATAAGTAAAGAGGAGTATTATGTGGAAATGTAATATTTACTAGTATAATAAAGGTAAAGAGATTTTTTATTTGTTTGTTTGTGTATACCATCCATCACGCCTGTATTCCCCGGAAGGTTAGGCAGAGGTGTACCAATGTACACCTACAGTTCGCCGGTATATTTAGGTCCCATGTAATAGGGGGCGAGCCTATTGCCATTAACCGGGCACAAATCCAAACTCCTAGCTGCTACTGAGAATTTCATAGAAAACCCTAAAAAACACTTTTTGCTCGACCTGGGAATCGAACCCAGGACCTCTAGCATAGCAGTCGTGCTTAGGACCACTAGGCTAACAAGGCAGTTAGTTTGTTTGTGTGTTTGTTAAAATGCGATAATCTCTGAAACTGACAGTCTGATTGGAAAAATGATTTTGTATGTGATAGTCAGATTCATAAGAAGTAGAATAGGCTATATAAGATGACGCTGAGACCTACGGGAGCGGAGCAGTAACCAAGGACGTAACTTTACGCGGGTGAAAAAAAATAATGATGCAGGCGAAGTCACGGGCAGAAGCAAGTAGATAATATTCAATTTATTCATTGTAATTAACATAATCGTTTGTTGCTAACAAAAATAGTATGAGAAAGTCTAGTCAATATTCAAGGCTACCTTTCATTCGCCTGACATATTTCAGGGTTGAAAATACTCATGAATACAAACAACTTATGATAAAGGACCAACCCAGTTCCGTACACTTTGGTCGTGTTGTAATGCATTTTTGCAAGGAATAGCAGATTTCTTTTTTCACCAAACAAAACATACTGTACGTCTTTATAATAGTATTAGTATTGATAAAAATTTCATGTCCCAATAACCGCCAACTCAAAAACCTTAAACCAAATCAACTCCCATCAAAAGAAAACACGCCAAAGAACAATTATTTGAACAGACTCTCAAAAATCACGGCGGCACGTTACAAAAAAACGCACCAATTTAGCCTTTAACCTGACATTTCCGATCTTTAAAAGCAGATTTTTTCACAATTTCCCCTCCGCCCGAAGAGGCACGTTAGCAACGTCATTATTTCAATGAATGAGTCTTAGTTTCCCGCTCGGCTTGTTATGAAGGACGGACCCGGAATCTATCGTCTTTAAGCTCTGTAACT
The DNA here is from genome assembly GCA_932526535.1 of Caradrina clavipalpis. Lineage (NCBI taxonomy): Eukaryota > Metazoa > Arthropoda > Insecta > Lepidoptera > Noctuidae > Caradrina > Caradrina clavipalpis. The sequence continues at coordinate 12,214,125 of OW052106.1, forward strand.
GGAAAGATTGCTGGCAGAATTTATTGGACATTTCTGACGGGTATATTTGGTAAATTATTTCGGAGATCGTTATAGATAGCAATGGTTTTGTTAAATAGTTATACATACCATCACGCTTGTATTCCCCGAAGGGTTAGACGGAGGTGTACCGAAGTACACCCACAGTTTGCCGGTATATTTAGGTCCCATGTAATAGGGGGCGAGCCTATTGCCATTTACCAGGCTCACATCCTAACTTCGAGCTGCTACTGAAAATTTAATGGAAAAACCCAATATCACTTTTTGATCGATCTGGGAGTCTAACCTAAGACCTCTAAGCGTAGCAGTCGCGCTTAGGACCACTAGGCCAACGAGGAGATAGTTGGATAGGTCTCGGCGTTTTCCTGCGGTCTTAATCAGGTTCTTGTGTGGTCGATAACTAGTTTATAACTATGAATTTAGAATTGATATTTTTGTTCTTAGCTTCTTAATGCCGCCTGGCATTGACCTTTTCCCATACAGAGGGTATTTACTTTTAAATTATTTTATATTGCTCTGTACCTATATTATTTTCACATTATGTAAGCTACATGAATAATGTAACAAAGGTATTGTAAAAATTGATTGAAAAGAATATTCATGGAGTTTATTGCTCCTTTATAACCGACTTGAAAAAAGGAGGAGGTTAATAATTCGGTTTTTATAAAAAAGACTGCCTTAAAAAGTTGCCTGTAAAATCTCTTCTGTACATTTTGAGGCGGTTGTCTTTTTTACCAACAACAACTAGTTTAAATTTCCTGACTAACTGAACGACTTCCTGATAATTCAAAAGTTCCTGTAAATTATTTATTTGTAAAAGTACTTTGACTACAGTGACACGGTAATTTTCTCCGTAAGAAACTACATTTTTAAAAGAAAAATAGTCAGATTCAATATTGTTTCATCTTTATAATATTCATAAGTACCTTTTAGCGTTCTAATTGAAATAAAAAAATGAGTGACTATTTTTGATTTGCTCTTAATTTTTTTAAGCACGGGTTTGGGTATTATCGTTTGCTAAAGGTCAAAACGGAAAATTTATTTAGTACACAAATATTGAATATTCAATAAAATGCTTTAGAAATTAAACCATCTAACATAATAAAATAATTACATAGCCATTATAGCCTTTTAGGCTACAACAACAAATATTTTTTCATACCACTCGAAACTTTGACTGCCTGCCTCTATAAGAATTCTGATGAAAAGGTTCCAAGTTACTTCTTCAAGGGCTTTTCAACGTATCGAGTATATACAAACAAAGCTTGCCAAAGTCTCGAAGCTTAAGAACGAACAAGAAACAAGGTCACGGTCAAAGCGCCCAATTCGTTTTTTCTTATAATATCGTTTAATCTGGAAGTGGTACAGGCAGTAACAGCGTGAAAAAAGTCGATCACGTATTAGGTATAAATATTAGTATTCATATTAGTATTAGTATTTGAACTAGTATTCGAAACTTCTCAGTACGTATTTTGCGTATGGTTGATTTTGTATTGCTGTATCACTTTTTGGTTTTCGTATTTATTTATTTAGGATCTCCAACAAAAGATATACACAAATCATGAAATAAAAACAATATAACAAAAGTATTATGTAGGTGTACACCTTCACTTATAGGAGACCACAGCATGCACAGGAATTGGTAATACTATAATCATTTATAAAAAAAAGAAGTTTAAAAAACTAAAACCCGACTACAAAAAATTCACGTTCTAAAAAGTATGAAACAAGAAAACATTCTCATCTGAAAGCCGTGGTCGTATGCCACTTTACCCTAAACTTTAGTGCTAAAGATTCATGTTCTATAACTATACACATACAGTTTTACCTGAATTAGGTGGCATACGACCACGGCTTTCAGATGAGAATGTTTTCTTGTTTCATACTTTTTAGAACGTGAATTTTTTGTAGTCGGGTTTTAGTTTTTTAAACTTCTTTTTTATTTAAATTATTTTGGGGTTTAAATTTATACATTTATATGCGTAATATTATTGGAACTGCAACATATATACACAATATCATCATCTTCCTGCCCTTATCCCAAGTTACTTGGGGTCGGCGCAACACGTATACGTATATGTATTATTTAATATATACACAATATATGAAATAATAATCTTTTAAGTCTCCCAAACGAAATATTCAAATCAAATCAAATCAAATCAAAGCATTTATTTCAATTAGACCATTTACAGGCACTTTTGAATTGTCAAGAAGTTACAGTTTAAAATTGAAGCTAGTTGCTCGTTCCAAAACGTAGGTCTCTATGGAGAAGAACGAGCAAGAAACTCCATGGACACTCTTTTCCTTCCATTTGGTTTTTACAAAGTCTTGGTTACAATATTCTTGTTGCTTCTATATGTGAAAACAATGAAGGTGAATATAAAAAATAACAAAATTATAATAACGATGTAAGACATGGCAGTTAAGAGATGACCAATCCCAACTGACAGCACCCGTTCACGAATATGACGCGTGCATCAGCACCGTTTAGCTCAACCATCTTGAAGGGAACCAAACGATCCAACCCACGCGCCACCGTCAGCGAGACATTTAAAGTGAGCATGACAAAGCTCTCAACTGCCATGCTCAGTGTCCAACACATAGTAACTTAACAAGTAAATGGCTCCATGGTAGTCACATTTACAAAATTGAAATATATGATGTAAAATTATACAAAACTAAGGTCATCAGCGAACCTTTTCAAAAAATAAACTGTAGTGAGTAGAGAAAAAAAAAAAACAGTAAAAATGATAATAACGGTATCCGTTATTAAGGTCAATAAAAAAGGCGCTAATAACATCGTTATGTTTAGAAAAAATGTATATTAATTTGTGTGCCCGAGTGGCTGTGGAGCAGGACTAGCATTAAGCCAAGCATTTTTATCATTTATATAATCTTCTAATTTGTAATATGCTTGACTACATAGTGTGCGTTTAATACATGTTTTAAACTTTCTCTCATTTAGTTCGAGAACATTGAGCGGTATTTTATTATAACATTTTACACAGTACCCCATAAAAGAAGTGTGTACTTTTGACAATCGAAAACTCGGTTGCTCTAATTTATTCCTATTTCTAGTATTAAAATTATGTCTATCACCAACTTTTCTAAAAAGATGAAGATTTTTCCGAACATGCATAATGTTTTCATATATATATTGACAAGGTACCGTCATGATATTAATTTTTTTAAACAATTCCCTTAGAGATTCGCGTCTGCCAAGATTATAGATGGCTCTGACAGCCCTCTTTTGCAAAATAAAAATAGATTCTATGTCTGCAGCCCGTCCCCATAGCACAATACCGTAAGACATGATACTATGAAAGTAGCTAAAATAGACCAGTCTCGCGGTATCCACGTCTGTCAATTGTCGGATTTTCCTGACAGCGTAAGCGGCTGAACTCAACCGCCCTGCAAGAGATGTTAAGTGAGGACCCCACTGCAGCTTTGAGTCAAGCGAAACCCCCAAGAAAACTGTCTTATCGACGAATTCTAGTACTTCCTTATTCAATATAACGTTACATGCACTACTTCTAACGTTCGGTAAAGCAAATCTTATGCATTTAGTTTTCTTCTCATTTAACACTAAGTTATTTATCGTAAACCAATTATGAACCTTAAGCATAGCGTTATTTACTTCGTCAAGGTGCTGTGCCCGTCTATTTACATTAAAAATCAGTGAAGTATCATCAGCAAATAACACCATTTTAGGTTGATTTTTCAGTAAATGAGGTAAATCATTTATGTAGACTAAAAAGAGAAACGGACCCAATATTGAACCCTGCGGAACTCCCATCTTTACTTTCAAGCCTGATGAATTTACACCGTTTATTTGAACTTGCTGTAGTCTATCATTTAAATACGATTTCAGTGAGCTAAGCGCTAGTTGACCGAGGCCGTAATGCTCAAGCTTTTGGAGGAGGGTCTCATGATTTACGCAATCAAATGCTTTTGAGAGGTCGCAAAAAATGCCAATGGCATCCTGTGAGTCCTCCCATGCATTAAAGATGTGCTTAATTAAAGTGACACCGGCGTCTGTAGTGCAACGCCCTCTGGTGAAACCAAACTGCTGGTCGTGTAAGATGTTATTACAGTTAAAATGATTAAGCATTTGATTGAGCATCACTTTTTCAAACACCTTGCTGAACACCGGCAAAACCGAAACGGGTCTATAGTTATTAGTGTCTTTACTATCCCCGGATTTAAAAAGTGGTATAACTTTGCTGTGTTTCATTAAAGTCGGAAAAACCCCTTGGTCTACACATAAGTTAAATATTAAAGCTAAATAGGGTGCAACTGTCTCAATAATAGACTTACACACATTAGTAGACATGCCCCACATATCTTCTGTAACCTTGATCTTAAGTTGTTTGAAAGCCTTTATGACATCCACAGGGTTAATATGTCTAAATTTAAATTCCTTAGGACAGGCTGAAACATTCGCTCTTAATAAATCTATAGCAAGTGAGGGCGAGGAATCTAAAGTTTCTGTAGTTTTAATTGGGATATTGGTAAAGAAAGTTGCAAATTCCTGAGCCACATCGATATTATTGCTTATGAGCAGTGGCGGCTGTACCTTAGGTGCGCTCGTGCGCTGAACCACCAATTCAAAAGATTAAAAAATTACAAAATGCATTTATCTCTATTTATAATTTACGATTTTAATATTTATTTTTGAAACATACAAAAACATTAAAAAAATAAAATTCCAATACTAAGTATTCAGTTTATTTTCTCTGTGTAGAAAATATCTCGTGCGCTTCGGTGAGCGCACGAGGACTGCTAATATAACTTGTATGGCGTACGAGCAAATATGCCTGGCGCGTGAGACAGAAGATAGTTCATAGAAAATGTACCGAGCATCTAGCCCGTTTTCGAGCGCCGCACGGGCGAACCGACAATTCCCGAAAACACTCGATGTTTGACGAACTTCGCCGGGACGACGACGACGGCCGGCGGGCGGCCGGCCATGTTGAATGAATGACCTTTCGTCTTATCTATCAGTATTCTATACTTTCTCTGTGACGCGCTGCGTAATTAATGTAATTATTATTGTTTGTTTACATTAAGTAATTGTTTTTATTTCGTTTTGGTTGGAGTGTGGTGTGAGTAAATATGAATATAAACATTGACTATATTGAATATAAGCATTGACCTAATGTATAAAAAATAATAAAATTATACTTATATTCTGTAAAATTTTGTTTTACTGCGATTTCTTATCTTAATACTCAGCGAGCAAGTAAAGCGCACCACCAGTTCTATGACCCACCAGCCGCCACTGCTTATGAGACCTCGGGAAGTCTCCAGAGTGTAATCATTATTTTGCCTTTTATTTCTATTTGTTTCGTTGTTGATAATTTTCCAGACCATTTTTATTTTATTGTCTGCTGATTTTACCTTGTTGCTAATGTATAAGGCTTTAGCTGCCTTACATGTATTTTTAAAAATTTTAGAGTAAGTAGCAACATGCTTATTAAAAGTTACCGTATTTATATAAGGCTTAAGGCCATACAGCTCAAAGAGTCTCTCCCTACTTTTTCTGATACCTTTAGTCGCCCAGTCACTGAATAAAAATTTAGGGCAAATTGTTTTAGATTTTTTCTTAAAAATATTATTGAATTCCGTTTGCACAACTGAAAAAAATTCTTCATACAAAGTATCACCATTATTCATATTAAAGCTCTGAACACATAATTGACTCATTAAAGTGCTATTGAATTTATTTAGATTACCAGATGTTATTGGTCTTGACTGTATCTGCACTTTTTGTGATGGTGTGCTGTATTCAAAAGTAACGGTTTGTCCACTGTGATCAGAAGGAAGGTAATTTACAATGGCTTTATCTAAGTAGTCGCAACAACAAAAAACATTATCAATACATGTAGCAGTAGTTAAAGTCACTCTTGTTGGTTCTAGAAACACATTTGATAAGTTGAATGACTTAAAGAGATCTAAGAATCTACTGCTATTCGAATTATTTTCTAAAATATTAATATTAAAGTCGCCACAAATGATTACTGATTTATTACCAGTTGCAAGTTTTGCTAAAACATCTTCCATAATCGACTCAAACAAAGAGTAATTTTGATAGTTTGGGGGTCTGTAAGCGCACACTATGACATGCTTATCTAGCTCAACACAGGACAGCTCAATAATGTGTTCAACCGATAGTTCAACTATGTCTTTACGTGGCTTTGATTTAATACTGTTTTTAATTAAGATTAGGGAACCGCCACGCAGCATGGATTTGCGGTTGAAACAACTGCCCACACTATAATTATCATAATTAATTAACATTTCGTACTCTTTTAACCAATGTTCAGTAAAACAAATAATGTCGAACATGGTTTTTTCTAAAAACAATTCAATTTCTAATTGCTTTGAAGAAAAGCCTTGAATATTTTGATGATATAATGTTAAGGAATGTTGTTTAGCCCCCTTCTTAGAATTTGTTAAGTAATTGCAAGAAGGTACCTTTTTATTGTTGATAAGTTTAACTATATTGTTACTGGTACCTTCTGTTGTCTTAATAACTAGTTTAAAATATTATTTGTTGGTACCACCCTAACATTAGTATTATTACTAAATATTGTGGTGCTAATTGTGGAAGACTTCGACATACTAATTATGTCTGAGTTTATATTAAAAGCTAATAGCCAAGCTATCTGACGTCTAAATCTAATGGGCAGATACCCTGTATCCCTAGTCGATTTCAATTTTTCAACAAAACTGTTGATGTCTAAAAACATGAGCTTGTCACTATGGTGACTTACAAGAAAGTGCAGGTGATTGTTTAACATATGAATGTTATTATTTTGCCTGTTTGAAAGGTGTTCAAAGTAGGGAAAAGCACACAATATTATTTTTTGACAATTAATTTTCAGAATTTCTGTGACTCTGTCAGTAATGTCATCTTTTGTAACATTTATGCTATTACCAACTAATACTGTAATAATAGAATTTGCATTATAATTTTGTTTTGTTATTGTGGACATTATTTTATTGTAGGATGTCCCAGGTACACAATAATTAAGAGCAGAATGCCTCAGGTTGTTGTTTAGTAATTTACCCAGCCCCCTTCCTAAACTGTCTGAAAATATAATGGGACAACTAACTTTATTATCAGATAACAAACTACTGTCAGTTTGCAGACCAAGAGATGAACTACATTCAGTAACAGGTACTTCACTTGACCTAGGGACGCACTCCATGACACTCTCAGACTGGGATGTGTATTCCGTTACCTCAGGCTGGGGAGCCTCAACATGAGAATCCTTCTGGGAGGTACATTGAGTGGTACTGTCTGCACTAGAATTACACATTTCCACTAGTACATTTGTTGCAAGTATGTGCTCTTTTATTTGTTGTTGAGAGCTTTCATACTTTTTGGAAAGTGAATATAGTGACCCTTCAAGCACCTCAATCTCTGACTGTAGGCGTTGAGTGTCAACCTCATAAATGTTTATGCTGTCCTCTAATTTTATTTGAAAGTTATTTAATTTATTTACTAGAAAAACACGTTCTTTCCTTAGTTTAATATTATTGGAATAGTGTTTTTGTTGTTTTCTATTGGTTAGTTAGCTAGGTTTATGATGCGTTCTAAAGGGTGCTATGTACAATTTACTTATATGTATAATATATATATATATATATATATATATATATATATATATATATATATATATATATATTTGAAATGTGCTAATTAAGCCCTTTAATTTGATATGCAACACGACCATATTTGGAAGAAAAAATATATTTTTTCACATCTTCTTGAGCCCTAGAGGGCGCCACATACAATTTATTGCAACATAATGTAGCCTATAACCAGCGGACGATCAAGACGCTTCTAATGACACCTCATTTGTCAATTTACGTTAGACGGTTTAGAAGTTATGAGGGAACAGATGAACATCCATACATACATACATACATACATACATACCGGTCAACCTCATAACCCTCCTTTTTGCTTCGCCGTAGTTGCTTCGCCGTAGTCGGGTAAAAAGTAGTAAATAAAGTAGTATAAATAGCTATAAATGTATAATCGAAACGATACGAAAAGAAAAACAACGAGTACTAATTGGAAATCGTAATACTCATACTCGTTATACTGTGTACATAAGTATGGTTTTACGACATACTTTTATGACGGTAAGCTCAAACTCGAAGCATGTATTTATAATAAACCATTATTTTATTTATCAGCACTTTTAAATAGAAAAGTTAAGGCTAGAATAAGGGTTCCTATGAAAATTAAATGGGAACTGTTTTTAAATCAAATAGTACGTATCTTACAAAATAACATTATGTAATAATGATAATATACTACTTGCCAAGAACTATAAAAATCCACAGTTTTATAGTCATTCCGAATACTAAACTATTACATTCATTAATTTATCTATTACTAGCTATAACCCACGGTTTCACCCTCATTAACTTACGTCTGTGTAGGTACGTCTTATTTAACCTGTACCCATAAATCAGGCTATCACATATACAAGAGGATTTTATCCAAATCGCAAAAGCAGTTTCAAAAATTAGCGCACTAAAAAAAAACTCTTCGGCTTTATATCGTATTATAAGTATAAGTAGGTATATTTTAGGAAATTAATAACCCACCCCTAGTTACTAAAATAATCTATGACCAACCTACATTTAAGATCGCTTTTACTTCACCAGCAAAGTTCAATTACACCGAAATAAACAATTACACTGACAAAATGTACAAACAGTTAATTTATCTTCATTCAGTCGTTGTTAAATGATAAATCACTTTTTGTAAGATTGATGCCGAGCCTGGATTTTGGGCTACAATTAGGATGAAGCTGAAAAAGTTGTAGACGTGTCCCTTTAGAGAATATTCTGTTGTACAGGGACGGACTGGGGATTTGTAGGGCCCCTTGGCAAACATTACTTAGGGGCCTACTTAATTCTTAAACTAATTACCGATTGGTCAAAACTACTCTTTGCTTTTATGATGCATACAATGTGTTAATTTTAAGTGTTTCTTTTTTAACTTTTAATTTTGTTGTTTTACTCTAGTGCAGTAATTTGCCCCTGCCATGTTCTCTTCACCACCTTTGGTTGACTGGTTGAGAATACATAAGGCATTAAGTCCGCCGTTGTACGTTTGTTTGTCAAGTAAAGTTTAAATAAATAAATGTGTATGGAACCTGTAGAACCACATATATGATACAAGTTAGTAAGGTTTGTCATTACAGTCGGGGCCAAGTTGCAGCCCGAGTCAAGACGAGGGCATAATAGAGCCGAGAGTGTAGTTATTTACATTATTTTCTTCTTCATGGGGCCTGGGGTCCATATATTTACAGGGCCCAAGTTGCAGCCCAAAAAGCCTATAAATAAATAAAATATCTTTTTTTTTTTTTTTTTTTTTTTTTTAAATAAAACTGTTTTAATCTCGGTAGGGTCAATGTTATACGGAGTTATTATTTTATACATCGTGAACTGATGAGAATGTAGAGTAATAGTAATATAAACTAAATAATACCGGCCTATTATTGTTCCACTGCAAAGCCTGGGCCTCTTTTCATAGAGTAAGCATTAAATACAATGCTTGCTCTAAGTAGATTGGCGATTTTAGACTTATAATTATTATAGGTCCAGGTTTCCTCAAAATGTTTTCCTGCACCTGTGTTTGTATTGTATAAAATAAACGTAGGAAGTTCACATGCAATTGAAGAAGCCATATTGTCACTTGCCCGAGCCAGGTTGCGAACCCTCAACCTCTTGCACGAGAGGCGAGGATCTTAACCACTAATAATTTACCAGAGGATTTAAAAAAGTGTGATAGTATAAACATATTTAAAGCAGAACTTAAGAAGCATGTATGTATGTACCCAGTAACGTCACCAACACTCCAGAGGCAAACATATTTAGACATAAGCACTATGTAATTATCTCATTTTAAGTGAACTGTTATTTAAGTTCTTATAAAAATTAAATTCTTTAAACCTAACCTAAACCAACATAACATCCACAGAACGATACTCATATTTATTCCACAACACACTCAAACACATGGACAGCTAATCTCGTAACGAAAAAAGTGTTACCAATACAAAAAAATATAAACATGAAGCACGGATAACTCTTGATGATTAATGTTGCCATAAATAAAAACATACCATTATCCTTGTGCCGGGGGTTAAAAATGAAAAATGCCTACACATACATACATACATGTTGATTTGGAAAAGAAAAACGTCGTCAGTTTGTTTATTGGTAGTTGGGGAATATGGTTGTGGGGTCGTGTACATAATGGGCCATTGTGTAGATACTTTCGTGCATGGATAGTTGACTGCAGCGATTGGTCCTTATGTCCTAATAAACACTTTAGTTGGTAAGATGACGATTATTATAATACTGGGTTCTGACCGCGACTTTATCTGCGTGGATTTCATACACATACTTACAATCATGCCTATATTTCCGAAGGGTTAGGCAGTTGTGTACCACTTTACACCCATAGTTCGCCGGTATGTTCAGTTCTTATGTAATAGGGACAAGCCTATCGCCATTAACCGGCCACAATTCCTAACTCCAAGCTGCTACTGAGAATTTCATAGAAAAACCCAATAACACTTTGCTCAACCTAGGAATCGAACCCAAGACCTCAAGCGAACCACAGCGACCACTAAGCTACCGAAATAGTTTGTAACAATATATCCCTTTATAACTCCTTCAAATTACAGCTATATTTACTAAAATTACTAACCATTACGACTCAAATAGCTCAGTCCATATTCTAGAACTAACTAAAGAACGGTAACACGATACATTTTCTCTGTAACAATACACGTTATATTCTTCACAGAGTAAATGACGTGTCATCTGAAGGAAATAAGTATCTTTTGTATACCTAGACGTGAAACAACCTGTTACAGAGTCTAGTATTTCAATTGGATTTTTATACAACCTTTATACAACTTAGATGGACTCGAACGAGTCCATTGTGTGTTATAAGCCTTACATGAGCGTGTTATCGTTAAATTATTGGATTTGAGTGGATTTTTTTGTTTGACATGTTTGGTGTAGTGGTTGAGTGATAAGCTGTGTGTTGCGAGTTCGATTTAGACAAGGAGCAAGTTTTTGGCTAGGCCTGCAAGTAGTTATTCACAGTTTGGCTATTTGTAAATGTAAGTTTACATATATCTGTTATTTTAACGATAGAGTGATGAATGAAATTATATGAGAACGTTGCGATTACGAGTAAATGAGGATGTAGTGACAAAGTTTGAAAAGAGTATGCTTAGATGGTTCAATCATGTTGAGAGGATGAGTGAAAATTACTGGTGAAATTCGTAAAAAGAGAACCTAATAACGCTTTAACTGATCTAGAAATCTAACCCAGGACTCGCTCAGCATTCGCGCTTGCAACTACAAGATCAAGAGGTTTCATTAATATATACTGCCACTGTCACGCTAAGATATAAAGCAATGAGCATTTTTAAACAAAAATTGGTCCTCCTGCCCAAAATTTTTTGGTCCTTCGAATCGGTCTCTTATAACATTGATATGAACTTTCATACACCAGTCTGACCAGCTAGATACCCACATCAATCTAATGAATGATGATAAATAAAAGCCTGCAGTCATTGTACCTTCAAGCGTATTACATAATTCATGACCGTTAGGGCACGCTCAGGTAATGGCGGGAACAAAGGGAGCCCTCTCAAAAGAGAAAAGGGAATGTTTTTGTTGATTTCTCATGATGTTTGTGTAGGTAAGGATTTTAGTAAACGAACTGGTCTTTGGGAAAATTCTAAGTAATAAAGTCGGAACTCAGAAATAAGTGTAACAATGTATCAGTCTATTATTGTCTAATTGCAGAGTAAATGCCAATTCTCATATTGGTATGAGAATGGAAATTAATATGACATTACCATTGTTATGTTTCAAATTACGATCGCTGTCGATTTGGCTGAATTGTGGTTCAAATATATTAATGAATACTGTCATAGATTTTGTCGGGGACTTCCTAAAACATATTATATGACACTCAGCAATACACTAGCTTTCCATTAGTGCAAGAATTTTTGTAACTGGACCTAGCTTTAGAGATTACTTTATACAATCCATTTTGTTTTTAATAATATTAGTATTTAAAGATGGAATCATGGATACAAAGAAGAAGAAATAAAGACGATCAAAGGACCAAAAAAGACGCAAAGACCAAAACAGACTCAAAAGAAAACGCATTGCTTAAACTCCATACACATCCAAAAGTATTCGCTAAAAGTTCCACTCCACATTGTTTTGTACGTGCCGCAGTCTGCTTTGGCAAAAAAGAGCGAAATCTCAGCAAAATAAAACTTTAGAGATCGGGTCCGGTCCGGACGCGGGTAGTCCACGTCACGTACGAATATGCATCGACCCTTACGATTGATGTTTTTTGTTCGAACGGGTGCTGCGTTGGGCGGAATTGTATGAAGTGTGACGTGTTCTCTGCTTTCTTGTTGATTTTTGGCTAGTAAGGTAATATTGAGTTTATGTTTGTGATTCGGCAAATGTTGAATTGTTGGTCCTTTGTCCTTTTTGAGGGACTTTATGTGAATATTTTGTGTAGCAAATTGTATTAACAATAACACGCCTTAGTACACTGACTGACGATGGCATGCGTCATCTTTTTATTTTATTCTTCTATCCTATTTCTCACGACCCAGGGAACCCTAGTGTGGGGACCAGAGAAACAGTAATTTAGCGCTTAATGGATATTTTTTTGTTTATTGTCTTATTTTTGTTCTTATCATCTAAAGTGAAGTCAAATACAATCTTTGCTTATCACTATTATCATAATTTTAGTCACGATGCGGGTGGTCATTTTCTGAGTGTACTAGCTAAGTACGTAAAATTATTGAAGTAATATTATTGAAGGTCAAAGTTATGAGCTTTTTTACTAAAACAAGTTTCAAATGTTATCTCTCCACGATCCCGATACCGTTGCAGCGCACCCAACACCCCATAAGCACAATGTTTTGCGTACGTTAGATTGCACTTTACCGTAAACAGTGATTACTCCCGCTAGAAATAAAACTCTGTTTCTCAGCAATAATGTTTGCTCGAATTATTTAGTTTGATGGGCAGTATGCGTAGTTAATGATGCGTCTTTTTAGACCCAGTATAAAAAAAAATATAAATATACCATCACGCCTGTATTCCCCGAAGAGTTAGGCAGAGGTGTACCAATGTACACCCACAGTTCGCCGGTATATTTAGGTCCCATGTAATAGGGGGCGAGCCTATTGCCATTAACCGGGCACAAATCCAAACTCCGAGCTGCTACTGAGAATTCCATAGAAAAACCCAATAATACTTTTTGCTCGACCCGGGAATCGAACCCGGGACCCCTTGCACAGCAGTCGCACTTGCGACCACGAGACCAACGGGGCAGTTAGACCCAGTAAAAGTCTAAATTAAACCACAATGACACCACACTCTTCTGAACTATTTATTTATTATACCATCGATTCACATCACAGTTTCAACACCCAAAAAGGGCAACTTGCCCAACTTGGGCCCAGTACGGTAAACAAAAAGTTTTTGGGACATGGGACCAAACTAGGGTCGTCAATCAATCAGTTGGACAGCTATTTGTACGTACAGACTCAGCTGTTCTATTGGTTGATAGAGATGTACGAGAAGCTGCGGTGGGTGTGGGGAGACGAAAATGAGGATAGAGGAGGTGTTACTACGAAATTGTTAGAAAATACACTTCTGGATCCATAAATCCGCAGTGCTTTTCTATGTGTAGAAAAAGCGGCCTAAAGGACCAAAATAAAATACTATTTTGGAGCCGTTGTTACAGGTCATCATTTTGGTGACATCAATGTTCCTAATTTGAATTCATAACTGTTAAAAAGCCTAGAGCATGCGTGATGATCAATGCTCGTGCCGATTACCCTGCAGTGTAACAATAATAGGCTGTTATTATTTCAACAATTAAGACAACATAAGACAAAGTGAATGCAATAAAGTTGAACGTTGTATACAAGAAAAATGAATTGAATCTAGTTGCCCCAATATACTTGTACGAATGAAATATATCTGACCTATTCAACTAAGAAATATCTTGCCTGAATAATACATCTAGTTTTGGAATCAACCTGCTTAGTAACTTATAATACTGAAACTAGATCAAAGCTGAATTTCTAATAAGACTTCATCTTTTATATTTTTATAAGAATTTAGAAGGAAAATTGTTTTTGACGTACCTACGACTTTTATTACTAACATATATTTTATTTATTTAATGTTATAAAGGTTCTAGGTTTCTAAAATATTAATCTTGAAATGTAATTTCCTATGCTGCCAAGTCAAATCAGAATAATGTAATGTATTTGTGAGGGTGTGTATATCTGTGTATGTATGTGTGCGTACGATATGTATGTGTGTAATTTTTACGTTAATGAACAGATTTTCTTTCTTTCTTTCTATGTTTAATTTGATATTATTATTTTATTATACATGTGACTCGGTGACTGAAATTGAATGTTCGTCTAGCTTTTGCCCGTGACTTTTTTCATCCAAGTGTGAGGTCAAACGGTGACACAGTTTGTGCAATGGCTGTGCGATTGACTGCTGCATTGCGTAACGTGGATTCGATATTTGAATGGCCTACAGATAGTTTTTTCGGTACTGCCTTTTGTGTGGAGGAGTGTCCACATATGTTTGTATTCACGATACAGGGTATCACTGCCTCGTTAGCCTAGAGGTTCTAAGTGCGATTGCCACGCTAGAGGTCTTGGATTCGATTCCCAGGTCGAGCAAAGTGTTGTTGGGTTTTTCTATGAAATTCTTAGTAAGAGCTCGGAGTATTTGTACCTGATTAATAGCAGTAGTCTCGGCCCCTATTACATGGGACCTAATCATACCGGTGGACTGTGGGTATACATTGGTGCACCTCTGCGTAACCCGGTAATTTCCTAGCGTAAATTGGAACTGGAAACTCATCTTACGTCACCATGGGGTATGAACTGGACGTTTGTACGAAAAAATGGCGTAAATTATGCGGACTCACACTTCATGTGGGTTATCGCAGATCCAGATAAACTCGCGGATCTTACCATGTAAAACACTGGTATTCAATTCCGGAACCCAACATAGTTGAGAAAATGCTAGGCTAAATAGAGAGGTAGATATAGACGAAGTCGCAAATTAAAAAATGTTTGATGCCCTATGACCTTCCTTTCTTTTTGTTTTTTTTTTTACCTGTACCTAGTTTTTAGTTTAATTATTATTATTAAAAATTAAAAAATAGTCCATGTCTTTATTATTTTTTATTCATGATGAGTAAGCTCTTGGCTCTAGTCTTGGTCAAAGGTGATATAGACAAAGTCTACGATGGAGTGAGCTTACATAGAAGAAGCCTTTTCACTCTAACTTTGAAGATCTTAGATCTTATCTAGATTCCAAAGGATGTCTTTGTCTTCTAGGATGATCGATTTTGCCGTAATCAGGTAACAAACAAACAGACAAGCAAACAGAGTTAAAGAGTGAGTGAGTTGCTTTTTCACTTAATATTTTGTACCAATTCATCAAAATCCTAAGATAATTTTCTACAAAGCAGCAAGATTTCGCGATATTCCACGAAAAATTCCATTACATATTTTTCTACATTTGTTCAACAAAACCTCGTTAAATGCAACCCTCTGTTCATTTCGCTGGACCATTAATTTCGTTGCACACAATTAATATGTAATTCTGTGTGTCATCATTTTGTAATTTCGTTTTTGTTTCACATTTGCTGGTTTTGTTTAATCAGCTACATTGAAAGGATTCTAATTTACATGTTATATTATTTTTGATTGTGTAATCCTTACCGATTTTACCTGTTTTCTATTTTTAAGGAGATATTGTACAGGTCGCTTTGTATTTTGAGTAAAAACGATTTAACTTTTTAGAACGCAAAGGGCACATGAAGGAACATAGACGGGTTTTAGTCAGTAAAAGACTGACACTCCCTCCCGCCCCGCCCAGGGCGGGGGAAGTTATTTGATGATTTCCCGTCTATATAAAAAAAAAAGGCTAGCCTTTTTTTGGGCTAAAGAATCGGCATTGCCATACAACATCATGATAGTGTCATGTAGTCCTTGTTCACTTATCCCATTAGCAGCGATGTGAAGCTTCCTCCTTTCTCTTTTATAAATGACTAGTGGACTATCTGCAACTTTGTCCGCGTTAAGTTACGTCTTTGGTTACTACTCCGGTCCCGTGAGTCGCAGCGTGATGATACATAGCCTATGTTACTCAGTGATAATGTAGCTTCCTAAGGGCGAAAATTTTTTGAAATCAGTTCAGTAGTTTTTAAGTTTTATTCGTTACAAACAAAATGCAAATCTTTCCACTTTATAATATTGGTGTAGAAATAGATAGATAGATAATTGCAGTTGTCACAGTGTGTTATTATGGCCACTTTAACAACGAAATAAAATAAAGGGCGTGGCCAATACAAGTTACGTCACTCTTTTGGCGTTTTTAGTGATGTTAATATTGTACAGTCTGGTCCTTCATGTGTAAGCATTCCGATTTTTCGTTATCCTTCAGAACACTTTCATCAGCGAACAATCCATGTAATTCCTCTGCAAACTCTGAAGACATCAACGATTAATCCTATAAGTTCCAAAGTGTTGAAGTGGCCAACTATTTACTGTAGCAAGATGGATCTCGCCTCCATTATACTATGTACTTAATCAATTTGATGGTGAATGGATCGACGAAGTTTCTTACCGCAGACATATTAGTGTATTGATCCCAAATAGCCCTCTTTGATGTTTGGGTGCGGAAGTTTTTCGTTGGGTCGATGAGAGGGGTGTTTTTGATAGGTTTCAGTTTGGTTTTTTATTTTATTTTATTGGTATAATTTTTATTTGAATAAGTTGTAGACACATACATACATACATAAACTCACGCCTTTTTCCGTGGGGGTAGGCAGAAACCACAGAACGCCACCGGCTACGAACCTTACATACTCCTTTCGCCTCGTCCACATTCATACATCTGGTCACACAAGCACGCCGGTTACGAGTACTGCGCACCTGACCTTTCTGAAGAACCTCACCAATAAGGTCAGGGTAGTTCTTTCTTTCTAAGTTGTAGATGTGAAATAAAATATCTTTATTAGCATTAAAAAGATGTACATACCTAACTGTGTATGATGATATTGTGTGCAACTATTTTGCTGTTATTTTAAATGAATAGACTTCTGCAGTCGTTTGCGAAGTCACAAAGAAAACTTTTTATTATTATTTTCGTCACTGTTTTAATGTTAAAATATAAACAAACGTACAAATAAATGCAGCCAAACAATTCGTTCTTTTAGCTAACAAACCTTCTCTTAAACATAACAGCCAAAGCTAAAATATACTTAACTGAAGTAACTTAAACAGTCCCAAACGAGTCGATCCGTCTGTTAATATCACAAGCGCCTCAAAGGACCAACCCAGTGATACTAAACTGAAACCGACCGAATAACAAACGACGCGAAAATTTAATTTCAGCAAAACTTTAGACTTTTATTGGTCGAATAACTCGAGAAATAGAAACTTTGTAACAAGTTAGTCAACTGTCTTATTAAAGTTGGATCTTAATTAATTTACCGCGTTACCAATTAATGTTACAGCTTTAACTATTTTGTACCCTTTGTGCCTCCGGTGATGGCAAGTTCGGGAGTTGTTGGCTGATGCAACTTAGTTTTGCTGGTCCTTGTGAGTTGTAGTTTTTAAATTAAAATGGAAATATTGCATAGAAATCTGCTGTAAAGATGAAGATTTATGTAGGATTTTTTGTAATTTAGTTTTTTTTTTTATATAATTCTGGCGTGTTTTATTTTGAAAAATATTTTTTTTGAGAATCATGGACTCATAATATTATAGGATTATGATTCGTAAAAAATATATATACCATCACACCTGTATTCCCCGAAGGGTTAGGCAGAGGTGTACCAATGTACACCCACAAATCGCCGATATATTTAGGTCCCATGTAATAGGGGGCGAGCCTATTGCCATTAACCAGGCACAAATCCAAACTCCGAGCTGCTACTGAGAATTTCGTAGAAAAACCCAATAACACTTTTTGCTCGACCCGGGAATCGAACCCGGGACCCCTTGCACAGCAGTCGCACTTGCGACCACGAGACCAACGGGGCAGTAAAAAATACGACTGTTATTATAGCCCATTGCTAGACAAATGCCTCTACTAATACAGCGAAAGCACGAGCATGATTACCACCCTCGCTTAAGACGGATTGGCGACTTTAGACTTACATTAACTATAAGTCTAGGTGCCTTCAATGTCTTCCTTCACTATACTTATATACTTCATATAAGTGACATCCAAGATAAACTTAAAAAATACATACAAATTGAAAAAGTCACATTGCTACTTTCCCAGTATCAAACCCACAACCTCATGCAAGAGAGGCGGGCGCCATAACCGCTGGACCATCACAACATATAGCGAGCGTTAAATTGATCAACCTAACTGCCTTTAAACAATTCAGACCAGTTAAGCCTTAAATTTTCCCTGGGCCTATTTTTATTTTCAAATTTCATCACAATTTATGTTGCCCGAGATCCCGGCCCGCAATGAGGGGTCCCAACTTTGTTAATTTCGCTAAAAGTTGTACACTCAGGGGAGTTATTACGTAGACGCGAGCTAGAAAACCGTCAGGGGATTATTCTGAACGCGGATAGCAATCGACTGTGATTATATTGAACTGAGGAAAAGGGAATTGTAGATGTCTTCGGAATTTGTGTACAACTGTCTGCCTCGTTGGTCCTTTGGTCCGCAAGTAAGGCTGCTGAGCGTGGGGTCTTGGGTTTGATTCCCAGATCGCGCAAAAAGTGTTATTGAGTTTTTTCACTACAAACTCAGTAGCAGCTCGGAGCTTGGAAGTTGGTGTTGTGCCACGCTCGTGCCTTAGAAAGAACGTACAGCCGTTAGTCCTGCGCCTGATCTCTTCCCCGAATTGCAGTCTGTCATCGGACTAAGAGATTGAGTGGAGACTACACATCACGTGTTAGCGCACACACTTGTGCACTATAATATCTCCTACATACTCGGCAAGTCTCCATTGAAATTGGCCGTTGTGTTCGAAATTCCCTCGCGAGAATATTATTACAACTGTAACGGCTTACAGCGAGGGAGCGAGAACGTTTCAAATCTTCCTAAGTTCCACGCATGATATCATCTGAGCCAATTAGCAATGCATGTGTGCGAGTTTCTAATACCTTTGAGCATTGCATTTCTGGTCAATTAGTGGCTGAATCCCCGTTTGTATCTCCGTGGTTTGATTGTACTTAATCCGTGTTTCCTGGTCTTATTAGAAGAAGCTGATACACTCGCGGGAACTCTTTTAAATGTTTAAAAGAAGAAGTTTTTGTTTTTGACAATGGAAGTTAAGGATTTGGCATCTTTATACCTACTATCATTTCTAATATATGTAGTTTAACCGTCAACCCTTAATTAGTTATACTTTTTACGTATTATGACATAGTCGTTTTGCAAGGTTTCAATTGCAAGCATTCACTTGTTATTCTATAGTATTCTGTATGCAAATAATGTAAGACAATGATTTTCAAAAAGTATGTATGGAGTTTCTTGACAATTCTTCTCCATGCGAAACTACCTTTTGGAAGGGACAACCAGATTCAATTTTTATTTGTCTTGTACATGACGTTCAGAAATGCCTTATAATGGCCTAACTGAAATAAAATTATTTGACTTTGACATGTTAAATATTATATTTAACTTTTTTGGCCCTTTTACATTGAAATTTATATTTACCTTTAAAATAGAGTTGACTTGACTTCATTTTACATTGGGTGTATCACCAGCACACTCACTGTTTTACTTCCATTCACTAAGTTAGTTTCTGAGTTGGAATTAAACTGGACGATGGAACTTCGTTTAAACTCTTTAGATTTACTTGAAGCAATTTCGCTACTATTAAGTTTTTACGTAGCAGAGTTACTTCGTGTAAAATAATTAAGCAAAATGGATATTATTTTTTTGGTCCTTTCATTCGTAACGTTTGGCTTCATTCCAAAGTCGATGAAGGCAGTATTTTTTTGTTTTTATGATGCTAACCATCTTTTTGCATTAAAAGTAATGTGTATGGATATGGACAGATTTTTTTCCTATTTTTTTTATTTTTATTCTGACTTACACAGTTAGTTACTCTTCATATGACCGGAGGGCTGGACCATTCATGGGCCAAAGAATTAGCATTGACATACAACACGGCAATGCTGGCAGCCTTTTAGGCACTTGTACCATTGACAGCGATACAGGGGAGTTATTTGCTGCCCTATGAGCTTCCTTCTTTCTTTTCTTTCATTTATTGTACATACTTCGTAATTTCTCCGTAATTAGCGTTTATAAGATGTGTGTTTAGGTACATTATTTATAACTTAAAATAAATGTTAATATATTTAAGTGATTGGCATAAGTAATATGTTACAGAGAAAACCAATGAAATTGTGAATAAAATCCCATTCAATACCCAATTTTACTAGCAAATGATGTCAGTATCCGTGATAACCCATAATCATGCGGACAAAGTCGCAGACATAACATAGCACAGAATATAGCTGGCACAAAATAACTCCGTATTTTAACATTTTTAAACATTCCGCCAAGAATTGAATACCAACAAATAGAATACAACAGCTTCAATAAAATCCCGACTTTTAAAGTCGAACATCGAACTCGGCACTTTTTACGTTATGTCCGCTAGTTTCTTCACGATAACGTTATTATTAACATACAAAGTGTAGTTCCAATGCTTCGGAATGCGCGTGACTATATCCATTTTGTTACCCCTTGATTCTTATTTGTATCTGAACAATAGTTACAGATTCTTGATTGTCAACGTTAACTTAATTTAGTGTTTTGTTTGTTACTCGAGACTGTGTTACTGTTGAATTGTTTCTTTCTTGATTTTACAAAGGGTTTTTGTTACCATTTTTTTATTTATTTAACTACTTGCTTCTGGTCGGAACTTCATCTTTTTTGATTACTGCTCCGCTTTCGTGTGTTGTTGCGTGATGTTATATTTTTACCAATCACCAACCACTGGTATCACTGCAACCATAGCTGATTTATTGTGATCGCCGCTTTTATGGTTAGAGATCGCCACCAAACCCAGCAGTTTACAGGTTTTCGTAATGTTACATAGTTTTACTATATCTATAATAATTATCTGTATTCGTGTCTGTTGGTCCCGAATGTCATTAGCAGATCTTTAACAACAGTTACGGATAGTCAGAAGCCAGAAAACCTGACAACCAGTCTTACCAAGAGGTAACGTGCTACCTAAACTGGGTCGTAGAGGTCAGATTGGCAGTCGCTCCATGTAAAACACTGGTATTCAGCTTCATTCGGCTAACCGAACTGGGTCTGGTTGGGATCGGCTTTCAGTCTAAACTGAAAGTCGACCCCAACATAACTATGTTGGGGTCGACTTTCAGTTTAGACCTTTACCCAACTGGGTAAAGGCTAGGCAGATATGTATGTAATATTATTACGTAATACAAATATGTACGTAAACTGAACCTCTAAGGTATACCGCACGGTACTCACTCCCAATATTTACGTAACAAAGTAACAACTAAATCTATTTACCTAATCCTCAAGCGATAACGGTTCTAGCAAACTGTAATTAACTCTAGAAATATATATACAAATAACATAAAATTTTAGTGTCTGTTTGTAATGTCTAAAGAAACTGTTTTTTTTAGGGTTCCTTACCCATAGGGTAAAACGGAACCCTATTACTAAGACTGCGCTGTCCGTCCGTCTGTCACCAGATTGTATCTCATAAACAGTGATAGATAGACAATTGATTTTTTTATGGATGATGATACATAACAATTTGAAAGCTTACTTACATGAAAACCCCAATTCATAGAATTCTTGTTTGTTTGTCTGTCTGTTCGTTGAGGTAAATCTCCGAAACAGTTCGATTGATCTTAACGAAACTTTCGCTTTTTTTCTTTAAGAATTAGAGTTTCACGCAAAAACATAAAACCCCATGATAACCAATTTTCACGCGAATGAACTCATTCATTAATAGTACGAGAGCCCACGACCAAAATTTTTGTCTCATAGCAATACGGCCAAAACCGCATCAAATCGATAGATACGATTATCCTGAACTCGAAAATACCAATATCAGACATTTTCCGCGTAGCGTTTGATCTGACCGAATTTTCAAAATTGTCAAAAAAAAATACCGAACTGCATCATAGCAATATGTCTGATTTGCAGACTGTAGTTGAATGATAGTTCAGAGATACCGGAAACATATTTTTCAGACGTTAGTGGTGTAGCGCAAACCCGTAAAATCACTTAAAAAAATAAAAAATGAGACAAAAAAAATGTCTCATAGCAATACGTCTGAAAATCTTTTTTATTAGTAAATTTTGGTTATTTGATGCGAACAAAACAATTTTCAGACGGAAATGTGAACGCATTAAATTTTGAGACCGTTTTGAAAATGTTAAAAATTTTTACCGATCGGTATCATAGCAATATGTCTGAAAATTGTTGGACATGATAAAATAAGTTATCCACATGTGCAAAAAAATTATATCAGACAAATTAAGTGTAGCACCTTCTCTATCAGACAACTTTTCGATACTCAGATATCATTTAAAAATCGTATTGAGGCATCTTGAATTTTCTGTTACAAACCAATGAATACGTTGCGACCCTGAATTTATTAGATGATAATTAACAAAGAATTTACCCGAAACCGTAACATTGAAGTTGAAGGACTGAAATAAATCGCACAAAAGGAAACTGGGATGAAGTTGAAAAAAAGTATTATGCTACACTTAAAGCGTCTGAAAACAGGTTTTTGGTAATCATGGCAGCAATACGAAAAGTTGAAAAAAAAAAATATCCGTATTGCTATGATGCAGGTCGGCTAAATTTGTTGACATTTTCAAAAATGCGCTCAGGCTATATGCTACGCGCAAAATGTCTGAAAACAAACTTTTTCGTAATACAATTATAAAATCTATGTACATTTTCATTATCAGACGTATTGCTATAATACCGACTGTCTTTTTTTTTTGACACAGCAGAAATGGCCTCCCACGCAGTTGCTACACTTTCGACCGTTACTACACACCTAGTCGGGTTCAGAATCATACAATCTAACGATTTTATAGGGTTTTTGCCGTATTGCTATGAGACATGGTTTTGGTCGTGGGCTCTCGTACTATAATGCATTAACCGGCAATTTACAACACATAAACCAATTACCAAGTCAATCAATTCGACAACATGCTTTTATAAATTCAATAACCAAGTCGTAACGAAGTCGGGGGCCTAAGCTAGTTACTCTAATATTATCAGGAACACTCCCGAAGTTGGTACAGTTTTAATCCCATTAAATCTAGTCCCTCAATCATGGAGGTTGCAGAAAAGGGCCGAATCTCCTGTGTTGGCGGTACGTGTGTCCATTGACATGTGTGAGGAATTGTGCACGTACCGGTTAGATTAATAAGATTGTGGGGATATTTATGTGTGGTTTGGTGGTAGTGCGATTAGATATAGTTGTTGGATGTTTTTAAGGGTCAAGGAAGTTTACTTTTCTGTATAAACTAATGATTTATTTACATACTATCATGCCTGTATTCCATTGCATTCCATGCCTGTATTGTAACCACAGTTTGCTGGTTGTTTAGGTCCTATGTATTAATGGGCGAGCCTATAGCCATTAACCGGCCACAAATTATAAACTGCTAGGTACTGCCAATTTCATAAAAACTCAAATAACACTATGCTCGACCTGGGAATCAGACTCAAGACCTCTAGCGTAGCAGTCGCGCTTGAGATCTCTAGGCTAACGAGGCAGTTAAGCCTCGCCCCTCAAAAATATCACTAACTTAACCTTGCTGTTTCACCCACGATCAGTTCCATCTTTGGTTACTGTTCCGCTCCCGTTGAGTCGTAGCATACATGTTACATAGCATGTACTATTTATTCCCCATAAAACTGACTATCAAAAATATTTGTCCAATACGACTGGCAATTTTTAAACATTACCACTGATGATGTCAGTGATGTCCAAGATAAACTTACTGAGATAAACCACTATATCTTTTCAATTATAAATCATACCTTACTCCCAAACATCACCTCAACTCAAAAAAACTCCACACCTGAAATTCCTCCATAAATTTGAATCCCAATTACCCCCACATCCTTACCATGTACCCTGGTGACCTATTTACCGTAAAATGATTTAGTTTCCAGTCATGACCGAGGGTCAAAGAGAAGCAAGTGACTATTCAGAGTGTTGCTCTAAGGGCGCGTTCCCGGTATCCTGCCTTTTCGCCGAAAATTGTTTGCCAGATTTTCATTTGCCAGCCAACGTTTCGCCGATGTTTCACTTTGACAACTAACGATTACCATATTTTTTGTATGACAACTTTTTTTTTGTCAAACGTTCAGTTGGTAACTGTGAGGTTGGGAAATAAAACAAAATTATATGATAAGTTGTCAAATGATTATTAGGCGTAATAGAATTCTGCGAAACGTTGGTTGGCAAATGAAAATCTGGCAAACAATTTTCGGCGAAAAGGCAGAGATCCCGCGTTTCCACTATGTCGTGACAATTAATTTATCGTTAGACGACTGTCGTCTCTATTGTTCCCATCTTTATTTTATTTTTTTATAGATGGGAAATCATCAAATAACTTCCCCCGCCCTGGGCGGGACGGGATCAGTGTCAGACTTTTACTGACTAAAACCCATCTATGTTCCTTCATATGCCCTTTGCGTTCCGGGGGCGCGGTATCTCTTTCGAACAACCCGCAGCCCCGGATCCCATCTTTCCCATCATCATTCCCATCTTGACAATATGCTTGAAAGTCTGTCGTCACTGCAAAAAAAAGAGTCGTGGATGCCGTTTATTCGTGTCTTCCTAATGTGAAGCTCTCCATTTAAGTACACAAGACACGACATTTTAAACGATACGATTATCTGTCGTAACTGCCTCGTTAGCCTAGTGGTCCTAAGCACGACTGTTACGCTAGAGGTCCTGGGTTCGATTCCCAGGTCGAGCAAAAAGTGTTATTGGGTGTTTCTATGGAATTCTCAGTAGCAGCCCGGAGTTTGGAAGTTGGTGGACCGACGGTCGAGGGACCTAAACATACCGGCGAACTGTGGGTGTGCATTGGTACACCTCTGCCTAACCCTTCGGGTGATGGTATGTGTATAATCTGTCATCACTACATAGTGAGAACGCGCCCTAACCGGTTCCGGCGCATTAGTATGCTGCCTTAGTACCAGTGAGGCTGGATAGCCGTTGTACATCTAATATCTCGACAGAGATAGGTTTTATAATTTTGTCGGATTTGACACCTGGATTTGCATGATTTATGATATTTTTTGGGGTAAATCTGCAATGTTGTTTTTGTTTTACATATTTTTTGCTCGCTTGAATGTCGGTATTATTATGAGGTTTTATTTTTTGCGTGGAAACCATTTTTTTTTTAAATAAATGTAGGCTAAATTTCTCGATGATGACCTAGTGGTTAAGGAGGCCCTCTTATATATGAGATTGTGGGTTCAAAATGTTTAATTCTGGGCAAGTACCAAAGTGTGACATTTTCAATTCGTATGTAGTTTCTAAGTTTATCTTAGACATCATTGACATCGGTGAAGGAAAACATTACATTAATTACACACAAGACTTAGAAGATTGAATTATTGGTTTTTAGAAGATTGGTGATTTCAGACTTACCAAAGTCTGAAATCACCAATCCGCCTTAAGCAAGCGTGCTAATCAATGCTCGTGCCTTCTCTATGAGAAGAAGCCTTTGCTATGCAATGGGACAATAATAAGCTATGCTTGCGGGGGTAACATAAGTTTTTTTTATGTAGTGTTAAATATTGTACTGTGTAGTACAGAACTCTTCGTATAGGAATCCATCTCGCCCTTGGCTGGTTTTCTATTCAATTACGAACGAGCTAACGAAATGTAAAAATGATTAAAAATTGTACCTCATAAAATATTTAGTACCGTAAAATTTTACTTAAAAACCAAGATACAATTATAAAGTAAATTAATGGTGACTTGACTTAGACGCAAGATGCGACAGATTAAGACGTAATTAAAAACGTATCTAAGACGAAAATGGGATGTTTCATTTGTACATATTTTCTTTGGAATGCTAATGAAGAAATTAATGTACTTCCAGAGGATTTTGAATCTTAAATGATTTATGAGGAGTATGAATAAGATTAATTTGTATGTTTACTGGGTATTCAACATTAAGATGATGATGTAGCTGCTTTTGTTATACTACTTTTATTTTGATACATAAGTAAAAGTAAGTAAGTAAAGTAAGTAAGTTTGGCTTGATATTATGCCTTCTTAGTAAGTGTTCGTTATTTCATTTTTTATTTATTTTCATAACTATGTAATATTTACCCGGTTACTGTACCTGACTTACAGCTTATTGAAATATACCGTCATAAATTCTGAGTAAGCTGGTGGTTTTCTGAAAAAATCAACTTGTCCTGACAAAAAAATACAGCCTAATCGCTCGAAATATTGATTTTTATTTATATCAACATTAGATAGATAAGGTATTTTTAATATTACTATGGAAACAATACCAACATGGTGACATAAAATATAATAAAAAAAAGTCATAAATATTTTACTAAAAGGCATGCAAAATAAAAAATAAAAATGATTACAACTGAAAACTGACCTGCCTCGATAGCTTATTGGTCCTAAGCACGACTGCTACGCTGGAGGTTCTGGGTTCGTTACCCAGGTCGAGCAGAAAGTTTTATTAGGTTTTTCTATGAAATTCTCAGTAGCAGCTCGGAGTTTGGATTTGTGCCCGGTTAATGCCGGAGGTCGTGGGTTCGATTCCCACCCAGGACAAACTTTGTGTGATGAGCATGATTGTTAGTTCTGTGTCTGGGTGTGATTTATCTATAATATGTATGTATTTATAAATTATATAAGTATGTATATCAGTTGTCTGGTTACCATAGCACAAGCTCTGCTTAGCTTGGGATCAGATAGCCGTGTGTGAGTTGTCCCAAGATATTTATTTATTTTATTTTAATGGCAATAGGCCTATGAAATATACCGGGTGGGTGACTTTGGTACACCTCTGCCTAACCCTTTGGGAATACAGTCGTGATGGTAGACATATACAACTGAAGATTTAGTTAACAATTAGTGTTTTTGCCAATGATTTTCAACAAAAAACGTGTATCTTTTTATACCTTTTTCTTCTAAATTTATAAAATAAACCGTATCCATAACCTGTTGATTTAAGTACTTAAAGTATCTGTAATGTACATTACAGAGAAAACAAAGTGTACAAATAACACTTTTATTTGCACAACTAAACACATTACAGGCAACAAGACATTTAAGACTCCATAAGAAACGGTGCTGCCACCTGGTGGAACACATTTTAAAACTAAGCTAGAATGCTGCCAACATTTTTACGTTTTAACCAATTTAAAAAAGGAAGAGGTTATGTTTTTGGGCTGTATGGTTTATTTTAATACATAATTATGTTTATAATGTCATGCATATTGGTATAGCTGTAAGCTCTAGTAAAAGTTTCTAAAATTCATGGTTTTTATTAAAGTTGGATTAGACGTCATTTTCAAGTTTTTTTTTTTAAATCTAGCTGCTCTTTCTAATAAGTAGTTTTGTACGAATAAATGGGAAGGAAACTCGAAGCTTATTCTTATAAAAAAAATGTTTTACAATAATTTTTTATTCATGAATTTTGTTCCTACCTATACGTGTACCTCGAATAAAAACCACTGTGCTAGATGGCCTAGTGGTTAAACGCCTGCCTTTCCTGCTCGAGATTGCGGGTTCGACGCCGGGCAAGCACAAACATGATTTTTTAAGTTCAGTACTTTTTTTTATCTTAGACATCACTGTAAGAAAACATCTTGAGAAAATCTGGACCTATAATTAATATAAGTCCGAAATCGCCAATTCGTCTTGAGCAAGCGTGGTGATCAATGCTCATGCCTTCTTTACTAGTGAGATAATAATAGGCTAATAATAAAACCACAATTTGTTATGCAAATCAACTCACGTATCGATAGTGCGAGACTGCATGCATTCCGATAATTGAATGAACCGCAAGTATGTACTCTATGTACTAGATATTAATAGCGGTTTTGGCTTCATTGGGTACTTGCCCAGGTTTTGTGGTTAGAACTGGGGAGAAATTCTAGTAAGTTTAACAATGTTTGCAATACGATCGCATTCTAATCCCAGTTTCAGTTTACCAAAAATACCTTTAATTTGTCTACATTTTTCACAAGATTTGATTCCATTGTGAAAAATGTGTTACTTCAAAAAAGCAAAGTTCCTCTATTTTTGTGTTTTTTTTTTTAATAAAGTAATATAATTATACAACAAACTACGGAGTTTACAAAAAATTACTGTTGATAAATGACGACATTTATCAACCGATTTGAGTTTTTTTGTTTGTTTGTTTGAAATGATGATTAGTACTTATATACATGTACTTATCATATACATTACTATATATATACCTAGATTGGTACCATAGAAATTTTATTAAAATCAGTTAAGTAGCTTTTAAAACAAACAGAAAAAAAATGTTATCTAAGTAAACGAAATTACGTATTTTGCTTCCTTGTGATTTTTAGTGGTGTGTGTCTTGTTAATGTACCTAGTGTAACCGTTTTTTTTAATTGATTTTGATGACAAGAAGAAGACCATAATTACACAAAAGCGAATAATAAAATAAAAACTGAAAAAAAGACAACCGCCCACATAAGTGCAACACAAAAAAAAACTATTAATGTAACAAAAACCACATCGTTACTGCTATTATTCGAAAACCAAATAAAACTGCTTTTTAAAATTTAATATTAATCCCCTGAGTAAAACCATCCAATCTCACGTTTCCAATTCCGTTCGAAAACCGAATAAAACCAACCGCACACAGGTACAATGAGATCTGAACAACCAATTAACGTGTCCCCACAATCTTGACTCCCGCGGGACAGTCGTGCACAATTGAAACATGTATCAATTACTGCGAAACACTTGTGTGCCGACGTGTACTTCGGTGAACGGGGCGAAGTTTGAAAGTGTTGGTGCACGCTTTTGGTTGCGATTTTTTATTTCAGTGGTTCTTAAAGTTGACTGGACTGTGAATCACCTAACGAAAAGTTCCAAATTTGGTTTTCTTAAAGATAAAAGGGGTCATAACTATATGAATGAAGGACTGTACAGGGTCCAACCTAGTATGGATCGCGACCCATACTTTGAGAATCACTGTTTTATTCTTCTGCGTGTGTTTTTCCTTGCAGTAGTTTAATTTTAGGGCATTCTTCAAAATCATTTTTTTTTTCGTGGCCCATTACTTGAAAATTCTACTGTATCGTGGGTCCATTTACAAATATAAATAAACAACGAGATCTGAAATAATTACCTGTAGGCCATACAAATATTTGTTCCGTACGGGAATTGAACCCGTGACCAACAGGGTAATCGTATAACCGCTGCGACAACCGTGCACCTAGATGTAATTTAAAAGATTTATAAAGAAAGACTTCCTCATCTTTAAAAACGAGATTAAATAAAGCTTTTTAATTAATAACTGTTTTCTACGTGGCATTTTCCGTCCTTTCTTTAACTAACAAAAACATCCGCTGACATTTTGAAATTATAATTAAAATCCACTATGTATTCTATAGCTATGCAAAGATTAAAGTACTATGAAGGCTTCACGGACAAACGGCTCTCAAAAACTCATCAAACTCAAACATCACAATTACAATCAATAAAACCCCTTAAAATGAAAATCGTTTTGAAACCAATTAATTGAATTACTTCCCATTAATGGGAGGTGCAATAACTTTTGGGTTTCAATTAATATCGTTTTCGAAATTCGAACAATTTGGAATCGATCAAAAGGAGTTCGAACGTATTGGAGTATTCAAATTAACTTTTATGCCGGTTCTACACGATTGGATGCTGGCACAAAAGGTTGGTTGCGAAAAACTAGAATATGGTAACCGAATTTAAAAACAAAAATGTTCTCTTTTATTTGAAAGGACGCCTTTGACTTTTTCACAGTGCTGAAAATTTCATTGTTTTCAGTTTGAGACTAAAAATCTATTTTATTTTTCTAACAGAAGTCTTTAATTAAAGATAAAATAAAAATAAGCTAAATTTAGGTAGGTATTTTAAAAGGTATGCCAAACAAGAGTTAATAATTTTAACAGAAACAGTGCTTGACCCCGTAAATAATAGAAAAATTAAGAGGACGCATAACGCTTTTTCCTTACGTGACGATTTCTACCAGTTAACTTCTACCGCAAACCGCGTTAAAAACTTCGTTCCAAAAATATGAACATAGCAGATACAAGCCTTTATATCAATTCGTGTCGGTGTAAAATAAAACAAAAACAAATCAAGTCTCTTGTTAAAAAAAAAAACAGTTATTGGTTCATATAACAACCAAGTTGTATTGTTTTTACGTTTTGTACTATTCAATGGTCGTATGATTGCATGGTCGGTGGACACATAGAATATGCACCAACGACCAGCCGTGAGTATAAATAAACCTTTGAACAAAAGGACTTTACTTTAGTACAGTTTTAGGGTGCTTTTTGGAGAAGACAGGTAGGTACACCTAAATAACACGCAGATTTATAAATCGACGGGTAAAAGGCAAAAGGGGTCAAGCACCACAGATCATATTGTTCAGGAGAATAAAAAGAAAATTTTAATAAAAAATATCTCTTTATTGCTTAATTGAATCACATCACAATCTTCAGAAAAGTTTACTAAAATACAATGTTCTTTATTAATTTTACATCAAAATAAGCCTGAGATCAATAGTTTCAAAGATAGATGTCGCTTGACTCCAGGTTTTTACCACATTTATCGCATTTGCGAGGGGTCAAGTAACAATATTTAATATTGGAATATTTAGATTTTGGCCTAAGCTTCATGTTAATAAAGTAATATGTTATTTTATTTGGCACAACAGATCATAGAACTAATTCAGATTTTGGCTTAAGCTACCATAATCTTAATACAGTATTATTTTATATTTGGCACAGCAGGTAGGTAATCTAATAAAAATAAATCGGGTTTTCCTTCCTGACGCTATCCAGAACGCACGAACCGATTTCCACGGTTTTGCATTTGTTGGAAAGGTCTCGGGCTCCGTGAGGTTTATAGCAAAGAAAATTCCTGTAGGTAGGTAGGGTAATACCTACCCTACCTACCGTAGGTACCGGTACCGTAGGTAGGTAGGTGGGTATGTATGTAGGTGGGTAGGTAGGTAGGTAGGTATGTAGGTAGGTAGGTAGGTATGTAGGTAGGTAGGTAGGTAGGTAGGTATGTAGGTAGGTAGGTTGATGGGGTAGGATGGGTAAGTAAGTAGGTAGGTGGGGCACTTTCAGGGCAGAACAACGTCTGCCAGGTCCGCTAGTAGAACTATAAATTATGTATTAAACTAAAACAATACAAGGAACAAAACTGAGATCAAAAAACAGCAGTTACCTAACTGTTAGTACATACAACAGCATGTTATCACATTATTTGAGTAAATAAACCACAATAATTTGGTACTTAATTTTTTATTATAATCAAGTAATAACCTTCTTCGTAAACCTCATGGCTGAACGACGCTTGCTACAGTTGCAGTCTTCCAATGACGCGAAGTCATATAGGCAGCTCAATAGACGTATATCTAAGTCCTTGCGACACGATCTGCGTCTCTTTAATACGAATCGTGTTAAAGAGACCATACAGCGAAACCAAGGCTCCAAAGTATTCGCAAAGGATAAGTCTATTGGGCAAAGCCAGATGACTAAGCTGAAACGGGAGGATGGCAGCATAGCGTCGACCAAAGCAGAGGTTTTAGGCGAGATCGAGAGGTTCTATGGACAGTTATACACTTCGGTCGCAAAGTCCGTTGACAGCTTGGTAGGAGATCCAAGAGCCAAGCTGTCCCGACATTATACCGAAGATATCCCGGACATCAGTCTGTACGAGATTAGGATGGCCCTGAAGCAGCTTAAGAACAACAAGGCGCCGGGCGAGGACGGAATCACTTCAGAGCTTCTGAGAGCGGGTGGAACACCGGTACTTAAAGTCCTCCAGAAGCTCTTTAATTCCGTCCTGTCTAAGGGCAAAACGCCTGAAGCATGGAGCAGGGGTGAGGTGGTGCTGTTCTTCAAAAAAGGTGATAACAGCCTATTGAAGAACTACAGACCCATCACGCTTTTGAGTCATGTTTATAAGCTGTTTTCAAGGGTTATCACGAACCGTCTCGAACACAGACTTGATGACTTCCAGCCTCCCGAACAAGCCGGTTTCCGAAGAGGCTATAGTACCATAGACCACATCCATACGCTGCGGCAAGTTATACAGAAGACCGAGGAGTATAACTTGCCATTATGCTTAGCGTTTGTGGACTATGAGAAAGCCTTCGATTCGGTGGAAACATGGGCGGTACTTGAGTCACTCCAGCGATGCCGTGTTGACTATCGGTACATCGAGGTGTTGAAGTGTTTGTATAATAACGCCACCATGTCGGTCCGAGTACAGGAGCAGAGCACGAAGGCGATTCCATTGAGAAGAGGCGTAAGACAGGGGGACATTATCTCCCCGAAACTGTTTACTGCCGCAATGGAAGACGCCTTCAAGCTCCTGGAATGGCAAGGACTGGGCATCAACATCAACAGCGAATACATCACTCACCTTCGGTTTGCCGATAACATTGTAGTCATGGCAAAGTCGATGGAGGAACTCAGCATGATGCTCGATGGCCTCGACCGAGTTTTACAACGGGTGGGCTTGAAAATGAACATGGACAAGACGAAAACTATGTCAAATGCCAATGTTGTGCCCACCCCAGTCTCTGTCGGAAACTCGGTACTCGAAGTTGTTGACTCATATATCTACTTAGGACAAGTAGTCCAATTAGGTAGGTCCAACTTCGAGAAAGAGGTCAACCACCGAATCCAACTCGGCTGGGCAGCGTTCGGAAAACTACGCAATGTCTTTTCGTCCGACTTACCTCAGTGCCTCAAGACGAAAGTCTTCAACCAATGTGTGTTACCAGTGATGACTTACGGCACCGAAACGTGGTCTCTCACTATCGGCCTCATCTCAAAGCTCAAAGTCGCTCAGCGAGCTATGGAGAGGGCTATGCTTGGTGTTTCTCTACGTGATCGAATCCGAAATGAGGAGATCCGTAGACGAACTAAAGTCACCGACATAGCCCACCGGATTAGCAAGCTGAAGTGGCAATGGGCAGGCCATATTGCTCGCAGAGCAGATGGCCGATGGGGTCGAAAAGTGCTAGAGTGGAGACCACGGACTAGCAGGCGCAGCGTAGGACGTCCACCTACAAGATGGACAGACGACCTAATAAAGGTCGCCGGAAGACGCTGGATGCAGGTCGCTTCCGACCGGTTTATGTGGACATCTAAAGGGGAGGCCTATGTTCAGCAGTTGACGTCCTATGGCTGAGATGATGAACCTTCTTCGTACTAGCAACAGTCTTTTTCGGTCTAAAATACGTCTCAATTTCACGTTTTCGGGAGTTGCAGACATGTTTTATATAAAATGTTAATCTGTGTTAAAAACTGCGATAGCGTTTCAAACACGCGTGAACTTGCTTTCACGCACACAAAACATACACCCACTTGCAACGGCGCTGGCGCGCGTACTGAGTGAATCAAATGCAAATAATGAAAATAAAATTATTTAAGAAAGGGGCCAAGCGCCAATTATGTTTAGTTGACAATCTTTACTATTGGTGTTAAGCGACGTTATAGTATTTCATTTTCTTATCAATAGTGTTAAGTGAAAAATTATTACTAAACAAATAAAAGGAATATGGATACAAACGACATATTTATTTCTAATATTGTTTTTAAAATTATGCCAAATGACAAGACGATACAAAAACTTAATATACAAAATGGTCCTTCAACCAAGCAAGGTAAAGTCGGTGTCGCTTGAGCACTTTTGGTAAGTATCGATTTGGCAATTCAGTACAAATAATTCTTTGGTGCAAGTGACTTTTTTTCATGCTCGAAAAACGATACTATGACCATTCGAAAGAGAAAAAATAGTGGAGTTGGGGTCAATAAAAAAGTTAAGATCGCAAAATGTGGCGCTTGACCCCTTTTGCCTTTTTACCGTCGAAATGTAATTACTTAAAGTGTAAACCATTTTTAATTCCTGAAAGTCTTTTCTTAGGATTAAAATAAATAACATGAATAGGCAATTACTATTTCATAAAATGTATAATTTTGTTAAATCTACACATCTTTAACCTGGGAGTCTACCAATCGCATGTCAATAGGCTACTTCTTTAAGGCATGCGTGCATCATGTTAAATAGTGATATTATAAATAAATGACTTGACTTTGTCTATAATCTAAGTGAAAGTCAAAATATTTATTGGAAATCCTACTAAAATTATAAATGCGAAAGTTTGCGAGGATGGACGGATAGATGGATGTGTGTTACTCTCTCATGCTTCAACGGCTGGACGGAACTGGATGATATTTCGGACTGAGATAAATTGTAGTGTGGAATAACACATACGATTCCCGTGAGAAAAAAAAACAATGATAATAAAATTTGACGCGGAAGAAGTCGCGGGATGAAGTTAGTTGTGCCTAATATAATATAATTATAAGGCCGCTATACTACCATAGGCACAAAGTATTACAAATTGAAAAATGACAGTGTAACTATTAATTTTTTTCTACAACAATTGCAATCACAAATGTGTTTTAATTTAAATTATCATATCCAGCCATAATTGCTAATGGGAAACAGTATTGCTGTTTCCCATTAGCAATTAGCATAATTATTATTAAGTTTTTAAATAAAAAGTAAAACACGATTCTCTATATTCTCTTGGGTGGAAACCAGTTCAGCCATGAATTGTCTTTCATATGAAATCAGTTTTCAAACAAGTAGGTAATAATATAAATTGCGTTTGTATTCTTCTCTCGACAGGACTAATTATTTCTTCTTGTTTCAACTAGTTTCACAATGAAACTGTATTTATTTTTGATTAATTGATCGATAGAGCGTGATGGCAGTGATGTCCAAAATAAACTTAGAAACTACAGATGAATTAGAAAAAGCCACATTGGTATTTGCCCGTGAACGGTTGCGAACCCACAACTTCGTGCATCGGTAACCATCTGGCATGGTTACCGATGCACCATGCAGGTAACCATGCCAGAGGCCCTTGAGGCGGTTTAGAAACTCTGACACTAAGGTGTGAGAGGTCGTAAGAGCTTACTGTCCACACCATAAAGAAGAAAAGCGTGATGGCCCAGTGCTAACCGTGCCCGACTTTCATGGATGAATGTATGAGGTTGAGTCCTGTTGAATATGCGGTATAATACTGTATGCGTGCGGGTTCATCACCCCTCCTGCCTCAACCCGCGCCACGGTGCAATGGCTAGTTCAAATACGAAAAACACCTAACTAAAAATTAAAAAATATTTTTTTTATTATTGTTTTGTGTTGAGAATCACTAGCATAGTTATCCTTCTTGAAATTGACGAGGACGTAAAACCATATCTATGATAATAATAATATAAAGAGGTAAGACTTTTTGTTTGTAATGAATAGGCTCCGAAATTACTAAGCTACATTATTCTTGAGTAACATAGGCTAATATACAAAAACACGCTACGACCTTCGGGAGCGGAGCGTTAACCGAACATGTAACTTATGGTGGGTGAAATATGCCACGCGGAGGAAGTCGCGGGCAATTTACTAGTACTAATAAGTATACATTTCCAGCAGTAACACTATCAACAAAGAATAATAACAACCACAAAACCACTAGAGACAGTCTACCTAACAACACATTAGGTATTTTAAAAACCGTCACAAACTTTCAAACGGAACCAATACACACACACACAAACAAATCAATACCTCTCAGCACAATACGGCTACAAACCAACACAATACATAAAACATAGCACATAATTGCAACTGTTTCATTTTGCACAGTTTGCACAATTTGCACAGTTGCAAACATGAGAGTTTTGTTTGTGGTCGGCTTGAGTTAAATATGTATTGATAAAGGACTGTTCATATTAGTTCGTATGGTATCGGACTAAGTTGCGCGGATTGGAAATATGTTTTTGCTGAGTTGCCAATGAGTAAATAAAGTGTTTTATGATTGTACGTAGCTATTGTTGTGTTAGGGATTGTTGGACTTCGCGGAAGCCGTATAGCTACCAGGATAATTTAAAAACTAGAATATATTACTTACGGGAGGGAGTGTCAGACTTCTACTGTCTAAAACCCATCTATGTTCCTTCATGTGCCCTTGCGTTCCGGGGGCGCGGTATCTCTTTCGAAAAAATCCTAATGGCAAAACCGTACTAACACTATGGTTGACCTATGTTTTTTTACCTACCAAATTCTGGATACCCTCCATCTGGGGAAAAGGCATGGTAATGTCGGACTCTTACCTACTGAAACCCTACGGTTCTTTCTACCACCATGAGACGGGAGCTCGGTATCCACGCCCCCGAGTTTTGTTGGCACGTTGTCAAATTTGCCCGACCCAGCAACCGAACCCAGGGCCTCCCGCTCAGCAGTCCTTCTTTCAACCGTGAGACCAACAGTTCATAGATTCACCTACACAAACGCTCATTAATTCCCACTCCATTAATTAAAAGCAACTTCATGTTCATTATATACATACCTAGCCTTCCATTTCTCAACAGGCGCCCCATCCTCTGCAAGTAAACTATTACGTAATGTAACTTGCGACTACTTAAGTACTACGATCTTTGAACTTAACACCTGCATGTCTGCAAGTACGGCAGTGCACCTGCTGCGAGCTTTGAATTGTGTTTAAGTTGGAACTTAAATGTAAGAACTGGGTACCTATGTGTATTGGGATTGGTGTTTAAATATGTGTAAAATGTTAAAATATTAAAGTATTTAGAAGTATTTGTACGTAAGCACGTAAAGTCGTTGGTCCCGGCTGTCATTCGTGCTCTCGTATTTGTGAAAGTACAGTTAAATAAAATTGCCATACAACGTAGCAATGCTGCAACCCTCTTTGGGCACGTTCCTCTTTTTTTTTTTTTATTTGCCCCTCACTAGGAATTTCTGCTGTAATTAATCCTCCAGACCGATTCCGGCCACGGCGGCTAATCTTAATGCAGACTAGCCACGTACGCAGGAGATATTATAGTGCACAAGTGTGTGCGCAAACACAGATGCACTCCCTCTTCCCTAGCTCTCATAGCCCGATGGGACGGCAATCCGACACGACCGGAGAGAGATCAGGCGCAGGACCAACGGCTTTATGTACTTTCCGAGGCACGGGGGTGTCACACCACCAACTTCCAAACTCCGGGCTGCTACTGAGAAATTCCTAATGGAAAAACCCAATAACACTTTTAGCCCGACCTGGGAATCGAACCCGGGACCCCTTACTCAGCAGTCGCGCTTGCGAACACGAGACCAATAGGGCATTTCTGCTGTATCGTGGGTACAAACATGTAAACTCACATACACAAACAGCCATACCTGCTGTGCGATTCTCTAAAATGCAAGCTCGAAAACGAGTCGTACTACTGGAATTACTATCTGTAGATCATATTACAAATATTTGTGGCGAGCGGGAATTTGCGTATTGGATGAGTATTTTTGATTGTTACTTTTTCAGAATAAGTAAAAATTTACACAAGTTTGTGATCCAGTGGGATAAATTGGGTCTTCAGTTAAATCTTGAAGTCTATGCAGACGAAGTCGCGGGCACATGCTAGTAGCTATAAAGATACTCGTAATTATACACAACATACAACTTTTCACACAAAACCACGATAATGCGATAGACACATTTCCCTACTAAGATTGACCAACTTTTACGAAATAATGGCACTGTTAATTTCACCAACATCTTAACAAAATTAATTACTATATTTTGGCAACTTTATCACCCTTTTTTCCGCCCCATAATTAATTGGCAATACCAATCATTTTTAGTCTAACGAGCCAAGTTTTCCCCCTTAACTCATTTTTATAACACTTTGAAAATTTCCTTTTTAAGTGCAAGAATTATGGATAAATATTTACTATGCATGATGCTGTCATTTATTTTACGAAATTCCTTGGCCTCTCTTGCCAAGTTTTTACAGGATTAATTTCGGACTTGGCCGGCGCTTTGAATTAGGCCAAGTATTAAGGTTGAGATATCGTGTTATAGAGGGATGTTTTTACGGAGGGCGGTAAAGAGGACGGTGGCCATCTGGTGGGATGTCAAACTTGGTGAGATGTTAGCGTTTCTTACTGTCGGTTTGGGCGGTTGTCTTAAGAAATGGTATTTTCCTTGTTCGGTATTTTTTTATGATTTTGTCGAGATTATGTTTTGGAAGTTACGTGTATTATCATTCTTACTAATCTTATTATCCTATTAATATTATAAACGTGAAAGTTTGTTATAATGTATGGATATTTGTTACTTTTTTGCGCAAACACGTCTTCAGTATGGGTGCTAATTTAAAACATTTCATAAATATGAGAGTAAATTATTTGAAAGAATTTTTAAATTCAGATTCAGACTAGCAGTTCCGGAGATTAGCGCGTTCCAACAAACAAACTCAGCTTTATCATATATACTATATTATGTAAATGTCTAGAGTTTAAGTTTTCTCAGTTGCTGCAATCATCACGCGCTAATATCAACATCTACTAGTCCAGACTTGAAAAAATCTTTGCCCGTTTATTGACAAAGGTTATAGGCTACATAACATAGCAGAGCAGTAAGATACAACTTAACACAGATGAAACCGCCTTAGTACTGCTAGCACCTGATAAAAAGTTTAATTGACCTATTAAAACAACTGAACATTAATCAGCAA
This sequence comes from Caradrina clavipalpis, assembly GCA_932526535.1. Taxonomy (NCBI): domain Eukaryota; kingdom Metazoa; phylum Arthropoda; class Insecta; order Lepidoptera; family Noctuidae; genus Caradrina; species Caradrina clavipalpis. The sequence continues at coordinate 12,253,110 of OW052106.1, forward strand.
GGTTCACTGACCTCACACTTTACAAAAAAAAGAATTCAAATTTTTCAGACGGATTCTCTTGAATATAAATAGCTTCTAATTTAATAAGAAACACAAGTCTGAACAGGTTCATCATATTAATTACAAAGTTAATTAGCGAGGAAGTTTATCTCCTAAGCTTTTTGAGAAATTAATCTTTTTAAAACCTGACATGAGATACTGGAAGGTTAGCACACTAGTTTTCCTGTCTGAGTTTCAGACGTACGTTCCATTTTTTTGGCGACTTGACATTGACACAAAATAATTGTAGTGCACAAGTGTGTGCGCAAAAATAAGAGATTTTTTTCTTTTACAAGTAGGTACGACGCGACCACAATCTGGCAAGACCAGGAGAGAAAAGGCACATGACAATCACATGAGAAAAAAAACAGTTGTTTCATTCATTTTCACCGCATCGATATTGCACCAAACAAACAAACATTCGACAAACCCTTTCATATCAATATCAAATAAAAATAAAAACACACAATAAAGGTGTCCCCACACAACCCCACAAGTGGTATTATCACCGGGCTGTTATGCCGCAGGCGAAATATAAATTCGTTTACAGGTAGACAACCGGTAAAAGGGACATTGTAACGATGTCTTTTACCATGGATTTAGTTCATGATTATAGATGGAGGTCTAGAATCACTATACAACTTTTAGTCGTATATTAAAAAACATAAAACAGTTGTTCCATAACAAAATGCAACACTTACATTGTCAAAACGTATTTAAGGGCTAATATTTTATTTAGTTTACCGATTTTTTTTTTCTTTTTTTCATCATTTACTTAACCCATAGTAAAAGCCTTCGTTGACGATGTCCCATCCAACTTGCTTACAATATATATTTGTATATCGCTTGGCGATAATATCGCCCGTGTATGAGGATGCCTTTACTTGACTAGAGAGTATTACCCTCGCGCTTGCAATACACTACGTGTCTTTAATTTAAACTGCAGAATTACCCGTGTTTAATTTTGGTTAAATATAAAACTATAAATTCCATTAAACAGGTATTGGTTTCCAATACTGTTGCAGTCTCATTTAACGACGATTTGTGTACAATACTGTTTTATGTGGTGCACTGGGATTGGGGCAAATTAAAAGACAAAATAGTGCTTTCTTTTGTTGGTTCTAGTTGTTAAGGCGGATGTGTCTGTGGGTTCGTAAAGTAATTGTAACAATGTGACTTTTTCTATTTCGTATGTACTTTTTAAGTTAATCTTGGACTTCACTGCTATCGATGAAGGAAAAAATCGTGAGGAATCCTGGAGTGCCTGGACTTATAATTGAAATGAGCCTGAAATCGTCAATCTGCTTTGAGCAAGCGTGGTGATCAATGCTCCTTGATAGATAACATATTTTTTGTTCATTATTAATTATCGAATCCGATGAATATTTTAATAACGAGGGTAGTTCCTAAAACCCAGAAATCCAAAATAATAAAAAAAACTCAACTGATCCATACATTTGCAACAAATATTTTTTTTATGGCCATTACCGCTTTGTTTTGTCATTGAAAAATCATTTGACAACAAACTCTAATCTGGATGCAGGCCGCTTCCAACCGGTCTTTTTGGAAATCTATGGCGAAGGCCTATGTCCAGCAGTGAACGTACTGCGGCTGATCTATGATGATGATGAAAATCTAATTGCAAACGTCACAATGTTTACTCATTCATTTCGGAGAAATTGGTGTACATAACTGTACAACATACAAAAAGAAGACACAACTCGAATCCTTAAACTTCTCCTTTTTTGGATTTCAATCAAAAATTGATCAAAATGCTGTCTTTACTTTTGTACGCTCGTGGCCCACACAGCTACGCCTAGTAACCAATGAACGAATAGGATACGAGTACGAGTAGTTCCACTAACCCGTTCGCAAATAGCACTCGACTCAAATTACAAACGTTAACGTGGTTGTGATTCGATGTTAATCAGTATTGTGGTTTGCAGAATGTACGCGCTAAGTTCACTTACATTGAAATTCTATTTTGTATTCGTTGGAATGGTAAAATGGTATTTCAATAGGTTATTGAACATAAATTATTTTGTTTATTAATCCAGTGTCATATAATTGGTTGATTGGTATACGTTGGTACACCTCTGCCTATCCGTTCGGGGAATACAGGCGTGATTATATGTTGTTGTTGTGATATAATTGGTTAATAGCTGGTTTGAAGTGGCGCAGGAAAAAAGTTTCTGGAAGGAATTGGGAGGCTTTAGCCCAGCTGTGGGGCAGCGTAGTCTCGAGGTTGGACCCACATCAATTGTTCATAATGGTAAGTGTTTATATTTCTTTAAAGTTTTCAGGTTAGATGGGACCTAAACATATCGGCGAACTGTGGGTGTACATTGGTACACCTCTGCTTAACCCTTCGAGGAATACAAGCGTCATGGTACTTAAGTTTTTAGTTTATTCAATAAAAATAAAATAATAGATATGACTCACTACACATGAAAACATCCTCATAAACCAAAAATAATAATAAAATAAGAATTCTGAATAGATATTATAGCAATAGAATCTTTTGTTTTTTTTAGAACAAAAAGTAAAGGTGGTGCTTACTTTTTTGCCATTTCCGCTGCTCCAGAGTTGAAATGTCTCCTGTATTTTGGTACATTAGCAAACATATTATAAACTCACACAAAAACCCATGACATTAATTCTACACATAAAAAATATCCTACCAAACCAATTTTTTCAAAACATAAAAGTTCCCATTTTAATTACATTCGCGTTTTCCTGCAAAACTTGTTTGTGTACTATCGTTCCCGTTTCTGATCTGAAAAGTTTACCATACTTCTGATACCTGCCGCTAGAAGCACCTGAAATGAAGCCAACTTTTCTAATTTTCTGCATTTCGAAAATTCCCACTGCGAAGAGGAATGTGTCGATAATTAAAACCTATAGACGTATGAGTTTGAATAGCCAAAATATGTTATTTTGAATGAAAAGTGCTGTGGATTTTAAAGTTTTAATATTAGAAGATGATTTTGAAGGGAGATGAAAATTATAAGTGTTTCACGCAACAAAACTGCAAATAATTTGCTATTGAAGTTTAGACTTACAATCGTGTGCATTAAAGTATTTTTGATAATGACAAGACAAAAAAGTGACAGCTCGCAGGCAGCACGCTGGCAGTTAGCAGTTAGATTATAATGACGCCAAAGTCGTATCAGATTTGTACTGCCATCAATAAGCGATGATTATAACAGTATCAATCTGCAGTACCATTTTGTAAAAAAATCCCTTGTTGAATTTTGGTAAAGTGGATTTGTGGTGAGCTGTCAACTCCTAGCAAGTAGGACGACAGCTCACCTCAAACTCACTTGACATTTTACCCATAAAGAATTTTACTGAATAAGCCAGCTAAACGATTTTATACTCGGTAGATATTGTATCGTGAGCGTGTACGCTAAAATAGTGGAGAAAAGCGTCGTGAAAACTGGAATGTCCTAGAACTAATTTGAAGATACAGTATACCTAGCAAAACATGAGTTTTAGCAGTGGGAAACTAGACTGAATAATACAAAAGCACTGTGAGAAGTCACACATGACAAAGATATGAAATAAAAAATTCAAGGTACATGCAAAGTTTCGTGTCCGTGCTACTAAACTATAAGGAATGCAGCCGTGAAGACACACTCCTGGGTACAGCTTCAAGTTATTTCTCTTATTTTAGTGTATTGTCATCAGAACTGAAGAAGTTTGCTGAATCTTAAAGTCGTAAGACTATGTAGTCGTACGTAAGGTGGCGTTCCGTGGTTTCTGCCTGCCCCCATGGGAAAAACGCGTGTGTTTATGTTTGTATGTATGTAAGAGGAAGTGGTTTGAATTTGACTTGTAAGAGCTACAAATATAACAAGTGTAACAAATGGCTTTTTATTGTAATGACGATCGTGTCAGTATGTTTGGAGTTTTGTGAGATGAGCGTGTGAATGTCGTTAAAAATGTATATATTTTTAAGTCTTTAGCTAATGTAATTGGCCAACAGCCGTTTAGTAAATAAATAAATAAAGTAATATTTTTTTCATTCTCAATCTTCTGATTAAGATCAAAGGAGATGGCTAAATGGAAGTATAGACCACTGCCCCATGTGCCAGGTACCATGTATAAATATGGTACCTAGCACAATGTAATGCTGAATGGCTAAATATTAGTATTTCATGTAAAAAAGTTTCAGATACTTTTTGGGAATAATATAATGGTAAAATAATATTGCCTAAAAAGGAAAAAAGGTGTGTGTGACAGTATATAATTTTATTCAACTGACACTTTCGAAAAAGAGTAAAACTAAAAACAAAAATGGGGTTGTATATTTATAAGCGAATGTTTGTGATGAAAAAGTTTTTCTTTTTTTTTAGATACTTTATTATGTTTAATAGTTCACGAAAGTGCTAGGAAAATATTAAACACTACATAATTCATGAATGATTTTTTAAATATTATAAGGTTATGTAAGATTCATATACATTCCAGAATGTATCTGGCCCGGGGGCAGTCATTTAGCCATCACCTTTCCAACGTTTTTGGCGTTTTATTATCACCCCTGTACTGTTGCCTCAGCGGAACCAAGGCACAATTTATTTTATTTCACTTTTTTTTATAGACTTAGTATAAATATAAATAAATTGCATGTAATGTAATTTTATGTGAAAACTGTGTTATTGTCACTAATAACTATACTGACGCATTGGGAAACCGTAATGGTAAATGTAAGGTTGTTGTAAATAAAATAAAATAAATAACATTAGGTATTACACGAAAAATAAAAGTCATTTTCCAAAAACCATTTTTGCTCATTTCTACTTACTTTCATGAGCAGTATGCGATGTGAACAACTATATGATGTGTCTTATCTCCATATATAAGTAGTTAACTAAAACCTACACAGCACTGGCAAACCAAAACATAAGCTACACAGTAACAAAAGACGCAGTAAAGCAACACACTAAATAAAATTAAAAGCACACACGTGACACCTTAGTATCTCCGTATTCTCAGCGTCTCCCATTTTAGCGCAAAACTAGTTTAATTGGTTAATCCCATTAAGGTGTATCGCATTAGATACTGTCTGAGGTTTCAATTACGCGCAGAATACTGTACTGGTACAAAATCTTTACTTAATATTATTATAAAGCTGAAGAGTTTGTTTGTTTGTTTAGTTGTACGCGCTAATCTCAGGAATGACTAGTTCGAATTGGAAAAGTGATGTGTTTAATAGTTCATTAATTAAGGATGGTTATAAAAAATATGGATTGGCTATATAAAATCACGCTATGACTAATAGGAGCGGAGCAGTAATTAAAGATGGCAGCTTGATAAGATGATGGCGTAAGGCGGATAAATAAATTAAAAAAAAAAAGAACACGCACTCGAAGTCGCGGGGAGAAGCTATAATCTATATTAATCTATACTATCTATACTAATATTATAAAGAGGTAGAATTTGTTTGTAAGTTTGTAAGTTTGTATGTAGGGGGTAATCTCTGGAAGTAATGACCAATTTTAAAAATTGTTTCACTGTTAGAAAGCTACATTATTCGTGAGTGCTATAGGCTATATAACATCACGCTACGACCAAATGGAGCGGAGCATCAATGAAAAATGTGGCAAAAACGGGGGAAAAATATTCTTTTTTAGGGCTTTTGTTGCGTGCGCTGCGTAAACGGTTAAAATATTATAAAGAGGTAGAATTTGTTTGTAAGTTTGTAAGTTTGTATGTAGGGGGTAATCTCTGGAAGTAATGAACCAATTTTAAAAATTGTTTCACTGTTAGAAAGCTACATTATTCGTGAGTGCTATAGGCTATATAACATCACGCTACGACCAAATGGAGCGGAGCATCAATGAAAAATGTGGCAAAAACGGGGGAAAAATTTTTTTTTTTTTTGTTGCGTGCGCTGCGTAAACGGTTAAAGTTACGCAAAAATAATGTATCAGAGAATTGTTCCTCTTAAAATATTCTAAAAAAAAGTCCGTGGTAGTACATGCCTAACTTTAAAGGTTGACTCAGTATAGCCATTTTTATGGGCAGACAATTTGTTTTAAAATAATACATTATTTGCGAAGGTGTTTTTATAAACATAGTATTAATCCTTATCAACATAAATACGTTATTCATCACAAGTGTTTAATTTTGAACAAAATTGCCCTTTACATCATTTAATTTCAATAAATATCTTAGGAGATATCACAGTTTTAAAATAACTTCGCAGCAAAATAATGACTCTGCGTGACATTCCGTAGCCTTTACCTCAGTTGCCTGAGAATAACAGATTATAGGCTACATAACATCGCGCTTTGAGCCACGGGAACGGAAAAGTAACCAAAATCCTAACGTAACGCGGGTGATACCGCGGGGCACAAGGGGGTAATCTCTGGATCTACTGAATCGATTTTAAAAAATATTTTACCCATAGAAAATACGTTATATGTAAGTGTTATAGGGTATTTTACATCTCGCTATGATACAGGGGAGCGGTAACCCGAGACGTATCCTAGAGGGTGAAATAAGCCACGCGAACGAAGTCGCGGGCAACAGCTAGTATTATATATAAGAGGCAAGATTTGTTTGTTTGTTTGTAACGAATAGGCTCCGAAACTACTGGACCGATTTTAACAATTTTTTCACCAATAGATTACCTACATTATTCCCAAATAAAATAGGCTATTTCACAACACGACCAATACGAGCAGAGCAGTAATCAAAGATGTAATTTAAGGCGGGTGAAAAAAAACCACGCGGTCGAAGTCGCGAGCAGAAGCTAGTATATAGATATACATAATTGTATTGAGGTAACTTCATTGTATGGAGACCTTCATACAATGAAGATAGGTACACGCACACGTACGACTAGATTGAAATACTCCAATTAGGTTTCTTTCAAACATGTTTTTTTGTCCAATCTATTGAATTTCGGTCCTCTCAAAATTGACTTTCAGTACAAATAGCTATTGTTACTGATTAACAGTATGGTCGAAATTTATTTCAAAATCGTAATCACATTTTAATGAAGAACATGGTCAATTTTTTATTTTCGGTCACACATGTTTTTTGTAAGTAAATCGATTATTGCTTCATTTACAAGTGATCTCCTACAAAGATATTAGTACCTACATTATGCAAGCGTCTTCATCATCATCATCTGCTTAGCCTTTTCCCAACTATGTTGGGGTCGGCTTCCAGTCTAACCGGATGCAGCTGAATACCAGTGTTTTACATGGAGCGACTGCCTATCTGACCTCCACAACCCAGTAACTGGGCAGCACGATACCCCTTGGTTAGATTGGTTGTCAGACTTCTTACTATCCGTAACGTCTGTCAAAGATTTACGAATGACAGCCGGGACCAACGGTTTTACGTGCTTTCCGAGGCACGGGGGTGTCACACCACCAACTTCCAAACTCCGGGCTGTTACTGAGAAATTCCGAATGGAAAAACCCATTAACACTTTTTGCCCGATCGAACCCGGGAGCCCACGCACACAAGTCGCGCTTGCGACCACGAGACCAACGGGGCAGTTTCAAGCGTCTTCATCGTTAGTCAAAATCGACGCACCCGTGTCGGAAATTAATGTACCGTGTTAAGATTTATACTAATATACCATGTAAAAAGCTGTTATTTTAACATCACTAACAGACAATTCAATTTTATTTATTTATTTAGTAGGAAGAAACCTCTTCATCAATATTTCTCTAAAAATATCTTACAAGAATCCTGTCCAACACATACCGTCTACACCCCCTATATTTTTTTTATATAGACGCGAAATCTTCAAATAACTTCTCCCGCCCTGGGCGGGGCGGGAGGGAGTGTCAGACTTTTACTGACTAAAACCCGTCTATGTTCCTTCATGTGCCCTTTGCGTTCCGGGGGCGCGGTATCTATTTCGAACAACCTGCAGCCCCGGCAGGACCCTCTTTGCCACCGCTCTTCATCACAGAACCCAATTCATTAGTTAATTTTCCATTCCATTTAGCACTTACGATGCTCTAAATGTAAACGCACTTGATGTTACCACCGCCATTATACCACTTCACATGGAAATTAAAAGATAACTGTGTGTTGGAAAGATGGGATGGGATAATACCTACCTATTACTTACTGTGGCTATCTTTAGGTTAGGCCTATGTCCATCAGTTAGCGTCATTGGCTGATATGATGATAATAATTATCAAATGATGATGATGTTTGTTACATTATGTAACTGCCTCGTTGGCCTAGTGGTCCTGAGTGCGACTGCTACGCTAGAGGTCCTGGGTTCAATTCCCAGGTCGAGCAAAAAGTGTTATTGGGTTTTTCTATGAAATTCTCAGTAGCAGCTCGGAGTTTGGATTTGTGCCCGGTTAATGGCAATAGGCTCGCCCCCTATTACATGGGACCTAAATATACCGGCGAATTGTGGGTGTACATCAGTACACCTCTGCCTAACCCTTCGGGAAATACAGGCGTGATGGTATATTATTATTATTATATTATGTCACACTCTTCGTAGTTTTGCCTGATAACCGCAAAAATACGGATAATTGCAATCCATGGTGCTTGGCAATCATGGTTTCTCCTAGTTGTAAAGATCCCTTTGTGCCTTAGGCCTAGTTCTGTTCTGTCTCCTGCTTGTTTGGCGGGAAGTGGAAATTATGATTTTTCTCACTCCTCCGCTGTTTTTTACTTATTAACTTCTTTGCCGAATCCAAGACTGTTGAATTGTTTGTCTGGGACTCGTCGAGCTTGCGAAGACTGTCTTTACATTATTAGATGCCATAGGTCATGGAAACGTATTGAAATTATTTTAAAAAAATTATGAAAGAAGCGCATAATAATGTTTTTTTTTTTATGTTGTAGCCAATTTTCTTTTTACTCAGTATATGAATTATCTAGCGGTCAATAAACCTTTACTGACCTCCACATAAAATCTTCACGTAGCAACTGTTGTTTAAATTTTCCTTTTATGTAAAAACCGTTCAGTCAACCGTTTTCTTAGGAGAAAATATGAATTGGCTATTGAAACTTTTCACTTTGGACCTTTCTCGGTCAACCATCTTTTAGATTATCGAAAGTGCACACATCTTTCATGGGGTACTGTGTTAAATGTTATAATAAAATACCTTGCGATATACTAAAACTAAATGAATCAAAATTTAAAAGATATATTAAGAGTACACTTTGTAATCAAGCATATTACAAATTAGAGGATTACATTCAAGATAATGCTGCTTGGAAACATGCTGGTCCTGCTCCGCTGAACAATTTAGTCTTGACAAAATCAACTGGTTGCTAATTTAATTAACGGTTAAAGTAAAAGTTATTTGTTTTGATTATTATTGCTATTCTTCTCTTAGACATTAATGCTACATTTGGTTACTATGGCTCACACACTGATTCGTTGTCTTTTGAAATGTTAGAAGTGATCATATACGATCATAATATTGGTGTTAAATATTACAATTGGTTTAGCCTCCATTTCTTAATTCGTAGCACTTAGTACATATTGTAGTACCATGAGTGACTTTTATTGTTGTTAGATCGTTTTGACACTAGTATATTTTTTATGGAATTAATGTAAATGTACAACATGATGTAATACGTTTTTTTAAAAGAGTATGTATGGAGTTTCTTGCCCGTTCTTCTCCATACGAAACTACCTTTTGGAATGGGCAACTAGATTCAATAGTTTTAGTTAATTGACGTCCAAAAGTGCCTTATAATGGTCTAATTGGAATAAATGATTTGACTTTGACTTTGACTTTGATTAAACAGAGAAAAGGTATTAAGTACGTAAATAAAAAAAATAATAATAATATACAATTACGCCACACGCGGTCTTGGGTTCGATTCCCAGGTCGAGCAAAAAGTGTTATTGGGTTTTTCTATGAAATTCTCAGTAGCAGCTCGGAGTTTGAATTTGTAGTCTCGCCCGGGGTATTACATGGGACCTAAATATACCGGCGGAATGTGGGTGTGCATAAGTACACCTCTGCCTAACCCTTCGAGGAAAACAGGCGTGATTGTAAGTACGTAAATGGCATGAAAACCTAAATACACAACAAGATAACATCTGAACAAACTTTGTGCCAAAAGTTTAGCATTAAACATAACAATTAAAGTCATTAATGTGTTTGTACATGGAGGGTAATTGAAACCTCGTATTTGAGAACAAAATTACTGTTATCATTTTGCCTTTTGGCAATTCTGCATTTGCTTGTATGTTAGGTTTCATCTCTCGTCTCGAGTAGAAGAAGTCAACTTTTAGAGTTTACTAAGAGGATGGGCGATTGAGGACACTGTGCCGGCATCGAGGTTCATACAAAAGCAGTCTAGTCAACACATATCTAGTGTGTGTGTTTGTGTGCATCTAGGCCTTTCTTCTTTTTATAGGATCATTTTATATATTAAACTTAAAAAGTGGATAGGTATATGTTATAGAAAAAATCACATTGGTACTCGCCCGCACTCAGATGCAAACCCACTGCCTGGTGGTATAAGTGTCATTTTATTGTGCCTGGCACCCAAAGATCACGTATAACCAGTATCATGTAGCTACAATGTAAAATGACACCAATACCTTCAAAATTAGAACACAAAAATGAATCTACAAGAAAAACTTTACTAGACAATTCCTCCGTCAAGGAGCTCTATTACAACTGAGTGCGGATAAAATCCTGATTTTACTATATTATAACAATACAAAAACGCTCTAAAAGCACAGTCTTAAGATCCAGTTTCGCTTAAAAGGAAAAAAAATCATAAGCGTCGGAATACGTTGATATTTTTTATTTTTCTACAGTTTGTATTTTTCTTATGCCTTATATTTTTTCTAACCTGTTAAGTCAGATTGTGAATCGAATATTTTCGTTGATTCCAGTATGATTTTCCTTAATGTTTCCAATGGATGGCTTGAGAAGCTGTTTATTGAAGCTTGAAGAGATCGTGGCTAAATGGTTGTTAGGTAGATTTTTGTTAAGACTGACTTTTGTTTGTGACTTTGTCCGCTTGGTTGTCAGTAATTGCGGATGTATTATGAAGCCGTGGATTCGAAAGTAGCCTATGACTATGTCAAGATCCCAAGCTAGCTTTTGTGAAATTTCATTACCACCGGTTAAATGGTTTTGCAGTGATGAAGGAACAAACAAACAAACAGACGCAGACTCATCAGTTCTGATAAATGATCTCTGTTCTGATAAATGTCATAGGAGGATATTGTGGCTATCTTTAAAAGAGGGGAAAAAAGAAGTGTACCGTTGTTGCAAAACAAAATAATATTTATTAAAAAATACTTAATATTAAATACATCGCTTGGCTAAGCTAGGCTATCATTCGTAGATCTTTGACAGTCGTTACGGATAGTCAGAAGCCAAGAAGTCTGACAAGCAGTCTAACCAAGGGATATCGTGTTACCCAGTTACTGGGTTGTGGAGGTAAGATAGGCAGTTGCTCCATGTAAAACACTGGTATTCAGCTGCATCCGGTTAGACTGGAAACCGCCCCAACATAGTTGGGAAAAGGTTAAGCAGATGATGACTTAATATTAAATACATACATAAACTTACGCCTTTTTCCCATAGGGGTAAGCATAAACCACAGACCGCCTCCAGCTGCTACGATCCTTACATACTACTAATATAACAGTATGCAAAAATTATTGCTGAACATTTAAGGACCATCATCATCTGTCTAGCCTTTTCCCAACTATGTTGGGGTCGGCTTCCAGTCAAACCGGATGCAGCTGAATATCAGTATTTTACATGGAGCGGCTAATACGATACTCTTGGTTCTTACCAAGAGTATCGTATCGTGGTTGTCAGACTTTCGGGCTTCTGACTAACAGTAACGACTGTCAAAGATCTACAAATGACAGCCGGGACCAACGGCTTTACGTGCTTTCCGAGGCACGGAGGAAACTCGCTATAGTAAATGGTCACCCATCCACAGACCAACCTCGGCAAGCGTGGCTTAACCCGGAAGATCGGTCTATGCGGCTGTAATTATTTAGCCACGAGCTCTTCCTATGTCATGTAGTGTAGACCTATGTCATATGAAAGCTCTTAAAGTATACTTCATTTAATTTTATGGCAACTAAGTTCAAACACATTAACTAAGTTCGAACATTTAAGGACCAGTAAAAAAAAAAGACACAAGAACAGAAAGTATCTCTCTTTACACCCGTTATTTAAAAAGTTAAGTACACATTTTGTTCCACAGAATTACACCTCCTAAAAATGTTCTTACATTAACGTAAGCTATATTTGACTCCTAATAAAATATTCTCGTTGCGTTCTTGTTTTTTGCCAGAGCAGTTGGCAACAGCTGCCATTTTTAAATGGCTTGTAGAAGCTTGTAGAGGCTACAAAATCTTGTAATTTAATCTTCCTTTCTTTCTTTCATTCAGTCTTTTAATTATTATTTTTCTAGCAACTATTGCTTGGATTAAGTCAGAAAGGCGCGCAGTCTGAGAATTGCATTTAAGCTCGTTTTTTTCGGATACTTCGCGGAACTGGCACAAAAGTCTTCTTTTTTTTTTTTTTTCAGTTGCTTTTTGAAAAAAGAATTCTAGTTTTTTTTTTGTCTCTTCTGCACTTTGTATCCATCCCAACAACCTTATACAATTTTTGACAACTGGGTTTAGATAACACCCAAACATCATCGGTTTTTTTTTTTGCATGAATCTTTATTGTTTCTGTCTGCCTAGGACGTTCAGGATCGCATAAATAATATTGTAGACTATATTGTTATTCTCCCGCCCAGATTACGGTGAAGGCGACCAATCTCAATTAAAACTAGCCAAGTACAAAGGAGATATTATTGTGCACAAGTGTGTGCACAAACAAAGGTGCACTCCCTCTTCCCTCACACTTAAGGGTCCCTATCAGTTTTTCGGTCTAAAAACCGAAAATAATTGTTTTTTCAGTTCAAATTTCTCAATAGCCATAAGATATCTAGTTTTTAAAAAAATACGTAGTTACTTGTCACCTATTTATCTAGTCAGCCTACGAAATTAAATTTTGATAACTACTTAATATAAATTACAAAAAATAAAATTGTAACACACGTTTTTACGTAAGCACGAAACACCAAGTTTTTCAACTGCGTTTTTAGCTTATTGGTACCAAATATCAATCTGAAAAAAAATCCTAAATATAGTGCATATAGTGTACTAGTAAGCCTACGATTTTTTTTTTCAAACTATATGCATTTTTTACCGGTAAAAAAATGCTAAACATGCTGGAAAAACCCAATAAAATTGTGTGCAAAACCATCGTCTAAGCGTATGAATTTATTTAAAAAAAAAATAAGTGTTCAATATTTAAAAATTTAAGGTGTTTATCTACCAAACTCAATTTTTTTTTTTTACTTTGACTACTTATTTAATTGTAAAAAAATATCTAAATAGTGACTTATAAACCGATGCGCTCGCTCGGTGCATACAGTCGCGCCCAAGGGCTCCTCCACGATGGACCTGTGTGGCCTTTAACTGCGTATTTCTTTTTTAAACTAGATATCTCATGGTTATTGAGAACTTTTAACTGAAAAAAATTAATTTTCGGTTTTTTGACCGAAAAATTGATAGGGACCCTTAAAGCCCGATGGGACGGCAACCTAACACAACCGTTTTAAGATCAGACCTAGGATAACCACACCACCAATTTCCAAACTCCGGCCTGCTACCGTACCTACTGAAAACTCCTAAATACATAAACCCAATTACACTTTCTGCCCGACCTGGAAATCGAACCCACAACCCCGCACTCATTATTCGCGCTATCGCAGCACGGGACAGTACTCAAAGATCACGTTAAATAATAATAAAGACAACTGCCCCAAAATTGCTATGAAACACTTGTCCAAATTGCTGCCCAAACAATTACTACTAAGATCCAAACAGCAAAAATGTAAGTACTACTTAATAGAGCATAGGTACCGGCCCAAGAGAATGAACGAAAACACAAACAATTGGGCAAGGCCACTACAGTAACATAATGTATTTAAAAGGTGTACGCGAATATAGTTAATCGCATTAACTGGGTCTTTATTTTGGCCTCAAGTGTTGTAATTCTTATTGTTGTTACCGTTGTAGTAATAGGTGTACCTTTAGGTAATCTTGTTAAGTAGGTAGGTATGGTGGTGGGAATTTTGGTTGAAGATTGTGGTAGTATTGGGGGAGTCTATGGCTAAATGTGGACGTGTATCGGTAGGAAGATAAATTCCTAATGATAGTGTGAATAAAAAGAATGAAATTTTGGTTGTTCTGCCATCTTGTATTAGCAGAAAATATTAAATATCAAAATATTTTGAATCTTGATATTTTGAAACAGTAATCTTTTTTAAACTATTAGTGTTAAAAGACGTATAATTACGGCAGATGGGAGTGGCAACGCCGGGAGGGGACACCCTAGAAGGACCTGCCCTGACTTGATTGGTAAGGTTCTCCAGAAAGGTCCGGTGTGCAGTACTCGTAACTGGCGTGCTTGTAGGACCAGATGTATGAACGTGCACGAGGCGAAAGGAGTATGTAAGGATCGTAGCAGGTGACGTTATGTGATTTCTGTCTACCCCCATGAGTTTTTCTCATGTGGGTAGACAAACAGTGAGTTTATGTAAGTATGTATTTTTAAAAAAAAAAAAAAAATACATACTTACTTTAAATTAATGTCTTTTTTTAAATTAATGTTGATAATTTTTTTATCTCGTTTCAACACACGACGGTTCAAAACAAAACATTTTGAAACTTATACCAGCTTGCACCAAACGTTACTAAATGCAGATTTTAGCGGTAACACATTCGTATTTTGACAGAATTATGAAATTTCTGATGATAATCAAGCTATAATTATTACAACAAAGTAATTCCTGTAATTTTCAAATCTCGTTTCAGCACAATAAAAAACACAACATTTCGAAACTTACGCCAAACACCAAAAGTCACTAAACTAAAACTAAAAACATTTCCTCGTCTTCTTAACCACTATTGGTCAAAGCTATACACGACCGGCCACACTTACGTACACACTTAAACATCTGATGGTTTTATTACAACGCAAGATGTATAGTTTGAGCTCGTGCAAACTGCAAACATGCACTTAATCTAATTTAACGTTAGGAACAACATCCAGGCAAGTCTGAATAATTAATGTTGCAACGTATTGCTTAGAGGTTTACTATCCGATTGGGCTATGTAGCGTCGGCAACTTATTGTTCGCCGGTAAATTGTTGGTGTGGGGATAGTACTAGGCTAGTATAACTTAGGCATTGGGCAGGTTAATGACATAACATACCATCATGTCTGCATTCTCCGAAGGGTTAGGCAGAGGTGTGCCAATTTATCCACTCAGTTCGTCGGTATGTTTTAAGTCCCATGTAATAGGGGGAGCCTATTGCCAGGTTAGGGCACAAATCCTGAAGCGTCCAGAATCCTTAAGTATTAAACTTTATGCGCATAATGTAAAAAAAAAACACTGTACAAAGGAGGACCTATAGGCGACATCCCTTCCGACGGAATATTCAAAGAAGAAAGAGGGCTAACTTACCTATAACTTACATCCGAACACAAGTATGCTAAACCACAGAATCCATCCACTAACCTGACACCGGAATGTTCGCATCCACTCCGTGGCACGGTGATAAAGTCGGACACTTATTAAGCGTGCAGCGTTGGCCCCTCGCCAGTGTACCTGGAACAAGTAAATATTGGCTCAATAAAGAGTTCCTCTGCTAAGTTTCATATTTAAACTGTGAGCCCCATTGAATATCAGAATGCATTTTCTTGCGCCAATTTTCTGACGTTTTGTTTTATTTTTTGTATTATTTAGATGTATGGTGTTTGGTGTATTGATTTTTTATGTATTTGTTCCTCATTGAAAGTACCGCGAAAGGGCGTATAAGTGATTCTTATTTCTCAAAATTATCTTAAACAAAAAGCGATCAATCAGCTAGTGGTAAGGCTCTTTGTGAAGGAACTTGTCCGGGAAAGTAGTGTCCAGGCATGGGTGCCGGTGTAATTACAGGCACATGAGACATTTCACCTTTGTCTCTGGGATGGCGACGTATTTGCAAGATGCCTATAGGTAGTGGTGACCACTTAACATTAGCTGGGCCATTGGGAGATTTGCCATCCAAAGACTCGGCAAATCAACACTAAACACCATCTCGCAGTGAAGGATTTCCATTTCAATAAGTATTTTTTTAAGTCTGAAAGGATAATTATGCAATTACATATCAATTAAAAAAAAACTATTATCACTAAAAATAAATTATTCAATTTATTTTAAATAACTTTATTGTTTAAAATTAACTTATTTGACGTGGATTTAATCAACTACAGCCCTAGATTTTAGTTAATCTTACCAAAAAAAGCTCAATTACTTATTAACCATAACGTGACCAGACTACTTTTGTATGGAGAGTGCTATCGATACAATCCCCTTGACAGCTGTACTCCTTTGTAGCATAATTAATCAGCTGAGAGTTTTCCCATTTACAATGAGTCCAATTTTCAGTACGAATTAAAATGAATAATATTATTTTGTGTCAGAAAGCATTATTATAGCTTCCTTTTTTCCGTCATTTTAATAATTTACATACCATCACGCCTGTATTCCCGAAGGGTTAGGCAGAGATGTATAAATGTAAACCCACCGTTTGCCGGTATGTTTAGATTTCATGTAATAGGGGGCGAGCCTATTGTCATTAACCGGGCACAAACCCTAACTCTTGTCTGCTACTGAGCATTTCACAGAAAAATCCAATAATACTTTTTTCGACCTGGGAATCGAACCCAGGGCCTCTAGCGTAGCAGTCATGCTTAGGACCACTAGGCTAACGATGCAGTTACATAATTTACATGACGTCGAAATGGACCAGTGGTTAAGGCGCCCGCCTCTCATGCATGAGGTTGTAGCGTCGATACCGGGCAAGTACCACTGAGACTTTTTTAATTAATTTGTACTTTCTAAGCTTATCTTGGACATCTCTGACATCTGTAAAGATAACATCACGAGAAAACCTGGACTTAATTAAAGTAAGTCTGAAATCGCCAAACCGCTTTGAGCAAGCGTGGTGATCAATACTCGTGCCTTCGCTATTTGAGAAGAGGCCTTTGCCCTGCAGTGGGATAATAATAGGCTGGTATTTTTAGTATCGTTACATGGAAATCCTACAAAATATAGTACCAAGCTATGAATACACCGTTGAAACCTAGCTTCAATCCACCGCCATACAAAAAACCATAACAATAAATTTCACGTCGTTCCCAAGCACATTCGGCCAAAAAAAACCGTACAGTGCACTAGAAACAAAAGCGAAACATTTACAAAGTAAAATATGAGAGAAATACACAAGTTGGGACATCGAGCCATTGTCACGCGCCCAATTCCCAAGTTCCAGCCAAGATCTCTAGCAACGTGGCCCATTTTATGTGGCCGTATGTGTATGTGTATTTGTATGTGTGTGTTGTTTTAACCTACGAATTTGCTTGTGTGTGTATTATTTTAGTGATAGTGGCTATGTAAGTTTTGATTAATAAAAGTCTCTTATTAGTCACTTAGTTAATTTTTTTAACTGCCTCGTTAGCCTAGTCGTCCTAAGCGCGACTGCTACGCTAGAGGTCCTGGGTTCGATTCCCAGGTCGAGCAAAAAGTGTTATTGGGTTTTTCTATGAAATTCTCATTAGCAGTTCGGAGTTTGGATTTGTGCCCGGCTAATGGCAATAGGCTCGCCCCGTATTACATGGGTCCTAAATATACCGGCGAACTGTGGGTGTACATTGGTATTCCTCTGCCTAGCCCTTCGGGGAATACAGGCGTGATGATATATTAAAATAGGCAAGACAAATTAATAACCTACATTAATTCTACACAGGTATACTACACTCAATTTTCCACACAATCTATATTACAGAATACGGAGTTTCAAGAAAGTACACTGAACTTCTTCCACAGAATCGTAAACAGACTAAAAAACTTTGGCAACGTCGCTTTACATTCATGTAAGTTTAACAATTTTCGCAATAACGTGGTGAAAATTGTTAGAGGGCATTGAACTCGTTGGCAAATGGTTCAATTGTGTAGTAACCTAGGTATCGTTGTTTTTAATTACCCGTTTCTGTTATAAACTGACTTTTATGTGACCCTGCCGTCCTGTTCAAATCTAAACTATCTATATTTAAACTATAAAATATATACATATAATATAAATATACCATCACGCCTGTATTCCCCGAAGGGTTAGGCAGAGGTGTACCAATGTACACCCACAGTTCGCCGGTATATTTAGGTCCCACGTAATAGGGCGAGCGCATTGCCATTAACCGAGCACAAATCCAAACTCCGAGCTGCTGACAATTTCATAGAAAAACCCAATAACACTTTGCTCGACCTGGGAATCGAACCCAGGACCTCTAGCTTAGCAGCATATTTATACTACTAATATTATAAATGCGAAAGTTTGTTAGAATGGATAGATGGATGGATGGATGTTTGTTACTCTTTCACTCTTAAACGGCTGAACGGATCTGGATGATATTTGGCACTGAGATAGATTGTAGTCTAGAATAACGTATAGGATATTTTTTATCCCGGAAAAATGTACGGTTTCCGTGGGATAACCAATGAAATATTATGCGGTTGAAGTCGCGGGCAGAAGGTAGTATAATTTAATAAAGATAAAGTTTTTTTTATTATTAGGTAATACTACAAGTTGTATACATACATACATATTTTTGTATGTGATATTCAGATTCATGAATAATAGTATAGGCTATATAACATGACGCTACGACCTACTGAAGCGGAGCAGTAGTTACAAACGTAACTTAGCGCGAGTGAAAAAAAAAACACGATCAAGCTACACGGATTTTTGTTTAAACACGCTTTTTTCTGGAACTAGTGGTCTAATTCGTTTCATCCGTTAATCGTGTTGCTGCTGTATATTATGTAGTTTTTTTTAATTAAGAAGTTGGTTCCATAGAAAATCAAGCTGTAAAAGCTGTTTGTATTCATGAATGCGTGCTTTCATCCCTAAAAGATTGTCAGTGCATTAAAAATCTACCTGTATACATAGCACTATACCTACTATGATATAAACTATACCTACATATTTTTTTTTATATACGCGAAATCATCAAATAAGTTCCCCCGCCCTGGGCGGGACGGGAGGGAGTGTCAGACTTTTACTGACTAAAACCCGTCTATGTTCCTTCATGTG
Source organism: Caradrina clavipalpis (assembly GCA_932526535.1). NCBI lineage: Eukaryota > Metazoa > Arthropoda > Insecta > Lepidoptera > Noctuidae > Caradrina > Caradrina clavipalpis. The sequence goes on from OW052106.1 coordinate 12,272,340, forward strand.
CCCTTTGCGTTCCGGGGGCGCGGTATCTCTTTCGAACAACCGGACCGAAAATGAATGATCCATCATTTTTCATGTACCTTACGACCATTTTCCGGGCCCCCAAGCGTCCTATCACATTTACTCCCACTAAAATCAATTTGACATATCCGAACGCAAGAAAGGAAGTGACGTCAGCCGTCACCAGCCTCTATCAATCATAACATGACAAAGTAGACGCATCTATCTGATGCTACTTAATGACCTTTGTGCTGTGATTTTTACAAAAATACTATATCCATCTCTTTCCCCTTTAACAATTTTCCCTTTGAGTGAAAGAGATAGATATTGTTTCGTCAGTTTGGTGAGGCTAAGCTAACAGAGGCGCCCGAAGCGATGTTCTTTTTTTAAAATTCGAATCTTTTTGTTGGGTTTTCTCTAATCGTAGATGTCTGTTGTCATAATCGCTTTCGTTTTCTTTTGTTTTTTTTTTGCTGTGAGTAAAAGGCGTTTAGGTTTTATTGCTAGGGACGCGATAACCGTTCGTATGTCGTACTTCTTAGGGAGCGCTAATGTTGTCGCAGAAAGAGTTCATGGAGATTATCAGATTAGAACAGAAAGGTTTATTTTATTATTAAACGATGATATTTAAGTTGTAATTTGATAAAATAATATACCATCACGCCTGTTTTCCCCGAAGGGTTAGGCAGAAGCGTACCAATGTACACCCACAGTTCATTCGGTATATTTAGGTCCCATGTGATAGGGGGCGAGTCTATTGTTATTTATTGTTTTTATTGCTGTTGTAATTTGTATGTTGGAATATGAACAAGTATATAACTAACAGCTTTAAATAAAGAAACATCCTATTTGCGGATTCGTGACAGCCAGGGTAATCTACAAGCAAGTTGCTAACACTGGCCCAATATTTTAAAAAAATTACCTCGTGTTAGCCATCAAGTCTGAGTTAAATTTTTAGTGCAAATGGGCCTTAGATTTTTTTTAAACCTGTATGAACTGCTAGCGTTTGTCAGCAACTTTATCGGTGTGAATGCAGGTTCTTATTAGTAAAAGATATTATTTCAGTGATGGTCTGATTATACAAATTGGTCCATATTAACTAATATGAACTGCCACGTTGGCAAAGTGGTCCTAAGAGCGACTGCTACGGGACTGGAGGTCTGGGGTTCGATTCCCAGGTCGAGCAAAAGTGTAATTGGGTTTTCTGTGAAATTCTCAGTAGCAGCTCGGAGTTTGGATTTGTGCCCGGTTAATGGCAATAGGCTAGCCCCTTATTAAATGGGACCTAAAAATATACTGGCGAACTGTGGGTGTACATTGGTACACCTCTGCCCAACCCTTCGGGGAATACAGGCGTCATGGTATGTATGTATGTGGTCCATAATATATTCCTTTCAAATTCTGTGCAAAAAAGCGATTCAATGTTCAAAGCCACAGATTGCATACTTATTCATCTCAATACTTTAATACTTCCATTTTTATTACCAACGTAATAACAATATCCAAATAACACATTATCCCCTATCAACCCTCATACAAACACCCAATATAATCCCACACAACAAACAAACAAACAAACAAAAAACCCATCCACATGAAACGCCACACAAAAAAATATTCGTGAGAAACAATTTGCACAGCACCTCAGGGATGTGCCAACAAAATCCTAATTGTTCATAATTAACAGGGACATTGCAGGTCTCGGGGGGTGTAACATCGGGCGAGTATCAACCCTAACAGCCGTCAGACACGCCCTGGATGTAATTATGGATGGATGAGGGCGATTTCCCCTGGTGGCCTTTTGATGGTAACTGTTCTGGAAGTACCTATTTATTGGTTGGTAATTATTTTTCTCCGAACTGACAAGGTGGATGGATGACCTGATTAAGACTGATGAAAGAAGCTGGATGCAGGCAGCTTCCAACCGGTCCAGAAAATCTATGAGGGAGGCCCATGTCTAGTAGTGGACGTCCTGCGGTTGATATGATGAAAATGATGATGATTTATTTTTCTTGGCTGTTACACAACCAAGGGGTCGGGGAGGGGGGGATGGTCGAGGTCAGGACCAACGGTTTGAGACACGGTAGTGTCACACCATCAACTTCCATATTCTAGCTACTGAGAAATTCCTAATGGAAAAACCCAATAACACTTAAGAGCTTTTTTTCCACGGATGGACGGGGGCGAGGTTCCGTTAGAACCTGCTTTTAATCATAAGACCAACAGGGCACCCACTGTATCATCATACCATCACGCCTGTATTCCCCGAAGGGTTAGGCAGAGGTGTACCAAACACAATATTGTAAACCAAAAACGCAAAAACACAAATTCCATGTCACTGTTATTGCCGTAGCTTGTACAACATCAAACCAGATAAAACGAAAAAAACAGCCCTTACCGATCATAAACATTCGCGACAAACGAATGATGAACGCGTATGAGTTTCCTTTGCAAATAAAAAACAACCATTGATTGATACCTGTGTTGGGCCGCGTCTGTCGGAAATGCGTCATGGACGTCGGATGTTTGTACGTGTCCCAGAAATGATTTGAAATGTTCGTTCCTTTTTAATTTTGTTTCATTACCTACTGAAATTTATTTTTGTGTTCTGTGCTTTCATTTATTTGATCTTTAGTAATAATAAAGAGATTTTTTATTTGTGTGTTTGTTTAAACAAGCTAATCTCTGGAACTACTAGTCAGATTAGAAAAAATATTGATGTATTAGTTACATTCATGAAGAAGAGTTATAGGCTTTATATAGCTTACCATGCTACGAACTACACGTACGAGGAAGCAGTTACCAAAGACCTAACTTAACGCGGGTGAACAAAACAACGCGAACGAAGTCACGGGCAGAAGCATAAATAATAATAAATCACTTTCCGTGATCCAAGAGCTAGCTTTTACCTGGTCCAGAGCCTAAGCATTGCCATGTAATGTAGCAATGCCGCCAGACTTTTGGCGCATATTTCCAGTTGCACTCCTTCCCTCTTATAGTCAGATCAAGCGCAAGAATTAACGTGGTTTCGGTAGTATCACACCACCATTCCATTGCTAATGGGAAATCGAACTCAGAATCCCAGAATCATCAGCCAAGTTTGCAACCACGAAACCAACAGGGCAATCAGTACACACCACCACGCCTGTATTCCCCGAAGGGTTAGGCAGAGGCGTAACCGAAGAACACCCACAGTTCGCCGGTATGTTTTAACTCCCATGTAAAAGGGGGCGAGCGTATTGCCATTAACCGGGCACAAATCCTAACTCCGAGCTGCTACTGAAAATTTCATAGAAAAACCTAATAACATTGCTCGACCTGTAATTTGAACTCAAAACTTTTAGTTTAGGACCACTAGGCTAATAAGGCAGTCAGTGATAATAATAGAACTTCTAATTATACTGAACTTCTGTCTATAACTACCTCAATAAGTACTAAAAATATTCATTGTTCTCCCTTCAATAAATTGCTCATAAATAAGTAACTTAATTTGAACTCGTTAGCACTTCATCTTAAAATAATAGACTCTAAAACATTATATTCGACTTCCATTCAACACCGACTTTCAAAACGAACAATTGCATTACGAATAAAGTTTAAACGACTTCTGAATTTCAGTATTTTCTCTATTGTTTCACAAACTAACGGTATTGTGTTATTGTTGTTTAATTGGTTATAACTAATAATTGTCGAAATAGTTTTGTATGTATGGACAATGAACTAAAGTTCTGAAGGTATTGTGGAATGTCTGATTTATAGGTGTCTGTTGTCATAGTTAGTTGTTTGAATTAGATCAATAGGTTATAAATAATCTTGCAACTATTATAAATGCGAAAGTTTGGATGGATGGATGGATGTTTGGGACTCAAACACGCCAGAATGGCTGAACGGATCAGGCACGGCAAATATATTATGCTGCACGCTGTTTTCTGGCAGAAATATGTCGGTAAGATGGTAGTATGTACTTCCCCAGACGAGCACCTTTACAAAGAGCTCTACTACTACCATATATACCATCACGCCTGTATTCCCGGAAAAGTTAGACAGAGGTGTACCAATGTACACCTACAGTTCGCCGGTATATTTAGGTCCTATGTAATAGGGGGCGAGCCTAATGCCATTAATCGGGCACAAATCAATCACAAATTAATCGGGCAATATAAGTGTTTGGTGCAGCAGTGAGACACACAGTTATGTTGTTTTCTTTTTTGTTTTGTATTGAATAACCTTTTTGTTAGTATATCTGTGTGCACATAGTTTGTTTCAATAAAGTTTTTTCTTTCTTTCTTTTCTTTCTTAAATCCAAACTCCGAGCTGCTACTGAGATTTTTTTAGAAAAACTCAATAACACTTCTTGCTCGACCTGGGAATAGAATCCAGGACCTCTAGCGTAGCAGTCGTGCTTAGGACAACTAGGCTAACGAGGCAGTCAAACCATAGGAAGTCAATCATAAATTTTCCCTTACATTTTATAACAACATTTAACCCTTGTAAAGTCCTAGTATGTAATTGGTTCGTTAGCGTCCTGCGATGGGGAACCACTTCAAAGGCACATTAGTATGAAAATTGAATTAAGTCCACCGTCTACACGTTCAGTTAGTAACAGAGTATTATATTGTAGGCGAACACTGATGGTTACATCTTGAGTGGTGTTTACTTGCGTCTGTTATGTAATAGTGTACTGATGGACTGGTCTTTGGTCGTGGAGTTGGAAGACTGGGTTCGATTCCCAGGTCGGAGCAGGAAACATACCATCACGCCTATATTCCTCGAAGGGTTAGGCAAAGGTGTACCAATGTACAGCCACAGTCAGCCGTAATGTTTAGGTTCCATGTAATAGGGGCCGAGCCTATGGCCATTAACAAGGCACATATTCTTACTCTGAGCTGCTACTGAAAATTGCATAGGAAAACCCAATAAAACTTTGCTCAACCTGGGAATCGAACCCAAGACCTCTAGCGTAGCAGTCGCGCATAGGACCACTATTCTCAGCACATACTCTTGACGTTCATATAATTATATAGTAAGACGTAACTACCTGTACGAGTATAAACTATTGCAAACATTTTTTTATTTTAAGTTTAAAACTCTTTACCATACGAAACTAACTATCTTTTGGAATGAGCACCTAGATTTTTTCCCTTGTAATTGACGTTCAAAATTGCCTTTTAATGGTCTAATTGAAATAAATCGTTTGATTTGAACTTTGCTTGCGTATTATCGTTGTTTGCGTATATTTACCGATTAAGGTTACCCACCTTTAAAAGAATAATCTTGATTTTGTTTCAAATAATTACAGTTTAAATTGCCCTTCCCTCTTGATTCTCTAATCTAAACCACTTTCATGTTGAACTTTATGAATAACACTTCCAAAAACATCCAAAAACATCCAAGTAATCCTTAACTCCAAACACAAACTGATATCTGATGATAAACCCGGAGCTCGGAACTCGGAAACTCGACAATAATCAAAATAACCAAACATAAGTTTAAATTAACTTTATAAATCGGTAATTTTCCAGTCGTTTGAACTTCAAACGTTACGTTCAGCGGTTGATCCCATCGGTATGATGCGGACTGTTGCGAAAACAAGTCAACTACTTGAGAATAGGGTTAGCGCGTTACCCCTGGTACGACTGCGTGTTATTCGCAAAGGGCACAAGAAGGAACATGGATGGGTTTTAGTCAGTAAAAGTCTGACACTCCCTTCCGCCCCAGCCAGGGCGGGAGAAGTCATAATATGATGGTATACCACGCGCAAAAAAAACCCCTGGTACGAGTTCTTTATGGCAGAACTTGGTGTAGGAAAAAAAAACTATGAGGGACATCTATGAGAATTTTCTACCACTTTACAAATCAATGTTTTCCGCACCGAATTTTGGTGACGACGACCAATCTCAATAGAGGCTAGTCAAGTACGCAGGCGATATTATTGTGCATAAAAGTAGGCGCGTACAGATGCACTCCCTCTTTGCTCACTTTCATAGTCCAATGGAACGGCAATCCGGCACTACCGGGGAGAGATCAGGTATAAGACCAGCGGCTTTATGTGCTGTGTCGAACTACGGGGGCGACACACCGTCTTTCAAACTCTGAACTGCTACTGAGAAATTCCTAATAAAAAAAAACAAAAACATTTTGCCCGACCTGGGAATCGAATCCAAGATCCTTGGCCATGTTCTTACGGGACAGTCAGGGTATATCAACAGTCAATCGGACAGTCAACAGTCAGTCAGTAGTTAAAAAAAAAACTAAAGTTAATTAGCTGTTTGTTTAAGTGACTTTATATGATAGTTAACGCACCCACGATACAAGAAAAAATCCTAGTGTGAGGCAAATTTTATTTTTATAAAAAAGCAAAACATTTTTTTATCTAAAAAGAACATTTGTTACAAGAAAAGTAATTATGAAAATTACATCTGCGTAGCATTTTGAGGAAAATAGACGTAATGCTGATGTTATAATTTGTAAGCAAACATCAACTACAGTTCCCAAAAAACAACACGACAAAAAAATAGGTTTAATTAATATTAAATCTGTCCATCTAAATTTGACAACCCTAGGAGTCCCTTCAAACAAGCGTGTTTATCAGATGAAGAGATAATGTAGCAGGGTTGTCATGCGGCTAGAAAAATACGAAAAGGACGCGCCAATGACGCAGAAATGTGTCGGACAGTCACATACAATGTGCTATTGTACATACAGCTTTATGTTGTTGACCCCTGCCTGATAAGGGTGTTTTTACACACAGCTGACGAACGCTCGCGATTGCGTGTACGGTTTTTTTTGGGTTTGAAATCATCAAATGCCTTCTCCCGCCCTAGGCGGGGTGGGAGGGAGTATCAGACTGTTACTGCCTAAAACCCATCCATGTTCCTTTGCATTCCGTTTGCGAGGTATCACTTACGAACAACTCGCAGCTGCTTATACAAATGAAGGTACGCATATTGGTAAGTGTTGAAATTGTTAAACTTTGCTTGAAACATGAATAGTAAAATAATACCAGAATATTAAAGTACCACTGCAGGGCAAAGGCATCTTCTCATCTGTATGAGAAGATGCCACGATCACCACGATCACCACGATTGCTCCAGGCATATTTGCGATTTCAGACTTATTACTATTTATAAGTTGAGGTTTCCTCACGAAGCTTTTGATTTTACTGATGTCTGTGATGTCCAAGATAAACTTAGAAATAACGTATTACAATAGAATGTTTTCCTGGTTGTCATATCGGATTACGATAGTTAAGGAAGGCGGGTCCCAGGTATTTTTGCGCACACACTTGTGCACTGTAATACCTCCTACATACTTGGCTAGTCTCCATTAATAATAGCCCTGACAGAAATCGGTCACGAGAATAATAAATATTTTTTAAAAGGTATATTTGATTTTGCTAACAAAACAATCTTATTTTCTACTCTCAACACCTCAAACGCGGTTTACATTCATTATTATCTGCCGAACACACAAAAACAACAGCGCCATTCCACCATCCTTCACAAAAACCGTTCGGCGTTCAAACGCAGATGTGAACGTACCCTTACAAAGGACATCGTTTGTACTAATAACGAACACGGTACATACATTTTTAGGCTTCGCTGGGTCCAAAAAACGGTTGGGTCGAATTAATTCTCGTTATCCAGGTATGAAGGGAATATAAATGAATAAAGGTCAACGGTCGAATATGGCTGTTAATGGTATATAGGTACCTTGAACTGTCCGTTCGATATAACTGGGCAGAATGGACTTTTTTAAGCAATTTTTTTTAAGCAAATACCGAATCACGCCTGTATTCCCCGAAGGGTTAGGCAGAGGTGTACCAATGTACACCCACAGCTCGCCGGTATATTTAGGTCCCATGTAATACAGGGGTCTTGTAGTATATTTTGTCATGATAGATAAACGCAATGGAGACAACGTAAGTAAGCAGGAGATATTATAGTGCACAAGTGTGTGCGCAAATATAGGTGCACAGCCTCTTCCCTCGCTCTTATAGTCCGGTGGGACGGGAACTGGTAAGACCGGGTAGAGATCAAGCGGCGTCAAAGGCAATTTTTAAGCGCGGTGGTATCTCACCGACATCTTCCAAAATCCAAGCTGCTACTGAGATATTCCTAATGGAAATAAAACTTTGCATGACTTGAGAATCGAATCTAGGACCCAACGCTCAGCATTTGCGCGTAATATCACGAGACCTACGGGTCAGTACCCAAGGCAATATAACACACATCCGACCATAATAATTGCAACAAAAATATTAAAAAAATCTTTTATCCCAAAATAGAGCAAGATACTTCTAACTCGATTGGTCAAACTACTAGTTTAGCCTCCCGTATCTGTTTGTTTTACCCCCAATATCGAAGAGAGCTTGAACAAACATCGTTACAAAAATGAAGGAAGCCAAAAACACGTACAGCCCGGTCAATCTGCAAATAGTCCAGTTAACTTGACCTCCCTGCCCCCTTGGATTGCTTTTCTCCTGTTTGATAGAGGGGGTGTTGGTAAGGAACTTAGAGGTCTAAGTTTAGTGGTCGCCTGTCGAGGACAGAGTAGCCAAATTGATTACACAAGATGGTTACAGATGACCAGATCCGTCACTGGGTAAACAAATGCTAGGGAGCCCGCAGCTGCGGCTAATCCTGATATTAACGACACATTCTTAGAAAAATGTGGGTAGTTTATTGAACGGTAGTGTATCAATATTTAGGCGACTCTTTTACGAACCATTAAAGTCTAGAATGGATTGGGAGGAAACGTATATCATTTTCTTGGACTCGCAATTTGATTTATTTTTCTGCTATTGTAATATTTAATGCAATTTTGTTTGTTTGTTGAATATCTTCGTCGATGGAACGACGAAACAGCTAAGCGGATTTAGATGAAATTTGACAAATAATTTTTTTAAGGTACTTCTAAAGTTATAAATAATTCAAAAGCGCCTAATGTTTAACTGAAATTAATCTTTGACTCTGACTTAAATAAAACCCCACAACATATTATTATATCCAAGCAAAACGATTACTTATATACATAGCTAGAAATACATAATAATAAAGCTAAAGAGTTTTTTAAACAAAAAACTCTTTGGCCGACTGCTAGTTTCATAGTTACTCTGAAACTAGCAGTCGGATTAAACATTTTCGATTAGTATATGACAGCCAGATTCACGAAAAACAGTATAGACTATATAACAACACGCTACGGCCCAAGGGAGCGGAGCAGTAACCACAACCATCAACGAGAATAAATAAACCAGCCAAACAAAATCACGAGCAAAAGGTAGTAACATGATAAAATTCACATTAAATTAAATTTATTTTCGCTTCCCACGAAACCTTTTATATAAATTTAAACTTGCCACAGGCTTCCATTTTGCCATGAAAGCCGGTAGGCTTCCCTCGTACCGCAGACCACACTGTTAACAGGCTTTTTCACTTCATTGGTTATACGTGACGAACACCACTCAAGTTGGTACTACCAATCTTAATGTTGACACGTTTGAACGTTTTCAATATTTGGTAAATGTGTTTAAGGCTTCGAAGGATGCTTTTTATTGGGTTGGTAACGCTTAATGTTTTGTGTGGTAATACTGTTGTTGTTTAACCTTTTTTTGCGAGTTATTTTGGATATAAATACTTGTTAGTCATTTGTTGGGTGTGAAGTTGGTCTTTTAGTGTCAAGTGTGACTGTTGAGTGTATGTGGTCCTGCGTTCGATTCCCACGTGATATTGAATTTTACTATCAGGAATTTTCCCTCTTTTTTCTTCTTTTCTCTCTTTTCTCTTTTTCCTCTGCTTAGCCCTACGGGGAATACAGGCATGATGGTTTGGAATTTCTCCACATTTATCCTTTCTACCCTCTCTCTTTTGACAGCCTCATTGGACTCGTAGCTGCAAGCGTGTGGTCCTGATTTGAATTCCCACGTCGGGCAAAGCGTTATTAGACTTTTACACGTCTTATAAGTATTTATATAGAATTTCTTAAAAGTACCTCGAATGGTTGTACGTTGTTTCATAGCTAATGGTTTTATAGAATTTCGTTTCACATTAAAAGAAAACTCATAATTTCGTTTCATAATCAATACACAGAATAAGAAGAATAATATTATGTCATGTATTATGTTGTATTGTGTACACAATATGTATGTATGTGTTATAAATATACCGGCGAACTGTGGGTATACATTGGTACACCTCTGCCTAGCCCTTCGGGGAATACAGGCGTGATGGTATATTTATATTTTTTTTAATTTATATTATGTAAATCATTTTCTGGGAAACGAAATTCTATGAAATTTCTGTATGCGAAACAAGGGGATTTTGGAAGGTGGTTTGACACTGCCGTGCTTCAGAAAGCACGTAAAACCTTACGCCATATATTATCTCCTTGGTCATGTCGGCTAACCATCCCATGGGACTTTGACAATGTTTGTGCACTACAATTTCCTGCGTATTTACTGAAATAATCTCCATTAAGATTGACCACCATGACCGAAATTTGGTCAGGAGTATTACCTTCCTCATACCTTAAGACCATTTGCCTTAAACAAGACAGACAACTCATCTCCCTTTATATTTGCAGTAACAAAAACACATAATAACCTACCGTGTGTGCAATATCGCCCGCCGTTAGTCCCTTTAAGACTCCCGAAAGTCATTACCGGGATAACTTAGCAAACCGTAACTACGTTAACTGTTATACCAGGTAAATTAAATTCCTGTTTCTTGCTTATACGTATAACAAGTCGGGTGATACATTGTAGCCTGAAATGTAATCTTGTTGGTACTGGGAATAATCTTGGTGAAGGTTGGGGTTTGAAGTGGTTAGGTTGAGGTATTTGATTTTGGAGCTTTATCTAAAGTAATAGTAGTATTTTAATACTAGTATTTTAATACTACGTAGTATTCTAATACTAATATACAAATATTCTAACACACTACTACATGTAAATATACACAAAATTAAATACGAGTTTGTCTTCTGTGTAAAACTGCTAGTTCAATTCTCAAAATACCGTCACTAGTAGGAAACTACGTTAGCTCTTATTTTTTTTTTTGTAAAGTGTAGCCACATTTTACAAAAAAAATAACAAATTAATAAGGTTCCGTAAAAAAAAATGACGCGACCTAAGATCACGGGCAAAAGTTAGTAATATTATTAAGAAGATAAAATTGTATGTTTGTTTATGAGAGGTAAAATCTGAAGGTAGGTACTGGTCAGATTAACAAAAAAAATGGAATTTATACGATTTTTTTTTGTTTTTCATAAAAACTTTGCCCCACACTAGCAATTTCTCCTGTATTTTGGGTGCGTTTACAAACACATACACAAACGACCAGACCCGGAACAACTATCTGTAGATCATACAAATATTTGTTAGGTGCGGGAACGAATCAATACACTATACACACACTACACTTACTACTCTACACTTTTGCTGCGTGTTAAACATATGCTACGTTTTATGATAATTACTTGACTATCACACGGACAAAGTCGTCTGCGAAAACTAGTACACAATAAATTCCAAATGCTCTTCAATTCAGAAAATATAAACAAAGTTCGATAAACACAATATTTTGCTCCAAGACCATTAAGAACACGATACTATCGCTAATATCAAATGTCTTCCTTTGGGCTTTGCGTTGTAACCGAAGAGAATTGGAAAAAGAAAAAGCTCTTTTTAAGTTACTGCAATACATCAAAGCTCTTGGACTTGTACAGAATTTTAGAAAATATGAATTTTATTACTTAATAAATAAATAAATAAATATCTTGGGACAACTCACACACGGCTATCTGATCCCAAGCTAAGCAGAGCTTGTGTTATAGTAACCAGACAACTGATATACATACTTATATAATTTATAAATACATACATATTATAGATAAATCACACCCAGACACAGAACTAACAATCATGCTCATCACACAAAGTTTGTCCTGGGTGGGAATCGAACCCACGACCTCCGGCTTAGCAGTCAGGGCCGTTAACCACTAGACCAACAGGCCCGTCAAACTTAATGCAATTAGAATGTCACAATCTATACATATAATAAAATCGTAGCGAAGTCAAAACTGTACATTAAATATTTTTGAAAAAAAGTAATTGCTATGAGGTCGGGGAATGATTCTAATGCCGAAAATATAGTTTTTAGAATTTTTGTCTGTTTGTCTGTTTATCTGTTTGTCTGTTTGTCTGTGCGTTTGTGCACGCTAATCTCAGACGCGGCTCAACCGATTTGAATGCGGTTTTCACTAATGTATAGTGGTAGGCTTAACTTAAAACTTAGGCTATAAATTATCACGCTATTTGCTTTGAGGGATGAGCAATGTGGCATTATGTTCGTATTCTTCTACGAATTCACACGGTATTGAAATAGACGAGATATTATGTAAGAATGTTTTGATAGCTGCGGATTGAATTTCTAAAATGATATCATCACGCTATATCTTTAAGGAACGAAGCAGCCAATCATGTTAAACTAGAACGGCTATTTTGGAGTAAAGTTCATCGAAATAATTGGTCTAATGGTTCGACGGTCGCCTTGCAAATCGCTGATCCTGAGTTCGGTCCCGCAGAACTGTTTTACTTTTTGTGTACTTTCTGTTGTTTTTTGACATGCTAAGAGATTCCCAATAATAATAAAAAAACAGTATGCACATTTTCTCCCATAACATTGATTTGTTTAGTTATTTTTTTTACCTTTTATATTTCTGTAGTAAATAATGTCTATTTCTACATAGTTACATTTAAAACAGCAGCGAAGTCAAAACAGTACATTTAAAAAAAAAAGTGATAGGTGTGGGAACGATAAATAGTAAAATAGTGTTCTAATGGTTCGACGGTCGCTTTGCAAATCGCTGACCCTGAGTTCGGTCCCCCAAAACTGTTTTACTTTTTGTGTATTTTCCATTGTTTTTTGTCATGCTAAGAGATTCCCAATAATAATAAAAACGTAGTATGCACACTTTCTCCCATAACATTGATTTGTTTAGTTATATTTTTTTTTAATCTTTTATATTTCTGTAGTAATTAATGTCTATTTCTACATAGTTATATTTAAAACAGCAGCGAAGTCAAAATAGTACATTTAAAAAAAATTGATAGGTGGAACGAAAAAATACATAGTAAAATATTGTTCATGTGACTCAATTTTTACACAATAACGTAGTATAGAGGTCTGACTACCACATGGCTTTACATTATTAAGCTATTTTAAGAATTCTTCTTTTCATATCGATGATACCCCTAATAATAATGTATGCCACTTGAGCCAAGCAGTGTCAGAGGTGTTATTCAGATTTTCAAGGGTGCAAGTGACCAGATAATTGGGGCACTCCAGTACATGGGGCATAGTCTGATCAGGAGCACTGCAATTGCACTGGGTGTCAAACAGGTCTATGATGCCCTCTTTCACTAAATTATGTTTGCAATGACCAACTTGGGTGCGCACCAAACGATTCAGTGCCTTCCAGATAGATCACTGCAGTTCACTACTGGGAGGCAGGTATTCACGGGGCTTCAAGTAGTCGTGGTGGATGTCTTCCTTCCCACAACCTACTTCTCTCTTTGGATGGAGGAGTTAAACAGTCAATCGTGACATATGTGGGAATGGCTACTTTATTTGTCATGTCAATAAAGTTCATAGCTTCGCGGTATAACGAAAGCCATGCAAAATATTTAGCGTGATAGCGATCCCAATTGATTGTTATTTTTTGTCATTCTTTCGACAGGCTATAATGATACAATGTATAGGCACACTTTAACATAACGTTAAAAACTGAAAAGAACGAACCGAACACAATTCGACTGATTCCTCCACAAAATTTAACTTAGAGAGTTACCAAGTTATATGGATCGCTGCGCCGTGGGCCTCAACACTTCATACAACTGATGAACGATTTATCAGCAAACATTTTGTGTGCAATATTTTATAGTCTGGGTTTAGCTACGCGGCTACCCCAATCACGGTACAACAATACTGCCAACCAGGAGTAGCATATTTAGTTTTCTAAGTAGTAAGTTATATTCTTTCCATGGGGCTTCAGGAATATTTTATAAGAAAATCTCGGTGTAAGATCCCACCAAATTGAATTAGTACCAAAAAGCCTACTTCTTTTCCAATGGCTGAACAGAAAAAAAAAGACGACAACAACGGGAAGATATCAAAAAACTGTTTTACCCAAATGCCAATTCAGTTGCAGTCAGTCTTCTATCGTTGAATGTACCCTGTCACAGACTTTAACTTTTAAGATACATGGTTTCATGACGCGACTGTGAGCGCATGCAGAATTTCTTCTCTAAGATACTGTTACGAGTATATTCTACATGCTTTAAAATAAACTTTAAATGGAAATAATAATATAGTATAAGGTCATGTTACCTATAACCACCATTTTGCAAGAGAAGTAGCGTGATTTATGAGGTAAAACTTTACTTAACCTCTTATTTTTTTTATACTCTCGGTTTTTGCCCTTCTTCCAAAACATTCTATGTATTGTTGTGTTAACATGAAGGTCAGATTCGGTTGGCAGTTGCTCTGTCTACAAGATGCATATTAACGGTCTTGATCTAGATCAGACATGTAATATTAAAACGTAAGGTGCTTTTTTAAAACAGCACCTATTAAAGATGTTTCAATGGTTTAAGATCGAAAAATAAATAAATTTTGACTCTACATCATAGCATTTTCGACAGCGGATAAAGTCATAACTTACACTATCCTTACACCATACCTGTTCATGACCTAGGTATGACGCAAGTCAATTACTAACCGGGTACAAAACCAGACACTAGACTCTTAAGTTTGCAACCATTCAAACTCCTTGGAGGATTTTGATGACATGGCAGTCAAGACTTAATTCCTTAACTTACAGTTAGGTCCACGTGCGCGAAGCCTCGGGCACAGCTATAATAGAATATATTTAAACAAACAGAAAAAAGAAATTTCAACTATACGATGTGTATCAGAAATCAGTTTTCGAAAAGAGTAATAAACTCATAACACACATCCTTCTTCCACAAACATGCTTTAGTCCCTGGTACGGAACAAGTCAGACCAGGCAGAAATCCAGACTCCGGACACAGACATACACACACGAAGATAAATTATAAATTACTTACAGAAAACCCACTATCGTAACTTTTAGCAGTCACCTTTACGACCATGCCTGCTTGGAGGATTTAGACGACATGGCATTGACTACTTAATGTCTTAATTTACACTTATGTCCACGTGAGCGAAGCTGCGGGCATCAGCTAGTTAATGAATATAATTAAAATGGAGAGGACACGGTTGGCTCAGTGGCTGAGCAATTGGCCTCTGCGTTGTGTGTCAGAGGTTCGATTTCCGAACAGAACAAATATTTGTATGGCCTACAGATAGTTATTCCGGGTCTGGCCGTATATGTTTGTAAACGCACCCATGATACAGGAGAATTTCCTAGTTCCTCGCGGATTCGTTTTTTTTTAATATTAGATAGACAGATTCATAAGGGATTAGTATAGACTAAATAACATCACGCTACGACACAAGGGAGCGGAGCAGTAATCAAAAAAACGTAACTTAAAGCAGTTAAAAAGCACCACACAAACAAAGTTGCGGACAGTAGCTAGTTAAATATAAACGTCAGTTAGTAATGGGTCTCAAATCTAAATAACTCGCTTAATAGTCTTCAAAGAGGAACAAGAAAGTAATATTTCAAATAATCCGCGGATTATCAAAGTTTTGCGAGACTTGATAAGGACTTTTGCCACAAATTGTTTCTAAAAGCTGAATAGACTTCTGTTGATGATGTGAACGTAACGTGTAATTAGGATTAACATTTGTTTATGAATATGTAACTAATGTTTAGATAAATAGCTGTTTGTAAGACGTAAATTAATTCCTAAGGCCCACTTACGCCATACACTTAACTTGGAGTTATTTGTTAACACGAGGTTTAATTATAAAATGTCAATCAAAATATAACCCTAACTTGTGCAAGCGGGCCAAGGAGGTAATCGACTCTTTCACAAGAAAAGAACACCGTTTGTATGGACATGAGTCACTATACACCTACTGAACAATTAGTTACACATACTAGGAAAAAAAAACTTACTACCATCATAAGCGAAAGTTTGGATAGATAGATGGATGGTTGTTACTCAATGACGCTAGAACGGTTGAACGAATCTGGATGAAATTAGGCATAGAGATAGATTATATAGTCTGGAATAGCGTATAAGCTAATATATTTTTTTTTAAGAAAAATTTAGGGTTCCTCTGTGTTTTAACATAATTATTATCAACTTTGACGCGATCCTAAATAAAACAATCCTTGACTAAACAAATATGGAATCAAATCTCAATAACTAAAACAAACACTTAAGAACATTTCAATAAAAAAAAGTCTACAGATAAGCCGTGAACAGTTGAACACATGATCACACCCACACACCCACCCTCACATTACATGAATGTATACACAACACACACACACATGTAGCCGAATGTGCTAGTAACGTGTGTTCAACCTAGGATTACAGTAAGCCTTATTTAATTTATTTTTATCTACAATTCGCCGAGTTTTTTCTGTAGTTCTGGGAAAGCATGTAAGCGTAATTTGTTTATTATATCTTTTAGTTATATTTTCGGGGTTTTTGTTCCTTTTTAGGGTTCAGCGGGATATGAAATTGGAAATACATTTGTTTGTCGTCAGATTATTGTGGTAACATGTTTTGTTGGATCTTTATTTAGAAATCGTAATAAGCAACATATGATTTTGTCGTCCTGAAACTGTGAACTGCATCGATAGCCTAGTAGTTTTAAACGCGACTGCTACGTCAGATGTCTTGGGTTCGATTCCCAGCTCGAACAAAGTTTTGTTGAGTTTTTCTAATAAATTCTCAGTAGCAGCTCGAAGTTAGGATTTGTACCCGGGTAATGGCATTACGCTCGCTCCCTATTATTTAACATACCGGCGAACTGTGGGTGTACATTGGTACACCTCTGCCTAACTCTTCGGAGAATACAGTCGTGATGGTATGTTATGTGTAAAATTGTAAACTTGAACTTTTCTATTCTACTAATTGAAAACGTTTAAAATCTATTCGCAATCTCGTCTCAGCGTATTAATGTCAGCAAATGTAGTTGTGTTATGTAATGTGTGTAAATGTAGCTTAGAGGCATTTATGCCAGATTGAGACCGCGATTAGATTGCTATCGTTCGTAAAAGTTAGTAGATTTTCCCTATTGTTCTAACTGTTTTGTAACTGATGTTTTTATTTGATTAACCCCAAATAAAGTACACACATAAGAGTGGAGTAAAGTAAAAAGAAAAAAGAAGACATACCTTCTTTTACATGACAGGGTTGTCAAAAATTAGAAAGAAACCATTTTTTCCTAATTCTATGTACCATAAAGGAACCTTCCTTTGTTAGTCTTAAGAACTATTTTTAACATCAACATAATCTGTCACACCAAGACACCACAAAGACCAAACTACCCTTAAAACACAAGGACCAAGAGACCCAAAGACCAAAACACGATTCCTCTTAACATAAATTACAAAATTCCACATAGTACGTCGCCGTCGTTCACCTATGCGCTTTAATTTCCATCCCTCCAGCCATCGCTTCTAATTATACCTCACCTTTAATTAAATCGGGGTAGATAAATTCTCGACTCACTAACTGGAGTTAGGCAGTGTGGTTAGTGCTCGCTTATGGTTTAATTTGATGCTGCGAGTGTTAGATTGTCATGTTGTGTCTTAGTGTTTTGTGTTGTCTGGTTTTCGTGTGTCTTATTGCTGTGTGATGTGTAAAAGTGTTCCTTGTTGAATTTAGTTTAAGTGGAATGACTGTGTACTTCATCTGAATTCTCCGAAAAGATTTTTGCAAAATCGCGTGGCTGTTTATAAAATATAGGAATTATTAGGAAAAAGAACTGCTCCAAACATAATAACTTAAAAATTACATCAAGTAGGCATAAAAAATCTTGTGTGGTCATGAAAAAGACACGTTTTTGCAGTCAAGAGACAATTTTTGTTAAAAACATGGGAGGATTTTTTTGTAATTTGATGCCGCGAGTGTTAGATTGTCATGTTGTGTCTTAGTGTTTTGTGTTGTCTGGTTTTCGTGTGTCTTATTGCTGTTGTTGTGGCTTCCTGTTGTAGTTTTGTGTAAAAAATGTTCCTTGGTGAATTTGGTTGAAGTGGAATGACCGTTAAGGTCTCCTGAAGTCTCCAACAAGATTTTTGCAGATTCGCATGGCTGTTAATAAAATATAATTAATAAAAATGTAACTGCCAAATAAGATTCATCATTATCAGCTGAACGACGTCCACTGCTGGACTTAGACCCCCTCGACGTCCACTGCTGGACCCCCCTCTAAAGATTACCATAATGACTGGTCTGATGCGATTCCCGCGTCCTGCGGTTTCTTGCCACCTTTACCAGGTTGTTGATCCACCTCTTTTCACAAAGCCGAAAATATTAAAGGACTAAGAAATTTAATCAAGTAGCCAATAAAATCTTGTGTTGGACAGGAAATAAACACCTTTGTTCAGTCAGGGAACAATTTTGTTTCAAAATGGGGGTCATAAGCCTCCAGTAAGAATTTCTGTAGCTTATGTTACTCTGGATAATGCAAAGATTCTTACAACAGTAAATAGTAAAATCGAAAATATATTTTTAAGATTATAATTTCACCTGCTAGCTTAGCTCAATAAAATTAATGGATAGAAATCCCAAATTCGCAAGACCCACCTCATTTTAGCAACGCTAAAATTTTAAGAATACAATGAGGAATACCTATATCATCTGAAAAAGGGGTTCAGCAATCGAACTATCAAGTACCCTTATTATTCCCAAAATTTCACCCTTGCTAAGATGACGTAGATCTGGCAACCTGAAATCTTGAACCAAAACAAAAACATACTCTCAACCAAATAAACCAGAGCAACTTAAAACTTCATAACTGCTTACTTAAAAAGTCACGTACTCAAAGTAAAAGGTTCCGTATGTGTAACGACAGTATTACATTAACATGCATACCGTGAAACTTGTCTGTAGATAAGCCTTAACTAATTAAGTTGAGGGCAGACCCTTTTAAAGCTCATTAAAATTAAATGCTTGCTGGCAACACTGATGCTCGATTGCTGGCAACATTGAGAGAGGGTGCGTTTTGTGTGACTGTTGGTGTTTTGACGTACTTTTAATTAATGTGACGTACCTAAATACCTGGGTGCCTGGGTGTTTCCATTAGGAATTTCTCAGTAACAGCCCGGAGTTTGAAAGTTGGTGGAGTGACACCTCTATGCCTTAGAAAGCCTCCGCAAGAGACTTCCATAGCCCGATGGGATGGAAAGCCCATCGGTTTATGAGATTTAGGGAAGAGGGAGTGCACTTATGTTTCTGCACATACTTGTGCACTATTATATCTCCTGCATACGTGGCTAGTCTGCATTAAGATTAGCCGCCGTGGCCGAAATAGGTCTGAAGAATTACATCTCGACTAACAGTCTTTTTTTTTTTGTTTGACAAACAATCCGACGGCCCACCTGATGTTAAGTGGTGACGGCCGCCCTATAGACATCTACAATACCGTCTTTTAAACGCGTTGCCATCCGAGAGACAAAGTTGAACAAAATCACGGGCATAATCTGGTTTTATAATAATAGAAGCTCGTCTTAACTAAAATCACATACAAATGCAGATGATGACTATAACCAGTATCATTACCGCCACCATTTTGTAATTAAAATCAAGGATTCCACCACCTACAAGTGTTAACGAGCCGTTTATGTTTCACAATGTTGTTTTCATTCACATCTTTGGTTTAAGTACCCATTAAGATGTTGCATAGACCTATATGTTTGTAGAACATTCTTATATAATGTAATCTCTTTTAAGAGACAAGTGTGGGTATTAAAGAGCAATGGTTTTTTTTTTTTTTTTTATAGACGGGAAATCATCAAATAACTTCCCTCGCCCTTAGTGTCAGACTTTTACTGACTAAAACCCGTCTATGTTCCTTCATGTGCCCTTTGCGTTCCGGGCAGGCATCGGCCCTCAGTGGCCCCATCCAAGTTTGCTGAAATCTCTTTGAGGCGCGCGTGGAACACGAACGCGCCGTCGACACGGTCTGTCGTTATTCAGTGAACGTACGGACGGTGAGCTACCCATTGTTCACCGTCTACAGACCCGCGCCTACGGTGGCCGGGAGTCGTCTCGCGGCTCCCGACGCCCGGAGCGTCTACCGCGGTGGCCGCTGGGACGGGGTCCCTCCTTTCCCTCTCCCGTCCCGCCGCCTCCTTCTCTAGCATTACAGCTTCAAAGAGCAATGGTTATGTAAATAAAAACGATCAAAATATAGTTGCAGTTTCGTTTTGCAGAGCATAAGTCTCTTCTGGTAGAGAGAAGGCACGAGTGTTGATCACCACGCTTTCTAATGGCGGATTAGTGATTTCAGACTTATAATAATTATAAGTCCAAGTTTCCTCATTATGTTTTCCTTCACGGAAGTCGGTGATGTCCTAGATAAACTTACAAAGTACATATGAAATAGAAACAGTGACATTACAATGGTATTGGCCAGTGTCTGGATGCAAACCCATAGACACGAGTCCGTATGTTTTTCAGATCCAGCCTATCAGCCTCTCAAAATTGAAAAATAATTTTAACTTTGGAAGTCGGTATTAATACAAAGCAATAAACAGAACGAATGCCGCCGACTTCCAAAGCTAAAGATTTTTTCATATTTTTGTTGTTTTTTATGTTTTTGAAGGCGGTTCTTTTTTTTGGAAAATGTTTTTTTTTATGTATATGTATATTGACAGGGCTTACTGATCCCCAACCTAGTTCAAACTTTAAACATAATATAATGTGAAACTTTCACAAAATAAGCAGCTCATATTTAATCCTATCAGCCTCTTTGCAGATCATCAAAAAGAGCTAACAACCTCGGATTAAGTGAAACTTTTCTACCCTTCAACCTATTTTACTAAATCAACATGAGAATAGGGATGAACCTGAATAATCTAATAAGTAGATTCAAAATACCTGCCTAAGTACATAATGTGCTATACTGGGGTGAACCAATCTATACTAAACCTTACTAATATTATAAACCTACTTAAAATAACTAATAAAAATATAATATACCTATATATAAATATACCATCACTCCTGTATTCCCCAAAGGGTTAGACAGAGGTGTACCAATGTGCACCCACAGTTCGCCGGTATATTTAGGTCCCATGTAATGGGGGGCGAGCCTATTGCCATTAACCGGGCACAAATCCAAACTCCGAGCTGCTACTGAGAATTTCATAGAAAAACCCAATAACACTTTTTGCTCGACTTGGGAATAGAACCCAAGACCTCTAGCGTAGCAGCCATGCTGAGGACCACTAGGCCAACGAGGCAGTTAAACGAGGTAAAATAACTAAATGCGAGAGTAACTCTATCTGTCTGTCTGATACGCATTCACGACTAAACAACCAAACCAATTATGATGAAATTTGGTTCAGATATAGGTTAGATCTTGGATTTAACTGCCCCGTTGGTCTCGTGGTTGCAAGCGCGACTGCTGAGCAAGGGGTCCCGGGTTCGATTCCCAGGTCGGGCAAAAAGTGTAATTGGGTTTTTCCATTAGGAATTTCTCAATAGCAGCCCGGAGTTTGGAAGTTGGTGGTGTGACACCCCCGTGCCTCGGAAAGCACGTAAAGGCGTTGGTCCTGCGCCTGATCTCTCTCCGGTCGTGTCGGATTGCCGTCCCATCGGGCTATGAGAGTTAGGGAAGAGGGAGTGCACCTGTGTTTGCGCACACACTTGTGCACTATAATATCTCCTGCGTACGTGGCTAGTCTGCATTAAGGTTAGCCGCCGTGGCCGGAATCGGCCTGGAGAATTACATTTTTTTACAGATCTTGGAGAAGGATATAGATTTTGTAGAAAAAAAGGCTCGAAGGGGTTGAAAAAAAAGGGGATGGAGTGAGCCCGTCATTATTGAAGATAAAACAATAAAACTTTTTATTTAGGCACTTGATAAGAAATAAATAAACAGTTGATCACAGCGGAGCAGTAATCAAAAATATATCGCGGGTGAAACCGCGGGGATTGCTAGTATTAGAATAATTTGTGGGAAATGAATGCCAAACAACTGTCATACAGTTTGACAGAGGTCTTTTTGTATATTTGCAATCTTACGTCATCATCATCTGCTTAGCCTTTTCCCAACTGCGTTGGGGTCGGCTTTCAGTCTAACCGGATGCAGTTGAATCCCAGTATTTTACATGGAGCGACTGCCTATCTGACCTCCACAACCCAGTAACTGGGCAACACGATACTTCTCGATTTGCAATCTTACGTAATTAAACGTTTTTTAAATTTATTTTTTCAGAAATATCTTTGCCGAATACGTCACTCACGTAAAAGATAATTATTGAAATAGATACCACAAAGCTGTCATATATTTAACTTAATGTCAAACAAACTCTAATAGTTTGCGAAAACAGCGCGGGATTTCATTAAATAGAACTAAAACTACATAAGATATTATATTCATATTCATTTTACTAGAAACTGTCACGTTTATTCCTAATTTATTATCTTTATTAATAACTGAGACACTAATAAATGTTTCTCAGGTGTATTCAATGATATACATACCTTTATATAAGTGACATTAAAATGAATGGCAGTCACAACAACCAAATTAAAATTTGTCGTGGCCACAAGTTATAATTATAAACAATCTTGACTATTTTAAAAGCTAAAGTTTGGATGGATAGGTCTTTGTTACTCACTCACGCTAAAACTGCTGGACGGGTTCCGATGAAATTTGGCACAGAGATATATTATAGTCTGGGATAGTACATAGGCTATTTTTTATCTCATAAAAATGTGCGGCTGTGTGGGAAAATATTTTAACTTTCACGTAGACGAAGTCGAAGGAAATTATTAACGGAAAAACCCAATAACATTTTACTCAACTTTTGATAATTTTAAGGATGAGAAATCATCAAAAGACCTCTTTCGGTCTGGGCGGAACGGAAGGGAGTGTCAGGCTTTTACTGACTAAAACCATCCATGTACCTAATGACCTATGCGTTCTAGGGCGACGATGACTCTTTCGAACAAATTCCGTAACCCGGCCAGGCAACCAATTTTACCCAACATGGAGAGAGAACCCAAGAACCCGTACTCAGCAGTCCCACTTACAATTACAAAACAGATATATTACTGCATAATCCCACGACAAACATACCTTAATAAGGTCTGTCTATAACTCCAAATTATATCAAACACCTCAATCCCCCATTTTGGACAATATCCAGGCTAGTATTAACGTATGCAAATGGCAGCAGTAATTCTACCCGTGTGTCTTGGAGGTTGATTATTATGAGAAGCACTTCCCCTTTTTATGGAGCCATCAAAATCTTGAATTTAATCAAGTTCAGGTGGCTCTGCCGCTTCTCAGGGTAAGAACTGCTTTGAGAAAATTTTTGAAGGAACTGAAAATTATTTTTCAGCTGTAAGTCTTGTCAGCGTCTAATTGAATTCCAAATTTAATTCAAATTTGGTTTGTTTATTTTGTAGATGGGTAGATGAAGTGTTAGAGAAAATTAATGTGGGTTGTGATGACAAATGATGATTAAGTAAATAAATAGTGATTAATAATGTTTGTAGGTATTTTTTCTTATTTTCTACAATTTATTATAATTTTAACTGCCCCGTTGGTCTCGTGGTCGCAAGTGCGACTGCTGTGCAAGGGGTCCCGGGTTCGATTCCCAGGTCGAGCAAAAAGTGTTATTGGGTTTTTCTATGAAATACTCAGTAGCAGCTCGGAGTTTGGATTTGTGCCCGGTTAATGGCAATAGGCTCGCCCCCTATTACGTGGGACCTAAATATACCGGCGAACTGTGGGTGTACATTAGTACACCTCTGCCTAACCCTTCGGGGAATACAGGCGTGATGGTATATATATATATTAGTTGGTAACACAGATCCATTATACGTGTATATGATATTACTAGCTTCTGCCCGCGATTTCGAAGCACGACTGCTACGCAGTCGTGCTTAGGACCACTAGGACCAACGAGGCAGTTCAGTTCAGATACCAACTAACTCGAGTAAAAAAGGGAGTAAAAAAATAGCTCCTGGCTAGCAGTAGGCGTTAATTATAACCAACTCGTTCAAACAATATCTTATTTTGATGATTACATTTTGATTAAACAGAAACTGCCCCGTTGGTCTCGTGGTCGCAAGTGCGACTGCTGTGCAAGGGGTCCCGGGTTCGATTCCCAGGTCGAGCAAAAAGTGTTATTGGGTTTTTCTGTGAAATTCTCAGTAGCAGCTCGGAGTTAGGATCTGTGTCCGGTTAATGGCAATAGGCTCGCCCCCTATTACATGTGACCTAAATATGCCGGCGAGCTGTGTGTGTACATCGGTACACCTCGACCTAACTCTTCGGGGATTACAGGCGTGATGGTATTTTTTTTTCCGTATAATGGGTCCTTGTTACCAACTAACTCGGAGTTAAAAAATAGCTCCTGGCTAGCAGTAGGCGTAAATCATAACCAACTCGTTCAAACAATACCTACCTTATTTTGATGATTACATTTTGATTAAACAGAACTTTACCGTAAATTCTCCCGGAATAATCCCTCAGTCATATCTTAAGGCACCCACGGGTATAGCCGGGAATATTTCATAAAAACAGTCGGGAAAAAGAGCGCGAAATACTGACATTGTTTTTCCCAAAGGTTTTTACTCTAGGGAAGCAAGAGAGACACGCTTAATAATAATTTGATTAGTCTCGTTGGTTACGTACAATGTTATAACTAAAGTAGAAACTAGGACAAGGAATCAACGTTGCCTTACAACGTGGCAATGGGCACTTGTCCCATTGGCGGTGATGAGTTTTTCGATGCCCTAGCTTCTTTCATTCTTTTTTCATAAATTGTACATACTTAACCACGCTTGTATTCCCCGAAGGGTTAGGTAGAGGTATACCAATGTACACCCACAGTTCGCCGGTATGTTTAGGTCCCATGTAATATGGGGCGAGCCTATTGCCATTAACCGGACACAGATCCTAACTCCGAGCTGCTACTGAGAATTTCACAGAAAAACCCAATAACATTTTTTGCTCGACCTGGGAATCGAACCCACGACCACTAGCGTAGCAGTCGCGCTTAGGTCCACTAGGCTAGGGAGGCAGTTAGCCTAGTTAGTTAGTAGGCTACTTAAATAAATAGTTTTCAAATTAAATTAGACCATTACCAGACGCTTTAAAGTAGAAAATTCATTACAAAAATAGAAATCAGTCGTACAGGTATGATATCAGTTTTCGTGAATTTTCAATCTATTTTGAGCTGAATACCTTTTAAGCGTTGAGATTTTCTTATGACTGATTTTGTTACGAGTTAAATTCTTTACAAATGTACAGCATTTTTTACTAAGATTAATTTTGAGAGATTTTAGTTTTTTGAATTTAGAATAAATACCTACCCCATTTTCTAAATTGACTAACAACGCGAGTTTTTCAATTTGTTTTTTAATATATTATTAACCTAAATATTTTCTTAGAAAACTAATTTTGTATTATTTTCTTAAATTTACTTTTTTTTCTAAATATGATTAATGCTAGTTTAAGGCACTGACACTTCAAGCATGGTTAATAATTTATTAATCTTAAAGATTTATGTTTTTAGTTGTAATGGATAAACTCGAAACTACTAAACCGATTCAAAAAATCGTTCACTTATGGAAAGCTACATAATCAGCAAGTAACATAGAATAATTTGTATTTAAAAATAAAATAGTTATCCGTGAAGAAAGCACACGCGGTCAAAGTCGCGGGAAAAACCTAGTTATAAAAGACATTAGAGCAAAAAACAAAACTTTGTCAATCTCTATATTAATCACAAAGCAATTTAATATATCACCCAAAAAAAACGAAAGCCCCAATAACACAAAAACTGATTCACAAATTCTAGACAAACGGAACCCATTATTTAGATAACAAAAGGGAACGATGCTTAGAAACGACACGTTACCGACACACAGCAGGAAATAAATACGGAGGTAATCTGCCTGTAAAACGATTTCAATGAGTAAAGGAGAAGGCTAATCTTGGGCCCAGCAGTTAACTAGTTGAAATGGGTCTTAAAAAATCCGTAATTTTTGTCTTAAAAAAATCACAAAATACTGTATTATGTTTCTATCTAGAAAGCGAGAAAACTTAAAAAATGTTAAAAAATCGAGTAAATAAATGCCTCAATTCTTAGTAATCGATTGTGAATAGTTCGGTAAAATCTCAAAATATGTATGAAATTCGAGTGACAATTAGTGCTTATCAATCGTTTCGTAGAATCGATTCATAGCGAATGGAGTTTCTTTAATTTTTCTTTGATTAGCAACACTGGTCACCGACTGACATATGACAGTGAGGATAAAACCGGCTGTCATCAGTTTTATTTCGTTCTGAGTGTGCACGTATTTTCCATGTTTTATTGTGTAACCCACGACCTCGGCTTACACTTCATGCATATAATTATTACATTACAAAAGCTATTAAAAAACATTTTGCAAAAAACTACAATATTATAAGGTAACCTCACTTTTACTTTACTATATATAACTTGACTCCTGGATAGCCAAATTTCACCAAATTTTCAGTGAGGTCTTGTTATTATATCCTCTTTCAAATAAGACTAGTTTGATTGAATTAACACCTGGGCCCAAGTTACTATGGAACCCTATCCTTCTCCTTTGTATTTTAATCTGGGGCGAAATGGGGGACTGGAAACGGCTTTAGGCCTCCACTTCGTTGTTTTGGAAAGCGATTTTCTATCCTCTTCTGCCTTACGTCGATGTGATGTGAGTGACAGTGATAGCAGATGTGTATTTTAGGATTAGGATTGTTTCCTTGTGTTCGGTCGTCGTGTTTCTACAACTTGTAACATATTAAACGCATAACCTTAAAGTAGTTTGCTCAGAATCGGCTACTGAATCAATTTCAACTATTTGTAAAATAGATAATTTTAATCTTAAAATAATTAAAACAACACAACAACAACATACCATCACGCCTGTATTCTCCGAAGGGTTAAGCAGAGGTGTGCCAATGTACCCATAGTTCGCCGATATGTTTAGGTCCCATGTAATAGGAGGCGAGCCTATTGCCAAATCATCATCATATTAGCCATAGGACGTCCACTGCTGAACATAGGCCTCCCCTTTAGATCTTTATTGCCAATAACTAGGCACAAATCCTAACTCCGAGCTGCTACTGAGAATTTCATAGAAAAACCCAACAACACTTTTTGCTCGACTTAGGAATCGAACCCAAGACCTAGCTCTAGCGTAGCAGTCATGCTTAGAACCGAGGTCGCCCCTCAGAAGCAGCTCGGAGTTAGGACAGTTAAAAATATGTAAATTATAATCACCTTTCCGTTGAACAGTGGAAGTGTTTACGAGTAGGTATAGGGACCACCCAATGCAAGACAATAGCCAACTTGCCGCATTGCCCCCAGTGATGAAACATCTGTTTCATACATATTGACCATACAGATGAATATGGATATATGGAACAGCTGTTTTTATTATTAACCTACAAGAAATATCAACTCTAACAGGTCTAAATCTAACCAAGGTAAACATTTTCATTTCGATATACTTTCCACCCCATATATTTCTGAATCAGACCAATCTAGAACCTAACATCGATTGCAATAAAGCCCAGAATCACTTCACTTGTCTTCAAGATCCAAAAGACAGAAGACAACCTATCAAAAAACCTTAAAATCTTCAGAAAACGTCGGAGCCACTCACATAAGGACATCAATTTTACTTTAGACCCACTTGAGATACGTGTTGGATAGAATATTTGATATCATCTATTAGAGTTTCTGAAAATGTACGTGAAATTCCTCTGAGAATTGGCAGAAGCTGCATGTGAGACAATTTGGATTGTCTTACAGCCTTCTATCAGGTAGTTATGATTTGATTTTGATTACACATAATGATTATTAGAGTGTTTTTTTTTAGGTATAGGAATTTACATGGCCGATGTGAGTGGCAACGCCAGGAGGTGACGCCCTAGAAAGACCTACCCTGACCTTATTGGTGAGGTTCTTCAGAAAGGTCAGGTATGTAGTAAGTACTCATAACCGGGGTGTTTATATGACCAGATGTATAAACGTGGACGAGGAGAAAAAGTATGTAAGGATCGTAGCAGGTGGCGTGCTGTGGTTTCTGCCTACCCCCATGGGAAAAAGGCGTGAGTTTATGCATGTGTGTATTATATTAGAGAACTCATTGTCTGCTCTGAAATAAATAAGTATATACACTTAAAGTAGCCGAAAGTTACAAGGTCATCATTGCGTTTTTTTTTTTGTTCTAGACCTTTCCTTGCGACCGCAGCGTAAGACGTCCGTCCAAGGGGGACGAACGAACTTATTAAGACCACAGGAAGAGGCTGGATGCAGGCCGCTTCCAACTGGTCCTGTTAGAAATCTATGGAGGAGGCCTATGTCCTGCGGCTGCAGATATGATGATGATTTCCAAACGGTCCTTTTAGAAATCCATTAGGGAGGCCTATGTCCTGCGGCTGATATGATGATGATGATACCTGGCAACCTTCTGGTTATAGAGATATTGAAGGTCAAAGTTACAACGCGACTCTACGCTTTTTTAACAAAAATAAGTTTTAAGTGTTCTAACTAAAATTTACTGTTTAATGCACAACAATTTGCGTATGTCACATCCACATCACATAGATTCATAAACGGTACCTAATTCAACCCTCCAAAAAAAAATGATGTTTTCCATCAATAATGTAACTTGTGTCCTTTTACACTCTTTATTTTCTGGAACACATAAACCTAGATATAGTTACTGTTTGTTTATTTCAACATTTCCGCAACGTATCTGTAAACTTCGTTTATCTGGATGATATATTATGTACCGACTGTTGCACTAAAAACGCGACTGCATGATAAAATACTATTATCGTACACAAAATGCCATTGATAATAAACAAAAATATTTGCATTTTGATTTTTGAAAGGCACAGTATGGGAATATTGCGGGAAATCGCTGGATGCGGGCAGCACAGGACCTTTCATTGTGGCTATCTTTAGAGGAGGCCTATGTCCAGCAATGGACGTCATTCGGTTGATATGATGATTTATTTGTTGAACCGTACATTCATTTCAAGATAAAAAGTACCCAATGTGCTATTTTAGACTTTAATCTTTTTCTGTGCCGAATACTATCTAGATCCGTTTAGCCGTTCTATTGTAATTGAGTAACAAACATACATCCCTATTTAGCAATACTAACAATACTAACTAATTATAACAGTAATATACTAACTAATATACCTCGCTGTGTCACCCAACTTCATTTACGTTTTTGATAACTGCTCCGCTTCCGTTGGCCGTAGCATGATGTTCTATACGTATTAATCTTAGTGTTGAATCTATTTAGAATACTGCATTAAAATCCATTGAGCAGTTTAAAAGATCTAAGCATACAGACTTCAGATAGTGACTTTGTTTTATACTATGTGGAGATAGAAAATTGACGCCCAAACACCAATGACCAAGCTGACCGTTTATCTAAAAACCGCTTAAACAATTCTGAACATCAATTTTTCCCCGTTTTATTTATCTCAGTGCACACCATTAAGCCGCAAGATAATCAAAACATTTACCCTGTTTATAGAATTTTCCTTTTATACAAAAATCTAAACAAAATCAAATGCCTTTAACCTCGCTTCGTTCTCCAATGGAATCGCAACCGTATCCTCACCCATTTTGGCTTTAAATCCTTTTGAATATTTTAATTTAGCCCATTTAACTGAAGCAATATTTCGTATGAAGGCATTCTTAATTATCTTCGAATCTATTCATACGTCAAATGGATTTTGACTGTCGATGTAGCATTACTGAGTTTTGCTTGTGACTTTGTTCGCGTAGAATCGTTTGCGGAATTTATTCGAAAGAGTCACTGTGGTCCTGGAATGCAAAGGACATTAGGAGGAACACGAATAAATAAATAAATAAATAAATATCTTGGGACAACTCACACACGGCTATCTGATCCCAAGCTAAGCAGAGCTTGTGTTATGGTAACCAGACAACTGATATACATACTTATATAATTTTATAAATACATACATATTATAGATAAATCACACCCAGACACAGAACAAACAATCATGCTCATCACACAAAGTTTGTCCTGGGTGGGAATCGAACCCACGACCTCCGGCTTAGCAGTCAGGGCCACTAACCACTAGACCAACAGGCCCGTCAAAGAAAGAAAGTGAAGAAGAGACAGACAGACAGACAGACAGACAGAGTTACTTTCGCATTTATAATATTACTAGCTGAAGAAATGATTTGGTGATTTCACATCCTTAAAAAACAATGGGTAGCAAATATAAGCAATATATTGATTTGTTTAAACTCCTATACCTACTAACTTTCATCTTCTATTTCACCCCCATATAAGTCAAAATTTCAAAAATGCTTGAACAAAATACTTATTTATTTCTTGTCAAGTGCCTAAATACGAGGTTTCCGGCGACTGGGACCGCAATTAACTAGGACCGCGGTCCCAATCGCCGGATCTGTATAAAATAAATAATTTTCTTCCGGCGACTGGGACCACTTATATGATAACTGAAATAAAAAAAAATGTACAGTCAAACAAAAAATTTTATCTTTCGCGAAATCGATAGGTTCATGAGAATGAGCAGTTTCGTTTAAAATAGTCAGCGCATCGACTCTGATTTTTATTGTCGCATTGCAAACTCTTTTTCTTGTACATCGCCAGAGTTTTGAGCCATCTTTGTTTATTCTTTTAAGAATATATTCATAGCCAGCTCTTCGCAAAAGTTCACGTCCTCTTTGTGTGACATCAATACAGGATAAGTTTTTAACCAGTGCGTAAATTTTTTTTGGTAGTTCTGTGTCAGTAATACTACACATTTCCGTGTTTAGTTAAAAAAAAAATTAAAAAAAAATTCATCCTTATCCGAGTTTGAAATAAGCAAAACATGGACATAATCTATTCGCCATACTATCAATGACAACTCTTGGCCGCCGCCCGGGCGCATGGCTGGGGTGAGGGGGTGGGGAATGCGCTAGCGCCGAGTGACAATAAAATATGGTTTTTAAGTATACATGTTTCGTAAGCGATAACTTTTTTTTTTAGTACTAAGACATATCAAAATAAAATATACGTGTTTAATAAAACGTGTTGAAGTTTATAATGGCAAAATTTACGCACTGGTTAATTTTTTTTCCTGTATATATAACGACTGTTCACCATGTGAAGTTGAAGGGCTATTTTCATTTATTTTGGTAATTCTAAAATCGAAAAAAAATATATATTAACTATCAGATAATCCAGATGACATTTTTTTTGTGATATTAAAAAGTCTCATCAAAAATGAGAAGCGCTCTAAAGTAAAAATATTTGTAACCACGTCGTTTAACCCCGTTATTAGCTTGTTTTGTTTATAAATAAGTTAATAAAAAATGGTTTTGCATACCTGAAGACTATTAAATAAAGTCACTACACCACCACTCACATCACACAATTTGCAACAAACATTAAACGCAGTATCTTACAATGATCTGATATAATGACACTGTCTGATGCAAAACTTGACTTTCTTAAACTGATAAGCTTCTTGTCAGTGATTGGCCGAGCCAGTCGTCGGGCGATGCAAAATTTCCCGTTTATAACAAAAGGGCTACCTGACCTTGAAATCGACAGGCAAAACGGACTCGAGTTAGAGAGGGATAGTATTATACAATGCTATTCCCTTTGTGTGTATTTACCTGCATGTGTAAATTATGTCAAAACGGGCTAGCTCAATCTATTACTAAGCGCATAAGATAAAATCATGTCTAGAACGAGTCAATGATATTCATATAAATAATTTATATTTTTTTTTCGTTTGACTGTACTAATTTTGGCTTGAATAATAGATTTTTTTAAGTTATCTATGAGTGGTCCCAGTCGCTGGAAGAAAAATATTTATTTTTTACGGATCCGGCGACTGGGACCGCGGTCCCAGTTAATTGCGGTCCCAGTAGCCGGAAACCTCCTAAATACAAGGTTGCATGGTTTCATTTTTAATATTATGAATAACAATAAAACTTCTATTGTGTCTCGTTTTGTGTCCTTTAAAGTGTTAATAATAACGGACTTCTAAACAAACCTCCATCCCCTATTTCAATCCCTTCAATCCTTTTTTCGCTACAAGAGGTAGCCTATGCCCTTCTCCAAGATCTATTCTATCTCTATACCAAATTTAATCAAAATCGATTCAACAGTTTAGGCGTGAAAGAGTAAGACAGACAAGTTACTTTCGCATTTAAATATTACACAGTATAAATAGGGTTGTATGCTCATTATTGCAAGCATAGCAAATGGGTCCCGATTTGAATGAGATTTTACGAGTATTTCAGCTATATCTTTCGGTTAATTTCGGGTTTTATCGGCCCTATTCAGGGAAGAATTTGAGACATTATGCTCATATATTGACTGGGATTACGTTTTTATGACAGTTTCATGGAATTTGGGAATGTTGGAACGTGTTCGGTTATTGAAAATATCTTTATAATGTTTGCCATTACCAATAATAGGCCGCGGTTTTCTTCGCCGTCGTTTTGGCTTTCGTTATAAAGACATTAGTCAGTCTCAGTGTATGAGTTGAAACAATTTTATAAGCGGTTATAATTAAATAAAGTTATTCATCTTATTTGTTTATTTAAACGCGCTAATCTCTGGAATTTTCAGTCGGATTGAGAAAAATATTTAGTACATGATAGCCAGATTCATGAAGAATAATAAATGTTATATAACATCACGCTACGACTCATGGGAGCGGAGCAGTAACCAAAGACGTAACGTAATGCGGGTGAAAAGAACGCTCGATCAAAGTTGGGGGCAGAAGCGAGTTTCACACAAAAATTAAAAAAAATACACTTGATTAAGTAAATCATGAATTTATAATCGAAACTGAAACGAAAAAATAAGACCAGTTGTGTATAAATCTATTAAGTGACAGTAGGAAACTAAAGGAAAGTAGTTATTGGAAAGATTTAATCAAGTCTAGACTTTAAAGAGATCCATTAAAAGTTTAATGGTTATCTATTTAAACGCGCTAATCTCAAAAACTACGAATCCGATTTGTTAAAATCATTTTGGGTATTCATAAAGGAAGGCTATATAACATAACGCTACGACCTATAGAAGCAGAGCAGTAGCTAAAAACGTAACATAACGTAAAACAGCTAGTATTCCGTGTAGTTCCATATAGTACTCCACGCGTATATCGCTCCAAGCAATACAAATGTCGCGGAGATTGTAGAGTATATCAGCATCAAGACCAAATTCACTCTGAGGGTCGAGCGGTTGGAGTCTCACCACGGCGTGAGTTTCAATTCCTTCGTGGTGAGGGTGCCAACTCAACATCTGTCGACTTTCATGAAGGAGGAATTTTGGCCGAGAGGTGTAGTGTTCCGGCGATTCCGAGGCCGGATACCCGACCCGAGTTTTGCATTATATTATTAATATAAATTCCAAACATAAACCTTAACTATTATGTAAAAGATTGAATATTCTTTAGCACAGTGTAAATGCGCTCCGTTTTTTTTTTTTTTTTTAAGATGGTAAAATCATCCAATGACCCCCCCCGCCCTGGGCGGGACGGGAGGGAGTGTCAGACTTTTACTGACTAAAAAACCATCTATGTTCCTTCATGTGCTCTTTGCGTTCCGGGGGCGCGGTATCTCTTTCGAACAACCCGCAGCCCCGGCAGGCCTTGGCCCTTAGTGGCCCCTTCCATGTGCTGACACCTCTAAATGCGCTCCGATGCTACCCAGTTGGTGGATATCACACTTTAGTTTAGAGAAACCACAGCTTCCCCAATACCTATTAGCTAGATTTAATACGTCGAACAAATGCTGATCTAAACCGCTTCTCCATGAATATTAATAACCAATTCGCACACATCTGAATAAAAGCAATTTCAATCATAAAGACGTTATAAGATTCTTCACACGTTTATTGAAGTACCATTTAATCGTGGCTTTTCATGGTTTAGATATTGATGATTGCTTTTACGTGGATATAAAATGCTAAATCAGTTTTAAAGATAAGAGAATTTGAATCGAATTTATCTTAAAATTATTAATTTAAACTGCCTCTTTAGGCATTGTCCTAATAGAACGCGACTATGCAATCATCGCAAGTTCGCGCGAATTTTAGTCGTACGAACCTGCGATCAAACATACTGATGCCGAATAGGTGTCCTAAATGGCAACCGCGCGATCGCATCGCGCGACTTTAATATTTGTTAGCTATTCGCGATGGCCGCATCGCTTACTCGCGCGATGATCGCGTAGTCGGGTTCTATTAGGACAACGGCTTAGCCTAGTGATCCTAAGCGCGACTGCTACGCTAGAGATCTTCGGTTCGATTTGAAGGTCGAGCAAAAAGTGTTATTTGGTTTTTCTATGAAATTCTCAGTAGCGGCTTGAAGTTAGAATTCGTGCCCGGTTAATAGTAATAGGCTCGCCCCCTATTACATGGAACCTAAAGATACCGGCGAACTGTGGGTGTGCATTTGTATACCTCTACCCAACCCTTCGGGGAATACAGGCGTGATGTTATGTATGTTTAACTTAAAATTTCGTGTGAACTTTGAACAAGTTTGACAGACACACAATTCATTAATATTGGTACTCAAATACACAAAATGGTGCCCACGAGAGTAGTTGCTACACCAGTGTATGACACTTGTTATTATGTTAGCACGTTTGCAGCTCCCAAGGGGGTAGACAGAATTGTAGTGATGTACAGTCACTTCCAAAAACTGTATATATGTTTTTGGAAGTGACTTAGCAAAATTGTAAAGCAATTTCCTCCCAAATGATTTATTAGAACGTAATGGTGTTACGAAGATCATATTCTGGATCCTTATTATCTCAACAATGCAATCGTTCATTCACGAGAAAATCGGTTTTAAATTTTGCCAAGAGTGTACATGTTTTTGCTCATGACTGTACATGGATGATATTACAATGTCCGATGATGTTGTTGATGAAATCATCTTAACATAATTGGGTAGTTGACACCACCATCAATTGACATACATTTTATGAACTGTCAAAACGCGATTCTCCCATAGATTTCGTATTGTAATAGCACGCTGTGACGGCACTTATCGGCCTACTCAATTGACAAACTATTTATTGATTTTAAAGTAAGTAGAAATCGAATTATACAATAAATTGAAAATTAATCGGTTTTCATGGGTAAAATCAAGTGCTTTTTTAGAGAAGTTGTGACTTGAAATTATTGGTTAGTGGTGTCATCTACCCAATTATCATCATAGCATATCAGTTGAATGACGTTCACTGCTAGACATAGTCCTCCTCTAAAGATAGCCACAATGACCGGTTCTGTGCTGCCCGCATCCAGCGATTTCTCGCAACCTTCACCAGGTCATCGGTCAAACCAGGTCACATCAAGCATACATACATAAACTCACGCTTTTTCCATTTATGGTAGGCAGAAACTACAGAACGTCACCTGATACGATCCTCATACACTTTTCACATGTAGCATCACCCTTAATCAATCCTTATCGTAATTCACATCACCAAAGAAAGCAATACTTCCCCAATCAACAGTAAAAAGAGAAAATGAAACAAACTTCAATAAACTTTATTACATGAAACAAATTAAAGGTAACTCCGAAATGCGGGGGTTCCGTACCCCTTGGGGTCCCACTTATCTTGATTACTCAGCGTTTTGTGAACCCCGCAACACGTATTGCCAGTCAAACGGCCTTTGAAAACGTTTGAAAAGAGGTTAAAAGCAATTATGTTTGAATCCGCGAATATTTGTATGTATTGATCAGCTTAATACATTTCTTTAGTTGGCTTTTTTTGAATATCTTTCCGTTTGGCTGGGGAATTTTTTCCTTGTTGTCAATGCTTTTCGTGATGGCCTAGTGGTTAAGGCAACCGCCTCTCATGCAAGAGGTTACTTGTTCGATACTGGGCAAATACAAATGTGACATTTCTAATTCATAATTATGTACTTTCTACGTTAAACTTAGACATAATCAAAAAATCTTAGTCTTTTCTGACATCGGTGAAGGAAAACATCATAAGGAAACTTGGACTTACAATAAAAATAAGTCTGAAATCGTACATCGGCTTTGAGCAAGCGTGGTGATCTATGCTCGTGCCTGCTCTGTATGGGAAGAGGCGTTTGCCCTGCAGTGGGTTATTAATAGTTAGGTATCATTATTTATATTTGCTTGATGAACTCGGGACTCTATATAGTATACCTTAAGACAATCTTGGCTAGCGCAGGACGATTGCAAGATAAGGAAACAAAGAATAGGACTATGTGTTTGGATGGCTTAAGTGGATTGATTATATGTTACTTTAAAAGGACTGTGGCCCGGTGCCTGATCAATGTTTGTAACGCAGATAAGATGGGTGGGAATTATTTACTAGTTACATACATACATAAATACACAAACTCACGCCTTTTTCCCATGGGGGTAGGCAAAAACCACAGAACGCCACCTGCTACGATCCTTACATACTACTTTTGCCTCGTCCACGTTCATAAATCTGGTCATACACATATCTAGGAATTAAAATAGATAAAAACTTTTCTTGGACCACACATGTTGATTATGTATGTGGCAAATTAAGAGTATTGTTAGCGAAATTTTATCATTTAAGTTATAAAGTACCTAAAAGCACATTAAAGTGTCTGTATCTGTCGTTGGTTGACTCCATCATAGGCTATGCTCTTGATTGCTATGGATTGACTTTTAAAACAAATTTAGATAAATTAGAGACATTCCAAATTAGATTTCTAAAATTACTAGTAAATAAAAAAACAATAGCTAAGTGCAAAGATAATTACAGGAAATTATTCACTATATGCAAAGTACTACCGGCAGGCCTAAAACACAAATATTTATTATTAACAAACCAACATGGCAATCGGGAGCATAGCCTATCGTTAGCAAGTCACAGTCACAGCACAAGGTCAGTAACCGCGGGTAGGTATGAAGTACCTAGGGTCATCAATTATTATGGCGACAGAACACTCAGGAAGCGCCTACCCTATTTACTTAATAGTTTGCCCGAGGTTATCAGACAGGAGCCTAACTTGTTAAAATTTAAGAAGATGCTTAAAAAGCATCTGCTAACAAAAATTTAGAGTACAAAGTAAGTTAAAGAGTAAAAATTGTTATATTAATAGTTAAGCTAAAATTGTTAAAAGATTGTTATATTAATAGCTGTTCGTAAGAAAGATATGGGTATATACATGTATGTAGATATATGTGTGTATATATATACATATATATATGTGTGTGTATATATATACATATGTGTGTGTGTGGATGTAGATATATATACGTAGATATATACATAGAATATATAACTAAGGAGAGTGAGACTGTACGATCCCCCAGTCAAACCGTCTAGACGGTTTTGGGAGACACTTCCTACTTTGTAAAAATTTGTATGAGTAATAAATAAATAAATAAATAAATAAAAAATAAATACAAGCACGCCGGTTACGAGTACTGCACACCCGACCTTTCTGAAGAACTCTTATTTACTAGTTATTAACTATTAACAGGTTACAAGTCCATTGCACTGAGGAATTTAGCTGTAACAGCAGCTGCTCAATTCTCAAGGACCTAACCATTAAAGACAGTAACAAAATTCTCATCAGTATTATTTTCGTCCATTTTATAATTAATTCCTTCGATTGATGTTTGACCTTTGCGATCGTCAGCGCTACCAGGATTTCAGAAAAGATTAAATGTCACAACAGTCTTGTTGGTTCTTTGATCTTGTTGCTTTTGTAAGCCTTCAATTCTCGTCAGGAATCTTTGATGTTGGAATTCCATAATCGCAATTTGATTGGATGCTTTTATCTCATTTAAATTGGAGGTATGGTTCATACAGAGACTGTGGGGATCGACGTCTGGGTTGTGATGCTAAGTCGAACTTGGGAGATGTGTAAGAAACAAGACACGTGTGAGTTAAACTGAAACATGAACAGTTCCGTATTAACAAACAATAATTAAAACTTAGTAAAAAAAAAACATGCCTCTTATGTGAGGAGCCCTTTAATTTATAACTTAATTTAATTTTTACTATTCGTGTTTAAGTATACTGCTTCATGATCATCATATCAGCCGCAGGACGTCCACTGCTGGACAAAAGCGTCCCCCAAAGATGTCCAAAAGGGCTAGTTTTTTTTTCTTTATTAATTTGCTGTTCTCCACTCCCTACCTTAAGCAGGGGCGTTATCAATCAGATTTATTTTTGAGTCTTATTTAAATATAAAAAAATATAAAAATATACCATCACGCCTGTATTCCCCGAAGGGTTAGGCAGAGGTGTACCA
Source organism: Caradrina clavipalpis (assembly GCA_932526535.1). Taxonomy (NCBI): domain Eukaryota; kingdom Metazoa; phylum Arthropoda; class Insecta; order Lepidoptera; family Noctuidae; genus Caradrina; species Caradrina clavipalpis. Next base: position 12,310,816 of record OW052106.1, read on the forward strand.
ATGTACACCCACAGTTCGCCGGTATATTTTGAGTCTTATTTCTGTATTTTTTATTTAGTTTGTATATTTTGTGTAGAACAAACGAGCTGGTTGGAAGCGGCCTGCTTATACAGTATCCTGCTTAATATTTTGTAAATCGCTAGATACAGGCATAGCAGTACCGGTCATTGTAGCTATCTGTAGAGGAGGCCTATGTTCAGCAGCAGCAACAGTGGTTAACTCTGTGAAAATTTCAACTCTTTACCTACTACAGTTTATGAGATACAGCCTACAGACAGACAGACAGACAGGCGAACAGCTAAGGTTTGGTAATAGGATCCCGCTGCCACCCTCATCTCTGAAAATTGATGTCCAAGATAAACTTAGAAAAAACTTTTTTACAAAAATGACAACCGCCTTCAAAAACTAAAAAGAGAAAAATAACTTTAGCATTGGAAGTCGGCGGCTTTGGTTCTGTTTGATGTTTTGTATTGCCACCGACTTCCAAAGCTAAAGTTATTTTTCTCTTTTTAGTTTTTGAAGGCGGTTGTCATTTTTGTAAAAAAGTTTTTTATTTCTCGCTTTTTAGTATCAACTTCCTGTCATCCAAATCCATTAAGAAACTGTCATGTTATGTAAATTAACGAGACACCACTAAAAAGTCATAAGAAAGCAGAATATGCGATTTCGTTTACTTGGATGAGAAATTTTCAAATACTACTGCATACATCTGTGTAACCCTTGAGTGTACAGGCGTGATGTTATGATGTGTGATGGTGTAAACAATGCTTAGATATGCTATAGCAACAATCGCGGTTAATCTGCTGTTATTTATTGAAGAGTTCCCTCGATTTCTACAAGATCCCATCATCAGATATTGAAATGGTGACAATGGGACCACACGGGAAGCACCAGCTTTCAAATAAAAACAGAATCATGACAATCGGTTCACCCAGTGGTTAATTACGAGGTAACAAACATAAAAAAAAAAAAAAAAAAATACAGTCGAATTGATAACCTCCTCCTTTTTTTGAAGTCGGTTAAAAATACATATGAATTGTAAAAGTCACATTGGTACTTACCCGGTGTTGAACCCACAATCTCATTCGTATGAGACATTTCACAAAATAAACCAACTTTTTTTACATTATGTGTGAATGCTAGACTAAAAACTGTAGTACGGTCAGCAAAAAAAGTCGATTGACAATCTTTACTAATATTATAAATGCGAAAGTAACTCTGTCTGTCTGTCTGTCTGTCTCTTCTTCACGCCTAAACCACTGAACCGATTTCACTGAAATTTGGTACAGATATAGCCTGGGCCCCGAGAAAGGACATAGGATAGTTTTCATCCCGGAAATCCTACGGGAACGGGAACTATTAATCCACGCGGACGAAGTCGCGGGAAAAAGCTAGTGTTGATATATAATTATCATTTAAATAAAAAAGAAATTAACCAAGTAACTCAGATTTTTTGGCAATAGCTAAGAGTTCATTTTATCTTAAATTTAGATCCACTTATATTTCCTTTGCTATTGTGCTCAATACAGCAAACAATGCAGAACGGAGTTAGGATTTATGTCCGGTTAATGGCAATAGGCTCGCCCTCTATTACATAGGACCTAAACATACCGGCGAACTGTGGGTGTACATTGGTACACCTCTGCCTAACCCTTCGGGGAATACAGGCATGACTGTATGTATGTATGTTGTGCTCAATAATAAGGATATAAAAATCTGAAATATTAATCTACTTTTGTTTCGAAGGGGCCAGTCATGCCGCGCCCCCGGATCGCAAAGGGCACAAGAAGGAACATGGATGGGTTTTAGTCAGTAAAAGTCTGACACTCCCTCCCGCCTCGCCCAGAGCGGGAGTAATTATTTGATAATTACTCCCGCTCTGGGCGAGCGGATTATTAATCTAAAAATGAAAATACTTTTGTTGCTGACCGTATCTAACCAAGTAACAGTAAAACCATCAATCGGTCTTTGCGCAAAGTTCAACTCTGAATCTAATATTATAAATAAATAAAATAAATAAATATCTTGGGACAACTCACACACGGCTATCTGATCCCAAGCTAAGCAGAGCTTGTGTTATGGTAACCAGACAACTGATATACATACTTATATAATTTATAAATACATACATATTATAGATAAATCACACCCAGACACAGAACAAACAATCATGCTCATCACACAAAGCTTGTCCTGGGTGGGAATCGAACCCACGACCTCCGGCTTAGCAGTCAGGGCCACTAACCACTAGACCAACAGGCCAATACTTTTGTTGCTGACCGTATCTAACCAAGTAACAGTAAAACCATCAATCGGTCTTTGCACAAAGTTCTTCTCTGAATCTAATATTAAAAGACTCACGTTGAAGCTTCTTCTCATTTTTCAACTAAGTTCTATGATAAATTTCATGTAAAGTGATATTACACTTTCAAACTAGAACCTTTCCACTAGAAGTTAGAAGAGGTAGTTTTCACATTGATCTGGGTATAGAATAAAAACTTAGCGTATGAAGTGCTTGTCATACCGTTAAAATAGTGCAAGTTTTGCTGTAAAATTTTGTACACTGTGGCTTTTAGTTTTAGATGCGATCTATCATTGGTTGTCTAACTACTTTTTGGTTGTCTAACTGTCTATAAAGATGAGTTTAATTTTCTTGTTTTCAGAGAGGGTACACTTTATGTATTTGAATGTGAACATTTCAACAATATTTATTCAATAACAAACAACTTTTTTTTTTATACCACTGTAGGTGGCAAACAAGCTAATGGCCCGCCTGATGTTAAGCGGTCACCGCTGCCTATGGACACTTGCAACACCAGAGGCATCACTCGTGCGCTGCCGACTCCATAAAAACCTTCGAACTCCTTTCTTGAAGAACCCCATGCTGTACTCTCAACAACAACAATAACAACTCAAATTCAAATTCAAATTAAGGAAAAGTGCGTAGGTAAAAAAAGCGTATAGGTACAAAAATTACTTTTTCATAACTTTAAAATGTTTTGTTGTACTTTTTAAGACGATCTGTTAAGAAAACACATGTAATAATGCTAGTACTTATTAAATAATTCTGAAGTAAATTGTAACTCTAAATATATTTTAACATATTACTTTTATAGCATGCAGCATGTGCTTACATAGATACCCACATTTTTTTAAATTCTTGTTGTTAAAGAATCTTTTTTAGAATTTGGCTTAAGTATATGATAGGGTTAAGTCTAAATAAGAACTTTTTACTAAATAACTGGTAAATTGGTTTTTTGGTGTTTATTTTTATTTACACCAAAAAACCAATATTTAAATTTTTGGTCTGTCTATATTCTGTTCCCATCAGTAAATCTTCGAAACGGCTTAACCGATTTTGATGGAACTTGCACAGTCCGACACCTGATATTATACAGACTAACTTACGCTTCTTTTATTAAAGAAAACTAATTAGGCACATAATTATGCAAAAAACATATCGCCGATAACCGAAATTCACGCAGACGAAGACACGGCCATAAACTACTTTATCTCCAGCATAGTATTATCATAACATCATTAATCATCAATACCACTGTCACACACTTAAGCCGTCACTCCACTGCACGCTGCATTCCCTCTTCCCTCCCACACAATAGGACTCAGACACTTTTTATTACCACAACTCAACCACTCTTACGACCCTCCATGAAGTGGTAAAAGTAAAGCTGAGTACACACAATACAGACAGACGTGACACGCCGTGTCACGTGTCACGCTGAAGGTCATAGCTGTAATAAATCATTGGATAATAACTCTTCTGGTGACGTGCATAGAGATTAGGATATTTGTGGGGTTTGTGGTGTGTTTAGGATGCAGGAATGAAGGAATGGGTTTGTGGTAAGATGTTTTTTTTTATGGGGGGAATGTAAAGGCAAACTTACACTAGATTATTTTTGTATCGGGATCGGGCGCTGTTAGTTGGGGTTGGACATTTCTTAATTACCATGACTTATATCTTTATTATTTTGTATTGTTTTAAATATAAAACACCACACACCATTTCATTGGTGGTGAATACAAAATCATTCTTTTCACTTACCGAAGTACAAAAAATACTGTAAACAAGATTTTATAAAAACCAAATTGAAAAGAGTGTGAGTTTCTTGCTCGTTACACTCCATAAAGGCCTATCTACGCTTTGGAACGAGCTTTCTCATAAATCACTCTTTCTATTGACCAAAACTGAATTAAAATAGATTACAAACAATAAAGACAGTATATAGATAGTTCTGCGGGTTGTTCGAAAGAGATACCGCGCCCCCGGAACGCAAAGGGCACATGAAGGAACATAGACGGGTTTTAGTCAGTAAAAGTCTGACACTCCCTCCCGCCCCGCCCAGGGCGGGGGAAGTTATTTGATGATTTGTGCCCGGTTAATGGCAATAGGCTCGCCCCCTATTACATGGGACCTAAATATACCGGCGAACTGTGGGTGTATACATTGGTACACCTCTGCCTAACTCTTCGGGGAATACAGGCGTGATGGTATTTTTACAAACAATAAAATATATTTTTTCTCTTTATAATATTAATTTAATAATAAAAGGTAAACAATGTTATAATCACTTAAAGTAAACCCAAGTACACACAGATATGAGAGGCGTGACAAGTGTCACGATCGTCATTTGTTATACTAATATGAAGTGTAATAATTTATCACGCCACTTAAGTAAATGCTTCGCTTAGGTACGTGTTTTATTACAATTGTGTGCTTACACCTTTATTTATTGTGAAGAAATATTTATGATGCGAGTACCCGTTGCGTACTGAATTTAGCAAGGTTAGAAACTCTTGTATATTACAATTGTATGTTCTAGTTTTATTTTGTAAGTATTTTTAATTTATTTTTCAGAAAGTTCGGGTGCGCAGTTCTTGTAACCGGCGTGCTTGTATGACCAGATGTATGTACGTGGACGAGGTGAAAAGATTATGTAAGGATCGCAGCAGGTAGCATTCTGTGGTTTCTGCCCACCCACATGGAAAAACAGCGTGAGTTTATGTATGTATTTTTTTTTTGACGTTCGAAATTTATTGTTTTGTTTTTGTTGTATTCATTGTCAACTACAGATCTACACAGATCACAGATCACAGATCTACAGACCTATAGATGATGAGTATAGAGCCAAAACAAGTCAATTCCTAATATCTGAATTTCTGACTAATCAAACCAATTACGTCAAACCTGCATCAAACTGATTCATTATGCCAAATGTGTTACATTACTATACAGCGATAATAGTCTAATGTACATCCAAAAATAAGGCTTATTTAAATAGGAAATCTATACTAATAAATCAAATTGATGTTTCTGTTTATAACATCAAAATATCTTATATTTTTTTGAAGTGAAAACTTCTTTAGCGGCGTTGTACACTTTTTTCGTAATGGGTAAAAAATGTTAATTTCGTGTCAGGACACGTGACCTGATCGAAAATTCGTAAGATTCTCGATCAGGTCACGTGTCCTGACGCGAATTGTCATGTTTGTGTACGATAGCGCAATAAATAAATATTGTATTCTACCACATAAATTATAGTACTTTTAGACTGATAATAAAGCAATTCGTGCAAAATTATTCTCTAACCATTCCAAAATATAAAAAATGCACAACGTTAATATTCAATTTTTCACTTCTGCCGGCACTGCCGGAGTGCAACCCGTCGTTTTTTTTTTTACTAAATGCATAATGAAAGTAGGTATACATGATACGTACATATAACAAAAAAAAAACAGTACTTTTTTTGTATGTCTGTCTGTGTTTGTAACGGTTAATCTCCAAAAGGACTAGACTTATTATGACGGAACTTTTACTTGCAGATAGCTGATATTATAATGACTAAATAAGACCATTATTATTTTAGAAAAAAAAAAATGGTTACACGCAAACAAAGTCACAGGCATAAGTTACTTATTATCAGAATAACAATATCACGTCTTAATAACGAAAGGGTTGGCAGGTAGGTAAACAGTAATTACCTTTTTCGTTTGATGTCATTCGTTCGGGGGAGTGATATAGCTAAGGTAAGTAATTATTGTTATTAAATAAGGACGCGTGAGTTTGTTCCTTTGGTAAGATAAATAGGAAAAGAGACTGTCTTGTTATTAAGTCAAGGCTCAATTTTGCTTGTAAGCTTTTGTCATATGTATGGGTGATACTTATTGTGTTCGTCGTACAAAATTAAATATGAAAGGTATTGAACAGTTGTGTTGCGTTTCAAAAATCGAATCGAATCGAATGGCGTCATCTTTGTTCTAAATTTGAATTTATAACGTTTTAATTTGTAGACATTTTATGTAAAAAGCAGTCCGGTTTAATAGGCCGGGAGTGTAGATATACATACAAACACACTATCACGCCTGTATTTCTTGAAGGGTTAGGCAGAGGTGTACCTACTAACGTGCTACACCCACAGTTCGCCGGTATGTTTGGGTCCCATGTAATAGAGTACCACAAATCCTTACTTTGGAGTAACTGCTACTGAGGATTTCATAAAAAACCCAGTGACACTTACCTCGACCTGGGAATCGAATCCAAGACTTCTAGCGTACAGTCGCACTTAGGACCACTAGGCCAACGAAGCAGTAGATACAGGCACTTATATTATATCCTAAGTCAAAGTCAAAGCCAAACTCAAAATCATTTATTTCAATTAGACTATTAAAAAGCACCTTTGAACGTCATTCCATGAAAAAATCATTAATATTTAATCTATTTCCAAAAGGTAGTTTCGTATATCTAGAGAATGGGCAAGAAACTCCATACATACTCTTTAAAAAAATATGTTCCATAACGCGGCGTCCATTAATTACGTGAGGTGCGGACAAACCTACCCCCTCACGTAATATGTACTTTTTTAATTTTTAATCTTTGACATAAATAAAAAAAGGGAAAAAGGCGTGAGTTTATGTATGTATGTATGTAAATAATAAATATGAATGTGTTGTTTAGCTGATTCTATTTGCTGGTCTAACAAAGGGTTATCGTGTTGTTACTGGGTTGTGGAAGTCAGATAGGCAGTCGCTCCATGTAAAAGCTTAGCTTAGCTTAGCTTAGCTTAGACTGGAAGCCGACCCCAACATAGTTGGGAAAAGGCTAAGCAGATGTAACATTGTAATACGGAATAACAAAAAGGATACTTTTTATCCCGAAACAATGTACGTTTTCTGTGGGATAGTATATCAAATTAGTCGCGGGCGAAGTCGAGGGGAAAATGCTAATTAATAACAAAAATATTCAGTAACCATATATTTTTTTTAACAAAATTACCTAACCTAAAAAATTAATAAAAAATTAAAGTACTTTTTAATTATTTGTAAATAATAACGAATCTTTGAATCGAAAACTTGATGTGAGATTTTAATTTCCTCCCTTCATAATTAGCTCCATTTGGCCCTCACCTATTTATAACCCAAAGGTTTAAGATCCATCAAAGCAACAGTCGTAAAAAGAAACACTTCATTTTACAAATGAACAATTACAGTCACACATTAATTTGAATTCTACCTCGCTAGGATTACAGTACAATCTCACATTTAACGTTAAATTCTGCGTGAAAGCCTTCCTTATATGTGAGGATTTAAAGCCATGTAATTTTCTCATTGAAACATCAAATAAATGGTTATATGAAGGCATCAAAGATTTACTCTTATTCAGTAAATTAGGCGGTAGGTATAGAATTAAAACAAATACAGGTCGAATTTAATTGGCTACGCATCTTTATAGAGCTAAATTGCTTCTTTACTCAAAAGTTTGTACTATGGGATATACATTGAAATATGAAAACAAATAAAAAACAACTTTGTCCCCACAAAAACTGGCCAAAAACGAGTCGGAATCGCGCACGACAGATTCCGTAGCACGATTCAATAGTAATACTATATACAAAAATAGATTTTATTAAATAAGGACCCCTTAAATTTTTCTTTTATTATTTTTTATTATAACGGTCACAAACTCTTGAATTTTTAAATGACTAGGTACTTAAAAAATAAAAATATGTAGCCCTGTGAAAAACCAGTAGACAGACAGCGGAGTCTTAGTAATAAAAATAATGCATTATATCTACAACATGGCGAATTTCGTTCATAGTTCATGTTCGTTTCCCTAATAAAAAGTTCTATGTAAAAATATTCAATTCATATGTACGTATACTTTCTAAGTTTATCTTGGACATCACTGACATCAGTAACCATATCAGAGGCCCTTGAGGTGGTTTGGAAACTCTGACACTAGGGTATGTGGGGTCGTAAGACCTTACTGCCCACAAGATAAAGACGAAGATATAAAAATATAAAAACAAACATTGTGCTTATTACGTATTCAAAATTCCATCTCAATCGAACACCGGGAAGTGGGTCAATTTTAACTCGTAAGATATGATTGAGTTCCTTTGCTCAGTTTCCGGCTCCATCATCAGACGAGCTCTGTGACATCATTTTATTGCATTGTCATGCAAATTGCACTTTTACGCAAAATATCTGCACGATCGTACATCGGAAAGTGGGTCAAATTTAACTTGTAAGATTTGACTAGCGAAAAGGAGAAAGTAAATATAAGCTTGCTAGCTTGCTTCATCGCATTTATGATTACTTTATAATATGATATACCATCACGCCTATATTCCCCGAAGGGTTAGGCAGAGGTGTACCAATGCTCGCCGCCATGTTTAGGTCCCATGTAAGAGAGGGCGAGCCTATTGCCATTAACCGAGCACAAATCCTATCTCCGAGCTGCTACTGAGAATTTCATAGAAAAACCCAATAACACTTCGCTCGACCTGGGTATCGCACTTAAGACCACTAGCGTAGCAATCACGCTTAGCACCACTAGGCTAACGAGGCAGTTTATAATCACTTTAACCTTGCCAATTCCCTTCTGCTTTGAACACACACTAATACATGTCAAACTAGTCACACAACGTACATATAAGCACAAACACACACACATAAGTCCCCCGACCAGCAGTTCCGGCACTTAATTGAATCGTTCCAAAGCCGTACCGGTTTCAGCAGCTTAAAGAATTCCCGTCCCGACACTGAACGGTTTATTAGATAGCTTCAGAGACGAGGCATTTATTGATGTGAGCTGTCGTGGATTCAATGATCAATTGATTGGAATTGAAATGGGGTGAAGTAATTCGAGGCTTACTGGTGTAATAATTAGGTTTAAATCACGTAAAATGATCTGCTATTTTTTGTAAGTAATTGTCACGATTTTGGTTAAATATTGGTGATTATTTTTAAATCTATTCTAAGCTAAGCATAAGTTTGGGATGTAAATTTATTACGGAATTTAGATACTCTGCCTGGTTTAGCCATATCAAAGCTTCATACGCAACTTCGGCGAAAAAATATGTATGTTCATCTGTTACTACATAACTTCTAAACTCCTTAACATAATTTGACAAATGTGATATCGTTGGAAGCGTCTTGATCGTCCGCTAGTTTTAAGATATGTGACGTAACATTAACTTCAAAATGGTGGCTTGCAGAGGACACAAAACGCGTGATTAGAAAATAAAAATTATTAGATTGTGTTTTTTAAGTAATCGGATTTTAGTTTTTAAACTTATGTCTCTTATATAACCACTCATATATCACGTTACGACACACGAGGAGCAGTGACCAAATAAGTAACTAAACGATGATAAAAAGAACTATTTCCTCTACACATATCCAACAAACAACAAAGGACTAGGAAAACAGTAAGTAAAAGAAATACCCACTAATTCTTGAAAAGAAATACTCGCGACACGTTCCGAAATCGTAACAATTCCATTGACCATTAAATCAAAGTGCCTAGTAAAACATACATAAAAGAGAAAATCTTCTTAACGGTAGCACTAAAAAATATCGGAGACATTCTAACAGGAATCTGGTGAAACAACTCCCTATTGAATGATCTGGAAACTAAGCGGCCATCTTTCTTTTTTTTTTCTTTTACACCTGAACAGATGTTAGTTCTAAAGATTTTGTACGTTTATGTGGAATTGGAGAAGTTTTTAGTGAGGTTTATAGTGATGGTTAGTTGTGGGATGGTGGATTGTTGTAGATTTGTAGAGGATTAGATAATCATATTAATTTGTGTTGAATTTAATTGTATTAATTTGGGATTGGAGTGGCCAAAATAAATAAATAAAACACGTCAAATGGTCTCGTATTTCTCGAATTGGCCTAAGGATTTATTATGATTAATTTTAAATTTATTCTATTTCATGATGGTTCAGTTTAGACACCCACCTCTAATAACCAAGGTGGTTGGGTTCATAACTGCGCACGAACGAACATTAATTAGGCTTTTCCAATTTCATATGTAGGTACTTCTTAAGTTTATCTTGAACTTCACTGACAGCGGTAAAAGAGAACATCGTAAGGAATCCTTAAGGCCGATTCTACTAATTAATAAAACAGTTCAAAATCTAGTCTCAAACTTATCTCTGAGACAATCTTTGTCAAATAATGTATGTAATTTAAAGGCAGTTTTGATGGTGGGTCCACACGACACAGACTTAACACAGACTTCTATAGAATTTTGTCTGTACAAAAAATCAGTACAGACAAATGTCAGTGTATCAGAAAAGTCGGAAGTCTGCGTACATGTCTGTACGATTGTCGGAGCAAAACTCATGATTATTGAATTACTTAATTTATTAATTAAAATCGAAGTCTGAACTGATGAAAAGTCTGCACAGACATTTGGTAAAGACCTCTGAGTAAAAATTTTTACTCAGACTTTATAGTCTGTGCAGATGTCTGTACAGACAAAAGTCTGTATTGTGTGGACCCACCATGACAGAAGGAGATTGCGATCGTTTCTAAAAGTTTGTAGAAGAGCCCCTTCAACATCCCTTGAGCACGCGTGGTGATCATTGCAAGTGCGTTCTCTGTATGTGAAGAGGTTTTTACCCTTCATTGGTACAATAATAGTCCGGTATTATAACATAGTTTTCTAGAAACCAACCTATCATTCTTTATCAAAATGATCTGTCAAAACGTAACCATTGCCTAGACATAATATATTATTTTGTTGGCAAAGTTCTCTTCTTTCAAATTCTCACTAGAGACCTATCATTATTTACGAACTGCGAAACTAAATGCGTAAATAAGAAAGTAGTTTGAACCTTCAGGGTGAAACGTGACAGGCTGGAGTGACAGCCGAAAACGAATTCGTTGAATTAAATAGTATTCCATCTTAAAGCCTAGATCTTAAGGATCCTATTCACATACCATCACTCCTGTATTCCCTGAAGGGTTAGGCAAAGGTGTACCAATGTATACCCACAGTTCGCCGGTATGTTTTTTAGGTCTCATGTAATAGGCGGCGAGCTTATTGCCGTTAATCGGGTACAAATCCTAACACCGAGCTGTTACTGAGAATTTCGTAGAAAACCCAATAATACTTTGCTCGACCTGGGAATCGAACCCAAGACCTCTAGTGTAGCAGTCGCGTTTAGGACCACTAAGCTAACGAGGCAGTTATCATATTTATCTAACATAAACCGTAAATGTATGTAAAAATATATTTTCCAGATTGATTTCGGTCACGGCGGCTAATCTCAATGGAGACTAGCTAAGTACGCAGGAGATATTATATTATTATAGTGCACGAGTGGGTGCGCAAATACAGGTGCACTCCCTCTTCCCTATCTCTCATAGTCTGATAGGATGGCCATCCGATACAAATGGGAAGTGATCAGGCGCAGGACCAACGACTTTACTTGCTTTCCGAGACAAGGGGAGGTCACAACACCAACTTCCAAACTCCGGGTAGCCGCCCGGAGTTTGAGACAGTAATGGAAGAACCCATATAAATTTTTGCCTAACCTGGGAATCAAACCTAGGACTCTACGCTCAACAGTCGCACTTGCGGTCACGAAACCAACAAATCAGTCAACATAAACTACACTTATTCCGGACCGATTTCACTCATCAAAACGACAATTTTCTTTTGAAATTGCGCCCACAAACAGAAAAGCACTTTAATGTTACAGTCCCAAGGTAACAATTTGTATGAGAGGGTAAATGACGTCACGAACTCTTGAGGTAATATATGGAAGGTTCAAGGTAGGTAGCGCTACTCTTAGTGTGGACATATACGACCTCTGTCAACTATTTACTGGGTTATTGTGCGTCTGTCTGTATATTTAATTCAAGTACTTTATTTATTGGTTGGTTTACTGTTTTCCTGGTAATTTGGGGATGAAGAAATGAGTTCACTTTGGGGGATGAGTTTTCAATGGAATTATCTGTTATCTAAGGGTTGTAAAAGTCAATGTAATGTCGTGAGCTACTATGGAATTAGAACATTAATAGACCCGCCCTTCTAATATATTAGAGTACAAGCTGTTGCCCGCGACTTCGTTCGCGTTCAGTATTTTTAAGTTAATAATGTTCATACTGTTTCTGTCTAACCCCTACGTGACATAGCGTGATAAATTGTACCTAAGATTAGCAGCTCAGGTTACTGCCAACACAATGCCAAAAGTTTTGTTCAAATCGGTGCAGGAATTAAAAAGTTATGCGCGTACTACATACAAACAAACAAACAAACAGACAAAAATTCTAAAAACCTTTTTTTTGGGTTCAGTATAATTACTCTTTATAAAAAATATTGAATGTACAGAATTGGCTTCGTTACGATTTTATTATATGTATAGATTAGAGTAGTGGCAGGAAAAGGATGGGAAGTTTCTCAAAAACCATTAAAAAGTGAAAACCGACAATAATTGTTAAAAGGATATTGTATAAAATAAACTAGCTGTATACCTCGCAGATTAAGACCACAGGAAGACACTGGATGCAGGCCGCTTCCGACCGGTCCCTTTGGAAACCTATGGTCCTCTCATAGGTTTCCTAGGCCTACGTCCTGCAGAAGTCCTGGCGTCTTGCGGCTGATATGATGATGATGATGATACTCCGCGGTGCACCCTCGTTCAGTTAAATCTTTGGTTACTGCTCCGCTCCCGCTAGTCGTAACATGATGTTCTTTCCGTATAAACCATCTTCTTAAATCACTCTATATATTGATGTAAACCGCCAAACTCGAGAATGCCTGAACCAATTTGCCTGATTCTTTTTTTGTCGCGTCTACAATTTAAAAGAAGTTTTTTTTATAAGAATATTTTTGGAAAGCCCATCGGAAAAGTCGTTTCGCTTAAGCCTTTTCCAAAATAGAAAAACAGGCTAAAGAATTAAGATATTTTGGCAAGTAACACCACAGAAAATGCCTAGTCTACATGATGTATGAAGATAGGCATTCGTTGCCGCCCCCAGACACTTATAACCGTTTTGATAACAAAACTTGTGCCACATTTACGTGCCGCCGTTATTATTGTACCAACATATTGTTTGAGAGACAACGAGTGTTTGTTGTTCTAGTGTACTCAGTAAAGAGGTAAGCAGGGGTAGAGGTCTTCTACATTATAATAGCAAAGTTTTGATCATTTTCTCAAGGTTTTTTTTTTCACAAAATTATTAATGGAAAGTAAGCTATATACATACATACATTCATTAACTCACGCCTTTTTCCCATTGGGGTAAGCAGAAACCACAGAACGCCACCTGCTATGATCCTTACTATACTCCTCCGTAAATTAACATACTAGTCAACCACGGGTTTTTTTTTTTTTTTTTAAAGATGGTAAAATCATCAAATGACCCCCCCCCCCCCCCGTCCTGGGCGGGGCGGGAGGGAGTGTCAGACTTTTACTGACTAAAAACCATCTATGTTCCTTCATGTGCCCTTTGCGTTCCGGGGGCGCGGTATCTCTTTCGAACAACCCGCAGGTCAACCACGGGTGGCGGAGAGATTACATGACAGGTAAATTACCGACCCAACATGAGTATTGATATACCTACTTGCTTTTTATCCACAACCACTGTCCTGTTGTTGGACAAAAACCTCTCCCAAATCATTGTAGTCACTCTTTTCCACCTTGAACTAGAACTCTTGAAACTCATCATCATCGCGCCATCTCTTTATTGAGTAGCCTACGCCATCCAGTTTTAAGCACCCACTTCGTGATACTCTTACCTATCAGTCATTCGTATCGGTGGCAAATATAAATACTAAATAATATAATTTTGTTTTTTTTTTTAAGACAGAATTCAGCTATACTTAGTGTATTTTGGATCACAAAGATTAAATTTACAGTTTGATATTTATTAAAACTTATTCATTACAACCTTATGCATAAATCTAAAAATATACCGTACAGAGGCGGACTTAATGCCTTAGGCATTTTCTACCAGTCTACCTCATATTATGTCAAACATAAAAATAATGTGCTTTTTGCAAACTATTTTAAGTTTGACGTATGAAGACGTCAAATCAGTCTCTGTGATTACAAAACACACTATTACGATAACACTATCCACTGACGCAGTTATTAGATCGCCATATGTGCAGGTGAGAGGTCACAGGTCAAAGGTCACTTTACATAAAGAAAACGCGACCAATGATTCCAAAATCAAATTCTCAATCATCTTTCCGAACATGTTACGATAATTACAGCTACAGATTGCCAATCAGTATGGCAGTTGCATTCGGTTCGGAAGTACTTGATTGAGCGTCAATCAATGCTGTGGATCAAGCTGATTGGCCCGTGCTTGAATGCTATGTACTTATATTACGTAGCTGATGGAATGACCCAACCTACAATCCTCCCGGTATTTGCTGGTTTTATTATTATTTTAAGTCTATATCTGACATGAATAAGATTAACTCAGTGGCAGCTCGGAGTAAGGATTTGTGCCCGGTTAATGGATTACCGTTAACCGGGCACAAATCCTAACTCCCTACTACTACCTACTGGGTCCCATATAATAGGGGGCGAGCCTATTGAGGCTCGCCCCCTATTATATCTAAACATACCGGCGAACTGTGGATGTATATTGGTACACCTCTGCCTAACCCGATCTGCCTAACCCTTCGAGGAATACAGGCTTGAGGGTATGTTCATTCAATTTAAAAAAAAAACACTAAATTACATAAATTGTAATTAATACAGAAGCATTAGTCCAAATCCCTTACGCCCAAAAGTTATTATTTTTTTAATGCAATCCACAAATCCTAAATGGTAGCTTATCTATTAGTACTTCTCGTTACCCCTCGTAACATAATAAAATATGGCACAAAATTCGATACAATACAGAAAACATCTTGAATAATAATCTTGATACATTCCCTCGCTTTCATTTTGCTCTCCAAAAGTGTACGGCGATCATTAATCTTGATCTATATCGTGGCATATTATGGATATTATATACAAACTCTGTCAGTTTACTTTTTGTTGTTTACACGTTTTTGTTTTTTTGTGAAATTTTGTTTATATTTTACGAGAAAATGGTTAGTAAAATGGGAAACTTTATTTCACAAACATGAAATGAATTTGTCGTGTGAATTAATCCTTACGCAGTGATTATGTAAGTATTTGTGAATATGCAACCGGCAGAAGGGGACGATTTTTTTTTAATACGTAGAATAAAGTGGAATAAAGTTGTTATTTAGCCATTCAATTAGAAAGATGTTAAAATTATAACCTAACTATAAACTAATATTATTTAGCTGAAGAATTTTTTTGTTCGTTTAAACACCTTCTCTAGTACTACCAGTCGAGTTTTGTATATTATATATGTCGCATCCGGCAAGTGACGTTTACAACAAAACAAGGCACGCCACCTAGCGGCAACTATCAAGACTAGAGTTGGCGCGCTTTGACAGAGTCGGGGCGTTTCCGGTTGTTTACATTATTCAAGAAAACGCGCCAAGACGAGGATTCTGATCTTGGTGATCGACCAGTGAAGTCGCTTCGGAACTGTCCTACGTTTTGTTGAGTTAGAGTTTCAGTTGTTAATTGTAATTAGTTATTTCGAAGAGTAAAGTGATTAATTGTCTAAGTGAGTGTTATTTATTTGCACGATTACCCATATAAACCCGCCTGATGGCTGATCGTAGCTCGAACCATCCTGATGACGCCGACATCAGAAGTGGGATTCAAATCGAGCAAATAAGAAAACACGCGGTGATAAAATAACCTTGAAAACTCACAATAGCGGTTATTTTTGAAATGCAAGACCAACAAAGTGGCTGTTATTTTTGAAATGCAAGACCAACAAAGTGGCTGTTATTTTTGAAATGCAAGACCAACAAAGTGGCGGTTACTTTTTGAAATGCGAAACAAACAAAGTGGCAGTTCCTTTTTGAAACGCGAAACCAACAAAATGAACGTGCTGTTACAAACTCTTAGAACCAAACCAGTGAATAGCAAGGTCACGCATGCGGCAGGCTGGGACACACACAAGCGGATTGTTACACGAAGAAGGATGTCAAGAAGCCGTTGCCTGTGCCGGCTACTCCGGGCGCCGCCGGGCGGCGACAACAAGGCAGCAACAGCGACATCAAGGCGGCAGCAGCAGCGACAACAAGGCAGCAGCAGCGACAACAAGGCAGCAGCAGCTCAATGGTGTCCGTCAAGAGTGGCTGCAGCAGCGGCGGGAAGCGAGGGACGCGTTGGAGTTTGCTACGTTAGAAATCCTTACGGGTGTGCTGATGAATACCGGTGAGTCGTGTCCATTTTATTACGATTCTGGTGCCGAATGTTCTTCATCAAAGATAATGTTGCGTGAACTACCCCGTTGGTCTCGTGGTCGCAAGTGCGACTACTGTGCAAGGGGTCCCGGGTTCGATTCCCAGGTCGAGCAAAAAGTGTTATTGGGTTTTCCTATGAAATTCTCAGTAGCAGCTCGGAGTTTGGATTTGTGCCCGGTTACTGGCAATAGGCTCACCCCCTATTACATGGGACCTAAATATACCGGCGAACTGTGGGTGTGCATTGGTACACCTCTGCCTAACCCTTCGGGGAAAACAGGCGTGATGATATTATAATGTTGCGTAAAATTTTGTAGCAAGCGTGTTTACATTATTTTAACGGAATCGATCAAGGTCATAGTTTTTCGAGAAGTACCCTACAAATACGAGCATGACAGGCTTTTTTTTTTTTTTTTTATAGACGGGAAATCATCAAATAACTTCCCCCGCCCTGGGCGGGGCGGGAGGGAGTGTCAGACTTTTACTGACTAAAACCCGTCTATGTTCCTTCATGTGCCCTTTGCGTTCCGGGGGCGCGGTATCTCTTTCGAACAACCCGCAGCCCCGGCAGGCATCGGCCCTCAGTGGCCCCATCCAATTTTGCTGACATCTCTTTGAGGCGCGCGTGGAACACGAACGCGCCGTCGACACGGTCTGTCGCTAGTGAACGTACGGACGGTGAGCTACCCATTGCTCACCGTCCACAGACCCGCGTCTACGGTGGCCGGGAGTCGTCACGTGGCTCCCGACGCCCGGATCGTCTACCGCGGCGGCCGCTGGGACGGGGACGGGGGACCCTCCTTTCCCTCTCCCGTCCCGCCGCCTCCTTCTCTAGCATTACAGCTTCGCAGAAGGAGGCGACTGCTTCCCATTCCCCCTCGCTCCGGACGATGGCCTGAACCAGTGCCGGACGCGAGAGGGCGCCGCCGCCGATGGCCGCCTCGAGGACTCGGCGGTGCTCGGCCCAAGCAGGGCACACCGCCAAAGTATGCTCCACCGTGTCCTCGGGGCGATCCTCACAATGGTGACACCCGGGCGATTCCTCCCGCCCGATGAGGTGCAGGAACCTCCCGAAACAAGCATGACAGGCTAAGACGAATGTCTGAGTGCCAAGTTCCTCTAGAAGTAGAAGATGTTGAACCGTGTGATAGTGGTGAATCTTAGTTCGGCTGGTCGGACCGTACCTGTTGCCATTTCGTAGCCGTAGTCCGTTAGAAGTCGGTATCTGCTTTTAGTAGTCCGTGGATACGCGGTGTGCGGGTGGCACAGGCGGAGGTCGGGTCTTGTAGAGACCATAGGGTCCGTGAGACTCGACATTCAAGAGAATTTAATGAAACAAACGCGAGGTTTGTTGGAAGGGCTTAAGGAAAAGCCACAGGCCACGAATAAGATTCCTGCTTTGCCTTTTTATGATGCTCTCAGAATGATTTAGTAATTGCTCTAGTATTTGTAGTTGATCTAATCGTTTAATTAATTAAATTGTTCAGTTTACATTTTTGATGTAGGTAGAACTAAAACAAAATTATTGTGACAAGAAATTCGTTTTAATTTCTTAAGTTATTTTAAGTTTGTGTCAGGAGTGACCGAACGGTATGTACTGCGCTATTTATCTTGTTACAGAGTAAACACACGAGGTCGTGGTCTGGAAAAACCGTAGTGCGTAGTCAGTGGATGATGCACACGGGCGATCTACTTGGGGGATGCGTACTGGATCCATGCGCTGGATGTGTGAGAGCAATGCGATTGCTGGTCAGCTGGAGAGCCGTGGTTTTAAAGGTTTCGAACGACTATGGTACATGACACATGGGATGGTATGGTATGGTATGGTACATGGTAATGATTATTGTATTTTCAATGATTCCCAATTTTACAAAGTTAGTAGATTTACCCGCTAAAGCGTTGATAATTTGCATTCACAACTTTATTTTTTTAGTTTATTCAGATTGTTTACTTGTGAGGTTCCCGTTAAGACAATAAACGAGAGTAGTGAGTAAAGTGATAGTGCTAGTGAGAGCACTGATGTTGTTGTTGATTGAAGTATTTTGACGTGATTTGTTTGACTGTTTGTTGACGAGTTGTGTGACCTTGGCTGGAGGCCTTGAGTACACTTGTGAAGCCTTGGTGGGAGTGCCTTGGCGAGACGTTTGACGTGTTATTGGTGGCCTGGCCATGGTGATTTGGCAGGTCGGTGATAATGATTTTGACTGTGGACTATTGATGACTTTTTGGTTAACAACAATTGGTTTTCTTTGAACTTTTGGAGATTTTTGATAACACGTGTGTAACGGAAACGTCTCATTGTTTTTGTTTTTGTTTTCATCAATTTGAAAGAGTTGCCTAAGTTAGATGCCAAGTACAGAGGACCATTTCAAATCGTAGAGGTCCTAGACGGAGATCGTTACCTTTTAAAGTCGTTAGTTAATAAGCGTACTTACAAGTATGCACATGATTGCGTTAGAAAAATGCCTGAGGGCCAAGTACCAATTGAGGTTGTTGAGGAAGACGAGATAGTGGAGGCAGAGTCAAATTAAATTGTTGTGTGTGTGAGAAGTACAGGTTCTAGATTCGTTGGGTCGGAGACCGTACCAGAGTATCGTAGCCATAGCCTGTTAGAAATTGGCATCTACTTGCTAGACCGTGGGTACGTGGTACGCGGTAGCTCTGGGTAGTATGGTCGGGTCTAGCCTCGAAGCCAAGACCGTAGAGTCAAGGACGACTCGGCATTCCTGCGGGAAGTGCATATGTGACAAATGTGTTGCAGCTATGTTATAGCTGTGATTGTTGACCGCGAATTAGATACCTGGGACTTTGTTGTTAGTTCATTAATAACAATATCGGATCGATTGATAAATTATCAGTGATCATCATCCTCAATAGTACTTGGACACTGTGTGATTTCCATGTTGCTATTTAATTGTGTACCTAGCTATTGTTTTAAATTGATTTTGCTATTTTGAATAATTGGAGGTTTGATGTAATTGTTAGTTAAGTAAACAAACTTTACAGTTCAAATTTCTTTTATTGTAAGCCATGGTCGAACGTATACTGTGCTGTTGTAATATCATTTCAGACTAACACACGAGGACGTGTGTCCTCGCAGGATGGCCGTGTCGCATCCGGCAAGTGACGTTTACAACAAAACAAGGCACGCCACCTAGCGGCAACTATCAAGACTAGAGTTGGCGCGCTTTGACAGAGTCGGGGCGTTTCCGGTTGTTTACATTATTCAAGAAAACGCGCCAAGACGAGGATTCTGATCTTGGTGATCGACCAGTGAAGTCGCTTCGGAACTGTCCTACGTTTTGTTGAGTTAGAGTTTCAGTTGTTAATTGTAATTAGTTATTTCGAAGAGTAAAGTGATTAATTGTCTAAGTGAGTGTTATTTATTTGCACGATTACCCATATAAACCCGCCTGATGGCTGATCGTAGCTCGAACCATCCTGATGACGCCGACATATATGATAGCCAGGTTTATAAAGAAAACTATAGGCTTTATAATATTACGCTACGACTCACGAGAGCACAGCAATAACCAAACACTTAAGTAAAAAAAAAACACGGGCTGAAATTACACATATGTAAAGCCACGTCTTTTTCCCATGGGGGTAGGTAAAAATCACAGAAAAACAAATTCTTAATAAAATTAAATAATCTAAAATTGATATAACTACAAACAAAATATATCACTTTAAATTATTTGATTTAGCAATACGCAAATTTTAAGATGTTAATTAAATATTGTGTACCCCAAACACAAGGTAACGTAAATTGGCTCACCACGTGTATAACCTCGGGTCTATATACCTACCTATGTACACAGGTACCTACGCGTCAAGGGTACGTCAGCCAATCAGCAGACATACCCACGTTACTTCCACTTGGGCTTCTCACCAAAGATCGTCGACGTGTGACCCTTAGGGTGCGATTATATAAGCTATTTTTTGAGCAATTATTGCCCATGGACATACAGACAGACATACATACCATCAAGCCTGTATTCCCCGTAGGGCGAGGCAGAGGTGTATTAATGTACACCCACAGTCCGCCGTAATGTTCTAGGTCCCATGTAATAGAGGGCGAGCTTATTGCCATTAACCAGGCAAAAATCTCAACCCCGTGCTGCTACTGATCATTTGATTATAGGTTTATAGTTCTCCAAAAAAAAACCCAAAGTCATCTGCAATACCTGCCCCCCTAGCCAAGTCACAAACGATAAACGCAATCGCTGAGTAGGCTTTAATAGATCTTCAACTTTATGTGCTTGGTTTTAAGTTGAAGATCTAATGAAGATTGCATAGCGTTTTCGTTCATTCCAGTCGCTAACGCTTAGAAATCTTTAATAGATTTTCAACTTAAGGCTCTTGGGTATTAAGTTGAAAATCTATTGGTACCTACCGAGCGTTTGCGATTATCGTTTGTGACTTGGCTAGGGGGGCAGAGGCCTTGCAGATGCGTTGCGATCCTAGAGACAATACATATCCTTTAAACTGGAACACAATAACTTTGCGACAGAAATAGGTAAAGTGCTAGTGCTTCCCCGGACAAAATGTTTAATATTGTTTCGGCAATATCGCTTCTATTAACTTCATTATTATTTTGTACTAGCTTTTGCCCGCGACTTCGTACGCGTGGATTAATAGTTCCCGTTCCCGGGGGATTTATGGGATGAAAACTATCTTATGTCCTTTCTCGGGTCCCAGACTATATCTGTACCAAATTTCATTGAAATCGGTTCAGTGGTTTAGGCGTGAGTAAATAAATAAATAATAAAAATAAATATCTTGGGACAACTCACACACGGCTATCTGATCCCAAGCTAAGCAGAGCTTGTATTATGGTAACCAGACAACTGATATACATACTTATATAATTTATAAATACATACATATTATAGATAAATCACACCCAGACACAGAACAAACAATCATGCTCATCACACAAAGTTTGTCCTGGGTGGGAATCGAACCCACGACCTCCGGCTTAGCAGTTAGGGCCACTAACCACTAGACCAACAGGCCAGTCAAAGAAAGAAAGTGAAGAAGGGACAGACAGACAGACAGAGTTACTTTCGCATTTATAATATTAGTAAGGATTGCTATTATAGTTATTGCTCCAAATAGCTCAATATGATATGACAGTATCTCAAGTAATAATTGCTACATTCCATTACCATTTCGTTGTCATGACGTCGTACATATTACGACGTCATGACAACGAAATGGTATTATGTCCGGAATGAATACAAATAATTAAAATTGAAGTTTCTGTTTGTAATAACAAAATAACAGATAATTACTTAATCCCAACATGATATTGCTTACACGATATTTGTATTAAAAAAAAAACAACTTTTTTTTTTTATATCTCTGTCTGTTTGTTCCGGTTAATCTCCAAAACGGCTGAACCAATTTTGACTACACTGACAGATAGTTGCTGGTATATGGAGTAACTTAGGCTAAATATTACTTTTGAAAAATAATTTGGGTCAAGCGCAAAAAAATAAACATACATACATAGACTCACGCCTTTTTCCCATGGGGGTAGGCAGAAAACCAACTGCTACGATCCTTACATACTCCTATCGCCTCGTCCACATTCATACATCTGGTCATACAAACACGCCGGTTAAGAGTACTTCGCACCTGACCTTTCTGAAGAACCTCACCAATAAGGTCAAGGTAGGTCTTTCTAGGGCGTCCCCTCCCGGCATTGCCACTCATATCTGCCATATAAATCCCTTTTATTAGTCGCCTTTCATTCATCCTCCTATCGCCTCATTCACATTCATACATCTGGTAATACAAGCACGCCAATTAAGAGCACTTCGCACCTGACCTTTCTCAAGAAAATAAAATCTCGTAATAATTGATATTTACGGGAACAAAGTCGCAGGCATAAGTTAGTTAAGAAATATAAGTAGCCTGTATGAACACACCCTTAGCAAAAGCGGCAACGTCGCGACTCGTGTACTATAACTGACCTAAATTGGCATTGTCACTTTTTCAATTCACTAATGCGATGTTGCCAATTTTCAGTGACGTGCTTTATATGTGTGTGTGCGTTTTATGTTTGTATTCTTTGTGTGTGAACAAAGTGTAATAGCGTAACGCGTTTTTCAATGATATTCTTTTGAATTCTGATCAATGGCGTTAGTTATTTATAAACTAACTGCCTTTTGGCCGCGACTTCGTCTGCGTGGATTTCAGAATTTTGTCAAGGTCCTGAATTATTCCTTAGGTACTCATAAACGTGGTAAAAAGTAACATACTATTCCAGATTATAATCTAAGTCTGTGCCCGACTGGTGAGGTCCCGGGTTCGATTCCCAAGTTGGGAAAAAGTGTTAATGAGTTTTTCCATTGCGGAATTTCTCAGTGACAGCCCGGAGTTTGGAAGTTGGTGGTGTGACACCCCCGTGCCTCGGAAAGCACGTAAAGCTGTTGGTCTCGGCTGTCATTCGTAGATCTTTGACAGTCGTTACGGATAGTCAGAAGCAAAGAAGTCTGACAACCAGTCTAACCAAGGGATAATATCCCTTGGTTAGACTGGGCAACACGATATTATCGTGTTGCCCAGTTACTGGGTTGTGGAGGTTAGATAGGCAATCGCTCCATGTAAAACACTGGTATTCAGCTGCATCCGGTTAAACTGAAAGCCGACCCCGACATAGTTGGGATAAGGTTAAGCAGATGATGATGATAAATCTAAGTCTGTGCCCGATTTCATTTAGATCCGTTCAACTGTTCTAGCTTGATTGAATAACAGCCTGGTGACAGACAGATAGACAAACGGACAGCGAAGTCTTAGTAATAGGATCCCGTTTTACCCTTTGAGTACGGAACCCAAAAAAAACAATTGAAAAGCCAATCTTTTAACAAGAAAGATTCCTCAATCTTTTCTTCCTCAAACTAATATATAAACCCTTTGATAAATATTATTATAATCATATTCAAACTTCAAAAACAACGTCCGTATTATAAAAAAGTTAATGCAACATTATCGAGTTAAAAAGCGATTCTACACAGTTTCCTATTTAATTTATTTAGTAGTAGTAGAGCTCTTTGTGAAGGAGCTCGTCCGTGGAAGTACTACCACCATACGTATACCTATTTCTGCCGCAACGCAGTGTAGCTGTGTTCCAGTTTGAAGGGTATGGGTGCCAGTGTAATTACAGGCACATGTGACGTTTTAATTTTGTCTCTGGGATGGCAACGCATTTGCAAGGCCTCTGGTATTGCAGATGTCTATAGGCAGGGGTAACCACTTAACATCAGGTCAGGCCGTCGGCTTGATTGTCATGCAATGATATTATGTGTATAATGACATGTATAATGACGGGCCTGTTGGTCTAGTGGTTAGCGGCCCTGACTGCTAAGCCGGAGGTCGTGGGTTCGATTCCCACCCAGGACAAACTTTGTGTGATGAGCATGATTGTTTGTTCTGTGTCTGGGTGTGATTTATCTATAATATGTATGTATTTATAAATTATATAAGTATGTATATCAGTTGTCTGGTTACCATAGCACAAGCTCTGCTTAGCTTGGGATCAGATAGCCGTGTGTGAGTTGTCCCAAGATATTTATTATTATTATTTATGTTTAAAAAAAAACTATAAAAAGAAAAAATAACACTAAAGGTACCGCAACCACAAAGTACCAACTTCACAGTAGCTTAGAAACAATTAGTGAAATGAAAAAGTTTCACCAAATCTAGAGGCATCTTGTTTTAATTAGGATTTTTTTTATGAAAAAGGCAAAGATTGCGTGGTTGAAATAATTAATGTTCGTCTAAAAGAAATTCGTAAAAGGTTCAATGACCTTGACTTTGCACTTGTTACTTTAGATAAGGTGATGAAAAAAGAACTCAATTGTCTTGTAAATAAGTTGAAATTCAAATGAGTGCTACGCCGTTGCTACGAGTTTCTACGGCGTAGCAATGCTAGTGCTACGAATGCTAAACGCGTAGCTACGAGGCATAAAGTTGTGACTATGTAGAATATTGTGTCATGTCTTGCAATACTAGAATTATCACTACTCGTAAATCGGGTCACTTTCCACTTTTAGAGTTCCGTACGTCCATATGAAAAGGAAACCCCATATAGGATACTTCGTGTGTCTATTTATTTCACTGTCATAGCTAATTTGCTCCTAAAATACTTGACCGATTTAGATGATATTTAATATTTGTGTCTCAAATATGGATGTAAAACGTATTTTTGATATGGGGGTCAAAAATCGTTAACATTTATATTCACGTCGCTTAACAATATGAATGGTACAGTTGATTTTTTATTCATAAATTCAGGGTTCCACTCATAGTAAAAGTTGTTCGCGATGATGAGTTCATATAAACCTTTTTGTTTTCAGTTAATTAGTTAGGTACGCCTTGTATATTAACTCAAATCGGGTTTTAATACATTGACTTTGATGCGGAGGAAATCCCGGCCAGAAGCTATTTATAAATTTATGTTATTATTGTACTTGTGTACAAATCAATTTAGATTCGAGAATTCATAATTATTGAGAACTAGCTTTTGCCCGCGACTTCGTTCGCGTGGATTAATAGTTCCCGTTCCCGGGGGATTTCCGGGATGAAAACTATTCTATGTCCTTTCTCGGGTCCCAGACTATAATATCTGTACCAAATTTCATTGAAATCGGTTCAGTGGTTTAGGCGTGAAGAAGAGACAGACAGACAGAGTTACTTTCGCATTTATAATATTAGTAGGATTTCATTAAAAAAACCCGTTAAAATTTTGCCCGAACTGGGAATCCAACTCAGGACCCCAAGCTCATCAGTCGACTGACTACTAACTCAAAAACATAAACCTACACTACACAATAATCTCGTTTCAAATCAAACACAGGAACAAACATATTAGCTACTACGGACAAATCGCTCCGAACTTTGTAGTGGAGAGGAACAGGAATTGCGTTGTTCCGAACTTGGAGGAGTGAGCTCCGGAACACGATGCGGATTCAGAATCTGGCTGCGGACTCAGCAGATGGTGAAATAGTGAGTTATTGAGATATGAAGTACTGGCAAATAAACTGTTTGGTGTGCAGGAAAAATTATCATCTGTCTACTACACAAGCAATGTGCAGTTAACAACAAAAGCAGATTAACATTTCAGATTTTTTAATCCTTATTATTTCTCAGTAGCAGCTCGGAGTTTGGGTTTGTGCCCGGTTAATAGCAAAAAGCTCGCCCCCTATTACATGAGACCTAAAACATACTGGCGCACTGTGGGTGTTCATTGGTACACCTCTACCTAACCCTTCGGGGAATACAGGCATGGTGGTATGCTGTATGGTGGATAACATATAAATTTATACGAGTAGTCAAATATTTATTAATTTATCACAAACACAACTATCGTTACAGGTAATAATCCTAATGCGGTAGCGTGGTCTTTAGTTACATTCTAAATTAAAGCTACTAATTACATATTAGCATAACATAATACACATAATACAAACAATATATATACGTAACAACTATCTGCAACACATACAAATATTTATTTCGTCCGGGAATCGAACCCGCGACACGAAGCACATCAATCAGTCACTCAAACAATTTCAACGTTGGTTCGATAGTAAAAATTGTTCAATGTAATGAGTACAATAACCCCTTTTTTCACTTTCATGACACACCCAAACTAAGATTGTATAAAAAAATCTCCAAGTGTGTTCAAACAAATTATTTGCTCTTCTTTCACAAATCTAACTAAATATTTGTTCACAACAGCAAAATTCTATTCTACTATTCCAAATCCCTAATACCAAAGCGTATGCAGAAAAAACATACCGTTGTAAGTAAATATTATTCAATTGCCAATAACAATATACAAGCGGCATACTGATCGCAAAAGTAATATGTTTTCCCCATCTTTTTGACATTACATAACAGTCACTGAACGCTAAATACCTCTCTCTTTCCCACAAGCTTCAATTTCATATGTTAGAAGGAGACAGATTCCTGTTTGCGTCACTTGATTCGTATTTTATACATTTCGAATTTGGAACAGTGGTAATCGAATGATTTATTGGGTAACGGATTTATGCAGTTCTTTTGTTCTTATTTTGAATTTAAAATCGTCAGGAATTGAGGCCAGAGTAAAAAAAAACAATGTTACCATTAAATAAAGAGAAAAACAAACATTTACCTAGTCATCATCTGCCTAGCCTTTTCCCAACTATGTTGGGGTCGGCTTCCAGTCGAACCGGATGCAGCTGAATATCAGTATTCTACATGGAGCGACTGCCTATCTAACCTCCACAACCCAGTAATGGGTAATACGATACTCTTGGTAAGACTGGTTGTCAGACTTTCTGGCTTCTGACTAACAGTAACGACTGTCAAAGATCTACAAATGACAACCGGGACCACCAACGGCTTTACGTGCTTTCCGAGGCATTAAACATTTACCTAGTATATTATTTTAAATGAACTCAACAATTCCCAGTATCCATACTAATATTATAAATGCAAAAGTAACTCTGTCTGTCTGTCTGTTATGCTTTCACGACTAAACTACTGGACCGAATTCGATGAAATTTGGTACTTGTAAGTTTGAACACCAAGAAAGTTCTACTTTTTATTCTGGCTCTTAATCAGCATCCGCAAAAACCGACATTTAAGCGAACAAAGTCGCGGTCTACCTACTATACTTATAGTACCTTTTTTTAAAGTATGGGAAGTCATCAAATGACTTCTTCTGTTCTTGGTGGAGCAGAAAAGAGAGTCAAAGTCTCACTGACTAAAACCCTTTCGGGTTGACGGTGACTCTTTCGAACGAACTTTGCAACCCCGGCAGACTTCTTATAGTCCTTAAGACAGGCTATAAAAACTCACGTTATCTTAGCTTTTAAAAAAAGATTACAAATTAAAATCATCAACCGCAAACACCTAACATTTTTAGCTTAAAACCTCGAAGTTTTCACACAAAAGTGATAAATTATCACCTTCCAAAAACACATTAGTTTACCTCCATGATCGACCATTACGATGTCATTTCAGTCCCATCCTTTCATACATCAATTCTTTGCGAAAGCATTTTGGCAGAACCACAAAACCGCTGAAAACGCAACGCAGAGTAAATAAAATGAAATATTCGATACATAATCGATTATTCGGTAAAGAGCATTTCGCATTGAAATCGTATGGCTTATACCGCAAATGCATGATTAAGTATTTCGCTTTTAAAGCTTTTAATGGGATCGTCATTTTATACTGCTTATTTGTCTGTCTTGCTCGTGGTATAGTGTTTTCTCATTTATAAGTAGCAAGTGATCATGACGGGCATCGTGACGGGCCTGTTGGTCTAATGGTTAGTGGCCCTGACTGCTAAGCCGGAGGTCGTGGGTTCGATTCCTACCCAGGACAAACTTTGTGTGATGAGCATGATTGTTTGTTCTGTGTCTGGGTGTGATTTATCTATAATATGTATATGTATGTATTTATAAATTATATAAGTATGTTTATCAGCTGGTTACCATAACATAAGCTCTGCTTAGCTTGGGATCAGATAGCCGTGTGTGAGTTGTCCCAAGATATTTATTTATTTGTCTGTCTTGCCTGTGGTATAGTATTTTTTCATATTGATAAGTGGTAAGTAAAACTAAGAGGATTTTAAAAGACGTAGTCGTGAAGTGGATATTACTAACATCGGTGACGGAAAAAATCGTCAGAAAGAAAGGAAAAATCGTCGGAAAAAGATCGTAGAATCATCGGAAAAGATCGTCGTTAGCCTAGTGGTCCTAAGCGCGACTGCTACGCTAGCAGTCTTGGGTTCGATTCCTAGATGTTATTGGGTTTTTCTATGAAATCTCTCTGTAGCAGCTCGGAGTTTGAATTGTGCCCGGTTAATGGCAATAGGCTCGCCCCCTATTACATGGGATCTCAACATACCGGTGACCTGCCGGGGCTGCGGGTTGTTCGAAAGAGATACCGCGCCCCCGGAACGCAAAGGGCACATGAAGGAACATAGACGGGTTTTAGTCAGTAAAAGTCTGACACTGAGGGCGGGGGAAGTTATTTGATGATTTCCCGTCTATAAAAAAAAAAAAAAACATACCGGCGAACTGTGGGTGTGGAACATTCGTACACCTCTGCCTAACCCTTCGGGGAATACAGGCGTGATGGTATGTGTATAAAAACAAGCAAGGTTTCGAACCCACGAACTAAAACTACAAAGTTGGTTCGTAAACCTCCGAACAACTTTAAAATCTTGAATAAAATATTACACCGGAATAAAAATTTCATGCACTAAATTCCAATAGACGGGATAGCGTATGTATACATTATATGTATAGGATGGTTGCATCTCGCATTCGAGTAGAAATGTGAGATTTTCATATTTAGAGTTCCGTACCCGAAGTGGCTGAGCAATAGGATTGTAGGATGATTTTTTAAGGATGGGAAATCAAAATTATTTTTTCCCCTAAGTGGGGAGGTAGGGAGCGTCAGACTCTTACTGACTCAAGCCCATATTATTTATTTAAATAAGGCCATTAAAAGCCTCATTAACTGCCTCGTTAGCCTATTGGTCGTAAGCACGACTGCTACGCTAGAGGTCTTGGGTTCGATTCCCAGGTCGAGCAAAAAGCTTTATTGGGTTTTTCTATGAAATTCTCAGTAGCAGCTCGGAGGTTGGATTTTGTGAACGGTTAATGGCAATAGGCTCGCCCCCTATTATATGGGACCTTAATATACCGGCGAACTGTGGGTGAGCTTTGGTACACCTCTGCCTAAACCTTCGGGGAATACAGGCGTGATGGCCATTTAAAGCCTCTTTGAAAGTCATATACAAGGACAATAAAGACTAAATAGTAGTTGCTACTTCCAAAAGGTAGTTTCGTATAGGAAACAATGAGCAAGAAACATGCATACTTTTTGAAAAGAAAAACATAATAATATTAAAAATGAAAAGGCGTGAAACACATACATAAACTCACGCCTCTTTCCCATGGGGGTAGGCAGAAACTACAGAACGCCACCTGCTACAATCCTTACATATTATTTTTTTAATGTTGTGTTAAATATTGTACGGTGGTACAGAACCCCTTGTGTAAGTCGGCTTGCACTTGACCGGTTTTATGTTCCTCTCTCGTTCCTCTCAGAAGATAAGGGGGTAAGAGGACCAATTTATAAGGTTTTCGCCTTCGCCCATTCCCTATCCTATGAGTGTGTGTATTGTACAGTGAGGATCAAGTAATGTATTGGGTTAAGAAATTACAATATGGCCAAAGTGCCAGATATGTTTTTCAGATACAACGACATACCATCACGCCTGTATTACCCAAAAGGTTAGGCAGAGTGTACCAATGTACACCCACAGATCATTTTATAGATTTTTCTATGGTTTTAAATTTTTCACGTCTGAAAGTAAATTCATGAGTGACTAAATATTGCACACTATTTCAACTACGTGCTAATTATTTTAATTACCATAAACAATTCGTTTTCTATCAGAGAAAGTATTCAGAAACGTCCAGAGATTACCGCTTACGAACAAAAAAATAAAATTACAAACAAACTTCCCGCCTTACTCTTTATAATATTAATATGGATTGTTTAATAAAACAATGTTTTATAGTAATATCTCATACTTAGATTCGTTGAAATAATAATACATTTGTTCAAAATTACACTCGGCAAAGTTCGAAAGCGATTTCCTCATTGAATATGAATCCAATTTGTTAAATTTATTAATATAACTATGAAGAACTCGATTTTTCAAGTGTGTACATAGGTGGATATATTATTATTTCAATCATTTCATAAAACGTATTATAGCCTGTAGCACTCGGAAATAACGTGGCACTCTCAGTAAAAGAGTTATTGTAATGGAAACAGTCCTTCTAGAGCTTTACATCTTTATAACAGGAACTATATAGGAATATATCACTGTCTATGTATGTCAATGACCCTTTACTAGACCCTAAAATAACTAGTGCAAGCGAACAAAAAGTAGAGCAATATCAATAACTCAACGCAGACTCAACCCTTCGCCATTGACATTTGGTATGTAATTACTACCCGTATATATAAAGCCGTCACCCAAAAACTTTACTAAAGTGTCTCCCACTACATTAACCCCATAATCCCACCACCACATAACTTGCTGAACCACCTAATTATCTTCTAAAGCACCAAAACTTTGTCATCTAACTTCGTATCCTGGCAATTCGAGAGCAAAACTCAACGTACAGACAACAAAAGAATTATGTATGCAGGCTACTTTATTAGGTACCACAAATTAAGCTCGCGTTGTGCATTTACATTATACTAAAGTGCACGTAAAAAACAGACTCTGAATACAGTTTGTAGGAAAACCTGCAGCTTGAGGTTTATGGAGGATTCCATTTGGAGTGGAAATGTGGTTCTTAAAGATATTTTTTTTAGTTGAATTAGGAATTTAAATGCAACTACACTATCTGCCTCGTTAGCCCAGTGGGACTTAGTGCGACTGCTACGCTAGAGGTCTTGGGTTCGATTCTCAGGTCGAGCAAAGTGTTATTGGGTTTTTCTATGAAATTCTTAGTAACAGCTCGAAGTTAGGATTTGCGCCCGGTTACCATTAACCGTCTCATGTAATGGTACCATTACCATTACATGAGACCTAAACATATCAGTGACCTGTGGATGTACATTGGTACACATCTGCCTAACCCTTCGGGGAATATAGGCGTGACGGTATTTTTATGTGTTACACTAACTATAAGGTACATTGTAGACACACACGACACTGACAGCATACGTTACAAAGTTGTAGTGTTATTCATCATGTCGTCTAACTTGCTGTACGACACGCTCATTCGTTCAGCGGCCATTTTGAATTCGTATCTTTAATGGCGCGAGTTACATGCCTGCATACTTATCTGTTTTGTCGGCAGTACAAGGATCACAACAGTAATCCTCTTATAAATACACCCGGCGACGCCTAAAGAGTGGAAAATCCAAGATAATCTTTTGATGACATGATTTCCAAATTAGGAGCCCAAGTTTTTACATTTAAATGAGTTTTTGTAGCCGCCTGATATTATTTGTTGTAAGCACAAAAATCGGCAGTTTTGTATTATGAGTTGTCTGTTTTGGTTTGTGTTTTCTTTGTTGGATGATTATGGCTATGGAAAGAGAGGTAATACGGTATCTAATTAAATCTATACTAATATTATAAAGATTAAAGATTTGTTTGTATTGAATAGGCTCCGAAACTACTGGACCGATTTTAACTATTTTTTCACCAATAGATAGCTACATTATTTCATGTGAAGAGGAGAGATGAGACGCATGTGACTAAAAGGGTTATGAATAGAAATGTAGATGGATGGAGAGGAAGAGGGAGGCCAAAGAAAAGATGGATGGGTTGTGTGAAAAATTATATGAAAGAGAAGGGAGTCAGTGCTAGCATAACGGTTGACAGGTTGGCATGGAAGAAGAAAACGTGTTGCGCCGACCCCAAGTAACATAGGATAAGGGCAGGAAGATCATGAGATAGCTACATTATTTCTGAGTAACATGAGCTATATAAACATCACGGATGCATATATACATACACGCGGAGCAGTAACCAAAGAAATAAGCCACGCGGACGAAGTCGCGGGAAGTTCGTTAATAATAATTATGTCATTATTATGTGAGAATTGTCTGTCTGTCAGTTTTGTCTTGCCAGTATGTGAAGCCTTGTATCTTATGAAATTAAACAGTTTTTAAGTTATATTTTCCATTACAATGAGGCCTACGTTTGCTAATCATATATATCAGTAATAGTTACTTCTATAAATAAACAGCTGTTTCTAGCATGTCAAAAAAATAAAAGAAATTTTGATTTGTATCAAACTTTTACTCGTAATGTCGCTCATTTAGGGCGGCTTTCACAAAAACCATCAAATACGTTTAGTGCCTAATCGTATTTAGAACATCATTGCATCCCTGTCACATTGTTAGAAGATGACAGAGATAGAATGATAATTTAAACACATTTAGCACTAAATATGTTTAGAGATTTTGGTAAAAGTGGGCCTTAATGTTGGTTGTCGCGGACGCACACAAAGTCATTAATTAAAAAAGTAACCTATGCCTTTGTCCAGATTGCAAGCTGCCTTGGTTTTTTTCCGTGATGCGTGCATAAAAAAAACAGAGTTACATTTGTTTATATAACATTCTACTGAATAATGCGCCACACACCTACATTTTCAATCCCAACTCCTCAAAATTCAACATTATTTTACGCCTTTTCAAAATCCTAACCACGTTTTAACACCCCTCTGCCGACGATAATTCTATGCAAAGATAAAACCGGTAGATCCCTGGCTTAGAAAAACTTTCAAACATTTCGTGGCATACGTTGGCACCTTAAGCTTGTAATAACTCACATGTGGGGCAAAGGACCGGAATAGTTATTTAAGGACCAGCCCACGCCAAATCCACACTAAAAGGACCAACATTTTATTTGTAAACTAATTTTAGACTCTTTTGATGTTGGAAATAGGATGGCTTCTTTGTTTAGTATTTTTTGTGGACATTACTTATCGTTTTGTTGTGAGTTTTTGTTTTTTTAAGCTTAAATGGCTACGTTATCTATACTTATATAATAAAGTTGAAGAGCTTTTTTGTTTGTGTGTGTGTGTGTTTGTGTAAATGCGCTAATCTCTGGAATTTTCAGTCGCATTGGAAAAAATAATTTTGTATTATGATAGTCAGATTTTTGAGGAATAGTATAGGCTTTATAACATCACGCTACGACACACGGGAGCAGAGCTATAATCACTGACTTTAGTCCCATTACTGCCAGAAAATAAAACATTCGTTACAAATTCAACGCAACATTTTTATCTCTAAATCCTCTGATTGACATTTTTAAAATTGCACTCTAAACTTTGAACTAAAAAAGTATAAAAAGTGTTGTTTGCCGCAATGGTTGAACAAATAGTCAGATCAAATAGTTTTATTTGCTTTTATTCGAAAAACAAATAGGCAGAACCTTTTAAAAAAATAGTCATCAGTGAACCATAGGGGATCAATGTTATCTATGTAAATACTAAAGTAACAGCTGGCCTATTCTGCAATAATCGCTCTGTCGGTGAAATTAGGTAAAATGGGTTTTGAGGTGAGCTGACATGTCGCCACTCGCCACGCTAGAGGTTCACAGTTCATCACAAGCTCGCTTTAACTAAATTCACTGAGGAATAATTTTACTTTTTTTATTTTTAGGACAGGTATGGATTGAAATGTTAATTCTAAATTCAATAATTTAAAGAAATATAAAAGAAAATGCCGCATTTATGAACTTGAGAACGGCTCAACCGATTTGATTGTTATTGTAAATGAAAAATCTAAATTTGGATGAAAGTTATTTTTTTCGAAAATCCACCTTACAGTCGCAAATTTTAATAGTATTTTTGTACAAAAAAGTAAATTGCATTGTTACAAAGCCGGAACAGGTTGCTAGCACAATAGTTACTATAAGTCTGACACAGAAAAATCTCAACTAGTGTCGGGTTTTCTTAAAACTAGTACCTTATTTCCCACGCCAACTAACGTAAGTAAATGGGCAGTTGTTTTTTGAGCGAAACGAGCGAAAAAAGCGAGCGTTAAGATAAATGAGCTGTGTCTAGTGAGACGTGTTAAGCGGGAGTATTGTGTTGTGCAGTCCAGTACAGTTACTTGTCTTACTACGGAAAGGAGATTATTTAATAAAGACTGTTTTTTTAATCTATACTTAATATTATGAAGAGATAATAAAAAAAGATATAAAAAAAAATATACCATCACGCCTGTATTCTCCGAAGGGTTAGGTAGAGGTGTACCAATGTACACCCACAGTTCGCCGGTATATTTAGGTCCCATGTAATAGGGGGCGAGCCTATTGCCATTAACCGGGCACAAATCCAAAATTTCGGGCTGCTACTGAGAAATTTCTAATGGAAAACCCCAATAACACTTGTTCCACCCAATTGTACCCAATGTCACTGTTTTATGGCATAATTGATTTGCACGCGGATGAAGACTGGTACGATCAGCAACAAAAGTCGTCTAACAATGTTGATTATTAATTTAATTATTATTGATTAGATTTTGCTTTGATCATGGTCGACTAGTATTGATTACTGGTTATGTTATTTTTTTCTTATTGCATGGTGAATGTTTATTTTGATTTTATTTATTTTGTAAATTCAGATACAAGTTTCTTGTTATTGAATAAATGACTATGACTATGACTATGTTACTTCTACATATCATATAAATAGACACATAACAACATAATTTACTGCTATTCAGAATTTTAGGCAATACCTAAGAGATCATCTTAATTTTTGGATCCATTTCGTATTTTCTTTCATATTGAGCTGCTAAATAACTACAGCCGCATAGACCGATTTTCCGGGTTAAGCCACGCTTGCCGAGGTTGGTCTGTGGATGGGTGACCATTTTCTATAGCGAGTTTCCTCCGTGCCTCGGAAAGCACGTAAAGCTGTTGGTCCCGGCTGTCATTTGTAGATCTTTGACAGTCGTTACTGTTAGTCAGAAGCTCGAAAGTCTGACAACCAGTCTTACCAAGAGTATCGTATTACCCATTACTGGGTTGTGGAGGTCTGATAGGCAGTCGCTCCATGTAAAATACTGATATTCAGCTGCATCCGGTTCGACTGGAAGCCGACCCTAACATAGTTGGGAAAAGGCTAGGCAGATGATTGAGCTTAATAATAAGGATTTAAAAATCTGAGCTGTTACTCTACTTTTATTAGTACTATCATCATTTTCCTACTCTTAGTCCATATTACTTGGGGTCAGCGCAACACGTTTTCTTCTTCCATGCCGTCCTGTCAACCGGCATTATTCTTGACAATATAATATTTTTAGCGACAAAAGATACCAAAATAAATATCTTTACTTACTGACAAGAAGATTTTATGAAGATATTACAGCGGTTATGATGTTTACCTGTAACAATAAAAAGAAAAAAAAAATAGTTTGATATCCTTGTTTTTAGGGTTCCGTACCCAAAGGGTAAAACGGGACCCTATTACTAAGACTTCGCTGTCTGTCCGTCTATCACCAGACTGTATATCATGAACCGTGATAGTTAGACAGTTGAAATTTTCACAGATGATGTATTTCTGTTGCCGCTATAACAACAAATACTTAAGAATAGAATAAAATAAATATTTAAAGGGGCAGTTTTTTGCGTTTATATAGATAATATTACGGAACCCCTCATGCGTGAATCCGACTCGCACTTGGCTGGTTTTTTGCTAAGTTAAGATACTTTTGGGACCTCACACAATATGGGTATTATTTATGGATTATGTTGCTGTGGTTACAAATCTTTATTTCTTAAAAAAAAATATCTTATCCTAATTGGTCCCACTGTCCGAATTTCGGCCACGCTGACCAATCTTAGCGGAGATTAGGTATCCATAGATCCATGAGATATTATAAAGCACAAGTAATGTGCAAATACAGGTTCAGTCCTTAGCCCGACTGCTACGCCAGAGGTCTTGGGTTCAATTCCCAGGTCGAGCAAAAAGTGTTATTGAGTTTTTCTATGAAATTCTCAGTAGCAGCTCTGATACGGACGACGGGTTAGGTTTAAGGATGATTGTTTATATAAGTTTAAATAAAGATATATGTTACTACCTTATCATTAAGTAAGTAGGATATTACCACAACAAAGGTACACGGGTCGTGACACGTCGGGGCGATCGCACCCACGAACGGCGATCAGGTCTCGACGTGTCGCGAGGATGAACAAAGAAGCGGACGGGTCGCGACCTGTCGCGGCTATCTTGACCTCAAGCGGCCGACAGGTCGCTACACGTCGACGAGCGACCCGGGCCGAGTCGGGCGCGATTGGGCGAGAAGCCCGATCAGCGTGGATTTAAACACCGATCCGGCCACTACCCGCGCTCCCGTGTAAAACACATATAAACGGGCGGCGCGGGCAGCTAGTCGTAGTCACCTTGAAGTCGCGATAGAATAAGGAACCTCTCATACGTTCATAGTGCCGTTCTTGTAATTATGCTAATCTAATGTACTGAGTTATTCTTGTTATACTGTAATTTTGTGTGTAATTTTGTTAAATGTGCGAATAAAAGTCTATTTCGGTTTGTTGAAGTTTTAATATCTTGTGAATAAGTATAATATACAGTCCACCCCCAACATTTGGTCCTTCGAGCCGGATATAGATTAAAATCAGTGCTTAATAGTTTAGAATCAGTGTTTAAAAAGTTATTAGAGTCTGTGCTGAAAAGTTATTAGAGCCAGTGCTAGCAAGTAAATAGATTCAGTGCTAGAAAGTAAATAGATTCAGTGCTGAAAAGTTATTAGAGTCAGTGCTAGCAAGTAAATAGATTCAGTGCTAGAAAGTAAATAGATTCAGTGCTGAAAAGTTATTAGAGTCAGTGCTAGCGAGTAAATAGATTCAGTGCTGAAAAGTTATTAGAGTCAGTGCTAGCAAGTACATAGATTCAGTGCTAGCAAGTACATAGATTCAGTGCTAGAAAGTAAATAGAATCAGTGCTGAAAAGTTATTAGAGTCAGTGCTAGCAAGTACATAGATTCAGTGCTAGCAAGTACATAGATTCAGTGCTAGAAAGTAAATAGAATCAGTGCTGAAAAGTTATTAGAGTCAGTGCTAGCAAGTAAATAGATTCAGTGCTAGAAAGTAGATAGATTCAGTGCTAGAAAGTAAATAGAATCAGTGCTGAAAGAGTAACGAATACTCAGTGCCTAAACTTGACTCAGTGCCTAAAAATCTAGACTTGACTCAGTACCTAAAGAACTAGATTTGACTCAGTGTCTAAAAAAAACGATCTGTGAACGAGACAATCAGTGCCTAAATAAAAACAATTCGTGTGCGAGACAATCAACGCCTGAAACACTGTGACGTAAATCTGTGTTAGGGTCTAGTGTCAAACCTAAGACCTAAGTATGGTTGTGACACGAAGCCAGAGCGATCAGGTGGAAATTGACGAGCAGAAACGGGCTCAAGAGCGCAGCGACGCAGAACGGTTGCGTCGGCAAGAAGCTGAGCGAATAAGAATTGAGAGATATAGAAGATTATCGCTCGACCCGCCGGCCTCACCACAGCCTGGAATGAGTGAACGTACTGGAGTGGCAGACATAGCGACAGCGGGACCGTCGTCGGAGCGGCAACAAGTACGATCGCCGACCCGATCGATGAGGTCAAATACGAGTGTGACTACCAGAATGAGAGTGGCCGAACTCGAAGCAGCCGAGAAGCTGGCTGCTATCCGGCGTAAAGAGCTGGAACTAGAAGCGGACCTAGTAAAGGCAAGGTTGGCGGTGAACGTCTCCGTGATACAAGACGAGGAGAGCGTTCACGGTGACCAACCAGAAGAGCACCACAATCAAAAGGTCGACATGTGGCTGCGCACCAACCCTCTCAGCTCACGGGGGGAGGTTGGTGGACCGGCAGACAGTCAAGACAAACACTTGCGTTTTGACGTACCTAGAGGAAGGTCACCGACGCCAACTAGGAATAGAAACAGCATAGATCAGTTGGCTGAGACCTTAGAAAGGATGGCTAGGCCCCGCCTGCGGCACACGGATCTCCCAATCTTTTCGGGTGCCGTAGGTGAATGGCTACCATTCAAAGCGGCCTTCCACGACACCACTAACATGTTCAGTGTGTCACCGGCTGAGAACTTACAGCGCCTGCGGAGTTGCCTCAAGGGCGAAGCACGAGAGGCAGTGGCAGCCCTATTACACGCCGCCACTGAGCCGGACATAATAATGAAAACACTCGAACAATGCTTCGGCCGACCGGAAGTGATAATAGACAAGGCGCTGGAAGAACTGAAAAGAATGCCAAAAGCAGGTACGTCGGCTAGTGATTTGAATAGCTTTGCGATCAAACTACAAAACACAATATACATAATGAAGGCAATAGATCGCAAAGGTTACTTGATGAATCCGCTGTTGACGCGAGAAGTGCTCGAAAAGCTAAGTCCACATGTAAGATCGAGATGGTGTGATTTCGCAAGCGACCATGAGGGAACGACCGAGCCAGAGTTAGTGTTGTTGACACAATTTCTGATGCGCGAAGCAGACAGGGCGTTACGCTATACCTACACCCCGTCAGCAAGCGCCGCGCCTACGTCACACAAGAAAGAGACTCGGCCTACTATTATTGCGAAGAAGAAAACTAACACCGTCTACACCACGATCGACGAATCAGAAGATAACCAGTGCCCCAGATGTAAACAGCAGCATGAGCTGACGCAGTGTCCGCAATATAAGGCACTCGCGGTGGATAAGCGCTGGGAGCTAGTGAAGGAGCTAAAAGTGTGCTTCAAATGCGCCCGCAAAAGGCATAGGCGCATGACATGTAGGGCGAAGCCGTGCGGAGTGAATCAGTGCCGCCGGCCTCATCACGCCACACTACATAAAGAAAGAGAATCGCCTGAAATCAAGCCAGCGACCAACGAACAAGAAAAGGAGGCATCGGTCATGTCGGTGGCCACCCTACAGGCCACCGGCCCGCGGGCCGTCCTCCTTAAAATGTGTCCTGTAATTGTCACGGGACCACGGGGGGAGGTAAGCACCCACGCGCTCTTTGATGAAGGGGCCACTATCACCCTCATCGACGAAGGGCTGGCTACGAGCATCGGCGCAGAAGGGGTGTCGCAACCACTGCACATCCACGGGGTGAACATGAACACCCGAGAACACGACAGCAAAGCAGTCACGATACAGGTGAGAGGAATAACGGAAGACAGCGCGCCGCACAAGCTTCGGGCCAGAACCATGAACGGCCTGAAGCTACACCAGCAGTCAATTCCTGACACGCTGCTGGAGTACGAGCATCTGCGCGACCTACCCAAAGACCAGGTGTGTTACCAAACCACACGCCCGGGGCTTCTAGTGGGGACAGACCACTGGGAATGTATCGTCTCACGGGAACTGCGAGTTGGCGGCCCCAACCAGCCGGCTGCATCTCTAACGCAGCTGGGCTGGGTGATACATGGGACCGCACCAAGAAACGTCTTAATAAACGAAGACAACGTGCTACATCTGTTCGAGAGTGACAAAGAACGGCACGAACACCAGCGGCTTCATGATTTAGTGGAAGCCCACTTTAAAGTAGAAGCACTCGGTGTCGCTCGCGAACCACGCGTAAGCGACGCCGACAGACGAGCAATCGCTGTTGTCAAAAGGACAACGAAGAAGATAGAGGGCGGCTACGAAGTCGGACTACCATGGCGTTGCGATGACGTCACCATGCCACCCAGCTATAACGCCGCGCTCCGCCGATTACATAAGGTGGAGCAGAAGATGGACGCATCACCCGAGTTCGCTAAACAATATAGCGCGCAAATCGACAACTTGCTGAAGAAGGGGTACGCGGTGCCATGTGACGGCTCAGAACGAACGAGCGCTATGTCATGGTACCTGCCTCACTTTGCCGTGCAGAACCCAAACAAGCCCGGCAAACAGAGGTTAGTGTTTGATGCGGCGGCGAGAAGTCATGGCGTGTGCCTAAATGACGAACTGCTAGAAGGGCCGGACCTTTTGCTATCGCTCCCGGGCATCATCTTTCGATTCCGGGAAAATGCGATAGCAGTCACAGCGGACATCCAAGAAATGTTCCTCAGAGTTAAGATCAGACCCGAAGATCAACCGGCACAGCAGTTCCTGTGGAGAGGCGGCGACCGGACAAGCCCTCCGCGATCATACAAGATGACGAGTATGATATTTGGCGCTGCCAGCTCACCTTACATGGCCCATTATGTCCGTAACCTAAACGCGGACATACATGGTGACCAATATCCCCGAGCATTAGAGGCAATAAAACAAAGCCACTACATGGACGATCTGGTAACGAGTTACCACAATGTGAAAGAAGCTCAGAGGGCTATAGAAGAAGTCATAAAGGTACATGCAGTCGGGTTCACTCTGAGAGGATGGAATGCCAACGAGAAGACAGTGCTGCGTGACGTTCCACATGAGCTGCACGCTACCACGCCCACGCAGTTATGCGACGAGAAGCCCGATAATAAAATACTCGGGCTGTACTGGAACCCAGAACAAGATGAACTCGGCTTCAATACCACTATGAGCCGGGTTCCGACTGAAGTGAGACGCCAAAAAAGAGCACCGACAAAAAGAGAGGCGCTCAGTGCAGTCATGTCAGTATACGACCCGTTAGGACTGCTGAGCCACTTCACCATACGAGCGAAAATAATACTACAAAGTTTGTGGCGCCTACCGATGTCCTGGGACGAAGTCATCCCGGGAGAAGAAAATGAGCTGTTCTCGGACTGGCTCTCACAGCTCGCCGACATCGCACGGCTTCGATTGCCCAGGAGCTATATGGCAGGGGAACACAAGACCATAGAGCTCCATATCCTATGCGACGCAAGCGAACAAGCATATGCGACTGTTGCCTACTGGCGAATAGAATACGCTAATGGAACCATAGGCGTCGTGCTCGTCGCCGCCAAAGCCAAGGTGGCACCCCGCCGGGCGCTAACTATTCCCCGGCTGGAGCTACAGGCAGCGGTACTAGGAGCGAGACTTGCGGACACCATACGCAAGGAACATCGCTTGGAGGCCGGTAAGACTACGTACTGGACCGATTCGTCGACGGTCGTGCAATGGATTAAGCACGACACTCGCCGCTATACGCCCTTTGTTGCGCATAGATTGGGGGAGATTGGTGAATTGACCTCCAGGGAAGATTGGCGTTGGCTACCGACAGCGTTAAACGTAGCTGACGACGCCACCCGCCTGACTAACGCGCCAATCAGCGCGAATGATAGATGGTTTCGAGGGCCTTGCTTCCTATACTCCCCTGAGGAGCAATGGCCAAGCGAAACAACGAACAATGAAGACAAGGAAGAAGAAGTCCTCCATGTTATCGAGGGTTCTACCAAAGAAAGCTGGCTACCAAACCCTAGCCGCTTCTCCAAATATGAGACCCTAGTAAGAGCTACAGCAAGGGCACATTCCGGCGCCCTACGAAGAAGCTTGTCGTCGTCCTGAAGGCAGAAGAGGCTGCGCGAGCTACGCCGGGGGGAGAATGATACGGACGACGGGTTAGGTTTAAGGATGATTGTTTATATAAGTTTAAATAAAGATATATGTTACTACCTTATCATTAAGTAAGTAGGATATTACCACAACAAAGGTACACGGGTCGTGACACGTCGGGGCGATCGCACCCACGAACGGCGATCAGGTCTCGACGTGTCGCGAGGATGAACAAAGAAGCGGACGGGTCGCGACCTGTCGCGGCTATCTTGACCTCAAGCGGCCGACAGGTCGCTACACGTCGACGAGCGACCCGGGCCGAGTCGGGCGCGATTGGGCGAGAAGCCCGATCAGCGTGGATTTAAACACCGATCCGGCCACTACCCGCGCTCCCGTGTAAAACACATATAAACGGGCGGCGCGGGCAGCTAGTCGTAGTCACCTTGAAGTCGCGATAGAATAAGGAACCTCTCATACGTTCATAGTGCCGTTCTTGTAATTATGCTAATCTAATGTACTGAGTTATTCTTGTTATACTGTAATTTTGTGTGTAATTTTGTTAAATGTGCGAATAAAAGTCTATTTCGGTTTGTTGAAGTTTTAATATCTTGTGAATAAGTATAATATACAGTCCACCCCCAACAAGCTCGGAGTGTGGATTTGTGCCCGGTTAATGGCAATAGGCTCGCCCCCTATTACATGGGACCTAAAAACATACCGGCGAACTGTGGATGTACATTGGTACACCTCTGCCTAACCCTTCGGGGAATACAGGCGTGAAGTCTCACTCTCAATCAATCGGCAATGAGGGCCGGCAGTCCAACATGACCAGTGGGAAGAGATCAAGCGCAGGATCAACAACTAAACGTGCTTTCCGACACACGGGAGTATTTTGACCAACTTTCACACACCAGGCTGCAACTGAAAAAATCGCAATAAAAAAACCCGATAGCACTTTGGTCAACCTGGGAATGGAAGCTAGTACGAACCCCTATGTAGGTAGATAGTTGATATAAAATTAGATAAAATATTAAATTAAATACAAAAAACTATATTATCGTTGATCTTTACCTACACGTTATCTTGAACATTAACCAATCTTCTTCTCAGCGTTTCGATGACAAACTATATTATTGGTACGTTATATTGTTGCGGCCCAGAATTTGGCCACTTTGGCTGCGTTGTCGGTGGCAGCCATTAAATCTTCCTGCGTGCAGCTGTTAGGGCAAGCAGGGCACGAAGTGAGATGGGCCATCGTTTGTGCTGTACCGCACAGACAGCTCAAGTCGCTACCGTCACCGAATCCCCACCTAAACAAGTTGTCTTATAACTAATAATATTATATTTTCTTAAACCAACAGAAAAACATATCCACAAACGCGGAAATGGCTTTCAAATTAAATGAAACCCTCACACAGTCCCAAAAGGATCCCTAACCGAGCCCCCACTATCAAATAGAGTGAAAGAAGTTTCCTTAATGGCGCCTATTTTAATTATACGTGAGAAGGGACTCTGAGGCTTTCACCTTTTTTTTAATAAACCTTTGGTGGCTAGTGAAATGCTCTCGACTTTTTCGAGTGCAGTGACCTGAGGCCCTCGTAATGTGCGGAGTATTAATGTAATATTCGATTCGATTTTTAAAT
This sequence comes from Caradrina clavipalpis, assembly GCA_932526535.1. Classification (NCBI taxonomy): domain Eukaryota; kingdom Metazoa; phylum Arthropoda; class Insecta; order Lepidoptera; family Noctuidae; genus Caradrina; species Caradrina clavipalpis. Next base: position 12,354,076 of record OW052106.1, read on the forward strand.
TAAATTGAATATGTTTCGCACTTAATTTTTGGTTGAAGAGAATAATTATCATGGAGCCTTTAGACACAAAATTACCGTTGCATAGTACGCCTTTCATAGTGTTGCATACGAATTCGAACCTTATTTTAATTGATAATACAAATACTCAAGACGGCGGAAAAACCGCATTCTGTCAGGAATTTTCTTGAATATATTTAGAAGTTCAGGGTTTTTTAATAGGTATAATTATATCCTATAATATAATATATATAAGTTTAGTATAGTACAATTATGTCAAAATATAAGTCTTTTTCATCGACATATAAGTACTAGCCTGTACCCTACGGGGTACAGGCTAGTACTACTTAGTAGTACTTTTATGAGCAGTGACTAACACAAAGAAATCGTAATTTATTTGTTTTAGTCACTGTTCCGCTCCCGTATGCCAAACCGTAATGTGCACATAGTAATCTTCCTCTATAAACGGGGTATATAACACAAAAGCCTTTTTTCAAATCAGTTCAGTACTTCCCGAGATTAGCGCTTCCAAACAAACAAAATCTTCAGCTTTATACATTAGTAAGTATCCATAAGTCACTTCTGCCTGAATGATCAGAAAGATTTTTTCTGAAGTGTCAGATAGAACTTATATCTGACATTTCATAGAAAAAAATTAACACACACACAAAATTAAATAAAATAAAAACAAGGTTAGCTGTTCTATTTATTTACGTTTGATTGTAAGATAGATTGTTAGTTGCGACATCACAGAGAATCCTAGATGAAGCGCGTCGAAGCCGTGCGTCTTAACGTGTTAGAATTTGTAAAGCCAATCTGTCGCCTAGATTTGAGAGGATTGCGAAATCAACAGACACACAGTTATGTTCATGAATTTGATTTAAGACAATAGTCTGAACTAGGGGTAGGGAACTAATCGATAGTGGTGGTAATGTTTAGGCGTATATAAGTATAATTACATACTAACAATAAATAAAATTAACAGGTATAAATTACGTTTTTACCTTTAAATTATCTTGAATTTTGATGTGATTCCCATATAAATGAAAAAAATACTCTCATACTTTTTATTTTTTTTGTTGCTTGTAAATAATTGTGATTAAGTGGCTCGCCAGATATTGTAGTGTTTAAATTCCTATACAAAGAATCAATTAGAGAAATTGCTAAATTGGTTCAACCGCTTATTTATTTACTTATTTAAACGTTATGCAACAAAAGTACATAGGCGGACTTAATGCCTTAGGCATTCTCTGCCAGTCAACCAAAGGTGGTGAAGAGATATCATGGCAGGTGCAAATTACTGTAAAAGATTAAAATTTATTATTTACATACATCAATATATTATACGGTACATACGGTACAAATCCTGACAAAGGCACATTGTACTCATCATTATTAACAACTTCTACTACGGTACTAATCCTGAAATTGCGAAAAAATATAATAGCTATGTAAATAGGTAGCTAATATGTTTTGTCTCCGCATCACCATAAGGTAGACTGGTAGAAAATGCCTAAGGCATTAAGTCCGCCTTTGTACAGTGTATTTTTACATTTGTGCATGAAGTTTTAATAAATAAATAATCCATACATTTATTTTCGCAAAACATGGCAAATGTATAATTATGACCAGGTGTTTTTTTTAAACGCGACACGACTTTCTGTTTTCCTAATTAGTTTACTTACGAAGTACCAGAATTAATAAATATTTATTCGGGTAAGCAGAACCTTGAAATAAGTAAATTAAACGGAACCCTAATTGAATTTTTGACCTTCAATATTAATTTTTACGAACAGCTGGGAAAAGGAGAATATTCGTGCTAATGTTTTAAACAAAATTAAACATTGAATTTCAGTGAGGTTTTATTTAAGCAAGGTTACTGTGAAAGGTCTGTGTTACTTAATTTTTACACAAAACAAATAATCCCGGATCACAATGTCGTTAGATCTACGTTATTTTAGCTGAAATTTTATGAAAAGATAGTGGAATTTTAGTTTCGTACAAACTTTCATCCACTATTTTATCCCCTTGGGGGTAGAATTGATCAAAATCCTTTCTTAGCGGATGCCTACGTCATAACATCTACCTGCATGTCAAATTTCAGCCCGATCCGTCCAGTGGTTTGGGCTGTGCGTTGATAGATCACTATGTCAGTCAGTCAGTCACCTTTGAGTTATATATATTTAGATTAGATATATAAATTTTATTAATACCCTATTCTTCCTTACTTTTAATAACTATTAATTCCTTGGACTCTGAGTTTGAATAAATACATACATATATACATAGTCACGAGCTATTCAAGCAACAAATAGCAACACAAGCCCTCCACATATCATCTAAACAAACACCGCAATCTCTTAAACATTCCAACCATGATCTCTATCAAAACTACAGAATTCGTACGAACATAGTCCGGGAGCCAGATAATCTTGTTACCACAGTCCTGGAGCAAGTTTTAAGAGCTGCACGCACCATCACTTAACTTGTTAGCTTAGCCCCTGTACTATAAATTTCACTACACCTAACTTAATTTAGTGGCACTGGGACGCTGGGTGATGTTGAACTGGAAAGTTCTGGAAGTTTGAGTTCGTTTTATTTATAGATTTGAAGTTGGAACGGTGATTTGAAATGCCGGCTGGTTGGTTAGGAACTTTTCAAATTGAATAGACTTGTTGCAGTAATTTTTGGACTGATGACTGCTGGGTAATTTAAATTAGGTAGTGATGGCCAATTGGTTAAGGAATACGCCTCTCTAGCATGAGGTTGCGGGTTCGAAATTTGGCTAGTACCTACTAATGCGACTTTTGTAGTTCATAATGTACTCGTACTTTGATAAGTTTATCTTGGACATCACTGACATTCGTGAAAATATCGTGAGAAAACCTGGACTTATCTAAGTATATTATAAGGAAGAAAGATTTGTGTGTCACGAATAAACTCAAAAACGACTGCACCGATTTCAAAAATTCTTTCACCATTGGAATGCTACGTTATCCCTTATTAACATAAGCTAAATAATATCGCGCTACAACCCACGGGAGCGGAGCAGTAACCACAGACGTAACTTAATGTCGCGGGTAGTTCGCTGGAAATATAAATCTGAAATAGTAACTTGTTTTGAATGAAACAGCCGTTGTATTTAAGTTCTCCATGGTAGTTAGATTGCATTACGATGTCTTTTCCACCCCGTATAAACCTACCCCAGACTTGCGGCAACAGTAAATCATAATACATAGTTTACAACCAAAACTATTTACCACAGTATGCCAACAACTCATGTACTTGACATACAAATAGGATCGCTGGCTTACTTGTAAACTCTAGAACTATTCAAAAAATCAAGATTTGAAAATCAAATGTACGTTTTCAACCGAGACGTAAAAAAATACAGGAGGTTTTATGTTTAGAGCCAAAGCCGGCGACTTCTGACTTTATTTTTCACTATATAGATTTATGTAGTAAAAGATTTTTTATTTTAAGCTTTTTAAGAATTTTCCAAATCGGTTGATAAAATGACGAAGTTATAAACCTCTCTAGCCTGTGCGATGTCTGGCCATGCTCGCCCCCCTAACAAGACCAGATCGTCACACCACCTTCGCCGCGGTCTACCTCGGCGGCGATTTCCTCCATCTGGTGTCCAGTGAGTGACGATCCGTGCCCACCTCGCCAGTTTAGTAGTTCAAGTTATATATTTATTTTTCCAACTTACATATATCATTACAGACTACTCCATCGCGTTAATGTGCATCATGAAACTTATCTTAAAAGTAAATACTACTAGTTACAACTTATAATTTAATCTTGTAACTTATTACAAACAATGCATTCTTTGTGAACATTTCTGAAGCAAGAAATATAAAATATAGTACAAACGAATTCAAAACCTTCTCTTTCATCCAACCCGGTTATCTCTTTCTCATGTTATGTGAGATATATCGTCAGTCTAGTGGCTTACATGTGTGCAAATCGAGTGCTAAGACACTTCTTTTTTAATTAGATTTCTCATTAGCAGTCCATATTTTTTTGTCCTACTAGCTAGAATAAAATAAAATTGTTCTTTGTTTGCACAGAAAGTACTTGTAAGCACAGTAGGTAAAAGTTACAGATGTTTAGTTAAAATGATCCTTGTACTGACTGCCTTAACATAGACTTGCAAACAGTTTTAGCTATAATAATAAAAACTCATATTATAGCTACGGGTAAGTACCTACCAGTGTGACTTTGCTAATTATTATACTTTTTAAGTTTATCTTGGACATCATTGACATGGGTGGAGAAAAACCATTGTAAGAAAACCTGAACCTATAATTAATATAAGTATGCAATAGCCAATCCGCCTGGCGATTAATACTCATGCCTTCTTAATGTAAAGAGGCCTGCTATCGGTCAGTAACAGACTGGTACATACATACACACATAAACTCACGCCTTTTTCCCAATTGGGTAGGCAGAAACTACAGAACGCCACCTACTACGATCCTTACATACTCCTATCGCTTCGTACATACATCTGGCCATACAAGCACGCCGGTTACGAGTACTGCACACCCGACCTTTCTGAAGAACCTCACCAATAAGGACAGGGTAGGCTGGTATTATTATTTGTATTAGTATGAAGTATTAGGATTCCAATTTTGAACTCACCAATTACCATATCGCTTATTTCTGTAATCCGCAACCCGTTTTCATGTACTGAAACTTCGTGAATGATCGGAATGCCGAGCGAGACCCGAGAGAGATTGAATTCAGAATTTTTCGCGGTCCCTACCTCATATAATACCTGTGATTCATTTAAGCAAATATGTGGTGTATAAATAAAGAATCCGTTTTGTGTATTTCAGGTATTTAGGGTAGGATTAATGTTCACTTGAAAGGGATGAGATTGGGTACAAGTCGAGGAGTTGGTACTCGATTACGCCGGGAGGGATGTTTAAAATTGTTTGTTGAATCTTGTTGAAGAACTGGAAAAGGCGAAAACAGAAAAAAAGGTGTTTAATAGAATTTGGTAAAATAGTTTAAAAATATTAAAGCAATTGGCAAACAAGCCTGAGGCTCACCCGGTATTAAGTGGTCAACTCTGCCTATAGATATCTGAAATACCAGAGGCCCTGCAAATGCGTTGCCATCCCGGAGTCAAAGTAGAAATGTATCATGTACCTGTAATTACACCGGCACTCATACCCTTCAAACCACAACACAGCAACGCTGCTTTACGGCAGAAATAGTAATGATGGCAGTACTTCACAAAACTTGTAGCTAAATTAATATACCATAAGCATCCATCCTAGGTAATTCTTGTACGACTTTCTTGTCACCTTTTAAATCTTGTGATTATAAAAAATATCTTATCGTACACGGTTTAAAGTCCTAACTTGCACGTCAAATACTTTGCTGTGTCTGAACCATGCTTTTATAATAAGCGATGACACGTTTTGTTCTTGTCATCTAAAATTAAACCTTAATGCTAAATAACAGTCGTATATTCAATTCGAAAATCGACTGTAATCGAAAGCACACTAGTGCCAAACCTACTAAACCCAGTAGTCCCTCTTCCAACCTCTAAACCAATGAGAGACTACTTTTATAGTCACTTTTAGAAGCTCTTTTAATGAACCCTATACAAACGTATAATAAGGTGCAAAATAACAATAAAAAAGAAAATCTCACTATAGTGTTAGGGCTATAAAAAGAATGGAAGTAAAATGTGTAAGGGCCCACAATTTACCTAGTATAACTCGGGACATATTAATTTTATGACAGGCAATAACACAAGGTTTTATGTGCTATAATATGATCTGCAGGCTTTTATTGGGAGCCTTTGTGGTTTCTGGGGCGCGAGGGTGATGTTGCGCACGAGTATGCTTGTTCTCATTGTGATGCCTAGGAAAAAATGTGAAGCCAGCTTTTGGCCGCGACTTTGTCTCTGTGTATATCGATTAAGCAGAGGGAGTCGCGAATTAACAAGTCCGCAAAAGACATTAAGTCCGCCTTTGTAGAGTGTATTTTTTACTATTAGCGCATATAGTTTAACAAATAAATAAGCTTTTTTGGGGTTCAAGTACCTACATCAAATTTTATTAAGATCGATTCAGTGGTTTAGTCATAAACGTTACAAAGAGGCAAAGCCACTTTCGCGTTTATAATATTGGGAATGGATTATGGAACTTGTTTGACACCCACACACTGCAGCGTTGGTCCCATGGTTGCAATCGCAACTGCTGAACTTAGCGCCTTGGGTCGCCTTGGGTCATCAATTCCTTAGTCAGGCAAAGTGTCATAGCAGTGTTATTAGGTGTTTCTCATTAGCAGCCTGCGTTTTAAAAGTTGGTGGTATGATACAACTGCGTGTTTAGAAAAGCAAGTAAATCTTTTGATCTTGCACCTAATCTTTCCCCGGTCGTGTCAGATTGCTGTCACATTAGTCTACATTTTGTGATACAGTTTTTAGAAATAGGCTTTTATTTATATACTTTTTCTTGAAGTTGTCAATGTTTCTTTAAGAGCCATCCAATTCTTTCCTTGACACTCGACAACTTTCTTTCACTATCGCTTTCGAAAAGACGTAAAAACTTCTTCCTTACGATACGAGATTTATACTGCCCTGAAAACTTTATCACTGTATGGCCCGTAAAATGGAACGTATATAATTTATAACTATATCAGAATTACACTCGTGTTGAGAATTGTGCGTAACTTTTGGTTGAAGATGCTAGAATTCAGTTAGATTTGGTCTCTTTTTATTGTTCCTTAGCCTAAAGGTTACCAAAACTGGGTGGGTGGGTTACTAAATGGAACCCTATTACTAAGGCACTAAGGATGTTTGTGAGTACGTCTGTATGACTGTTACTGGCCTGTATCTTTTGTATATATATTGTATCTTTGTATTATTAGGACTGCTATGCTATGGGTCTGCGGACGGCGAGAGTTGGGTGGTTCGCTGTCCGATCAAAATCAGGCCCGGGTCGGCAAGGTGCGCGTAGTCAGCACAATAGGTGGAATTTTTGTATGTAACAAATAAACTTAAAAACTACTGGACCAATTTCAAAAATTATTTGTCGTTAGAAAGCTACATTATCGCTGAGTAACATAGGCTATATAACATCACGCTACGACCTACGCGAGCGGGGCAGTAACCAAAGACGTAACTGAATGCGGATGAAATAAGCTACGCGGACGAAGTCGCGGATAATTCGGACTCACACTTGGCCAGTTTCTTTTTTTACACAACATTTCCGTAACCCTCGAAATCCTTTTTATTTGAATCATTCAACAATATTAATTGGATTATTTACGTTGCCAAGCAGATGAATTTTTCAAACGTTACGTACCCAGAAGCAATCAACCCTTCTTTTGAAGGAGATTCGTATTACACATACAAATCTATTTACCTTTTTATTTATAAAAAAACCGGTCAAGTGTGAGTCGAACTCGCGCACGAAGGGTTCCGTAACATTATCTATAAAAACGGCAAAAACGTTTGCTGTATAGGAGCCCCCTTTAAATATTTGTTTTATTTTAATTTAATTATTAATTTTTAAAAGGGAATATATAACTCAATATTCTGTGAATATTTTAAATATTGTTGCCGTTATCAATATCGATCATAAATGAGAAAAAAAACACGTTGTATGGGAGCCCCCTAAAACATTTATTTTATTCGGTTTGTCAGTATTTGCTGTTACAGAAATACATCATCTGTGAAAATTTCAACTGTCTAACTATCACGGTTAATGAGATACAGCCTGGTGACAGACGTACAGACAGAGAGACGGACGGACATCGGAGTCTTAGTAATAAGGTCCCGTTTTACCCTTTGGGTACGGAACGCTAATAAAAATGAATGGATTAAAGTGTTACAGCGCTCGAAGCCTTAAGCCCTAAAGGCCTCATCTTATGCAGAGAAGGCACAAGCATTGATTACCGTTCTAGCATAAAGCGGATTAGCGATTTCAGACGTTTTTATAAGTCCAAGTTTCCTCACGATGTTTTTTTTAATGAATATTAATAATGATATCCTCCAGGCGAAAGGTGTAGGTATGTAAGGATCGTGTCAGGTGGCGTTCTGTGGTTTCTGCCTACCCACATGGGAAAAAAAGCTCGAGTTTATGTATGTATGTAACTAAAATCAATTTTGTTTATTTAATAATTGTGTCAATCAAAAATACACAAAAATTCAATTATATTTTTTGTTGCACTGAAATCAATAAAAAGTTAATCAATTGAGTTGACAAAAAAATGTCGTCACTGTTTGCTATTGCCATACGTAATCTATGGGGGAATCGCGTTTTGACAGCTCATAAAAACTATGTCAATTGATTGATGGTGACCCAATTCTTAGTAACATTATTCAAAAACTAGTACCAATATTTATTGCTAGCTTATGCTCGCGACTTTATCTGTGTGAATGTTAGTTTTCTGCGTGGTTCAAGATGTTTTTTTAATTCTCATACTTTCACGCCTGTATTCCCCGAAGGGTTAGGCAGAGGTGTGCCACCCACAATGTACATCCACAGTTCGCTGGTATGTTTATAGGTTCCATGTAATAAGAGGCAAGCCTATTGCCACTAACTGGGCACAAATCTTTACACCGAGCTGCTACTGCAAATTTCACTTTGCTGGACCTGGGAATCGAACCCAAGACCCCTAGCGTAGCATATTATTTTTGTAAAATAAATGTAGCCTAAGTTACTCCTTAACATTAACTATCTGCCAGTGCCAGTCCTGTCAAAATCAATCCAGCCGTTTCTTAGATTTCCTGGAATAAACAGACTGACAGGCAGACAAACATTTTTAAGTGCTGTAAGCGTTCATTTACATTTATTCAAAAAATGATTATTTTGACATTACAAACACACACTTCAACTTTATTTATTTGTACAGATGCACAATAGACACACAATTCGCCAGCATAGATTAATTGAATGTCAATCATCGTGCATGCTCGCCACTCGAGCACATAACCAGTCTAGGAATTATTGCATGAATGTACACCAGACGCGTCGAGACAGACGTTCGCTGGAATTATTGCCAACCACTAACACCTCGTGTATGTATTGACTAATAGATACTGTATTTGAAAGGAATCTAATAATCTTAGAGAATGATTTTACGGCTTTAAGTGTCGACTTGAAAATGGTGTGCTTTATATGTTAGGAAGATAGGACAACAAAATGGTTTGCTTGAGTTAATTTTGATGGTATGATAAAATAAACTGCCTAACCCCGCCAACCAGCGCTGACTGCTGCGAACTATTGACTGCCTTAGTAGCCGAGTGGCCCAGTACCCTAGAGGTCTTGGCTTCGATTCCCAGGTCGAGGAAAAAGTGTTATTGGGTTTTTTTTAATGAAATTCTCGGTAGCAGCTCGGAGTTGGGATTTATGCCCGGTTACTGGCAATACTATTACGTGGAACCTAAATATACCGGCGAACTGTGGGGGTACATTGTTACACCTCTGCCTAACGATTCGCGGAATACAGGCGTGATAGTATGTGTCATAACAACAATAAACTTTGACGTCACACATAAAGTGTTTATTTTTTAATTTGTGTTTTATAATTATTGGTCAATGGTGTGAAATTACACCATTTTTAACAATCAAATCTTCCTATTACCAGTTTCTTTAATATTATGTTCTCGCCCTCTCATAAACAAAACAAAACTTCGAACATCATATTTTATTCTAAATCTCTCTGACAATTTTAAAGAACACTTGTAGATAATCCGGCTGACAACCGACAGTACAGTAGTGGGGATTAACCGTCTTTCCGACACGGTTCCGACACGTTTGCCCGGACGCCTCCGGACGCCCCGGACGCCCGGACGGCCCGGATTAGTTACTGTGGGGATTCTTCATTCCAGTTAGGTACTTTTATTGCGAACGCTGACTTGAAGAAAATCTTGGACAGGGTATGCCGTTTGGCAGGAGGTTAAGAGAAGGTTAACTTTATGTGGTTGTAATACAGGTTATTTTATAATTTACTGCGTTTGTATTGCCGGAAGTATTCAACCATAATAAATAAATAAATAAATATCTTGGGACAACTCACACACGGTTATCTGATCCCAAGCTAAGCAGAGCTTGTGTTATGGTAACCAGACAACTGATATACATACTTATATAATTTATAAATACATACATATTAAAGATAAATCACACCCAGACACAGAACAAACAATCATGCTCATCACACAAAGTTTGTCCTGGGTGGGAATCGAACCCACGACCTCCGGCTTAGCAGTCAGGGCCGCTAACCACTAGACCAACAGGCCCGTCAAATAATATCTTCAAAGTTAAAATCAAATCATTTATTTCAATTAGACCATTAAAAGGCACTTTTGAACGTTATTATATTTAAAAATTATTAATATTGAAAGGATAATGTTAGTGTGAGCAGGCTTCTTCTGGGTAAGCTCAGTACATCGCCAACTTTATCTATGTCACCTCTAGCCAACATTAGAGTTAAGAGCACGAAAAAGAAAAAATTCCGACAATTTTTCAGGATATGAAACTACTATTGAATCTGAACAACTTTTGTGAAACAAACTGCGAAAAATAAAAAAATACATGGAAAAACGTTTGATCTCTACAGTGACACAAAATTGAATATTCAATAAACTTGCAATACTGTTCCGCTCCCGTGTGTCGTAGCGGAATGTTATATAAACTATTCCTGATGAATCTGGCTATCAAATATACAAAAAATATTTTGTCAATCCATCTTGTATTTCTAGAGAATTGCAAGTTTAAGCAAAGAAACAAAAAATTCTTAAACCCTTTAATATTAGTATACAGGAAAAGTTTTTAACCAGTGCGTAAATTTTTTTTGGTAGTTCAGTGTCAGTAATAGAACACATTTCCGTGTTTAGATAAAAAAAAAAAAAAAAAATTTCATCCTTATCCGAGTTTGAAATAAGCAAAACATGAACATAATCTATTCGCCATACTATCAATGAAAACTCGCGGCCGCCGCCCGGGCGCATGGCTGAGGTGAGGGGGTGGGGAATGCGCTAGCGCCGAGTGACAATAAAATATGGTTTTTAAGTAAACATGTTTCGTAAGCGATAACTTTTGTTTTAGTACTAAGACATATCAAAATAAAATATACGTGTTTAATAAAACGTGTTGAAGTTTATTATAGCAAAATTTACGCACTGGTTAAAAAAAAATCCTGTATAAAAGAACACAAAGAACTATAGATAGATGAAACCAATATAAAATGATAATGTTGGTAATTTTTTATTTAGTTTACTTTTGGTTTTAATATATTGTTTATTTTATTTAATATGTGCGTGTGTGCGTTATATTTTATAGCGCCCATATACCTATGTCAACCTAACTACTTTCTGTAAATACCTATATTATACAAATAAATACTCTGATTCTGATTTTGAAAAATACGTATTCACCTTCTGTTTTATCTCCATCCAAACCTTGACCCCTAGCGAGCCACCTTAGCAGAATTTCGTACCTCAAAGCATAAGCAACCGCATAAATCTTAGTTACGTGACCTCTCGCAGGCGCCGGAGGTACCTCGGAGGTACCTCGGAGGTAGAGGAGGCAATTACACTGTGTAGCAGTCCCACAGGAGTGAGATATGAGAGTTTAAGACTAACTTGTACACATCTACACGTATTGTAGATGTTTAGGTGTGATGTAATTTTTGTGGTCGGACGTGTAATGGGTCTTAGTGTTGTTGGACGATGGATGGGGTATGTAAATATGGTATATCAATTAGTGTTTCGGTCGTTTCGTGATAAACAGATTTACGTTTTTATGTTTTTGGTTTATTTTATTTGGGGAAACAAACAATTGTATGTTGTACACAAACAGCCAGACTCAGAACAACTACCAATAGGCCATACAATTAATTTCATGTGGAAATCGAACTTGTGACACAATTACAGCAGCCAATCGCTCGGCTACTGCACCTACCGATCTAGATTTGAAAATTTACAAGATTAACAGTTTACAGTTGCTACGCCGTAGCTAATGCTACGACCGCGTAGCTGGTGCTACGACGGCGTAGCACATAGTGTAGAACGAACTCATCTCGTTGATTTTATTATTTTTTATTTAAAACTCAAATTAATGTTTAAAACATTCATTGCTGAAATACGATTGCCGTGTAAAAAATATCCATTATATCGATAATCTCAGCTGTCGATGAAATCAGATCGGGTATTCATACGATTGCAATAAATTATGCAGAGAAGCATTGACATTTAAAATTGATATTGGTGCCGGGTGCATTTTTAATGTTCAATTATTCTTTTTAAATTAAGTGGATGAGGACAGACATGAGGTAAAAAAATATTGAGATAAAAGGTTTTATACGAACCACTAAAGAACGGACCCGTTGGTCTCGTGGTCGCAAGTGCGACTGCTGTGCAAGGGGTCCCGGGTTCGATTCCCAGGTCGAGCAGAAAGTGTTATTGGGTTTTTCTATGAAATTCTCAGTAGCACCTCGAAGTTTGGATTTGTGCCCGGTTAATGGCAATAGGCTCGCCCCCTATTACATGGGACCTAAATATACCGGCGAACTGTGGGTGTACATTGGTACACCTCTGCCTAACCCTTCGGGGAATACAGGCGTGATGGTATATATTTTTTTTTTAAAGAACGGAAAAATGTCCAGATTTTTTATTTAAATTCTGGAATTTCCGAGAGTCTTTTTTCATTTGATTTTTGTATCAACTCAAAAATTTTAGCAGGAAAATGTCTTTCGAGTCAGATAGTTATAAAAGAATTTTTAAAAATTGCTCGAAAATATCATATTTTTTGTACGTGTAATCCTGTATGTGATTGTATACAAGATATTGTGAAACAATTTATTGAAAAAAAGTAAGTTTGCGAGTTTCTTCCCCATTATTTTCCATACTTTTAGGAAAGGGGGATATTCAATTATTTTACCTTATATATGACGTTGAAAAGTACCTCTTAACCCACTAATTAAAATAAATGATTCAACTTTATCTTCGCATTTCTACACCTCCCATTAATCAACAAAAAATACAACCCCAAAAACCTTATTTCAACAAGCCTTCTGAATCGAGAAACTACCAAACAAAATCACAAAATTTTGTCAATCACTGTTTCACAAAAACATAATATGATCGAGTCACATTCGAGGCTGAAAACGAAATAACTTTTGTTTTAGTTAGTGCACGCGCAAACCCGGGGGACACTGTTTGTATTTTAAAATACATTTTGTATTCGTAGCATTGTGCGAAACTCGATGTTCATTCGGACATGTACAAGTAAACAGAGTTCTCGAATTTTATAGAAACAACTGGCTTCTGTTTGCGATTGCGTTGTGTTATCTCTGCAGAATTACGCCAATGTAGTAAATTATTAGAGGTCAAAGTCAGAATCAAAGTTGTTTTTACATAATAATGGGTTTGCCCTTAGTTCTAGTGTAGTTCAGAGGTGACAGAAGGAAAGTCGATGATGGAGTGAGCTTACCCAGAGGAAGCCTGTTTACTCCAACTTTAAAAAAGTGTAATTATTTATTTCAATTAGTCAACGTATAAACGTCATATATAAGGAAAATAAAGAATTGAAACTAGTTTTTAAAAGGTAGTATCGTGTGGAGAACAACGGGCAATGAACTCCAAGCATACTCTTATAAAAAAGGGAGAGTAGTATCAGAGCGAGTGCACCTGCAGTCTCTTCCCACACTCACATAGAATAGGACTGCAATCCGACACGATTGCGGAAATATCAAGCGCAGAAACAACGGCTTTATGTGTTTTCCGAGGCATGGGGGTGATACCCCATCAACTTCCAAACTCCAGGCTGCTACTGAGAAATTCCTCATGAAAAAACCCAACAACACTTTTTGACCGACCTAGGAATCGAACTTAACACGCCACGCTCAGCAGTCGCGCTTGAAACTACGAGACCAACGGAGCAGTTAAAGTCATTAAAGTACTTTACTATTTAATACAATAGAACTCATATCGACGCCCGGAATGTTTATAGGGCCATTTCAAAACGGTTTGAAATCCTGTTGATGGTCTATTACTGAGCGTAGTGATCGCTAAAACAATACAAAGTTCGCAAGCAGATTAATTTAATTGCAGTTTGTGCAATAGTGTCAAAATGTATATGCAATAGTAGGTATATAATCTGCCTAGCCTTTTCCCAACAATATTGGGGTCAGCTTCCTGCCTAACGAGATGCAGCTGAATACCAGTGCTTTACATGAAGCGACTGCCTATCTGACCTCCACAACCCAGTTACTAGGTTACATGATACCTCTTGGTAAGACTGGTTGTCAGACATTCCGACTTCTGACTATTTGAAACGACTGTCAAAGATCGATGAATGACAGCCGGGACCAACGGCGGATAACACCTAAAAAAACTTAAATGTGAAAATGGTCAAAGTTCGGTAGCAACAAATTACGGCGTAATTGGTGTCACCGATAAAAGAATTCAGGTCTAGCCGGTACTAAGTTCATTAGCAGTTGCTTTAATTTAGCTATAAGTACAAAATTATATAGCTTTTCAATTAATCTGAAAACAATTTATTACTTTTTCTGATACCGGATCGCTAACTTAGCAAGTTTAAGTTTTCAATAAATATAAATACGTATATAACGGGTTTAATAAAAGTTTATGATAGTAATTAATTTCTTGTTGGAGGAATATGTTGATGTGAAGAATGAATTGAAAACTCCAAATTTCAAGCAAACATAGTATTGTGTTTCGTGTGATATACACACACCAGTGTTCGCTTTTCTTTTCCAAACTTGGCTGATACACTGCCGTGTGTAAACGAGTTATATTCCCGATTGCAACCTGAACCGCAAAGTAAACAAAGTGATAAATTGTCGTAAATATTTCACTATACAAGTATGTACAGTCAACAAAACTATATGGTATACAGGCAAAATTATTCATCTCTCTACTACACTGCCGATATTCAATTTTATTGTATGCGTAATTACTTTTTAAGCTTATGATACACTAAGAGAGTTATTTAAAAGAATTGACTGCTCAGAACATTCACAACATTGTTTAAAAGTAATTGCATGTAAGCTGCCTGTATACCGAATAGCTTTGTTGACTGTACATACCTATGACAACATAGTCATAACGCTATACACAACTTAGTTCCAAACATGTCATAAACCACAGATGCTATTAGCCGCTGATTACCCGAGCTAATTGATCTCAAGGGCTTTCATCAAAGGACCATTGTAGCGCCACCTTCGTACTAATGTTATGTAAAGATAACAAAATAGGTTACCCAAGTTTGTTAATTGTAGTTTGAGTACAGGAAAAGATCGATGCATAGATGTTTTATGGAAAGCGGCCTTTATGTTTCATTCTATTTATATAAAAACAATACCAGACTTATTTTACCAATGAAGGGCAAAAGCATCTTCTCACATAAAGAAGATACGAGTATCGGCGATTTTTAAATTATATTGATTACTAGCTTTTGCCTTTTTTTTTTTTTTTTTTTTTTTTATAGACGGGAAATCATCAAATAACTTCCCCCGCCCTGGGCGGGGCGGGAGGGAGTGTCAGACTTTTACTGACTAAAACCCGTCTATGTTCCTTCATGTGCCCTTTGCGTTCCGGGGGCGCGGTATCTCTTTCGAACAACCCGCAGCCCCGGCAGGCATCGGCCCTCAGTGGCCCCATCCAATTTTGCTGACATCTCTTTGAGGCGCGCGTGGAACACGAACGCGCCGTCGACACGGTCTGTCGCTAGTGAACGTACGGACGGTGAGCTACCCATTGCTCACCGTCCACAGACCCGCGTCTACGGTGGCCGGGAGTCGTCACGTGGCTCCCGACGCCCGGATCGTCTACCGCGGCGGCCGCTGGGACGGGGGACCCTCCTTTCCCTCTCCCGTCCCGCCGCCTCCTTCTCTAGCATTACAGCTTCGCAGAAGGAGGCGACTGCTTCCCATTCCCCCTCGCTCCGGACCATGGCCTGAACCAGTGCCGGACGCGAGAGGGCGCCGCCGCCGATGGCCGCCTCGAGGACTCGGCGGTGCTCAGCCCAAGCAGGGCACACCGCCAGAGTATGCTCCACCGTGTCCTCACTAGCTTTTGCCTGGGACTTCGTTTGCGTGATTTATTTCACGTATCCCTCATTTTTTAAAGCATATTGTAATATAGTCTATAATACTCCTTTTCGCAACACAACGCGCAAATCTCTAAAACTAACAGTCAGACTGGAAAAAATCTTTTCCTATATGATAGCCAGATTCATGACAAATAGTATACAATGTAAAACATCACGCTCCCACCACAGAAGCGGAGCAGTAACCAAAGATATAACTTAAAGCAAGTAAACAAAACACGCAGATGAAGTCACGAGCAAAAGAAAATACATTATAAAAATCCCAAAAAATCTAGCTAAATATCGTCCCGCATACCGTTGTTAGTTGATCATAAAAATCAAAGCTAAAATACAAAGCAAACGGTTCGGTTCGATGACGCGACACGATTGCCGATTCAGTCCACGTTTGAAATTCGAACGTCAATTCCAGCATGATACCTACATTAGCTGTAGTCATGACAAAGTTGCAATCGTATATCATTTTGTTAGTTTGCAATTGTTTTAGCTATGGAATTTGAATGGAAATTATTGAATTGTGTTCGTCGAAGGAGTAAGCAGAAAGATAAGTCCAGCTTATTATTGTCCCACTAATGGGCACAGGAAATCTTTTCAGGCAAAGAAGGCAAGAGAATTGATCACCATGCTTGCTCAAAGCGGATTGGCGATTTTAGACTAATATTAACTTTAAGTTCAAGATTCCTCACGATGTTTTCCTTCACCGATCTCAGTGATGAAAAAGTGCTATCCCGGTATCGAACCCGCAACTTCATGTTTGAGAGACGGGCATTGAGGCATAAAGATATAATAATAATGTGGTTTTGGCCAAACAAAGTAATTCAATGGTTTAACTAAACATAAAATTTGCACTTATAAGAACAATTAATATTCACACAAAAGTAAACGTCCTTTCTTAGCAATAATTATTGCTTAATATAACTTAGTTTAATAGGCAGTATAATGTATTTAACAGATAATATGTCTTCCTACACCCTGTATATAAAAAAAAATCACTTAGGTACTTCAAGCGTCAAAGTTATACCGATCACGAAGCGTTAAATCCTGTTGTATGTACAGGATGACCCAGATAGCGAAGTACAAATTAAAATGTTGAAAATCTCTTTTCATCGGCTTCCCAAAATTACCGGATTCTGAGCATCACAAAATAATATTTAAAAAAAAAGAAGTATAATGGCAACCTTTAGTTAAACGTTGTTTTGATATTTTTTGGAAAATTAACGTTTGCCGATGAAATTACAGGCACATGAGACATTTCAACTTTGTTTCTGGGATGTACGTATTGGCAAGGCGTCTGGTATTACGGATGTCTATAGGCAGCGGTGACCACTTAACATCAGGTGAGCCGTCGCTTGTTTGCCATCTAATGATATTTTATAAAAAAATTACAAAGAAACGAGAGGCTTCCAAATTTTCTTTTGTGGATAGATGGAGAGGAAGAGGGAAGTCAAAGAAAATATGGATGGATTGTGTGAAGAATGATATGAAAGAGAAGAGAGTCGGTGATATCATGACGGTTGACAGAACGGCATGGAAGAAGAAAACGTGATACGACGACCCCAAGTAACATGAGATAAGGGCAGGAAGATCATGAATTTGAACCACCCTGTACATAGAAGGTACTTCTAACGCCTGAGCGAGTAATCGCATTCAGAATACGAATTCTTTGCACGGAATAAGTACGTAAGTTAGTACTTATTGTTAGAATTGAATGCGCATAATAATCGTACAGCTTTGTGAAAGTAATCGCGCAATACTCCCGATGTTCCGAGGATGTACTTGTATGGTATTACTTTGGAAGTGAAGAGTACTTTGGGATATGTCAAAGGGGTATAATATTGATGGATTTTCATCATATATTTTGTATAATAAAAAATGAAAACCGAATGATTTAGTGTGTAGTAAAAATATTGAAATAGTTTGCTTAGATGGTTTAACAATTTATTTTAGGTACACTGCCTCGTTAGCCTAGCGGTCCTGTGCGCAACTGCTACGCTAGAGGTCTTGTGATCGAATCCCAAGTCGACTAAAAAGGGTTATTGTGTTTATCAATAAAATTTTCAATAGCAGCTCGGAGCCAGGATTTATGCCCGGTTAATGGCAATAGGCTCGCCCCCTATTACATGGGACAACATATCGGCGAAATGAGGGTGTACATTGGTACATCTCTGCTTAACCAAATACAGGCGTGAGGTATGTGTGTGTGTGTATTTTAGGTACATTGAATTCACTGTTATAAAATTACCTGTACAAATGCCTAAGTCAGGCAGAGGTGCATGTACCAATGTACGCCCACAGTTCGCCGGTATGTTTAGGTCCCATGTAATAGGGAGCAAGCCTATTGCCATTAACCGGGCACAAATCCTAACCCTGCTACACGACACACAAGGATTAAATACAGTAAGTCAATAAAGCCAATTTCTAGCTATGAAAACTTGCCAAAATACAGCCTACCACATATTGACGTTGCATCGGTATCTCGCAAACTTTTTTCATAAAACCTATCGAATAGTTCCATGCATGAAATCCCTGGGTTTTATTTCAACGATTCAAACGTTGAAAGGTGATGCCAATGAAAAATTGATACCAAACTATTGATTGCTGAACTGTTTACAGAACTGTTTTCATTTGAATATTTGAGATAGTATCAGGTGAATTCAGGTGGTGAATGTTATGAATTTGTATAGTGTTCTATATGTTCGCTTTCGCCCGTGATTTCGTTTCCCGTTCGACGTTTAGTAACTGCCTCGTTGGCCTAGTGGTCCTGAGTGCGACTGCTACGCTAGACGTCCTGGGTTCGATTCCCAGGTCGAGCAAAAAGTGTTATTGGGTTTTTCTATGAAATTCTCAGTAGCAGCTCGGAGTTTGGATTTGTGCCCGGCTAATGGCAATAGGCTCGCCCCCTATTACATGGGACCTAAATATACCGGCGAACTGTGGGTGTACATCCGTACATCTCTACCTAACCCTTCGGGGAATACAGGCGTGATGGTATATATATTTATATTTATATTCGTTTACGAGGAAGTCAAAGTTCCCCTTCCCATATTTCGGCCCTGTCACAAAATCCGTTCTTAGCTTACTGCCCCGGTGATCTCCTGGTCGCAGTGCGCTTGCTGAGGTGGGGTCCTGGGTTCGATTCCCAGGTAGGGTAAAAAGTGTCATTGGGTTTTTCTATAAGGAATATCTCAATAGCATTGTTATGTTAAGACAGTTAATTGACCTTTGTATATATTTTTATCTGTGCTTTTTCATATAATTT
Organism: Caradrina clavipalpis; assembly: GCA_932526535.1. Taxonomy (NCBI): domain Eukaryota; kingdom Metazoa; phylum Arthropoda; class Insecta; order Lepidoptera; family Noctuidae; genus Caradrina; species Caradrina clavipalpis. The sequence goes on from OW052106.1 coordinate 12,373,435, forward strand.
GTTATGAAGTTTTTTTTTGAGCTGTGTTGTTTTCAAATAATAACTCGATAATGTCATTGATCATTGTCAGTAAATATTTCATACGATCAATTTTAAATAAATACTAACATAAACTATCACATTTTAGTGAACAAGGATTATTAAAACTAGACTAAACACTTAAATATTTTGCGTAAATACCTCAACCTAAAAGTTAGCACTTAGGTCCTAACTACGTTAATATAAATTTTAAAGGGCACTGAAAAGGTTTTATTCAAATTAATTCTATATTGGCAGTAAAGTAATATAATAATAATAAAAATAATAATAAAATCGTTTATTTATAAAAAGAGGCAAAATTACAACGAAATTTATCTTAAAAATTAAAATAGAGCACTGTTTCTTAATTGCCTGAACTAGGTTGAACCTGTGTTTCAGGCTACAAGACGCATAATTATGTACTTAAAATAAATAAATTAACATTAAGAAAGAAGTAAAGTACTAAAATTAAGTGTTACACAAAAACAAAAAAATAAAAATAAAAACAAGGCAGCGTGCTTGCGATTTACTTGCATACAACAAGTAAATCTTCTGTCTGTGCATAAGACATGGGTTGCAAGAAATTAATTATAGATTTTTTACAGCTAAAATAGTTTAACTTATATATACTTAGTTTTCTATTTAATCTATTGTACAAAAATGGGCCTAAAAATGAAAAAAATCTTTCCACAAAGACATGTTTCGAGGTTTCGTTTGAATTACATACAATATCATTCCGTCTCTTGTTAGTAATGTCAGCATTGTACGTAAGCATTGTGTGCTGTTTTAATACTAAGTGCATAATGAAAAGCTGGCGCACAGTCAGCACTTTGCAGGATTTATATAGTTGATCTGTAGGAAAGAAAAAGGGATGGAAGTTTGCTACCTTTAAAATTGCTCTTTGAGCTCTTTCAAGAGGAAGCAAGATAGTTTTTTGTGCGCCACCCCATGAGGTGATACAGTAGTGAATTATGGATTGACATAAGGCGAAGTAAACTTGTGTGATTAATTTTGAATCTGCAAAAGTTCGTATTTTTTTAAATACATATATTAATTTGCGCACTCTCTTAACCAGACTTTCAATATGAGGCCGAAAAGTGAGTGTGTCGTCTATTATAACACCAAGGTATTTAATATTACGGGTTTTCAGGATAGACGGACAATTGCACATGTTGACTAATAGGTTGTCACATTGATGGGCACGTATATGAAAGTTATCAGTGTTAAGTTGAGGCTTGCGCATGGAGAAGTGAATATATTTTGTTTTGTCAGCATTTAGTGTTAGTAAATTCCTTTGAAGCCAATTAGTCACAGTGTTAAAACCAAGTTGGGCGTTTTCAAACAGTTCGCTACTGTCTTTTGCAGTAAATATTAGTGCGGTGTCGTCAGCATATGATATGATTTTGCTGTGCTTGATTTTTAGATTACACAGGTCGTTAATATAAACCAGGAAAAGGGTGGGGCCCAAAATACTCCCCTGGGGCACACCGTGTCCAGTATTTTTCTGCTCTTCGCTCGTGACGTTATCAATCCTGACACATTGGTATCGGTCGTCTAAGTAGTCAGCAAGTAATGTCAGCGTCGTTCCCCTTATTCCTATGGCCTCTAATTTGTTCAGAAGAACAGGAACAGAGACAGTGTCAAAAGCTTTCGCTAAATCAAGAAAGACTCCCAGGACCTGGTTACCCTTACCTAGCTCCTCTGAGACATATTCGGTAAGGCTATGCACTGCATCGGCTGTGGATAATTTGGCTCTGAAGCCAAATTGCGCAGGTGACAAGAGGTTGTTTTTTTCAAGGTAGTTAACTAGCCTGCTGTTTATAATTTTCTCAAGGATTTTTGAGATTGAGGAGAGTAATGATATTGGCCTATAGTTATTGACTAAGTCCTTGTCTCCAGATTTATAGATAGGGATAACAACTGCCTTCTTTAGACAATTGGGGAATATTCCTTTGGAAAGACAGATTCGAAATACATGCGTTAAGGGAGGTACCAATACATGTTTGTAGAGTTTAAGGATCTTATTGCTTATATTATCCCATCCAACTGCACAGTCATCTTTAAGGCCAGAGATTATTCGCGATATTTCCATTTCGTCAGTATCCAGCATAACAAAAGTTTTCAGGTTACAGTTGTTGTTCGATTTTTGGATATATCGCGGGTCTCAAACCATAGGGGCGTACATGCAAAAATGCGATTTTTCGTTTTTAATGCCATTGGATTCTACTATATGCAATACATAACCTCAATTTTTCTTCTAATTTAATATTAATTACTTTTTGTATAAATTGCAAAATATCGTTTGCCGTAAGATAGACAGTCTATAATTATTTTCAAGCCATAGAGCCGTATATTGGACGTAAGAGCAATATTATTGCTTATTTAGTCAGTTTTGAAGTGCCATATAGACGTATGCACGTACGACTTTAAATTTTATTATAAACCAAGGAAAACGTGTCGGGCCATAGAGACGTATGTTCATACGACCGTCAATATCAACACTATCCTGGGGATGTTTAGTACCTAATCACTGCAGATTTCTTCAATACGCGGACGTATAGTCATGTCAACAACACCCAACACAGTCGTTCTGCAGAGAGCTATCATAGCGAGTAGATTGTAATTTTATATTTATTTATTTATAAATCATGAAGCGAAGACACAATATCCTACGTTTAGTACTTTAGCGCATTAGAAATCCTCATGGATTTTCATCATGGGGGTGACGGAGGGGCAATCCCGAACTCTTACATATTGCAAATTTGACAGATTTTAATTATTTTAATGACAAATTGCATAAATGAGGGTAAGATTGTTCACTAAATACATAGGAAAAGTAGGAAAGACTTAAGTATCTACAGCGTGTTTTGGTTTTTTACTTTTGCAATGTTTCCTCTGCTCTAATTTTCGGATATCTTTTTTGTTTTTTATTGTTTGAGAGAATTTATTCTCCTTGGCTTTTATTATGACTATTTTTTTATTTCTAAAGATTTCATTGCTGTAAAAGCCTTTTTTTTATAGATGGAAAATCATCAAATAACTTCCCCCGCCCTGGGCGGGACGAGAGGGAGTGTCAGACTTTTACTGAGTAAAACCCATCTATGTTCTTTCATGTGCCCTTTGCGTTCCGGGGGCGCGGTATCTCTTTCGAAGAACCCGCAGCCCCGACAGGCATCGGCCCTTAGTGGCCCCTTCCAAGATGCTGTCATCTCTTTGAGGCGCGCGTGGAACACGGTCTGTCGTTAGTTAACGTACGGACGGTGAGCTACCCAATGCTCATCGTCCACAGAACCGCGTCTACGGTGGCCGGGAGTCGTGTCGTGGCTCCCGACGCCCGGAGCGTCTCCCGCGGCGGCTGCTGGGACGGGGGACTCTTCTCTCCTTCTCCCGTCCCGCCGCCTCCTTCTCCAGCATTACAGCTTCGCAGAAGAAGGCGACTGCTTCCCATTTCCTCTCGCTCCGGACCATGGCCTGAACCAGTACCGGACACGAGAGTTCGCCGCCGCCGATGGCCGCCACGAGGACTCTGCGGTACTCAAGCGGGGCAAACCGCCAAGGTATGCTCCACCGTGTCCTCGGGGTGATCCTCGCAATGGTGACACACGGGCATTTCCTCCCGCCCGATGAGGTGCAGGAACCTCCCGAAGCTTCCGTGTCCGGTGAGGACCTGCGTCAGGCGGTAGGTGAGGGCGCCGCTCTAGCCAATCCTCAAAGAGGGGACTTACCGCCTTGATTGAGGCGGTAAGTGGCGAGCCCTGCACAAGGTTGCGACAGTCGCTCTCTCCATGTCGCCATGAAATCGAGCCGGAGGTCCGTCCGCTGGTCGGCAATTTGCCGCGGCAGCGGAGTTTCCCCCCGGCCCAGTGCCTCCGCGCGCCACTCGTGTAGGCGCGCGAGGACCAGCGCCTCCAGATCTCACGTCAGCAATCCGGCAAGGAGGCTCGCTGCCTCGCCGGAGGTCGTGCGGTACCCCCGGATGACCCTTATGGCGATCACCCGTTGGGATGCGTTCAGGTAATGGGCGGCAAGCCGCCTCAAGCCCTGCGCCCACACGGGGCCCCGTAAAGGGCCATCGACCGCAAGAACCCGCGTAGAGCCTCCGGTAGGAAGCGTTTGAACCCCTCAGGTTGGGCAAGAGCCGCTTGAAAGCGGCTCCAGCCCGTGCCAACTTTGGAGCCAAACGTCGGAATTACTTCACGAAGTTCCACCGGCTGTCGAGAACGAGTCCCAGGTACTTCATCGTCGACCCGACGCCGATGTGAACCCCTCCTACCGTGATTTGGGATCCTGACGGTAGCGCGTTCCGAGGCCCATGAAAACACAGGACCTCGGACTTGTGCAAGGCCACCTCGAGACCCAATTGCCGGATCCTCTCAAGATGTAAAAGCCTAAGAGTTTTATTTTAAGAAATTTTAATTTTTAGACGTTTTTTTATAAGATTTCATTTACATTTGGTTTCTTTGGGATGTGCCTGATCGCAATTTCAAATGTTTATGATTTTAAGTAATATAAAATAATAATTTTCGGATTTATTAATATTTTTTTTATTTATTCTATTATATATTATTTTTATTTTGACACAAACATTGTGCAATTACTATTATTTGTTTTTTTTTCTAGATTGTAGAACAAGACTGGTTTATACTTCTACTCTGAATTCAAATATCTCTTAATATTAATGACAAGCCAGAAAGGCGTATGAATTTTTAAAATCACATAAATAACGGTAATTTTGATGGGTTCTCATTCCTAAATTGCAATATTTTAAGTTACCAACTAGGTAAAAAATTATATTTGTATAAATATTAATAATTTAACGACACGAGTTTTACGTCCATAACGTCCATGCATTTTTGGGAGAATTTTGACGGAGTTTTACCGTATACTCGTTATGCCAAATAGACGTATCAACCAAAAACCAGTGTTATAGCGGTAATACCTTAAAATCAAGCATCTCATAATAATCGTAGTGTAAATATAAAGCTACATGCAGAAACACAATAACCTAGGTCAATCACAAGAAAAGTTATTAAGTTTTTTGTCTCTCCTGAAAAGTAGGTGTTTGGTGGATACGCCCCTATGGTTTGAGACCCGCGATATGGTTGGCCGCAATGTTTTGGAATCTGTTCGGCCAAAGTTTTCCCAACATTGACAAAAAAGTTATTTACTTGGTTAGCGGCTATGAGAGGTGAAGGATTATTATGCAGTAACCTCGAATTTGATTCACGTTGTTTAGCCATGCAGGTGACGTTTTTGATATGCTTCCATATTTGCTTGCTATTATTACCTGCTTTATTTAATTCATTTTTATCGTAATTTAATTTAAGCTTCTTTAAGAGATTGTTGCAGAAATTCCTGTATCTTTTATAGGTGTTTAGAATGATTAAGTTATCAGGGTATTTCTTAGTTCTTTGATGAAGCTTATCTCTGTGTCTTATACAACGAATGAGTCCAGGAGTAATCCAAGGTTTAATATTATGCAGACGATTATTTACTGTCACAGCTGACGTGTTACGCAATATGGCTTGTTGGACATATTTTATAAAGTACGATAAAGCGGAATTAGCGTCAGCAGAATTGTAAACTGGGCTATAATCAATGTTGCGTAAATCATATTCGAGTTTGTTTACATTCAATTTAGTCTTTGTCTGGGGACGATTTTGCTTAGGTAGCGTTAAATTTACGGTTAGTAGGACAGAGTGATGATCGGTTATTGTTGAGTTAGTAACAAGCGTAATATATGAATAGCTGGTTTTAATAAACATATGATCGAGGCAAGATCCGCTCTGATGAGTAGGCAACGTGTGAGCAGGCAGGAAACCATGAGATGAGCACATATTTAGGTAGTCTTGTGTCCCTGCGTCACTGTTTTCAGAGCCGATGTTAATGTTAATATCTCCCGTTAGTATTACATTCTTAACCCTTAACTTGGCAGAGAGTTTGATGTCATTTTGTTTTTATTTCTTTACTATATTTGGGTTGTTACCAGGTAAATAGACACCAGAAAAATAAAAAATAAATTCTCCCTATATTAGTTTTGTATTTATACCATGTATCTAATTATGCACACTACCAAGCTGTCATGCATAAAACTTTAAAAATCCATGTGCACTGTAGGAAACACTGCCTTATTGGTAGAGAATGTAATACATTTTTATTTTATAAAAAAAATATTTATGCAGTCATATTAGACACATATATCTTAACCAAAATATGTAAAATCACAGTCTTCAGTGTAAAGTAGGAACATAACAACATCTTCTTCTTAATAATTAAAAGTTATAGCAAGTTATCGCCCGGTGTCACCACTGCGTGGACTGCCGGGAGGACACATACGCGGCATACGCTATCAGAGTGTACCGCTTGGGAGGAGACGCGCATCCCCTCATATCAGAAGTAGGCAGTGACCTGTCGCTGTAGGCCGTAGTCACTTCGATGATCGGCAAGGAAGAGGCCTGGCACGCGGTGGTTTCCTTCTGCGAGATGACCGTTTCGCAGAAGGAAACCACCGCGTTCCAGGCCTCTTCACTGAGGCTGCGGAAAGGGAGAGAGAGATCATAACCTCTCTTCCGGCCCGCAACAGGCGCACCGGGCGTCGGCTTAAGGCGGACAACGCCCTCCTCCGGCCCCCCTGAATTGGTCTAGGAGCGTCGGGCTTGGGGAAGTCTGTCGCCCTCTATTCAACTGGACCCGAGGTGGCGGCGCGTAGTGTTCCACGCGCACCCCTCTGTGACGTTTGCGGGGGGGAGTCTAACACCCCACTCCCCCCCCCTGACCTGAGAAGGCCCGCAGTGGCGGGTCAGCACCAGTCGGGGATCGCGGAAGGCGCGTACGTTCCCAGGATCCCCGGCTTAAGTACGGTGGGTGTCGGAGACATTCTAATCGCAGCTCCTCTAATTTAGCGACCCTCTGTTGTGAAGTGTGTGGTCTGGCGTTGTCCTGAAGCAGCAATGGGGGGTAGAGCAATTGACCAGCCTCGGTTGTTTAACGCTAAGCTTTTTCGGCAAGGTTTGTAAGTGTTGAAAATACAGATCTGCCATAATCGTCTGGCCAAATCTTTGGACGCTGTAGTGGATGACACCAGCACTGGTCCACCAGATGCTTAACAGTACCTTTTTCTGACTCAACTTTCGCTTGGGGCAGAATTAGGCCGGTTCTCCTGGCTTTAGCCATTGTGATAAGCGTTTCCGATTATCGTACATTATCCATTTTTCATGATTTTTCATCACAAGTAACAATACGATTCAAAATAACCTCATTATTGTGACGATTGAGTAGCAGTGCATCTGCAAATGCATATTGCATAATATAAGCTCTATGCTGTATCTTTGGCAATGCATCTTAAAATGCACACTGCAAAAATCAAATCATAATATGCTCACTTGGCAGTGTGCATTTATAGATACATGAATATTGACAGTCAAATTTTAGGTAAAAAACATTGTTGTATGATCAAAATTTTGTACGTAATCAAAAGAATGCACATTCAATCAAATAATAACTATATTTATTTATCGTAATATTGATATTTTATTAAGATTATAATCGATGTTTACCTTATAACTCGTAGGCGCACGCGCACGCTCCGCTATCTTGCGATCTACTGACTTCAATTGTAGGCAGATGTGATAAATACTATTTTTTCTACCAACTACAACTCTCTCATATATCAGTTAAAAAATAAAAAGAAACATAAGTACCAAAACTTTACTCAAATATTTTTTCTTAGAATGTGTGCATTATTAGATACGGTATCAAGTAAAGGGTTAAAAGGGCTAAGTGCTTGAAATATTTGGTTTAGGGAATTGAGGAAAGGGGCAATATTTCTTGCGGAAGGGGATCTATACAAAGCAATTATCGCCGTGGTTGTATCAATTTTGATGACAAGGCAATTACTCATACAATCTTGTAGGTCAGGTTCTTCGACTTTGATCTTTAATGAATCTTTGGCAAAGACAACGACACCATCATTTTGATTGTGGTTAATTTTAGTGTACAGTAAGTTGTATCCTGGTATTATCGGCAGATTATTGTGCCGCTGTAATAACCAGCACTCTGTTAGAACCATAATATCACAATTAAAGTTAAGTCTATGAAGAAAAATGTTAAAACTATCCATGTTCTTGTAAACACTGCGTATGTTTTGGGTTAGTATGGTTAGTGACTTTTGATACTGGGAAAGATATTGTTTGCAGTCCTCAACCTCACATGACTTTGACTCAGTTAAAAATGAGTTATCTATGTCGGTAATTATATTGATATCCATTCTATTTAAGGCTAACAACAATAAATTACGTCTAAGATTTAAACAATTAAGGGGCGCTCTTAGGCGCCTTCATAGTCAATTGAATTAATGTACCTGTATTCGGCAGCTAGTTTAGCTGGGCAAGCTGCATCTCCCGTCTTATGGTTTGCTTGTTTTTTGAATCGCAAACATGTAGCACATTTTGGGTCATCGGCTTTCTTCCCACAGTCTTGGCTAGAGTGTCCTTCTTCACCGCAGTGTCCACAAGTCGGAACAGCGGTTTTGCATGTCTTAGATGCATGACCGTACTGCTGGCACTTGAAACATCTCGTTACCAAAGTAAAGTCTCGTACAGGGCAGGACGTCCAATTTATGAATAATCTGTCCTGTGTGATGAGGGCCTTACGAATGACGGCTGAAACTTCTATGATGTAGTTACAATTTTCAGCATCCTTTCTACCAGATTTGTGGCTAAGTTTAATTGATGTCAAGAATGTATCTAAGGTCATACTCGGTAGCTTTTCCGTTATGTTTTGATCATAGATGCATTTATAAACTTCGTTTTCGGTCATTGACGCGGGAACTCCTATTACAATAATGCGAGGTTTGCGCTTTCGAGGTTCGTCAACAGTAAGGCCCGACGAAGCGATTTGTACTGTTTGTTTGAGCTTATCTAGGTCATCCTTGGTCTCAGTGCTGATGATGAGTCCTCCTTTCCCAATTTTGCGGACACCCCGTACCTTCAGCTTCATTTCACCAGGGCATATGATTTTCTGTACCATGTTTTTGGTTTCGTCACTGGTCTTTGACTCGTCGCGTGGAAAAATCGCCACGGAACTGAGATTATTGGGTCGAATAAAACTACTGGACCCTTTCTTCACCATATCGGCAAACGATGTAGAAGGTGCACCCTGCTTCGTACAGGACTCCTGAATTGTGCGGTTCATATCTGTAATAAAGAGTGGCCCAATATAGGCTTTCACTTATTATTCTAAAAGCGATTTTTAATTACTAGCTTTTGCCCGCAATTTCAGCTGCATATATTTTAAAATTAACCCGGTCCTACATATCATAAAAACGGGATAAAAATAGCATGTATGGTAAGCTCGATCAATATCTATATGTATGCCAAATTTAAATCAATTCCGTACAGCTGTTTAAGCGTGAAAGAGTATCAAACATCCATCCATCCTCACAAACATTCGCGTTTGTAATAGTAGTAAGAACTAGAATTATTGAACTTTCATGCAAAATAATGATCAAATGATGTAAAAAAAAAAGACGGGTTGCACTCCGGGAGTGCCGGCAGAAGTGAAAACGCTAAAGACGCTAAACGAAATTCGTAAGATTTTCGATCAGGTCACGTGTCCTGACGCGAGTTTAACATTTTTTACCCATTCCAAAACAAGTGCACAACGCCGCTTACGAATTTTCGATCAGGGTCACGTGTCCTGACGCGAGTTTAACATTTTTTACCCATTCCAAAAAAAGTGCACAACGCCGCTAAAGAAGTTTTCACCTCAAAATTTTGTAGATTTTGTGCCTTTTAATGGTCTAATTTAAATTAATGATTTGACTTCAACGTGGGGCCGAAGTCGCATTCAGAACCTAGTTTTTAATACGCGACAAAATAGAATCGTCCCCTCTGCATAAAACGTATCGTTACAAAATCAACTCTCTTATTATTCAAACAGAATTCAACTTAAAGTAACATAATACATAACAAGCAGCTTATGTCCGATAACATCTGCGACACATCATCGATCATAACATCACAAGTTTAGTCGCAAGCGCGACTTTAAGTCGAGTCTATAAATCATGTTGCTTTGACGTACGCTTGTAGCAACCACTAGCTTCTCGAGAACATTGTGGTTAGGATAATTTGCATGATAATTTCTGAGAAACTGCCTCATTAGCCTAGTGGTCCTAAGCGCGACTGCTACGCTAGAGGTTTAGGTTTAGGTTTTATGAAAAACGTTTGCTGGAATTGGCTTTATTGACTTACTGTATTTAATCCTTGTGGGTCGTGTAGCAGAGTTAGGATTTGTGCCCGGTTAATAGCAATAGGTTCGCCCCCTATTACATGGGACCTAAACATACTGGCGAACTGTGGGTGTACACTGTACATTGGTACACTTTTGCCTAAACCTACGGGGAATACACCTGGTAAGTCCAGGTTTCTTGCAGGTGTCTTGTTTCTTTTCTCTTGCTCAGGGTAAATTGAAGATTCCAGACTTATCTGGAATCTCCAATTTACCCTGAGCAAGAGTGGTGATCAATACTCGTGTCTTCTCTATATGAGAAGAGGCCTTTGCCCTGTAGTAGGACAGTAATAAGCTGATATTAAGTATACGTGCATAAACTCACGCCTTTTATTCCATGAAGATATGTAGCAACCAAAGAACGCCTGCTACGATCCTTACATACTCTTTTCGCCTCATCCGTTCATACACCTGGTAGTGGTCATACAAGCACGCCGGTTACGAGTACTGCGCACCTAACCTTTCTGATTTTTCATTTGCGGGTATTATAGTATTAAAATGATCTCGCGCAAACCATCTTGTTGTCCATACCTATCTTCCTAACTTCGCCAGACTAAAGTCAGTCAAAACCCCGGCTTTACAAAGAGACAGCATCAAAGGCATGACACCAATTAACAACTTTAGTCCAATAATTAAAATGGACCAATTAAAACTCGGCGGTAGGGTAACCATGTTGCAATTTAAAGTCTTAAAAATTTGCAATCCGGGTTAGCAGTAGGCCCAAAAGGCTAGATAACTGACACTGTTAGACTGGGTCGTGGCAAATCGAGTAGAAGATGGCGGGAAGGCTGACTTTCTCAGAAATTGGCACGATAAGGCAAAACATCGAAGGAAGTAGATCTTCATCTTCTTAGCGTATCGATGGCAAATAATAAAATATAAATAATAGGAGTGGAATAGGAAGTAGATGGAATGGTCGGAAGATTTTTGCCCAGGAATCGGACAGTAAAGGCTAGCAAAAATAAAAATAAACTGTACGTTTGATTGTTTTGTGTTCTATTTTCAAATTCCAAATAGACTTTTGACTTAATAAGCCTAAACTGTGGTACATATTTTGATGTTGTGTATAGAGACACTTGGTAACGACATCTCTTCCGTATTCACACATTCTTGTGTGTTTGTAAAGGCTGTACGATAAATAAAAGTATTTTATGCGATACGCCACACCACACAAAGGTCCGAAAGGGAGGCCGAAAAGCCGGACAAGTCCGCACAATTCCGTAAGATTGGTAACCCAACTCTGAGGGCAGTAATTTTTGGGTAGGGCCACGAAAATGGCAGTTACGGTAGCACAGTTGGGGCCATGACAGGCCAATTAGCGCGTCTTGATTTTCCTGTCGGTTTTATGAAGAGGAAAAATCTTGGTGCTAATTGGGTATCGGTACCGGTACCGGTATCGGTATCGGTGTTGGTACCGGTGTTAGTTTGATTGAGTGTTTTTCGTTAATGATAGGTTAAGGGTAATTGGTTTCAGTTTATCAAGTTTTGTATGGTTTCAATGTTTTGTAGGAGTTTTGGTAATTGGTCGATAAACTGTTTTAAAGTATTTCTGTTATACTAGCTTCTGCCTGCGATTTCGTCTGTGTGGTTTTTTTCACCTGTGTTGAGTCACTTCGCGTGGTAGCTTCATGAGTCTGGCTATCATTTATAAAAATATTTCTTTCAATTCGATTGCAAAATCCAGAGAATACTTTAAATCAACAAACAAAAAAGCTCTTTAGCTTTATTATATTAATGTAGATTTGCCATCAACACACAAAGACGAAGAACAAAAGTTAATTTTGCGGAAAATAAAATTGGATCAATTTCAGTGCACCGAATCAAATCAAATCATTCTTTATTCATTTTTTGTCAAGGAGTAGGTCAGAAAGCTATTCTATATTATTTACTAAACAGTATTTTGAAAAGTTATCTACTGGATATATTAACAGCAACTTATCAGGAGGTGATATAAAAAGTCTTAAACTTCTACCTAACCATAACCGCATATCTGCCACTTCTAATCATCTTCCTGCCCCTATCCCATGTTACTTGGGGTCGGCGCAACACGTTTTCTTCTTCCACGCCGTCCTGTCAACCGTCATGCTATCACTTACTCCCTTCTCTTTCATATCATTCTTCACACAATCCATCCATCTTTTCTTTGACATCCCTCTTCCTCTCCATCCATCCATATTTATATTTATAATTCTTTTTGTTACATGCGTTTCAGCTCTCCTTTATACTTGCAAATATATAGGTATAAATATATAGGTATACATTTTATACATTTATTGTCTACGATATTATTATTTTTGCATGAAATTGCTCTAGAAGTAAAGGTTTAGCGTATTTCTTATAACAGTGGTCTACAAAAATGTACCGTCACGGTATCACTGACTCCCTTCTCTTACATATTATTCTTCACAATCCATTCATCTTTTCTTCGATTTCCATCTTCATCACCATAGCCGCCATCTCTAAAGCTATTCAATAACACATCTTAGAAGGAAAACTTGTAACTTGCACGTTCAGAACTTAGGACCTAAGTCTAGCACGGGTTGGTACTACAGTGCAACTTTGAACGTAGGTCGAACTTACCCATAGATAGATAGACTTTAATATTAGTTGTGACTGCCATTGTTAGGTTTAGGACAGTATTAGTAAGGCCGCATACTGAGCTACTAGTGTTAGCGCATATTCAGCCACTTATGGAGTGAAAACGCCACAAGTTGTGAATGAAAATTATATATTTTCCATAGTACTAATGGCATGACCATCAAACGTTTTTTTTATTCGAGGTTGGTTAGATCTTGTGTTTACAAACATATAAACTTGCGTCGATAGCCAGGTGCGAAACAACTACCTGCCATCCAAAAAAAAATCTATGCAGAAATCGAACCCACCCAAAGTCCAGTAGCCAATCGCTCGTCCACTATCCCAACCGTGTCGTCAAAAAGATATTCATATATCATAGACACCTATTCAATCATAGACACCTAGATATATTATTTATTCATTTATTTTATTTATTGGGAAAAACAAACAAAAACACATATTACACAAAGAATAATTTAAAGAGTAATACAAATAAACAGCGTTAAAATATAATCTATATAATGGCTTCTCTACCGAAATTAAACCCTTCATCTACCAACGCAAGCCTCACTCACCAAACTAAACTTTCAAATACAATTTTAACATACGTTCAACACACCTCCCTGCCCAAAAAACCGTTTAAAAACAAAACCAAAAACCGAACACAACCGATAACTATCTAAAACGATGACAAGCATTATTAAAACAAAACACAAAATCGAAATTCGCATAACTAGCCGATTCCCGATTAGCATTCGCAACACGTATCGAATATTCAAATATTCATGTTTTTAATATTCAAAACTAGCTTGGCCAACGAAAAGTGGGTATTTTCACGATACCAAAGGTCGGGGTCGTGACCCGAATTGTCACTTTTTCAAGTTGTTTAAATCGTATTAGTTTTGCGTGATGGCTTAGCGAAAGGGGTTTGGGAACCGATTCTGTGTATACGGAAATTACAGTTGTTTTGTTCTAAGTATTTATTCGATTTTAACTTTATTTGTTTTCAATAGTAAATGTTTTGGTAACGTCTTTATTGAGAGGCTAGCTTTTGTACGCGACTTCGTTTATGTGGTTTTTTTAAGGATACGTAATTATTTTTAAAATATAATATAGCCTAAGTTACTTGCTGGTAATTTAGGTTTACATGGGTGAAAGAATTTTTAAAATCTGTTAAGGAGTATTTCAGTTTATCTACGTTAAACAAAAATGCAAATCTTTTCTACAGACACACACACGCACCACCTCACATTATCACAACAAAACTGCCCTCATCCCAGTAAAACCATAGACCCGATCTGTAACGTCGCCAGCATCCACGATATCTGACAATCACGCAGACGAAGTCATGGGCAAAAGCTAACATATTAATACATAGTTGGTAATGTCATTAGGAATTTCTCAGTAGCAACTCGGAGTTTAGAAGTTGATAGTTTCACACCCCCGCGTCTCCAAAAGCATGTAAAGCCATTGGGCATGTGCCTGATCTGTACCCGGTCGTGCCGGATTGCCGCGCAAAGGAACTATGAGAGTCTTTCTTTATTTTTAAAGTAGAAGAAGAGAAGAAAGAAAAACACACACAATCGTGCACTATAATATTATCTCCTATGTTCTTGACTAATCTCCATTGAGATTTGCCACCGTAACCGAAAGACATCTATAAAATATATAATATTATATTAGTTACCGACAGCTAAACCAACAATTTAGTCTTCAATTATCCAAAAAAACACCTACACCACATACATATTCAACATCAAACTGTCATGGTCAAAAATAACGATCAAAACATAAATATTTATCAATTCTCATGAGTTGACACTGACAACCTCCCAAAACACAGAGGTCAAACGTCAACCCTGACCCAAATCGATTCTCGCCTAATCGAATACTCGAATAAAACGGAATCGATGTCCGATATCAAGTGGAATCGATAAAAGTCGGACGGACGACACGGTATCTCGATGTAGAATTGATAAAACGCCGCATGGCCTTTGGTGTGAAAATCTATTTTAAGTTGTTTTTTTGTGTGACTGTGTTTGATGGCAAAAGTTTAGTTTTAGTTTAGTTTTAAGAGCTTAATGTTGTTAAGATTTTTTGGTTGGGCTTAGTAAAGTGGTAGCTAATATTTATCGGTAAAAAGTTTTAAATAAATTTATCATCTCTACATAGCATAGAACAAAGGATTTTAATACGTTTTTCATCAATAGATAGATAATGATTCAAGAGAAAGGTTAAGACGTATATAATATTACGCTACGATCAACGGGAGCGAAGCAGTATCCAAAGATGAAACTGAACGCGAGCTTAAAACAGACTTTTACTAAATACATATGAACGTTTACGCGGTACTTATACCAGAAAAGTGTATTTTAATTATTGTTTGTCTGTTTGTTTTTTCCGGCTAAGCTTCAAAATGGCTGGGCCAATTGTGATAGGACTTTCTCTGGCAGGTTATCCATAATCCGCGGTACAAGTTGCAATAAACTGATGTCAATAATGATATTGTGTTGTTAGAAATAAACGTTTTCTTTTTAATTGTTGCATTTTTATATGCAAACACTATAACACTGCCTACCCACTTAACAAAATCCCTACACCATGAATATCCCATACCAACCAATATAAAGCCCCATCAAGATAACTCTGCGTCGATACATTCTAAATAAATGGTCTGTAGACACATAAGCGTTACCGCTGCCCGAACGCGCGTGGAACGCACGTCTGGCGCGCCCCTAACTCTGGCTAATGGCACGTGAAGGACGCAGTCAGTTAAATAAAAGTTAATTGGGATTGTTTATCTTGATGATAAGAGAGATCGTGATGGTATAGAGGTTGGTGAAAGTCGGTTTTCGAGTTTGAAGTTTCAGGTTCGTATCCAGCCAGAAATCGTGGGATGCGGGCAGCGCAGGACGGGTAATTGTGGCTCTTGTTAAGGGAGGCCTATGTCCAGCAGTGGACGTCATTTGGCTAACATTATGATGATGTTTTTTTATGAAATTCGTAGGCGTTGGTAAATGTTTCATAGCCTTATTATTTACTAGCTTTTGCCCGCGACTTCGTCCGCGTGGATTAATAGTTCCCGTTCCCGGGGGATTTCCGGGATGAAAACTATCCTATGTCCTTTCTCGAGTTCCAGACTATATCTGTACCAAATTTCATTGAAATCGGTTCAGTGGTTTAGGCGTGAAGAAGAGACAGACAGACAGAAAGACAGACAGACAGAGTTACTTTTGCATTTATAATATTAGTACGGATTTACTTACAGTTATTACCAACATGCGTAGAGAATCAATAATATTAATAACATTTTTTAGAGGTATGAGCAAAGGTATATTAGTCAATAATATCTACATAGTATATTACAAAGTCGCTTCCCATCGTTTGTCCTTCTATACGCTCAGAACTCCAAAACTCTTGAAAGGATTTCAATGTGTTTTCATCAAATGATAGAGTGATTTAAGAGGAAGGCTCATAAGTATAAAACATCACGCTACGACCAACAGAAGTGGAGCAGTGAATAAGACGTTATCAACGATCTTTATTATGAGTAGTATCACTAACTAAAATAATGCAGATTTATTTATAATTTATACTAATATTATAAAGAGATTTTTTTGTTTGTTTATGACGAACAGGCTCCGAAATTATTGAACCGATTTTAACCATTTCTTCACAAATAGATAGCTGCATTATTCTTGAGTAACATAGACTATATAACATCACGCTACGACTCTCGGGAGCGGAGTATTAACCAAAGATGTAACTTGTGGCGGGTGAAATAAGCAACGCGGAGGAAGTCACGGGCAGTTCGCTTATGAGGTTTTTTTTTAATGTAATGCTATTTTTCCATGTCGCACAATTAAATGACAATTATATCGACATCTGAGGACCCAAAGATTACGAACAACTGATCCAAAATCAAGTACAAGTTAATCAATGCAAGGAAAACAAAATAAAAGCGACACAAAGCCCATTTGCAAAACAAACTTCAAATCTTGATATATTTTATTCAAAAATGTTCTAAACTAAATAGAAAACGTAAACAGACATTGTTTATGAAGGCCGTCAAACGTCGACCCAAATAAAAGTTAATTGGAATACCAAATACCGCTTGTGTGGATGACATCCCAATGTTATCGGCACAGTTCAAATTATCGCGCTTTTGTTTCTAAATATTGCTTTAGAATTTTTTTAAATAATTTTTGTTTTGGTGACAAAGGATAGGAAAATGTTTTTTGTTTGGGTTTGTTGGATGAGGTTGTATGGGGTCCGGTAGCTTAATTGTGGATGGTAGTAGACAAAAATGCTTTTTTGAGTAGTTAAACCACGATTCCTTCATATATTTATGAATAGCCATACCCCACAGTTTCAACCGCGTTAATTTAAATTTTTGGTCATTGCTCCGCTCCCGTGGGTTGTAGCGTGATGGTATATAGCCGATACAGTCCGAATGTCAGTTCTATAGATTTGCACGTTCAAACATACAAACAATCTTTAACTTTATTTTGTTAGTATAGATAGTCTTTACTACATATACCTCAAGAATCTGGCCATCAAATATAACAATATTGTGTCCAATCCGACTTGCAGTTCCAGAAATAAGCGCATTTAAACAAACAATAAAAAAAGCTGTTCACCGTTATTATATTGGTATACCTAAATAACATTAATAAGTACTAAAGTAGTGCATACATACATACATACACACACACATAAACTCATGCCTTTTTCCCATGGGGGTAGGCAGAAACCACGGACCGCCACCTGCTACGATCGTTACATACTCCTTTCGCCTCATCCACATTCATACATCTGGTCATACGAGACAAGCACGCCGGTTACTACGCACCTGACCTTTCTGAAGAACCAAAGTAGTGCAGTGCCTGTAATAACAATAATAATTAAGATTCCACAGTAAAATCCACTTTTCAAGAATCCAAAGTAAACAACAGACAAACAGTTCCCGTCGGAATAACAATTATTATAATAAGAAAGAAGCATAACACAAGCACTTTTCAGTCCCCAAAGTATCTTGATGTTTAATTAATTTAATAAACTAATTTAATTTTCGGCCCTCCAAGGCGTTATTTGCATTTTAATACTTCGTTTACTTGCAAATGGTTCCGTTTTTATTCAATTAAACGCGAAAAAGATAAGCAGTAAAAAAATACCAGTCTATCAGCTTATTAAAAAGAAAAGGCCTCTTCTTATACACAGATCGCACGAGCATTGATCACCACTAGGGATTGCAATCCGGATTCTTCGAAATCCGAAAACAACTAAAAAATCCGGATTTTCTTGCCTTTTTTAAATCCGGATTTTAAGACTCAAATTCGATTTTTTCGGATTTCAGTCAAAACTGATTATAACGCATAATATTTGTAATTAATTTTGATTATAATAATAATTTTGATTGTAATAAATCGGTATTGTATTATTGGTACCTACTTTAATGCGAAAATAAGAATAAAAATTAAATAAAAAAATAGTGGTGCATTGTTACAAGACAAAATAAACTTAAAAGTACTTCATATTATGGTATGCTAAGTTATAGCGAACTGCATGCGACTTCGTACGCGTTGCTTATTTCACCCGCCATAAGTTACGTCTTTGGTTAATGCTCCGCTCCCGTGGGTTGTAGCATGATGTTATGTTACTCGGGAATAATGTAGCTATGTATTGGTGAAAATTGGTAAAATCGGTCCAGTAATCTGAAGCATATTCTTTACAAAAAAACAAACAAATCTTACCTCTTTATAATATTATTAGTAATTAGTATAGATATGGTGTGACAATTTATTTATAAAATAAATGTGTTATAAAATATATGGCAGTCCCCATAATAGGCAGCGCCCGTACCTTGAGGGCTAGAGTTGCTTAAATTAATTTTTAAATCAAGACTTTATATAAGATTGAACAAGGCAATCTAATTTTCAACTTTTTATAGGTTAGAATAAAATATGGAATAAATAACAAAACAAAAAAAAGTTGTTTTACAATGTTAAGGTGTTTAATAGCGCGGGGAATACGTGTAATGAGGTGTGTGGGTGTCATGGTAATATGAAATGTGATTGTAAATATTATAATAGTGAGATGAGATGTGTGCTGGTGAAATGGTGTATGTGTGTAATATTGAGATTAGGATTATTTTGAGTAGGAACTTGTGTAGGAGCACATGTTTGAAATTTTTTGTTGATAATTTAGCAATTTTCGGTTTAATTGTATGACAGTAAAAGAAGCCAGCTTTTTGTGGTTCTTCTACATGAATGGGAGGTGAGATCTTTGACATCACAGTACTTACTTGCTTTATTGTAGATATGTGTGAGTAAATAAAAGGGGCATCGTCTGGTCTGTTTGCATTATGAAGAGGGACATGTAGAATACGTTTCGAGAGTAGGTTATGGTAGTTAACTCTATTTTTTATGGATTTGTGAACATGCACTGAGAATAAAAAGCTGAAAAGCTTTTTACGCATCACTTTGATAACAGCTCTTTGAGCTCTTTCGATTTCAATAAAAGTGCTTTTTCCAGCTCCTCCCCACTGGAGATGAGATGTGTGCTGGTGAAATGGTGTATGTGTGTAATATTGAGATTAGGATTATTTTGAGTAGGAACTTGTGTAGGAGCACATGTTTGAAATTTTTTGTTGATAATTTAGCAATTTTTGGTTTAATTGTATGACAGTAAAAGAAGCCAGCTTTTTGTGGTTCTTCTACATGAATGGGAGGTGAGATCTTTGATATCACAGTACTTACTTGCTTTATTGTAGATATGTGTGAGTAAATAAAAGGGGCATCGTCTGGTGTGTTTGCATTATGAAGAGGGATATGTAGAATACGTTTCGAGAGTAGGTTATGGTAGTTAACTCTATTTTTTATGGATTTGTGAACATGCACTGAGAATAAAAAGCTGAAAAGCTTTTTACGCATCACTTTGATAACAGCTCTTTGAGCTCTTTCGAGAGTATCAATGTTTAAGTACAGTTTATGTTATGTAATGATTATGTAAATTTATAACGAGAAAAATTACTGATACCCAAAATTTATTGATTATTTTAGTTGTTTTATTCTGTCGAGCTGTGAATTGAGCCAATTGATGCAGATTTAAATTAATTTATACTATTTTATCAAAATAACTTAAAACACCAAAAACTTCGAAAACTCCGGATAATCCGGATTTTAATCGGACGAGAAATCAGAAATCCGGATTTGAAAAAACTCCGGATTTTGCAATCCCTAATCACCACACTTGCTCAAGGCGGTTTGGTGGTGCTAATGTTATAAAGAGGAATAGAATAGAAGACTTTATTTGCATACAGTGTGTGTGTTGTATGAGATGTTGCAGATTATTAAAAGTGTGCGTACCGTTAGGTAAAAGTGTTTATTTGTTGTTGGAAGTAACCTGTGTAAGTACCTACTGGTCCGATTGAAAAATTATCTCACTGATAAAAATCTACACTGGTTTCGTCAAAATGTTTTACTTCACCGATATCAGTGATGGGCAAGAAAAAATTTAAAAGTATATATTATATAAGTTGAAACAGCCACATTATTACTTGCCTTGCCAACCCACAACCTCGTTCATGTGAGTCTCATTGACACCTCATGTGCCAACTGTATGGATAAAGACAATTATAGTCTGTGTGCAGACCGACACACATACTGTTAAAGCAGTCGTATCATCATAAAACGTATAATTTGAAAGAGCCCTTATTCCAAAACCTCTCTAACGCAAGACAGAGGCAATGACCGACACAGCCTAACCTCTTTTCTGCGCCAACACTTCTTTTTTACCCTCAATTGCTCAGGTTTAAGATAACAAGCTCAAAGCTATTTTGTCCATCGTCATAAATGGGGTCCTCCATAAAATCTACTTACATGGAAAATATATTTTTACAAAATCAAGGTCATTGAAAGTCCGTCCTCTGGGCACGCTAAGCCTCTTTGTATGCAACCATCGGAGCAAAATGATTGATAAAGATAAGAAGAACGCTTCAAGAAAAAAGTGGCGTCAATTTAATAAAAAATGGTCAATGGTTCTTGTTCATTTAACACTGGGTTCTGTACGCGTGATTGATTGGAAACTGATTTTTGAAAGGAAGTAAGGATCTTTTCAATTTATAATCCATTATCGTACACTCACTTATACTGAGTAATTTTTCGTGTTTATTTTCTTTAAAAAAAAGTGTGTTTGTCTTGGACAGCGCTGACATTGGTGAAAGAAAACATCGTAAAGAAACCTGGACATACATTGAATGTAAATCTAAAATCACCAATCCGCCTTGACCAAGAGTGGTGATCAATGATCGTGCTTTCTTTGTAAAAGAAAAGGCATTTGCTCTGCGGTAGGACAGTAATCGACTGGTATCATTATTATTGTTTTCTTTTTTGTGTAAACATAAATATTTTTAGTGAATAGGTTGTAGTTGTGAAAATTATCAATGCTGAGTCCCCGTAGTGTGCGAAGTTTGACATTAAATGATAAAACCCCCGCACATCACACGCACGCTACACAAAATGCATTAAAAATGCTTTTTAATGCATTTTGTGTAAGCTAATAGTAGATTAAGAAGATAATCGTGACTTTTACTATATCTATTGCGATTATTTATTAAACAATCTGAAGACTAAAAACTTTCAATATATATAAAATTTTATACTTCACATGAGGAATTGCAAGTAGGCAATTCCTCATATAAAGTATAAAATATAAATATACCATCACGCCTGTATTCTCCGAAGGGTTAGGTAGAGGTGTACCAATGTACACCCACAGTTCGCCGGTATGTTTAGGTCCCATGTAATAGGGGGCGAGCCTATTGTCACTAACCGGGCACAAATCCAAACTCCGAGCTGTTACTGGGAATCCCCAATCTCTCATCTCAGCGATAAATTATGTAAAAAAAATGTAGGTAAATAAGAACCATTTTTAATAGATCAAACTTGAGATTAGATTGCGAACGCTGGTACAAGTAAGTAGATACAATTGCTTCCT
Source organism: Caradrina clavipalpis (assembly GCA_932526535.1). Taxonomy (NCBI): domain Eukaryota; kingdom Metazoa; phylum Arthropoda; class Insecta; order Lepidoptera; family Noctuidae; genus Caradrina; species Caradrina clavipalpis. The sequence continues at coordinate 12,395,314 of OW052106.1, forward strand.
TAAAAATACTGGCTCTGTTTCGTCATTTAGCGAACGAAATTCCTAAGTAGTAATAAAAAACATATATAAACAGTGTATATTGCGCAGGTAAAGTTATTATTAGACCATATTCCCATTCAATTAAAAAAGTTTTACTTATGTTTTCTTTGATACAACCTTCAGGTAATTACTTTAGAAGAGGTCTACCTTTCCGCGAAAACAAGACCTAACATAACCGAGAACCTTTCTTATTTTAACACGGAACCCTAAAATAATATTCGGACGAATCAACTTATTTTTTCTACCGCCTTTTTGCCTCAAATGAGGAATGAATGTTTAAGTCTGTTGTCTTTGTCTGGTTTCTGTTTACGTTGAATAATGAAGTTACCATAGAGAAAAATAATTATTTATAGGAGTTTTTCGTTCTTGACTTTTAAATTATACGTTTCTTTTAGTATTTCGTTAATTTGTTTGGCCTGTCTCTTGTTTTACTGTGAGGCAGATTGAAAGGAATTTGGTGTGTGTTTTTTCCTTATTTTTTACCGACTTTTGGGTGAAAAGAGGTTCTCAATTCGACTTGTGTTTTTTTTTGTTTTTGGCTTGGTGTAAAAAGGTATTTTTGGATAATTGAATATTGACTGTTTTTGTGAAAATTTGTGTTCAATTTTCAGATCAATCAAAATATATAATTGATATAGTTTCAGGATAGTATCACAGTGTTATATTACAAGTAAATGACCTAAAGTCTGGCTTTTCCCCTGACCAGACAATTTGCATTGCTATCCAATGTGGCAATTGTGCCAGTCTTTTGGGCACATTTTCGGTTGACGGTAATGCGGAGGAATTTTTCGATGCCATTATAGTTATAATTGTTTTTTTTTTTTTGTTAAGTATAATTAATGTTTTTTTTTTTGTTTTATCTAATTTTAAGGCTAGAAATTTACTACTTTAACAGAAACAAAAATTGTGTTTTATGAACTTATCTGTCAGATTAATGTACTGGAACTTACCCAAAAGTCCATTTTTGTAATACTTTTACTGTTAGAAAATTTCCAGTACCAACGTCAAATCGAACAGAAAAAAAAAACAATCGATAAAACAATCTGGGTATTCTAAATTCGTCTGATAGATAAATCGAAATTAGAATGTCCGGATTATTTTAATGAACATACGATTATCCCACTTTCCAATCAATCCTACCGGGCCGGTAATGTTATCCGGGTAATATGGCGAACGGTTTTATTGCCTCGGCTAAGTAAAATACAATTTATCGTTAACCCCATTATTTATGAAAACATACTATTTGAAAATATAACTAACTATGTTCGTTCAAAATGTAATTTCATGTGTTACCAAGGAGTATCCTCTTGCACTCACTCAACATACACTTTCATTTTTTTCTTTATTTCTCTCTCTCTCTCTTTCTTCAACACTCACAAACACACAGGTCTGACAAATGTAAAAAGCACCTTTATTCGCAAGAGCATACGATACTACGATACGATATGGTTCCAAAATGACAATTGTGATATTTAGATTTTTAACCGACAAAAAAGGAGGTTCTTATTGTGACAAGTTTTTTTTTATTATTAATCACTCGTCATTTTTTATTTACAGAATGTAACTTTTTAATAACAACTTATGGATTAAAAAAAAATACACACCTAAATGGCAAACATGGAGTTATTTTAACCACTCTGCTCGACAATATTTTGACATTTGACACATCCGTTGGCTCGGAGGGTTGTAACGGATCATGTCATGAAATTCAAGAAATTACATGAACTTTCAACATTCAAATTTACACGATAAAAAAATGTTCGCAGCTATTTAATAGAATAAGTTGGTAGCAAATATCTTTAATTATGACTTGAGGTCAGTCAAACCGCTTCAAATCTCCGCCAAATTTGTGTAAATTAGGTATTACTACACCCTATCGAAAAGGTAGGCCACTTAGATTAGCTGAAATTAAGTACAAAAACAACATTCTTGCTTGCTAGAAAGATGCAAAAGGACAAAATAAAGATATTGTCATTCCAGCTGCATTATTATTTTAGGCATTATCCATACTTAGGTACTTAAAAACTAAAAGCAAATCTTGACAAAATTTACACACAATTGTGTTGCAACTTGACACTTCTTAGTGTTGACCGTCTACCTAAGTTTCTTATTTCGATTTGAAAGTCGCGTTCAGCCTAATCGATACTCGAAATAAAATCGAGGTTGGCAAAAAAGAGTAGGAACTGAATAAAAACTCTTTGGTTAATCAGGATTTATAATTCAAAATTTTAATAAACGTAAATATAGTCCGGAGATTTAATTTACTTAGATAATTTTAACCGACTTGAAAAAGGAGGATGTATATAATTAAACAAAATAATAAAAAAAATAATAATAATAATATAATTATACATATATGTACCTGCCAAAATTTCAACAGAACCTTTTTTTTTCGTTTTACTTAGTCCTACGAGTAACTTTTAAAATTTCCTCATGAAAATCTGTTTGTCTGTCTATCTCAACTAGTCAATTCTAGTTTAAGCTAATTTGGACCAGCTACGTTAGTGAGTCAACACGAAATTTGTAGGTAGGGAATTCGTACAGAAGCTGAGACGGATAGCAGCACGGAGTTTACGTGACAAGCTGCTGTACTGCAGCTTGGGATATTTAATTGCAAGGACTGTCACTTTTTTGGGTTCCGTACCCAAAGGGTAAAACGGGACCCTATTACTAAGACTTCGTTGTCTGTCTGTCACCAGGCTGTATCTCATGAACCGTGATAGTTACAGCTGACATTTACACAGATGATATATGTATGTTGCTGCTATAACAACGAATACTAAAAAGCAGAATAAAATAATTAAGGGAGCTCCCATACAACAAACGTGACTTATAGCTTGTTTTTGCTCGATATTGATATCGGCAACAGCTAGACGCTTGATATATTTACAGAATATTTAGTAATATATTCACTTTAAAATTAAATATTTAATTAAATTAAAATAAATATTTTCTGTTTTTTTTTCGTTTTCATAGATAATGGTACGGAACCCTTCGTGCGCGAGTCCGACTCGCACTTGGCCGGTTTTTTCAAACTAGCTATATAACGAGTATTCACTTGAACGAAGTCGCTGGCCTAACCGCGACTTCGTTCGCGCGAAGGTTCGTTATCTGCGAGGTTTTATTTAATAGCGCGGAACCCTATTTGTATTCTAAAATAAGGTAGCCCAAGTTATTGCTTCTAACAACAGATATTTGCAAATCCAAGATATGTATTTCCCATCAAAATCGTTTCAGACATTTTGGAGATTAGCCGGAACAAACGGATAAATAAACAGACAGACAAAAAAAGTTTTGTCTATGTACCGTGTAAACGTGTATCAAACTTTCTCAAAGTAGGTAATGCATCAAAATTAAAATTCGCAATAAAATGTTACAATATTGAACAATGCACGCTAATGAAAAATTAGAAAACTAAAAAAAAAACTATGTGGTCTTACCACAGTCTTACGTCATTGGTCCTGTCCGGTGCGCCGTGTATAAATAATAAATAATTGCAATGGCTAACATATATAATACTTATTTTTAATATACTAATATAAATTAATAATGTGATTTAAGCTTAAAATATAATTTATGAATTTTTTTAAGAATACATTTCTAATATTCGTAATTATCAGTACCTACTCGAGTCGAATCAAAAACAAAAAAATCGATTGGCATAATTACAGTTCCACATCACTGCAATTTAAAAAAAACAATAATGGTCAACATTTCGACAATTTCTAACATAAATGAGTTGTGGTAATGAATATTCCGTGTAATTAGACCCGTGTTTGTAAATAACGTTAAAACCTGGGCATTTTCTTGTTGTTTACTATATTTTGAATGACATTTGTCATGTTTTTATTGTAAACTAAATGTTTTTATGTGATTTTTGTGTAAAATAAAAAGTAAACACGCGCGATTGGCGCGAAGTTTCGACTTTGTGTATCAAAAACTTTGCTACCATTACTGATTTATGTTGAAATACGGATGAAATCGACGTACAATTCAATGATGAGTTATTTATTTCTCCTGTAGAGGAGAATGGATGTCAGAAATCAGTCTTTTTTATGTTTTTTAGCCTCGACTTCCACAGTCATCAAAATGGCGGTAACTGTGTTTTCACACATGTATTTTTAAGAGGTAAATTTATATAATCGCATGCTGAAACGAAAAGATTGAATGCCGCTATCATGTAGGCTTTTTATCAAACCGTCTTAATTAATGCTAACTCGTGAGATTCGACGACTAGCATGATCAATATTTACACTAATTGATTAGGATGGCGATACATCAATTCTCGGGTCCAAGTGGACGCGTTACCGAGCCGGCGGAGGTTTCTGTTTTCGGGTCCAATCGGATGCGCTCCCGAACTATACGGTTAAAATTGTTATTAATTAAAGATCTTATTTACTCATTTACAAAATAAATATATCGTTTTCTCTATCTATATGACATTGACGTTATCAATTCTTCAACAGATCAATTTAAATAAGGAACTTCTACTTATTCTTTTTTTGTTAATTGGCTCAGCCTCTAGACCGTACCAGCCAGGATGGCGCTCGAAAGTGTTCCTTTTTTAAAAGTCGAGTGAGAATCTTTTTTGTGAAAGGATACAGGGTGGAATGAAGCGATTTTAAAAGCATTTAAAATGTTAATTAGGCATGCTTGCTTTACTTACATTTTTACAATTCCTGCTAAAAAGAATGTGGGTGAGTTTTTCCGGATTCCCGGTTTTAGTGTTAAGGGTTTTTGTCTTTATTGTAAAAGGAACATTAATCAGCATTTCTTTGATTAATATATCATCATGTATGTTAGTCTATTACCTAGGTTGTTACTACATACAGGGATGTTGCGGATTAAAAGAGGATGTGTTGGCAAAGATTGAAAAGACTATGCTTAGATAATTCGGTCATTTCGGAAGGATGAGTGAAAGGCGACTAACAAAAGGAATTTATATGGCAGATGTGAGTGGCAACGCAGGGAGGGGACGCCATAGAAAGACCTACCCTGACCTTATTGGTGAGGTTCTTTAGAAAGGTTGAGTAACCGGCGTGCATGTATGACCAGATGTGTCAACGTGAACGAGTCGAAAGGAGCATATATGGATGGTATCAGGTGACGTTCTATGGTTTCTGCCTACCCCTGTGGTAAAAAGGTGTGAGTTTATGTATGTATGCGCCTAGGTTGACTAAAATCATAAATCTGAAGACTACTGCTCAGATTCTGAAAATTCTTTCGCTAATACGAAACTACGTTATCCCTGAATCATATAAGCTTAATTTTATCAACAGAAATAAAATAAGGATCCATAAGAAAATTCACGCGAACAAAATCGTGACCAAAAGCTAGTCAATTTATAATTTAAAACTGCTCAACAATTTCGATGCTCCATTTACGTTGACCCTTGCGCTCCTTTAAACAAATGACACAAAAACAAAAGCCATATCATCTAGAAGGCTCGGAGCAAGCACTTGGTTCTTATCAACACTTATTGCTCCGAGCATGGCGCATATCGTCTTAGGGAATCCGTGGGCGGATTGCCCGGGCTAAGGCTGCTTGTATATTGTGGGTGTGCAGTAGCGGGGATTTTGATATTTTATTTATTTGTTTCTTTTTTGTGAATATTGGGTAGAAATATGACAAGATAGGTCCAGTGTTTTTTAGTTGTTTGTTTTATATTTAAAAGCCGCATGCTATTCAAGGAAAGTGAATATTATTGAAAAATCTATAATTTATTCTGCAAAATATATGGGTTTAAAGTACACGTTCCCAACAAAGAGAGGAAGAGAGACCAACCAAGAGATATTATAGCGCACCGAGTTACATTCCTTCTTCTCTCACTCTTATAGTCCGATGAGACAGCAATCACACATAACCGGGGAGAGATCAGGCACAGAACCAAAGCTTTAGGTATCCCTCTAAGTAAACATACATATATTATGCACTTTGTGACCGATGGGGCCGCAAAGTTCTCGAATGGAGACCACGTACCGGCAAGCGCAGCAAAGGACGTCCACCCCCAAGGTGGACGGACGACCTGATTGACGAAGACGCTGGATGCGGGCCGGTTCCAACCAGTCCCTTTGGAAATCTATGAAAAAGGTATATTTCCAGCAGTGGACGTCGTGCGGCTAATATGATGATGATGATTATTATTATCAAGGCTATTGTAATTGAGTAACTGAATCATCACCAACGAATCACAGCACACGCACACTTGACAATTTATTACATAAATTTTCTGTTCGAGAAACCAAGTTTACAATTTGCAGATTGCCCTCAGTAAGCAAGCACCCTAACATTTCGCTTTACGGAAGAAAGGACCGATAAACTCTCTTTTTTTTCGCTAAAAAATTGCAAGCCCGCCATCTTTTTTTCGAAATAAGATTACATATGAATGGAAATAATAAATCGTTGAACGTTGAATTGTAAAAACAGGTGAGCATCGACGTTTGTGAATATTTTCTTCAGCTGCGATTGAAGATTGAAAATTGAAGGTGTATATTTCTTTTTATTTGTTTTGTTGATGGGAAATTGGCTCTTATTGTTCTGTAACTAAAGGTTTTTTGCATGAAATTGCAGATTCGAGAGTTTGTTATCCGAACTATAATATTTTTTGGAACGTTAGTTTGTTTGTTTGTTAGTTAGTTTGTTGTAACTGCCCCGTTGGTCTCGTGGTCGCAAGTGCGACTGCTGTGCAAGGGGTCCCGGGTTCGATTCCCAGGTCGAGCAAAAAGTGTTATTGGGTTTTTTCTATGAAATTCGCAGTAGCAGCTCGGAGTTCGAATTCGTGCCCGGTTAATGGCAATAGGCTCGCCCCCTATTACATGGGACCTAAATATACCGGCGAACTGTGGGTGTACATTGGTACACCTCTGCCTAACCCTTCGGGGAATACAGGCGTGATGGCTTTCACGCCTTAAGTACACAACTGTTTCGTTTATCATAAACATTGTACACACGTTATTAGAGGTGCAGGAAAGGACATAGGGTACCTACCTTTCATTCTGAAGAACTACTGTTCCTTAGATTTATAAAAATAACTTTTTATAGCGAGCGAAACTGCAGACAAAAGCTGGTATTCAATTAAAATTAAACACTAATTTAGTTTTTAAACCCTAAATAACAACTTTTTTTAATGTCAATAGGCTCGCCCCCTATTAAATGAGACCTAAAACATACCGGCAAACTGTGGGTGTACATTGGTACACCTCTGCCTAACCCTTCGGGGAATACAGGCGTGATGATTATGTATGTATGTAAAAGTCACCCTGCATATAATCTTTCAACCGTCTTCTATTTCGATAAACAGATTTAAAAGTTTTACAGATTCCAAAACAGCTCTGCTTACCTCCTCAAGAAACAAACTGACTGAATAGAAATAAATCCTTCATTCCAATAGCTAGGATAGCGCATGAGACATATTCATACAGTTTAAATCCAAATCCGGCTTAATATAGACTCAGGCAGATCTGGATGGCTTCCAAAGATTTGTACAAAAAAAAAACGTAAAAAGATTTGGACTCTATTTTTCTTCACAGCATGTAGTAATTGGATTTGAAACAAAGGTTCGCAGTGTTGCTAGATGAGATAAAAGGTCTGACGTTTGGGCTGATAATTAATTAACGTTTACATTTTTATATCTTTACTAATATTAAGGCTAAAGAATTTACAACATCACGCTATGACACACAGGAGCGGAGCCTGCAGAGCAGTAACCACACATACCATCACGCCTGTATTCCCCGAAGGGTTAGGCAGAGGTGTACCAATGTACACCCACAGACCACCAGGACAGACCGACCCAACCCAGAGCAGTAACCAACGACGCAAATTAACGCGATTGAAAATACCAAGCGAACGAAGTCGCGGGGTAGTTATTATATTATTAACTAGCTTTTGTCCCCGACTTCGTTCGCCTGAATGTCAGTTTTCAACTAAAATTATTAGCCCTAAATTTACTGTCCCACTGCTGGCAAACGCCTCTTCTCATACAGAGAAGGCACGAGCATGATCACCACGCTTGCTCAGGGTGGATTGGCGATTTCGACTCATATTAATTATACGAGTAAATTCTGGTTTCCTCAGTAGGTTTTCCTCGAATAATGTCAGTGATGTCCAAGATAAACTAAGAAAGTATCTACACATGAATTAAAAAATCATATTGATACTTGGTACTTGCCGGGTTTTGAACTACATAACTAAGGACCAGGTCAATTTTTTAAAATTTTTGGACGTTCATTATTTTTTCGATTAAAGCAGACACAAAATCTAAAGGTACACCCACACACACCCTTACGAACAAATTAAAAAGTATCCCATCAAAATGACATTCTTAAAACGTCGATGGCAGAGCTCACTGTTTCACAAATCCAATTAACTTTACTTCACAGTACTTTTCTTTTAAATTTTCCTTACGGAAGATCAGGCGAGCGTACAGGCAGCGTAATTTACGTAGCTCAAAGTTCGTCACAGAAATATGACCCGTATTACCTTTACCTTTTGTAATATTTTATCGACTTTAAATGAGTGTTCTTGGAGTTTCATACTCGTTCTTCTTCATAGAAACCTGCTGTTAACAAGCAACTAGCTGAGAGTTTCAGACTCCTTGACAATTTAAAGTGTCTGTAAATCGTTTATGTATCTTAATATAATAAAGCTAAAGATTATTTTTGTGTATGTATTTGTTTACGTAGACGCTAATTTCAGGAACTACAAGTCGGATTAAAAATAAGCTTTTGTATGTGATAATCAGATTCATGAGGAATGGTATAGTCAACATAATGTTATATAGAGGAATGGTATAGGTATAGGCTACATAACATCATGTTGCGGCCCACGAAAGCGGAGCAGTAACCAAAAATGTAACATAACGCGAATAACAAAAAAACACGCGGTCAAAGGCCGGACAAAACCTAGCTTAAAATATAAATGATTAGATTTTGATTCTGATGACGTTTTAATTTCCATATAACTTTAGTTTGCTAAGACAGTGTTCAAGTTAGCATAACCCGATGTAATTTACGTTCCAAACAATACACTTTTCTGAACGCTGAACTCATTTTACGCCACCGACACAAAATACAACATTATCGTATTTAATCTCCAAACAAAATAAACCAAATTACAAATCATTATTATTACCTGTCTTACCTCCCAAACTCAATACGACATTATCAAAGGAGGAAGAATCTTTTGAACCTCTTTTGAACGCTGTTGATTTTGTTCCCGACTTATTGTCTTTGGAAACCACAGAGTTTGCCTCCATTTTTCAAAGAGACTCTGATTCAATATGGCTGACTAGACAATGGAGCTTGGATTCGAAATAGTGAAGTGAGATAAGTTAAGATGAGATGCTGTGAGGTTTATATACGGGTCGATGTTAGTTGCCATGTAGCCATTTTACAATCATATTGTACCTAGCAATATGATTGTAATACGTAAATTATTTAACTAAATCAAGAGTTATGTAAGTACATCAGCCTCGTCTGTGATGTACAACAATATTGTTTGTTATTTAATGAAATATTTATGTTATTATAGGCAGTGTTAAGTTGAGTTATTTGGCAGATAACCTCAAATATGTAGAAATGAAAGATCTATTTTTTTCTTTTTTAATTTAGTAAAAAAACGTTTTATTATTGTTACCGTGCTACGTGA